>CM037877.1:275603028-276910417 GCA_021292165.1 Shinisaurus crocodilurus | reverse complement strand
TGATTTGTGAAAAAAATAATGATGATGACTGTAGATATTTGTGCACATTATGGGGGCCAAAATGTTTAAAGAAAGATTTGGCAACCACGGGAAGCCCCTCCGAGGTCCTGCTGGGGCACCTTGAAGGGACTGCTCATAGCTGCCAAAATGGGAACAGCAAAAGCCAGCTTGACAGCCAGCTTTTGCAATCTCCAGGAGGGAAAAATAACGTGGGAAAAAAGCCGTGATGAGCAGTAAACGACTCACAGTCATGGCAGGGATGGGGGGGAACCCCTGCCAGCTGCCCTCAAGTGCCAGGTGGACACTTTTGGAGAGGCTAGCAATGGTGATTGCCCAATAGCCACTTGGCAAGAGCAGCAAGGTTTGTTGTTTTTTGCCGTATGGTTCAGTAGCAGTCTGGCTTAAGCAGCAGTGGGTCGCGTTGTCTGGGTTTGGATGACATAACAAGCCACCATGGCTTAAACAAGCCATACAACAAGCCATAGTTTATCAGGGTGACTTACGAACCAAACTTAAGCCACCCTAACAAAACCATCCAGGGTTCACATGACATACTCATTAGCCACCGTGGCTTAACAGAGTGACTGAGTTCGCACAACATGCTGTCAGCAGCCCAATCAACACCCACAAGCCATTGTCGAGCTAGGCCATCCCTTGATTGTTTTACTGGATCCCGTAACTCTTCATGGGGTCTATTTCTTATTCTATTTAAGATAATTTTTAGGCTACCGTTAAGGGCAGAACCTTCTCAATGTGTGTTCGGGGGGGGAATACACAAACATGCAAACAAATGCAATAGAAGAGCAATAAATAAAAATCTTTAAAAACAGTTCACACTAATAAACCCTGTAGCCCACAGAACATGGAAAAGCCAGCAAAACCAAGTAGGTCTGCAGAGCCTTCCTGAATGCCTGCAAAGAAGGGCCTGACGAACACCTGATGGGAGCTGAGATGCAGGGCCACCACTGAGGAGGTCCTGTCCCTTATAGTGTTGCTGTTTTTCAATGTTGCCATTCCCAATTCAAAACAAGTGTGTGTGCGGGTGGTGGTGGGTGGTATGTTAAACTTCTAAGAGTAAAAATACTATGCATGTTTAGGCAGAAAAAGTCCAAAAAAGATTTTGGCCATCTAGGTGAGGTGCTTTGGAGAGCAGGAGGGAAGAAGGCTGAGGCGGCGACCAGAATATCTCACATCTTGTGGTGCATATTTCCTCCCCTCCCCACCCAACGAAACAAACCCCATCTTTGAGGTTGTGAGCGGAGGAGCGCACTCTGAGTGCAGAAACCCAGCTACGAGATTGGAGCAATTTTCTGACCGTGTGTAGCTGGGTGTCCGAAATATCCTATGTCCATCTAGATGCTATCTAGCGCTATAGCAGTTGCTCTCCAACCTTGAGTCCCAGATGTTTTTGGCCTACAACTCTGGCTGGGTGCATGCGGGGAGTTGTAGGCCCAAAAACATCTGGGGACCCAAGGTTGGAGAAACACTCAGCTATAAGATTGTGCTGTTAACAACTTAACAGTATATTGAAGCAACTGGGGACCGGAGGGGGGGAAATGTTTCAGTGTTTTCCCAGCCACTACCAGAAGTGTTCCTGTTCAGGATTCCTGATAGCCTGGAATAGCACTGTTCAGGCCTCTTGGGGATGGGGGGAAGAAAGAAAAAAACTCAATTATTTACTTCCCCAGTTTCCAGAAAACTTCCTTTATCTACGGAGATAAAAGGTTCCGGTTCAGAGTTAGCTATAGAGAGGATGGGCAGACTCCCCTGGTCTCCTGTCAGTTCCATGCACAGTCTGGCTCATGAGTCTTTGGGAGACAAACTCTAGGGATCCTTCCTCGCCCCACACACACACTCTCATGATCTGTGATCTTAGCCTCTATAACTAGAGGAAATACCAATTATGGTCTTCTTAATTTCTTTCTCGCTTCCAAGGGCACTTCCCCATAAACCTGAAAGAAAGGAACAAACAACATTAATAGTCTTGTGCTTCACCTGGGGACAAGAAAGAGCCATAATAATTTTTTACTTTCACATGACATAACCTTACTGTGCCTGATCGCGTCGGTGTCAAAGAAGGAGAGATTAAAAACACAACAACAGTCATCGCATCTTCTCTCTGAACATCAGTGGGGTTCCCCCCTCTTTTTTGTTATAAATGGGGCATGCTGCTATAGCCATCCTTCCATGTAGCCCACAAAAGAATGCATATTTCATAGCTTGTATGCTTAATATACACATGTTTAGGGCACAATCATATGTAGTTACTAGGGGGTAAGTTCAACTGAACTGAATGAAACGTTCTTCTGCGGAAATATGCCCAGGACTGCACTGTTAAACTTCAATAGCACCTGTTGACTACACACCCATTCTACATTCCTATTGGCTGATCATGCAAACACAGAGTCGTAAGGGCCGTAGCTCAGTGGCAGAGCACATGCTTTGCATGCAGAAGGTTCAATCCCTGACATTCCCAGACAAGGATGCAAAAGACTCCTGTAGTCCTGTTGACATTGTTGGAGAGCTGCTTCCTGTAAGTGTAGACAATACTGAGCTGGATGTGCCAATGGTCTGACTTGATATACGGCAGCTTCCCAGTGTCCCTTTAATGGTATCTTATGCTGCTTTGGGTTTGGCATTCAGAAAATGACAGGCTTCTGAGAAGCAACATTTGGATGACATACCTCGAAGATAGCAAATCAGTTTCTCCTCCTTCTCCATTTCAAGTTGTCCTTCTTTAAATTTGCTCCCAAAGTGTTTGATGTCGATGTATGCTCCTGTGCCAGGATCCCCACCTATGCCAGGAACCCCAGCTTCATGTGAGGTAAATTCAAACCAGCTGCCTGGAAAAAGAAAAGGGAGAAATTAAGATTTGGAGTGAAGGAACAAAGTGCTAATGAGAACTAGGAATGAATAAACCAGTCTAATTCCGATACTGTAAGTTTTGCATGTATCCAATGGCTCATTCGGTAATTCTGTCCCATTTTCTGTGATTCAAACAAGACAATTTGCATTTCAGTTTTATGTATTCTTCCCCACAATATGCATTTTTCCACAAAATACACTTTTTAATGCATTTCCCCTGAAATGTGCATTTTTGCATGGAATTTTGATCCTTGTTGAACTGCAGTGTAAAATTTGGAGAAGTGTGAAATTCAAAGGATTACTGAATTCTGATCCATATATTAGTCCCCGTGTTGGGGAAATGGGAATTGGTATATGGTAGCAGAGGTATGTGGAAGCTTTTCCCCACTAACTGACTCAAAACTGCAAGGCTGCTGACTGCTCACCATGTGCTTTGTCCCAAAAAGGGTGCTTAGAATTAAAACAATCCAGACTAGTTAGATCAAATAAAATAGCAGGTTTATTGTCCTCACCACATCTGCTAACCTTGCATGCTTGTTAGTCCATGCAGTCACAGCTTAAAGTTCATTAAAGTCTGTTGGCAATCAGCATGGCTGGAAGAGAGCCAAGCAGTCTCCTGTTGCTTCCTTGAGGTCCAGAGCAGAGAGAGAAACTTCCTCTAAGGAAGATTTCCAGGTGTGAAGGAAGTGGGTGTGGTTAGGCAGGCTAGTTCCCATTAGCCCATTCTTTCCCTAGTGACCCCATGCATACAAGGTTACTCACATATGTCTAACACCCAGAAGTGTGATTTAGGTCATTTCACTTAAAATTGAGGAGCAACCAAAGTTCTCCAGCATCTCTGGAGACAAAAAAAAAAAAAAGCAAAAAGCAGTTCAGATGGAGCTGCCAACAAATTCGATCTAAAGCAGAATGCAACATGAATTTGGAGGTCCCACATGGGAAAAACATCAGGAGGGACTTTGAGGAGAATTAAAATAATTTCAGTAAAATTAATGAAACTCCTTACGTGGAGAGGAATCTGAAAATCATTAACTTGCAAATCAGGGAAGGCAAAACTACCACTTACCCATACAGGAACTCAGCAGTCTGAGTATAGCCCTTGGTGCTACAGGATCACACATGGGAAATTAATTTTGAGCCCCATCTCCCAGTTCTCCCACAGCCAGCTCTTCAAAGCACCTCCCTGGGCATGTTAATGGAGTCTGAAGAACTGTCTTCCAGGACTAGTTAGCAATTTCAGATTGGTTTGGCAACTAACCAAGTTATTATTCCCAGTTTGGTAGTGGGGTGAGTAATTTCTCAGCAAGCCTGTTGGGTGCTAAGGTCAGTCTGATGTAAACTGTGGCAAGCTAGCCCATTTTCACCTCATCACTGATAGCCAGCTGGCACATGGATAAAAGGTCTCCATAATTTCAATTGATGTTCAGGTTCATACAGGAGAAGCTAAACCTCTAGATACCCTGGTCCCAGACTGCTCAGAGCTTTATGGGTTAAAATTGCACATTTCATTCAATTTGAAACAAACTGGAAGCCAATGAGGATTTTAAGCAATGCAGCTTTATGATGTGTTTACCTGCTTTATCTCCGTCATATCTGTCCTTGTCCACTGCGGCATAGATGGGATAAGGATTTTTCCCACTCTCACAAGATTTCCACTGCTCAGACAATTTTGATTCTTCAAGCTGAAAATGTATGGGTTCATTTGATTTAATTTCATTTAATCTCTGTCCACCCAAGAATGATTTAGGTCATGGGTGGCTAACGTGAGCCCCACAGGATATCTGGCACTGAAAGCACTTTTCCCTGGCCCCAAACACCCTTACAACATTTTAATCGGATGCATGCATGGATATCCCAAGGCCTTTATGACAGTTGAGAGCTTGCAGTACCCGAACATCAGGGAGATGTTATTGTCTGGGTTGCTTTTAGTAATGGTGGAAATCTCGACTTGCTTCTCTACCCACCTGCTTTAGCATTTTATACACAACAAAATAGGACCAGAAATCTGTCAGAGAGTAATTTTCATCTTTTGAAGCCTCCACCGCAGCTTTTATTGACTTTTCCATTTCCCACTGGCCTTGCACAAGGATTTTACGCTCATCTTCTTCCAAAAGCTCTATTTTTTCTGACCAGTCTTCATTTTTGTAGAGTTCTGACATGCACCTATTAATGAAATGGGAGAAATCTGTTTGAAACAGTGGGAGGCAGCAATAGGTTTGGGCCACAACCCTACTTTGAAATGTAGTGATTTCGAAAGTAGCTTTAAGACTTGGAAATAAGGGACTTCTAATTCAAAAACAACAAGGCATGGCCACAACAAAGCTCTCTTTAAGTGTTTAAAAATGTAATGTGGAGGAGCCCTCAGCCACTTTGTATAACACCAAGGCAAGCCAACCCATCCCCACCCACCTGCAAAATTCTGAAAGGTTTGCCCCACAAAAACAGCAGAAATCCCCCCTTTTGTAGGGGTTGAAGATTTCTGGGAAACTGGAGTGGAGGGGGGTGGGATTTCAGAGCATCCTTACATTTAACACTTGAATTAGCCCTCTTCAAGACTCGTTGAACCCAGTAGCAGCTGCAGATATTTGTTTGACACATTAGTGTTGCTTGCCCTGCCACCAGGAGCAGAGCTTAGTCACGTGGATACCAAATAGCACATGACAAAGCCAGCTGCTGGCACACTGGCTTTTATCAGTGGCCATCACTTCTTCCTGCCAAAGATAGCTTTCAGCACATGCCATTGCGATTCACATGTAACAGTTCGCATGCACTTACCAGGTGGATCCTGACACCCCAGAGAGGTACATAATACAGTCCAAGAGGTTACATTTCTTCAACTCTACTAATGTGCCATAAAGGGCAATCATGGCCCGCAGACCTCCTCCTGATCCCAGGACAGCAATATTGGGGATTTTATCCTGAGGGAAGAAAAGGGGACATGTTCTACCTATGGATGTCACATTTTGTGTCTCATGACACACAGCTCTATCTCCCTGTGATATCTGAATCAGGTGAGGCTGTGCAAGTCCTGGATCAGTGCCTAGACTCAGTGATGGGCTGGATGTGGGCCAATAACCTGAGGCTGAATCCTGGCAAGATAGAAGCCTGGTGAGCGAGTGGTTCTGGAATCCTGAGATAGGCTCATTGCCTGTTCTGGATAGGGCTGCACTCCTTTTGAAAGTTAACTTTCATAGTCTGGGAGTACTCCTCATGCCATCATGGTCAATGGAGTCCCAAGTGACCACAGTGTCTCCGTCTGCCTTTTTACCTGCTTTGACTGGTTTGCCAGATTATGGCCTCTCCTGACAGGGATAGCTTGGCCACAGTGATACAGGGCTAGTAAGCTCAGAGTAGCCCCTTTCCAGCTTGCAACCTCTTCACTGAGGGAACTGTACTGGCTACCTGTTTGCTACTGGGCCAGGTTTAAGGTTTTGGTACTGGTGTGTGAAGCCCTAAACAATTTGGGACCAGGATACCCGAGAGAGCTCCTTCTCCCGTACCAACCTGCCTTGTCACTGAGGTCATTGGGTGGCATGTCCCTGGTGGTTTCAGATGGACCTACAGACTGATTGGAGTCCACACGGAGAAGAGCTTTCAGCATAGTGGCTCCATCTCTTTGGGCCTCTGGAGGTCAGGCAGGTACCAACTTTGCATTCTTTCTGGTGCCTCCTGAAAGCACTTTTATTTCAGGAAGCCTTCCTGAGTTGACCAGCTACCATTTTATTGATTTTGTTTTTAATATATTGGTTTATTCTTTTATTTGTTTTTATCCTTTATTGTACACTGCTCCAAAATCTCCACACTGGACTATGGAGTGGGATATAAATTTTGTAAAGAAATAAATAGGCATAATGCCTTTGATACTGGAGATAGCATATATCCATCTGGACTAGTAGACACTGATAGCCTTAACCTCTGTGAATTTGTCCAATCACCTTTTAAAGCCATCCAAACTGGAAAACTGGGAAGCTCTGGCCCATGAACGATCTAAATGGAGGTTGGCCTTTCACAAAGGTTCCATGGACTTTGAAGAAGCCCGAGTGCAAGGTGAAAGGGAGAAACGTGCTAAGCGAAAAGCACGTCAAATGAATCCTTTACAGGACCATCTTCTATCTGGTAACCTGTGTCCTCACTGTGGGAAGCTGTGTGGATCTAGAATTGGCCTCCACAGTCACTTACGGACCCATCGCCAGAGTCTACACAATCTTCTTTAGAATTTCCTCCTTTATCCCGGAAGACAATCTTACTCGGTCACGAGTGATCGCCTGATGATGATGATGACTCCGTATAAGGCAATTTGATATGTTACTGTGAAGGACAGGAGTAACGCCTTTCCAGAAAGAATTAGTGAGCTTCTGTGATCACTTGTCACAAAAGACCCACCTCATGTGCTGACACATTCTTCTATTACTACTAGTAGTAGTACTGGTCTCATTGAGACAGACACATAAATGAAATCCTACCAAATCACATTGAGACAGACACATAAATGAAATGAGTACTGGCAGGACCAGTGCAAGGCAGTTGGTGCCCTAGGCAAGATCAGATATTTAGCACCCCCCTTCCCACTTGAGAGAGCTGTATTTTTTTCCCATGGTGTTTCTGGCGCCCCCTTTAGCCCTGCACCCTAGGCAGCTGCCTAGTTGGCCTAGTGGTAGCACCGGCCCTGAGTACTGGTCTCATTGAGACAGACACATAAATGAAATCCTACCAAATCACATTGGATCCCAAGCTTGGCAAGGCCTTTCTTCACCTCTTCCTTTCGAGTAGCAGTAGCTGCTTGTTCACCCTCTGAGAGGGTTTTAGAGATCCGCACCTTGGGATTTCCCTGCCAAAAAAAAACATGCACACAAGATGGGCATGGGAGAATGTATGTGTCATCATAGCAAGCTAGAAAACAGAGCAACTGATACTGTGATGCAGCCTTCAGCAAAAAAAAGGTCAAATCATAACTCCGAGCAGTTGCTTCAGTGACAGCTGTTTCCCAGGTCTGTATGGTGATGACATCATCACTGGGTTATGACATCATCACTGGGTTATTACATATCACTGTGAGGTGGTGTTAGGTGAGCAAGCCTTCCGTCCCAAACACTCCCTCCTCAATCCACCTCTTTCACCCCCCTGACTTCCTCTGATAGTTTGCTGTCTCATCCCCATTAAACTCATTCCACCAACTTATGCTACTGGCACACACACTACTAGAGGTCACTTATGCTAGTGGTATGTCAATAGCGTAAGCAAAGCAGCAGTGTTGGATACTGTCCTATATTATTCAGCTTTTGAAAACCTTTTGACAATGTTCCTAACTCTTAAGCAAACTTATACGTCATAGACTGATGATGGGTCATGGAATGATGAACAAATATAATAGGACCAGTCCCAATATAGATTCTTCAGGGACCTTCCCGTTTCCAACAATTATAAGAACTGCCTGCTTAGTTCTACTCTCTGCTTCCAGTTTATCCAGTTAATAATCCATCAGAGGACCCAGCCTCCTTTTACATGACAGCCAAGTTTTCTTAGGATACATAGGATCATAGAGTTGGAAGGGGCCTACAAGGCCATCGAGTCCAACCCCCTGCTCAATGCAGGAAACTAGAGGAGGGGTCTCCCATCCAAGTAATAACCAGGCCTGACCCTGCTTAGCTTTCCACACTCAGACAAGCTGAGCCAGTGTGAGCCACAGCCCTGTATGTATGAACCAGCAAAACCCAAGCTCATCCAGGTGCTCCCATTGCAATTTGATACAGGTGTGTGTGAAAAGGAGCTTCAAGGAGGCAAACTTTGATTTTCTTTTTGCATGAACATTTCTGCATATTTTTGTGTTCATTTTAAACATATGCATAATGAAAGAGGTTGCCAAAGGGTTTTTGCAAGTCCATGTACACAGTGTCTCTTGTGGGCGGTAGAGACCTGGCTTTTCTGATGTATCTACACTAATGATGAGTGAGAATTTGGTTTCAGTTGGTTTTTGTCCAGACTCCAGAATTTATCCAAACCATACCTCCTGAAATCAAAGACAGACCGAAATACAATAATCTGTCTGAAATTTGTACATTTCTGAGCTTGCAATACAATTCATGCAACAACAAAAGTTTTTTTAAAAATATGCAGTTTCAAGAATTTGCACAGTTAATGCATATGTTTAAAATGAACTCAAAAATATGCAGAAATATTTGTGCAAAAAGAAAATCAAAGTTTGCAATTTGATACAGGTGTGAGTGAGAAGGAGCTTCAAGGAGGAAATCAGAGCACCTGGATGAGCTTGGGTTTTGCTGGTTCATACATCCTGAATCTACATTTAAACCTTCCCACAGGGGGTGGGGGGTGGACATATGGACTGTGACAAAGCAATGGTAGATTGTGCAGCATTCCAAACACAGACAGATTGATTTGCCCAACCCAGAGATCAGCCAAGATGTGACTGTGGCTCTCCAGTGATCAGATTTCCCACCCTCAATTATCAATGTGGCCAGCTAACTGGCCAGATGGGCAATTAATAAATATAAGAAATAAAAATGAATAAATGTAAGAGTGGTAAACCTTGACAAATGCTATAAAATGATTATTAATAAATAAATAAAACTTCCATACATAGACAGCAGCCCCTATTACATGCACCCAGTAGTCACCCACAGGTGCCTCCAAGACAGGGCCTTGCTATCTAGTTGAACATTGGATTTAAAAACAAAACCAAACCTGGCAGCTAACACAACATTGGCATTTCTGTTTATAAAATAATGATTATATTGGAGGTAGCTTACCTTGGAATCCATAGTTTCCCTTGCACACAGCTGCTGGGATTTGGGGATGTGACTTCCAAGTCCTTCTATTTAAGAACACAACCAGTGACGTGGTGGAGGGTGGATCCCATGGCTAATGTGGGGGCAGCTGTGTGTTGTTAGCACTTTAGGGAAGAGCTTTGCATGCAGCCGACTGAATACAAACAATTATCTGCCTCAAACGTTAGAGGGACAAGAGAGAGCCAGCTGCACCTGCTTGACCCTGGATACGGGTCTGACTAATGAGAAACTGAGGAGGGAGACAGCTGAAAGCAACTTCAATCGCAAATAGAAGTGTTGACTTCAGAACTAGGTGTAGCAAAGGAAGTGTGCCTAGCTACTAGGGAATGCTGTGAGGAGGTAAGAAAGAAAAAAGTGATCTAAAACTGAGGAGGGTAGCCTTGAGGACCAGATTCATCCATTACTTCAGTATAAAAATGCTATCCTAGGGCTACAGGGTTTGGGGAAAACCTTTACAGCAGGTATAGTGGTTAGAGTGTTGGACTGGGACTCGGGAAAATCTGGGTTCTAGTCCCTGCTTGGCCATGAAACTCACTGGGTGACTTTGGGCCAGTCACTGACTCTCAGCCTAACCTACCTCACAAGGTTGTTGTGAGGATAAAAAGGAGAGGAGGATTATGGAAACTGCCTTGGGTTCCTTGCTGGGGGGAAAAAGTATAATAAAAAAATAAATTCCATGCTGTTAAACCAGTTTTAGGATCCTTTAGTTGTGATGGGGAAATGAAGGTCTTGAAAGGACAATTAGCTAAGGCACAGGCTCAAAGAGCCTGTGTTACAAAGGGGGGCCTTTGTGGTGTGTTTGCTTTTTCTCTCTGTGAAGAACCAGAATACTGTCTGCAATGTCCCATGCTGTAATCCAGTTTCAGCCTCCATGGCAGCAGTAACGGGAACCACCAGGTCCTCTCTGGTGGAGGGTGAAGAGGGAGTTACTGAAGCTGTGTCTACATATATCATGGGGACAACTGATATAACCCTCATCGCTAAACAGGTGGGGCTCATGGAGGATATAGCCACATGGCTGCACCGTTTGTACCTGATATTAAGGACTCATAATGTCTCAGGGAAAAGACAATACAAATAATTTGTGTTGCTGCTCTGAGTTGAACATCAATCTTCCAACAAGCAGATGGGCCACTACATGACCCATGGCAATTTTAAAACTTATTAAACAAATAAGGATGCAATTACCTAGGAGAGAAGGATTAAATTAGCAGCTCTGGAACAAGAGGAAACTGAGGAACTGGTTGATTTCCCCAGAAAAGCTGCTATAAGACAGCTTGCATTTGGGGAAATATTCTATGAATCATACAACTGTTGAGGCAGTTGCATGATATGTTCAAGAATTAAGAGAGTTCTGCAGCCATGCACCCATATTGGAAGAACAAAATGGGTGTGTAGGTGAAGTGGGAAAAAGATAGAAAGAAAACTGAGGCAGAAAAAGATCCCCCCCCCTCCTGGGAACAGACCGCTTGAAGATAGACCCCCCTTCTCTTAACAGACTGCTTACATGGTAATAAATTACTTTCGCGCCGTATTTAGGGAAGTCAGTTAAGACAGCCCGCTCGGCAGAATGTAAAAATAACACAGGAAGCTTGCAGGCAGATTACGTATAATGCTTTAATATAAGGAACTGATTTTATGTATTTGGCGTTCAGTATGGCGATTCTATCCCCTGAACCAGTGCTAGCAATAAAATGTTTTCCAAGCCTGAGGTGGTCTGAGTCCTTCCTACTCTCTGGAGAAGGGTGATTTTTCTGCAACATAGGGAGATGCAGACTCACAATGTAACTGGAGAGCTTTAGAGGCAAAAGTAAGAGAAGTTTTTAAAGAATGAGGAATGTCACCAGTAAAAAGGAAAGTGGCAGCCATAAAAACTTCCATTACTGTTTCCAATAAAAACCATATGAATTTTAGGCAGACTACACAAATAGATGAGTATGTGAGAGTTGTGTGTATATGCATTTCCTTTGGAGAAGGCTGAGACTGGGAGGTGAGGAAACTAGTGTGACCTAAGAAGCAAGATGTCCGGGCTCCAGGCCTGGACATGGGACGGAAATGGCCTTGGTCGCATTGGTGGATGATATGAGGAGGGCCTTGGATAGGGGCAAATGCTCCTTCCTAGTCCTCCTCGATCTCTCAGCGGCTTTTGATACCATAGACCACAGTATCCTCCTGGACCGCCTGGAGGGGTTGGGTATTGGAGGCACTGTATTGCAGTGGTTCCGGTCCTTCCTCTCTGGAAGGTACCAGAGGGTAGTTCTTGGGGGGGAGGTTTCGGACCCTCGGCTGCTCACTTGTGGGGTGCCACAGGGTTCCATCCTCTCCTCAATGCTATTCAACATCTACCTAAAGCCGCTGGGGGCTATCATCAGGGGGTTTCGGGTGCAATGTTATCAATATGCGGATGACACACGCAGCTCTACCTCTCTTTCAAGTCCTCACCAAGGTTGGCCGTTGAGACCCTGTGGGGTGGAGGCAGTGGGTGGCTGGATGGGAAGGAACATGTTGAAACTGAATCCTGACAAGACCCAGGTACTTCTGGTGGGAGACAAGGGGAGGTTAGAGGATGTTGACCTGGTGCTGAATTGGGTACATCTCCCCCTGAAGGACCAGGTCCACAGCTTGGAGCTGGAGGTCATTCTAGACTCCCAGCTGTCCATGGAGGCTCAGGTGTCAGCTGTGAGCCGGGCGGCGCTGTATCAATTCCATCTGATATGGCAGCTGCGCTGCGCCTCTACCTTCCTAATCATCTGCTCCCATCAGTGGTTCATACCTTGGTCTCCTCTCACCTAGACTACTGTAATGCTCTCTACATGGGGTTACCCTGGAAGATGGTTTGGAAGCTTCAGCTGGTACAGAATGAAGTGGCTCGCCTGATTAAGGGCAGCCGCCAGCGTGATCACATCATGCCAGTGCTTAAGGAGTTGCACTGGCTACCAGTTGCTTGCCGAGCCGAATTCAAGGTGTTGGTTTTGACCTTTAAAACCCTACACGGCACCAGCCCAGTTTATCTCAAGGAGCGCCTCCAGCAACATCAAGTAGGCCGCTCAACAAGATCTGCCGCGGACTGCCTTCTCCTTATCCCATCAGCCAGAGCAGCCAGACTGGTGGGGACTAGGAAAAGGGCCTTCTCTGTGGCAGCCCCCACATTATGGAACTCCCTCCCTAGTGACCTTCGCCATGCCCCCTCCGTGATGAGCTTCCGCCGGGCATTAAAAACATGGTATTTCAGGCGGGAATATGGGGTGGGTTAGGATTTTAAAAGAATTTTTTTATACTGCTTTAATTATCATGTTTTATTGTATTGTTTTAATTGTACATCGCCCAGGGTGGCCGAGTGGCCAGCCAGATGGGAGATTAATAAATATAATAAATAATTATATTTATAAGCAGCTCAGCTTATGCTAACCACAAAGTGCGAACAGGAAATGGGATTACTAGCCCCATTTTTAGAGAGTAATTCAGGACATTTAAGACTGAAAATATGTTGTTTGTTCCACATATTGCTGTGTCATCACCCAACCCAGATGCTATGAAGAAGGTAGCTCACACATGTGTCCTTAAAGATAGTGCTGTTGCTCAAGGAGGAAGTAATGGTTGGGACACACCTGAATGTGTGCACCAAGTCTTGTGCCTATGGGGACTGTGAGTGATAAATGTGGTGGAAATTAACAGGTCAATAATTTTATATAACTAAAGGATATAAAAATGGGGTGAGCGAGCCCACTCACTGGAACCTGAACCAGGGCAGCAGGAAGACTCAGAGGCAGCATATGTACCTGCCAAGATCCCCACCTCGCAAGTTCAACCGCTAGAGATTCACCTGGCCGGTGAATCTTGTACGCTTGGTAAGGATGATGGAATTAGGATTTTAAGGTCATTTAAAATCCTTAAATTATGACATGCAGATCATCATTGTGCTGCCCCTCATCCTGCATTCTGGTGGTTTTGTGAACCGATGCTCACATTTTGTTGTGTAATTTAAACGTAAGTAGACCTACAATCCTTTTAGGACATTGTCTAAAACAGTGTAATAAACAATATTACCAAATTTCTGCCACCGGCCTTTTACATTTTTCATTCTGTAAACCAAACATGTCTGGGACAAAAAAAGATCCCAGAAATCTGCATAAGAATAGGCTTTATGGGATACTTTGGACCCTGGACAACTGAAACAATTATGGGGGGGGGGAGGCCATTCACAGGTCATCCTAGTCTCTTTTGATAGCCAAGAACAATAGCAGACACCTCCCTATAGATTTCATAGATGATAGAGTTGGAAGGAGACTACAAGGCTATCGAGTCCAACCCCCTGCTCAATGCAGGAAACTAGAGGAGGGGTCTCCCATCCAAGTAATAACCAGGCCTGACCCTGAATAGCTTTCCACACTCAGACAAGCTGAGCCAGCGTAAGCACAAGAAATCCATTGAGGGGAAGCTTTGTTATGCTGATTTAATAAAACTTAAAACAAATTTTGGTCTCAATTTTGTTCTCATTCTCTCTCACTAGAATCCCTGAATGCAGCAGTGGCTGGATCAATCATACCAGATCTCATTTTGAGCATAACATTATCTACACCAGTCTCCCCCAACCTGGCTACCAGATGTGTTGGATCACAACATCCATAATTCCCAGCCAGCATGGCCAATGGGAATTCTGGCTGGGAATTAGGAGCTGCAGTCCAACACATTAGGAGGACACCAGGCTGTTGAAGGCTGATCTATACTGATGTGTTCACAAGAGGCAACAGTTCTTTTTAGGATTCAAAAACATTGAACACCAAGCTAAAGATGTTATTGAGCAGAAACTAACATACCAAGAGAGCAAAACACTACAGGGCAACAACTGCATCAAGAAACTACAAAACAAGAAGGCTTACATCCCTACCGTCACTGGGAATCCATCAAAATGGCAATGGATGACTCCAACAACAGTTTGGTTTACAGCACCTTTCCGGATTCTCCTGCATTGAGATCCCACCCTGGGTGCATCTCAGGGACTGCAACATATTATTACATTCATATTAATCCCACCTATCTTCTGGCCATACTCCAATGAACTCAAGAATGTTTACACACTCTAGCCAAGAGTGAACCCAATCAGTGTAGTGATGGGTAGAGGGAGATATGGCATTGGGAGGAAGGATACCCACTTAAGGGGGACAAAGCCCAGAGCCATGCTCCGGTCCTCCTTGCACCCTCAGGTTTGGTGTTTGCCCTATCAGCCTTCCCTCAGCCTGACTGTTAACTTACAGCAAAAATTTCCTGACTGTTAGAGCAATAAGACAATGGAACCAACTACCTAGGGAGGTGGTGGGCTCTCCCAATCTGGAGGCATTCAAGGTGCAGCTGGACAGACATCTGTCAGGGATGCTTTGACCTGGGTTCCTACATTGAGCAGGGGGTTGGACTCGATGGCCTTGTAGGCCCCATCCAACTCTACTTTTGTATGATTCTCCAAATGCTGCTTTTAAATGCTTTATTGGTGCAGAACAAGTCCTCTCATATTAATGATCTAATAGTGGATGAGGCAGCAGATCTGGCATGTATAACCAAGACCTGTCTGGGTGAACAGGAAGGAGTCACTCTTTCCCAGTTGTGCCCATTGGGGTACTTGGTTCAGCATCAGGGCAGACCTGAGGGGCGGGGGTGGGAGGTTGCCATGGTCTATAAGAATTCTATCTCTTGCTACAGGCTCCCTGTCTGTTTGATTACTGATCTGGAGTGTTTGCATCATATTGGGCCAGCAGGACAGATTTTGGATTCTGTTGGTGTACAGCCCATCCCGCTGCTCAATAGATTCTGTATCTGAGCTGATGGAGGTGGTCTCGTGTATGATGCTGAGGTCACCCAGGCTGTTGATTTGGGGGACATCTACCACATTCATGCCGAGGGAACCTTATCTGGGGAAGGTCAGGATTGCATGGTCTCCAGGACAACCATGGGACTGTCCCAACATGTCATCAGCCCAACACATGTAGCAGGGCACACTCTAGACCTGTTTTTTTTTTTCTTCTAGGCATGGGGGTGGTGATCTGAAGGTGGGGGGCTTATACATTTGTAACAATTCTCTTGGCATTGGCTAACTTTGCTTCTGCAGCCTAAAAGCTTAGAGTAAATTTTCTGACATTGCAGAACATTAAAAACCCATAACATTTGTTTTATGTGATCTTATTTACATATTTTTGTGTGTATGCTTGTTGTAAGACTATACGCTATGCCAATATTCAGAGTGATGATGAGATTATAGATTAAGGAAAAGTAGGAGGTAGACAGGAAGAAATATTGCAAAGAATATGGTTAACATACATAGGGTCAGGAAGAAATGTCTAACTAAGGGGAAAACACAATTGAAGAATAAGAGGATTAGTTTCAGACATGCTCACTAGAGGGGACCCCTTCCCTTTCCATAGGACAAGCTAGGAAAGAATGAGTATGAGGATTTCTGGAATGGGGTTACTCACAGCCCACCTTTCCCTACATGAGAGTTGCTGTCAGAGTCATTTGCGCAGGATGATGGGGACAGTTACACATCCTTGGGGTCTTTTCATTTTTTCTTTTTATGTAGCATGGAGCTCTAGTCTCCAATCATATTGCTATCCCATAGGCTGTATAGGTTAAGGTCTTCTATCTCTTAGATTTATAGGGTATGAGTGTAAATTGAAAATTGCTGCCTTGCTAATTAATGCTTGCATTTAAATCTAAGAGGCTATATTAAGGACTCTGTATCTGTTCTATCCTTGATGTAATAAAAGTATACTTATTCTCTAAGTGTGTCTGTCTGTTTTAGTATAGAGGTAAGTAGGGAGCCTACACTCACAAGAAACACACATTAGACTCCCACAAAAGATCCTGGCACCTCTTGGGGTAGCACGGGGCTGGTGCAACTGGTAACTAGGGGTGCCAACCATGACTCTATCCAATTGTCAAGCACAACACCAAGGGGATGGCAAGAGAGTGAGTCCTGTCTAGTTCTGCTGTTACACACACTCACACGCAAACACATATATAATACAATGAGAAAATGAGGCTGTGGTGCAGCTCTTTTTGCAGTGTAGTTCTGTATACGCCTAACCCAGCCTGGCCACTGCAGCAGTTCCTGCATTTGGAAAACTGGTATCAATGAGGCCTGACAAGACAACTACGGTAATTAAAGAATTTAAAAGGCACAATCCTATCCACTTTTAAAAAGAAAAAAGGTCTACAACTCTCAGCGTGCCCCAGCTAGCTATGCTGGGGTCTGCTGCAAGTTGTGGGCCTTTTTTCTGTCTAAACTTGCATAGGATTATCCCCTTAGATAACTAATCCTCTACCTCCTATTGCATTTATGACATTTCAATACAGATTGCACCATTTCCAAAAGGAAACAAAAGAAAGAAAGAAAAGGAAATGAAACGTCCACTATTCAGCTTATGATCAGAGAAATTATTTTGTTTATTAAGTATACATGTTTATTCAATTAGCAGGATTTTTCCTTTTTCTGGGACGGCTTGATTTCTGGAGTACAAGCTGTGGAGTTCAACAAGCCATTGTTTTCAGTGTCACTTTTCCCCTCCATTCTCAGGGCCAAAGCAAAGCATACTAAGGCATTACCAACTAGGTCTCTTTGTTCCTTTAGAGTAAGTTCAGGGAGCTCCAACCTTGATTGGGACCTTAGCGGGGGGGGGGGGGGTGTTAACCCTGCCCCCTGATCTGGTCCTGACTCAGATCAGGAGGACTGTGCCTGCAATATCTATTGCCAATAGTGTTCCCAATGATTTAAGCAATAAGTATTTGGCTAGATAAATTGTTGGGGTCTGGGGGAGATAAATAATATGGAGTGGGATCTCAGCAGGTGGAAAAGGTTAAGCCCCCATATACATCCCATGCTATGGTCCCAAGAGTAAAAATGAGGAGAGAGAAAGAAAGAAAAAGCCCCGCACATTACATGTATCCATGCCAAACAGATATCCATTTATCCACACAAATGCATGTCCAAGAGTGATTAGGAATTCTCCAAACAAACATACAAAATTGTATGATGTGACCCAGCTATTAAAGACATAAGTTATGTTGAATGTGTGTGAAGCTGGTAAATGAATTGCTGCACTCCTCACGATGTTGCCATAGTAATATTTGGTCAAGCCTTTTGGGAATGAAGACCCACAATATGCTTGATCTCATTCAGAATCCTTTCCCCAACTTCCTCTACATTCTTCTTTGCTGCGGCGAGTAGATTTTTAATGTTTTCATCAGAATAATCCATTTTGAAGGTGGAAAATGCGTTACGATACTCTTCAATTTTATCTGAAAGTAAGGAATATTGGTGAGTAGAGATAAAGCAAAACAATATTACTATTTATATCGTATGTACATTTCACTTCTATGCAAGTTTAAGTCAGAGTCATAAGTGGGTTTTTTTTTCCTGTCACAGAAGGAGAGCCAGCACTGGTACAAACTCTCCTGCTGCCTGAGGTGGAAAGCACATGCACTACTGTTGGCTGCCACTGCCACTGCTGCCCTCCTGCCCTCCCCTGCATCTATCTCATAGAATCATAGAAAAGTAGAGTTGGAAGGTGTTAGCCATGCATAGGTGCATGATGTAATTTGGACCACAGAGTCTCTGCATCCTAGAGCAGAGACCCTGTGGACATTACCCAGACCTCCTGGTGAAGGATGTGGGCGTAACCAGTCACCTTCTCTTCCTGCCCCGAGAAAACAGTCTGAGCCATGAACTTGTGTGTGCAACATGTCTGAAGATGTAGCCAAGTTGCAGTTCTGAACTTTTCCCAAGTTCAGAACAGGTCGACTACCATATGATTCCTCCACAACTGTAAATACATTCTTAAGTCTGCCTGTATGTATCCAATCTGCGAGATCTGAGTGAGTGAACTCTGTTTTTAACCTCCAAAAGACTGTTTGTCTTATTGGTAGTGTAAGAGGGAAACCAGGTGAAGATCCAGCCTGTCCAAAAGGGACAGTCTGTATCAACTAAATGCACAGCCCTGCTTTAACCAGCAGCTCCGCATGCACACGTTTTTCGCCTGTAGTTGGGTATACTCTGCTGTGTTTGCAAAAGCAAGAGGGGAGAGATAATATATCACAATATCCTCTCCCAGGTCTTTTGGCAATCCCCAACATAAGGGTTATGGGCCCAGCAGCGGAAAAGTGCTGAAGCATTTAGCGGGTGGCGCTAGATTCTCTCAGAGGAGAGAAACCCCAAACGGCCACATTTTTTTTCTTTGTTACTTCCTGGTAGCCATGAGGCTGATCCTTTGTCTCAATCTGAGAGAGGATTGAGACCCCCCCCCCTTCTCCTCAGATAGCAGTGATAAGGCAGTGAAGAATTTTCCTTTTTTGGATGCTTTTGATTGTTTTTGGCAATTTTTCCAAAACTTTGAAATTTTGAATTTTTGGCAAAATCCTTGATTTTTGACTCCAGCATGGCAAATGAAGGTTGCTATAGTGATGCAAGCATGAAGTTGCCCAAGTTAACAGAGGACAACTTCATTCAATAGAAGAAACACCTTAGGATTCTTCTTGAAAGCAAGAGAGTCTTAGCAGCCATTGAAAGTGCAAAGCCCACAGGGGCTGGTGAAGATGCCAGAGCCAAAATCAAAGTGTGAGAAGAGCAAAATTGCATTGCCAAAGCAGTAATAGCAAGCAGCATCACTGATGCACAAATGGTGCATATTAAAGAAACAGATACTGCAGCCCAGATGATTGAAAGCCTTGAGCTCTCATGTGGATTTGCCAGTAAGAGATTCCACAGGGCATGGATAAGGGACATATTTAACATGAGGCTCAACTCAAAAGCAGATTGCAGCAGACATGTGACAGAATTCTTAATTATCATTGAGAAATTAGAGCTGTCCCAGTACAAGTTGGATGAGGAGTAAAAGGTTTGCTATTTCCTGGGGTCACTGGGACCCAAGTTTAAAACCTTCGCCACCCTCATGGATGGGAGAGAAGATTTAACTCTCAAGAGGCTAATTGCCTACCTGAAGGAGGAGTGTGAGCAGAAGGGAGATGAGTCCCCAGAAAGGGGTGCAAAAGAAAGCAGCTGCAACTATGTGTCTAAGCCCCAGAAGAAAACCAAAGCCACACCAAAGAAGGTGGTTTGCTTTAACTGTGGTGGTCAGGGACAGATGGCTAGGGCTTGCAGTGCTCCCAAGGGTCAGAAGCCCCACTCTTCAAAACAGAAACAAGAAAAGAAAGGCAGCCCTGAGAGTAATTTTCTGTCACAAGAAATAAGCTTGTCAGCAAAGGGTAGAGAGGACAAGTCCAGCAAGTGGATTTTGGACTCAGGCGCATCGTCCCACTTCTCATGTAATAAAGAGTTCTTTATGGACATTGAAAAATTTGATTCCTCGCAAAATGAGGACGTCCAAATTGCGGACGGAAAAATCATTAGGGCACAAGGCCAAGGTTCAGGAACCTTGAGGTGCAAAGTGAGAGACGAAGTGAGGCAGAACTTCATGGAGAAAGCTCTGTATGTACCCCAATTCAATTGCAACATGTTAAGTGTGCCAGTGCTCATTGAAAAAACTAAGAGAAAAACCAGGTAAAGATCCAGCCTGTCCAAAAGGGACAGTCTGTATCAACTAAATGCACAGCCCTGCTTTAACCAGCAGCTCCGCATGCACACGTTTTTCGCCTGTAGTTGAGTATACTCTGCTGTGTTTGCAAAAGCAAGAGGGGAGAGATAATATATCACAATATCCTCTCCCAGGTCTTTTGGCAATCCCCAACAGAAGGGGCCTACAAGGCCATCGAGTCCAATCCCCTGCTAAATGCAGGAATCCAGTCAAAGCATCCCTGACAGATGGCCGTCCAGCTGCACCTTGAATGCCTCCACACTGGGAGAGCCCACCACCTCCCTAGGAAATTGGTTCCATTGTCTTATTGCTATGACAGTCGGGGAATTTTTCCTGATGTTCAGGTGGAATCTGGGTTCCTGTAACTTGAGCCCATTATTCCATGTCCTGCAAACTTGGATGATCGAGAAGAGATCCTGGCCCTCCTCTGTGTGACAACCCTTCAAGTACTGGAAGAGTGCGATCATATTTCCCCTCAGTCTCCTCTTCTGAAGGCTAAACATGCCCAGTTCTTTCAGTCTCTCCTCGTAGGGCCTTGTTTCCAGTCCCTTTATCATCTTTGTTGCCCTCCTCTGAACCTTCTCCAGTTTGTCTACATCCTTCTTAAAGTGTGGTGTCCAGAACTGGACGCAGTACTCAAGATGAGGCCTAATCTCCCTTCTCTCCATTTGCCTACCAACCCAATGCATCTGTCTCTTATCCGCCCCCCCCCCCCCGTATCTGTCTCACTTCAGCAAAGAGAGGGAGCACTCAGGCAGCAAGTCCTCCTGGCTGGTGTGTGTGTGTGTGTGTGTGTGTGTGTGTGTGTGTGTGTGTAATTTGTCACTCCTCCCATTCTGCTGCCTGAGGCAGGAGATTCACCTCACCTCAAGAGAGGGTCAGCCCTTGAGGGAGCCATGATCAGATCAGCTCCATTGTTACATTCCTCACACAAGTATACTATTCATACTAGTATACTGATCGAGCTGTGAACTGTGTGATAATTTTTATGAGTCAGCCTCTGGGTGTATCATTGTATCCCACTCTCAAAATAAGGCAGCTTCATATGCTCCTGTGTTCAGAGAGCTTAAACCTAACCCAAATTCCATTAGGAGATTAGGCTCCCTGTCGTGTAATAGCTGTAATTTGTTATCACAGGAGTTTAGGTGACATTGGTTGGTAAATCCTTATATTGCCTGCAGAGGCAAGACAGAAGTGTAGTTAATCTAGAGCAGAGGTGGGGGCCTTTCGCCCTCCAGATATTTTGGGATTACAACATCAATCTGTTCCAGCCAGCATGGCTAAAGTTGTAGGATAATGGCTCACCTTCTGGAGGGTCACAGGTTTCACACTGTGGATCTAGAGCATGGCCTGCACACCTTGTGACCTATCAAACCAGCTACAGAATACCTATCACATATTACAATCTCTCAGGTCCTTGATATTAGAACAATTCAGCACTGGAACCCAAAGGGGCTGTTTTCTCATCTCAGTAATTCTGCCTAGTGGGTCCTATCCAATGTTACTCCTACTTAGAGTAGACCCATTGAAATGAATGGGACTGAAGTTAGGCATGACTGACATAACTCCCATGCATCTCAATGGGTCTACTCTAAGTACGCCTAACACTGAATACTGCCCAACATCTGATCAATTAGAAATTTCCCTAATGAAACCCATTCCCAAGTTACCTTGACAGTTGACTGTGTTGAAAAGTGGAAAATGCATGACAGTTAGGTCATCTCCCCTGAAGATATAGCAATTTGATGGGTTGTCTCTGTCCTGTAGGTCAGTCTCATCAATCTTGGGAAATTTGATTCCACGGGTTTCACAGTATTGAGCAGCTCTTTTGATGGTCTGCACCAAAGGGAAAGAGGAATGCCTGCAGTCAATGGAATTGCCAAATCCACTTGGAAAAATAGATGCTGGCTGGCTGAATGGATGGCTGGTTGTTTGGTTGGTTGGTTGGCTGGAAATAGCACTTACTCCCTATGTGATATTTAGGGGCCTTCTGACATGATCTCAGCAACATGTTGTGAAGTAATCCAGGATTGCTCCTTCTTGTACTGCTCAACTGATGTCAGAAGCTCAATGTCATGTGGGAAGCTGCTTGCCATGCCACTTGGGAACTGGGGTAATGCTACAGTGAGAAGGAGCATGTCATAGACATACCAGAGACTTCATTCCTCCACAATCCATTGAGGTCAGAAGCCAAACTTTGGCAGCAACCAAACTGCTAAGGTATTGTCAGAAGGGTCCCCTTAGAGAACACAGCATTTTCCCAAGAACCTATTCTAAGCTCCTGTTGGCACATAGAACAAGAAAGGTTGTAAAATTTACTCTGGGCTGCTATGCCGACCCCTTTAATTAAATGCATTACCAGAAAGGGATCCCCAGCACTGAAGTCAAAGGAGAGGATCAGCTTCACATTTCTTGCAGGGTGGAGAACCAGAGGGTAAGCAGTGTTGATGGCCAGACCAGCATCAATCAGGGAGATGACCTCTTTTCCTTTCAGCTCAGGCACTTTGACATCAGCTAACCACATGAAGTGAAACAGAAGTTACATGTAAACATGCTTGAACCAACACAAATCTGTGTTGGACTGGGACTCAGGAGATCCGGGCTCTAGTCCCCGCTCGGCCATGAAACTCACTGGGTGATTTGGGGCCAGTCACTGACTCTCAGCCTAACCTACCTCACAGGGTTGTTGTGAGGATAAAATGGAGAGGAGGAGGATTATGTAAGCCGCCTTGGGTTCCTTGCAGGAAAAATGGTGGGGTATAAATATAATAATAAAATAAATAAATTATTAGGACTGTGCAAATGGCAGATGAGGCACACATCTGAGACCAATAGCGCTGCTTTGGAGGTATTAGGACCTCTTTGGAATCCAAAATGGCTTTGGTCCACAGTAGTCCAAGGCAAAATAGGTCAGTCCCCAAGGTTCAGAACCATCTTGGAAGTTCAGAAGGGTGTTTGAAACTCCCGCAAGGGTCTCCAAGCTTTCCACAAATGTTAACTTGCATGCAGAGAAAAGGGGGAACACAGAGGAGAGGGTGTAGCTCTGTGTCACTAGCGGTTGTAGTAGCTTCAAGGAATCAAGGAATGGCCATACTGGGTTGCTCCTATTTATTTCCAATCACGGTGTCTTTGTGGAGGGATGCAGAAAGGGGGGGGGGAGTATCATATCCGTCTGATTCTGCATATTGTGTAATTGTGCTACACATAAAACCACAATGTTAAAGTGTGCACCAAGCATTGCAATAGTTTACACTTTCACAGTCGGTGAAAGGCTAGAGCTGCAAGCAGAGCCTATATGGGCTGTGAAAACTTGACTTTGCTCATGACCACTGAAGCAAAGGTGCTTGCATAGCTGCTGAGCATCCCGGGTTCAAATTCTAAACCCACCCATTTGGCAGCATTCCCATCACGTAACAAATATGCAGTTCATGGCCAAAATATTCAGATGAATTATCTAGTATAATTACTGACATCAATGAAATTGCAATGTAAACTTACAACAGTTGTACAAGAAGTTATTGGTGCTTCCCCATTTCCATTTTGAAATGCATTCAGTAGTCTTCCCCATATACCTGATCCAATCTAAAAGGAATGAGGCTCAGAGAGGTAAGAATGAGAACGAATAACGTCAAAATCACAACCTAAAATCCTTAATCCCCCCATCCCTGCTAAAAACAAAACATAATTTTCAGCTTCTGAAAATTTTCTCATCTCCAATATAAGAAGCTATGGGGTGAGGGGGAAAGAATACACATGTGACATTTGATGTTGAATGCAGATCTGTACATCAGCTTGCCTTATTTTTAAGATGTACCAATTTCCCCCATCCCGTTTCTCAATTCCATGGGCTTCACCTGGCCTATGCTGCATGGATTCCAGTTTATCTATGGGGGTAAGTAAAATTAATTCCTGAATCCTGGATTGCGGCATCTTCAGTTTCCCGTAGCATTCAGTTCCTTCAGTTGACTTACTCCCCCCCCCCCCCCACTCTGCATCATCAAGGTGCACATGTACGTAAAAAGATAGAACAGAGCAAAATAGCAATCTTGTTTTGGTCATACTGACAATTTCATCAAGATACTTTTTGTGCAGTGTTTTAGGAGTAGTGCTGCCTGCCACTCCCTGCTTGCTCTTTGGCACTCTGCTCGGCAAGCAAGCAGAAATGAGGAAGAGGGGGCACGGTAGCTGCTGATAGTGGCAGTGAAGGGGTAGGCTGAGTAACTGAAGGGGCCTGCCGAGGGTGTCTTGCCTGGGGGCCTCCCCAAACCTGGAGCCAGCTCTGTGTTCAAGAACATGGGCAACCTCTTGCGCAAGTGGAAGCATGAGAACTGCTACAGCACTTCTTGTGGTGAGAGTGCTGCACTGTGACTCTGGAGAACCCAGTTCTAGTCCCCACTCGGACACGAAGCTCACTGGGTGACTTTGGGCCAGTCACTGACTCTCAGCCTTGCCTACCTCACAGGGTTGTTGGGATTATATAATGGAGAGGAAGAGGACTATGTAAGCCGCCTTGGTTTCCTTGCAAGATAAAAAAGGAGGAGTGTAAATGTAATTTAAACATAAACAAATAAAATTGCACATCGTGGACATTTGCAGAATCTCTAGTATAAACATTTGCAGAACAACCCTGGCAACTATTTTCTTTCTGCTCACTGTTCTTCTATGGATTCAACCAAATGAGTCCATGGAGTGGGACTTGAATGAAGGCATCCAAGAAAATCCAAGCACAACACTTAACCCGCAGATGGCACTGGCTATAGAGAAAGAAATAGAAAGGCAAGAGAAGGCTAATCTTGACATTTAGTTACTTGCCTGTACTTTCTGGAGGAAAGGAGGGGAGAGTCAGCAGGGATCCTTCTTCTGGTTCTAAGAGAAAGAAAAATAGTTGAGAAATATGGACATCTAAATGGGTAGCTCACAGCTGCCACAGGGAGATAGGAAGCTTAATATGTATGCCTTAAGTTAATTTCCAATTGTTCCTATCAGAAATAGTCACTCCTTTGGCAAAAACAAACAAAAAAAAACAATGTAAGCAATATGCATATTTTATCTTTCTGATCAGTAAAAGTGATTACATGGTATGATATAAGGCATAGTCCTCCTCCTGGGGTCCTTCACTTAAATTTTAACCAGGACAATACTCAATGTTTTGTGCGAGTTTCAAACTAGAACTTGGTGGGCACTACTCTAGTCTCAAAGATCATGAGACTCGAGCTGGAGTAATGTTATAGAGGATCTTCCTGTTGGCTCTCTGTCTCTGAAGCACATGCGTGTTATGCTCTGGCTATTTTTATTTGAATTTCCCTTGTGCCTTGGCTCAGAATCCATGTTGGCTCTGGAAGCAGTAGCACAGGATGCTGCCAGAAACCAGGAGAATGCTTTAGTTCTGGATGCAGAAACTTAGAGAACATGCACAAATTCCTCCACCAATTAATTTAATGGGATTCGCTCCCAGGTCACAGTGAAAACATGCACATGTGGACCACAATACCAAGCTAACACCCAGCAGCCACCCCATGAGGGTTACTTTTCAAATTGCCCAATTCAGAACCGGGGTGGAAAATATGACCCACTTCTGAAGCATCTCCCAGCTCTGAGACATATCTGCCTGGTCAAACTCTACTCGCAGAGCACTCCTGATGACAACTTTTGTTTTTATTAATTATTCCATACTGTACAGCTACTTCCTTGAATAGACAGCCCAAAATAAAGTAAGCCGTAAGCAAGAAAGCTCCCTGGCCCCTTCCCCCCCCCCCCAGCCCTCGGAACAAAGTTATTTTGTTTATTCTAACTTATTCTGAGTCCAGCCCAATACTCATTAAGTCTTTGTCTAAAAGAGTATAGTTGGCCTGAAATCCTGACAACGTGTGTTCTTACTTTCTCTCTCCAGCTCTCAATTGCTGGGGAACATGGGTGGGAGGGTGCTGTGGGATTCATGTTCTGCTCATGGGCTTCCCGTGAGCAGCTGGTTGGCCACTGTGTGAACAGAATGCCAGGCTAAATGGACCCTTGGGGTGATCCAGCAGGGCTCAAATTCTGTTCTCAGAATTAACCTGGGGTTCACTCATCCCTCACGTCTGAGCACCTTCTCCACACCTTTGCCAGCCCACATTTCAAGGGCTGGAGATCTCCACATCTTTCTTGCACCACCCGCTACCCTCTTTGTCTGGAGACAAGCATTGCCTTATTTGCCCAGGAAGATTTACAGTATTGCATGTACAACCAGAGAGAAAACTTCAAAAATTTTAAAGCACCCAATGAGTCTGGGATCACTTTCCAACCAACCCTGTAAGCTCCTTTCCCAACAATGTTTAGTGCTTATCTAGAGAATTGTGCTCTATGCCTCCGTTGTCAATCCTGAGCCCAAGGGAAGTGGAGAGCAAACTTGAAGTTGCTGCTCAAGAATTTCTAGCTGCCCTTTCAATAGTTAAGGAGCTGTGCCAGAAGGAGTGGAGAGGAGCGTGATTGCCGGCGAAGAGCGCATGGAAGCGAGGTGTGCCGCTGCTCGGCCACTATGGACCGAGATTTATTTTGATTGATGTGTTGCGTACTTGGGAGAGGCAGAAGAAGGACCTGAGATTACTCTGTGTGGCTGCTCTGAGTGTGTTTCTGGTTCCAGCAAGTTCATCACCAGTGGAGCGGGTGTTCAGTGAGGGTGGAATTGTGATGAGATCTCACCGTTCCAGAATGGGGGGCCAAACATTTAGAAAAAATCATGTTCCTCAAATGCAACATGGATAGGTTTTAGGAAGTACAGCAAGTTTATTTTTTAAAATCATTTTTCTAAAATGCAACCTTTCAGACATTTTGGGTTTGGCTGCCTCTGCCTGCCTGTCTGGGGTTCCCAGCCTCCTCTGTCTGCCTGGTCTCTTCTTGACCAGTTCAACAGTTGAATTGTCCAAGACAAAGGCCTCTGCCTGCCTGCTTTGGGGTTCCCTGCCTCCTCTGCCTGCCTGGTTATTTTGGGTTTTTCTGCCTGGTCTGTTTTGCCAAAATCAGTGGCAGAGTTTTGAAATAAAAAGGCACACTTGTGCCTAGAATTTATTTAAACCACACATCTGAAGTAGCCTTATTTTGTTGAGGGGGGAAAAACCCATTGATTTTAATAGGGACTCGTGGAGTCAGCTTTGGGAGTGACTCGGGATTCGCGAGTCACCATTTTGGACCTCGGACTCGGGTCCAAAGACTCGTGACTAGAGACCAAGGACTCTTCAACATCCCTGCTTTTCAATAGTTGAGAAGACCCTTTTGAAGGCTTTCCAGTCTAAATTCAAATTTTATTTTTACCAAACTATGGTGGCTCTATGATCCGTGGTGGTGTCTTTGACTCTGCTTGGTCTCTGCATAATTGCTGCAAAACTAGATTATCAAGGCCCTTCCTATATATGTGGTGGGGGGAGGGGCACTATGGGGGGGGAAAGGAGAGTGGGGACTGGGGCCACCAGGTTACCAGGTATCAGGGGGGCACTCCAGCCTCTTTCCCTCCCCCTCTGATGTGCCTCTGTCTGTTAGGCAGCCGGAAATGGCCCTCTTGCTGAATTGCGGAGTAGGAGGAGTGGGGAGGCGGAGATGGAGATCACCACCTCCAGTCTTCCTGCTCTGCACTGGATGCTCATGATGAGCCTCTGAATTCAGGGGCTTACAAGCATCAGGGACACAACTGATAGGATTGCGCCCTAAGCGGACTAACCGTTATGCGACAATCAGTGGCTACTGAGCATAATCAGTCGTGTGTGTGTGTGTGTGTGTGTGTGTGTGTGTGGCTTACTTAAGAGTGTGTGTTTTTGTTTTGTTTTTTAGAAGTTGTTGTACTACTGCAAACCTCCCGGTTCCCGAATGGCTCCATTTTGGTTACAATCCACTCAAAACTCACCACCTGAGTTTGCCATTAGAAGGCTTGGAAGCTTCGGGGGGAAACCATTATTAGAAGTCAACAAATTGCCTTTGGTACTTGCCTCTAAAATCTCTGTCCAAAGCTTCCAGCAGACTCATACAGGCATCCTCTCTTGTTTTTACATTCACAGATGACCAGGTTTGACGCATCTCGATGTGGAGCTCGTAGCTTTTGCTCGTTCTGTGGACTTCATAAAATACAGAAAGGCATGGGGGATTAAGGCAGTATGAAAAACATGGCAGGAAAGGTGAAGAAGTGAAAGGTCAGACCTTTCTCTCTCTCTCTCTCTCTCTCTCTCTTTTTTTAAAGAACATGCTGATTCCAGAAGGGAAGCTGTTGCCAGGGCCGGATTAACATAGGGGCGATTGGAGCGGCCGCTCCAGGCCCAAAGCAGACAATAGGCCCACAATATAGGGACACGCGGCACGATTTGAGTTAGCTCTGATCATTATCATTCAGCATAATTAATGATTTTTTTCAAGATTAGAAAGGTGTTCTAAGCACATCTGCATTACAGGCTTGAGGCAAGACCTAGCAAGAACTGTTGTTCTCAAATTAGCATGGTAGATTTTTGCATTTCAATCACTGTTACTACATTTCTTTGAAGCACATGGGGGCTTGCTAGGGTCTGTAATATTCAGATTTAGAAGGGACCTCTCTCTCCAGCCTCGAGCAAAAGATCTTTCTGATTCGCAGCTCAATTGTTCAAATGCTAGTTTAACAAAAAAAACAAAAACAAAGCAACAAGAACAACACAATTATTCTTGGTCAAGCAAAGCTTCCTGGCTTTTTGTTGTGGCTGTTTTTTCTTTTTTAATAAATAAATTTGGGGGAAATTGGGAAGACCCTTACTGATGAGCTGCAGGAGTTTGAGTTTTGGCACTTTAATGGTAATTAAAATATTTAATTTGTTTTAATATAAAATTGCATCTTCATTTTATTTATTTCCATAAAAAGGCCCACCAAAATCCTCAGCACCAGGCCCATAATGCTCTTAATCCGGCCCTGGCTGTTGCCCAAAATTCACTTACCTTTCAAGATGCTTTCTAGATGGTCAAAAAATCCCTCAGCTGCTGTTGTTGTATCGCTAGATGCACATACATGCAGCTCCAGAGCACACCGATAAGCCTGGTTGAGTATATCAAGGTTCTTCTGCTTATCTTGAGATTGAAACACACAACAGGAATATGGTTACACAGAGTGCCCTCTTTCCAGCTTATTCTTAATGAGCTATCTATGGTGGCTATTTTGTTCAGAATTCCAGGCCATGCCTCCCTACCCCACATGCACATTGAAACTTTGGAGTGGGGTGAATTTTTTTCCATTCTTTGCCTTTAACCATTTCCTAAAATCCCCAATGGTTAAGGGAACCCCACAGATACATATATGTTTTCCTATCTCAGAAATCTGCATATTAAAAAAACCAAGGCAAATTTAGTAATGGGCAAATGAGCGATGTTCCAGATCACTGGGATTCTCCAAACGTCATCTTGTCACTTGTTGCGTGCCCAATTCCACGATTGTGGTCACTGCTCACTCTGTGGGAATGGGAAACTTGTGCAAGTTGAGCAGCGATCAAACGGGAGATCTGTGCAAGTCTGCCTCAAATTTGTGCAAAGTTCCTGATATGCACATCTTTCCTCCATAAACTAATGTGGAGCTGATTGAATACATGGAGGAAATTTGCGTGCAGTCGGAAATCTGCAAAAATTGAACTTGGAATCAAGAATTAGATGAATGTGAGCACGTGTTGGACAATTTGCCAAACCTTTTGGCTGATCCATGCTTACGCTCACATTTGGAGCTTCAAATGTGGCATGCTCAGATATTTTGTGTGAACAAAAACAAAATTCTCATGCATCTGTTTTTGTGGTTTGTGTTCTGTAAGAGCAGGTTTGGGGAACATCTCCCCCCCCCCCCCCGTTGAGGACTGCATTCCCTCAGTCAGGGATAATCTATGTCTGAGTGCCAGCAGCAGTGGGTGGGATCAAAGCCAGTGGTGGGTGGAGCCAGAAGTAAACTGCACAAAGCCAAGGACAAATGGGTGGAGTTTGAAATTAACTCACGGTCCACACATGTGATATGCACATGGCCCTTGGGGCTCAGGTTCCCCACCTCTATGTAAGAGAATACAACAGGGTTACATTTAAACATGTGTAAAATTATAATCTTCATTCCTGAATGTGGAAATAAATATACGGCCTTTGAGATCGGTTGTCTCTACATTGAAATGCCTATACTCTGCTTCCTTTAAAATGGATTGATATTATTGAAATTTCCACAACTGCCTATTACATCATACGTTGCCAATGCAAGGAACTCTTTGACAAAACAGTTTATTAATCTACCTGCCCAATAGCACGATCTCCAGGAGAAGGGGGTTCCACTCACATGGAGTGCCCATGAGAGTCAACTAATCAAGGGTAAGCACCCATTTGCAGAAGGCCATGCTAAATCGGTGGACATCGCGGGGGCAGAGCAAGCAAGAAGAGCAATGCAGGGTGAGGGGTCAACAATGTAGTCCTGCCCTACCCCACACAGATAACCCTACACATGGTTAAGGCATGAATAGGGCTTCTGGCACTCCCAGATTAATTATGCTGTCTAGGGCTGATGGGAGTTGTAGTCCAACAACATCTGGAGGGCCACAAGTTACCCATCCCTGGTCTACACCCTGCTTAGCTCATAATTCCACAAAGGAGCCATCCATACTGACTGGCCATGGGAGCTCTCTGGTCTGGTGTGTACTGGGGAGAGAGAGGGCCAAGTTGCTGGTAGCCCGTAAGTATCTCCCAAATTGTCTGAGGGTTCATGGGGATGATATAGAGAAGGGTTGTTTTTGTTTTTTAAGGAGGGTGGGAAAGTTAAAATCGGCTACTATTACGACTTACTGTTTTGGCTTAAATCACTTGCACCAAGAATGTGTTTCCGCATATAGTTTAAGGAATCCAGGAAAACACCTTAAAAGAGAAATGCATATTTATTTATTAATTACATTTCAATACTGCCTGTGAAGGTTCTGGTAGGTTGGGGGGGTGACTTGCCCCCAAACTCTCAACTCCCTACCCTGTGGCCAGGGGGCAAACAAACCACCCAGTAGACTTCTCATCCACCCAACCCAAGCCAGGGGGTATTGGGACCTTTCCGGATATCCTGGGGGCCCAGAAATAAGGGCTCACCTGATCACCCTCTATTTCTAGCCCTCCAGCCTAAAACCCTAAACAGTAGCCCAACCAAAGCAGAAGGCACTGAATTTAGTATCAAGGCCAGATTCAGAACAGAAGAACACATCCAGACTGGAAACGGTAAACTTTATTTACAATAAGGAAGGGGGACAAAAAGGCAATACAGTGTGCAGAGACAAAAGAAGATAGGAAACCATATTATTAAACAATGAAGAAATCCTTTGAAACCCTGCTGCAGGCTAAAACAATAAACCCTATCTAGTCTCTCCCATACATTACCCTCAGGTAAGGTTCTTCGCCTGGGACCAGGCTTAATGCAATCTGAAGATCAGGACGCCCTCCTCATGAAGGCTGGATGAATAATGCCTAGCAGCCCTAACCCTCCTAACTTTATACCACCCCAGGCCCTTGACCAGTATGAGGTGAGCCTCCATAGCCAATCACAGTCAGCTGGATGCCTTCCTCGGCTTCCAGGAGGGGAGGAAGGATTGAAAACCCCTTACTGTTGTCCAGCTGAAATCAGTCAGCATAAGTGTTGACTACTGTTCAGCTCTGACCTTGAAGGCCTGGAGACTAGCAAAAAGCCATGATAAGGCATGCAGGTGGTTGCAATAAGTGTGTGCCAGGCCAGCCCCTTCTCTTGAAATATGGCCTTTTGTTAGCGGCAAAAATCTTGAAAGAAAAATGAATTTCTTCACGCTGCCCAATAGCCGAAGCTCTCTGGGCATTTCTCAACAATTAAAACCATAAAATACAACATAATAAAATAGTATCTAAAATTTTAAAAGATTAAAACTACAGTATAAGATAAATATGATAACCAAATAGAACCTAGCTGCACTGCAAGGATCTAAAATATAGTAACATATTTAGAACATCAGAAACTGAAAGACTAAAATGCCTGGGAAGATAAGGTTTCATAGATCATAGGGTTGGAAGGAGCCTACAAGGCTATCGAGTCCAACCCCCTGCTCAATGCAGGAAACTAGAGGGGTCTCCCATACAAGTAATAACCGTTCTGACCCTGCTTAGCTTTCCACGCTCAGACAAGCTGAGCCAGCATGAAAGAGCACACTGTAGCACACCAGAAGTGCCTCTCTGAGAAGCTGAGTCTACAATTGGGTGCCACAACAGAAAAGGCCCTCTTGCTAGCAGCAACCCACCTCACTTGGTGAGGGTGCTAAGAAAAGGACCACTGAAGATGATCTTAGGGTCTGGGCAGGTATGTATAGGAGTATGTATGTATCATAGAAAAGTAGAGTTGGAAGGGACCTACAAGGCCATCGAGTCCAACCCCCTGCTCAATGCAGGAATCCAGGTCAAAGCATCTCTGACAGATGTCTGTCCAGCTGCACCTTGAATGCCTCCAGAGTGGGAGAGCCCACCACCTCCCTAGGTAGTTGATTCCATTGTCTTATTGCTCTGACAGTCAGGACATTTTTCCTGATGTTACAGGAACCTAGATTCCACCTAAACTTGAGCCCATTATTCCGTGTCCTGCAAACTGGGATTATCGAGAAGAGATTCTGGCCCTCCTCTGTGTGACAACCCTTCAAATACTGGAAGAGTGCGATCATATCTTCCCCTCAGTCTCCTCTTCTGAAGGCTAAACATGCCCAGTTCTTTCAGTCTTTCCTCATAGGGCCTTGTTTCCAGTCCCTTTATCATCCTTGTTGCCCTCCTCTGAACCCTCTCCAGTTTGTCTATGTCCTTCTTAAAGTGAGGTGCCCAGAACTGGATGCAGTACTCAAGATGAGGCCTAACCAGTGCCAAGTAAAGCCAGTTATGCTGGCTGGGGCATGCTGGGAGTTGTAGGCCAAAAACATCTGGGGACCCAAGGTTGGAGAACACTGGCCTAGACGCTGTCTAGTGGCTATAGGATTGTGCTGTTAACAACTTAACAGTATATTGAAGCAACTGGAGACCTGAGGGGTGAAAATGTTTCAGTGTATTCCCAGTCACTACCAGAAGTGTTCCTGTTCAGGATTTCTGATAGCCTGGAATAGCACTGTTCAGGCCTCTTGGGGATGGGGGGAAAGAAAGAAAAAGGACAATTTGTTACTCCCCCAGTTTCCACTCCAGAAAACTTCATTTATCTATGGAGATAACGGGTTCCGGTTCAGAGTTAGCTATAGAGAGGATGGGCAGACTCCCTGGTCTCCTGTCAGTTCCATGCACAGTCTGGCTCATGAGTCTTTGGGGGACAAACTCTAAGGATCCTTCCTCGCCCACACACACACTCTCATGATCTGTGATCTTAGCCTCTATAACTGAGAGGAAATACCAATTATGGTCTTCATAATTTCTTTCTCGCTTCCAAGGGCACTTCCCCATAAACCTGAAAGAAAGAAACAAACAACATTAATAGTCTTGTGCTTCACCTGGGGGCAAGAAAGAGCCATAATCAATTTTTACTTTCACATGACATAACCTTACTGTGCCTGATCGCATCGGTGTCAAAGAAGGAGAGATTAAAAACACAACAACAGTCATTGCATCTTCTCTCTGAACATCAGTGGGGTTCCCCCCTCTTTTTTGTTATAAATGGGGCATGCTGCTATAGCCAATCCTTCCATGTAGCCCACAAAAGAATGCATATTTCATAGCTTGTATGCTTAATATACACATGTTTAGGGCACAATCATATGTAGTTACTAGGGGGTAAGTTCAACTGAACTGAATGAAACGTTCTTCTGCGGAAATATGCCCAGGACTGCACTGTTAAACTTCAATAGCACCTGTTGACTACACACCCATTCTACATTCCTATTGGCTGATCATGCAAACACAGAGTCGTAAGGGCCGTAGCTCAGTGGCAGAGCACATGCTTTGCATGCAGAAGGTTCAATCCCTGACATTCCCAGACAAGGATGCAAAAGACTCCTGTAGTCCTGTTGACATTGTTGGAAAGCTGCTTCCTGTAAGTGTAGACAATACTGAGCTGGATGCACCAATGGTCTGACTTGATATCAGGGATGGGGACTCAGACTCGAGGACTCGACTCGTGAGTCGGACTGAGTCCCCCCTCTGACTCGACTCGGACTTGAGTTCCAATATTTTTAATGGGACTCGAGACTCGACTCGGGACTCGAGACCAAGGACGCTTCAACATCCCTGGGCTGTGCCAGGAGGAGTGGAGAGGAGCGTGATTGCCGGCGAAGAGCGCATGGAAGTGTGGTGTGCCGCTGCTCAGCCACTATGGACCGAGATTTATTTTGATTGATGTATTGCGTACTTGGGAGAGGCAGAAGGAGGACCTGAGATTACTCTGTGTGGCTGCTCTGAGTGTGTTTCTGGCAGAGTTTTGAAATAAAAAGGCACACTTGTGCCTAGAATTTATTTAAACCACACATCTGAAGTAGCCTTATTTTGTTGGGAAAACCCCCCATTGATTTTAATAGGGACTCGTGGAGTCAGCTTTGGGAGTGACTTGTGACTCGCGAGTCATCATTTTGGACCAAGGACTCGGACTTGAGACTCGGGTCCAAAGACATCTCTTCAACATCCCTGCTTGATATACAGCAGCTTCCCAGTATCCCTTTAATGGTATCTTATGCTGCTTTGGGTTTGGCATTCAGAAAATGACAGGCTTCTGAGAAGCAACATTTGGATGACATACCTCGAAGATAGCAAATCAGTTTCTCCTCCTTCTCCATGTCAAGTTGTCCTTCTTTAAATTTGCTCCCAAAGTGTTTGATGTCGATGTATGCTCCTGTGCCAGGATCCCCACCTATGCCAGGAACCCCAGCTTCATGTGAGGTAAATTCAAACCAGCTGCCTGGAAAAAAGAAAAGGGAGAAATTAAGATTTGGAGTGAAGGAACAAAGTGCTAATGAGAACTAGGAATGAATAAACCAGTCTAATTCCGATACTGTAAGTTTTGCATGTATCCAATGGCTCATTCGGTAATTCTGTCCCATTTTCTGTGATTCAAACAAGACAATTTGCATTTCAGTTTTATGTATTCTTCCCCACAATATGCATTTTTCCACAAAATACACTTTTTAATGCATTTCCCCTGAAATGTGCATTTTTGCATGGAATTTTGATCCTTGTTGAACTGCAGTGTAAAATTTGGAGAAGTGTGAAATTCAAAGGATTACTGAATTCTGATCCATATATTAGTCCCCGTGTTGGGGAAATGGGAATTGGTATATGGTAGCAGAGGTATGTGGAAGCTTTTCCCCACTAACTGACTCAAAACTGCAAGGCTGCTGACTGCTCACCATGTGCTTTGTCCCAAAAAGGGTGCTTAGAATTAAAACAATCCAGACTAGTTAGATCAAATAAAATAGCAGGTTTATTGTCCTCACCACATCTGCTAATCTTGCATGCTTGTTAGTCCATGCAGTCACAGCTTAAAGTTCATTAAAGTCTGTTGGCAATCAGCATGGCTGGAAGAGAGCCAAGCAGTCTCCTGTTGCTTCCTTGAGGTCCAGAGGAGAGAGAAACTTCCTCTAAGGAAGATTCCAAGGGTGGAAGGAAGTGGATGTGGTTAGGCTGGGGGCTATAATGGCGCTCGGCGGGTGGTTGCAAGGCGATTAGTTGAAGTGGATTTCCAAGACAGCACCTTGTTGATGATAAACTGCCGCTCCAATACATTCTATAAATACTTCCCTGTCTTGCCAGGAAAGCTGCCTGCTTACTTGATTTCTGAGTGCCCGTATGACCTTAAAGGCCTTCTAACTAAATGCAGGTTGAATGTTATCCAGCTGATGGAAGTCTTGGAATATATATGTTAAAATTATATACAAAGTTAAAACGTAAAAGGCTCAAATGCTTTTGTTAAAAAAATAAAATAAAATTGTTAATTATTTAAAATGGTCATTAAAATTGATTAAATTACGAGGCTCGTAAGCAAATTTAAAAAGGCTTATTTCTCTTTATCAAGGCCAGTTTTACAAACTTTGCAGTTCGATAGGATATATAATAATCCATTCCAGCTAACAGAAAAACAAGTTTACTTAACGGCGAAGCATCTACTAAAACACCAATGAGAGGAAGAAGATATTGGGCTCTCACATCTGTATATTGGGGGCATTCTAAAAGGAAGTGGTACAAATCCTCTACTTGTCTACAGCCATAGGGGCATTGTCTTTTTGCTTTAGGGAGCCCAAATAATTTTGAGCCCCATCTCCCAGTTCTCCCACAGCCAGCTCTTCAAAGCAGCTCCCTGGGCATGTTAATGGAGTCTGAAGAACTGTCTTCCAGGACTAGTTAGCAATTTCAGATTGGTTTGGCAACTAACCAAGTTATTATTCCCAGTTTGGTAGTGGGGTGAGTAATTTCTCAGCAAGCCTGTTGGGTGCTAAGGTCAGTCTGATGTAAACTGTGGCAAGCTAGCCCATTTTCACCTCATCACTGATAGCCAGCTGGCACATGGATAAAAGGTCTCCATAATTTCAATTGATGTTCAGGTTCATACAGGAGAAGCTAAACCTCTAGATACCCTGGTCCCAGACTGCTCAGAGCTTTATGGGTTAAAATTGCACATTTCATTCAATTTGAAAGAAACTGGAAGCCAATGAGGATTTTTAAGCAATGCAGCTTTATGATGTGTTTACCTGCTTTATCTCCGTCATATCTGTCCTTGTCCACTGCGGCATAGATGGGATAAGGATTTTTCCCACTCTCACAAGATTTCCACTGCTCAGACAATTTTGATTCTTCAAGCTGAAAATGTATGGGTTCATTTGATTTAATTTCATTTAATCTCTGTCCACCCAAGAATGATTTAGGTCATGGGTGGCTAACGTGAGCCCCACAGGATATCTGGCACTGAAAGCACTTTTCCCTGGCCCCAAACACCCTTACAACATTTTAATCGGATGCATGCATGGATATCCCAAGGCCTTTATGACAGTTGAGAGCTTGCAGTACCCGAACATCAGGGAGATGTTATTGTCTGGGTTGCTTTTAGTAGTGGTGGAAATCTCGACTTGCTTCTCTACCCACCTGCTTTAGCATTTTATACACAACAAAATAGGACCAGAAATCTGTCAGAGAGTAATTTTCATCTTTTGAAGCCTCCACCACAGCTTTTATTGACTTTTCCATTTCCCACTGGCCTTGCACAAGGATTTTACGCTCATCTTCTTCCAAAAGCTCTATTTTTTCTGACCAGTCTTCATTTTTGTAGAGTTCTGACATGCACCTATTAATAAATGGGAGAAACAGTGTTTGAAACAGTGGGAGGCAGCAATAGGTTTGGGCCACAACCCTACTTTGAAATGTAGTGATTTTGAAAGTAGCTTTAAGACTTGGAAATAAGGGACTTCTAATTCAAAAACAACAAGGCATGGCCACAACAAAGCTCTCTTTAAGTGTTTAAAAATGTAATGTGGAGGAGCCCTCAGCCACTTTGTATAACACCAAGGCAAGCCAACCCATCCCCACCCACCTACAAAATTCTGAAAGGTTTGCCCCACAAAAACAGCAGAAAATCCCCCCTTTTGTAGGGGTTGAAGATTTCTGGGAAACTGGTGTGGAGGGGGGTGGGATTTCAGAGCATCCTTACATTTAACACTTGAATTAGCCCTCTTCAAGACTCGTTGAACCCAGTAGCAGCTGCAGATATTTGTTTGACACATTAGTGTTGCTTGCCCTGCCACCAGGAGCAGAGCTTAGTCACGTGGATACCAAATAGCACATGACAAAGCCAGCTGCTGGCACACTGGCTTTTATCAGTGGCCATCACTTCTTCCTGCCAAAGATAGCTTTTAGCACATGCCATTGCGATTCACATGTAACAGTTCGCATGCACTTACCAGGTGGATCCTGACACCCCAGAGAGGTACATAATGCAGTCCAAGAGGTTACATTTCTTCAACTCTACTAATGTGCCATAAAGGGCAATCATGGCCCGCAGACCTCCTCCTGATCCCAGGACAGCAATATTGGGGATTTTATCCTGAGGGAAGAAAAGGGGACATGTTCTACCTATGGATGTCACATTTTGTGTCTCATGACACACAGCTCTATCTCCCTGTGATATCTGAATCAGGTGAGGCTGTGCAAGTCCTGGATCAGTGCCTAGACTCAGTGATGGGCTGGATGTGGGCCAATAACCTGAGGCTGAATCCTGGCAAGATAGAAGCCTGGTGAGCGAGTGGTTCCGGAATCCTGAGATAGGCTCATTGCCTGTTCTGGATGGGGTTGCACTCCTTTTGAAAGTGGAGGTTCATAGTCTGGGAGTACTCCTCATGCCATCATGGTCAATGGAGTCCCAAGTGACCACAGCCTCTCCTGACAGGGATAGCTTGGCCACAGTGATACAGGGCTAGTAAGCTCAGAGTAGCCCCTTTCCAGCTTGCAACCTCTTCACTGAGGGAACTGTACTGGCTACCTGTTTGCTACTGGGCCAGGTTTAAGGTTTTGGTACTGGTGTGTGAAGCCCTAAACAATTTGGGACCAGGATACCCGAGAGAGCTCCTTCTCCCGTACCAACCTGCCTTGTCACTGAGGTCATTGGGTGGCATGTCCCTGGTGGTTTCAGATGGACCTACAGACTGATTGGAGTCCACACGGAGAAGAGCTTTCAGCATAGTGGCTCCATCTCTTTGGGCCTCTGGAGGTCAGGCAGGTACCAACTTTGCATTCTTTCTGGTGCCTCCTGAAAGCACTTTTATTTCAGGAAGCCTTCCTGAGTTGACCAGCTACCATTTTATTGATTTTGTTTTTAATATATTGGTTTATTCTTTTATTTGTTTTTATCCTTTATTGTACACTGCTCCAAAATCTCCACACTGGACTATGGAGTGGGATATAAATTTTGTAAAGAAATAAATAGGCATAATGCCTTTGATACTGGAGATAGCATATATCCATCTGGACTAGTAGACACTGATAGCCTTAACCTCTGTGAATTTGTCCAATCACCTTTTAAAGCCATCCAAACTGGAAAACTGGGAAGCTCTGGCCCATGAACGATCTAAATGGAGGTTGGCCTTTCACAAAGGTTCCATGGACTTTGAAGAAGCCCGAGTGCAAGGTGAAAGGGAGAAACGTGCTAAGCGAAAAGCACGTCAAATGAATCCTTTACAGGACCATCTTCTATCTGGTAACCTGTGTCCTCACTGTGGGAAGCTGTGTGGATCTAGAATTGGCCTCCACAGTCACTTACGGACCCATCGCCAGAGTCTACACAATCTTCTTTAGAATTTCCTCCTTTATCCCGGAAGACAATCTTACTCGGTCACGAGTGATCGCCTGATGATGATGATGACTCCGTATAAGTCAATTTGATATGTTACTGTGAAGGACAGGAGTAACGCCTTTCCAGAAAGAATTAGTGAGCTTCTGTGATCACTTGTCACAAAAGACCCACCTCATGTGCTGACACATTCTTCTATTACTACTAGTAGTAGTACTGGTCTCATTGAGACAGACACATAAATGAAATCCTACCAAATCACATTGAGACAGACACATAAATGAAATGAGTACTGGCAGGACCAGTGCAAGGCAGTTGGTGCCCTAGGCAAGATCAGATATTTAGCACCCCCCTTCCCACTTGAGAGAGCTGTATTTTTTTCCCATGGTGTTTCTGGCGCCCCCTTTAGCCCTGCACCCTAGGCAGCTGCCTAGTTGGCCTAGTGGTAGCACCGGCCCTGAGTACTGGTCTCATTGAGACAGACACATAAATGAAATCCTACCAAATCACATTGGATCCCAAGCTTGGCAAGGCCTTTCTTCACCTCTTCCTTTCGAGTAGCAGTAGCTGCTTGTTCACCCTCTGAGAGGGTTTTAGAGATCCGCACCTTGGGATTTCCCTGCCAAAAAAAAAACATGCACACAAGATGGGCATGGGAGAATGTATGTGTCATCATAGCAAGCTAGAAAACAGAGCAACTGATACTGTGATGCAGCCTTCAGCAAAAAAAAGGTCAAATCATAACTCCGAGCAGTTGCTTCAGTGACAGCTGTTTCCCAGGTCTGTATGGTGATGACATCATCACTGGGTTATGACATCATCACTGGGTTATTACATATCACTGTGAGGTGGTGTTAGGTGAGCAAGCCTTCCGTCCCAAACACTCCCTCCTCAATCCACCTCTTTCACCCCCCCTGACTTCCTCTGATAGTTTGCTGTCTCATCCCCATTAAACTCATTCCACCAACTTATGCTACTGGCACACACACTACTAGAGGTCACTTATGCTAGTGGTATGTCAATAGCGTAAGCAAAGCAGCAGTGTTGGATACTGTCCTATATTATTCAGCTTTTGAAAACCTTTTGACAATGTTCCTAACTCTTAAGCAAACTTATACGTCATAGACTGATGATGGGTCATGGAATGATGAACAAATATAATAGGACCAGTCCCAATATAGATTCTTCAGGGACCTTCCCGTTTCCAACAATTATAAGAACTGCCTGCTTAGTCCTACTCTCTGCTTCCAGTTTATCCAGTTAATAATCCATCAGAGGACCCAGCCTCCTTTTACATGACAGCCAAGTTTTCTTAGGATACATAGGATCATAGAGTTGGAAGGGGCCTACAAGGCCATCGAGTCCAACCCCCTGCTCAATGCAGGAAACTAGAGGAGGGGTCTCCCATCCAAGTAATAACCAGGCCTGACCCTGCTTAGCTTTCCACACTCAGACAAGCTGAGCCAGTGTGAGCCACAGCCCTGTATGTATGAACCAGCAAAACCCAAGCTCATCCAGGTGCTCCCATTGCAATTTGATACAGGTGTGTGTGAAAAGGAGCTTCAAGGAGGCAAACTTTGATTTTCTTTTTGCACGAACATTTCTGCATATTTTTGTGTTCATTTTAAGCATATGCATAATGAAAGAGGTCACCAAAGGGTTTTTGCAAGTCCATGTACAGTGTCTCTTATGGGCGTTAGAGACCTGGCTTTTCTGATGTATCTACACTAATGATGAGTGAGAATTTGGTTTCAGTTGGTTTTTGTCCAGACTCCAGAATGTATTCAATCCATACCTCCTGAAACCAAAGACAGACCGAAATACAATAATCTGTCTGAAATTTGTACATTTCTGAGCTTGCAATACTAGCAACAACATGCAACAAAAAGTGTTTTAAAAAATGTACATTTGAAAGATATGCACAAGTATGCTTTAATCAATGGGACAAAATGTGTAAATTTCAAGAATTTGCACAGTTAATGCATATGTTTAAAATGAACTCAAAAATATGCAGAAATGTTTGTGCAAAAAGAAAATCAAAGTTTGCAATTTGATACAGGTGTGAGTGAGAAGGAGCTTCAAGGAGGAAATCAGAGCACCTGGATGAGCTTGGGTTTTGCTGGTTCATACATCCTGAATCTACATTTAAACCTTCCCACAGGGGGTGGGGGGTGGACATATGGACTGTGACAAAGCAATGGTAGATTGTGCAGCATTCCAAACACAGACAGATTGATTTGCCCAACCCAGAGATCAGCCAAGCTGTGACTGTGGCTCTCCAGTGATCAGATTTCCCACCCTCAATTATCAATGTATGAGTAGTAAACCTTGAAAAATGCTATAAAATGATTATTAATAAATAAATAAAACTTCCATACATAAACAGCAACCCCTATTAAATGCACCCAATAGTCACCCACAGGTGCCTCCAAGACAGGGCCTTGCTATCTAGTCAAACATTGGATTTAAAAACAAAACCAAACCTGGCAGCTAACACAACATTGGCATTTCTGTTTATAAAATAATGATTATATTGGAGGTAGCTTACCTTGGAATCCATAGTTTCCCTTGCACACAGCTGCTGGGATCTGGGGATGTGACTTCCAAGTCCTTCTATTTAAGAACACAACCAGTGACGTGGTGGAGGGTGGATCCCATGGCTAATGTGGGGGCAGCTGTGTGTTGTTAGCACTTTAGGGAAGAGCTTTGCATGCAGCCGACTGAATACAAACAATTATCTGCCTCAAACGTTAGAGGGACAAGAGAGAGCCAGCTGTACCTGCTTGACCCTGGATACGGGTCTGACTAATGAGAAACTGAGGAGGGAGACAGCTGAAAGCAACTTCAATCGCAAATAGAAGTGTTGACTTCAGAACTAGATGTAGCAAAGGAAGTGTGCCTAGCTACTAGGGAATGCTGTGAGGAGGTAAGAAAGAAAAAAGTGATCTAAAACTGAAGAGGGTAGCCTTGAGGACCAGATTCATCCATTACTACAGTATAAAAATGCTATCCTAGGGCTACAGGGTTTGGGGAAAACCTTTATAGCAGGTATAGTGGTTAGAGTGTTGGACTGGGACTCAGGAAAATCTGGGTTCTAGTCCCCGCTTGGCCATGAAACTCACTGGGTGACCTTGGGCCAGTCACTGACTCTCAGCCTAACCTACCTCACAAGGTTGTTGTGAGGATAAAATGGAGAGGAGGATTATGGAAACTGCCTTGGGTTCCTTGCTGGGGGGAAAAAGTATAATAAAACAATAAATTCCATGCTGTTAAACCAGTTTTAGGATCCTTTAGTTGTGATGGGGAAATGAAGGTCTTGAAAGGGCAATTAGCTAAGGCACATGCTCAAAGAGCCTGTGTTACAAAGGGGGACCTTTGTGATTTGTTTGCCTTTTCTCTCTGTGAAGAACCAGAATACTGCAATGTCCCATGCTGTAATCCAGCTTCAGCCTCCATGGCAGCAGTAACAGGAATCACCAAGTCCTCTCTGGTGGAGGGTGGAGTTACTGAAGCTGTGTCTACGTATATCATGGGAATAACTGATATAACCCTCATAGTTAAACAGTGTGTAAACATTCTTGAGTTCATTGGAGTATGGCCAGAAGATAGGTGGAATTAATACGAATGTAATAGTATGTTTCAGTCCCTGAGATGCACCCAGGGTGGGAGCTCAATGCAGGAGAATCTGGAAAGGTGCTGTAAACCAAACTGTTGTTGGAGTCATCCATTGCCATTTTGATGGATTCCCAGTGACGGTAGGGATGTAAGCCTTCTTGTTTTGTAGTTTCTTGCCACAGTTGTTGCCCTGTAGTGTTTTGCTTTCTTGGTATGTTAGTTTCTGCTCAATAACATCTTTAGCTGAGTGTTCATTGTTTTTGAATCCTAAAAAGAAATGTTGCCTCTTGCGAACACATTAGTGTTGATAAGACTTGAACAACCTTGTATCCTCCTGATGTGTTAGATTGCAGTTCCCTTAATTCCCAGCCAATATTGGCCATGCTGGCTGGGAATTATGGATGTTGTGATCCAACACATCTGGCAGCCAGCTTGGGGGTGACTAGTGTAGATAATGTTGCTCAAAATGAGATCTGGTATGGTTGATCAGGGATTCTACTGAGAGAGAATGAGAACAAAACTGAGACCAAAATTTGTTTAAGTTTTATTAAATCAGCATAACAAAGCTTTCCCCCAATGGATTTCTTTTCTATTTGAAGGAGGTGTCTGCTATTGTTCTTGGCTATCAAAAGAGACTAGGATGATCTGTGAATGGCCTCCCCCCCCATAATTGTTTCAGTTGTCCGGGGTCCAAAGTATCCCATAAAGCCTATTCTTTGCAGATTTCTGGGATCTTTTTTTTTGTCCCAGACATGTTTGGTTTACAGAATGAAAAATGTAAAAGGCAGGTGGTGGAAATTTGGTAATATTGTTTATTACACTGTTTTAGACCATGTCCTAAAAGGATTGTAGGTCTACTTATGTTTAAATTACACAACAAAATGGGAGCATGGGTTCAGAAAACCCTGAGAATGCAGGATGAGGGGCAGCACAATTATGATCTGCATGTCATAATTTAAGGATTGTAAATTACTTTAAAATCCAATTCCATCATGCTTACCAAGCGTACAAGATTCACTGGCCAGGTGAATCTCTAGCAGTTGAACTTGCGAGGTGGGGATCTTGGCAGGTACATATGCTGCCTCTGAGTCTTCCTGCTGCCCTGGTTCAGGTTCCAGTGAGTGGGCTCGCTCACCCCATTTTTATATCCTTTAGTTATATAAAATTATTGACCTGTTAATTTCCACCACATTTATCACTCACAGTCCCCATAGGTACAAGACTTGGTGCACACATTCAGGTGTGTCCCAACTGTTACTTCCTCCTTGAGCCACAGCATTATCTTTAAGGACACATGTGTGAGCTACCTTCTTCATGGCATGTGGGTTGGGTGATGACACAGCAATATGTGGAACAAACAACATATTTTCAGTCTTCAATGTCCTGAAGTGCTCTCTAAAAATGGAGCTAGTAATCGTAATCCCATTTCCTGTTCACACTTTGTGGTTAGGATAAACTGAGCTGCCAACTTCCCATTCTTCTTTTGTTCCTACAGCTTGCTTCTTAGATCACACTAGGTTCCTCAGCTCCCAGTTTCAGCCTTCTGCAAAGGAAATACATACATACCACTCCCTCACACTCATTTGCATAGTCTGTATAAAAATCATGTGGTTTTATTGGAAGCAGTAATGGAAGTTTTAACAGCTGCCACCTTCCTTTTTACTGCTGGATTCCCAATCTTCAAAAGCTTATCTTACTTTTGCCTCTAAAGCTCTCCGGTTACATTGTGAGTGTGCATCTCCCTACAAATCCATTTTGTTCTTCCAATAAGGGTGCATGGTTGCAGAATTCTCTTAATTTTATTTATTTATTTTATTATATTTATACCCTGCCTTTTCCTGCAAGGAACCCATGGCCAAGTGGGGACTTGAACCTGGATCTCCAGAGTTCCAGTCCAACACTCTCACCACTACGCCACACTGAACATCTCAAGCAACTGCCTCAAAAGTTGCATGATTCATAGGATATTTCCCCAAATGCAAGCTGTCTTATAGCAGCTTTTCTGGGGAAATCTACTAGTTCCTCAGTTTCCTTTTGCTCCAGAGCTGCTAATTTAATCCTTCTCTCCTAGGTAATTGCATCCTTATTTGTTTAATACATTTTACAATTGCCATGGGTCATGTAGTGGCCCATCTGCTTGTTGGAAGATTGATGTTCAACTCAGAGCAGCAACACAAATTATTTGTATTGTCTTTTCCCTGAGACATTATGAGTCCTTAATATCAGGTACAAACGGTGCAGCCATGTGGCTATGTCCTCCATGAGCCCCACCTGTTTAGCGATGAGGGTTATATCAGTTGTCCCCATGATATATGTAGACACAGCTTCAGTAACTCCCTCTTCACCCTCCACCAGAGAGGACCTGGTGGTTCCCGTTACTGCTGCCATGGAGGCTGAAACTGGATTACAGCATGGGACATTGCAGACAGTATTCTGGTTCTTCACAGAGAGAAAAAGCAAACACATCACAAAGGTCCCCCTTTGTAACACAGGCTCTTTGAGCATGTGCCTTGGCCAATTGCCCTTTCAAGACCTTCATTTCCCCATCACAACTAAAGGACCCTAAAACTGGTTTAACAGCATGGAATTTTTATATATATATTATATATATATATATATATATATATATATACACACACACACACACCACCACCACCACCACCACCTTTTTTTCCTGCAAGGAACCCAAGATGGCTTACATAATTCTCCTCTCCATTTTATCCTCACAACAACTTTGTGAGGTACAGAGGTAGGTTAGGCTGAGAGTCAGTGACTGGCCCAAAGTCACCCAGTGAGTTTCATGGCCAAGCGGGGACTAGAACCCAGATTTTCCCGAGTCCCAGTCCAACACTCTAACCACTATACCTGCTGTAAAGGTTTTTCCCAAACCCTGTAGCCCTAGGATAGCATTTTTATACTGAAGTAATGGATGAATCTGGTCCTCAAGGCTACCCTCCTCAGTTTCAGATCACTTTTTTCTTTCTTACCTCCTCACAGCATTCCCTAGTAGCTAGGCACACTTCCTTTGCTACACCTAGTTCTGAAGTCAACACTTCTATTTGCGATTGAAGTTGCTTTCAGCTGTCTCCCTCCTCAGTTTCTCATTGGTCAGACCCGTATCCAGGGTCAAGCAGCTGGCTCTCTCTTGTCCCGCATGCAAACTTCTTCCCTAAAATGCTAACAACACAGCTGCCCCCACATTAGCCATGTGATCCACCCTCCACCACATCACTGGTTGTGTTCTTAAACAGAAGGACTTGGAAGTCATATCCCAAATCCCAGCAGCTGTGTGCAAGGGAAACTATGGAATCCAAGGTAAGCTGCCTCAATATAATCATTATTTTATAAATAGAAATAACAATGGTGTGTTAGCCAAGAGTGAACCCAATCAGTGTAGTGATGGGTAGAGGAGGATATGGCATTGGGAGGAGGGATACCCCCTTAAAGGGGACAAAGCCCAGAGCCATGTTCTGGTCCTCCTTGCACCCTCAGGTTTGGTGGTTGCCCTATCAGCCTTCCCTCAACCTCCAGATGCTGTTTTTAAATGCTTTATTGGTGCAGAATAAGTCCTCTCAAATTAATGATCTAATAGTGGATGAGGCAGCAGATCTGGCATGTATAACCAAGACCTGTGTGAGTGAACAGGAAGGAGTCAGTCTCTCCCAGTTGTGCCCATTGGGGTACTTGGTTCAGCATCAGGGCAGACCTGAGGGATGGGGGGTTGCCATAGTGTATAAGAATTCTGTCTCTTGCTACAGGCTCCCTGTCTGTTTGACTACTGATCTGGAATGTTTGCATCATATTGGGCCAGCAGGACAGATTTTGGATTCTGTCTATTGGTCTACCGCCCCGCTGCTCAATAGACTCTGTATCTGAGCTGATGGAGGTGGTCTCGTGTATGATGCTGAGGTCACCCAGGCTGTTGATTTGGGGGACATCTACCACATTCATGCTGAGGGAACCTTGTCTGGGGAAGGTCAGGATTTCATGGTCTCCAGGACAACTATGGAACTGTCCCAACATGTCATCAGCCCAACACATGTCATCATCATCTGTTTTTTTTTTCTTCTTCTAGGCATGGGGGTGGTGATCTGAAGGTGGGGGGCTTATACATTTGTAACAATTATCTTGGCATTGGCTAACTTTGCTTCTGCAGCCTAAAAGCCTAGAGTAAATTTTCTGACATTGCAGAACATTAAAAACCCATAACATTTGTTTTATGTGATCTTATTTACATATTTTTTGTGTGTATGCTTGTTGTAAGACTATACGCTATGCCAATATTCAGAGTGATGATGAGATTATAGATTAAGGAAAAGTAGGAGGTAGACAGGAAGAAATATTGCAAAGAATATGGTTAACATACATAGGGTCAGGAAGAAATGTCTAACTAAGGGGAAAACACAATAGAACAATAAGAGGATTAGTTTCGGACATGTCATGAGTTACTTGCTCACTAGAGGGGACCTCTTCCCTTTCCATAGGACAAGCTAGGAAGGAATGAGTATAAGAATTGAGGATTTCTGGAATGGGGTTACTCACAGCCCACCTTTCCCTACACGAGTGTTGCTGTCGGAGTCATTTGCGCAGGATGATGATGGGGACAGTTACACGTCCTTGGGGTCTTTTCATTCTTTCTTTTTATGTAGCATGGAGCTCTAGTCTCCAATCATATTGCTATCCCATAGGCTGTATAGGTTAAGGTTTTCTATCTCTTAAACTTATACGGTATGAATGTAAATTGAAAATTGCTGCCTTGCTAATTATTGCTTGCATTTAAATCTAAAAGGTTATATTAAGGACTCTGTATCTGTTCTATCCTTCATGTAATAAAAGTATACTTATTCTCTAAGTGTGTCTGTCTGTTTTAGTATAGAGATAAGTAGGGAACCTACACTTACAAGTAACACACGTTAGACTCCAGCAAAAGATCCTGGCACCTCTTGGGGTAGCACGGGGCTGGTGCAACTGGTAACTAGGGGTGCATGACTCTATCCAATTGTCAAGTACAACACCAAGGGGATGGCGAGAGAATGAGTCCTGTCTAGTTCTGCTGTTACACACACTCACACGCAAACACATATATAATACAATGAGAAAATGAGGCTGTGGTGCAGCTCTTTTTGCAGTGTAGTTCTGTATACGCCTAACCCAGCCTGGCCACAGCAGCAGTTCCTGCATTTGGAAAACTGGTATCAATGAGGCCTGACAAGACAACTAATTAAAGAATTTAAAAGGCACAATCCTATCCACTTTTAAAAAGAAAAAAGGTCTACAACTCTCAGCGTGCCCCAGCTAGCTATGCTGGGGTCTGCTGCAAGTTGTAGGCCTTTTTTCTGTCTAAACTTGCATAGCATTATCCCTTAGATAACTAATCCTCTACCTCCTATTGCATTTATGACATTTCAATACAGATTGCACCATTTCCAAAAGGAAACAAAAGAAAGAAAGAAAAGGAAATGAAACGTCCACTATTCAGCTTATGATCAGAGAAATTATTTTGTTTATTAAGTATACATGTTTATTCAATTAGCAGGATTTTTCCTTTTTCTGGGACGGCTTGATTTCTGGAGTACAAGCTGTGGAGTTCAACAAGTCATTGTTTTCAGTGTCACTTTCCCGCTCCATTCTCAGGGCCAAAGCAAAGCACACATTACCAACTAGGTCTCTTTGTTCCTTTAGAGTAAGTTCAGGGAGCTCCAACCTTGATTGGGACCTTAGCGGGGGGGTGGGTGTTAACCCTGCCCCCTGATCTGGTCCTGACTCAGATCAGGAGGACTGTGCCTGCAATGTATATGGCCAATAGTGTTCCCAATGATTAAAGCAATAAGTATTTGGCTAGATAAATTATTGGGGTCTGGGGGAGATAAATAATATGGAGTGGGATCTCAGCAGGTGGAAAAGGTTAAGCCCCCATATACATCCCATGCTCTGGTCCCAAGAGTAAAAATGAGGAGAGATAAAGAAAGAAAAAGCCCTGCAAATTACATTTATCCATACCAAACAGATATCCATTTATCCACACAAATGCATGTCCAAGAGTGATTCGGAATTCTCCAAACAAACATACAAAATTTTATGATGTGACCCAGCTATTAAAGACATATGTTATGTTGAATATGTGCGAAGGTGGTAGAGGAATTGCTGCACTTCTCATGATGTTACCATATCAAGCCTTTTGGGAATGAAGACCCACAATATGCTTGATCTCATTCAGAATCCTTTCCCCAACTTCTTCTACATTCTTCTTTGCTGCGGCAAGTAGCTTTTTAATGTTTTCATCGGAACAATCCATTTTGAAGGTGGAAAATGCGTTACGATACTCTTCAATTTTATCTGAAAGTAAGGAATATTGGTGAGTAGATAAAGCAAAACAATATTACTATTTATATCATATGTACATTTCACTTCTATGCAAGTTTAAGTCAGAGGCATAAGTGGGTTGTTGTTTTTCCTGTCACAGAAGGAGAGCCAGCACTGGTACAAACTCTCCTGCTGCCTGAGGTGGGAAAGCACCTGTTGGCTGCCATTGCCACTGCTGCCCTCCCCTGCATCTATCTCATAGAACAATAAAAAAGTAGAGTTGGAAGGGGCCTACAAGGCCATCGAGTCCAACCCCCTGCTCAATGCAGGAATCCAGATCAAAGCATCCCTGACAGATGGCCGTCCAGCTGCACCTTAAATGCCTCCACAGTGGGAGAGCCCACCACCTCCCTAGGTAGTTGATTCCATTATCTTATTGCTCTAACAGTCAGGGAATTTTTCCTGATGTTCAGGTGGAATCTGGGTTCCTGTAACTTGAGCCCATTATTCCGTGTCCTGCAAACTGGACACTTGCTCAAGTTTCTCTGAAATCAGCCATCTATGTACAGAAATAATTCCAGGCAGCATTGCTAAGGACAGCATTTAATAAGAAAATAGTAAACAGCCGCATACCTTCAATGGGGTGGCCATATCTGAAATGAGTCCTATTCATTTCAATGGGTCTACTCTAAGTAGGACTAACATTGAATATTACCCAATATCTGATCAATCAATCAGAAATTTCCCAAATGAACTGCATTCCCAAGTTACCTAGACAGTTGACTGTGTTGAACAGTGGAAAATGCATGACAGTTAGGTCATCTCCCCTGAAGATATAGCAGTTTGATGGGTTGTCTCTGTCCTGTAGGTCAGTCTCATCAATCTTGGGAAATTTGATTCCACGGGTTTCACAGTATTGAGCAGCTCTTTTGATGGTCTGCACCAAAGGGAAAGAGGAATGCCTGCAGTCAATGGAATTGCCAAATCCACTTGGAAAAATAGATGCTGGCTGGCTGGCTGGCTGGCTGGCTGGCTGAATGAATGGATGGCTGGTTGGTTGGTTGGCTGGAAATAGCACTTACTCCCTATGTGATATTTAGGGGCCTTCTGACATGATCTCAGCAACATGTTGTGAAGTAATCCAGGATTGCTCCTTCTTGTACTGCTCAACTGATGTCAGAAGCTCAATGTCATGTGGGAAGCCGCTTGCCATGCCACTTGGGAACTGGGGTAATGCTACAGTGAGAAGGAGCATGTCATAGACATTCCAGAATCCAGAGACTTCTGACCTCAATGGATTGTGGAGGAATGAAGCCAAACTTTGGCAGCAACCAAACCGCTAAGGTATTGTCACAAGGGTCCCCTTAGAGAACACAGCATTGTTCCAACAACCCATTCTAAGCTCCTGTTGATACATAGAACAAGAAAGGTTGTGAAACATATTCTGGACTGCTATGCCGACCTCTTTAAATAAATACATTACCAGAAAGGGATCCCCAGCACTGAAGTCAAAGGAGAGGATCAGCTTCACATTTCTTGCAGGGTGGAGAACCAGAGGGTAAGCAGTGTTGATGGCCAGACCAGCATCAGTCAGGGAGATGACCTCTTTTCCTTTCAGCTCAGGCACTTTGACATCAGCTAACCACATGAAGTGAAACAGAAGTTACATGTAAACATGCTTGAACCAACACAAACCTGTTGCTGAAAGCCAATTATTAGGACTGTGCAAATGGCAGATGAGCCACACATCTGGGACTAATAGCACTGCTTTGGAGATATTCGGACCTCTTTTGAATCGAAAATGGCATTGGTCCACAGTAGTTCAAGGCAAAATAAGCCAGTCTCCAAGGTTCAGAACCATCTTGGAAGTTCAGAAGGATGTTTGAAACTCCCGCAAGGGTCTCCAAGCTTTCCACAAATGTTAACTTGCACACAGAGAAAAGGGGGAACACAGAGGAGAGGGTGTAGCTCTGTCACTGATGGTTGTAGTAGTTGCCAATCAATGAATGACCATACTGGGTTGCTCTGCTCCTATTTATTTCTAATCATGGTGCATTTGTGAAGGGATGCAGAAGGAGCATATGAGAAGCTGGTTTGGTCGTTTCAGTGCTCTTTGCTAGTTGACTTTCTTAGGGGCAGCAATATTTAAAGAGTTTTTTGAGTTGCTGGTTGGTTGTGTGCTTATTGCTTTGTACTCTTCTTTCTTTTCCTCCCTTTCTTCCTCCTTCCACACACACCAGTTCCTAAAATCTGTTCCTGTCCCTTGCATTCCATTTTTTTTCTTTAATGCTGACTGTTTTCTGTTTGTGTTGGGTATAATCTGTTTTGATAGTTATTAGGTAAACCATTTAAATGCACCCCACCCCCTTTCTGGCCCTAGTTGCATTCGATTTAATTTCAGGTGTGTGTGTGAGGGGGGGGGGAGAAGCTATCATATCTGTCTGATTCTGCGTATTGTGTAATTGTGCTACGCATAAAACCACAATGTTAAAGTGTGCACCAAGCATGGCAATAGTTTACACCTTCACATATTTCAGTGAAGTCTAATCTACATCAAGGATGAACCAGGAGCATAGGAAAGCTTGTGTTGCATGGAAGGTCATTTCTGGGAGGGACAGAGATAGAAGTGCCAGATGAGTTCAAGCTTCAAATACTGCTTTTTTTATTCATAACCCCTGCAGCTATTAGTCTGAAATTTGTCAAGTTTAACCCCTTTGAAGGTTTTATATACCATCCCTCCAGTGGAAAAATCCTTGCAGCTGCTTCAAGTGGCATTTTGGCTGCCTTCAGCAGCTGGTGAGGTTCCACCAAAGAATGCTTGGAGGTGTGAATCAGGTCAGCTTTCAGCCAGCCAGTCTGCACCTTCAATATTCTCCTTAGGTGGGAGGCTCTCTAACACTGGGCAGCCTCCTGCTTGAGAAGGGAAGTCTTAGAAATTGTGGACTGGTCAGCGGTCAGCGTACCTGATCCACTATTTTAAATATATCCCTCATGAGGCAAGAGACTGCCCAGCACTGGGTCATCTTCCACTCTGAATGCCTGGGTCAGGCTGGCTGATAGCTGATCTGATCCAAATCTCAAAGACATCCTTCTTTCACCTTTGAAAAAATTGGGAATAATCCAGGACCTTCCAGTCTTCCTTGGACCCCTCTGATGGTTTCTGTCCTTCCCCAAGATGAGTTCTGTTGTCCAGGGGGCACAGGTTTGGGGTACCAGTCGGTGAAAGTCTGGAACTGCAAGCAGAGCCTATATGGGCTGTGAAAACCTTGATTCTGCTCACAACAACTGAAGCAAAGGTGCTTGCATAGTTGAGCATCCCTGTTTTAAATTCTAAACCCACCCAGTTGGCAGCATCCCCATCACGTAACAAATATGCATTTCATGGCCAAAATATTCAGATGAATTATTTAGTATAAATACTGACATCAATGAAATTGCAATGTAAACTTACAAAGTTGTATAAGAAGTTATTGGTGCTTCCCCATTTCCATTTAAAAATGCATTCAATAGTCTTCAGAATATGCCTGATCCAATCGCAAAGGAATGAGGCTAAGAGGTAAGAATGAAGAAGAAAAATAACAAAATCAGAATCCAAAATCCTCAATCCCCTACTCCCTGCCAACCCCACCCCCATGGTTTTTAGCTTCTGAAATGTGAATTTTTCATCTCCAGTACAATAAGCTATGGGTAGATGTGTAACATATGATGTATGGATCAGCATTCAACCTCAGCTTTCCTTATATTTAAGATGTGATGTGTCCATTTCCCTCATCCTGTTTCTTTATTGCATGGCTTCACTCGGCCTATGCTGCATGGATTCTAGTTTATCTATGGGGTTATCTAAAATTAATTCCTGGATTGAGGCATCTGCAGTTTCCCATAGCATTCAGTTCCTTCAGTTGACTTACTTTCCCCCCCACTCTGCATCATCAAGGTGCACATGTGAATAGATACAACAGAGCAAAACAGCAATTTCGTTGTGGTCATACCTACAATTGCATCAAGATGCTTTTTGTGAAGTGTTTTAGTGCTGACTGAATGCAAGCACTCGAAACTCCACTCTCCAGACCAGTACCCCTGTGTGGTGGCGGCACCCATGGGACCAAGATTCATACATTGGAAGGATGGGTGAGGGAGAAAAATACTGACCACAAAATAGTGTGCAGTGCATGTCAAGGACTGAAAGTGTTAAGTTGTCCTTGTGGCAGAAAGAGTCGAGAAGTTAGCCTGGCGCTGTGCACCTGTGAGTGTACAAGGCTAATTAGCTCAAGGACAAATTCCTAGGCAGGGAGCCGCTTATCTGTGAGCTGCGTTATTCTTCTGTTGGCTCTGTGGGTCACTGGTCAGCAGCCAGTGTTTCAGCTCACAGCTCTCTGTCTGTGTTACTTTGTGGAAGACTCTGCCTGTTGCATGGGGCTCTATGCAACTGCTCTGTAAATATTTCTGCTATGCTTAAAAGCCTCAGTAAAGGACTTTGCTGAAGAACATCTGAGTCTCCTTGTCATCTCTGCACATGCTCTAGGGCAGCCATATCTGACAGTGCAGTGCCTCTGGCACATCAAGACCCCTGTTCCATGAAAGGGCCTGGGGGAAACTAATGAACAACTTATTGGGATATAAAAATACACGAAGTAGGATTTATATGGCAAGGAAGGGAAAGGGGGAGAGGAAACACAACAAACATTCAAATGACTAAATAAGTTAAAGCAAGCCTTTAAACAATAAAATGGGGGGAGGGATGGGGTCCAGTTCCTCTAATAGGCCTCTCAGTCACTAACGGGGTCGTTGTGGCACAGCTGCTCACTGGTAAAGGGGCATGGAGGGCGGATGCTACTGGTCCTGTCTTTCTTGGTCTTTTCTCAGCCTCCTCAGGACCTTTCTGTCTCTCCCTCTTCACAGTTTCTTCAGAACCTTTCTTCATTATCTTTCTCCTTTTTTTCTCCACAGAAACTTTCCCACCTCCCCTTTTCACAGTCCCTCAGAACCTCAGTCCTAATGAGCTATACCTCTACTGTAGCTCATCAGTTGTATTATTTATTATTATTATTATTATTATTATTATTATTATTATTATTATTATTATTATTATTTGTTTTTAAGTTTTGAGCTTCTGGCATTCTATCAGAGCTCTGCATTGTACAAGGTTACATACTGATGCACAGTAGGTAATGCAGCACACATAAATCCTCCTCCTCTTTACCATTGCAACCTGCTTCCTCACCCACTTCTCACTCTGGCCCAGAGGGAGTGAGCAAACAAACAAGCAAGCAAGCAAACAAACAAACAAACAGCAGTGGCGCTGGTGAGAAGGAGTAGTGCTGCCTGCCACTCCCTGCTTGCTGTTTGGCAGGGATGGGGACTTGGATTCCAGGACTCGACTCGTGAGTCGGACTGAGTCCCCCCTCTGACTCGACTCAGACTCGAGTCCCAATATTTTTAATGGGACTCGAGACTCGACTCGGGACTTGAGACCAAGGACTCATGTTCCAAAATCGTGTTCCTCAAATGCAACATGGATAGGTTTTAGGAAGTACAGCAACTTTATTTTTTTAAATCATTTTCCTAAAATGCAACCTTTCAGATATTTTGGGTTTGGCTGCCTCTGCCTGCCTGCTTTGGGGTTCCCTGCCTCCTCTGCCTGTCCAGTTATTTTGGGTTTGTCTGCCTGGTCTGTTCTTGCCAAAATCAGTGCCAGAGTTTTGAAATAAAAAGGCACACTTGTGCCTAGAATTTATTTAAGCCACACATCTGAAATAGCCTTATTTTGTTGGGAAAACCCCCCATTGATTTTAATAGGGACTCGTGGAGTCAGCTTTGGGAGTGACTCGTGTCTCATGAGTCACCATTTTGGACCAAGGACTCGGACTCGGACTCGAGACTCAGGTCCAAAGACTCGTGACTCGAAACCAAGGACTCTTCAACATCCCTGCTGTTTGGCACTCTGCTCAGCAAGCAAGCAGAAATGAGGAAGAGGGGGCACGGTAGCTGGTGATAGTGGCAGTGAAGGGGTAGGCTGACTAACTGAAGGGGCTTGCCGAGGGTGTCTTGCCTGGGGGCCTCCCCAAACCTGGAGCCAGCTCTGTGTTCAAGAACATGGGCAACCTCTTGCGCAAGTAGAAGCATGAGAACTGCTACAGCACCTGTTGTGGTGAGAGTGCTGCACTATGACTCTGGAGATCCTGGTTCTAGTCCCCATTCGGACACGAAGCTCACTGGGTGACTTTGGGCCAGTCACTGACTCTCAGCCTAGCCTACCTCACAGGGTTGTTGTGATTATATAATGGAGGAGGAGGAGGACCATGTGAGCCGCCTTGGGTTTCTTGCAAGATGAAAAAAGGTGGGGTGTAAATGTAATTTAAAAATAAATAAAATTGCACTTTGTGGACTTTAGCAGAATCTCTAGTATAAACATTTGCAGAACAACCCTGGCAACTATTTTCTTTCTGCTCACTGTTCTTCTTTGGATTCAACCAAATGAGTCCATGGCTGAAGTGGGACTTGAATGAAGGCATCCGAGATCCAAGCACAACACTTAACCCGCAGATGGCACTGGCTATAGAGAAAGAAATAGAAAGGCAAGAGAAGGCTAATGTTGACATTTCATAGATTTCATAGATCACAGAGTTGGAAGGAGCCTACAAGGCTATCGAGTCCAACCCCCTGCTCAATGCAGGAAAGTAGAGGAGGGGTCTCCCATCCAAGTAATAACCAGGCCTGACCCTGCTTAGCTTTCCACGCTCAGACAAGCTGAGCCAGCATGAGCCACAGGCCTGTTTAGTTACTTGCCTATACTTTCTTGGAGAAAGGAGGGGAGAGTCAGCAGGGATCCTTCTTCTGGTTCTAAGAGAAAGAAAAATAGTTGAGAAATATGGACATCTAAATAAGTAGCTCACAGCTGACACAGGGAGATAATAAGGCATACATATTAAACTTCCTAAGTTAATTTCCAATTGTTCCTATCAGAAATAGTCACTCCTTTGGCAAAAACAAACGAGCAAACAAAAAACATTGAAAGCAGTATGCATATTTTATCTTTCTGTATTTTTTTCTGATCAGTAAAAGTGATTACATGGTATGAAGATATAAGGCACAGTCTGTTGTGATATGTATCACTTCACCAGCTGCAGCACATTGTTTACACATGGAAGGGGCAGAATGGCTGTAAACAGGTTTGTTATGTCTTTCTGGATTCTCGTGTTTTTCGCATGGGAACCTAGACCATGAGAGCAATATGAGCTAGTCACATGGTTTGTATGTTCTGATGACGTGCTAACTTGTTTTCTGTCTGAAGCCATCTTTGAGAGAGGCAGGACTGCTTTCTCTCTTCTCCTTTGTTCTTCTTGCTGGACTTTGTTACTGCAACAATGTAACGCCTTTGCTGAGGTGGAGTGAAGCTCAACTTACTCCACTGGATGTAATGCTTGCTATGCATTTATACTCTGCACATAGACGGTAACTAGGAAATGTATACTCTGTAGAACTTTACTTGCTAAGTGAATAAACAGGTAGAATTAGACCTGTGGTGTTACAGAGTGTTTCCTGATTCCATGGATTAATCTGCAACGGGGAAGCTGGAAGCTGGAAGCAATCAAACAACAGGGCAGGCTGGGCTGGCCAAACTGGCACAACACGCTGCACACTGTGCGCTGCGCAAGGGGGGAGGTGAGATCTGGAAGATCTGTGTGTGGAATTTCAGCCGTCTGCTAGCACACAGAGACAGGATTATAAATCTCCCAACTCTGCTCAAAGATAACACCTTCACAGTCCTCCTCCTGGGGTCCTTCACTTAAATTTTAACCCGGACAATACCAAATGTTTTGCGTGAGTTTCAAACTAGAACTTGGTGGGCACTACTCTAGTCTCAAAGATCATGAGACTTGGCCTGGAGTAATGGTAATGTTATAGAGGATCTTCAAACATGTTGGCTCTCTGAAGCACATGCATATTGTGCTCTGGCTATTTTTATTTGAATTTCCTTTGTGCCTTGGCTCAGGATCCATGTTGGCTCTGGAAGCAGCAGCACAGGATGCTGCCAGAAACCAGGAGAATGCTTTAGTTCTGGATGCAGAAACTTAGAGAACATTCACAAATTCCTCCAATTAATTTAATGGGATTCGCTCCCAGGTCACAGTGAAAACATGCACATGCGGACCACAATACCAAGCTAACACCCAGCAGCCACCCCATGAGGGTTACTTTTCAAATTGCCCAATTCAGAACCTGGGTGGGAAATAGGATCCACTTCTGAAGCATCTCCCAGCTCTGAGACATAGCTGCCTGGTCGAACTCTACCAGAGCACTCCTGATTACAGCTTTTGTTTTATTAATTATTCCATACTGTACGGCTACTTCCTTGAATAGACAGCTCAATCTAAAGTAATCAGTGAGTAAGAAAGCTCCCTTGCCCTTTTTCCCAGTCCACAGAACCAAGTTATTATTTCCTTTGTTCTGACTCATTCTGAGTCCAACCCAAGAATAATTAAGCCTTTGTAGTCTTTGTCTAAAAGAGTGTAATTGGCCTGAAATCCTGGCAACATGTGTTATTTATTTATTTATTTATTTCTCTCTCCAGCTCTCAGTTGCTGGGGAACATGGGTGGGAGGGTGCTGTTGCACTCATGTCCTGCTTGTGGACTTCCCGTGGGCAGCTGGTTGGCCACTGTGTGAACAGAATGCTGGACTACATGGACCCTTGATCTGATCCAGCAGGGCTCTTCTGTTCTCATAATTGACCTGGAGTTCACTTGTCCCTCGTGTCTCTGAGTACCTTCTCCACACCTTTGCCAGGATTTCAAGGGCTGGATATCTCCACTTCTTTGTTGCAGCACCTGCTACCTTCTCTTTGTCTGGAGATAAGCATTGCCTTATTTTCCCAGAGAGATTTATTGTGTGTACACCCACCCAGAGATAAAGCTTTAAAATGGTAAAGCACCCAATGAGTCCGGTATCAGTTCCCAAGCATAATACAGCAACCCTGGGAGCTCCTTTCCCAACCATGTTAAGGGCTTATGCAGATAATTGTGCTCTATATGCCTCTGTTGTCAATCCTGAAGCCAAGGGAAGTGGTGGAGAGCAATCTTACGGTACTTGAAGTTGCTGCTAAAGCATTTCTATATGCCTTCCAGGCTTTCCAGTCTAAATTCAAATTTTATTTTTACCTAACCATGGTGGCTCTGTAGTCCCGGGTGGTGTCTTTGACGCTGCTTGGTCTCTGCATAATTGCTGCAAAACTAGATCATCAAGGCCCTTCCTATCTATGTGGTGGGGGATGAAAGGGTTAATGGGCTTCAGCCTTACAGCCTTGAAGGCTTACAATCCACCCTGTAGGCCCGCCAGCCTACGTGGATAAAGCAGAGCATGAGATTGAAGGTTTAGATCCTGCCTCTGTATGCAGACGCCCATAAATCTATATACAGAAGTCCAGACCTCCTCCTGCTTCTCTCGCAGCGTGCCAAGCGTATCGGATTTCAGCCAGCTTGCAGCTCGTCCTGTCGCAGCTGCACTGTAATTAGGAATTAACTCCATAGAATCCACAACAGGGTTTTTACTACCTGTTTATTCTATATCAGAGTAAATACAATCTCCTAAATTACAGTCCATATTGCAGATTATAATGCATAGCACGCACTAGTCCAGTGGAGCAAGCCCACTCCAGCACACCTCATTACATGATTGCAATAAGTCCGAGCATCAGAGAGAAGAAGCAAGCCAAGAAGCAATCCATCTCTCTACTAAAATGGTTACAGGAATCGAAACCTAACAAATCATACTACGTCATCAGAAAGTACAAACCATGTGATCAGCTCGTATTTCGTACACACCTACTTTTCCCATGAGAACAGAACAGTAGTGCCAGACTCAATATGACTTGTTTTCCTAGCCATTCTGTACCTTTCCAAATGAAAACAATTGTGCCACAGCTGTTGTTTTGTTACATGTCACAACATCCCCCCACAGCCTGTGATACATGTTGTTTACATTTACTCAATGAGGCCTAGTGCCGTCATTAGTTTCCTGTGTCTTACTACAGGCAATGGTTTTGTGAAAAGATCTGCCACCATATCCCCTGTTGCACAGTACTTGAGTGTTACCCACCCTTTTTGCACACAGTCCTTTACGTGAGAGTAACGAACATCAATGTGTTTGGTTCTTGGCCTACTTTTTTCATTTTGAGCCATGCTAATGCAAGCTTGGTTGTCCTCAAAAATTGTAACAGCCTTGTCTACTGGTATGTGCATATCAGCAAACAATTGTTTGAACCACTCAATCTCATTACATGCTTGAGATAAACTGATGAATTCAGATTCTGCGCTAGAAATCGCCACACAAGTTTGTTTTCATGTGTACCAGTCAATTAGACTGTTTTCATACATTAAAACCGTTCCACTTGTGGACTTTCTATCTGTTGCAGATCCCCAATCAGCATCAGTGTACACACAAAAACCTCCATTTGTGTGTGATGACAATTTCAGTTTGCAATTCATGGTACCTTTTAAATACCTTAACACCCTTTTCACAGCTAGCCAATCATAGTTAGAAGGATTTTGCGTTTTCCTGCTAAGTATGTTTACAGCATTGCTGATGTCTGGCCTACTCACATTTGCCAAATATAGCAGGCTTCCAATAACACTCTGATATTTGCCAATATCATCAAATCCAGTGTTATCTGTGTGTTCCTGATATTCAAGAGTCATTGGAGTAGTAACTGGGTTACAATTCTCCAATCCATGAATTTCCAGCAATTTCTGAATTTTCCCACTTTGTTCAACCATGAAAGAACATGGTTGAACATGTTCCTTCCTCATCTTGAGATAATTGCATTCCAAGATAGTGTTGTACCAAACCCAGATCTTTCAGTTCAAAGTATGCTTGCAATTCTTGTGCAGTTTTGTCTTTTTGACTTACTGTTTGTGTTACCAGTAAGATATCATCAACAAAGATCAACAAATACACCCAGTTTCCCTGTTCTGTGTTATTTGTATACAGACAGTGATCAGCCTTGCTTTGTTTGAATCCCAAACTAATCAAAACTCTGTCTAGTTTTTGGTTCCAGCATCGAGCTGCCTGCTTCAACCCATATATGGACTTGTTCAGACGACATACAAGACTGGGATCTTCTACAAAACCTTGTGGTTGCACCATGTCGAGTTCCTCTTGTAATTCACCATATAAAAAAGCAGTTTTTACATCAAAATGAAATGCCATCATTTTTCTTTGTGCTGCCAATTTCAACAACAGTCTGACAGTTGCATACTTTGTTGTTGGTGCAAACACGGAATCAAAATCTACCCCATGTTTTTGTGCAAACCCCCTGGCAACGAGCCTTGCCCTGTACCTTTCTACCTGCCCCTGGTGATTTGTCTTCACCTTGTACACCCATTTACAGGTGATGGCTTTGCGCCCCACAGGCAAAGATACTAGACTCCATGTGTTGTTGTCATGCATTGCATTGATTTCATCGTGCATGGCCTCAAACCAATCATTCTTCATTTTTGGTTCCATGCTTTGAATTTCCTCAAAACTTTGTGGTTCTAAAGCTATTTTGAGAGCTTTATGTACAACAGTTTTCCCACTTTGGAATTCATCCTGATATCTAACAGGTGTTTTGCGTTCTCGGGTTGAACGCCTCAGAGATTGTTCACCTCCCTCCTGCTCCCCAGATATCTGCCCAGTGGCCTGTTCTGTCCCAGAAGCATCCTGCTGTGTTTCAGACATTGCATGCATTGGCAATTCCACCAGCTGTTTCTGGTCATCTGTTTGCTCGTGAAAAATCACATCCCTGCACAGAATTACCTTGTTGTGTTGTGGTGACCACAACCTGTACCCTTTTGTTTGTGCATCATACCCCAGCAGAAAACATTCAAAGCTTCTTGGAGATAGCTTTGTCCTGTTCTGAGCCTGTATATGAACAAAACATTTACACCCAAAAATGCGCACGTGTGCTACCTTTGGTTTCCTCCCATGAAACATTTCATATGGAGTTTTCCCAATTGTGGAATTTGGTAACCTGTTCAGCAGATAATTAGCATTTGACAATGCATCCCCCCAGAAACGGTTTCCCACCTTTGACTCAGTCAATTGGGCCCTCATCATGTCCTGGAGTGTCCTGTTACTTCGTTCAGCAACACCATTTTGAAATGGGGAGCATGGGGCAGTGACTTTGTGCCCTATACCCTCTCTTTCCAAAAATTTCTTGAACTTTGTACTCATGTACTCTCCCCCACCATCAGTGAGTAATTCTCCTATTGGATATTGTTTATATCTGTTCCCAGCCCATTTAACAAATGATTCAAATCTCTTTTGAACCTGAGATTTATGCTGCAGCAGATATACGAATCCAAATCGAGAATAATCATCAATTAGAGACAAATAGTACCTGTTCCCTCCATGGCTACTTTCAAATGGACCAGCCACATCAGAGTGTACCAGCTCAAAGATTCTTGTGCTAACTCTATCACTGTGTTTCTGAATGTTAGACCTGTGTGACTTTGCTGTACTACATACTTCACATTCCACATACTTAGAACAAGGTTTCATTTATACACCCTCACACAGACCTGGCATTTTTTCTATGCTTCTGTAATTGGCATGTGCAAACCTCTTGTGGAAAATATGTAAACAATTTTCATGTGGTTTCAAATTTGCATACTTTGCCCTCTCATCATGTGTTACAAACGGATTTATAACATACAGAGAATTCTGCAAATCACCTTTTGCACAGATCACCCCTTCATGTGAAATTACACAGTTGCTGTTAGAAAAACTTATTTCATATCCATCATTAGCCAATTGTGATATACTTATCATGTTTGTGTCCAGTTCTGGAACAAGCAATGCCCTATGTTGACCCAAAGTAGCAAAGTCAATTGTTCCTGCAGCTGTCACCTGGATTCGTTTTCCATCAGCCAGTTCCACAAATTGATTTGTATATCCATCATCCAGAGATTGAAACATGTCTCTGGAATTTGCCATGTGATGAGAAGCTCCACTGTCAAGTACCCACATGTCTTGGTTGGAAAAACCCACCCGAGCAATCAAACTTTTGCCCATTTTAATTGTATCCTCAGGTGTACTGGTAACTTTCTTTTTCTTCTTCCTGCCCTTAAAAGTACAGTCCCTTTTAAGATGCGAAGTCGAACCGCAACAAAAGCATTTTCTCACTTTTAAAGCTGCCGCTTGGGTAACCCCCACCAGCTTGGCGCCGTTCCCACCAGCATTCCCGTTGCTTGAGTCAGCCGCGCTGTGTGCTGATTTACGTCCAGCATGTTGCTTGCTTTGCCGTTTCTCCCACTCAGAGAGAAGCTTGCCTGACACATATTCCATGGTCAGATTATGATCTGGTTGCCCCTCCATCAATGTCACAATTGTGTCATATGAAGAGTCCAGACTGGATAACAGAATAGAAACTTGATGCAGGTGCTCAATTCGCATCCCTTGTGCTCTAAGCCTGTTAAACATGTCCTGAATAGTACTCAGATGCTCAGGCATAGAACCACCTGGTTGTAAGCTCAGCTTGTATAGCTTACGCGCAAGTATAATCCTACTTCCTGCTGTTTGCATCTGGTAAGTCCCTTGTAGGGTCTCCCAGATTTCCTTCGCCGTTTCCAAAAACTGAATGAATGGCACCTGGGAACTTTCAACAGATAAGCAGAGAATTGCCTTCGCTTTCTCGTCCCGTTCCTTCCATTCATCATAATTTTGGGCACCCACGGCCACAGCATCCTGTATTACAACATTCCAGAGCCTTGCATGAGTTAAATAATGCTGCATCTGGAAGCTCCAGAGTACGTAATTCGATCCAGACAATTTTTCAACTATCTGTGGATTCAGGGCCGATGCAGCCGCCATTCTGGCAACAGGGAGAGCAGCCGTCTCTTCCCCCTCAGAACTCCCGGCTTCACTGTCAGAGCCCTCAGCAGACACACCTCCCTCTTCTTCCCTTTGCTTACCGGATGAAGAAGGTCCAGGAGAGGTTTCTTCTGCTTTGATGTCCTTCTCTGCCATAAATCACTGCTTCTCCGAGTATTCAAAGCATTGACACACAGCAGCTGGAAACACAGCTCCCGCTGCCGCCGCTGCCACTGACCCTCGACCTTGCCCCGAACTTGTCTCCGCTCGGTTCCCGGCACCAGTCCAACAAGTCATTTGTAATCCGATTCTCTCTGGGTCTGGGCCCATAACCCTGAAAGGGTTAATGGGCTTCAGCCTTACAGCCTTGAAGGCTTACAATCCACCCTGTAGGCCCACCAGCCTACGTGGATAAAGCAGAGCATGAGATTGAAGGTTTAGATCCTGCCTCTGTATGCAGACGCCCATAAATCTATATACAGAAGTCCAGACCTCCTCCTGCTTCTCTCGCAGCGTGCCAAGCATATCGGATTTCAGCCAGCTTGCAGCTCGTCCTGTCGCAGCTGCATTGTAATTAGGAATTAACTCCATAGAATCCACAACAGGGTTTTTACTACCTGTTTATTCTATATCAGAGTAAATACAATCTCCTACGTTACAGTCCATATTGCAGATTATAATGCATAGCACGCACTAGTCCAGTGGAGCAAGTCCACCCCAGCACATCATTACATGATTGCAATAAGTCAGAGCATCAGAGAGAAGAACAAGAGCAAAGAAGCAATCCATCTCTCTACTAAAATGGTTACAGAAATCGAAACCTAACAAATCATACTACGTCATCAGAAAGTACAAACCATGTGATCAGCTCGTATTTCGTACACACCTACTTTTCCCATGAGAACAGAACAGTAGTGCCAGACTCAATATGACTTGTTTTCCTAGCCATTCTGTACCTTTCCAAATGAAAACAATTGTGCCACAGCTGTTGTTTTGTTACATGTCACAACAGGGGAGGGGCGTTCTGGGGGGGGGAAGGAGAGTGGGGCCACCAGATTACAAGGTATCCTGGTAGCACTCCAGCCTCTTTCCCTCCCCCTCTGATGTGCCTCTGTTAGACAGCTGCAAATGGCCCTCTAGCTGAATTGCAGAGCAGGAGGAGTGGGGAGATCACCACCTCCAGTCTTCCTGCTCTGCACTGGATGCTCATGAGCCTCTGAATTCAGGGGCTTACACACATCAGGGACACAACTGATAGGATTGCGCCCTAAGGGGACTAACCGTTATGCTACATTCTGCAGCTACTGAGCATGCTCAGTCCTGTGTGTGTGTGTGTGTGTGTGTGTGTGTGTGTGGCTAACTTAGAGAGTGTGTTTGTTTGTTTTTTGTTTGTTTGTTTGTTTGAAGAAATTGTTCTACTTCTGCAAACCTCTGGGTTCCTGAATGGCTCCATTTTGGTTACAATCCACTCAAAACTCACCACCTGAGTTCGCTGTTAGAAGGCTTGGCCTTGGAAGCTTTGGGGAAAACCATTATTAGAAGTCAACACATTGTCTTTGGTACTTGCCTCTAAAATCTCTGTCCAAAGCTTCCAACAGACTCATACAGGCATCCTCTCTTGTTTTTACATCCAAAGATGACCAGGTTTGACGCATCTTGATGTGGAGCTCATAACTTTTGCTCATTCTGTGGACTTCATAAAATACAGAAATACAGCATGAAAAACATGGCAGCAAAGGTAAAGAAGCGAAAGGTCAGGCCTTTTTTTAAAAAGAACATGCTGATTCCAGAAGGAAGGGAAGCTATTGCCCAAAATTCACTTACCTTTCAAGATGCTTTCTAGGAGGTCAAACAATTCCTCAGCTGCTGCTGTTGTATCATTCGATGCACACAGAAACAGCTCTAGAATATACTGGAGAACCTGGATGAATTTATTAAGCTTCTGCTTACCTGAGATTGAAACACAACAGGAAAGAGGGTTAAAGAGAATGCCCCCCTCCTAGCCTATTCTTAATGAGCTATCTATGGTGGCTATTTTGTTCAGAACTCCAGGCCATGCCTCCCTACCCCAGATGCACATTGAAACTTTGGAGTGGGGTGAACTTTTTTCCATTCTTTGCCTTTAACCATCTCCTAAAATCCCCAAAGCTTAAAGGAACCCCACAGATACTTATATGTTTTCCTGTCTCAGGAATCTACATATTAAGAAAAGAAGTGTGGTGGTTAGCAATGGGTGATGTTCCAGATCACCAGGATTCTCCAAACATCATCTTGTCACTCATTTTTTGTCTAATTCCTGTTCATGTTTGTTTGTGGTCTCTGCTCACTCTGTGGGAATTATTATTATTATTATTATTATTATTATTACTACTACTACTACTACTACTACTACTATATTCATTTGTAAATCTGCCCCAATTTAAGTAAATTTTGCTGAATATGTACAAATTTCCCCAAATTTGTGCAAAATTTTATATCATGCACATCTTTCCTCCATAGACTAAAGCAGGGCTGATTCAATCCATGGAGGAAATTTGTGTGAGAGGTAGGAAATCTGCACAAATCCAATTGGGAACGAGAACAAGATGAACACGAGTACACACGTGTTAGACAATTTATGAAAATTTTTGGCAGACCTTTGTTCACACTTGAATTCAGAGCTTGAAATGTGGCATGCTCACACATTTCACATTTTATCATGCATGCCTTATGGTGGTTTGTGTTCTGTAAGAGCAGGTTTGGGGAACATCTTTCTTTTTCCCCCTGTTGAGGACTGCATTCCCTCAGGGATAATCTATGTCTGAATGCCAGCAGTGGGTGGAATCAAAAGTCAGTGGTGGGTGGAGCCAGAAGTAAACTGCGCAAAGCCAAGGACAAAGTGGGTGGAGTTTGAAATTAACTCACGGTCCACACATGTGATATGCACATAGCCCTTGGGGCTCAGGTTCCCCACCTCTATGTAAGAGACTACAACAGGGTTACATTTAAACATGTGTAAAATTATAATCTTAATTCCTGAATGGGGAAATAAATATATGGCCTTTGAGATCTGTTGTCTCTCCATGGAAATGCCTATACTCTGCTTCCTTTAAAATTATTGTTATTATTGTAACTCCCAGAACTGCCTATTACATCATACATTGCCAATGCAAGGAACTTTATGAAAACAGTTTATTAATCTACCTGCCTAATAGTGCTATCTTTGGGAGAAGGGGGAGAAGGGGGTCCCAATCATGTGCAGTGCCCATGAGAGTCAACTACTCAAGGGAAAGCACCCAATTTCAGAAGGCCATGCTAAATCTGTGGACATCGAGGGGGCAGAGCAAGCAAGAAGAGCAATGCAGGGTGAGGGGTCAACAGTGCAGTCCTGCCCTCCCCCCCAAACGTAACCCTACACATGGTTAAGCATGAATAGGGCTCCTGGCTCTCCCAGCTTAATGCTTGGTGCAGCTGAGAGTGGTCTCAAGGAAACCTTACAAGACAGGCCCTCTCTGCCCCAAAGGTCAGTACTACTGGCATGGGTCACCTTATCCATAGTTATCCCATTCATGTTTGACAAAGTGTTGGGCTTGATGGATAATTCCACTTTTTGGACCGCTGAGTTCAGTCTGAGAATTGCTGAACTCAGCCTCTTGTGATACTGGTGAGTCCTGGACCTATGTCTAGACCAGGAACAGGGAATGTGTGGCCTTTTGGTTGTTGTTAGACTGCAACTCTTACATTCCCTCACCATGGGCTATGCTGGCTAGGGCTGATGGGAGTTGTAGTCCAACAACATCTGGAGGGCCACAAGTTACCCACCCCTGGTCTACACCCTGCTTAGCTCATAATTCCACAAAGGAGCCGTCCATACTGACTGGCCATGGGAGCTCTCTGGTGTGTACTGGGAAGAGAGGGCCAAGTTGCTGGTAGCCCATAAGAATCTCCCAAATTGTCTGAGGGTTTATGGGGATGATATAGAGAAGGTTTTTTGTTTTTTAGGGAGGGTGGGAAAGTTAAAATCGTCTACTGTTACGACTTACTGTTTTGGCTTAAGTCACTTGCACCAGGAATGAGTTCCCATATATGATTTAAGAAATCCTGGACATAACCTTGAAAGAAAAATGCATATTTATTTATTTATTACATTTCTATACTGCACATTAGCCAAAGCTCTCAGGGTAGTTCTCAACAATTAAAACTATAAAATACAACATAATAAAATAGACTCTAAAATTTTAAAGTTTAAAACTGCAGTATAAAATAAAAATAGTAACCAAATAGAACCTAGCAGCAGTGCAAAGATCTAAAATACAATAACATATTTAAGACATCAGAAACTGAAAGACTAAAATGCTTGGGATAAGTTCATCACTTGACACCGAAAAGAGCACAATGTAGGCACCAGAAGAGCATCTCTGAGCTCAGACTACAATTGGGTGCCACAATGGAAAAGGCCCTCTTGCAAGCAGCAACCCACCTCACTTTCTTTGGTGGGGGCTCAAAAAAAAGCACCACTGAAGACGACCTTAGGGTCTGTGCAGGTATGTATGGGAGGAGACAATCCTTCAGGTAACCTGGCCCTTAGCCACTTAGGGCTTGGAATGTTAAAACCAGCACTTTGAATTGAGCCTGGAAATGGATTGGCAGCCTTTGCAGATGGAAAAGTACCAGCATAACATGATCAGGTTGATCAGTCCCCCTTAACAGTCTCATTGCCCTATTTTGGACCAGCTGAAGTTTCCAGACCATTTTCAAAGGCAGCCCCATGTATAACACATTGCAGTTATACAATCACACACGAGGGCCCTCTCCTCACATTCAATATATAGCTAGCAATATCCAGATTACAAACACAAACCAACCACCACTATGCAGCAGGCAAAGTATTATTTAAGGCAGGGGTGGGCAAAAGGTAGATCTCCAGGTGTTTTGGACTTCAGCTCCCAGCATTCCGGACCACTGTAGCCAACAGACTATGGAAAAGCTGGCAATAAAAATTGGTCTTCAGAGCCTTCGTGAATGCTTGCAGGGAAGGAGCCTGACAAACCTCTCATGAGAATTGAGATGCAAGGAGGTCCTCTCCTTTATAGTGTTGTTATTTTTAATGTTGCCATTCCTGGTTCAAAAACAACTGGGGGGATATTTTAACCTTCTAAGGGTAAAATCCTATGCATGTTTAGACAGAAAAAGTCTACAAAAGATTTTGGCCATCTAGGTGAGGTGCTTTGGAGCGGGAGAGAAGAAGACTGAAGTGCAACCAGAATACCTCATATCTTGGTGGTGCCTATCTCCTCCCTCTCCACCCCATGGAACGCCCCCTAAACCCTGTGGCTCAGGTTGTGAGGGGGGAGGGCACTCCACATGGAGAGACCCAGCTATGGGATCGGAGCTATTTTCTGACCATGTAGCTGGGTCTAAAAACATCTTATGGCCATCTAGACCAGTGTTCTCCAACCTTGGGTCCCCAGATGTTTTTGGCCTACAACTCCCAGCATGCCCCAGCCAGTTATGCTGGCTGGGGCATGCTGGGAGTTGTAGGCCAAAAACATCTGGGGACCCAAGGTTGGAGAACACTGGTCTAGCCGCTGTCTAGTGGCTATAGGATTGTGCTGTGAACAACTTAACAGTATATTAAAACATCTGGAGTCCTGGAAAAAAATGTTTCAGTGTATTCCCAGCCACTACCAGAACTAATCCTGTTTGGGGTTCCTGATAGCCTGGAATAGGACTGTTCAGGCCTCTTGGGGATGGGGGGAAAAGGGGGGGGGAAAGGACAATTTGTTACTTCCCCAGTCTCCAGAAAACTTCCTTTATCTATGGAGATAAAGGGTTCCGGTTCAGAGTTAGCTATAGGGAGGAGGGGCAGACTCCCTGGTCTCCCATTAGTTCCATGCACACATGGCTCATGCTTTTTTAAGAGGCAAACTCTAGGGATCCTTCCTCGCCCACACACACACTCTCATGATCTGTGATCTTAGCTTCGATAACTGAAAGGAAATACCAATTATGGTCTTCTTAATTTCTTCCTTGCTTGCAAGGGCACTTCCCCATAAACCTGAAAGAAGGGAACAACCAACATTAATAGTCCTGTGCTTCACTTGGTGACAAGAAAGAGCCAAAATCAATATTTTATTTACATATGACATAACCTTACCATACCTGGGATGATCATGTCAGTGTCAAAGAAGGAGAGATTATACACAGAACAGTCATGGCATCTTCTCTCTGAACATCAGCAGGGTTCCCCCCCTCTTTTTGTTATAAATAGTGCATGCTTCTATAGCCAGTCCTCCCATGTAGCCCACAAAATAATGGGTGTTTCATAGTTTGTATGCTTAATATACACATTTTTAGGGCACAATCCTATGTGCAGTTACTAGGGAGTAAGTTGAACTGAACTGAATGAAATGTACTTCTGAGTGAACATGCACTGGACTGCAGTGTTAAACTTCAATAGCATCTGTGGACTACACACCCATTCCACATTCCTATTGGCTGATCATGCAAACACATAGTAAGAGCCGTAGCTTAGTGGCAGAGCACATACTTTGCATGCAGAAGGTTCAATCCCTGACAGTCCCAGACAAGGATGCAAAAGATTCCTGTTGACATTGTTGGAGAGCTGCTTCCAGTAAGTGTAGACAATACTGAGCTGGATGTGCCAATGGTCTGACTTGATATACGGCAGCTTCCCAGTGTCCCTTTAATGGTATCTTATGCTGCTTTGGGTTTGGCATTCAGAAAATGACAAGCTTCTGAGAAGCAACATTTGGATGACATACCTCGAAGATAGTAAATCGGTTTCTCCTTCCTCTCCTTATCCAGTTGCCCATCTCTAAATTTGCTCCCAAAGTGTCTGATGTCGATGTATGCTCCTGTGCCAGGATCCCCACCTATGCCAAGAACTCCAGCTTCATGTGGGGTAAATTCAAACCAGCTTCCTGGAAAAGAAACGGGGAAAATTAAGATTTGTAGTGAAGGAAGGAAGTTCTAATGAGAACTAGGGAATGAACAGACCAGTCTACTTCCAATCCTGTAAGTTTAGCATGTGTCCAATGGCTCATTCCGTCCCATTTTCTGTGATTAAAACAGCAACAAGACAATTTGCATTTCAGTTGTATGTATTCTTCCCTACAATATGCATTTTCCCACAAAATACACATTTTTGTACGTGTTTCCCCTGAAATGTGCATTTTTTAATGGAATTTTGAGGCTTGAACTGCAGTGCAAAATTCGGAGAAGTGTGCATTCCAAAGGATTACTGAATTCTGATCCACATATGGGGATGGGAATTGGTATAAAATGGTATGTGGAAGCTTTTCCCACTAACTGACTGAAAACTGCAAGGCTGCTCACCATGTGCTCTGACCCAAAAAGGGTACTTGGAATTAAAACAATCCAGACTAGTTAGATCAAACAAAACAGCAGGCTTATTGTATTCACAACGTCTGATATGTTTGCATGCTTATTAGTCCATGCAGTCACTGCTTAAATTTCATTAAAGTCTGTTGGCAATCAGCATGTCTGGAAGAGAGCCAAGCAGTCTCCTGTTGCTTCCTTGAGGTCCAGAGCAGAGAGAAAAACTTCCTCTAAGGAAGATTCCCAGGTGTGGAAGGAAGTGGGTGTGGTTAGGCAGGTTAATTCCCATTAACCCATTCTTTCCCTAGCGTCCCTATGCATACAAGGTTACCCATATGTCTAACACCCAGAAGTGTGATTTAGGTCATTTCACTTAAAATTGAGGACAAACCAAAATACTCCAGCATCTCTGGAGACAAAAACAAACAAACAAACAAAAGAGAGTTCAGATGGAGCTGCCAACAAATTCCACCTAAAGCAGAATGCAAAGTGAATTTGGGGGTTCCACATGGGAGAAATATCAGGAGGGACTTTGAGGGGAATTAAAATAATTTCAGTAAAATTAATGAAACTCCTTACGTGGAGAGGAATCTGAAAATCATTAACTTGCAAATCAGGGAAGGCAGAACTACCACTTACCCATACAGGAACTCAGCAGTCTGAGTATAACCCTTGGTGCTACAGGATCCCACATGGGGAAATAATTTTGAGCTCCATCTCCCAGTTTTCCCACAGCCAGCTCTTCAAAGCAGCTCCCTGGGCATGTTAATGGAGTCTGAAGAACTAGCTTCCAGGACTAGTTAGCAATTTCAGATTGGTTTGGCAACTAACCAAGTTATTATTCCCAGTTTGGTAGTGGGGTGAGTAATTTCTCAGCCAACCTATTGGGTGCTAAGGTCAGTCTGATGTAAACTGTGGCGAGCTAGCCCTTTTTCACCTCATCACTGATAGCCAGCTGGCACATGGATAAAAGGTCTCCACAATTTCAGTTGATGTTCAGGTTCATACAGGAGAAGCTGAACCTATAGATACCCTGGTCCTAGACTGCTCAGAGCTTCATAGGTTAAACTGGCACTTTTCATTTACTTTGTGGAATAAATTGGAAGTCGATGTGGATTTTTAAGCAACACAGCTCTATGATGTGTTTACCTGCTTTATCTCCATTGTATCTGTCCTTGTCCACTGCGGCATAGATGGGATAAGGATTTTTCCCACTCTCAGAAGATTTCCGCTGCTCAGACAATTTTGATTCTTCAAGCTGAAAATGTATGGGTTCATTTGATTTAATTTCATTTAATCTCACTCTGTCCATCCAAGAATGATTTGTCATGGGTGGCTAACGTGAGCCCCACAGGATATCTGGCACTGAAAGCACTTTTCCCTGGCCCCAAACACCCTTACAACATTTTAATTGGATGCATGGATGGATATCCCAAGGCCTTTATGACAGTTGAGAGCTTGCAGTACCCAAACATCAGGGAGATGTTATTGTCTGGGCTGCTTTTAGTAATGGTGGAAATCTTGACTTCATTCTCAACCCACCTGGTGTAGCAAGTTATGCACAACACAATAGGACCAGAAATGTGTCAGAGAGTAATGTTCTTCTTTTGAAGCCTCCACCACAGCTTCTATTGACTTTCTTATTTCCCACTGGCCATCTAAAAGGATTTTACGCTCATCTTCTTTTAAAAGATCTATTTTTTCTGACCAGTCTTCAGTTTTGTAGAGTTCTGACATGCACCTTTTAATAAAACAAGACAAATCTGTTTGAAACAGTGGGAGGCAGTAATAGATTTAAGCCACACTCCAATTTGAAATGTACTGATTTTGAAAGTAGGTAAAGCTTAAAAGACTCAGAAAGAAGGGACTTCAAAAACAAGGCATCTAAAATGAGGCTAGGAAGGATGCTGAATGAAGAGCTTTCTTGCCCACTATGAGTGGTCACAACAAAGCTTTTTTTTTTAAAGACACAGCCATTTTGTATAACTTTGTATAACACCAAGAAGCTTGGTATAACACCAAGAATCCACAAAATTTTGAAACGTTTGCCCCACAAAAGCAACAGAAAGTCCCCCCTTTTGCAGGGGTTGAAGATTTCTGGGAAGCTGATGTAATGGGAGTTGCGGAAGATGGTGAAGAGTACAGGAGTGTTGTACAGAGTTCTGCCTCTATGATCTAGGTTTGCTTTAAGAAAGCTATCAGCAAATGGCCTTGGCTACTTGGCTGCTTGCCAGCCTGTTGGAATGAAGAGCAACTCACCGGCATGTGACCTGGCTGCTGGCCTGAAGGATGACACTGTAAACAGCACAGGTGCTAGCAATGAAGCACAAGATCTGCAACCGAAGAAGCTTGGTGCTAGAAGAGTATTTAAGACGAGCAAGTGCAGACTGAGAGTGTGGTTGTAAGTGATGGTTGATAGTGGTGGTTGATTGGTTGGTTGCGTGTGGAGTGCTGAAGAACTGGAAGGAGTGAGGAGGAGCAGAGGAAGCTCTGCAGAGAGCCCTGCAGAAGCCCAACGCGGAAAGCTGATACCCAGGCTGAGAGCTGCTGGACCTAGCATTCGGGTTGGTTGAACAGTGACTGTGTAGCTAAGGGGTGGGATTGCCATCAGGGAACTAGGAAGGTTGATAGCATTGTTGTACTTAAGGCTTGGCTTTGCTCAAATAAAGATGTTTGGCTTTAACTTCCTGGAGGAGTATTTATTATGGTCAGAAAATCTGTCAAAGAACCTTTGCCAATCCCTTTTGGGGATCCTGTGGCAAAATAGCTGGTGTGGAGGGGGGGTAGGATTTCAGAGCATCCTTACATTTAACACTTGAATTAGACCTCTTCAAGACTTGTTGAACCCTGTAGCAGCTGCAGATATTTGTTTGATACATTGGTGTTGCTTGCCCTGCCACCGCGAGCAGAGCTTAGTCATGTGAATACCAATGGCACATGACAAAACCAGCAGTTGGCACATTGGCTTTTATCAGTGGCCATCACTTCTTCCTGCCAAAGATAGCTTTTAGCACATGCCATTGCGATTCACATGTAACAGTTCGCATGCACTTACCAGGTGGAACCTGACACCCCAGAGAGGTACATGATGCAGTCCAGGAGGTTACATTTCTTCAACTCTGCTAACGTGCCATAAAGGGCGATCATGGCCCGCAGACCTCCTCCTGATCCCAGGACAGCAATATTAGGGATTTTTTTTTCCTGAGGAAAGAAAAGGGGACATATTCTTCTAACGCATATTATTTTTTTGTCTCTTTGGAATGAAGAAGGCATACATGTAACAATTATCATTATCTTTTTTTAAAAAAAAAAATATTTTATTTAAATTTTTCCAAACAATATATAAAATACAAATACATAACATACATAAAAAGGAAAAAAATTTAATAACATATAAACTACAAAATACATAAACATCCAAATTATACTACAAAAAAACTGAAAACTTAAACAAACAACTACCTATACAAATACAAAAAAACCCCAAAACATATTCTAACCCCCCACCCACACATATAATGTTTCCCCCCCTATAGCCGGGACCCATTTATCCCACTCATGGCCTGCCACACCGTCAAGGGGGGGGGGGGCGAAAGGATCCACCACCTGCTCATGGCAGCAGCTGTTCTTCTCCTCCCGATTAAGCATTTATCATATTAATAAACCTATTAATCCTGCACCTATTATATCCTGGTTACCTATTATTATATCCCAATAAGAAAAGAGGAAAAAATAGAGTTGAGAAAATTTTATAATTATTAATAACAAAAATATTAATATTATATCCCAATAAGGAAAGAGAAAGAGTTGAAAAAAAATTGTAATTATTAATAACAAAAATATTAATATTAACAAATAAAACTTAAATCGTAATTTTTTTTCTTAAATATTACACTTCTACCACACCAATCATCTTTCTTTCTATCTTTGCTTCCATCCGAACACATAGTCCTTAGCCCAGCTCACCACCAACCACTCCTTACTCTGCCTGTGGTCCATCTCCATCTTCTTCCAAAAGTCCCTTTTCATGCAGTAGCTCCATTCCTTGACTCCAAGATGTAATCCTGTGCTTTTTCCCATCAAACATAAAAGTTAAATATACTGGGTACCCCCAGCTATATGAAATTCCCTTCTTCATCAGAACAGTAGTGCAAGGTCTCACGCTACACCTCCAGTTAATTGTTTGTGAACATAAATCATTGTAAATTTGCACGGGGGCTCCTTGATACATCAGCTGATCAGATTTCTGCCTAATTGCTTTCATAAATAATTCTTTTTTATAATAGCTGGCAAAATTCATAACTACATCTCTGGGAGTTATTCCTCCCCTTTTGAAAGCCACTCTGTAAACACACACAATATCGTCTTGCTTCCATTGCAATTCAGGGGCCAGTGATTTTAGCCAGTTCAAAATCATGTCTCTCAAATTCCTGCCACCTTCCCCGCCACCTTCTGGGAATCCTCGAAGTCGGGCGTTGGACCTCCGCTCCCTGTCCTGAAGTTCAATAATTCTCCGCTCCAATTGATCAAATCTTAAATCCTGCTCCTGAATTTTTTCAATATTATCTTTCACTCCTTTTTCCACAGCTGTAACTCTGTCTTTCATAACTTTCATATCGGCAGTGATTCCCAAGACTGATTTTTGTATTTTTTGAAGCTCTGTTTGAACCTCTGACACAATCTGCTCTTTATTTTGATTCAACTCAGCTTTTATCATCACTTGAAAACGTGCCATCAATTCATCAAGATTCATTTCTTTTTGTTTTAACTTCACCACGGAAGCAGTACTGCCTTCTTCAAATTGCCTTGCAGCTGATTGGTCTTTATTGATGTCCGTTCCAGCTAACATCTTCCTATTTCCGGGTGATGACTCAGCACTTAAAGTTTCACTTTGAGAAAGTTTATCAAATCCCTTAATCTCACCCTCCGGATAATTATAAACCAATTTGTTTTTCTGTTCTTTTTCTATCTCCGCTCTCTGCAGCCGGGTGACACTAACATCCGACACGTGAGTTCTCTTAGAACGAACCCACACAGGCTCCGCTTTCTTTTTATCCCGGCCTCTCCGCATTTAGCACTTGATGGCTGTTATAAAGCAATAAAGAAGTTATAAATCCTGTTCTTTCTTGGAAAGCAGACGCTTAACTCTTCCCATCCAGGTAATCAATAGTTCCTACTCACATTTCTTCATTTGCAGGGGATAATACTGCTTTTAAGTTTTCCTTCATCGGGAGCAAACCGAAATAGCTACCAGCCCGTCCAGCCGGAAGCTCCTCATTATCATTATCATTATTATGTAAATCCACAATGCATAATGTTCAATTGTTATAGCTAGAAATGGAGATCACTGCAGCCATAGAATTCAAGGGGGTACAAAAGTTCATCACAGATTGAGATCTGATGCATACATTCTGTTTCAGCTCTGATAGCATGCAAACAACGGCTTGTGCCAGAGGTCTACTGGTGTTCACAATGTAAAATCTTGCTCCTGTCAAATGCAGTAGATACTTCTGTGAGTAGGTTGCCCAAGACTCCAAGTTCATAATATCTTTACATTGGGTTTTCAGCCTTGGAGGTCATGATACTGTTACCCTAGTGGCAGGATTATCTTATATGCTTCTGATAAATAAAATAAGAAAATCAACCAGGGAAGCTTTGCATTGCTGTTCAGTTGGAAGATGTTCAAGGATGCACATTATTGGGGATGGCATAATTTAGAACAGAAACAAATTCACTCACCCAAATTCTCCTGTGAATTTGTCAAATATTTTTCATATAGTCTCTTAACATCTGGACTGACATCATATTGGAACTCTCATCATATTCCAATATTTGTTATTGGTCTGTTGGTATCTGACAGTATTTGATTGCCCAAATATAATGGTATTTAGTCTTCTACAATAATTGAGAGTTAACATATTTGAGCCTTCAATAGTATTTCTCAACTTGGTACCCTACAGATGTTTGGAACTTCAACTCCCATTGGCCCCAGCCAGCATATCAAACTTACAGGAATGCTGGAGTTGTAGTCCAAAACATCTGGATGACATCAGGTTAGAGATGGTTGCTTTACCGTTTATGTTATTTCAGATTTGAACATGAAAGAGATGGTAAGTTTCAACACTGAAATTCCATTTTTTTGAGGCAAAATATATTCAAGGAATGAATTTCAAATTGCACTTTTGAAAATTTGCATTTCACATTTGTATAGCAACATGCATTTTTGACAGATATCTATCTATCTATCTATCCCTACATGGCTTGGGATCGCAATACTTGACGGAACGCCTCTCCCCACCACAATCTACCCGTACACTACACTCAACATATGGGGCCTTCCTCCAATTGCCACTTCCGAGGGAGTCTCAGAGGGCGGCAACAAAGGGGACGGCCTTTTCTGTGGTAGCCCCCCAATGCTGGAACAAGCTCCCCCCTGAGGCCTGCCTGGCGCCAACTCTATAATCTTTTAGGCTCCAGGTTAAGACTGCCCTCTATGTGGAGGCTTTTAACAATTCTAAATAGCGCATGGTGGGAGGTGGGGTATTTTTAACTTTTCTACTGGTCACATTGTATTAACTTGTTTTTAGCTATATGTGCTATTTTAAATTTGGTTTTTAAATTTTTAAGAATGTTTTATTGTGTATTTTATATTGTATTTTTTAATTGTTGTACACTGCCCAGAGAGCTTCGGCTATTGGGAGGTATAGAAATAATAATAATAATAATAATAATAATAATAATAATAATAATAATAATAATAATAATATCATATCATCTATCTATCTATCTCTATCAGCTGTAGTATACAATTGCCTTATCTGAAATCATGTTCTGTCACACAAAAATAGCATCATGCAGTTGTTCACCTGAATGCATTGGCTGGTGGATTGGGATCATATTAGGTTGCCCTGCCCCAATTCCACACCCAGCTTCCATGTGTTTGTGGCTCCATTTTCACAGGGGCCTATGCATGTCCCAATGTGCATAGTTGCACAATCTGTATCCTGCTACAATAGAGGGGTGGAAAGTGCATACACAGAGCCTGTTCATTTTGGAAGATATGCACATACTCTCCTGTGCAGATGGTATTATGAATATATATATATATATATACTGGAGTATGGATAATCAACCTGATTGTGACATCCCTTTGATTAATTCATCTGTACAGTCTTTGAACATGTGGCCCTCTTTTTATTGTTGACCTGTTGTGTGCAAAAGGTCCCAGGTTCAGTCCCTGGTATTTCCAGGTAGGGGTTGGGAAAGATGTCTCTGAAACCCTGGAGAACTGCTACCAGTCAGTGTATTCAATACTGAGCTAGAAGGATCAATGGTCTGACTTATGGTAGCTAATGTCATACTTTCAAACCAATACATGAACCAAAACTCAGTCATTATTTGAGACTTGCACTTCTTCAAATTTTGAGTGGAATTCTCCAATCAAAAAAACTGCACACAAAATGCATACATTCGAGAACGTACACACAAAATTGCATGTTAGGGAAAATAATGTTAAAAATACATTATATTAGGAAAATTCTTCCCAAAATGTATATATTTGGCAAAATTGTATACAAAATGCATGTGTGCAGAGAAATGTGAATAGAAATGCATGCAAAATTCATGCAAACATTTTCTTTAAAAATCTCAAAGCTTGGGACAAACAAATCTTAAGTCTGGAAAAATTCTCAAACTTTGGGACAAACTGAATTTAAGATTGAAAAAGAATGAGAAAATCAGAGAAACTGAAATTTGCAGATTCATAAGAACAGAAGAAGTCCCATGCTGCATCAGATCAAGGTCCATCTAGACCAGCATCCTTTTCACTGAGTGGCCAACCAGCTGCCCACGGGAAACCCACAAGCAAGACATGAGTGCAACAGTACCCTCCCGTCCATGTTCCCCAGCAACTGGCATACATTGGTCTCAGTGTATTACTGAGACTGGGATGGATGAGCTGGGTAGGGCAGACCTGACTCACCTCTGCCTGCCTGGGTATTCGATGCAGCACCAGCATAGGCTGGAGGGCATGGTGAGGCAGAGTTGCCATGAGTCACAGAAGTTCCATCCCCTGCACCAGGAAACCACTCCACCTTGGAGCGGGCCTTGAGGGTTTGCACCTGGTGTTTGGCCATGGAGACAGATTGGGGATGCTGGTACTGTACCACCTATGCTGCTGCCCAGTAACCACCCTGACTGAGCTGGCAGAGGTGATCTGGTGACTTTAATTCCCCTGCTGCGGCTTCTTCTGGAGTCCCAGCTCGGGACTTCATGGCCTCCATGACCATGACAACCATGGGGCTGTCTCAGCTTGAAGCAGAACATACTCTTGATTTGGTCTTTGCTCCAAGCTGTGAGATGTGTAATCTGAAAATTGGGGTGGGGTTCAAAGTAACCCCATTGTAATGGGCAGACCATTTTCTGTTGTTATTTGAACTCAAAAATTCAAATTATTTCCCTCCTGCAGGGGTGGGGGACCCCTTCGGATTGTCCAGCCCAGGAGACTGTTGGAATCCAGTGGATTTCTGAATGCTCTTGGGGATTTTCCAGTGGAAAAAACTGGCTATCCAGCTGAGGCCCTAGTCCCACTGCGTAATGGTGAGATGCAGAGGGACATTGACTTGATTGCACCTGAGTGCCCCCTCCAGTGTTGTAGAGCTTGCTCTGCTCCTTGGTATACTGGGGAGGTGTGGTCAGTGAAAGAGGCCAGATGTTGGCTAGACTGCAAATGGCATGAGATTCAAAGTGAAGATGACTGAGCGCACCCTAGAGTGCATAATCATGCCTCTTGCACAGCAGTGCAGGCAGCAAAGAAGCATTACTTGGCTGCCTCCGTCCATTGCATTCTCAAGCAGCCATCCAGTGGAGCTTTTTCAGGTGGTTCTGCTGGGGATTTTTAGCACTCTCCCCAGCAAATGGGGCCCTGGCCTCCTCTAAGACCTGCTGTGATCTCTTTGCATTGCACTTTGAGGACAAAATTGCTTTTCCTTGCAGCAAAGCTGTGCCTTTTGTTTTGCACCTGGATAAAAGGCTGACCCATGCTGAGGAACTTGTTGGAAACCATGCCTGACCCGGCTTTGGAAACTCAGACCTTGCTCATGAACCCTTGCCTTTGTTGCTTTCACTGGTCCAACATGAGTGACCCTGGACTGAACCCCGACACAAACCTCTGCTGATTATTGGACTCACTTACCGGTTACCTTGACTTGGACTGGTCTCTTACACTTTTTCTGCCTGTTCCTTGGAAAACTCCACCCTGGCAATCGCAAATGACCTTGATTGACTGTTTTATTACAAAGCTTATCTATTAGTCTGAATGAGTTGGCTGAGTTCCCAGCTTTATTGGCAGGTGCTCATTGAAGCCAGCCATAAAACAAGATATGGAATGATTGTGGTGGAGTAACTGCAGTCATTCCTGAAGAATACTGTATCTAGACCCATTTTGGTCTGGGTTTCAACCTGGTTCCAGGACTGAAACAGCCTTGGTCACCCTGATGGATCAGCTTTATTGAGAGAGGGACAGGGGGAGTGCCTCCCTATTAATCCTGCTTGATCTCTCATCAGCTTTTGATACCATCAACCATGGTATTCTTCTGGATCGACTCTGTGGGCTGTGCACTGGAGGCACTGCATTACAGTGGTTCTGGACTTACCTGCCGCGTTGATTACAGAGAATAATATTTGATGACTACTCCTTGGCCCCTTGGCAACTGAGCTATCAGGTTCCTCGGGGTACTTTCTTGTCCCCAATGTCATTTAACATCTATATAAAGCTTCTAGTAGTGGTCATTAGGGGATTTGGAACCAAGGGCCGTCAGTATGCTGATGACACACAGCTCTATCTCCCTGTGACATCTGAATCAGGTGAGGCTGTACAAGTCCTGGATCAGTGTCTGGACTCTGTGATGGGCTGGATGAGGGCCAATAGACTGAAGCTGCATCCTGGCAAGACAAACACCTTGGGTGAGTGATTCCAGAATCCAAAAGATAGGCTCATTGCCTGTTCTGGATGAGGTTGCACTCCCTTTGAAAGATGAGGTTCATGGTCTAGGGATACCACCATTATCAATGAGTCCCAAGTGACCACAGCAGCTTATACCACCTTTTACCAGCTTTGACTGGTTCACGAGCTACGGCGTCTCCTGACAGAGATAGATTGGCCAGAGTGGTACAGGTGCTAGTAACCTCATGACTTGATTACTACAATGTTCTCTATCTGGGACTGCCCTTAAGGCTGGTTCAGAAACTGGAGCTAGAGCAGAATGCAGCAGCTTGGCTGTGAGGAGCTGCCCATTTTCAGCATGCAACTCTTTTGATGAAGGAACTGCACTGGCTGCATCTTTGCTACCAGGCCAGGTTTAAGGTTTTGGTACTGGTTTATAAAGCCCTAAACAACTTGGAACCAGGATACCTGAGAGAGCACCTCCTCCCTTACCAACCTGCCTTGTTACTGAGGTCATTGGGTGGCATGTCCCTGATGGTTCCATATGGACCTACACCCTGATTGGAGTTCACACGGAGAAGAGCCTTCAGCATAGTGGCTCCATCTCTTTGGGCCTCTGGAGGTCAGGCAGGTGCCAACATTGCATTCTTTTTGGTGCCTCCTGAAAACACTTTTATTCCAGGAAGCCTTCCTGAATAGACCACCCACAATTTTATTGATTTTGTTTTTAATATATTGGTTTGTTCTTTTATCTGCTTTTATGTTTTATTGTACACTGCTGCAAAATCTCCAAACTGGACTATGCAGTGGTATATAATTTTGTAAATAAATAAATAGGCATAGTGCCTCTGATATTGGAGATAGCATATATGTTGGGACATGTAAAACAACAACAGCTGTGGCACAAGTGTTTTCATTTGGAAAGGTACAGGATGGCTAGAATAACAATCTTGTTTAGTCTGAAGCTGCTATTCTATTCTCATGGGAAAAGTAGGTTGGAAAGAAATATGAGCTGATCACATGGTTTGTACTTTCTGATGACGTAGTATGATTGTTAAGTTTCGTTTCCTGTAACTTTCGTGGTAGAGAGAAGGATTGCTTTCTGTGTGCATCTTCTTGTCTCTTCTCTCTGACTTGTTGCAATCATGTAATGAAGTGTGCTAGGCTGGACTGGCTATGCACTGGACTATGCTATGCAATATAGACTGTAACTTAGGAAATTGTATTTACTCTGATATAGAATAAACAGGTAGAAAAAACCCTGGTGATGGATTCTATTGGAGTTAATTCCTAGCTACGGTGCAGCTGCGAACAGCAGGGAGCAGGTTGGCTGAAATCCGAGACGCTTGGACTGTGCTGCGTGTGGGAGACTAAAGCCCTGAATCTCTATGTGAACTACATGGGCCGGTTACACATATGGGACAGAGGCTGTATCTTCCATCTCACGCTCTGCTGAATCCACGTAGGCAGACGGGCCTACAGGGTGGATTATGAGCCATCAAGGCTGGAGTAATTTATTAGCCTTTTCAGGGTTATGCGCCCAGAGGAATCGGATTACAAAATGACCTGTTGGACTGGTGCCGGAGATCGAACGGAGGAAAGTTCGAGGCAGGGTCGAGGGTCTGTGCCAGCAGCGGCGGCGGGACTTATTTATCCAGCTGCTGTGTGTCAACGCTTCGACTACTCGGAGAAGCAGTGATTGATGGCAGAGAAGGCCATTAAAGCGGAAGACGAATCTCCTGGACCTTCTTCAGCTGGTAAGCAAAGGGAAGAAGAGGGAGGTGAGTCTGCGGAGGGCAGTTCTGAAGCCGGGAGTTCTGAGGGGGAAGGAGCGGCAGATTTCCCTGTTGCCAGAATGGCTGCACAAGCCCTGAATCCACAGATAGTTGAAAAATTGTCTTGAACGAATTACGTGATCTGGAGCTTCCAGATGCAGCATTATTTAACTCATGCGGGGCTCTGGAATGTTGTAACACAGGATGCTGTGGCTGTGGATGCCCAAAATTATGATGAATGGAAGGAACGAGACGAGAAAGCGAAGGCAATTCTCTACTTATCTGTTGAAAGTTCCCAGGTGCCATTCATTCAATTTTTGGAAACAGCAAAGGAGATCTGGGATACCCTACAAGGGACTTACCAGATGCGCACGGCAGGAAGTAGGATTATACTTGCACGTAAGCTGTACAGGCTGAGCTTACAACCAGGTGGTTCTATGCCTGAGCATCTGAGTACTATTCGGGACATGTTTAACAGGCTGAGAGCACAAGGGATGCAAGTTGAGCACCTGCATCAAGTGCCTATTCTGTTATCCAGTCTGGATTCTTCATATGACACAATTGTGACATTGATTGAGGGGCAACCAGATCAGAATCTGACCATGGAATATGTGTCAGGAAAGCTTCTCGCTGAATGGGAGAAAAGACAAAGCAAGCAACATGCTGGACGTAAATCAACACACAGCGCGGCTGACTCAAGCGGCGGAAATGCTGGTGGGAACGGAGCCAAGCTGGTGGGGGTTACACAGGCAACAGCTTTGAAAGTCAGAAAATGCTTTAATTGCGGTTCGACTTCACATCTTAAAAGAGATTATACTTTTAAGGGCAAGAAAAAAAAAAGAAAAAGGAAGTTACCAGTACACCTGAGGATACAATTAAAATGGGCAAAAGTTTGATTGCTCGGGTGGGTTTTTCTAACCAAGACATGTGGGTACTTGACAGTGGAGCTTCTCACCACATGGCAAGTTCCAGAGACTTGTTTCAATCTCTGGATGATGGATATACAAATCAATTTGTGGAACTGGCTGATGGAAAAAGAATCCAGGTGACAGCTACAGGAACAATTGACTTTGCTTCTTTGGGTCAACAGAGAGCACTGCTTGTTCAAGAATTGGACACAAATCTGATAAGTATTTCACAATTGGCTAATGATGGATATGAAATAAGTTTTTCTAACAGCAACTGTGTAATTTCACATGAAGGAGTGATCTGTGCAAAAGGTGATTTGCAGAATTCTCTGTATGTTATAAATCCATTTGTAACACATGATGAGAAGGCAAAGTATGCAAATTTGAAACCACATGACAATTGTTTACATATTTTCCACAAACGTTTTGGACATGCCAATTACAGAAGCATAGAAAAAATGCCAGGTCTGTGTGAGGGTGTGAAAATGAAACCTTGTTCAAAGTATGTGGAATGTGAAGTATGTAGTACAGCAAAGTCACACAGGTCTAACATTCAGAAACACAGTGATAGAGTTAGCACAAGAATCTTTGAGCTGGTACACTCTGATGTTGCTGGTCCATTTGAAACTAGCTATGGGGGGAACAAATATTTTCTAACACTAATTGATGATTATTCTTGTTTTGGATTCGTATATCTGCTGCAACATAAATCTCAGGTTCAAGAGAGATTTGAATCATTTGTTAAATGGGCAGGGAACAGATATAAACAATATCCAATAGGAGAATTATTCACGGATGGTGGGGGAGAGTACATGAGTACAAAGTTTAAGAAATTTTTGGAAAGTGAGGGTATAGGGCACAAAGTCACAGCCCCATACTCCCCATTTCAAAATGGCGTTGCTGAAAGACGTAACAGAACACTCCAGGACATGATGAGGGCCCAATTGACTGAGTCAAAGTGGGAAACCGTTTCTGGGGGGATGCATTGTCAAATGCTAATTATCTGCTGAACAGGTTACCAAATTCCACAATTGGAAAAACTCCATATGAAATGTTTCATGGGAGGAAACCAAAGGTAGCACACGTGCACATTTTTGGGTGTAAATGTTTTGTTCATATACAGGCTCAAAATAGGACAAAGCTATCTGCAAGAAGCTTTGAATGTTTTCTGCTGGGGTATGATGCACAAACAAAAGGGTACAGGTTGTGGTCACCACACCACAACAGGGTAATTCTGAGCAGGGATGTGATTTTTCACGAGCAAACAGATGATCAGAAACAGCTGGTGGAATTGCCAATGCATGCAATATCTGAAACACAGCAGGATGCTTCTGGGGCAGAACAGGCCACTGGACAGATATCTGGGGAACAGGAGGGAGGTGAACAATCTCTAAGGCGTTCAACCCGAGAACGCAAAGCACCTGTTAGATATCAGGATGAATTCCAAAGTGGGAAAACTGTTGTACATAAAGCTCTCAAAATAGCTTTAGAACCACAAAGTTTTGAGGAAATTCAAAGCATGGAACCAAAAGTGAAGAATAATTGGTGAAGAAGGATGAAATCAATGCAATGCATGACAACAACACATGGAGTCTAGTATCTTTGCCTGTGGGGCGCAAGGCCATCACCTGTAAATGGGTGTACAAGGTGAAGACAAATCACCAGGGGCAGGTAGAAAGGTACAGGGCAAGACTTGTTGCCAGGGGGTTTGCACAAAAACATGGGGTAGATTTTGATTCCGTGTTTGCACCAACAATAAGGTATGCAACTATCAGACTATTGTTGAAATTGGCAGCACAAAGAAAAATGATGGCATTTCATTTTGATGTAAAAACTGCTTTTTTATATGGTGAATTACAAGAGGAACTCGACATGGTGCAACCACAAGGTTTTGTAGAAGATCCCAGTCTTGTATGTCGTCTGAACAAGTCCATATATGGGTTGAAACAGGCAGCTCGATGCTGGAACCAAAAGCTGGACACAGTTTTGATTAGTTTGGGGTTCAAACAAAGCAAGGCTGATCACTGTCTGTATACAAATTACACAGAACAGGGAAACTGGGTGTATTTGTTGATTTTTGTTGATGACATCTTACTGGTAACACAAACAGTGAGTCAAAAGGACAAAATTGCACAAGAATTGCAAGCACACTTTGAACTGAAAGATCTGGGTTTGGTACAACACTATCTTGGAATGCAATTGTCTCAAGATGAGGAAGGTTCTTTCATGGTTGAACAAAGTGGGAAAATTCAGAAATTGCTGGAAATTCATGGATTGGAGAATTGTAACCCAGTTACTACTCCAATGACTCTTCAATATCAGAAACACACAGATAACACTGGATTTGATTATATTGGCAAATATCAGAGTGTTATTGGAAGCCTGCTATACTTGGCAAATGTGAGTAGTCCAGACATCAGCAATGCTGTAAACATACTTAGCAGGAAAACGCAAAATCCTTCTAACTATGATTGGCTAGCTGTGAAACGGGTGTTAAGGTATTTAAAAGGTACCATGAATTGCAAACTGAAATTGTCATCACACACAAATGGAGGTTTTTGTGTGTACACTGATGCTGATTGGGGATCTGCAACAGATAGAAAATCCACAAGTGGAACAGTTTTAATGTATGAAAACAGTCTCATTGACTGGTACACACGAAAACAGACTTGTGTGGCGATTTCTAGCGCAGAATCTGAGTTCATCAGTTTATCTCAAGCATGTAATGAGATAGAATAGTTCAAACAATTGTTTGCTGATATGCACATACCAGTAGACAAGGCTGTTACAATTTTTGAGGACAACCAAGTTTGCATTAGCATGGCTCAAAATGAAAAATGTAGGCCAAGAACCAAACACATTGATGTTCGTTACTCTCATGTAAAGGACTGTGTGCAAAAGGGGTGGGTAACACTCAAGTACTGTGCATCAGGGGATATGGTGGCAGATCTTTTCACAAAACCATTGCCTGAAGTAAGACACAGGAAACTAATGAGGGCACTAGGCCTCATTGAGTAAATGTAAACAACATGTATCACAGGCTGTGGGGGGATGTTGGGACATGTAAAACAACAACAGCTGTGGCACAAGTGTTTTCATTTGGAAAGGTACAGGATGGCTAGAATAACAATCTTGTTTAGTCTGAAGCTGCTATTCTATTCTCATGGGAAAAGTAGGTTGGAAAGAAATATGAGCTGATCACATGGTTTGTACTTTCTGATGACGTAGTATGATTGTTAAGTTTCGTTTCCTGTAACTTTCGTGGTAGAGAGAAGGATTGCTTTCTGTGTGCATCTTCTTGTCTCTTCTCTCTGACTTGTTGCAATCATGTAATGAAGTGTGCTAGGCTGGACTGGCTATGCACTGGACTATGCTATGCAATATAGACTGTAACTTAGGAAATTGTATTTACTCTGATACAGAATAAACAGGTAGAAAAAACCCTGGTGATGGATTCTACTGGAGTTAATTCCTAGCTACGGTGCAGCTGCGAACAGCAGGGAGCAGGTTGGCTGAAATCCGAGACGCTTGGACTGTGCTGCGTGTGGGAGACTAAAGCCCTGAATCTCTATGTGAACTACATGGGCCGGTTACACATATGGGACAGAGGCTGTATCTTCCATCTCACGCTCTGCTGAATCCACGTAGGCAGATGGGCCTACAGGGTGGGTTATGAGCCATCAAGGCTGGAGTAATTTATTAGCCTTTTCAATATAGCCATCTGGACTAGTAGTCATTGACAGTCTTAACCTCTGTGAATTTGTCCAATCACCTTTTAAAGCCATCCAAATTGGTGGCTATCACTACATCTGTACTCAGTATAAGGCAATTTGATATGTTACTGTGAAGAACAGGAGTAATGCCTTTCCAGAAAGAAATAGTGAGCTTTTGTGATCACTTGTCACAAAAAACCCACCTCATGTGCTGACACATTCTTCTATTACTACTACTAGTAGTACTGGTCTCATTGCGACAGACCCATAAATGAAATCCTACCGAATCACATTGGATCCCAAGCTTGGCAAGGCCTTTCTTCACCTCTTCCTTTCGAGAATCAGTAGCTGCTTTTTCACCCTCTGAGAGGGTTTTAGAGATCCGCACTTTGGGATTTCCCTGCTAAAAAAGCACACAAGATGGACATGGGAGAATGTATGTCTCATCAATATAGCAAGCTAGAAAATAGGGCAACTGATACTGTGTGTCTGTGATGCAGCCTTCAGCAAAAAAGGTCAAATTTTAACTTGGGGCAGTTGCTTCAGTGACAGCTGTTTCTCAGGTCTGTATGGGGATGACATTATCACTGGGTTATTTCATACTACTGTGAGGTGGTGTTACGTGAGCAAGCCTTCCGTCCCAAACACTCCCTCCTTGACCCACCTCTTTCACTCCCCCTGACTTCCTCTGAACATAGTTCAGATTCAGATGTGCTCATACTTTGCTGTCACATCCCCAGTAAACCCATTCCACCAGCTTATGCTATTGGCACACCGCTAGAGGCTGCTTATGCTAGCGGAATGCCAACAGTGTAAGCAGAGCATCAGTGTTGGATACTGCACTGCATTATTCGACTTTCCAAAACCTTTTGACATCATTCCTCACTGAAGTCTCTTAAGCAAAAAAGGTGGAGTTTAAATATAATAAATAAATAAATAAACGTACAAGTCATAGGCTGATGATGGGTCATGGAATGACTAACATATATAATAGGACCAGTCCCAATATAGATCCTTCAGGGACCATCCCATTTCCAACAATTATAAGAACTGCCTGCTTACTCCTACTCTTTGCTTCCAGTTTATCCCGTTATTAATCCATCAGAGGACCCAATCTCCTATTCCATGACAGCCAAGTCTTCTTAAGAGGCTTGCATAATGAAAGAGGTTGTCAAAAGGTTTTTGCAAGTCCATGTACACAGTGTCTCTTATGGGAGGTAGAGACCTGGCTTCTCTGATGTATCCTAGGGATGAGTGAGAATTTGGTTTCAGTTTGAATTTGACCAGGATTTATCCGATCCGTCCCTCCTGAAACCAATGACAGACTCAAATACATTAATCAGTCTGAAGTCCGTACATTTCTGAGCTTGCAATACAATTCATGTAACAACAAAAAGATTTTGAAAAATGTGTACATTTGGAAAAAAAATGCACATGAAAAAATGTGTACATTTGAAAATTCTGTACGAGCATGCTTTAGTCAATGGGACAAAGCTTGTACATTTCAAAATCTGCACAGTTAATGCATATGTTTAAAATGAACACAAAACTATGCAGAAATGTTCAGGTAAAACCCAACCACCACCACCACCCCCAAAAAACAAAGTTCACAATTTGATAAAGGTATGAGCTTCAAGGAGGAAATCAGAGAACCTGGACGTGCTTGGGTTTTGCTGATTCACACATCCTTACTCTATATTTAAACCTTCCCCCATTTAAACCTTCCCCTAAAGGCTGGTGAAGTGGGGGGGGGGTAGGCAGATGGACTGTGAAAAGCAACAGTGGACTGTGCAGCTTCCAGACTTGGACAGATTGACTTGCCCGAGATCAGCCAAGACGTGAACGTGGGTCTCCAGCGATCAAATTTCCCAGCCTCAATGATAAATGTAAGAGTAGTAAACCTTGCAAAATGCTATAAAATTATTATTAATAAATAAATAAAACATGCATGCATAGACAGCAGCCTGTAGTAAATGCACCCAGTAGTCACCCAGAGATGCCTCGAAGACAGGACATTGCTATCAAGCCAAATTTTGGATTAAAAACAAAAAAACCTGCCAGTAACACACCACTGGCATTTCTAATTATAAAATAAAGATTATTTTGGAGGCAGCTTACCTTGCAATTCATAGTTTCCCTTGCACACAGCTGGTAGGATTTGGAGATGTGACTTCCTAGTCCCTCTATTTAATTACACAACCATCATCATCAGGCGATCACTCGTGACCGAGTAAGATTGTCTTCCGGGATAAAAGGAGGAAATTCTAAAGAAGATTGTGTAGACTCTAGCGATGAGTCCGTAAGTGACTGTGGAGGCCAATTCTAGATCCACACAGCTTCCCACAGTGAGGACACAGGTTACCAGATAGAAGATGGTCCTGTAAAGGATTCATTTGACGTGCTTTTCGCTTAGCACGTTTCTCCCTTTCACCTTGCACTCGGGCTTCTTCAAAGTCCATGGAACCTTTGTGAAAGGCCAACCTCCATTTAGATCGTTCATGGGCCAGAGCTTCCCAGTTTTCGATGTTTATATTGCATTTTTTTAGATTAGCCTTATGAACATCTTTAAACCTCTTATATTGACCACCGATATTCCGCTTTCCATCCTTGAGTTGGGAGTAAAGTAACTGCTTTGGGAGACGGCAGTCAGGCATTCGAACAACATGACCGGTCCACTGAAGTTGGCGTTGAAGGATCATTTTTTCAATGCTAGTAGTCTTTGCTTCTTCCAGTACACTGACATTTGTTCGCCTATCTTCCCAAGTAATTTGCAGGATTTTCCGGAGGCAACGTTGATGAAACCTTTCAAGGAGGTGGAAGTGACGTTTATAGATAGTCCATGTTTCGCAGGCATACAATAAAGTTGGTAATACAATGGCTTCATAAACCAGTGTTTTGGTCTTCTTACAAATATCCCGATCCTCGAACACTCTATGTTTCATTCGAGAAAATGCGGCACTTGCGGAGCTCAGACGATGCTGGATTTCACTGTCGATGTTAGCTGTAACAGAAAGATAGCTGCCAAGATAGAGAAAATGATCGACGTTTTCCAGTATTGTCCCGCCAAGCTGGATAGATGGCATCACCAAAGGATTGGCTTGCACTTGCTGATGAAGCACTTTGGTTTTTTTGATGTTAAGTGAGAGACCAAGTTTTTCGTATGCTTCTGCAAAAGCATTTAGGATAGTTTGGAGATCATCCTCTGAATGTGCGGAGACCACATTATCATCAGCATACTGAAGTTCCACGACGGAGGTTGTAATTACCAGTGACGTAATGGAGGGTGGATCACCCTCCACTACGTAACACAACCAGTGACGTAGTGGAGGGTGGATCACATGGCTGCTGTCGGGGCAGCTGGATTGTTATCATGTTAGGGAAATGGTTTTCATGGAGCAGATGGCATACAAAGAATTCTCTGCCTCAGACTTGAGAGGGACAAGAGAGAGCCAGCTGCTTGATCCTGGTTGCAGGTCTGACTAATGAGAAATTGAAGAGGGAGACAGTTGAAAGCACAACTGAGCAACTTCAATGACACAAATAAGACCGTGGACTTCAGAACTAGGTGTAGCAAAGGAAGCGTGCCTAGCTATAAGAGAACACTTAGAAGAGGTAAGGAAGGAAAAAGTGGATCTGGAAATGAGAAGGGTAGTCTTTAGGACCAGGCTGATCCATTATTGCAGTGTAAACATGCTACCCCAGGGCTACAGGGTTTGGGGAAACTCCTTACAGCAGAACTCCATGCTGTTAAACCAGTTTTAGGATCCTGTAGTTGTAATGGGGAAATGAAGGTCTTGAAAGGTCAATTAGGTACCTAAGGCACAGGCTCAAAGAGCCTGTATTGCAGAGGGTGGGCCCATGTTATGTGTTTGATTTTTCTCCAGGGATGGGGACTCGGACTCGAGGACTCGACTCGTGAGTTGGACTGAGTCCCCCCTCTGACTCGACTCGGACTCGAGTCCCAATATTTTTAATGGGACTCGACTCGGGACTCGAGACCAAGGACTCTTCAACATCCCTGGGCTGTGCCAGAAGGAGCAGAGAGGAGCGGGATTGCTGGCGAAGAGCGCATGGAAGCGAGGTGTGCTGCTGCTCGGCCACTATGGACCGAGATTTATTTTGATTGATGTGTTGCGTACTTGGGAGAGGCAGAAGGACCTGAGATTACTCTGTGTGGCTGCTCTGAGTGTGTTTCTGGTTCCAGCAAGTTCATCACCAGTGGAGCGGGTGTTCAGTAAGGATGGAATTGTGATGAGATCTCACCGTTCCAGAATGGGGGGGCAAACATTTAGAAAAAATAATGTTCCTCAAATGCAACATGGATAAGTTTTAGGAAGTACAGCAATTTTATTTTTTAAAATCATTTTTCTAAAATGCAACCTTTCAGACATTTTGGGTTTGGCTGCCTCTGCCTGCCTGTCTGGGGTACCTAGCCTCCTCTGCCTGCCTGGTCTCTTCTTGACCAGTTCAACAGTTGAATTGTCCAAGACAAAGGCCTCTGCCTGCCTGCTTTGGGGTTCCCTGCCTCCTCTGCCTGCCTGGTTATTTTGGGTTTTTCTGCCTGCTCTGTTCTTGCCAAAATCAGTTGCAGAGTTTTGAAATAAAAAGGCATACTTGTGCCTAGAATTTATTTAAACCACACATCTGAAGTAGCCTTATTTTGTTGGGGGGAAAGCCCCATTGATTTTAATAGGGACTCGTGGAATCACGAGAGAGCTTCGGCTATGGGGCGGTATATAAATGAAATGAATGAATGAATGAAATGAATCAGCTTTGGGAGTGACTCGTGACTCGTGAGTCACCATTTTGGACCAAGGACTCGGACTCGGATCCAAGGATTCGTGACTCGAGACCAAGGACTCTTCAACATCCCTGTTTTTCTCTCTATGAAGAACCAGAATACTGCAATGATCCATGCTGTAATCTGGTTTCGGCCTCCATGGCAGCAGTAACTAGAACCACCAGGTCCTCTCTGGTGGAGAGTGAAAAGGGAGTTACTGAAGCTGTGTGTCTACCTATTCCTTGGGGACAACTGATATAACCCTTATAGCTAAACAGGTGGGGCTCATGGAGGATATAGACACATATGGCTGCACCATTTGCACCTGATATTAAGGACTCATAATCTCTCAGGGGGAGAGACAATACAAATAATTTGTGCTGCCGCTCCAAGCCAAGTATCAAGCTTCTGACAAGTGGATGGGGCAGTACAAGACCCATGGCAATTTTAAAAATTATTAAACAAATAGGCATGAAATTACCTAGGAGAGAGAGAAGGATTAAATTAGGAACTCTGGAGCAAGAGGAACCAGAGGAACCAGCTGATTTCCTTATAAAAGGCGCTATAAGACAACTAGCATTTGGAGAGAAACATCCTAAACTATTGAGGCAGTTGCATTTGAATGTTCACAAATTAAGAGAGAATTCCTCAGCCATGCACCCTTATTGGAAGAACAAATTGGATTGTGAGGAGATGCAGACTCACAATGTAATAGGAGAGGTCTGGAGGCAAAACTAAGAGAAGCTTTTGAGGATTGGGAATCTGCCAGTAAAAAGGAAGGTGGCAGCTGTTAAAACTTCCATTACTGCTTCCAATAAAACCATATGACTTTTATACAGACTATGCAAATCGATTAGTGTGAGGGAGTGGTATGTGTGTATTTCCTTTGCAGAAGGCTGCAACTGGGAGCTGAGGAACCTAGTGTGACCTAAGAAGCAAGATGTAGGAACAAAAGAGAAGTATGGAAGGTTGGCAGCTCAGCATATGCTAACCACAAAGTGTCAACTGGAAAAGGGGTAACTAGGGCCAGTTAAGAGAACACTTCAGGACATTGAAGACTCAAAATATGTTGTTTGTTCCACATATTGCTGTGTCATTATCCAACATAACCCAGAACCATGAAGAAAAAAGGTAGCTCATACATGTGTCCCTATAGATAGTACTCTGGCTCTAGGAGGAGCTAACAGTTGGGACGGACATGGGTGTGTGAACCTAGTTTCATGCCGGTGGTGGTTGTGAGTGACAAGGTGGTGGGAATTTACATGTCCACAACTTGTGATATAACTAAAGGATATAAAAATGGTGTGAGTGAACCCACTTGTAGGAACCCACAGGAAGACTCACAGGCAGCATATGCATCCACCAATGTTCCCATCTCACCAGTTCAACAGCTACAGATTCGCCTGGCCAGTGAATCTTGTATGCTTGGTAAGCATGAGTGAATCAGAATTTTAAGATCATTTAAGATAGGATATTATATGCAGATCATAATTTTTCTGCCCCTTATCCTGCATTCCGGGGGGGGGGGGGTTCTGCACCCTACACACACATTTTGTTCTGTTATTTACACATAAGTAGACCTTTGATCCTGTCCTTTTATGACATTGTCTGAAACAGGATAGTAAACAATATTACCAAATTTCAGCCACCTGCCTATTACAGCTTTCTTTTTATAAGCCAAAGATGCTTATGGGACAAATATGTTCCAGAAATCTGCATAAGAATAGGCTTTATGGGATACTTTGGACCCCAGACATCTGAAACAATTATGAGGAACAAGAAGAGGCCATCCACAGGTCATCTTAGTCAATTTTGATAGCCAAGAACAATAGCAAACACCTCCTTCAAACAGAAAAGAAATCCATTGAAGGGAAACTTTGTTATGCGTATTTCATAAATCTTAAAACAATTTTTGGTCTCAGTTCCATTCTCTCCCTCTCCCCTCCCCCATCTCTCAACAGAATCCCTGAATGCAGCAGTGGCCTGATCAACCACACCAGATCTCATTCTGAGCATAACATTACCTACGCCTGCCAACCCCAGCCTGGCTGCCAGATGTGTTGGACTGCAACTTCCATAATTCCCAGCCAGAATAGCCAGTGGGAATGCTGGCTGGGAATTATACAAGCTGCAATCTAACACATCTGGAGGACACCAGGCTGTTGAAGGCTGATCTACACTGATGTGTTGCCAAGAGGCATCAGGTCTTTTTAGGATTCAAAAAAGAGCCAGTGTGGTTTAGTGGTGAGAGTGTTGGACTGGGACTCAGGAGATCCGGGTTCTAGTCCCCGCTCAGCCATGAAACTCACTGGATTACTTTGGGCCATGCACTGACTCTCAGCCTAACCTACCTCACAGGGTCGTTGTTGTGAGGATAAAATGGAGAGGAGGAGGAGGAGGAGGATTATGTAAGCTGCCTTGGGTTCCTCAAGGGAAAAAAGGTGGGGTATAAATATAATAAATAAATAAATAAATAAATACAGTCAACGACCGTGCTAAATATGTTATTGAGCAGAAACAAACAAACAGACCAAGAGAACAAAACACTACAGGGCAACAATTGCAACAAGCAACTGCAAAGCAAGAAGGCTTACATCCCTACTCAGGGATGCTGGAGAAATCTGCAATGTTTTCAAATGAGTTTGAATTTCCAAGATTCTGATCCATGGATTCTGCAGCAGACCAGTTTTTCCTTATTTGCGTGGATTCCATGGATTTGTGGACCATTACTTATTTTATTCTATGTCATTTTACACAAATTTTGTAATAGAAAAATACATAAATTAGCCAAAAATGTGTGTTTGCCACATAGGCTAAATTGTGAAAATATACATCTTGGAGGGATTTGTGTATTTTTTTGGGGGGGGGAGATTTCTGCACTTTTGCAAGGGTGAATTCATGCAACTCTGAACATGTGCAAATGTGTCAATACATGCCAGATTTTTGCAACGTCTGATTCTGTCAATGTGCAGATGACAGAAAGAAAGGTGCCTGACAATCCAGGAAGTATTCTTGAGGTCATTGCAGCATGGCCAGAAGATAAGCGGGATTAATATGAGCAAAATAGTATGTATGAGTCCCTGAGATGCTCCCAGGGTGGGATCTCAATGCAGGCCAATCCAGAAAATTGCTGCAAACCAAGCTGTTGTTGGCGTCCATCTGTTGCCATTTTGATAAATTCCTGGTGACTCAGTACCTGCTCCTAAGTGCCATGGAATGTGAGCTGTGCAAATGGGAGCGGCATTGAATGGGGAGAAAAGAAAGGGGGATGTTGGTTGCTAGAAGAAGAAGAATGACCAGAAGAGGAAAGAGAGAAGGCAACAGAAGAGAGATGGCAAAGGTGAGGAGAGGCAGAAGGAGTGAAAGACAAGAGCAAAAATCGCAGACATAGACCTGCTACATTTGTATGTCTTGGGCAGAGAAATGCCGATTCAAGCAGCCATGATGAACTGACCATAGACTCAGAAATACCTTTGACTCTAAAATTTGAGAACATCCTACTCTAGGGAAAATAGTAAAGCTCCATCACTTTGGGGACCCTTACAAATGGTAAAGATATATTACAAGGTCGTTTATCATTAGAAGAGATTGGATAATAGATAGCTTTTGTAACCTTTCTCTTGTAGCTCAGCAAGATATTTTGTTGAGACTTTCATCTTTGAAAGAGATTTTGTCAACTAAGTTTAATCAAGCTCCAGAGCTCCAGTCAGGTAAAACTGGATCAGAGGACCTAAATTTTCAGGTTGGAGAAAAGATCTATTCTGACTTGTATAGGCAGGTTTGACCCCCAGCAGAGCCCCCTTATGTAATTAACCATATGAAAGATGTAAACATTTGGGGAGAAAACCTCCACACTCAAATACATCCATCCCTTCAGAACAAGCGAGGATTAGGGGACATAGCAAATCTAGTTGGGGACCCTAGTGTCTCCCTACAGCAAGGCACAGCCTCTGAACAGTCCAAACCCCAATGCCATAGACTGGTACAGATAGGATTGGAGGTTCATCATTCTCCCAAGGGGTATAGAATATCTGAGGAAGTTGTGATGGAATGTCTCCTTGTCCGATCTGGAGGTCCACTGGAGAGATAAACAACTCTGCCTTTAGTAAATCACATTCTACCACATTCCTTAAAAAACACACAACTCAGTTCTTTCCATCCTAATTATGAAGAAATTTGCAAATGTTGGAAAAATATTATCAAAGATGAACTGAATGAAATTCTCACACATCCCTACGAAAGACTCTTTGTAACTTTATTTCTTCTGTGTTTCATTCTCAAGATTACCTGAACCTTAATATACTCTGCAAGGCTTATCAGTATATTCTGGAACTGCAGCTGTGTGCATTAGATGTTACAGCAACAACAGCAGAGGGATTTTTTGACCTTCTAGAAAATCTTTTGAAATGTAAATGAACTTGGGCAATAGATTTCCTTCCTCCCTTCCTGGAAGCAGTCTGGTCCTTTAAGAATGTTTTAGTGAACAGGATGCAGTCAGTAACATTCCCCATTGCTGATTTAGGATTGTTGCATTAAACTAGAAGCAGGGGAGGGAGAATGGTTCCCTTAGGATTCTTTATCAGCTGCCTTGGGGGGGGGATGTATCACATGTACTGATCCTGCTCATCGCTGGTCTGTCATTCTGTTTAGTAACAATCAACTCATTATGTGTGCCGGATGTGCCATTCTGAAGGTGCATAACCAACAGTCTGAAGAAAAATAATCTAGAAGCCTCAGTTAATACATAAGGTCCCACATCTATACTAATTTTATGAGGGCTTTTCCCCAAATAAAGAAATCTTATTTAATTGTATGAAGCCCACCCACATCTAGGGGTAAGAGTGTTCCCCATAGAGGGTGAGTTTTCGGGCCCACCCATTTATTTATTTATTTATTTATTTATTTATATTTAATTTTTATACCACCCAATAGCTGAAGCTCTCTGGGCGGTTTACAACAATTAACAAGACAGTCCCTGCCCGCAGGCTTACAACCTTCTCGCAGGCTTCATAAATCTCTTATGAGGTCACAGAGCCTCAGAGCGCTGCCCCAGCCCACATTGTAGTGGCATGGTTTCGTCTGAGCCAGAGTGAAACCAAGCACGGAAGACCGTGCTTGGATCCCTCATGGGGGAGGCAGTTCCTGGGGGCAGGGTGGGGAGACATACAACCTTGCCTGGGGAGGGTCAGGATTTCATGGTCTCCATGACAGCAATGGGACTGTGCCAACATGTCATCGGCCTAACACATGTAGCAGGGAACACTCTAGACCTGTTTTTTTCTCCTCCTCCTCCTCCTCCTCCTCCTCCTCCTCCTCCTCCTCCTCCTCCTCCTCCTCTTCTTCTTCTTCTTCTTCTTCTTCTTCCAGGCATAGTGATGGTGATCTGAAGGTGGAGGGCTTTGATTCAGTCCCTTTGTCATGGTCAGACCACCATCTGCTGAGGGTTAGACTGACAACAGCTTTTCCCCTCTGCAACGGTGGGGTACCCATTAAGATAGCCCGCTCACAGAAGCTAATGGATCCAGATGGTTTCCAGAGGGCTCTAAGGGAGTTTAATGGCTGATATGGCTGGTGGTCCTGTCAAAACCCTGGTCAATCTTTGGAACACAGAGATGACCCAGAAGGTTGATCACTCCTGACTGCCCTCTCAGTAGTGGAGCTCATACAGCTCTGTGGTATACCCTGGAACTGACAGCAAATAAACATATATATTATTATGCTCATATTAATCCCACCTATCTTCCGAGAATACTCCAGTGACCTCAAGAATGTTTACATACCCTTGCAACATGAAAAGATTAGCTCTGTCAGTGGCAGGCAACCAGCATATACAGCTATATGCCCATCCCAGACACTCCCACCCTTAGGAGCTGGTAGACCTTGACATCTAGCCAAAGTCTATCTAAAAGTAAATAATAGCCTCTCAACTCATACCAACTTAGACAAAAGGCTTATGACGCTGAAAATTACTAAGAAAAAGGGAGGATAACTGTCTACTTAAAGCAACAGGCAGAGAAAGGAGCAATCGTTGTTCACCACTTAACTCCTCAAAATTATAATGGCCTTTCATGTTTCCACTGCAAGTGACCAACCGTTGCTTTCTAGGACAGGGATGCTGAACTTCTTTTAGCGATGGGCAGGGATGCTGAACTTCTTTTAGCCCAAGGGCTGAATTCCATTTTGGAAAAGCTATTTTCACTTCAGATTCCATTGGTGGGCACAGCTGAAGGCAAAAGAGGCAGTGTCAACATACCAAGAATATGGATTGCAAAACTGGAAATCAAGTTTGGAATCCAGTTTCCTGTTTGAGGCATTCTGTTTCTCCCACTTTGCGGAGTTGTGCACCCATGTGCTATTAGACTCCCCAATCTATCTACCGTACTTCAGTCAACTCTCTGGTGCTGACTTCCATGGCAGCAGAGGGTATTGTTCTTTTCCCTTTCTCTTCCACATTCTCTGTCCTACTCATAGCTTCCTCTTGAAGTTTTGTTTTGTTTCCCCTTGTAAACCTCGTTACAGAGAGAGTGAGAGCTTAATGACTGCTAGAGATGTACAGATGCCCTCAGACCTGTTCCATCTGTTTCATGGATTGTCAGTCACCTTTCGTTCTGTCATCCGCTCATTGTCCGAATCAGATGTTGAAAAAATCTGGCATGTATTGTGCATTTGCACAAATTTGGAGGTGCATGAATTCACCCTTGTGAACACGCACAAATCCCCCCAAAATACATATCCCCCCCAAATGCATATTTTCACAGTTTGCATTGGTTGTTGATTATTCTGTGATAGACTTGTTCTTAGCTCTCTGTGTTGTGTTGCCTCTTCTTTTTTTTTAAAAGGATTATGATTCATGGTATTCGTTAGCTTGTTTGTCGGTCTCCAGCATGGCTGTCCTTCAGCCTCTGCTCATGCTTGATCTTGAACTGAGTGTGAGTGCTAGGAAAGTGAGGCTCAGGTGCAGCTCTTGTCTTGGTCACATCTGACCCAGTCTAGTCCACAGCAGCAGCTCCATCAATTGAAGATATTATCACTACCAAGAAGGCCTGGCAACCAATTAAGAGGATGCTAAGAGGATGAATCAACTACCTTTTATTGGATTCAGTGCATTTCAGTTACCACACCATTTCTGAAAGTGAGGATTATCTGGCTTGGAATTTACACCAGATAAGTTCCAGTGGGCTTGTGCTAGCCCACTGGGTAAAGTGTTAGCCAGTGACAAGGACACCGGTGGCAAATTGGTAACTGAAATGAATTAAAAAGTTTATTGATACACCTCTCATGTAATACAGTAACAGTAGTCAATACTGCATGTCAGCAATACAGAACAAACATGCATAATATCAAAGAAATGGCATAAGAATGACATTGTCAAAGCAATTTGATTTGAATAGTAATCCTAAACCTAGAATTCCCTCCAGCCCATAATATATTTCCTGGCTGTTTTAGCCTGCCCAGCATTTTGGAATAAAATTCATCACAATACAAGTCCATAGCTCCCAAAGAAAGAAAGACTAAAAAACACTTAGTCTTAGAAAGAGTACTAAATATATATTAAGGGCACAATCCTAGGACTGCTAGAAGCTGTCTAGAGGGCCATAGGAAAAGTCATAGTCCCAGCTCCGACCTCAGAAAAGCGCTCTACATGTTTTGGAGGATGAGGGAAGTTCAGAGGCAGTTCTTGCCTCCGTGGTCCTCTTGCCCTCAATAGGATGCCTGTAATCCTCCGGGTTCAGCAGATTACGGGCAGCCACACTGAATCACGCTGTCAGAAATGCGCCCTTAGAGTAGGATGAACAACAGGAATTTAAGAAAGCTGTACAGTATATGTCACAGACAAAGTCAAAAGAGAGAAAAAGTGTCAGGGAGTATCAAATCCAGTAGTTACATCCATCTTAAAGGTTTGGAATACATTTCAGAAATGCTTGGTACTGAAGTATCTCCACGGAAAACTTTATATACTGATCTAATGGGAATGACTTTTGGGAAAGAATAGGAATATGATGGAATAGGAAGGTAAAAGCAAATAATTCAAGGAAATGGTGTTTGTTCATATCCAGAATTAATTGAGAGAAGAGATAAATAAGAAGTTCCCAATGTATCAACATTTTCAATTGAGAGGGAATGAGATGAGGGAAGAAACAGAATGTGCAAAGTTACTAACACAACTGAATCAGAAAATTTATGTATGATATAGTAAGAAATAGAATTTACCGTTATATTGTACTAAGTGTTCTATTGAATCAAATAAAGTTATTCTAGGTGAAATATGGGAGTGTATATGGGGGGGGGGAGGGATGAGAATGATGCCAAATATTAGCGTGACAGAAAATTAGTATAAGACACTAGCTAGATGTTATATGAAGCCATGGAGACTTAAGCAAATATATCATGAGGTTTCTTCTCAGTGTTGGTGTGGTAAAAATCAGCCAGGCAATACGCTACGTACTTTGTGGAATTATCCATCTATACAAAAATTGGTTACAAACATTAAAGAAGATTAAGGAAACTGCAGACAAAGAAGCACAATGGGGAACTGTAAGAATTATATTGGGCTATATGGAAGAACTGTGGTCAGGCTTGGAATTAAATTTTCATATCATTTATTGATGGCAGCAAGGATTTTGGTACCTCACCATTGGGGGAAAAGCATAAAAACCAAAAATGATTGATTGGGAAATTAAATACTGTACATTGATTAAGATGGTTACATTAACATATTGGATGAGGATCAGAGAAAATAGGGGTAGCAGTCATAACAGATGTCATTTAGACATCTATACCAATTTTATGAGGGCTGTCACCCAAAAAAAGAAATCTTATTTAATTGTATGAAGCCCACCCACATGTAGGGGTAAGAGTGTTCCCCACAGAGGGTGAGTTTTGGGGCCCACCCATTCATAAATCTCTTATGAGGTCACAGAGCCTCAGAGCACTGCCCCAGCCCACATTGTAGTGGCATGGTTTCTTCTGCACCAGAGTGAAACCGAACATAGAAGACCGTGCTTGGATCCCTCATGGGGGAGGCAGTTCCTGGGGGCAGGGTGGGGAGACATACAACCTTGTCTGGAGAGGGTCAGGATTTCATGGTCTCCATGACAGCAATGGGACTGTGCCAACATGTCATCGGCCTAACACATGTAGCAGGGAACACTCTAGACCTCCTCTTCTTCTTCTTCTTCTTCTTCTTCTTCTTCTTCTTCTTCTTCTTCTTCTTCTTCTTCTTCTTCTTCTTCTTCTTCTTCTTCTTCTTCTTCTTCTTCTTCTTCTTCTTCTTCTTCTTCTTCTTCCAGACATAATGATGGTGATCTGAAGGTGGAGGGCTTTGATTCAGTCCCTTTGTCATGGTCAGACCACCATCTGCTGAGGGTTAGACTGACAACAGCTTTTCCCCTCTGCAAGGGTGGGGTACTTATTAAGACAGCCTGCCTACAGAAGCTAATGGATCCAGATGGTTTCCAGAGGGCTCTAAGGGAGTTTAATGGCTGATATGGCTGGTGGTCCTGTCAAAACCCTGGTCAATCTTTGGAACACAGAGATGACCCAAAATGTTTTAGCGGTGTTATCGAACCAGGGGGCACCTCGCCCCCACCTCGATCTTCTGAGTGGCGCGGAGCAGTTATCCACGCCGCTTGAGCCGCCCTCTCCGGTCCCGTCGCGTCGCTTCCGGCACTGGAAATGACACGACGGGACCCTGTGCAGGCACAGTACGTGGCACAGGGGTCCAGCGCACCTGCGCAGGGTCCCGTTGTGTCATTTCCGGTGCCGGAAGTGACGTGACGGGACTGGAGCGGGCAGTGTGGGCAGCTCGTCGCGGAGAGGGGAGCCGCCCCGGAGTAAAGGTAAGGCCGCGTGAGTCTCGCGTGGGCGTGAGTGGGGCTGATTTCGGCCTGCTGTGCCCGCGCGAGGCGAGCGGTTACATGCCTAGTTGTCATGATCGCTCCTGACTGCCCTCTCAGTAGTGGAGCTCATACAGCTCTGTGTGGTATACCCTGGAACTGACAGCAAATAAACATATATTATTATGTTCATATTAATCCCACCTATCTTCCGAGAATACTCCAGTGACCTCAAGAATGTTTACACATCCCTGCAACATGAAAAGACTAGCTCTATCAAATGGCAGGCAACCAGCATATAGAGCTATATGCCCATCCCAGACACTCCCACCCTTAGGAGCTGGTAGACCTTGACATCTAGCCAAAGTCTATCTAAAAGTAAATAGTAGCCTCTCAACTTGTACCAACTTAGACAAAAGGCTGATGACGCTGAAAATTACTAAGAAAATGGAGGGTAACTGGCAGCTGGCTACTTAAAGCAACAGGCAGAGAAAAGAGCAATCGTTGTTCACCACTAACTCCTCAAAATTATAATGGCCTTTCATGTTTCCACTGCAAGTGACCAACTGTTGCTTTCTAGGGCAGGGATGCTGAACTTCTTTTAGCGATGGGCAGGGATGCTGAACTTCTTTTAGCCCAAGGGCTGAATTCTATTTTGGAAATGCTATTTTCAGATTCCATTGGTGGGCACAGCTGAAGGCAAAAGAGGCAGTGTCAACATACCAAGAATATGGATTGCAAAACTGGAAATCAAGTTTGGAATCCAGTTTCCTGTTTGAAGCATTCTGTTTCTCCCACTTTGCAGAGTTGTGCACCATGTGCTATTAGACTCCCCAATCTATCTACTTCAGTCAACTCTCTGGCCTTAATTCTCTCAATTGTCCGGCTTGGATACATTCTATTCACTTCTGGCTTCGTTGCCAACTTTTGGTTAAGCCAAATTCTTTTGTTTCCCAGGTAATGTTAGATTCCTATGTGTCTGCTTGGAATAAACCTTTTGCCTCAATTGGGCTGTCTCCTTCCTATTTGCTATCCTTGTCCCGGGAGAAAGCTAAATTTCTAGTCAAGCAGAGACTGACTGACATCGATTTTCAAGAGCTCCATGCAGCGGCCCAGGGCCCATGTTCCCCTCTGTCACTGGGTTTGTCGGGCCTTTATCCTAAAAATGGGATGCTCTATTTAGAGTGGTTATCTATCCCTAAATACAGGAGAGCATTCTCCTTAGCCTGATTTAATGTTCTACCCTCCAAACTTCTAGATGGCAGATACAGTAAAATCCCAGTCAAAAATAGATGCTGCCCCTGCAACAATGAGGAGGTGGAATCTGTTGTGCATGTTCTATTTAACTGCAGTTTCTGTCGAGGGGCTAGAGAGACTCTAATACATCCAATCACACAAACTTTCCCTGGACGATCTTTAGAGTCTCTTTTGACCATTTTGCTTGATGGCTCAAAATAGTTTAATCACTAAGGAAGTTGCAAAATTCTTGAATGCTGCTATTCTGACTAGGCCTTCTATGCTTGCCTGATTCGGTTCTATTCTGTGTTTTTGTTCTGTGTACAACTGAGAGCTGGTATATCCTGTTTGTATTGTATATATATATTGGTGTGGTCGGTAGACCGTAAATAAACGTTATTATAGTCAACTCTCTGGTGCTGACTGCCATGGAAGTAGAGGGTATTGTTCTTTTCCCTTTCTCTTCCACATTCCCTGTCCTACTCATAGCTTCCTCTTGAAGATTTGTTTTGTTTCCGCTTGTCAACTTCGTTACAGAGAGAGTGAGAGCTTAATGCCTGCTAGAGATGTACAGATGCCCCCAAATCTGTTCCATGTTTCATAGATTGTCAGTCACCTTTCATTCTGTCATCCGCACATTGTCCGAATCAGATGTTGCAAAAATCCCCCCAAAATACATATCCCCCCCCAAATGCATATTTTCACAGTTTGCATTGGTTGTTGATTATTCTGTGATAGACTTGTTGTTAGCTCTCTGTGTTGCGTTGCCTTTTTAAAAAGGATTATGATTAATGGTATTCATAAGCTTTTTTGACGGTCTCCAGCATGGCTGTCTGTCCTTCAGCTTCTGCTCATCCTTGTTCTTGAACTGAGAGAGTGATAGGAAAGTGAGGCTCAGGTGCAGCTCTTGTCTTGGTCACATCTGACCCAGGCTAGTCCACAGCAGCAGCTCCATCAATTGAAGATATGATCACTACCAATAAGGCCTGGCAAGTGGCAACCAATTAAGAGGATGCTAAGAGGATGAATCAACTACCTTTTATTGGATTCAGTGCATTTCAGTTACCACACCATTTCTGAAAGTGAGGATTATCTGGGTTGGAATTTACACCCTTGTGCTAGCCCACTGAGTAAAGTGTTAGCCAGTGACGACAAGGACCACAGATGCAAAACAGTAACTGAAATGAATTAAGCAGTTTATTGATACATGATTCTCATGCAAAATCAGTAGACAATACTGCATGTCTGCAAGGCAGAACAAACAGGCATAATATCAAAGAAATGGCATAAGAATGACATTGTCAAAGTAATCCTAAACCTAGTATTCCCTCCAGCCCATGATATATTTCCTATCCTATCTATTTTTTCCTGCCTAGCATTTTGGAATAACGTTCATCATAATAGAAGTCCATAGCTCCCAAAGAAAGAAAGAGTAAGAAACACTTAGCCTTAGATAGAGTACTAAATATTTACTAAGGGCACAATCCTATGGCCGCTAGAAACTGTCTAGAGGGCTATAAGAATATCACAATCCCAGCCCTGACCTCAGAAATGTTTTGGAGGGCAAAGAAAGTGCGAGAGTTCTTGCCTCCGTGGTCTGCCTGCCCTCAATAGGATGCCTGCAATCCTCCGGGTTCGGGGGGTTTGGGGCAGCGACATTGGATCATGCTGTCAGAAATATGCCCTTAGAGTAGAATAAACAACAGGAATTTAGGATAGCTTTACAATATTATGTTACGGGCTTGTTTCTGGAGAAGAAGCTGTGGAGGCCAATGGAACAACATTTTCAGTAAGCCTTGGAGATTATGAAAATGCCTTATTTATTATATTTAATTTAAAGCAAACAATACATTGATCCACATCTATCTATCTATCTGTACAGAAACGTATAGCCAAGAGTAATGAGGAGTTATCTATGGTCAAGACAAACAAATAAACAAACAAAATCTCATTATCTGATCCAGCTATTAAGAACCATTAACATATTACATTGAACATGTGGAGAGAGACAGTGGCGGGATTGCTGGCACCCAAACCGATGTTCAAATGGAGAATATTGGTTTACACCTTATGTGAATGGGAACCCACAATGTGCTTGATCTCCTCGACAATCTTATGCTGAACACATGCTACGTTCTTCTTCGCTGCAGCGAGTAGCTTTTCAATTTCTGCATCAGAATAGCTCATCTTGAAGGTTGAAAATGTGTTATGATATTCAGGAATTTTATCTGAAAATGAGGCACATGGCTGGGTGAATATAAAGCAATCCATTACTACTGTAAATGTAAGAAGTACAGTTTAATTCTATGTGTGTTTACCTGGAATTAATCTTGGTCATGCACAACCGACAACTATTTTTTTTCTCACAAAGGGAAATCATGATTTCACATGAGCTTACACTGCTCACTTCAGTAGACTATGAATAGCAATGTGATTTCAAAGATGAGAACTGTGGGCACAATGACTTCCACAAATCAGCTGCTGGATCTATAGTATCACTGCAACCAGCTGTCAAAACAAGGCAGCTTCATATGTTTATATGGGGTTGGATCTAGGAATTGCCTTCTGTGAGAGGAAAGGGGATTCCATGGGAGAATGTGCTCTGCTTGTGGAAGGATCCTCCCCCACACACACACACACACACATACCATAGCCCAGCCCATTCAGCATGGTCTCCTAACTCTCACATTCACATTTCACATTCTGACATGGAAAGGAGGGAACGGGGGTCCACTTCTGCCAGCACAGTTGTTCCACCTTAAATCTGGATCCAATCCATGATCTCTGTAGACATAGACCTTAGGCATGACGCTAACCTAACCAGCTTTTGCACCTTGGGCACCTTGCTCACAAACCCTTGCCTTTGTTGCCTTGACTGGACCTCCGTGCATGACCCTGGACTGAACCCGGATGCCCAACCTCTGCTGAATATTGGACAGACTTCCTGTTTAACTCAACTTTGGACTGGACTCTGACACTCTTTCTCCCTGTTCCTTGGAAAACGCCACCCCAGTAATTGTAAATGGCCTTGATTTTTTTTATTACAAAGCTTATCTATTAGTCTGAATGAGTTGGCCAAGTTCCCAGCTTTATTGCCTTCTTATCACTGAAGCCAACCATGAAACAAGACAGAGAGGGAGCTTAATGAAGGATATGTTGACCATTCTTGAAAGACACAAATGCCAGGGAGGGATCAGGAACCCATGCATTTAAACTACAGGGAGACAGAATCAGGGTGAACATTAGAAAGAATGTGATATTAGAACAGTTCAGCATTGGAAGATTAGGAACCATTTCAATAATTCTGACACTAATATCTGATCAATTAGAAATTACCGAATTCCGAAATTACCTTGACAGTTGACAGTGTTGAACAGTGGGAAATGCATGACAGTTAGGCCATCTCCTCTGAAGATATAGCAATTTGATGGGTTGTCTTTGTCCTGCAGTTCACTCTCATTGATCCTGGGAAATTTGATTCCACGAGTTTGACAGTATTCAGCAGCTTTTTTTACTGTCTGCATCAAGGAAACAAAAAGTCTGCAGTTGATGGAATTGTCAAATCCACTTGCGGGGGATGGCTGCCACTTGGTTGGTTGGATGGGACACTGACTTCCTATGTTGCATTTAGAGGCATTTCTTACATTATCTCAGCAGCATGTGAAGTAAAGCGGCATCGCTCCCTCCTACACTGCTCTATTGATGTCAGAAACTCAGTGTCATGTGGAAAGCTATTTACCATGTCCCTCTAGCCCCCTGGGAAATTGGGATAATGCTACAGTGGAAAGGAACTGTGTCAAAGACATTTCCCACAGAGCCAGAGACTTCTGGTATCAGTGGGTTGGTGAATAAAGGAGCCATATTTTGGCCAAACTTACCAAACTGCTAAGATGATGTCAGAAGGGTCCTCTTAGAAAATGCAGTATTGTTCCAACAATCTATTCTAAACTTCTCTTCATACGTAGAACAAGAAAGGTTGTGAAACTTATTCTAGACCTGTATGCCAACCCCTTTAATTAAATGGATTACCTCAAAGGGATCCCCAGCACTGAAGTCAAACGAGAGAATCAGCTTCACATTTCGCAAAGGGTGGAGGGCAAGAGGGTAAGCAGTGTTGATGGCCAGACCAGCATCAATGAGAGGGACCACCCGTTTTGTTTTCAGTTCAGGGACCTCGACACCAGCTTAACATATGAAGTGAAACAGAACTTATGTAAAGATTCTTGAACGTACCAAGGATGTATGGCTCAGTCAAGATCCCGACTGTGTTAGTTTTGCAGCTCTTCAAGCCTCTGTACTGTCCAATTTCTGCATCGTTCTGTAGTTTTATTTTCTTTTTAAACCACACGTATGTTTACATTTATTTTTTTCATGGAACTTACCCTAACATATACATTTTGTATGTCTCATTCCTTAATATATGCATTTCCATATGTATCTTCCTCTAATATCTGCAGCTGGGGATGCAACTTTCCCTGTACACTTATTTTGTGTGCAATTTATGAGCAAAGGGAACTGCATCGCCAAATTCAGAGAAGTGTGGAATCTGAAGAATTACGGTACTGTGTTCTGATTTGCATACTAGCCTGCAAAGTGTGCATTAGGTCAGGTTGCTGGAAATGTGGACCAAATGAAATTCCTCTGCATCCCGAGAACCAGGTAGCCAGGGCCCAAGCATCGCAGAGGGGAGAGGGGATGTTTTCCCAGGGTCTGGTTCAGTGTTCTCCAACTTTGGGTCCCCAGATGTTTTTGGCCTACAACTCCCAGCATGTCCCAGCCAGCTACACTGGCTGGGGCATGCTGGGAGTTGTAGGAACACTGGTCTAGTTTAACCTACATTCCCATTACCATGAAGCTAAATTGTAGCTCACACATGAGAATGTTTTTTGACACTTATTTCCTGGTAGCCACTGTTGAGATAATTTGGGAGATTTTCTGGAACCAATCAGAAGCAGTGTTAGAGCAGAACAAGCAACATACTTAGAGCAAGCAGAGGGAGTGTGTGTGCCTTGTGCAGTTGAACTAGGCTTTTAGTCTGAGAGACACAGATGTGTGCTTCCCTATGTAACATGCTCTTTCAAGAATTACCCATCTCAGTGTTCCTTGTGCATAGGCATGGCACAGGAAGAGACAAACCCCATCGTAATCAGGGGCATGGATCCCAGGAACAGTGAGAGTCAGTGATGGTGGTAGGATTTACAGGCCCAAAGTATATGTGAGTAAATGTCAAGTTTACAAACACACAAACAGCAAGAATAGTTGAAGCAGCTAGCTCTTTTGCCTATCAAGTGTGAATTTGCAAGATACATTGCATTTGAGGAGAAAATTAATAATTTTGAAATATCGAAGGCGGAAGAACAAAATGTTAAAGTGAATTGGTGTATTCATGAAATATTTATATCCACCTTGGTCCTTTAACGTCAAATTTTGCTTTAAGTCATAATATCAACAAGCTAGTACTTTTATTAGGACTAACCAAAACTTTGCAAAGTAGACAGTAAGGACTCTTCCTCAGGCTGGATTTCATGATTAAAAAAAACTTGGAAAAAAGAGAGATGTTTGGGAACATGGTAAAACAAAAAAAGTTGCAGTGTGGGTCATGGTATAATTTCAGAAACATAGAAAATACAAGTTTAGAATTAAAAAAGAAATGTTTCTTTTATGACTTATGTGATTGTTTGCTTGGGATGGGAGTGTTATAAGTATAGGTTCCTGCTGGACCCCCAGAAAATTATCTTTGAGATTTGCTATTAGCTGGCAGCATCCCCATCACATAACAACCTGTTATTTCAGCTCCTAAATATGCAAATGAATTATCTGTTTAAAATGTGGCATTAAGTGGCAATGTAAGCTTACGGCAGTTGTGTAAGAAGTTACTGGTGCTTCCCCAAGTCCACGTCAGAATGTTTGAATTGGTCTTGTGAATGTGCCTGATCCAATCTAAAAGGAATGAGAATCAGAGCCAAGAATGAGAGAGAAGAATTTCCTGAAACCCTTTTCTGCTTCTGAAATGTAGATTTTCCATCTCCAATATAATACTCTTAAATAGTGTTCTATACCTCATGAATTCCAGTTTATCTACGTGAATTTATAAAAGTAACTGTTAATTCCCATATTTGAGCATGTGCAGTTCACCATAACTTTCAGTTCCTTCAGGTCACTTGTATATTTTTTTTCACTCTGTGTTATCAATGTACACATTAATAGAAAAAGCATTATTGTTGTGATTATGCAAATATCATAATCAAGATTCTCTTTTGTGCAGTGTTTTTCTGAATGTTTTTTTTTACTTGCACTCCTTCACATTAGTAAAGCAGAACACACACACACACAAAAAACATCTTGTTAAAGCAACATAAGTAGAATCAAGCCAACTTTGCTTTTTTGCACTGCTCATTATATATATTTAACTTACTGAGGTTATTTTTGGTCAGCAAATAACAAAGGTTCCCTAGGCAATTTACAATGAGTTTTATTTTTTAAATCACCATGACAATAAAAAATACAATATATGGCAACAACAACAACAACAAAACAATATATCAAAATGCATGACTTCAAAATGGAGAATAAGAATAAAAATATGCAGCACTAAATCAATTTAAAACACAAAGGGAAAGGAGTAAAATCCACCAAGGTGAAACAATACTAGAATCAGTCTGTTTCTGGTCCATGTCAGTTTCTCATGTATTAGGTCATAAATCTGTTCCATCCAATTTTTTCATTCCTCAGTATTCCTTAAACACACATGAAAATTAACCTTTATTTTCAGATGAAATGTTTGTTCCCCAACATATGTACTTTCTATGCCACCTCTGGGCCAAGAACTACATCATAAAATATGGGGAAGCATGAAGTCCAAAGGATAAATGTGTTCCAAGCTGCTTATTAATTCAGGAAGTTAGGCTTATTAGAATTAATATACAGTAATACCTTGGATTGCAAGTAACTTGGTTTGAGAGCGTTTTGCAGGACAAGCAAATTTTTAAATATTTATTTTAAAAAATTTACTTGATATACAAGCAACATCTTGCAATACAAGTACTGTAGTACAGCTTAAATTAAAAATCTCTGTACACATTTTTTGGGGGGAATTTCGTTTTGATATAAGAGTGTTTTGGATTACAAGCACATTTCTGGAACGAATTATGCTCTCAGTCCAAGGCATGACTGTACTGGTCTATGTGCTAAGGGTTTGGTATACTAACCAAAGTATTTTTTTAATTTAATTTTTGCTTTTGTAAAGCATATGCATGTGTGTTAGTTAAGAATGATGCCTGTAAAAATTAACAGTCTGAAATTTGGAGTGGAATGGTTGTTTCAGCTATTTTTCTCCACGTAGAAGTAGCAATCCCTCACTTTTGTTGCAGTACAGTGCAAGAGAGAGCAATGCTATGGTCCCTGGGCAAGCATCCCAGGGACCATAGGATGGGTTGGAAACCCGCTCCGAGGTTGAAAACAGTGCACTGACCTCGGAAGGGGGAGTCAGAGATCCAAAGCCAGATCCGCCCCCCCAGCTGGCACAAAGAGAACCGCACCAGTTGCCTGTCCAAGGTTGGAAAACAGGCTGGAAAAGAGCTAAGGTGGAAGCACCAAAGTGGAGGATGAAATTGACAAGTTCTTTGATCCTTCAGAATGTGGCTCTACTGGGCTATACAAGGTAGTGTGTGGAGAGGATGAAACTGACAAGGATATTTACAATGGGAATACACAGTGTACAGGTGGACTTGCGAAAGACCACAGATGAGACAATTAAAAAAATATGACCCCATTTGCGCAAATTTAAACACCTGAATAACAACAACAACAACAACAACAACAACAACAACAGATCCCATCCATGCAAATCATAGGACCCAAATCCCCCCCCCCCCCCGAATCTGCTACAGTCCACTGCCACTCATCAGAACAGAAACAATGCAAATCCTGCTTGGCTAAAATGGAATGGAATTTCCCAATGTTGCACTTCCCTAGAAGAAACCCAACAAGGCTTGGGAGGCCTCAGAGAACACAGAGCCTTGCCAACCATGACTGGCAGCTGGTGAGGCTATTTTTAAAAGTGTAAGAATTAGAAAATAACACCGCACTTTCCACCTTGTCTATAATGAAAGGTAAACCAAACCCCTACTCCCAGAGAAGTAGGGGAAATTTCACTGCTTCTCCCCTGCAAACAAGCAGCGGAAATTCAGCCCCCATTTTTGGATACACCTAAATGAGCCCATGCCTAAAGTGGGACTTGAATTCAAACATCTATGATACAAGCCCAAGTTTCTATCTGCTATATAGCACTGACTAGAGACAAAGGCAATATGAGGGTAATATTAATATTTTGGTACTTGCCTTTAATTCCTTGAAAAGGGCTGTAAGGAGGAATCAGCATGTATGTTTCTAGTGGTCCTAAAAGTAAGAAAAACAGCGAACTGAGAAATGTAGAACACCTAATTAGGCAGCTCACAGTTGTCAAAGGGAAAGAAGGCATGCATTTTAACTTCTTTCATGAATTTCCCATTGTTCCCATCAGAAATGGGCATGTTCAGCAAAACATATTAGCATGAAGAACAATATGAGTATTATTTCTTTCTGTATTATTTTGGCCAGTAAAACTAATGATGTGGTATCAAGATATCAGGCACCGTCCAGGGTCCTTTATTTAAATGTTTACAAGGAAAATACCCAGTGTATTGTATCCTGAATTTTTAAAGTAGCACTCTGTAGGCACACCAGTGGCATTCTCAGACATACATATGCATTCAGTACACACAAATCTGCTCACCAGTGAGTAGAATGGGGAATCTCTTGCACCCATGGAAGTGCCATTAGTGATCTCTGGAGCTCCCATATGAAGAGCCTCTGAATCAGGTGGAAATTATGCTATTCTCTACACAATTATGCACAGACATATTCTACTGACATTATTTGAACTCAGTATTTGAACTCATCATTGCTGAATTCCCCATGACAATCTCATAATGCCCAGTCCACCGCCAAGACCCATTTTGGCTGTAATCTAACAGTGAACTCAGCACCTGAGTTCACTGTTAGAAGGAGTGGTAGAGAATGAATGAAGAGAGAAGCTGGCTTTTGTTACATTACCATGTCCTGATGATGCCCCAATATAGACCTGGAAACTTTGGGGAGCAGCCACTAGTAGAAAGCAAGAAAAGGCCACCATGGTACTTGCCTCCAAAATCCTTGTTTAGAGCTTCCCATAGACTCTTACATGCCTCCTCTCTGGTTTTTGTATCTGCAGATGACCAGTTCTGACGCATCTCTCTCAGGACCCCATAACTTTTACTGGTTCTGTGGACTTCATAAAAGATAGCAAGGTATGGTGGATAAAGGCAGGATGAAAGCAAGACAGCAAAGATAAAAACGTGAAAGTTGGGTATGAAATAGGAAAAAAACAAAGATACACCTCCCCATTGGAACTAAGATCAGTTTCGCTTCTTCTAAGTTTCCCTTGCTTAACTCAGTCATTTACAGAAAACAATGTGAGTCAACAGGTTCTGCTAGGGTAGCTTTAATCAGTTTAAAGAACAGGCCTGTGGCTTACGCTGGCTCAGCTTGTCTGGGCGTGGAAAGCTAAGCAGGGTCAGGCCTGGTTATTACTTGGATGGGAGACCCCTCCTCTAGTTTCCTGCATTGAGCAGGGGGTTGGACTCGATGGCCTTGTAGGCCCCTTCCAACTCTGTGATCTATGAAATCTATGAAATGGTAGATTAATGATAGATTAATCCAATAAAGCTTTATTTGATTAACTGGTGGGAGCAAATTTTAGTATATTATCAAAATGTGGATATGTGTGGCCAATAATGCCATCTCTCTCCAAGAAGCTGGTGTACTAGCCAAAATTGGTGGGAAATGCTATGTCCTATGAATGACACCTGCACATAGATTTCATAGATCATAGAGTTGGAAGGAGCCTACAAGGCTATCGAGTCCAACCCCCTGCTCAATGCAGGAAACTAGAGGAGGGGTCTCCCATCCAAGTAATAACTAGGCTTGACCCTGCTTAGCTTTCCACACTCAGACAAGCTAAGCCAGCATAAGCCACAGGCCTTGTCCAGCATTCTTACCTAACTAAAGATGTGCCGGTGTCATTCATAGCACATAGCATAGCAGTTAGCTTCAAGCTCATAGTTTCAAGCTCAGATTAGATTGGCTTGGAAATAAGGTAGGTAGGCTATTTACTACAAATTTGCTAAATAGATGGATCTAGCAATTCACCAATCTGGGCAGTTCTTCAAAGCAAGCCCCAACAGAGCAAGACATATTCCTCTGAAGTATTGTTAGGGAACTACTTTGAAGAGTTCCCTCCATGAAAACAGGTGTGGGAATCAAAAGCCCACCCTCCACAGGGAACCTTCAGCAAATTTTCCCTGTGGGTGATGAGGTCTTGGCCCAAATCCCATGTTTTCCCAAATGCAGTTTTTCAAATCAGTCTTGTAGCAATTCAGCAGATACATATTTCTTTGGTTTTGCCAGGGGCTGCTTGGAATAAGTGCCCTGGATAAAACTGTGAGTGGGCCCCCAAACTCATCCTCTATGGGGAACCCTCTTACCCCTAAGTGTGGGTGTGCTTAATACAATTAATTAAATAAGATTTCTTTATATGGGTGACAGCCCTCATAAAATTAGTATAGATGTGGGGTCAGATGTATTAATGGAGGCTTCTAGATTATTTTCTTCAGACTGTTGGTTATGCATGTTCAGAACGGCACATCTGGCACACATAATGAGTTGAATGTTACTAAACAGAATGACAGACCAGGGATGAGCAGCAGGATCAGTACATGTGATACACCCCTCCCCCAAAGCAGCTGATAAAGAATCCTAGGGGGACCATTCTCCCTCCCCTGCTTCTTAGTTTAATGCAACAATCCTAAATCAGCAATGGGAAATGTTACTGACTACATCCTGTTCCTGTTCACTAAAACATTCTTAAAGGACCAGACTGCTTCCAGGAAGGGAGGAAGGAAATCTATTGTCCCAAGTTCACTTACGTTTCAAAAGATTTTCTAGAAGGTCAAAAAATCCCTCTGCTGTTGTTGCTGTAACATCTAATGCACACAGCTGTAGTTCCAGAATATACTGATAAGCCTTGCTGAGTATATTAAGGTTCAGGTAACCTTGAGAATGAAACACAGAGGAAACAAGATTACAAAGAGTCTTTTGTAGGGATGTGTGAGAATTTCATTCAGTTTGTCTTTGATAATATTCTTCCAACATTTGCAAATTTATTCATAATTAGGATGGAAAGAACTGAGATAATTTTAAACAAAAATGAATATGAGAGAAACAAAAACTGGCAGATTTGTGCATCCAGGCCCAGGGTTTACTTATAGTCCTGAGTTCTGGGTTTGAATCCCTGTGTATTCAGTCATGTTTCAGGTGCTGAATTAGAGCTGCCATCTCTTTTTTTCCAACAGCTCCTTAAGGTATCTGGCAGGCAGGTACAAAATGATCCTGTTGGGATTATAGCTGTACCTGGGAATGGAGGAAATAACTGTGCCTATTGAATAGGTGAAGCAGAGACGTGAGAATTTCATTTTGGTTCATTTTTTATAAGAATTTATGAAAATTCCTACATTTCTTCATATGTGGCAGAGGTGGGCAACTTGTGGCCCTCCAGATGTTTTGGCCTACAACTCCCATCATCCTTCACCATTGGGCATGCTGCCTAGGAATGATGGGAGGTATAGGCCAAAATATCTGGAGGTCCACAAGTTGCCCACCTATGATATATGGGGCAGAGAGAATGTGAGATTTTAAAAAATCATATGCAGGAAATTGTAAAACTGATGGATGTGTCCATCCCTAAAAGACTGGCCTACGCCAACCTTATTCCAAATGAACTATCTACAGTGGCCCTTTGGTTCAAATTTCCAAGCATTGTCCCCACCCCACCCCAACTACACATTGAAACCTTGGGGTGGAGATGAACTCCTTTTCATTCTTTGCCTTGAACTACCTACTAAAATCCCAATAACACTATTTCTTGACCATCCACATATTAGAAAATTAGAATGGCAGTTTGTGTTCGATAGGAGGATACAGTGAGTTTACACTTTACCATGCAATATTTTTCCTGAAAGGGGAAACATACTGCCTTTGAGGTGAGTTGTCTCTCCATGGAAGTGACTATATTTTTCTGACCCTGAGACCTACATTGTTCTTTTCACTGGCACTGCATATTACCTCATACTCTGCAAATTCTAAATGAGTGAGGATACCGGGTGATGTAAGAGGTTCAAACGAGATCTGGCTAGGTTCATTCTTCCCATTTGTCCCATGTAACACTGTGGATTTTGATTAACTGGGACTATAAGGGAAGTGTCTTAACTATTTTGTGAAGAAAGAGGGACAAGGCCCCTATCCCAAGCAGGGTCTGTGCACATTCAGCTACTCTTGCATAGGCACCTCTTTTTCTGATGAATACATGGACACTTAGGGGACAAAGCTAGCTATATGGGTATCATCTAGGGCCCCCACTTCCTCTTCTCTATGCAATAACCCTACACATGGCTAACATATGAATATGCCTGTGGGACCCTTTTCATGCTTGCCCCAACTATGTTTCATGCCATGTTGGACTTGTTAGATGATGCTTCTTTTGGCCAATGCCTGAGTTTAATCTGCTGAGCTCCACCTATTGAGATACATATTAGCCTTGGGCCAATGGGTTAGACCCTATTTGGTCTCTGATTAATGGTTCAGGGGCCTGGGAAACCCAGGTTCAAGTCCCCACTCGGGCCAGCCATGAAGCTCACTGTATGTCGTAAATCCGTCCAGTTTCAAGATAAGGCGTAGTCGTTATCACAGTCCGAGTGTCGAAGCCAAAATATATCAGTCCAAAACAGAGCAAACATAAACCAGTTAGGGATCAGGCACAGGAGTAGTCAAGGTCGTTCCGAGGATCAAAGGTACAGAGGTTTGAGGTCAGGAATATCAGGAGCGTCCGGCTGTAGCTGTATTAGCAAACAATTGCTTCCAGCATCTGAGTGTGTTTGGGACCTGCCTTTTGAGCAGGCGCTGATTGGTAAGGCTGCCCAGCTGGGTCAGGCTGCACTTAGCCTTGCCCCACCCCAAACACACTCCGGCATGGCTGGTCTCTGTCTGACCTACGGGAGGCACAGCACTGTATGATTTTGGGCTGGTCACTTACTTGCAGCAGAAGCTACCTCACAGGGTGGCTGTTGTGAGGATAAACTGTAGAGGAGGAGGACTATGTAAGACACCTAGGGTTCCTTGCAAGAGGAAAAAAGGTGGGATATAAATGTAATAACTAATAATAAATACATGCTGACAGTCCATGGGACCATTTTGGTGTGTACTGGAGAGAAAGGGGCAAGTTGATCATGCTGCTGGCCTATACGGATCTCCCAAAGCCTCTGAGATTTTATGAAAATGACCAAGATGTCACAGAGGATGAAAAAGAGATTGGAGGAAGGGCAGAGGAGTAATGTTAAAATCTCCCACTGTTATGATTTACCTAAGTCCTTTGAAGAAGAAGAAAAGTATCCTTCTCTGTCTTGTTTTAGAAAATCCAGTAAAGCACCTTGAAAGATAAAGGCATACATTCATACACACAGGGGTCTACTTTCTCATATATGACATGGCCAAATAGCTAATAGCATCCAGCTTACAAAAAACAATGAGACACCAGTATTTTGTTCAGGGTATTGAATTTTCCCTTTTTGGTTTTGCCTAGCTATGGTGAAAGAGAATGCCATAATCACTAGTCATCCATTGTCCATCTAGGTTATCCCCCATGATATAGTGTCATTCCAGGGGTTTTCTATCATAGGAAAGTGGCATGGGCAGGAGAAGGCAACCTTACCTGTTTCAAGGAACAAAGAAGAAGGCATCTACTATCAGTCTCCCCACTGACCAGGAATGCAATGAGAATTGACAGAGCAGACTTACAATGGCCCCTCACCTGGGGCCGGGGAGAAGGTTTGCACATGGGGGAGGAGAGATGAGTCAGGTAACAGGTCAAGTTGGTCACAGATGCTGAGCCAATGGCTCAGCTAGGGTGGGAACTCAGGAAAGGGCTTATTTAGGCACCTGGGTTCCCGCCCTCGGTCTCTTTTGCTCCTGTTTTCCAGCTGAACCCACATCCATCGTCCTTGCTGATCCATCTCCTCGTGGTATCGTTCCTTTGGGCGTGTGTGTGTGTGTGTGTGTGTGTGTGTGTGTGTGTGTGTGTTTAAATCTGGGAGGGAGTACTGTGTGTGCGCTTGCTTTATAGTTACGTTTAAATCTAGTTACGTTTAAAATTAAGCGTTGGTGTTAATTAGCTTAATTTTGTCTTTAACTTAATTTAATTGAGGGGATTGGGGAGAATCAGCTACTACGTTTCGGTTGCTGCGGGCCAGGCTTTGGCTGCTGCTGTTTTCCCTCCCGGCCAGCACAGCTTCTCTCCCCCTCCATTAAGCCGGCTGCATTATTTGTTTAAAGCGGACTTGCCCTTTCCAGCCCAGGGCCTGCGCCAAGCAGCTGATAATTGGAATCTGCGGCGCTGCTTCCGTCCGATTGCCTCCCTTGCTTACCTTTTGCTGCGGTTGATTCTAGCCCAGCTACTTGGCAGGTCACCTGATAATTTTCTGCGCCGGTATTGTCATTTGCCATTCGCGCATCCTGTCCCCCCCTGTTTGGTTTTTGCGCGAAAGCACAGCTGATCTTCTCTCAGCTGCTTGGCGGTACCGGCTTTGCCGCTTGGCTGCCTCTTCCTGCCTTTTGAATTTCATGCGGCTTTGCTGCGGCCGCCGACTGCCCTCTTTGTTTTGACTACCTTTTGATTTTCGCGCCAAGCAGCTGATCTTTGCTCAGCTGCTTGGTGGTACCGGCTTTTGCCACTTGGCTCCCTCTTTCTGCCTTTTGAGCTTCGTGCAGCTTTGCTGTGGCCGCCGGCTGCCCTCTTTCTTTTGACCACCTTTTGAGTTTCGCGCCAAACAGCTGATCTTTGCTCAGCTGTTTGCCGGGCGCTGTTGCGGCTTGCCGTAGCTTGCTGCCATGGCGACATGTGGTCCGCAGCCATTCGTTTGGCCTGGGGCCTCAACCACGCTACTTTAGGGCGCTGACCACAATTTATTCAATCAATCAATTAAAACTATTGCTGTAAATTTTTAAAAATATATCTTAAAATATATTTTTAAAAATAAATAAATAAATTATATATATATATGTGTGTGTGTGTGTGTGTGTGTGTGTATAAATTTGATTGGCCACTATTTATTTAATCAATTTGATGGGCTTAAATTAAAGTTGATTAGCTTAAATTTGATTGATCTAAATTAAATGAAATTTGATCATTTTGAGTTAATCAATTTGATTTGATTTATTTAATCAATTTGATTGGCTCCCTGGAGCAGCTGGTCTGAGCGTGGAAAGTTTAGCAGGGTACATCCTAGAGAGATTACTTGTCTATTTTTCACCAATTTTCTTTAAGTCTTACAGCTTGGAGTCATGGTACAGATGCCCCCCAAGAAGAATCAGGGTGGCAAGAAGGGCAAAGGGCGTGCCCCTAGGCAACCAGCAAAGCGCCCCCCACCGACTCGGCTTTCATCTTCTGATGAAGAAGACAGCACTGACTATTTGTGTCCTGGGGTGGGTGTTTTTTGGGGTGGGGGGTCATTTGCCGATTGCATCCAGAGGTATTGTGGGTGCACAAAAGCCTGTTCGTGTATACACATAGTCCCTGCTGGTTCACATTAATGGGACACACCATCTTTCCTTTCCTCTCTATGCTTCCCACTCCTCCCTCCAATCTTGACAGCCCCCCCCCCGGGATCCTTTCCATTCCATGCACACATTGCTAATGGTCTTAGAGAAAGAAGCTGCAGGAATCCTTCCTTGCCCACACTCTTTCCTGATCCCACTCTTAGCTTCAATAGGGTGGATAAAGAGCAATACCAATTATAGCCTTCTTAATTTCTTGCTCGCTTGCAAGAGCACTTCCCCATAAACCTGAAAATAAGGAGGAAATGGTAATTACAGTCTTGAGCTCCATCTAGTGGTAGTTAAAGGACAAAATCAATATATTCTTTTACTATAACATCACTGGAGAGACTATAACAGTGATGGCGAACCTTTTTGAGCCCGAGTGCCCAAACTGGAACACAAAACCAACTTATTTATTTCAAAGTGCCAACACTGCAATTAAACCTGAATACCAAAGTTTTAGTTTTAGAAAAACAACTCATACAGTTGTCTGAACTAATTAACATCTTTTGTCTTTAAAGAAAAACACAATAACAGAGCTTTCAATGATAGTTTTTTGTTGAAAAAAAATCAACTCAAAAAATTATTATAGTACTACATTGTACACATAGCCTGAAGGGAATTTATACAAACTTTTTAAATAATTAGGCACATGTATTTTTGGATAAGGGATTCTCAACTTGTAATATGATTATATGCCAGACTGACATTGTATGGGGCAAGCTTTACTCCGGGTCCTTTCCCTGCTTCTACAGGTGTCAGATTAGTAAAAGTAAAAGTCAACCTGTACTAGGATGAGCAAGATAAACAAGAAAACTAAATATGCTTAACACATTTTAAACACTTTATGTCTTGGACTGCAAACACTGCATTAGGTAAAAGTTTGCATTGGGCATGCTTTTGCACAATTAATGTGATTTTTGCTATTGCATGCATGCTGATAATTTGTCAAACCTTGGCTCATACTCCGTTAGTTTGAGAGCAACACATGCAGCACTCAGGTCAACTGTTAGGGCTTTACATCCAAGCCATGCTCTGTGCATCATTCTTCAAAATCTTTTAAGTGTGATAACAATGTAGAAAAGAATTATGTAACAGGAATTCTAGAATAAAATCATTCTGTTCCACACTGTGAGAAAGAACAAGATCATTAGTGTTTTGCAGAAGGGGATGGTCTTTTAGCGATCTGGTGACCAATGGCTCAAGTGCCCACAGAGAGGTCCCTGCGTGCCAGCTGTGGCACCCGTGACATAGGTTCGCCATCACTGGACTATAAACTCTGCAACAGACACTTCATCTTCTCCCTGGTCACCATTTTTTTTCTCAGTCTTTAATTAAAGTGCCCCAAGTAGGAATGTATAGATGTTGTTAAATCCATTCCGTCTGTGTTTTGTGGATTGTCAGGCATCTTTCATTCTATCATCCACTCATTGACAGAACTGGATTTATTATTGTTGCTGTTGTTTACAGTATTTGTATACCGCTCCACATCTAAGTAGATTCCGGAGTGGTGAACAATAAAAAGACGAAAACAGATAAAACAAACAAAAACAATACATTGAAAACAAGGTAACATTACAGTGGACAAGAGACAAGGCTTCCCAGAACAAGGAGCGCCAAAGGCAGCACAATGTTCCATTTGACTTGCGCAAATGTGTATCTGCACACTAGTGCTAATGTGCCTTACTGCAAGTGTGCATTAGTGCTTATGCGCCTTAGCACAAGTGCAAATTTGCCCCCCACCCCCACCCCACCCATAAGTGACAAACCAAACCACGAGTCCCTGGAATCTGTGTGATTCAGAAAATGCTGTTCCACTGCCAAGTCTGCAGGTTGGATTCATAGAAATCCAAACTCATTGAATCCATTGTAGATTTCTCTGACATCCCATGTCCCAAGGCTCTTTGCTGTTTTTCCTTTCTTTTATAAATGGGGCACGTTCCTATATCCAGTCCGGTAATGTAGTCCATAAAGGACTGTTTGTATGTTTAATGTATATATTTTAAAGCTACAATCCTAAATACAGTTACTAAGGAGTAACTTTTAATTCATTGGGACTTACTCCTGAGTGAACATGCATGAGGCTGCACTGGTAAACGTTACGCCAGTGTGGCGAAAGTGGTGAGAGTGTTGGACTGGGACTCGGGAGATCAGGGTTCTAGTCCCCTCTCGGCCATGAAACTCACTGGGTGACTTTGGGCCAGTCATTGACTCTCAGCCTAACCTACCTCACAGGATTGTTGTGAGGATAAAATGGAGGAGGAGGATTATGTAAGCCACCTTGGGTTCCTTTCAGGAAAAAAGGCGGGGTATAAATATAACAAATAAATAATAACACCTGTTCATTACAGTCCCATTCTACATTCCTACTGGTCGGTCATGCAAACACAGATAAGGGCTGCATCTGTGATAAAGCACGTGGTTTGTCTGTGAAAGGTCCTAGATTCAATGCGCAGCATTTCCAGGTAGCGCTGGAAACCCTACTTGCCAGTCCATGCAGACAGTACTGAGCTAATGGACGAATAGTCTGACTTGGTATATAAGACAACTTCCTATATTCTTCCTTAAAAATCCCTTGGGCATATGTTACGCCCAAGGGATTTTTAAGGAAGAATATAGGAAGTTGTTGGGATTTGGCATTCCGAGAATCAACATTTGGATGATGTACCTTGAAGATAGCAAACATCTCTCTCCTTCCTCTCTTCATTCAGTTGCCCATTTGTAAATATACTCCCAAGGTGCTTGATGTCAACAGATGCTTTTGTGCCCGGATGCCCAGCTGTACCAGGGGCCCCAGTGTTATGTGGGGAAAATTCAAACCAGCTCCCTGGAAAACAAATGGGGAAACATATTTGGAATAAAATAATAAAGTGCTAATGAGAATTGAATGCCCAGGAGACAAATGAACAAGGTGGAGTTCAGACAGAGCGGCCAGCAAATTCCACCTAATGCAGAATGCAAGGCAAATTTAGAAGTCCTGCATAGGAGAAACATCTGAAGAACTTTTGAGGTGAGTTAAAATAATTTCAATAAGCTTGGGGAAACTCCTCAATTGGGGAGGAATGAATGAATATCTAATTGCTTAAACAGCAAGTACCTAGAATTATGACTTATCCACACACTCAGAAATTGGGGTTTCAATCTAGAGATGGATGGATCTGTCAATTTTTGGTTCTCTTCATTTCTCATTTTTCCAGTCTTAGGTTCAGTTCATCTTGAACTTTGAAAGTCTTCTTTAAAAAAAAAAAAAAAAAAAAAAAAGCATGAAAATCCATATGCTTTTTTGTGGGCATTTCTCCAAATACATGCATTTTAAACTTGTATACATTTTTGCTAGCAATTTCCCCCAAAATAATGCATTTTTGAATATTATCTTCATGAATATATGCATTTTTATGTGCACTTCCCCATAATATAACCATTTTTGTTCCAGGGGTTTTTTTTTATTGCAAAATTTGGAGAAGTGTGCCTTTTTGAAGGAGAACTGCATTTCAGTTCATATAGTTAGTTCCAATGGGTTAAATGAGGCAAGTTCACATTAAAATGCAAACAATGAATTTCTTCCCCATCCCCATTTGTGTCCCCCTTGAGGGGATGGGCTTTTGACCTCAACCTTCAGGGGGTATCCCAGGGGCAACTCTTCTGCTTCGCAAAAGAATAAAGACTGAAGAGCTGCTCCCTTGGAAAGGATAGCACATTTGTATTGGTTTGGACCATTATCCAAGCTTCTCGCCTGGCGCTCATCTCCAAGCCAGTGTGATGTGAACTGGAGAAAGCAGGCTCATTCCTATCTCTCCCTTAAAGCCAGCTGCCTATGATGAAGGCAGGGGCATGTAGAGAAAGGCTTAGCAAACAATCTCAAATCAATTGACGGGGCAAGTTCCTACAGGAGAAGGTGCTCCTACAAATACCTTGGTCTGAGGCTGTTTGGGGCTTCCTAGGTTAAAACTGGCACTTTGGATTCAATCTGGACTGGGAGATAAACTGGAATGAGAATGTGTAAGCATTGTAACTATAATATCATTACCTGCACAGTGTCCACTATATGTGTCCTTGTCCACGGCTGCATAGATGGGATAAGGATTCTTCCCATTCTCACAAGATCTCTTCTGCTCAGACAATTTAGTATCATCCAGCTGAAAAGGAATGAATGTATTTGATTTAGTTTAATTTAATCTCACTCTGTCCTCCCAGAGATGCCTTAGGTCAGGGGTAGGAAACTTCAGCAGATTTGGGGGCCATTCCCCCTGCACAGACTGCCTCCCCCATGGGTACCAAAAAAATGAGGAAAGTCATCCTCCTCATCATCCAAAATGGCATCCAGAGCTGCTCCAGTGCCAAAAGCGTCAAAAGTAGCTTGCAAACAAGCTAATGTTGACCCTTTTCATGCTCCATAGCGGCTTTGGACACCATTTTCTTAGGGGGGGATTAAAAAATAATTGGGGTCACCCCTCACCCAAATTTCATGGTTGGCAGGGGCCCTACTGAGGGCTTCAGGGGCCGCATGTAATAAATAGGAAATAGATGGCTACCTCGTGGCCTACATGATATATCTGGCCATCAATGCACTTCCCCCAGGCCTCATATAGCCTTACCACATTTAAATCATGGGATGGAAACAAAATTGTCCACCTCATTTTAGAGCTTTTGCCTGCATAAGTGGATGTACATGTCTCATATCATATGAAGTATGAGAGATGATCATCGGATCTTGGGGAAGAAGTTATTGTCTGGGTTGTTTCTAATAATTGGAAACTTCCTTTACACTTTTGCTGAGTTTTTGACTCATATTAGGATTTGGACACAGACAGCCTTTTTCTTATTTCCACCTACCTCCTTTAGCATTTTATAAACAATAAAATAGGACCAGAAATCTGTCAGAGAGTAATTTTCTTCTCTTGCTGCCAGCAGCACAGCTTTTTTTGCCTTCACCAAATCCCAGTGGCCTTGGACAAGTTTTTCACGCTGACGTTTTTCCAAGATCTCTATTTTATCTGCCCAGTCTTCATTTTTGTAGATGGATGACATGCACCTTTTATTAATGAAATTGGACAAATATGTTTGAAACTGTGGGAAATAGCAATGGATTTTAGCCACAATCCTAATTTGAAATTTACTAATGCCAAGAATATGTTTTGACTGGAAAATGACGAATCTCAGATCTGGAAGAAACAGACACTAGATATAAACTTAAATGAACTTTACTGAATGATATAAGAAATTACAATTCAATTAGTTGGCAATGAAAATTCCAAGTCTATGATGCTAATAGATATTTGAGTTGTGTGGTCTACCAGGTAATGCTGTAATTCCTTAATGGGAGACTTTATATGGCCTACTTAGCTTATAACTCAGTTATATCTAAATACTGGAGATCTGACACTGTCCCCAAGCAGTGAACTTGACATACAGAAGCCCTCCTCAGATGCATTCAATAAACTCATGAAGGGGAGTGGCATTGGAGCCTTTGGCCCCACTCCCAATTGGTGTGCATCTAGCTCTACACAAGTAAAGCCCATTCTACCCAGGCTGCAAAGGTCAGGTCCAGAGCCATTGAGCGCAATCACCCTATCCATGCACGGACTGAATGTATGGACCAGAGCATGAGAAGCGGACTTTTGTGATATAAGAACTGCCTGAAAATGTGGCTATGTTGTGGAGGTTGCTCCATGTGGCAAGCTATATCTTTGAAGTGGCTTCTCATACAGCTGTTACTTTCACCATGCCAATAAAAGAGAGTGCCAAAATGCACACAACTACAAAAAGTTAAACATTGATGTATATACAAAAGAACAAAGTCTCAAATTGTTAAACACAATAAACCTGGTAAGTATTTTATAATGAGAATAACATATCATGAGTCAAAATATTGGCTTCAATATAAACAATTGGATACAAAAAACAGTTTGGAAAAAAAACAGATGTAAGAATTACAATAATTGTGACCCTCTAAATAAGATGTTATACACATTGGCAACTGACCAGGGATAATAATTAACAGTAACAGGCTGATTGTAAACATGTGCTAAAGTCTTGTAACAAACCAAGTGTAGGATGGTAAGTTACAAATAGCAGAAAGTAACGATAATAACAAAACGAGTTCTGCACCTCTGGAACTCAGTTTGTTATTATTATCATTTTTTGTATCCAATTGTTTATATTGAAGTCAATATTTTAACTCATGATATGTTATTCTCATTATAAATTACTTACTAGGTTTATTATGTTTAACATTTTAAGACTTTGTTCTTTTGTATATACATCAATATTTAACTTTTTGTAGTTGTGGGCATTTTGGCACTCTCATTTATTGGCTTTTCTTATCAACTACAGCCTGTTGGTTTGGGGTACTTTCACCATGCCAACACTGAAGGAGGATGGCCTTGGTGTCCTGAAAAAGATCCCTATTGCATAGGAAACTGGTCCACATGAATGATTTGTGACAAGAAGGAGCCTCCATCCTGTTACATTTTCAAATACTTTTTCTGATGCTTAGATTGCATATGAATATTATTCATTCCTTTATTTATTCTTACATTTATATCCCACCATTTTTTCCTGCAAGGAACCCAAGGTGGCTTACATGGTCCTCCTCCTCCTCTCCATCTTCTCCTCACAAATATCCCTGTGAGGTAGGTGAGGCTGAGAGTCCGTGACTGGCCCAAAGTCACCCAGTGAGCTTCATGGCCGAGCGGGGACTAGAACCCGGATCTCCCGAGTCCCAGTCCAGTACTCCTACCACTAATACGCCACACTGAATGTGAAACTGTGTTTTGGGACTACAATCTTTACATGATTTAATATTTGAATTAGAGGAGGGGTGTTGAAACTCAGGTGCATGGGCTAAATCTGGCCCACTTGGGGTTCCCCAGAAGGCCATGCCCCCTTCCCCTGGCCCCAGCCCTTTCACTGACCATTTATTGTCTGTACATTCCCCCCCCCCCCCGCCGCCATTCTTAAAGGTTGAAATGCCTCTCCTCAGGCTCAGTTACTGGCAGCAAGAGCTTCAAGCTACGTGAAACATGCTGGTATTTTGCAGGGATGGGGACTCGGACTCGAAGACTCGACTCGTGAGTCGGACTGAGTCCCCCCTCTGACTCGACTCGGACTCGAGTCCCAATATTTTTAATGGGACTCGAGACTCGACTCAGGACTCGAGACCAAGGACTCTTCAACATCCCTGGGCTGTGCCAGAAGGAGTGGAGAGGAGCGTGATTGCCGGCGAAGAGCACATGGAAGCGAGGTGTGCCGCTGCTCGGCCACTGTGGATGGCTACCAGGAGTGCAGCCCCAACAGTGTGTCAAGATTTATTTTGATTGATGTGTTGCGTACTTGGGAGAGGCAGAAGAAGGACCTGAGATTACTCTGTGTGGCTGAGTGTGTTTTTGGTTCCAGCAAGTTCATCACCAGTGCAGCAGGTGTTCAGTGAGGGTGGAATTGTGATGAGATCTCACCGTTCCAGAATGGGGGCCAAACATTTAGAAAAAATCATGTTCCTCAAATGCAACATGGATAAGTTTTAGGAAGTACAGCAAGTTTATTTTTTTAAATCATTTTTCTAAAATGCAACCTTTCAGACATTTTGGGTTTGGCTGCCTCTGCCTGCCTGTCTGGGGTTCCCAGCCTCCTCTGCCTGCCTGGTCTCTTCTTGACCAGCAACAGTTGAATTGTCCAAGACAAAGGCCTCTGCCTGCCTGTTTTGGGGTTCCCCGCCTCCTCTGCCTGCCTGGTTATTTGGGGTTTTTCTGCCTGGTCTGTTCTTGCCAAAATCAGTTGCAGAGTTTTGAAATAAAAAGGCACACTTGTGCCTAGAATTTATTTAAACCACACATCTGAAGTAGCCTTATTTTGTTGGGAAAAAAACCCATTGATTTTAATAGGGACTCGTGGAGTCTGCTTTGGGAGTGACTTGTGACTCATGACTCGTGAGTCACCATTTTGGACCAAGGACTCGGACTCGGACTCAAGACTCGGGTCCAAAGACTCGTGACTCGACTCGTGACTCGAGACCAAGGACTCTTCAACATCCCTGGTATTTTGGCCCCGCCCCTTTTGCCTTTGGCTCCGCCTACCACTGGAATGCAGGTAGGTCCTAAGAGCTTCTCCAAAATGGAATGCAGCCCTCAGGCTGGAATAGATTGGACACTCCAGAATCAGAGCCTCCTCACATGACCCTCTGAGCACATTTACAGTGGTCGCTGTTCACTAGACCTCCTGCCATGGGCTGAATTTGGTCACGTGATTGCCGATAGCACATGACAAAAGCAGCTGTTTGCACATTGGCTTTTGTCAGTGGCAAACTGGTGTTGCTGCCAAAGATAGCTTTTAGCACATGCCATTGTGATTTACATGTAACAGTTTGCAATGCATGCACTTACCAGGTGGAACCTGACACCCCAAACAGGTACATAATACAGTCCAAGAGGTTACATCTCTTCAGCTCCACTAGCGTGCCATAAAGGGCAATCATGGCCCGCAGACCTCCTCCTGATCCCAGGACAGCAATATTGGGGATTTTATCCTGATGGAAGAAAAGGGGACATACTGTGGAATCCATGGTCACCTATGGTTATCAAGTGTATCTTTTTAAGGCAAACATGTAGCAATTATCAGTAAACAACAACAATAATATCTGTATCCTCAACACATAATAGCATTTTGTTATATTTACAAATGGATCTCAGAGAAGGGATAGAATTCTAGTGGGTAGAAAAGTTCATGACCGATTCAAAGCCCATTCATATATTCTGATTCAGCTCTGAAGACATGCAAACAATGGCCTGTGCAACTGGTCTACTGCTGTGCACAGTGCAACATCTTTCTCCTGGAAAATGTGGTAGATAAATCTGTGAGTGGGTAGCCCTAGAGTCCCAGTTGATGGGGAAGGTGTAGGTCAGTTGTAGAGCACATGCTTAGCATACAAAAGGTCCCAGATTTGGTTCACAGCATCTTCAGGTAAGGGTGAGAAAGACTCCTGTCCAAAATCTTAGAGAGTTGTTTCCAGTCAATGGTAAAGCACCTACTTTGCATGCAAAACGTCCCGTATTCAATTATTTGCATCTCCATGTAGGACTGGAAAACACTTCAATCTGAAACCCTGGAGAGCCACTGCCAAAAACATAGCACGGGGGTCCAGCACGCCGGAGCAGCTGGAAGTGACGCTCCGGAGGACCGCGGCTTGACCGGCACTGGCGGCTCGACCGGTGCGGAGAACGCTCCGCGCTGCTCAGAAGAGCGAGATCGGGCCGCCACCAGCGCGGAGAACCGAGCCACAGAGAGCAGCGAGGGCCCCCCCCCGGTACGTGATACACCCATATTTAATTGATTAAGGGGATGGATGTATATCAGTTGGTCCCTAGGCGGGTGGGGGGGTGCACCTTATGATTTATTTTAGTTGTATGTTTGTGTTTTATAGTTTTGTATGTAGTTTATAATAACTAAATAAAAATTATTTTAAAAAAAGAAAAAAATAGAGTAAGTTTCTGTGATCATTTATGACACACACACACACACACACACACACACACACCCTTCATGTGCTAAAACACCTTATGAAACTTTGTTTATTATTCTTATTAATTCTAGATTCTTCAGGGCAGATTGGCAGACACATAAATGAAATCCTTACCGCATCACATTGAATCCCAAGCTTGGCAAGGCCTTTCTTCACCTCTTGTTTTCGAGAAGCAGTAGCTGCTTGTTCTTCTTTTGAGAGGGTTTCCAAGACCTGCACTTCAGGTTTTACCTGCTCAAAATGCACGGAAAATTGATACGGGAGAAATATCTGCCTCATACTTACAAAACAGAAAGCAGGGCACTTGATGCCATGTTGTGGCCTTCATCCAAAAATCAAAACTTTGGACAGTTAATTTAATTTCATTTATTTCATTTCTACACTGCCCGATAGCTGAAGCTCTCTGGGAGGTTCACAAAAAATGCACATCACAATACAGGATAAAAAACATAATATGAAATCTCTAACCTACCAAATTTTAAACAATCTAAACAGTGAAAACATTTACAATAAGATACTGGACCTGATAGAAACAACTGACATAAATGCCCCATCAGGTGCCTGGGAGCAGGGGACAGTCTTAACCTGGCACTGAAGAGTTGTCAGTGTTGGTGCCAGGCAGACTTCAGTAGGAAGAGCATTCCATAATTGGGGGACAACCACTCTTCCTTGTTTCCCTTGGAAGAAGGCCTCTAATGTTGATTGTAGTGTCTGCATAGGTTCAGTTGTCTCAGTGATGGCTGTTTCCCGGGTCTATATGGTGGCATCTTTATTGGACTATTTCATACCTCAGTAAGCTGGGCTGGCTCAGACATATGGATCTGTGATCTGTGAGTGAATCTCAACCTTGCACACTCTATTTTCCTCCTCTTTCACCCTCTCTGCTTTCCCAAACAAACCATAGTTTGCTTTTACATCTGAACTGGGCAGACTATGAGTTGCATGAACCACAGTTTGCATGGTTCTGATGTAACTGCAAAACTATGGTTTGCCATGACTGTGAGAATGTATCAGAGCACATAAGGTGAGGAGGGAGGGTGATAATGAAGTTCTCAAGTTGGGACTGATGCTCTCCTAGATAATTCCAAAGTATGGTTTGGTATTATCTCTGAATAGGGCCACTGTTTCTAATATTGGAAGTTTGAGATGCCTGTGTCACAACTAGAGCTGGGCCAAGCCTTTTTCAGGAATTCATTGGGGGGGGGGGCAAAATGAATGTGCCCCTGAAGAATGGGCAAGCACGACATTTTCAGTGAAACTTTCTGGGGAGGGGGCTGGCATGGCACTCCTTTTACTTAACTTTATAAGGTGGGTGAAATGGTTTCAGTCCCCCTTCCTTTAAATTTAAAAAAAAGCTTCACATCCACTCATACCATGACATACCCATGGGGCATCATTCCATGGGCATTCCAGGAAATGCTGTCATTTCAAGAGACTGTGGAGAGGTTCTTGCTACTATGAGTGGACACTGGGATTTTTTTACAGTTTAAAAGAAGAAGAAAACACATTTGGCCAACTTATAAGGTAGGTAAAACAAGCCACCAGCACTCCATGAAACGGTCATGGAGATTCTCCTGGCACAGCCCAAAAGCAACAGAAAAATTCCTTCCACACTTTTGCAGAGGTGGCTGCCAGTACCCCCACCCAGAGCTGCAGCCTGGGACTGGACTCCATCTTGGATGATAAGTCCAAGGAGATCCATTAGACCAGTGGCACCTGAGGCAGAGGTGCTGGAAACTAATCCAGATCATGCCTGGATCTGAGCCAGAGTCCATAATCTGGGAACCCCTACTTAGGGAACGTCTGTAGCCTGTGTCCTCAGAGCCCACATGCCTCAAGGAACCAATCCCTTTGTCACCAAGAAATCTCTCCCCTATGTTAGCCCATCAAAGTCAATGATGAGCCTGGAGAGATGTGATGGAAAGGAGGTAGAGTGTTAGATGGCAGGTCAGAGACCTGCCCCTAGAAGGACTTCCATCCATTGCTCAACAAAGGGGGAAAGCCTGGGAGGAGTGATCTGGCCCTTGGAGTATAAATGACTTGAGCCCCCACAAAGACTGTTGGAGAACGTTGCTTACTAGGAGATGCTCCAGGTGGTTCCTTGCCCTATAGGATTCTCAAATAAATAAATAAATAAATAAGTTACCTTTCTAGCCAGAAAGGTGTTCATTCTGTCCTCTTTCTGGCTCCTTTCCAGACACTTCAGTGAATTCAAACTCAAAATGAGGAAGCAATGGCAGGAGTCCTGGAGATGTTTGGAATTAAAATTTCTGTCTGGAAGTGACTTCTTGTTGTTGTTCTTTTCTCTTTTTACTCAGAGCAATGAGGACTTGCTCTGTGAGACAAGCAAGCACATACAAATAATTAACTGGACAACACTGAATGTCACAAGAGAACAGGAAGGAACCTGTTCACAAGAGAACAGGAAGGAACTTGTCTAACAGGACATTAGATTCTGTTAACATGTGGTTTGTTTCTTTCTGTTACTTTTGGCTTTTGAACCTCACGGATAGATGGCTTAATGCATTGTTCAAAAACTTCAGCTCCCAATTTTGCTTCAGGTGGAACAGCATAACTTGCTACATGATTGACAGACAAGGGGTAGACATAAGGACTTAAGTGACAGAGGGGATTGGAGAAGAGCTTAATTTGTGCCAGTCTTACCACAGACACTTTCTCACTTTCTTCGGGGAGACTTGAATATTGGAGCCTCTTTTTTTAAAAAAAAAGCATGCACTTTTGCAAGAGGTCTGGGAAATTAACCTTTTTCAGAGGTCTAGAAAATTGGGGCAGGAGGAGACAGTGGGCAGCCAGTGGAGCAGGGCAGAAGAGAAAGGGATGTAACTTACCCACCCAGTGATTAAGCCAGGGTTATCTTCCACCTTCCATGAAGAGTGCTGCTGCTAGTGTCTTCTGGAGGGGCTAAAACTGGAGAAACGTTGACACAGGGTGGAGACACAGCAGTGGGCGAGGCAGAGATATCAGCTATCATCACAGGGAAATCATGGGCTGAGCTTTGCCCTGTGGTATCTGCTACATCGCTCCTGCTGTATGGAAGATCTGCATAGCTGCTGGCGATTATTGGTGACAAACATATGTGCTGCTGGAATCATGCTGATGTGTGCATATGCTTGCTGTGACAGGTGGTGTGTGGGTGGAGACGTTGCTAGGCTTCCTTGCTCAACCTGAAGACAATTGTGGCATTTCTGAAGGAGGTGGTGTATCGCGCCTGACACCTGGAGAACCAGGGGCCTTGTCAGGGCTGTTCGTTTTGATCCCCAGCCCCCAGGAAATGACAAGTCAGCTCAAAGATTGTTCACAAGAGACAGCTTTATTGAGTAACTTTAGAGTTCATGCATACCCGAAACAAGCCGGGGACAGACCAGTGTGGCTCACAGGCGGGGCTCAAGGGTCCGAACCCAAAACAAAGGAAGCAGGAGCTTCTTATTCCTTTCTAGTGTGTACACAGTTAATGCTAGCAGCTAAGCTATACATCATAGCTACTAGGCCTTGAGGCTGACAGTTAAGCATAACAATATTGCTATAGGCTAACTAGCAGAATGAGTGCAACCCCATCCAGAACAGGTTGAACTCCCTCCATCCGGTCAGAGGAACCACCCACTAACAGCATCTCAGTCTTGTCTGGATTGAGCTTCAGTTTGTTAGCCCTCATCCAGTCCATTGTCGCAGTCAGGCACCAGTTTAGCACACCCATAGCCTCACCTGCTGGAGATGAAAAGGAGAAATAGACCTGCGTTTCATCAGCGTACTGATGGCAATGCACTCCAAAACTCCGGATGACCCCACTCAGTGGTTTCATGTAGATGTTGAACACGGCCGGCGCTACCACTAGGCCAACTAGGCGGCTGCCTAGGGCGTACGGCTAAAGGGGGCGCAGAAACGCTCCGCTCCTGCTTCACCTGTGCCCCAGACCCACGCAGACACTCGCCCTCTCCTCCTCCTCCTCCTCCTCCTCCAGGAACGGACGAGGAAGGGAGGGCGCGGGGCCTGCGCTCCACTTTCCGTGACGTGTGTACGGAAGAGGAGGAAGATGGGAGCGAGCAAGCCTGATCTCGTGGCAGCAGCAGCGGCAGCAGCAGCAGGAGCGCGCGAGGCGTCAGGCAGCCGGGGCTCGCTGCGCTTGGCGCGGATCTGGGCACGGAAGCCGAGCAGGAGAGCGGCCAGGCGGGCATGGGGCAGCAGCAGCAGCGCCCGTGAAGGCAGCTCCGCGCGGGGCTGCTCGCTTGGCGCCGAATCCCGCTCTGCCTCCTCCGCCTCTTCCACCTCCTCCGGGCAGGCGGGCTTGCCTCTGTCCGTCAGGGCGCAGCTGGAGCGGCTGGTGGCTGCTGATCCACCGCAGCTTGGCGCCTCTTCTCGCCTTCCTGCCTTCCTTCCTTCCTCCCTTCCCGGGCCACGGAGGCTGGCGGCAGCAGCAGCAGGAGGAAGCTCGCTCGCTTGGCCGACTCTTCCTCGCTGCCGCTGGGACTGCTGCCGCCGAGGGAGGGAGGGCTCAAGTGGGGGGGGCGCTAAATATTTGAATTTGCCTAGGGCGGCAAACTGCCTTGCACCGGTCCTGATGTTGAATAGCATGGGGGATAAGACTGACCCTTGAGGAACTCCATACTGGAGAGTCCAAGGAGCCGAACAATATGTCCCAAGCACCACCTTCTGAGATGGCCATCCAAGTAGGAGTGGAACCACTGCAATACAGTACCCCCCACTCCCAACTCAGACAGCCGCCCCAGAAGGATACCATGGTTGATGGTATCGAAAGCCACTGAGAGATCCAGCAGTATCAACAGGGTCACACTCCCCCTGTCTCTCCCCCGACATAGGTCATCATAGATCATATAGGGCGACCAAAGCTGTTTCTGTGCCAAAACCAGGTCTAAACCCGGACTGAAATGGATCTAGATAATCAGTCTCATCCAAGAGCGTCTGGAGCTGGTTGGCCACCACCTGTTCAAGGACCTTGCCCAGGAAAGGAACATTAGCTACCAGCCTAAAGTTGTTTAGATCTTCCGAGTCCAGACCAGAGAGGGTTTCTTCAAGAGTGGCCTCACCACAGCTTCTTTCAAGCGGTATGGGATGGGACCACTCCCTCTCGCAAGGAGGCACTGATCACCTCCCTGGCCTAGCTGGCTGTTCCCTCCCTACTAGATTTTATAAGCCAAGAGGGGCAAGGACCCAGTGTGGATGTGGCTGCCTGAACCTGTCCAAGCACCTTGTCAACATGCTCGAGCTGTTCCAACTGAAACTCATCCAAGAAAACATGACCAGGCAGGCTGTACTCTTGGAACCTCACCTGATTCAACTGCCATAACATTGGAGTCCAAGTCCCGGCAGATGCAACAGATTTTTCTTGGAAGTGCATAGCAAACATATCGCAGCGGGCCTCAGATGGATCCTGACTTTCAATAGTTCAAGAAACACAAGTAAAATTGCAAGTACATTATCTGTTGCCATGGCTGGTTTTATGCTAATGACTTATCCCTCAGCAGGGCCAGCCCTACTTTTAGGCAGAGTGAGGCAGCTGCCTCAGGCAGCAGATGCTGGGCTGGGCTGGGGGGAGCAGCAAGATGTTGAAAGACAGAGCTGAATGTGCCACGTGGCCTGCCCCCTAAGCTATCCTGCCCTCTGGTGTACACTGTCTCATCACCAGTGTTGAAGGAAGTTCCAGTCTGGTTGGCTTTTGTACATGGAATAGGGAGAGGTGCCATCTTGTTCTCTGCCTCAGGAAGCAAAATTATCTTGGGCCCGCTCTGCCTCTCAGATTCAGTGTTCCTCAGATGTAAAATATGAATAGTAATTCTTTCCTTTGTCCAAGTCTTTGTGTTGCTCTCTTGGCCAATTGTAGAGTTTTGTGTTAAGGATCTCTGCTCTGTATTAGCTCAGATGTAGATTTGTACTTGCATATGCACTTGTCTCGGTGTAAAGCTCATGTGGGCAGAGTAGATAAGGCGCTGCGCCCTTTGTGCTACTATTTGGCATCTTACTCCGCCCTCCCCCAGTCACTATTTCCTGTTTGGGTTCAGTTGGTAGGGATGTTGCATAGTGGTTAGAGTGTTGGACTGGGACTCGGGAGATCCGGGTTCTAGTCCCCGCTCGGCCATGAAACTCACTGGGTGGCTTTGGGCCAATCACTGACTCTCAGTCTAACCTACCTCACAGGGTTGTTGTGAGGATAACATGGAGGAGGACTATGTAAGCCGCCTTGGGTTCCTTGCAGGAAAAAAAGGCGGGGTATAAATATAATAATAAATAAATGGATCCAGGATGTCCTTGGGGCCAGCATATAATTGGCCCCTACAACCCTAAAAAGCTCCGCTGGGTGGTAAATGGAGGATTGAATAGAGGCAGTGAGAGATGTCGTTTCTTTGCCGTCTCACTGCCCTAGATATACTTGAGTGTAGGCACATACCAGGGCTCAACTGCATCTGCTAGGAGTTTTTCTCCATCTCCACTCAAGCCATCTCCTGTGTTGTTTCATCACTCTCAGCTCCAGGGTGTACCATGGAGCCTGACAAGCTCTACTACAGAGAGGGTGCTCAGAAGCGATCTACAGTAAGGATAACATTGAGAACCCTGCTGTTATTTGCTACTGTTCTGCTGGGGAAGCACTAGAGATAGGGGTTGTACCTTGTGGGGGGGACTTGTCTCGCCTTGCCTCTCCTCAGTGAGCAGCCCCCCCCGAAGCCAGTATTCTCTGTGGCGCGAAGCGATTCTCCGCCTGCTCTCACTCGGGCAGCCACGCCGGCAGCGCAGGGTCCCGTCGCGTCATTTCCAGCTGGCCGGAAGTGACGCAACGGGACCCTGCACCGACCTCCAGAGGCAGGGAGTTCCACAGAAATGGAGCCACTACACTGAAGGCTCTTCTCCTGGTGGACTCCAATTGGGCCAAAGGTCCATGAGGAACCACCAGGAGCATGTCATCTGATGACCTCAGCGACCGGGCAGGTTGGTATGGGAGGAGGCGCTCTCTCAGGCAACCTGGTCCCAAGTTGTTTCGGTCTTTGTACATAAGTACCAGAACCTTAAACCTGACCTGGTAGTGAATAGATAGCCAGTGCAGTTCCTTCAGCAAAGATGTTGCATGCTGAGAAAGGGCAGCTCCCGACAACAGCTGAGCTGCTGCATTCTACAATGGCTCCAGCTTCCGGAGCAGCCTTAAGGGCAGCCCCGCATAGAGTGCATTGCAGTAATCCAGTCTTGAGGTTACTAGTGCCTGTACCACTGTGGCCAAGCTATCCCTGTCCAGGAGAGGCTGTAGCTGGTGAACCAATCAAAGATGGTAAAAGGCACTCCGAGCCGCCGCAGTCACTTGGGACCCCAGCAACAATGATGGATCTAGAAGTACCCCCCAAACTACGAACCTGATCTTTCAAAGGGAGTGCACCCCCATCCAGAACAGGCAATGAGCCTATCTCCGGGACTCGGGAGCCACTCCTCACAGGGCTTCCATCTTGCCAGGATTCAGCCTCAGTTTATTGGCCCTCATCCAGCCCATCACTGAGTTCAGGCACTGATCCAGGACTTGCACAGCCTCTCCTGATTCATTTGTCACAGGGAGTTTCTCTCTTCTTTTATACTGTACAAACATTTTAAGACCTGGGTATGCACAGCAAGCAAGCCAGCTGCTGAGTGCTAAGAAAATATTGTCCCAGAGAGCCATAGGACTGAAGCAGTGCTGCCACTTTGCTGCAGTGACAAAAACCTTTTCAGGTTTAAACAGTAATTGTTGCTGCTGTTGCAAAGCAAGAGAGATACTCCCATGGTTCATCAGGACCATCTCACATCTTGCCCTCACAATGCCTCATTCTAGGGGGTGAAACTATGACACTATGTCCTAATCTGGTTACTGGGGGCAAATCAGAAAAAAAGCATGCAGTGTGGTGGCTATATCAGACGTATTGACTGAGTGAGAGCAAAAGGGAAGAGGCTCAAAGGGAATGATTTTTATTTATTTATTTATTCATTCATTCATTCATTCATTTCTTATATTTTTGAATCGCCCATCTGGCCAGTCATCAGGCCACTCTGAGAGCTACTACCCATGAGCAAGCAAACCTTGCTTCCAGTTTCCAGGAATTCACGGGGGGGGGGGTCGAGCGGAGGGCAGGTAAGTTGCTGGAGGCTTGGGGGGGGTCAAGCTTGGCGATTTTGCCAACCTTCCCCCCCCCAACGAACGGCACTTACATTCCCACTATCTGAACTTCACTATTTAAAAAAAAAAAAAAACTTAATAGAAAGGACTTTAGTCTCCTCCTCCCCCACAAGGGTGAATACCCCTTTCTTAGGGAAGGGTCTTGAGAGGGTTGTGGTGAAGCAACTGCAGGTACTCTTGGAGGATACTGATTATCTAGACCCATTTCAGTATCGGTTTCGACCCGGTTATTGGACTGAATCAGCCTTGGTCGCCCTGATGGATGACCTTTATCTGGTGAAGGATAGTGGGAGTGCAACTCTGTTAATTCTGCTCAATATCTCAGCAGTTTTCGAGATACTATCGATGATCGTATCCTCCTGGATCGACATGGAAGTTTGGACATTAGAGGCACTGTATAAAACACATACCCGCTGATCGCGGGGTTCTCGGTGAACACCCTGCCCGCTCGGTCTGCACTCGGTCCACGCTCGCCGCAAATTCTGGGGAACCGGAAGTGATGCGACAGGTCCCTGTCATGTCACTTCCAGGTCCCTGGCGCTGCGTTTTTAACGTAAATACCAGGGTAAACTACCTTAAAATGGCTGCGAATGGCAAATCGCAGCTGTTTTTAGGTGGGTTGCCCTGGTATTTAAGTTAAAAGCATAAGCCAGGGACCCAGAAGTGACGTGACAGATCCCCGTCGCGTCACTTCCAGTTTCCAGGAATTCACGGGGGGTGTCGAGCGGAAGGCAGGTAAGTTGGTGGGGGCTTGGGGGGGGCAAGCTTGGCGATTTTGCCAACCTTCCCCCCCCCCCCCGACGACCGGCACTTACATCCCCACTATCTGAACATTATCATCTGCCCGCCAAACTTTCATGCACCTTCCCTGGTTCTCGGAAAGAATTTCACCTCCCCCATTGAATATGACATGCACCACCCTAAAAAAAAATGTGGCCTGAGATTTTCAGTCCAGATTTGAAGTAACCTCAGCAGTACACTTAAACACTTCGAAAATTCAATTAATGTGGTTCAACATAACATAGTTCCTGAGACACCACTGCAATTCATTGCTTCAGATTCATGCAATGGAGAAAATCCAATTATTTCCATTGAAAATGGATTCAGTTTTCAATGCTTTTAAACTTATGAGGTTTCTGTTTAAATGTTTAGTGTGGGTCCCATGGCTCATTTTCAAATATTATTCTGATTCTGAACTCATGTTTTCAACCGTTTATGTACTTGAACAGGCATGAAATATTCATTGTACTTTGCAAGTCAGATTCTACAGTAAGGATAACATTGAGAACCCTGCTGTTATTTGATCCTGTTCTGCTTGGGGAAGCAGCACCGTGGTTTCTTGCTCATGTAAGTACATATTTGTTGACTGACTACTGTTAATATGTTCCATAATGTGACTCTGTATGATCCCTGATTTTTTGCTCTTCCTTTCCCCATTACAGGTCTAGCAAATTACAATAATAAAAAAAGTTTGTTTTGTTTTCAAGTACTGATTTTTTTTTAATTAAAAGAGTGAAGGAAACATCCTTTGCCATAACGAGCCTTTTTCTAACTTGAATCATGTGCTCTCTGGGTGTGCAGCTGGGTGACGAAGAACACTTTTGTTTGCAAACTTTGGCCTCATTTGATGGGTGAGAAATAGTGTGTGACTGTATGAAGGAATAATAAAAGCGCTATGCTGCAGGCATTCCATATCAGACTTTAACACATGAAGAAGGAGAGCGAGGATGAGCATGCAAGCTCTGCCCACTCCATCACCATCCTCATCATGCTTCACCTGCTCAGGGTAAATTTCTGCAGTGGTGAGTTTTCTGTATCCCTGGATGCTTCCTGAAAGATGCAAAACCCTGAAAAATCAGGGATCTAATATCATCCCCGATAAAGAAGGGCCCTCAAGATACAGAAGGGCCCTCAACATGTGGAGGACAACAAAGATGGGGATGGAGGAGGAATAAGCATGCTCTCCCTTGCTCTCCCTTCTCACATGTTAGTTAGTTGGACATAGGATTCTTGCATACGGCTAAAGAGAGGTTATCTATCTGAATGAAGGAGCCAAGTGTAGGTTTGGGTCAAAATTTATTGGTTTACCATGGCCAGCCCTGCATCCTCAAGAATTGATCCCAAGACACCTTGCATCTTTATGTAACAGAGTTCATGTTACTATACATCAGAAAAAGAAAATATGTGTATTTAAACAACTTTTCATACTGTTTATGTATACTGATGGAAATATCGTGCATGAGGGCTCACTATATAATTGCTTCATATATGCTACACACTCAGGGGGAAGGGAGAGAACTATGGTGGGTGACCAACTGTGGCAATGTGATCAAATGGCCTCTCAAAATTCTCCATCCTATTTGTGGGGTGTGGGGGGGCAAAATCACTGTATTTCTCCAGGGGGAGGAGAAATTCTCCCATTAGCTTATCAGGAGTCGGGCTCACCTAAGGTGTTTTTTAATATATATATATATATATATATATATATATATTATTTCCTTGCTGTTGTTGCTCCCTGTGACAAATGGGAGTCTGCACTTGCAACTCTGCAAGGTAGGGCAGGCTGCAAGACAACACTAGTGGTATGTTTTGGAGATAAGGCTGCCACTACCCACTCTTAGCCTCAACATGTGGGAATCCAGGTTCATGGTCTGTACCTATGGAGAAAGATTTACTCCTTTTCCAGAGCTTCCTTGAATCTCCGTGAAATCCAGGCTACGGTATATGTCAAGTGTGTGAGTAAGACCAGTCTCAGGCTAGGAAAAAGGACTAAATCAACTCCAGTTTTCAAACGAGTCCCTTTATTCAGGAACCAAGCAGAGAGAAGTTTACAATTGCTTTTCAAATGAAATAAAACATAGACTTAGCTAGCTACTACTTGACTTATTCCAAACCTATATCGTAAGATTGGCTTATCACCAGAACAGCTTGTAGGTGGAGAGCAACCGGGGCTCCTCAGCATGGAGGAGTCTAGCCTAGCCTTGACTGTTTGCCAGCCACTCAAAGACAAATGAAGATTTCACAATCAAAGGTATTTCTATGCAGGTGGGGAGGTAGGCAACTCCCAGAGAAGGAATGGAAATTCAAACTGAACATTCAGTAGCCTGAAGTGACCTTGATCATATGCCCTTCAGGTGGTTCCTGTATGTACCTATTTAACATAGGAATGAGTCATGAGTGTGTGTGGGGGGGTGTCAAGCCTCAAATGTGGAGTAATGCAAAATACCCACAAATGTCTTGGCATGTCCTTTGTTCACAGACATGTTCTAAAAGGGAGGGGGGAAAGTTGGATTTTGTCACACCAATACTGCAAAAGGCAGCAACAGCAGCTTTGTTGGCTGCATGGGCACCATTTTGCATCCTCCACAATGCTCTGGACCTAGTATAGGTCCAGGGCATTTTGGGGTGGAGGGGTGGAGAGAGAGAATGGTGGCTGCCACACACAAAAAAGAGTGGACAGTATTCAGAGAGAGTTCTGTAGAGTGGCTTGAGAAATTTTGGCTCAGTTCTAGTTAATTGACGTAAAGATCCGGGCACAAACTTAGAAAGAGATGGATCTACACACATGTGCACACATGCACTACCTGCTCCTATCCCCCCCCCCCACACACACACATAAACAAAGATGTCGACCTCACCATTGTTGGGGAAGAAATGGGGTGAAGAGGAGAATTATGCCTTTATTATCCAATATAAAACACAGAGAGGCAGTTCACCTGCTCATGAGCAGTGCCTCTTGCCATAATCTGTGTTACGGGATCTAAATCTGGAAATGTCTGCAGCATGTTGGCCATATCAGAGGTATATTAGCCAAATGTGAGTTCAAGGGGGATTTTTCTTCAGGGCTTAGTGAATAATATCTCCCCACACTCCACCTTTGCTGGACCCAAAAGTAAACCATGGTTAGCTTAAACTAAAAGCAAAAACTTCTCTTTTCATCCTCCCAGTCATACCAGAGGATGAGAGGGGAAGGGGGAGTGCATGAATCTGAGGTCATTGTGATTTGCTAGGTTTTAATGAATTGTTTTTATTGATCAGTGTGCTGCATACTTGTTTTCTAGCTTTGACTACTAATCCTGTTAGAATAGGATACAAGTTCAATTGATGTGGATGGTGTTAGTAATAATAATAATAATGATAATGATAATGATAATAATAATAATGATGATGATTATGATGCTAACAATAAGTATGGGTGTTCTCCTGTGGGGAAAAACAATCATTATATGAAGCTGTTATTAGAGTTTGCTTAAATGTTTTGTGAAGGAGGACCTACAATATGTTTGATCTCCTCCAGAATCTTTTGTTGAACATTTTCTACATTCTTCTTTGTTGCAGTAAGCAACTTTTCAATCTCCTCATCCGAATAGCTCAACCTGAAGGTTGAAAACTGCTCTCTGTATTCAGCAATTTCATCTGAAAATGAGAGACATTGTGAAAGAATGAACTGAATCAGGATCCTGACGAAATTTGCAATGCATTCAAATGAGTTCAGATTTCTATTAACTTGACCCACAGATTCCACAGCAGACCAGATGCGGAATTCCAGATTCCACAGACTTGCAGACTGGCTCTTTCCAAGTTTCATGGATTTCACAGACTTGCAGAGCATTTTTCTTTTTCTTTTTTTACTTTCCAGGATTGTATGCAAATTTAGTCATACAAAAATAAGAAAGGGGTGGGGGGGAAACTGACCAGAAATGCACATTTTCCCCTACAGGCTAAACCATGAAAATGTGGGTTTGGAGGGGATTTGTGCATTTTTCATTCCCCCCCCCCACTTTTGGTGAGATTTGCACAAATCTGCATTAACTAATATGCATTAGTGCTAATGCCTATGTGCGCACTAGTACTAATGTGAATGATATCAAAACTAAATTCTGCAACACTAAATTCTGGTAAGAAATTCTGGTTTAAAAAAATTCTGATTCTGTCAATGAGCAGACAGCAGAATGAAAGACACCTGACAATCAGCAAAACACGATGGAATGGATTTAACATTATCCATACATTCCTAATCAGGAAGAAGCATAGAAAACCACACATTCCACAGACTCCAGCAGGAAATTACATTATTGAGCATGCTAAGGGGGATCTGACCCACTGGGTGAGAGGTTGCAAGGTTCCAGTCAGCCTTCCCCACTGCTCATTCACTCATCCTGTCCCAAGGTGATGTTTGCTTGGAAGGTGGGAAATGAAAGGGATGGTTGTCTTGATGCAGGGCAGGGTAGGCACCAGGCAGGGCCAGTGCAAGGCAGTTTGGTGCCCTAGGCAAGATCAGATGTTTAGCACCCACCCTTTCTACTTGAGCCCTCCCTCCCTCCAGCCCTATGCTCCTGGCACCCCCTTTAGCCCGGCGCCCTAGGCAGCTGCCTAGTTGGCCTAATGGTAGCACCAGCCCTGGCACCAGGACGAGCCAGGCGTGAATTCTGAAGGGGCTGTCTTGTAATGTTGCATAGATCTCTGAACCAGGAAAGTTCATATTCCAAACAATCTGAATTATTCCAGGCATCTCATACTGCTGATAATCGCAATGGGGCATTCAAAGCTCCCAAAAGCCCTCTTTGGAGGCCTCATGGTGGGGTGGGGTCTTTCACGGTGCTCTCTCCCTCTGCTCTGGCTAGCCTTCCTCTCTCCCATCTAGTCTCTAAGTCAGTGTTCTCCAACCTTGGGTCTCCAGATGTTTTCGGCCTACAACTTCCAGCATGCTGGGAGTTGTGGGCCGAAAACATCTGGGGACCCAAGGTTGGAGAACACTGCTCTAAGTCCTATCTGCAGCAATCCCCTTCCCCACTAGCCACTTCCCACCTGCCTTCTCTCCCCTCTCCTAGCACAGCCACCACAGATCACTCACTTTCTTCTGTCCTCTGGCTGGCATCTGGAATGGAAGGGAGGGTGTCCGATCAGAAATAAAGGGGGTGTATATGAACAGCTAGGCTGAGACAAGGAGGCCAGAGTGAGGAGGAACTAGACATGGAGAGCAGATTTGAGTCCACAGCAGATTTGGGTCTTTGTGCAGGTGCCAGACTAAGCCTCCATGCGCATGTGGACACTGCATTGAAGACCCCCAGCACTAGATGTTTCCCAAAGGAATCCCATTCCCAAGTTACCTGGACAGTTGGCTTTGTTGAACTGTGGGAAATGCATGACTGTTGGGGCACCTTTTTTTCCTCTGAAGATATAGCAATCCGACGGGTTGTCATGCAGTTCTTCTTTCTCCTCTGTCTCGGGAAATTGTATTTGTATTCCATTTTTACCACAGTATTTTGCAGCTTGTTTAATGGTCTGAACCAAAAGGTAAAAGATTGAAACCTGTAGTTAACTGCCAAAGCCACTTAGAAAAGTAGCTGCTGGCAGGCTAGAAAGAGTACTAACGGCTACTTCCTGGGTTGCATTTAGGGACCCTTCTGACATTACCTTATGGGCATGAGAAGCGATGTTCCATGACTCCCTCCTGCACTACTCTAGTGATGTGAGAAGTCCAAGACACTCTGTAAAGCTGCTTCCAATGCCAATGTCATCCATAGGGTGAGAAGCTACCCTGTAGATTTCCCCCATGGGACCTGAAGCTTCTGATATTACAGAATGGTGTGAAAAAGAGACATCTTGTGACAGCTACAAAACTGCTAAGGAAATTTCAGAATGACTTTTGAGAGAACAGCATATTGCTCTAACACCTCTTTGTAGTGTCTACACTTCATTTCTAACATGATAGCAGGATAATGCGAGGCATGTCTAATAATATTCTTTGTTGTTTTAATGAATGCAACTGGCAGCATTATCCTTTGATCAGAATTCTATCTTCCTATGCCTCCCCCTTTAAATTAAATGAATTACCAGAAAAGGATCTCCAGCACTGAAGTCAAAGGAGAGGATCAGCTTCACCTTCCTCTCAGGCCAGCAGAACAGATGGGTAAGCAGTGTTTATGGCCAGACCAGCATCGACGAGATACAGAAATGGTTTGCTTGTCAGCTCAGGGCATTTAAGGTCAGCTAATAATATGTGAAACAGAGTGTTACTGTAAAGCTAATTGAACCAATACAAACCTGCTAGTTACTAAGAATCAGTACAGATACTACTACTGCTACCGCTGGTACTGAGAATTTCATCCAAACAGTACGGCAGATGCTATAAAGAATACAGAAGTGAAATTGTCCTTGTGCAAAAGGTAAATTAGGGATGGATGAATCTGTCATTTTCTCCTTTCCCTACATTTGATTTTTTTTCTAAATCTCAAGTTTCTTTCCTTCCAACTATAAATTATGTGACTGTTGGTAAATCCTTATTTTTAAAAAAGTGAAATGAAATTTTCATTCGTCTGCACCAGTCAAATTGAATCAGTACAGCTATTCCCAACTTGGAGAGTAATATGATGTACGTGCCTGCCAATGTAGCTGTTAATGATGAGAAGCATGTCATTAAGGGGGGGGGGGAAGTGGCAGTCCTAATTCAACACTAAAATGGTTGAATACACAGGGATTCAAGCCCAGGTGAACAGCCAAGGCCCTGGGCCCAGGTAGACGAATCTCCTAGTTTTCTGCAGAGGAAATCTGCTCAAATTAGGAAATTTGTGCAAAGAGAACTGGGAATCAGGAACAAGATGAATGTGAGCACATGTTTGACAATTTGCAAATATTTTTGGCAGACATGTGCTCATGCTCATGTTTGGGGCTTTTATGGGGCCGGGTTCACATGTTTTGAAAACAAAAAAAAAAAGTTCTCATACATCCCTTCCAACATGGAAAGTATGAGTGTGTAACTTCTCAGACTATAACCCTTTGTCTACACTGTCCTTGGTGCTGTGTGGGATGTATGCAATAACTTGTATATCAGATAATAACCAATACCCAGATACAGACATCACACTGCAACACAACCAGGTTGTTCCATGTTCGTGGAATTGTGAGGTCACAATCCTGAGAAGTCTGGCAAAAGATTGCCAGTCATGAATAGAAGGTTAGTGGATGCCACATCATGTAATTACAAAGCTCTTGCCTGTTTCAGAAAATTATAGCTAAGTGGTTCATGCGCCTGTATAAGAATTTCCCTATCCTGCCCATAAATTGTCTTACAAATTACATTATCTCTGATTGAGATAGCAGAAGGATGCCCCTTTTAAGGTGACACTTGCCATCCACAGTTTTTATAAATACAAATATAATTTTTAATCTGTGGCCTTATTTAATCAATTCACAGTGCAATTCTAGGACAGTTTACTCAGATATAAGTCCCTCTGTGCTCAATGGGGCTTACTCCCTAGTAAGTGGGACTGTGGCTCAGTGGTAGAGGTAGAGCACATGCTTTGCATGCAGAAGATCTCAAGTTCAATCCCCGGAATCTCCAGGTAGGGCTAGAAAAAATCTTGTCTAAAGCCCTGGAGAGGTCAGTGCTGCCAGTCAGTGTCAACAATTTGCAGCTATATGGACCAATGGTCTCTCTAACTCAGTATAAGGCAGTTTCCTGTGTTCTTAAGGGTGTATATGATTGCAGCCTAAGTGTTGCAGCTGTGCAAAAACTTTTCGTCTCATAATGCTCTTTTCTCTGCAGTTCACATCCCCAAAAACCCACATCCCTCCTCCTTCCTCCTCAAAGATCAGAACTTCATGACCCCATGCACTATTGAATGCCACCAAAAATGGCATTCCCATATCAAGTGTGTCCCCTTTCCGCTGTAAGAACGTAGGAACATTTATCCCATGATGTGACTTCATTGGGTTGTAAGTTTCCCTGCTTTTTTACATCATTGGCTGTTGCTGGCAAAGATGAGGAAACTCGCAATGTGATGAAGTCACATCATAGGATAATCACATCATGAGATATACTGCTACGTGTAATAGGGACGAAGGGAAGAATGCAACATGGGGGTTCCATTTTAATGCCATCTCCACAAAGCATGTAATAGGCACTCCTAACCCAAGAGTACAATACTCACACAAGTGATCAATTTATATACAAGCATAATATTAGTAGTGCAATTGTAATAGAAGCTTACAGCAGCGGTGCAGGAAATTATGGGTGCTTCCCCATGTCCAATCAAGAAGGCATAACAATGTCTTTATTATCACATTGGCAAAGTGATTGATAAAATCTGAAAGAAATGAAATGCAGAGCTAAGAATAATTTCACAAATGATAGCCTGAAATCCACGCACTCCAAAATTGGTTTTCAACTTCTGAAATCTAGAGGGTGTAATTCCAACATAGTAAGCTTAAAATGAAGAAGTATGGAGGTATCTTCTTCTTTTTTTTCCTGACAGAGATATTGTAGTTTTTGTGCTGGATCTAGGTTTGAGGAGAACCTTAACAAAGTGCCCTCTGGAGGGGTCCTGTTCTGTATCAGTGGATCCCGCCACCCCAGTGGGCTTACCAGCTGTTGGCAGCAGCAGCACTTCAATCTGTACTAGGCAGCAGTTAACTGCCCATCATTTAAATTTCCCACAATGCCCCAATGTGACGCTATGTTGGGGGCATTCTGGGTAAAAATGGCAGGTGGCCCCCAGACCAAGATATTGCTTCAATGAAATCCATTGTTAAGAAACATCCCTATAAACAGAGTGAACCTATCCATTAAAAAATATCCTTAAACCACCAAGGTGGTTGCCCCAGAATCTGACTATATGGTAGGTTAGACCTCTTCAGGTCACCTAGTTCTATGGGACTCTTTCCACTACAAATCTTACTAGTCGTTATTACTCATTGGTGGAAAAATGGATGTCTGAAGTCAACAAGTAGCAGAATTCCTTTTTCAAGCCACATGTCATGCACATAGCTCCCACTGACAGTTTGGGAAAGTTTTAGAATAAGAAAAAATAGCAGGAAATGCTAACATTTAGGAATAAATAGAAAGAGAACAAAGAGAGAAGCTTGCCTAGATTATATTAAACTACCAAATTCATAGGTCTTCAAGGAGACCTGGAGACTTTTGGGAAGAACTGCTGCTCAAAAGCAACATATGCCCACTATGATACTTGCCTCCACAATCTGTGTCCAAAACTTGATACAGTCTCATACATTCTTTCTTTCTTGTTTCTGCATCTGCAGAATACCAGGTCTGACGGATCTCTCTGAGCAATTCACAGCTTTTGCTGGAACTATAGCCTTTGTAAAAGGTGAAAAATCATGGCAGGTTAAGCAGGATGAAAAACGAGGCTTTCTAGGCAAAAAGGGAAAATGAGTGATGTGTAAAGGTGAAACATTACAGAACCTGAGATTAACAGTGCATTCCTATTCAAGTCTTCATTAAATTCAATGGGACTTACTCATAAATAAGTGGGTATAAGATTGCAGCCTAGTTCAGTGTTGATCTAATTTGCCTAGTTCAGTAGTCATTGGAATAGACACAGAATCATCAAGTTCTCCGAGTTGCAACTAAAGTCTTACAAAGCAGTCCTCTGGCCCCTAGACAGCACCCTAAACCACCCAAAGGTATAATGATATACCCAAAGGACTACCTGCTTCCATATGAAGATCTGCCTGTTCATTAAGCTCTTCATCAGAGGCCCTGATATGAGTACCCCCACCCTCAGACATTACACAGGGGTTTCTTGGTGGTAATGCTGCTGTCTCCAGGGATGCTCGCTCTGCAGTCTACTTTATTAGCTCTCAAGTGCCAGGTGAATCCATTCAGCTTTTAATAGATAGTATTTTAATTCTGTATTTGCTGTTTTATTGCTGGTTTTGTTGCTCCTCTTACAGCGTGATCCTATGATGCTGCCCATAACCCTCCAAACCTGGAGGATTACGGGCATCCTATTGAGGGTGGAAGAATATCCATTCCACCATGCTCCCCTTGCCCTCAAAAACATATAGACGGCCTATTTCAGTCGTTTAGATTTTTTGCCTCTCCTCACAAGGAGAAGAGGCTGAGGCACCGCCTGGATTCCTTGGAATCTGGAGGAGCCTCGCCTTGCCCCTCCTCACCCCCAGGAACATCCCCCAATGGAGAACTGAACACAGTGTTCTGTTTGGTTTCCCTCCAGCACAGAAAGAACCCTGCCAGCTACGAGGTGGGGAGGGCGCTCCGTGGCGCTGCTTGGAAAGGATTTCTGAGTTCGCTGTGCCATCTGCGCCTCTTCCTATGTCCCTTCCAGACAAGGTCGGAGGGACATAGGTTGCTTGCGCCCCTTAGTATTGTTTTTAGATAGTCGCATAGGTTTTAAGTTGATTGTTTTGATTTTTGTTGTTAGCTACCTTGGATGTTGGTGGGAAAGAAAGCTCTTAAATTGACAACAAATAATTCATATAGTATGATGACGATTTGAGAAGGAAAAAAATCTTGTGGTCAACATTCACTTACTTCTCAACATGCTTTCTAGGTGGTCAAAATGCTTGTCTTCTACTCTTCCATCTGACGATTCACACAGCAGCAGCTCCAGAACAGACTGACAACCCTCACTGAGTATGTTAAGTTTCTGGTCATCTTGGTCTTAGCAATGAAACAGCAGGAAAAATAGGGTTACAAATACTGGCCTACTCTCAGCTCATTTGAGATAAACTATATATGGTAGCCATTTTACCTTAATATCCAGGTGTTTCCCCCCACCCACCCACTGTTGAGCACATAAAAACCTTGGGGTGAAGGATGGCCTCTTTTTCATTCTTTGCCTTCAACGGCCTCCAGAAGCCTCCATTAAACAAGGAGACATTAAACGAATATTTCTGATGTTTAACTTGTAAGTACTCTTGTTTATTTAGCCATGCATAAGGAGGGAGGTATCAGCAGCAGGAGTACACACACAAAAAATCTTTAGAAAAATAACACTAAGGGGAAGAATGCTCAAAAACAGCCACATAAAGACTGGCCTTGCTATTTGTACATGTGGAACAGAGTGGTTGGAATCCTGAATAGGGAGGACTCCACACTGCATCATTTTGTAACAGATTCCACTTGTTAGTGTAATGTTTTCCTTCCTATGTTCTATAAGATACATGTTTAAATTTTACCAAGTGTACAGTTAGAAATGCAGGAAGATGCCTTCTACTTAGTCAGACCATTGGCCCCTCCCACTACAGTTACTCTCTTCAGTTGTGAAGCAGGCAAGATATGGCCTTTATGGTAAGTTGTCTCTCCACAGAACCAGCTATTCTGTACCTCCCCGAAACTCAGCATTGTAACGCTGGACCACTACCCATTAACTTGTAATTTGCCAATTCCAAATTATTAGGCCTGCAAGATTTAGTTGAGGAGCATTTAATCTACTATTCTGCCACAAAGTTCCTCAGATTCACACAACAAACAGCTCTCCCAGATATGTTCGTGGTGCAGCTCAGAGGGGACAGAAGGAGATGAATGGTACTTATTAAGTGCTTCTACCTTGGCACATTGTATACTTTATATGTTTGACCTTTTCTGCCCCCATGGTGAGATGAAGGGGCATGGGAAACTATTCGTAGTTGGCCCAACACTGTTGCTGGGACTATTGGATGATGGCACTTTGGTGCACAACTTGATTTGAACCTGAGATTTTCTTAACTCAACCTCTTGAGAGCCTTTGACCCATATTTTAGATCATGTTCAACCCATGTTTATACCAAATATCTGTTCATACTGACTATGGGGCCTCTCTAGTGTGTATTGGAGATAGAAGGACTACTGGCCCGTAAGAGTCTTCAAAATTGTCTTTAGAGTTTGTGGGGATGATCGGGTCATCATAGAGATGTGGAAAGAAGCCTAGAGTGGAGGAGTAAATGTTACAATTTGTTGTAACATCTTACCCAAGTTGGTTGAAGAAGAGATTCTTGATCTGGCATGGTCTAGAAGATGGTTTAAAGCATCTTAAGATAAACAACACAGAGAAGATAAAGGTAACAACCACATGAGGGTCTACTTTTCAAAGTACAGCATAACAATATAGCTAGCAACACCCAGATTACTACTACTACAACAATGGTGCCAGACAATACATTGTTTGAGTGTTGAATTTTCCTTTTCTGTTTTGCCAAATTATGACACCCCATTATGACAACCCCATAATCACTAGTCAGCCATTAATCACTAGTCAGCCACCTAGGTCACCTTCCATTTATTAATAGAAACTGAATCTACCACCTTTTAGTTACTTAACAATTGAACATTATGTTATAATATTACACAAAGTGCTGTGAGCAGATAGGAAATGTGTGGTATTATTTTATTTTTAAGCAAAGGTTTACCTGACCCTCCTATGCCGCTGGCACACTATCGAGCACAAATACATTCAAATAAATAAGGGAGTGGCTTCAAATCATAGAATACATAGGCCATAGAATACAATTTTTCTCAAGCAACATTGCCCTTAAAAATTGCCACAGCCCTCAGCCTAATTTCACATGGCCCTCAGCATCATTCTGCTCTGCAGGTGGGGCAGGCCTACTCTCAGTCTCCAGACCAGCACTCTGAGAATCGCTTTCTCTTCCACTTCATGGATGGTGCATGAGAGGTAGAGAAGCAGAGAAGGGATGGGGTGGCACAGAGAGAGAAAGAACTATGCAATTGTTATTGTACATTTCAGGCTCCACCCACTTTTGGCTCTGGCTTCCACCCCCATCAACTCTGGCTCCCTCCATCACCAACTGCAGCCCCCAATTGGCTTTTTCTGTGGATCAACAGCCCTTCATAGGAAAAAGGTTCCCCACCACTGATGCTTAAGCCCCCCCCCCATAAATTCACATCTGTGTGATTTGAATTAGGGGCTTCTCAGTCTACAGCTCATTATACCATAACAGCATCCCAGCCTTTGTAACACTTAAGGGTCCCCATCCACAGATCATCATGTAGCTGGTCCAGCAAATCGTGTTATCTGCTTTGGCAGTAGTCAAAGCTGAATGAATGTACTGTAGGTGGTGGTGGGGAAGCCTACCAACATCTCCATGCATGTACATGATCCCCACCACTGAACATCTGCAGTTATAGAGATCAAGGAAGGATGTGCCTAGAATCAAGTCTCCCCACCTACCAGAAAGGTGCTCAGCAGTCAGCACTATCAGAGCTGATAGCATTGACCATTCACAAGAGTTCACAGACACTTGTTTGTATATACACATGATCCCTGCTTGTTTGTAGAGAGAGATCACTATCTTCCCAGCATCCCTTTCAATAGTTCAAGATTCCTCAGGGAAGTCTTGAATGGTTGGTTCCATGTATATGATCAGGCCACCTGAACAGCCATGCTCCAGGAATTTTTCCTGCCCCACACCATCTCACGGTCTCTGATCCTGGCCTCTGGGCCAAAGAAAGAGCAATACCTTGTATTTTATTTGTAATTTCTTTCTTACTTCCAAGGGCACTTCCCCATAAACCTGAAAATAAAGAAGAGATGGCATTAACAGTCCGATGTTTCACCTGGTGACAGTAAAAGGCCAGAATTAATATTTCATTAATATAGCATGACATAACCTTCCCATCAACAGAGGAAAGGAAGGTAACCCCACACACCCCAACCACCACCCCCGGGCATCAGATTTCCTTTTTGTTGTCGGATCCAGGGCATTTTGCTATATCAATCCTCCCAAACAGCCCCCGCCGCCAAAGAGTTATTTTTTTTCATTGTTTTTTTTGTTTGATTTACACATTTTTCCATAGCACTTGTAGACTACATTCCCACTCTACATTCCTAGCAGTGTGGGTCATGAAAATACAGATTATGCTACCTGGCTTGGAGTTTGGCAGTCTGAGAATGACACACTTAAGGGGGAAAAATGTATATGATGGTGATATACCTTCCAGATAGCAGATATTTTTCTCCTTCCTCTCTTCAGTCATTTGCCCATTTTGAAATATGCTTCCAAAGTATTTGATGTCTACATATGCTCCTAAACCAGGAAACCCAGCTTCATGCGGGGTAAATTCCAGCCAGGTCCCTGGGAAAACACACAAAAAAGGATCAGGAAAGATAAAGATTTGAAATGAAAGGACAACGGACTAGTAAGAACTGAATGCCCAGGAGACAACAAATCTGCCACCAAATTCTCTCTTCTTCCTGAGGAGAAGCATTTGTAGGGATCTTGAAAGAAGCTAGGAGAATTTCAATAAGATGAGTGAAATTCCTTAGGGTGTGTAGGTTTGGGTCAAATGTTTGCTGGGTTCACATTTTAATGCAAGGTTACTCACTTCACATGTCTCAGAACTAAACATGGACCTGAATGCCATGAACTTGTGATGTATTACACACACACACACACACATGTTCATATGTGAAAAACACTCCAAGAAAGATGCATACATTTCTGCATAAACACACTTTAGTCAATGAGTGGTGCATACATTTGAAAAAATGTGCAGAAATATATACAGAAATATACATCATTTCTGTGTGGCGGGGGGGGGGGGGACTTGCACAAAACCTGGATGGAATGAGCTTGGTGGTGGAAAAATGAGAACCTTGGTGAGACAGAGCTTGACAGATTCACCCATCCTGAAGGTTGGTTAGGGGCTTCCCATATCTCATTGCTCAGAGATTAGCAGAAGTGCTGCCACCCTAAGATTTACTCTGTGTGGGTAAGTAAAATGACCTCAGCAAGCTGGTAAAAAATGTTTTCTTTCATGGCTTCTGTGCGTATTAGTCACACAAATCAAATATAATCTTGCCACCATTCTATTAATGTTGACGTTGAAGTAGGCTGGCTGGCAGTATCTACCCTAAGAGAGGATTTCTCAGTGCCTCAGAGCAGCAATAGCCCACGTCAGTCATTTCCACCTCATGCAATTAGCCATTGTGTGAGAAGGAGAGTTGGGTTGTGTCCACTAGTCCTGCCTCCGACACTTCAACCCTGCCATCTGGGTGTTGCAGGCATGTCTGCAGAGGGGGAGTCTACTGAACACAAGTACTCACCCTGTGATCTGAAATGTACATTCAGAAAGTTTCCCCTCTTCAAACATGTCCTCAGCATATGGACAGCAGAAAACTAGGGCCAGCAGGGCATGTAATGGAAAGGGCATGGACAGCAGACATGACTCCACTTAATCCATCATGCAATTGTTAATTGTGTGAGAGAGAGAAAACACCTGAAGAGGGCTAATGAAACTCTTACCAAAGAAATGAGAGCCTATGGTGAGTGGGACTTTTTATTTCTTAATTGCAGCATTTACACCCTGCTTTTCAGAAAATTAACTTTTCAAGATGGCATTTTAGCAAATCTGAGATCATTTGTAGATATCAGCTCAATGATATCAGTCTGAAGTCTGCAGCAATCAGTTCAGGCCATTCACAGTGATGGGGTGAGATGAGAGTTATAGCTAGGCTTCAACAGTTATGCTGTCCACATTCACCAGGATAAGTGTAGTAGAACCACCCTCTGGTGAGCATGATGAAGCTGTGGGGTGGGCAGCTATCCACCCGGAAGTTTTGTGGTGATCCAAATTCACTCCACAGCTCCAATGCTGAGAGGAAATCTGGGGTTGGTTTGGAAGCTGTGTGGCCAAGAAACCTCACTAGTGCCTTGGCCTCACAGGGCCAAACCAACAAGCCCCTTTTCTGTGGGCTTCTAGGCTACTGCTCAGTGGTGGTTTTATATATTTATTATTTTTATTTTATTTATTACATTTCTATACTGCCCAATAGCTGAAGTTCTCTTTTCTGAAAGAGTTTTTTTCTGAGCACTGCCACCCAGCAACACACTAAACCCACACACTCCACGTCCCACCTCACTTTCCTGCAAGGAAGAAAGGCAGGGTTTCAGCAACTGCTTGGTGGTGGTGGGCTCAGCAGCTTGTGAACAAACTATTGGATATGAAACTAAGAAACATCAGGATTGGTTTGATGAAAATGATAATGAGATTAAATATATAATTGACCAAAAAAGGAAAGCCTTCCAAATATGGCAAAATGATACTAACTGCGCTGCCAAGAAAAAAAAACCTACGCTAGCGCAAAGGCTGAGGTCCAAAGAAGAACAAGAGAACTTAAGAACGCTTGGTGGAAAAAGAAAGCTGAAGAAATTCAACAACTTGCAGAATCTCATGATGCACGGGGCTTTTTTAAGGCCACAAGGGCCATTTATGGACCAAAAACCTATGGTACAAACCCTTTACAATCAAAAGATGGCACCAAACTCTTAAAAGACAAAGAGTCTATTGCACTGCGTTGGAAAGAGCATTATTATGACCTTTTAAATCATAAATCTAAGGTGGATAATGAGATTTTTTCGCAAATCCCGCAAAAACAAATTAGAGAGGAACTTGCAATACTCCCCACTTTGGATGAAGTAAAAAAAGCCATTAATCAAATGAAGAACAACAAAGCTAGTGGACCAGATGGGATTCCTGCTGAAATCTTTAAAGAAGGGCCCCCCGAACTTGTACAACATCTTCATAAACTCATCGAAAAAATCTGGATAAGAGAAGAGATCCCAGAAGACTTCAGGGATGCCATAATGATCACCCTCTTTAAGAAGGGTGATAGAACAGACTGTGGAAACTATCGGGGCATTTCTCTCTTAGCACCCGCAGGTAAAATATTTGCTAGGATTCTCGCAAACCGTCTTCTATCTATTTCAGAAGAGATCCTCCCTGAAACTCAATATGGTTTCCGCCCCTCTAGAGGGACAGTAGACATGATTTTTACTGCACGTCAGCTCCAAGAAAAATGCCGGGAGCAAAATCAACCCCTTTATATGGCATTTATCGATTTGGCTAAGGCCTTTGATACTGTAGACCGTACAGCTCTCTGGACTATCCTTATGAAAATTGGATGCCCCAATAAATTTGTGAATATCTTGCGACTTCTCCATGACAACATGATAGCAACGGTTTTGGACAACAACGGCTCTTATGGTGCTCCATTTAAAGTGGGATCAGGTGTTAAACAAGGATGTGTTATCACCCCAACATTATTTGCCATTTTCATCGCCATGGTTTTACATCTTGTCAAGGGGAAACTTCCCACCGGTGTGGGAATTATATATCGAACAGATGGAAAGCTTTTTAATCTCAGCAGGCTGAAAGCAAAAAGTAAGGTAATTACAACCTCCGTTGTGGAACTTCAGTATGCTGATGATAATGTGGTCTCCGCACATTCAGAGGATGATCTCCAAACTATCCTAAATGCTTTTGCAGAAGCATACGAAAAACTTGGTCTCTCACTTAACATCAAAAAAACCAAAGTGCTTCATCAGCAAGTGCAAGCCAATCCTTTGGTGATGCCATCTATCCAGCTTGGCGGGACAATACTGGAAAATGTCGATCATTTTCTCTATCTTGGCAGCTATCTTTCTGTTACAGCTAACATCGACAGTGAAATCCAGCATCGTCTGAGCTCCGCAAGTGCCACATTTTCTCGAATGAAACATAGAGTGTTCGAGGATCGGGATATTTGTAAGAAGACCAAAACACTGGTTTATGAAGCCATTGTACTACCAACTTTATTGTATGCCTGCGAAACATGGACTATCTATAAACGTCACTTCCACCTCCTTGAAAGGTTTCATCAACGTTGCCTCCGGAAAATCCTGCAAATTACTTGGGAAGATAGGCGAACAAATGTCAGTGTACTGGAAGAAGCAAAGACTACTAGCATTGAAAAAATGATCCTTCAACGCCAACTTCAGTGGACCGGTCATGTTGTTCGAATGCCTGACTGCCGTCTCCCAAAGCAGTTACTTTACTCCCAACTCAAGGATGGAAAGCGGGATATCGGTGGTCAATATAAGACGTTTAAAGATGTTCATAAGGCTAATCTAAAAAAATGCAATATAAACATCGAAAACTGGGAAGCTCTGGCCCATGAACGATCTAAATGGAGGTTGGCCTTTCACAAAGGTTCCATGGACTTTGAAGAAGCCTGAGTACAAGGTGAAAGGGAGAAACGTGCTAAGCGAAAAGCACGTCAAATGAATCCTTTACAGGACCATCTTCTATCTGGTAACCTGTGTCCTCACTGTGGGAAGCTGTGTGGATCTAGAATTGGCCTCCACAGTCACTTACGGACCCATCGCTAGAGTCTACACAATCTTCTTTAGAATTTCCTCCTTTTATCCCGGAAGACAATCTTACTCGGTCACGAGTGATCGCCTGATGATGATGGTGGTGGTGGGCTCAGCAGTAGTTGAATACCTGAGCAAGTGCTTTCTTCTTTACCAATCTGCCTGGTCACTAAGGTCATCGGAGGACATTCTCCTGGTGGTTCCACATGGACCTATAGCCTGACTGGAGTCCACCAGGAGAAGATCCTTCAGTGTGGTGGCTCCACTTCTATGGTACTCCCTGCCACTGGAGGTCAGGCGGAATTTCTATAAAGTGGGAGCAATTTTTATCAATCCGATTTAATCTTACTGGAAGTTAAATACCATCTCCATACCACTTTATAAAAGTTCTCTTTTATCCTAGTTGACATAACACTTACAATACGTCTACCCCAAATATTTTTCCAACTTTGTTTCGATATTTCCTCATAAAATTCATTATCCCATGACAATTTAAGAGTATGTTCTTCTTTTTGTAACATTATATATAAAACCTTTGTTGTACCACTTGTTGAAACATTACCTTCTATAGCTTCTCTAGTCAAAACTATCTTTTCAAAATTGGTTAATTCTCTTTCACTATCAAGTCTTGTCCTCCACTTCTTTAAGCACAGTTCCAGTTGCATTAAATTTAACCATGAAATTCTTCCTCTTCCTACTGTTTCTATTATATGTTCTCTAGTCCTCATTTTTCCACCCAATCCATTAATTTAATCACCTTTTCCCCCCTTAGTATAGCTTCTAAATGTCTTACATTTTCTGGAAAGTCTTCCATTACCACTACCAGAGTTTTATACTCTATTTTACTTTTAACCTCCATCTTTAACTTTCTAAAATTTTGTTCTCCTAATTTATCAATATCTTGTGTAATTTCTATTCCTAAATATTTAATTACATTTGTAATCTTAATGTTGTGTCTTTTCTTTAACATTTCATTCTCCTCTTTTTTACTATAATTAAACAATAAAATCTTGGATCTACCCCATTTCATCTGAAGCCCTGTTATTTCTCCAAATTCCTTTAAGTGGTTCTCCAACCTATCCATTGTTTCAATAGGATTTTTAATTGTTAATAAAGTATCATCTGCAAAAAGGTTTATTTTCGTTTGGTCTCCAACCCCCAACCCTATAATATTTCTATCTTCTCTTATTACATTTGCTAGTATTTCCATCACTAATGCAAAAAATATAGGGGAAAGGGGACATCCTTGTCTAGTTCCTCGGCCTAAGGAAATTTGTGCTGTATTACCATCATTTACCACTACAGTCATAGTATTATGGGCATATATTTGGTTAATTACCACTTTAAATCTTGCTCCAAACCCCATATTTTTTATTATCATTTTTAACATGGGCCTTTCCACACAATCAAAAGCCTTGAAAATATCTAATGCTAATACTCCAGCTCTTACACTATTTTTCTTTATACTATATATTATATTTAATACTCTTCTAGTTAAATTGGCCATTTGCCGACCTGCAATAAATCCGCCTTGGTCCACCCCTACATATTTACTCATAAACCTGTTCATTCGTCTCACTAATATTGCAGTGAATAATTTTGCATCTTGATTTATTAAAGAAATTGGTCTATACGAGTCTGGTTCTGTCAAATCCTTTCCTGGTTTTGGAATTAATATAATCATAGATTGCTTCAATGAAGGGGGAATCTCTCCCCCTTTCAATATATTATTATATATTACCTTCAACCTTGGAATTAACATTTGTTTAAAAACCTTGTAATATTCAACCCCTAATCCATCTACTCCTGGGGTCTTACCCTCTTTTAATTTATTTATAGAAAAATCAATCTCCAGATCTGAGAATGGTTGCTCCATCATCTCTCTATCTTCTTCTTGTAATCTCATATTCATATGTTTTTCAATATAGTCTTTACTCCTGTCTTCCTCACCTATTCCTGCTTTATATAATTCTGAATAAAATTCTTGAATTTTTTTTATTTTTTCTTTCATCAAATTATGTCCTTTCCCTTTTTTTTATCCTTTATTATTCCCACTATATTTTCCCCTTTTTTTGTGTGTGGATCTAGCTAACATTTTAGAATTCTTATTACTATTTTCAAAGTAAGTTCTTTTCATATAAATCAAATTTCTCTGTGTCCTTTCAATATCTCTATTTTCTAACTCTTTCCTCTTTGCTTGTAGTTCTGCATAAATCTGCTTTCCCCTTTCCTTTAAGAATTTAGCTTCTAAGTCCCTTATCTCCTCTTCAAGCTTTTAACATATTCTTATCTGCTCCATGCCCTGAGAGAGGACAGGCTATTCATTAATCATGAAATCATGTGACATGTAGATTCCATTCACCTTTTGTTCCCTTGTTAAAGATTTTCTAGGTACAGAATTTGTCATATCCAGTGAAGCTAAAAAAAGGAGATATGCTGATTTCTGTTCAACAACTGCAGAGTGTGCACATGCACACAGACATAATTACCTGGATGCAGTTCCTGGTATGTTTCTTTATTCACAGCTGCTGCATAGATAGGATAAGGATTTTTCCCATTCTCACAGGATGCCCGATGCGCAGACAATTTAGTCTCATCAAACTGAAAGACATAGATTTTAATTTAATGCATTACTCAGTCTGTTTCCAATAAACCCTGGGCTGTATTTAAAGGGAGCTCTCACCTTGGCCTCCCAGGACGAGTGCTATGGTTATGAATGCCCAACACGTGACCTTCAGGGCATATCTGACCCTCATATCTGTCCCCCAAGCAACTCTAGCATATTTTAATGAAGGGTGTTGTTTTTTAAAAACAACAACAACCCACTCATGTCAATGCTTTGGATGCATGCATGAATGTCTTAAGGGCTGACATGTCCCATCAGTAATTCAAGTATTTAAGGGTAAAGTTATCTCCCAAATGCTTTATGGATCCCAGCTGTTCACTTGCTCCATTCTGCGTCCCTTTGAGATTGTCAAACTAAATTTTTGAGAACTATTTTCGCCGTACCTCCCTGTACCTCTAACGTAGTTCTTCACCTTGAGGCCGGCTTAGTTTCCATAGGAGTGTGTGCTAAAGTCCTCATGATTACTGGCTAAATATCATTTTCTCCCCAGAAGGCTTGGCTCCACTGACCCTATTGGATCCTTTCCAAACGGAATGGAAACACTTTCTTTCAAACAAAATATTGCGAATTGGCTTCTCCCCTAATATTCTTATAGAGATGGGTTATGCTAATGCTAAAGCAGCAGTTAAACAAAGGATTTGGGACATAGAACTCCAGGATCATGTAGGCACGATGGGTAAACATAGTGTTGTCACGAATAATGCTTTTATTCTCGCCTTGTATCTGGCTTGTTCAATGTCAGCAAACACCATAAGAGCTTTTACTCTAGCCAGATTTAATGTTCTGCCCTCAAAGCTTTTGGAGGGGAGATTCCAATGCATGCCTTTCTCGGATTGTTTGTGCCCCTGCAATAGTGGCCAAGTTGAAACTGTGGGGCATGTTCTCCTATATTGCCCCTTTTATCAAGATTTGCATAGGGATCTTGTGTTCCCAATCATTTATAAATTTCCTGGGAGACCTGATGAATTCTATATCAAGTTACTTTCTGATAAGGATCCTCATATTACAAGTCTTGTGGCTAGATATTGTACAGCAGCGGTGGCTTCCCACAGCCACATGACTTTGTGACTGTAATTGTTTTTGGCTGCCTGTGTGGCAGATATTGGGTACATCCTCTCTCCATGAATTTGGAGGTGGTTTACTGATGGTTGTACACAGGGCTTTTTTTCTAGTGGAACTCACCGGAACTGAGTTCCAGCACCTTTTCTTCTATTAATTGCATTACAATTTAATCGCCATCTACTCCCAAGGAAATGTAATCCAAGAGTTCTGGTACCCTTTTCTCCAGAAAAAAAGCACTGGTTGTACACATTTTTGTATATGGGAGGAATTGCTTATGATGTTAAGGATTTTGGCTGAATCCTATGAGCCTGTTTTTAACTTTTTTGATTCAGAAGTGACAATGGCTAAAGGACGGTTATAAATTTGATGTAACAGGTTTCTTATCTGTATTTTGCTATCTGTTTTTTAGTATATGTGTATTATATTTATAAACAAATAATGTTATATTTGCTGGTCTTTGACCGTAATAAAGTTACTACTACTTAAGGGCTGACACACATCTGAGAGACTGGAACAGTAGAACACCATGGAGATATTATTGTCTGGTTTGCTTTTTGCAATTGCAGAAATCTCAACTTTGTCCTTCACCCACCTGGTTTAGCATTCTATGCACAATGAAATAGGACCAGATAGCTGTCAGAGAGTAACATTCATCCTTTGCTTCCTCCACTACAGCATCTATTGCCTTCCAAATATTCCAGTCGCCAGTAACAAGGTTTTCACGCTGACGTTTTTCCAATAGCTCTATTTCTTCTACCCAGTTTTCATTTTTGTAGAGGTCTGGCATGCACCTTTTCAGGAAAAAGACAAATATGCTTGAGACACTGGGAAGGAGGAATGGATTACAGCCATCATGATCCCAATTTGAAATGTACTTATTTTGAGGGTACTTGGACAACTGGTAAATGAGGAATATGGGATAAAGGTCTAAAGCTCTCTGTCCAAGTTTAGCTTGATTTTCCAGGAAATGAACAGACACCAGGAATAGTTTAACTTTTTTTAAAAAAAAAGTAAATAAATTGTATTTAATTATAATAAACTACATAAAAAACTGTAAAACACAAACATACAACTAGAATAAATCATAAGGTGCACACACACACACCACCCGCCTACGGACCAACTAATATACTTCAATCCCCTTGATCAATTAAATTCCACATTCCAAAAATATAACGTATCCTGACAAGGCATACTCCCCTTCCCCTTTATTAATACATAGTCTAATAATTGATTCCATATATCCATAAAATTATTCTTCTTTAATTGTCCCTTTTTGCATTTGATACTACAAGTTAGTTTATCATTTAGGGCTATATCCCAAACTTCCTCATACCAATCAGTGGTTAGAAAAACATGTTGTACTTTCCATTTCCGGGAATAGTTTAACTTTTATCAAGTATAAAGTTATGCTCTTCAGTTCTGAAGCAGGAAAAATATGACCTTTGAGATAAACACTCTCCACTAAACAGATTACTCCTGAAATAGACACATTCAACCTTTTTCAGCCCAAGAAGCTTTGGAGAAGCTCTTGGGGGCTGCATTCCAGTGATGGTGGGGCCAAAGACAAAAGGGGCAGCATTAAAATTACTAGCATATTTTAGCTTAAGGCTATTAATGCCATTAAGTAAGCCTTGGGAGAGGCATTTCAGCCTTTTAGAATGGGGGGAAAGTCCAAGAGCCAAGAAACCACCCAATGATTGGTGGTTGGGGAAAGGGGGGCAGGGCTGGTGGAAGGGGACATGGTGATCTGAGGAACCCTGGAGAGCTGGACTGGGACTCCAGGTGGGCAGGATTTGGCCCCTAAGCCTGGAGTTCTACAGCCCTCCCCTAAAATCACCACTGAAATATTGGACCACAGCCCATTACCTCATCGGGGGGAATTATTTCAATTCCAAATTATTAGGGCTGCAAAATTTAGTTGAGGAGAATTTAATCAAGCATTTAACACATTCAAACTCCAGAGGTTTTGGACAACAAATCCCATCACCCATAGCCAGTATGGCCAACAAATCCCATGACCCATAGCCACCATGGCCAATGGTCAGGGATGATGGAAGTTGCAGTCCAAAACATTTGGAGGACATCAAGTTGGGAAAGGCTATAGTGTACACGGAAATCTGATAGGAAATCTATAACAATATCCATTCAGACCTAGTAATTGAAAGAAGGGGTTTCAGTTAGATTTAAAACCAAAAAACCCTAAAATGTTTATTACTGATATATGTTACTTCAAAGATTCAGATCCCTGTCACCCCAAAGTATAGTTCAAGACATTTTGGTTCATAATCTGAGTCGAGTCAAAGCTAGACTACACTGAATATGTTAATCTATGTGTCATTTTGCAGTCCCCAGTAGTACTTAATTCAGCTATGATAGATAAATGGAGCCTCTGTATACAGCCTCTGAATACCACAGGCTGGGGAAAACAGCAAAGGAAATCAATTGCCTTCATGACAATCTGTTTAGGTTTCCCAGGAACCTTTCAGTCACTAGTTGCTATTGGAATGGAAGCAGAATGCTGGATGAGATGGAACTTGGTCCAATCCAACAAAACAATGCATTTTATCATCCTATTAAACATCTAAGAATGTAAGAAGAGCCATGCTGGATCAGACCAAGGCTCCATCTGGTTCAGCATTCTGTTCACATAGTGGCCAACCAGCTGCCCCCAGGAAACCCACAAACAGGATGTGTGAGTGCAACACCACCCTCCTGACCAAGTTCCCCAGCAACTGGTGTACATAGGCATACTGCTGCCTCTGAGACTGGAGGTAGCAAATGGCCATCAGGACTAGCAGTAGCCAATGATAGTCTTCTCCTCCATGAATTTGTCAAATCTCCTTTTAAAGCCATCCAAATTGGTGGCCATCACTACATCTTGTGGAAGTGAATTCCATAGTTTAACTATACACTGTGTGAAGAAGGACTTCCTTTTATCTTTCCTGAATCTTCCAACAATCAGCTTCATGGGTTGCCCATGGATTCTAGTGTTGTGAGAGAGGGAGAAAAGGAGTTATCTATCCACTTTCTCTACACCATGCATGATTTTGTACACCTCTGTCATGTCTCACCCTTTTTCTAAGCTAAACAATCTCAGATCTTGTAACCTTTCCTCATAGGGGAGTTGGTCCAGCCCTCTCATGTCTAACATTCACTCTCATCTCTACCATCGTTCACTTACCAAGTGGAACCAGACACCCCACCCAAGTACATAATACAGTCCAAGAGGTTGTATTTCTTCAGCTCCACTAGTGTGCCATAAAGGGAGATCATGGCCCGCAGAGCTCCTCCTGATGCCAAGACAGCAATATTGGGGATGTTGTCCTAAAGGAAGGAAAGACCCAAAAGGGGACATATTCAACAGTTATCCTCTGAATTTCCAAATATTATCTGGCATCTTATTTGATCCCCTTGACTATACTTGACTTCAATATCTGATTTTTGGACAGCTGACAATTTGAATTGGCTATTTGATAGCTAGCATGCATTGGTATATAGTATTAGTAAGTTCAATGTACAGCTAGATGAGCTGAGAGGCTAGCTGACTCACCTCTTGGTGGGCTCATAGGGTGATGGAGGTGGGTGGGATAGGTGATGGATGGAAATGGCATGGCGCAGGCACTGTATGCTCGGCCAGCTGGATGCCACCCATGGTGCTTCCTTTTTCTCACAAGGCTGCCTGGGCAAGGAGGAGATGCGGAGAGGTGGAGCAGCTGCCACTGCAGCAACAGCAGTTCAGCCTTGGCAGGCTGCTACAGCAGGGCCAGGGCCCTTTTGAGCCTCTGGGCCCTTCTGAGCCTCTGGGCCCTTGGCAGCTGCCCACCCATGCCAATCTCCAATGCCCAGCCTGACCAGCATGCCCCCTTTTCTATCCAACTACTCTTACAAGTTCGCAGCTGCAACCTCATAAAAGCTTTCTGAATTGGCAGCTGTAACCTCATAAAAGAAAGACGCTTTCCACAGTGGCTGGGGGCGGGGGAGAGATAAGAGATTCGATATTGGATCTCCTTCATGGTTATGGCTCTCTATGATCAAAGAGGAGATCTTCACCATCCTATGGCTCCCTAGGTGCTGTCTTGGGGTGCCATAGAATTGCTCTGTCTAGCATTCGTGTGTGTGTGTGTGTGTGTGTGTGTGTGTGCACACGCATGCTAAAAAATCACATTCAAAGTTGCATTCCAGGTTGCACACTGACAATGTTACATTCAAAATTTAAATGGCAAAAATAGATTTTGGGGGGCAAATTCTGATTTTTAAAAGGTATTATATATTCATGCTCTAGCATGTGGAAACATTTTTCATAATCTTTAACTGAAAAGGGGAATCAAATATTTCAATCCTAATAATGTCATTGGGGTTGCTTTATACCGAGCCAGACCATTGGTCCAATCTAACTCAGTATTGTCTACACTGACTGATAGCAACTCTCCAGGGATTCAGGTAGGATTCTTTCCCAGCCCTGCCTGCAGATGCCGGGGATTAAAGTTTGGATCTTTTACATGCAAAGCATGAGCACTACCCCTGAGCCAGAGCCCTTCCCAGATGTTCTCTCTCCCCACTACCCCAAGAATTAGACTAAGTTCATTTGTCATGATATAGACTTCATGTGACCCCCTGGTACTGTTTTACTGTTTTCTTGTAAATCTCTCATATATATATATAGCCACTTTGAGGCAGACGCGTAAAATGAAATCCTACCACATCACATGGTATCCCAAGCTTGTCAAGGCCTTCCTTCACCTTTTCCTTTCTGGAAGCAGTAGCCATTTGTTCACCCTCAGAGAGAGTTTTAGAAATTCGGACCTTGGCTTTTCCCTGCCAACACACAAACAGATATGGGAGAAATATGCATTCACATGTTAGCAAGCTGGAGAGCAGGGAACTTGACACCATACCATGGCCTCCAGCCAAGATTACCAATACCTTAATTTGAAGCAGTTGCTTCAGTGGCTATGATCCCCAGCTATGTATGCTGGCATTGTCACTGGGTAATAATTTCACATCACACTGCCCATTATGCTTCATTTCATAGCTCTACTTTGCCATGTTGGAGCAGCAGCAAGGAAATTCTTTTTTAATACTTTATTACGGTCATATGACCCAAATACTACAAGTTATTATATTATACAGTACAAATTGGACCAAGGAAATTACATGAGTACAGATAAAACAATAATTATCATCCATGATAAAACATACTTTGAACAAAACCATTTTCACTTGTTCCCTACCATAAAAACTCTCCTTTTCATAGCAGCTAAGAAGAAGTTTGTTACTACAGAGGTGACAATTGGGTTTTGGTCATTTAGGCAGAAACTGACCAGCCAATCGTCAGGCATACCAGAAAACCTCCTTAGGAGAGGCAAAATTGTGTCTTCCCTTATTTTAGAATAGAACTTGCAATGAAGGAGGATGTGCCTCAGTGATTCAGGTTCCCCGGCCATACACGGACAATGTCTCTGGTGGTATGGTGTTCCTGCAAGATTGCTGATGGAAGAATGTTGAATCTAGGTAGCATAAATGCTCTGCGAGCTTGTGGGTCGCTGATATTTGAGAGATATGACGCTGAAAGGCCATAGATTGGAGTTACCCCACTAGCAATGGGGGAACAGGATCTGTTTGCTAGTGAGCATAACTCCAGTCTCTCAATATCAAACAGTCTCTGCGATAACAGTCTGAGCCCTTGCTGTGGATCGAGGAGAAGGATAGAGTCCATGTAGATACCAATTGACCTAATTTTCCATTGCACCAAAGAGGCCCATTTACTAATATAGCTATCCCTTAGCATATGGCATACATAACTGTGGTCCCCCGATGTAAAGTGTAGGTGCAGCCAGAACTTAAAGGTTTGAATCCACGCTTTTACTTCTAGCAGGCCTAATCCTGTTTCTAAGTACAAGGCTGCATAACAGACACAATTAGGAACTCCAAGAATGCATCAAAGGAATTTAGCAAGGAAATTGCAAACAAACCCATGGTTGATTCTGCTATACTATGCTGCCGGATTGGAGGAGGATGCTTTTCTGCTTTTGGAGGTGCAAAAAGGAAAATGTATTGCTGATTGTCAGAGGTGGAACTTACCTTCTCAGCCACATTGGTCTCCATCTTCACCCCGTTTTCTTTATGACCAGTTCAGAGAACTCACACTCAAATGAAGGTAGGGCTAGCCCAAGATTTTCGCATTTAAGGTTTCTGTCAGGAAGTGTTTTTGTGTTGCTTCCCTTTCCTCCTTTTATCCACATCCAGTCAACGAAGACCTGCTGCATGAAATGGTACATTCCGTTATCTTGCTCCTGACACCAGATGTCACGGAATGATTCAGGGAATGTGGAACCACACTCTGAGAAGTAATATGATCCCTTTAACATTTGTTTTCCAGCTTCCTAACTACCAGGCTCAATATTTGACTCACCACTCAAAAGCTTCTGCTGATGCAGAAATTACAATTTTGCTGGGGATGGAAAACTAAAGCATAGTGGCTAGTTTTACTGGGATATTTGGCCTGACAGATTCCGAGGACCTGGAGTGGGTGAAAACTCAAGCTGGGCAAAATATTCCATATTTTGTGGGACCATGATCCCTGTGAAGGCAGGAGGGGGGATATAATCAGTATAACTGATGCCCGAGTATTCTTGTTTTCCTTTATCCTTCCCATCCCTTTTTCTTTTTGTATCATGTGCCTTTTTAGATTGTAAGTCTGAGAGCAGCAGCTGTCTTTTTTTCCCTTTGATTTGTAAGCCACCCCAGGAGCCTTTCCTGCTGGATAATTTTATTTATTTATTTATTTATTTATTTCTCTATCATATTTATACCCGGCCTTTTTCCCTGCAAGGAACCCAAGGCGGCTTACATAATCATCATCATCCTCTCCATTTTATCCTCACAACAACCCTGTGAGGTAGGTGAGGCTGAGAGTCAGTGACTGGCCCAAAGTCATCCAGTGAGTTTCATGGCCGAGCGGGGAATAGAACCCGGATCTCCCGAGTCCCAGTGCAACACTCTAACCACTACACCACACTGGCTCATAACATAATAATAACATATTAACATAATATAACTATTAAGAATTCTCAGGAGCAGGAGAAATGGAAGACCGTTCAAGTGGTAGTGCAGCTTACCTTTAAGGCTATCTGTGAAGCTGGGGTGTGGGTTTTTTGGTGTTTTGTTTTTGTTTTTTGCATTCTTAAGAAAGCAAGTTTTGCCAGTGTTTGAAGTGGCAGCTTGGCTAGCCTCAGCAACTCCATAATGTTCCCTTTGAAATTTGGTGCAGAAAGCCCCATAGGAATAGAACTACACCGTGATGAATTATTATTCCCAAGGACATAGTCAGGGGGGAAGATGACTAGCCCCACTGGCCACTTCACATTACAGGTAAGCCCACCTCTACCTGAAGGTTCTTCAGTTCCCCCCTACTCCAATCAAAAGATTAATCCAAAATTCAGCTGCACTTCCCATTTCCCTAAATTACAACAACAAAATGCTGGACCATGTATTTGGGACCAGCACTATTACAAACATGAAAAGACAAAGCAGCCTCTCTGATCCAGCTGCTGACCAAAGGAGACTAACCACACCACACTCCTACCAGCCCCACCTTTGTAAGGTGTAAGCCAGTGTGGCGTAGTGGTGAGAGTGTTGGACTGGGACTCGGGAGATCTGGGTTCTAGTCCCCGCTCGGCCATGAAGCTCACTGGGTGACTTTGGGCCAGTCACTGACTCTCAGTCTAACCTACCTCACTGGGTTGCTGTGAGGATAAAATGGAGAGGAGGAGGATTATGTAAGCCGCCTTGGGTTCCTTGCAGGAAAAAAGGTGGGCTATAAATATAACAAATAAATAAATAATGCTGATTTTATTAATTCACAAATGCAGCAGTTTAGAACAGGAGTGTTTAATAATTGGATATAGTCGAAGTTGGTACCCCTAATTACCAGTGGCACCAACCCCACACTACTCCAAGAGGTGCTAGGATCTTTTGCTAGAATCTAATGTGCATGGCTTGTGAGTGTGGGTTCCCTACTCTATCTCTATACTAAACAGACAGACACACTCAGAAGATACAAGGAATAGGATACTTTTATTACATGAAGGATAGAACAGATACAGAGTCCTTAATATAGCCTCTTAGCTTTGAAATACAAGCATTAAAATGGCAAGGCAGCAACTTACCATTTACACTCATACCCTATAAGTCTAAGAGATAGAAGACCTTAACTTAATAGCCTATGGGATAGCCATAAGATTGGAGACCAGAGGTCCATGCTACAAAGAGAGAAAGAAAGTTCAAAGACTCCAAGGCATAGACCTTTCCCTGTCTTGTGCAGTTGACTCCAGCAGCAACCCTCATGTAGGCAAAGGTGAGATGTGAGCGCGAGCACCATTCCAGAAATTCTTAATTCTGATACTCTTTCCCTCTCTGTCTAACTTATGGAGAGAGGAAGGGTCTCCTCTAGTGAGCAAGTAATTCCTGACGTGTCCTAAACTACTCCTCCTATAAATCTATTGTGTTTCTTCTTACTATTTAGACATTTCTTCCTGCCTGGATATATATTGACCATATTCCTACAATAATTCCTCCTGTTTACCTCCTGCCTTTTCCTTAATCTATAAACTCATCATCTCTCTGAATATTGACACAACCTGTACTCTGATTCCCTACTGGGTGTGTGTTTAATCCTTTTAGGCTAATATCTCCTGTTTATATTTTTTTTATTTGCATGCTTTTTTGCATGTTATCTTCATTTCAACACCAGCATTCATCCTTCTCTCTCTCACGTATCCTTGCACTCCCAATCCAGATGTTACTCCAGTTCATACCTGACCAATGCCACAGAAACCAATGCTCCAGGCCTGTATGATTCATACAGTATGAATGCTTATTACTCCTTCAAAAGAGCAGTTACCATATTATTCATAACAAGAGGAGGGCATGGAGATCCCAATTGGTGTGATGTATTGATTTTTATTTTTTATGATCCTTGGTGCTCCATTTAGAATGGGCATGTTTCCCGAATGGATCCCAATCCAGACCTGTTCCATAACTGGTGTAGCAGATAGACCTAGCAAAGCAGAGGAACATTTCCAGGACACTCTATCTATCTATCTATCTAGCATGCCTTTAGAATAGCAAAGGACTTCAATTATCATGATACACTCACTGTACAAAGACTTGAAGTCTATAATGGATTGGTGAGAATTTCAGTTCAGTTTTTTTTTTTAATTGAATTTTCCAGAACAAAAACAAATCGTATTTGGCTTCCGCCTCATTGTCTGACAAACATTACCTATCCTTATCCAATCTAAGTTTTCTCTATTTTCACAGAAAGAATTTCTATCACCTTTACTAATATTCAAAAATCAAAACCCGAAATTATTAAGTCACTTAATAAACACACATATCTCTATCTCCCAAAGAAAAGCAAACAAACATGGGCCTTGAATCAATGTTTGAGATTCCTCCTCAACCACCCAATTTCTCCTTACCTTTCTCCTCACTCTGTATTTGACTGCTCACACAACTCTTCCATTTATGTTTTGTCCCCCCACACACACACACACCCTCTTCCTTCCTGTCTCAGAACAATGTGGGCATTGCTATCAAGAAATGTCATGCTGAGTTCAGTTGGTTTTACTTGCAAGTCAGCATGCACGGGCTTTCACTTTTCATTCTATGCTTATTGACCACCACCACCCATCCTGGTTGCACCAGGGTCAAAGCTGCACAGAGTCAAGGGGAGTCTAGGGTCAGGCCAGTAGGGCTCAAACAAGCAGTACTATACCAGGCAAGGATTTTTTTATTTATTTATTCATGTAATACATTTTTATACCGCCCAATAGCCGAAGCTCTCTGGGCAGTTTACAACAGTTAAAACCATACAATACAATACAATATAAAATATAAAACCACAGATTAAAAACAAATAGCAAAGCTAGCAGCAGCAGTTCAAATTACAACAACAGAGTTAAAAACAACTACAAGATTAAAATGATTAAGATTATTGAAATGCCTGGGAGAATAGAAAGGTCTTCACCTGGCACCGGAAAGAGTACAATGTAGGCGCCAGGTGAGCCTCTTTGGGGAACTCATTCTACAACTGGGGTGTGGCAGTAGAAAAGGCCCTCCTCCTGGTAGCCACCTGCCTCACTTCCTTTGGCAGGGGATCTCGGAGAAGGATTGCTGACAAAGATCTTAGTGTCCAGGCAGGTACATATGGGAGGAGATGATCCTTCAGATACCCTGGCCCCAAGCCATTTAGGGCTTTGAATGTTAGTACCAGCACTTTGAATTGGGCCCAGAAACAGACTGGCAGCCAGATGAGAAAGCACTGGCATAATATGTTCACATCAGCCAGTCCCCATTAATAATCACCCTGCCCTATTTTGGACCAGTTGAAGTTTCTGGACCATTTTCAAAGGCAGCCCCACATATAACACATTGCAGTAATCCAAACATGAGGTTACCAGAGCATGGATAACTGTAGCTAGGCTATCTCTGTCCAGATAAGGATGTAATTGGTATATCAGCCTAAGCTGAAATACAAACTGATCCAGAGTCTACTCATAGGAGGTCCAGCAAGGCAAGAAGACCAGGGACCAGAGCTGGTGTTGCTCCAGTAGCTCTTCTTGCTGAGGACTGAGATTTATATGCTGGGTCTTCCAGAACCCCACCCAGGACTCAGTTGCAGCACATTAGAGGCTTCTGGAAGAAGTCCTCCTTATAAGGAGGGCCCTGCTTACAAGAATGCTTTTACTCACAAGGGGTCCTCCTCTGCAACCAGGCATCTCTTCTCGCAGAGATGGTTCTGGCCTGTCTCTTGAGATGCTGCCATGCTTGAGGGCTAGCTCAAACTCCATCTCAGAGTTGGAACTCTACTCCTGTTCTGAGGATGGACCATGGATATCTCCTCTGAGGGCTCCTCCTGGTCTGTCTTCTGGTCTCCTGGCATGGGCTGCTGCAGTTTGCCTCTGGGAGCTCCCACTCTTCCTCTGAAAAGGATTGCTCCAGTGGGGTCATGGCATCCATGGCCATGACATCGTCCAGTTTTTCTTTGCCTTCACTTTTCCTGACTGCATCTCTGGGCCAAACTAGATTGGAGATGTGTGAATTTTGTTTTCTGATGAAAGCACCCTGTATGTGTGTATGATTTTTATTAAGATCAGAACTGGGGGATGGCGGGTTAACAACACCCTCCCCATACCATGGCCCAGATTCAAATTGAATATTGCTACATAATATGCTACTATAACAACCAAACAAAAAGGGGGGGAAACGCCAGAAGGAACATAAGAAGTTTGAGTTCTTTCCACCCCACCCTCTTTCTCCTCTTAGTTCTACATTTTTGGCTGCTTGCACAGCTCTTCTGTTTGTTTTCTTTCCCCCACCCTTTTCCTTCCTGTCTAAGCTAGGTGCGTGCGGGTATTGTTATCAAGAAATGTCATGCTGAGTTCAGTTGGTTTTACTTGCAAGTCAGCATGCACAGGCTTTCACTTTTCATTCTATGCTTATTGACCACCATCACCACCCATCCTGGTTGCACCAGGGCCAAAGCTGCACAAGGCTCTAAATCAGAGTCAAAGGGAGTCTAGGGTCTAAGAGTGGAGATGTGTGAATTTAATTTTCTGAGGAAAGCACCGTGTGTGTGTGTGTGTGTGTGTGTGATAAGGATTGGAGGAGGGCAGGTTAACGTCCTCCCCATGCGGCCGCCATGGTTCAAATCAAATGCAGGTACTTAAAAAACAACAACACTTTAATTGCTATTATAACCAAACAAAAAAGGGGGAAAGACAACACCAGCAGAAGGAACCTAACACAAAAGCATATCCATTCACAATAAGTATTCACAATGCCATTAATTAAAAATAAGAGTGAGAGAGAAATATTTGACACTTCTGTTTCAAATATATACGGACCATATATCTAAATAAGCATCCAGACAAAAGTCACAACTGTAGGACACATTTGCAAATGTAGTAAGAACAGTAAGATCTTCAGGCCCTTGAATGATAGACAGTGGGTGTTTATCCTTCCTGGCTTGAAGTATGCAGTGCCTTGCAGAAGTATTCACACACACCCTTTGACTTTTCCACATTTTTTTATGTTACAACCTGTAATTGAAATTGATTTAATTTTCATTGTTACCACTTGATGTACATAGGATACTCAACACTGTGAAGGTGCAGAATGTTTTTATTGTGGCACAAAAGTTAAGTAAACAAAAACAAACTGGCACTTTTTGGTTGCATAAGTATTCACCCCCTGCACTGTAATATTTCTTAATAAGCTCTGGTGCAACCCACTGCCCCCAGAAGTCGCATACTGTAAATGCTCACCCAGTTCCCTGCTATGCCTGTTTAGCTAGTTTCTCTAATTTCTCTCAAGATAGTGTGTTATGGTGAATATATTATCTCCTAGTAATCCTAGAGCAGGGGACCCCAATCCCTTTGGGTCACTGGGCCCATCTGGAATTGTGAGAGTGTGCCATGGGCATTCTCACAAAATGGCTGCCATGTGGAACTTGTCCGTTCACAAAATGGCTGCCATGATGGGCATGGCCAATCACAAAACACCCATTTCTCAGAAGACAAACTGGTGAGTCTAAAAGAAAATTAACTTTTCCAAGAATCTAATAAACGTAGAGGCGAGATCCGCTTTTCAAAACATAAAACCACTCTTTTGAACCCAAATGAAGCGAGTGCTAGAGAGAGTGCCACTTTGCTTTGCTTCATGCCAGCCTCCCAGCCCCCCGGTACACAAAAGAAAGGGGGGAGCAAGATGGTCAGGGAATCTGATGGGCACATGATGGACACCCTGTTGGGGATCCCAGAGCTAGGCTGTGGTTAAATTCCCCCTCTGAGGATGGAGAGCTGCTGCTGCTGCTAATAAGTGATGATTTTATAGTACAACCCTGGGCCGCATATTTACTCAGAAGTAAGTATCCTTAAGGTGAAAGGGTTTGCTCCCCAGTAAATGTACTTAGACATGACAGCAGGCTCAGTGTTCCTCTTCTGTAAAAGAGTAGCATTAATCAGTTAATCACCTATTTCCAAGTCTTCATGGAACGCCAATCTGAATCAGATGGGGATATTACCTATACTGCAGCTAGGTCTTTCCCCCCCCACATCCCATACACAAGTGTATGGTTCATAGGAGGCCACACATAATTGTGCTTGGGGGCCAAACTGAATGTTCCTTTAATCCAGGGGCCTTCAAACTAAGGCCCGCGGGCCACATCCGGCCCGCCTTGCCTTTTTATCCGGCCCAGCGGCCGATCGGCGGAAGCAGACTTTTTTTAACTCTTTCACTTCGAACAATGCTTGAAGCAGATTCTTTTGTCAGCATTCCGCATCTGGCGTAATTACATAATTTCCTGTCGACACTCGGCTCTCTCCCTTTCTCTCTCTCTCATTCCCCCTCTCCCCTTGTTAACTTTCTTGTTAATTACTATAAACCGCCCAGAGAGCTTCGGCTATTGAGCAGTATAAAAATGAAATAAATAAATAAAATAACTTTCCATTTAAGGAAAAAAATATTCACCCCATCAAGTAAAAAAAAAAAGGACCCGGGTCCTTTTTTTTTACTTGATCCATTTGTTCATATTTTTTTCAAACTATAGTCGTCGTCCCCCAACAGTCTGAGGAACAATGAACTGGCCCCCTGTTTAAAAAGTTTGAGGACCCCTGCTTTAATCAGACATAACTGAAATGCAATTATCTCCCCTACTCTCCTGCAAGTGTATATGGACCCAATTTGGATCAGACTGTGGTGTTTCTGGAGAGGAGGGTTTAAGATGCCTCCCTCATGTTTTCATCCCAAAATTCTCCATTGATTCAGGATGGAACTCACCTGTGCCTGACAAAATCTGAACGTTATAGAAAGTGAAACATCCAGATTGGTCCATCTGTACTTTGATAAGGTATACGTAACATAAATATGGATAGTTTGAAATATGGATAGTATTTTTACAGAACATCTCAATTTGTTGATAATGTCTCCATAGCATGATGTACCCTTCTATTCCTCCTTCTGAGGATGTCAACTGTAATAAACGTTCTTGTTCCTGTGGAACATGCATATATGCTTGCACGCACCTTGTCTTCTTGTTGTTTTCCTTGAACTTGGTTGGAACCACAAGAATTTTGGTTCAAGAGTCCCTACCCTGATACACAGTCTGCGGCTGCAAGTACATACATACATACATACATAGATACATACATAAAACAGCACATCGAGGAGAAAGGACAGACTAGAACTCTTCCTCTTGGCATCTAGTATTCTAAGTGTAGGGAGGTTTAGTTTAATAAGGAAGAACATATTGTTGGAGAGTAGTGCAAACAAAATTAGAAATAAGGGCAATTTGGGATGAATTTTTCTCTTTACACTGTCTCCATTTTTACTGTACTACTTACAATAAAAGCAGCTGCTATTTGCCAAAATTTAAAGAGATGGGACGGGAGATCCATTCATTGAGTGCTATTTATGTCATCCAGTTTGGCCCTTAGACTCTCCTGCTTTACCTTTCCTGATTTGGCCCAGATGTGATACAAGGATTATGCAACTCACGGCTGACTTCTGCTTTTCCACCTACATCGGGATTTTACTAACCTGATGCTGCATCTGCTTGATTGGTCCCAATTCTTAAAGGCCTGTTTCATGAAGAATATGTAGTATTCAGGCAATCCAAAGAAAATAATATTAAAATGTCATGCAAAGGCTTTCATGTTCAAAGGCTTATTTCCATGTTATTTATTTATTTATTTATTATATTTATACCCCGCCTTTTTTCCTGCAAGGAACCCAAGGCAGTTTACATTATCATCATCATTCTCTCCATTTTATCCTCACAACAACCCTGTGAGGTAGGTTAGGCTGAGTCAGTGACTGGCCCAAAGTCACCCAGTGAGCTGCATGGCCGAGCAGGAACTAGAACCCAGATATCCTGAATCCCAGTCCAACACCTTAACCACTACACCACACTGGCTCTTAGTTGAAACATACACAAAAAGCCAACCAATATATCCCAGAGCTAAGAAAACTGAGCCATATTGACTGCTTTACTGAGAGTTCTATATAGGGCCTCCTTCACCTCTCTATTTCTCAGGCTGTATATAAGAGGATTGACCATGGGAGTTAAGACAGTATAAAAGAGAGAGAAGGTTTGGTGAAGCTCCTTCAGGGTGTTGGTTCTGGGAACCATGTAGACGCTGATCAAAGAACCAAAGAAAAGTGTCACTACAATGAGATGGGAGGAACAAGTGGAGAAGGCCTTCTGCCTCATGGTTTTCAATGGGATCTGAAGGATATTGATGATAATGTACATATATGAAATAAGGGTAAGTAGAAAGGGAAGTATGGTATCCATGGTGGCCAGGATGAAAGTTACAATTTCCAACATGTGGGTGTTGCTGCAGGAAAGCTTTACCACTGGGGCTAGATCACAAAAGAAATGTTCAATTTCATGGGGCCCACAAAATGATAGGTGCAACTCTAGAGCTGTTATGATGGTGTTACTTAGTAAACCACTTATCCATGAGCCAATAATAAGCCAGAGGCAAAGCTTGCCATTCATGTAAATTGAGTAATGCAGTGGTTTGCATATGGCCAAATATCGATCATATGACATTGCAGCCAGGAGATAACATTCTGTAGATGCTAAGGAGCCAAAGAAATAGTATTGTACAATGCAACATCTAACAGAAATGGATCTATCTCCAGTCGAAAGACTGAAGAGCATCCTGGGTAGAATAGTTGATGTGTAGCAGATCTCCAAGCAGGACAAGCTCCCAAGGAAGAAGTACATTGGGATGTGGAGATGCACATCAGTCACAACTAGCATGATGAAGAGGAGATTCCCCACCATGGTCATCATATAGATTGTAAGGAAGGCCAGGAAGAGAAGAGCCTGCAGTTCTGGGTGATCATCAAATCCAAGAAGAATGAAGTTTGCAATGGTAGTTTGATTTGTTCTGTTTTGAATTTGCTGCAGGGAATAAAAGATTATATGAAATATATAATGTATTTATAAAATACCGGTATATATTTTATGGTAGCTTCCAGGTAAGGATTATGGTGTTCTGATGTCCCCGCGATTCAGCGAGGAAGCGAACGCAGCCTGTGCTGACTTGGACTGGGTCCCAGTTGGCGAAATCTTCTCTCGATGAAAAGGCGAAGATATGAAGATAACCCCAGTTAACCCTTTCGGCGTCGTAAGTCGCGAGTCTCCCTGCCATGCTTGACAGGAAGTTCCTGTAAACAACCTGGGGGGGACTGTAAAAACAGCTCCAGACTGCATTCGGAGCCCGGTATCGGACAAATAGGATCGTCAATTCTTATTTCTCATGATTTATGGATTACGTCTGGCTTGCAGTAAAGAGAGTCTTCTCACAGCAATTTGATAGTACAAGGAACTAAAAAAAAAAAAAAAAGTAAGAACGATATAAATAAATAAATAAAATGGGAAGGAGTTAAAGATTTAATAGTTTATTGCAAGAAGTTTAAAGAAGAGAAGTCTTGGAAAGGAGGTGCCTTAACCTTTTTGTTTTTTTCTAAAAAGCTTTTGTTTTACTTTCGACAAAAGCCCTCACCGGGAAAAACAGCTAGATAGAGGGATTGGCTGGCCGTGAAAATGCTTGTTTCTAAGTCTAAAAAGTTGCCTGATTAGAGGGGTTTCTTTTATAACAGAAGATATGGTCAGGAATGGACTGTGATGTGGCTGAAAACTTAAATTTGGACTGTATTGATCTAGGGCTGGTTTTAGAAAAAAAAATACAGAAGTCAGAGGTGGCCTGATAAACCTTTTAAACTGTACATACAGAAAAAATGAATATACATGATTTGTTTCAGAAACTTTTTGATCAATTTGAAAATAAATTGGAAGAGTTTAGAAATAAATTAGAGACAAAAATTGGTAATTGGTGTGTAAAACTAAACTTGGAGCTGTCAGAAAAAGAGCAGAAGGTGGATGTTTTTACAAACCAAACAATGGCTCAGATGGAACAGATTAATGACACGATTCAAACCACAGAAGAGCAAAAAATAGAAGCATCAAATAGTGGTTTTGAATTGGAAGAAGACAACGGGAAAAGAAACACAGTCTTACTGGATTTGAGTCAAAATCAGATGGAATTTGATGGTTCAAGATATGTATTGGCTCACTTTGACAGAAGGAAAATAGCAGAACAAACTCTCCTGCAATATTTTGGCCGTGAAATGGAGATGGATGGCACAGATATGGATTGTGGCAAGGAGTGGCTTATTGGGATTTTCAAGAGGAGAGAGGATGCCCTTGTTATCTTAAATTTTAAACAGAAGAAGATTGTTTTTGATAGAGGGAGGCTATGAGAAGGATTTCAATAAGAAGAATGGCAGCTGAATATGGGACTGGACAGAGATGGTTAATTCTACGATATTAATCAGAAATGGCCTAATTTACGCTCAGCCATGAAACTCACTGGGTGACTTTGGGCCAGTCACTGACTCTCAGCCTAACCTACCTCACAGGGTTGTTGTGAGGATAAAATGGAGAGGAGCAGGAGGATTATGTAAGCTGCCTTGGGTTCCTTGCAAGAGGAAAAAAGGTGGGGTATAAATATAATAAATAAATAAATAGATGTTTGTGATTATAGGAGATGAGGGAGGGGGTTTGGTTGCTGGCTGGGGTTTATCTTTTGTTTATTTGTTTCTTATACATGTAGAGAGGCTAGTGGTCGACCTTAAAAGGGACTTTTCAGAGAGGTTGGAATGGAAGAATTAAGGCGGTTCTGAACCCCAAATGGATCTGTGAGAGAGATCCAAATGGGACAATAGAATCATAGAATCAAAGAAAATAGAGTTGGAAGGGGCCTACAAGGCCATCGAGTCCAACCCCCTGCTAAGTGCAGGAATCCAGGTCAAAGTATCCCTGACAGATGGCCAGTCTAGCTGCACCTTGAATGCCTCCACAGTGGGAGAGCCCACCCACCTCCCTAGGTAATTGGTTCCATTGTCTTATTGCTCTAACAGTCAGGGAAATTTTCCTGACCTGATGTTCAGGTGGAATCTGCGTTCCTGTAACTTGAGCCCATTATTCCATGTCCTGCAAACTGGGATGATCGATAAGAGATCCTGGCCCTCCTCTGTGTGACAATCCTTCAAGTACTGGAAGAGTGCTATCATATCTCCCCCTCAGTCTCCTCTTCTGAAGGCTAAACATGCCCAGTTCTTTCAGTCTCTCCTCGTAGGGCCTTGTTTCCAGTCCCTTTATCATCCTTGTTGCCCTCCTCTGAACCCTCTCCAGTTTGTCTACATCCTTCTTAAAGTGTGGTGCCCAGAACTGGACGCAGTATTCAAGATGAGGCCTAACCAGTGCCGAGTAAATACTTAATACTTATAAGGGATTGGTGAGAGGGATCCCAATAGAAGAATTATGGTTTTGAACTGAAAGGGATTTGAGAGAGAGATCCCTTTAAGATGAAAGAGAATCTCTCTAGTTTGGGATGAAAAAGAGAGGGAGAGATGAAATCCCTTGATATAATGGCAAAATAAGAGTAATTTTTGATAAAATAGGCCATAAAGGTTAAGGGTTATGGGTTAAAGTTTGAAAGATTTAGATCAGATGAGGGGTTTAAAGTTTTCTGGAATAAGGTGGGTTTGAACTGGAAGATGATTTCATAGATTTCATAGATCATAGAGTTGGAAGGAGCCTACAAGGCTATCGAGTCCAACCCCCTGCTCAATGCAGGAAACTAGAGGAGGGGTCTCCCATCCAAGTAATAACCAGGCCTGACCCTGCTTAGCTTTCCACACTCAGACAAGCTGAGCCAGCGTGAGCCACAGTAAATGACTACGTGAAGGATATTAATATAAGAAGGGATACGGAAGAGGCTAGACGTGGTAGAATAAAATAAGGTCATACATATTAGTAATAAGTTAGAATTTAAAAAGCATTTTTTGATGTTATTGTATAGACCATTTTTGAAAGTTGTGACTGAGGGAGGACAGTGAAATGGATCTTGGAAAAATTGGGTTTAAATTTAGGGGGGGAGGCTTCAATGAAATAGTAGGAAAATTGGTGATTAAATAGTGTTGAAATTAATATTAAGTTCAGTCATGGAATTCTATAAATATATATGAGTAGAAAGACCTAATATTACCTACTTTTGAAGAATGGTTAATGATGACAATGGATCGGGCTGAGACTTTCATCATTACATATAAGTTACTATTTTTGTTTATGGTGGAGGGGAAACCTCTAACACACGTTTTGCAGGAATCATGAAAATAAGGATTGATGGATTTGGGAGTTCGATGAATAAGAAGAAAATATGTTGGACAATAGAAAAAAGTGAGTTTTTTCTATAATCATAGTGTAAGAATAATTGTTACTTAAATTTGCTGTGAAGAAGTTCGGAAATTCATTTTAGTTTTAGTTCAGTTTGTGGATTGTTGTATGTTTTCCCATGTTTGTTAGGTTTTTTAAAAAATAAAATTTAAAAATTGGATATATATAGGAATGGAATTTGGGCACACAGTATGCACAGTAACAGCCTGGCCACCATTTTGTATCCACCACAATGCCCTAGACCTAGCATTGTTCCAGGGCATTGTTGCAGCAGAGATGGGGGTGGGTGGCAGGCAGCTGCCACAAAAACAAACAAACAAAAACCCTGGAGAATATTTGGAGAAAATTCTGCATAGCAGCCTTCTTTTTCTAGGCAGAATGAGTAAAAGAAAAATCTCAGAAATTTTCTCAGGAAAAATTATTCTGAGAAATTTCAGGTCAGCTCTTCTTTAGAATTTATTGATTGACTTGTTTTTTTAGAATTTAGAAGTATATATTTTAGAAATATATATAGCACTAACCCAGAATTTAGTGTTCCTCTAATTTGTAGTGGGGGCAGAAAGACCAAAGAAAAGTATGAGTACATGAAGGTAAATTGTAAATCAGCACAGTAGTGCGATACTGTTGAACATGTATTGGTTGCCTTTGTTCTGTACTTGTGGACCCTTGAGAGTCATGGTGCTAGAGAATGAATCTGCAGCCATGTGCACAGGCTGCTTAACATCCCATGAACTCCATGAAATTTAAAGCAGCCTAATGAGCAGGACTCTAGCCTGAGGGTTGAGGAAGGACAATATCAAAGGCTATAGCTGTGCAAGATCACATCCTTTATGGCTGAGCTAGTGTCAATGGCTGACTGAGGTCAGCATGCTTGGACAGCTATGCCAGGAACAGCCACTGTTGCAAGATGTTGCATGGAAATGGGGTAGAGACAGCGGTAAGGATGTCTTGCCAGTTTGATTCTTGCCTTGTCACAATGGTCCAACATACTCTCACATATGTTAGCTTCAAAGCAATCCTGAAAGGCATATAGGTGAGAGATCACTGTCATTGCTCATCTTCAACACTCAGACCGTAAACCTGAACAGAGTTAGGTTGTTTAAATCCCACTGACTTCAATAGAACGTAAGCAGCCTGTATGCATGATTTTGGCCTCCTTCTCCAGCACAGTGGCTCCCAGGAACGTTCCATAAAAATAAAAAAGAGACCATAGAAGCCACTGTGGCATAGTGGTTAGAGCAGGGCTCTCCAACCTTGGGTCCCCAGATGCTGCTGGCCTACAGCTCCCAGAATCCCTTGCCATTAGCAATGCTGGCTGGGTATGCTGGGAGCTGTAGGCCAGCAACATCTGGGGACCCAAGGTTGGAGAGCCCTGGATTATACTGGGACTCTGGACACCTGGATTCTAAACCCCACTCAGCCATGAAGCTCACTGGGTGACTTTTGGCCAGTCACTGACTTTCAACCTAACCTACCTCACAGGGTTGTTGTGGGGTTCCTTGGGTTCCTTGCAAGAGGAAAAAAGGTGGGATATCATTGGTTAGCAAAATAAAATATTGCTAACATGTCTAGGGGTGGGCCATCCACCCACCACCCGACTCACAGAGTGCTCGGCAACCACTGCCGCTGCACCTGCCAAGGCGAGCTGAAAGTGAATGCCAGCCGAGGCACTCGCCGAACTTCCAGGTTCCTAGTGCTACGTTGTTTATGTAGAAAATGGCATAAGGTGCATTAAAAGCGGCCGCGATTTGCATAACTTGCGCAAATTGTGGCCATTTTTAACATATCTTATGCCATTTTCTACATAAACTATGTAGCACCAGGCAGGAACCTAGAAGTTGCTTCCCCAGCTCGACTCGCGACAACTTGAGTCGAGCCGGGGAAGCAGGTAAGGTGAGCGGAGCTCGGGGGGTCGAGCCCAGTGAGTTTGCTGGACTTCCACCCCCCAATCGAGCCCCACACACATCACTAGATCATTCCAATGCCATTAACACATTTTGGAGGCCACTGTTTTGCCAGATAACCTGATCAAATCCATGGGTGGCCAAGCTCCATTATGAAGTCTGAATAGCTGCATGAATATCTATTTGCCACAGTATTACATACAAAATCTACCAGCCATTGAATCATAAGGTGTACTTAGTTTTTTCCCACATGGCTTCTCCATTTTGGCTGTATTTCTGTACAATAAATAATGCCACGGTGTACTCTGTCATGTGTTGTTGTTCATCTGAGGTTGTCTTTACCTAATTTTGAGACCTGCTACGGGCCTGATGATTTTTCTTCTGTCCTGATATGTGGAACCCTGGAACTCGAGAAGGGTGTACTTTCTTTTTCACATGACTGTATATATATATATATATATATATATATAGAAACAGGAGTTAAAAGCTAATACATAAAATTGCTTTACCTCAAAGTTGTTTTCATTAGGAGGATGAATATTGGGTATACTCCCTTCATTCCCCATTTCTGGGTTTCTGGATCACCACACACAGACACAACCTTTTCTTCTGTGTTCTTTGTACACTTCAGCTCATCATTTGCCAAATAACTCTCTGTCGACTGTTCTCTGAGAATCTTAGTTGCTGAGTATTGAAATGTCAGTACCTCTCTTGAATCTTTTTTAAAAAAAAATAATAATAAACATTTGCAGTAAAAGCTAAGCAATGTCTTCAGTTACTTGGAAGAAGAAAGCGATGTGTCGGTAGTGTACAAGGTTAAGTACAACACTGTTGGTATTAAGTCACTCACAGAAGATATGAGGCAAAAATGGCTTTCCTCCAGGGAGAAAAAGAACCAAGAGCATTGTTATTTCATTGGAAAAGTGCTTCTGTCACGGGGGGGACTTAATATGTTGACAATTGGGAAAAGCTAATCATCTTGCCAGCTTATCAGAATCCAGCCCTGATGTATGCAGGTTTTTTCCCTATAATGTCATCTCTGGAGATACCCACTAGGGGGAGCAATGTTTGTGAAGCAGTTGTCCACTGAAGCCAGGGAGGGAGAGAATTCTAGAAGCCTGGGAGTATTTTTAAGGGAAGGAGAGGAGTGAGTCTTTCTGGATAGGGGCCCTGCATCTTGTTATCCCTAGCTAGTAACAATTACAGAAAGAGGGGACTTGCATCTTGCTATCCTTGGCTGACAAATGAAGGTTCATAAAGTAGGTCACTGTGACTTCTGTGGGGTCTTGCTTCAGCGCCAGCCCTGACACAGCAGATGAGCTGGTACAGGGTGAAGGGCTCACACCTGTGGCTGATTGCAGCCAAAGCCAGTCGACCTTGGACAGTCCCCCCTCCCCTGGGGAACAGGAGCAGGGAGAGGCGATTGAGGATTCTCAGCTGCAGGCGCTGGCCTTGGGCTGTCATGAAGGCTCAGCGGAGGAGGGCCCTTCAGGATTGCGGCCGTCCCAACTCCCAAAGACACCAGGAGAAGTGCCTGGCTGAAAGGCACGTGAGCAGAAGGAGGCGTAGCAGGCGTCTCCTGGCTAGGTACCCATGCCAAGATCCAGAATCGGACTCTGACTGATATCGAGGCTGGGTCAAGTTTTATATTGTAGCTGCTGACCCACGCTCAGTGTAGAAAGCAACAATGCTGTTACCTGGCAAAGTTTCTATACTCCTTGATTCCCTTGATCTGCTGGCTGCTACGATTTTGGACTTCGACTTTGGACTCTTGAACCCTTGTCTCCTACCCTCTGAACCTTGGATTGTCTTGACTTCGGCTTGTTTCTTGGACAGGTGTTTGGTATATGAACTTTTCGTTATTGCTTGTAGCAATAAAGAATCTGTTTGCAGCTGCATTGTCTGGCGTGATAAAGCGAGACAGAATACTCCTGTGATAAATCATCACATTGGCTAAACTGCTGCAGTAGGCACCAAGACACCATAGCAAGGCTACATGTACGCAGTATCCCTTTCCAGACCTTCCAACAAATGTGCAAAAGTTGAGGCCAGGGCCAGTTGGCTGCAGTGACATTGGCCACAGTCCTGATCTGTCCTCCATGCATTTCCTGTATGTGTGGTGGGAATGTACGCAAACAGCTACTATGGTCCTTGAACTAATATGGTTCATCACTCCTTCACAGACTCTTGGCAATGCACATAAACTCCCTGAATACAACTGCACATAGAATTCAATTGACAAAAAAAAAAAAAAACCTTTCAGTTTCATATGTTTTGTTAAGGGCTTTCTATGTTCACTCAAGATCCAAAATGCTGAGAAATTACAGCTGTTAAGGGATACATTTTAACAGGTATGCTACTTGGCAATATGGATATGGTATGGTATCCTATGCTGTGGCTAGTTGCAGCTTCACCACTATCTTGGAGCTCAATGGCTGTCAGTGGCAGAGTGGTGGACCTAAGTCCCAGATTCCAGTTCTTGAAGGGTTGTCACAAAGAGGAGGGCCAGCCCAGGATCTCTTCTCAATCATCCCAGTTTGCAGGACACGGAATAATGGGCTCAAGTTACAGGAACCCAGATTCCACCTAAACATCAGGAAACATTTCCTGACTGTTAGAGCAATAAGACAATGGAACCAACTACCGGTACCTAGGGAGGTGGTGAGCTCTCCCACTCTGGAGGCATTCAAGGTGAAGCTGGACAGCCATCTGTCAGGGATGCTTTGACCTGGATTCCTGCATTGAGCAGGGGGTTGGACTCAATGGCCTTGTAGGCCCCTTCCAACTCTACTTTTCTATGATTCTATGATTTGTCTATTCACTGGAATAAATACCTTGGGTCTATGCAGCTGAAGCTACCATTCCACGGTACAAGTACCCAACTGGCAAGCAAGACCATCCCCATAGAATGAAAGGGTTGGAAGGCACGTTTTTTGCTTAATTGAATTGGATTACATTTTGACAAGGCTATGCATAAAACTCTCTGCTCAGGCAAACTTGAAATTGAAAATGAGAAATTCAATGGAAGAATAAAAGGAAGAGAGATCTTTCTTTTTTAAAAAAGAAAGAAGTAGGGGGCAACAAGCATTATTTTAAAGTCATAGCTAGCAGTGATATATTTTTCATCATTACTCTAGAGTAGGTGCAGGGGGCTCAATATGGATTGGGACCCTAGAGTGCAGGTTTGGGGGGGGCATTATCTCTCGCCCAACTATGGGCCTAATCCATATCGAGGACCTGCACTTCCAATTTCTATTGCTGAAGAGTTTTATGGATCACTAGTGGAATAGAAATTGCAAGTACAGGGCCCATAATGGGAGGAAAGGAATAAAGCCCTACCCCCATGCTAGGGTTAAAGCCCCCCTGTCACTTTCCCTACCCTAGAGTAAACATGAAAAAAATAGCAGTAGCTGTTAGGTATTCCTTTACAGTAATGTCTGCTTTGATACTCACTCTCCATTTAGAAAGATAAGAATTCATATAGAGGCACTTCAACATTTTTAAAACATGCATTTATTCCAGCCCAGAGTGCTTTGGCTATTGGGTAGTATAGAAATGAAATAAATAATAATGCATTTATTCCAGCAAAGAAAACTTGTGATGTATGTATTTTAATATGAACAGCTGATAATTATTTTAGGAAATTTAGCAATCTACTATATAAATGTGAAAGTTTGTCTGTGGCTGGCCGGGTGACCAGGTGTGTACAGTTTGTGTGCGTCACATAGGCTTCTACACAGTTGGACGGATCCGCCCCAAACTTGGCACTCATACTCCCAAGGACAAAGACTGGTGGGTTCCAATCTCCAAAAAACCCTCACTGCACCTGTACGGCCCAAAATAGATGAGAGCCAATGGCGTCACTTAGAATATTTGCTGGGGCCATTCGTATGAACTGCCGCCCGCCACAGGGGCCCAATCAGGAGCGGATATGCAAATCTCTCCTACGTCAAAACAGAATGTTCATATGCACTGCAGGCAGGGCCTACACGGGGTGGGGGGTGGGGGTGCGAGCTGGGATTTCATTGTTGTGTAGTCCCAGGGTGGGGGAGAGCAGGGATTTCATTGTGTAGTCCCGGGGGAGCTGGGATTGTTGTGTAGTCCCGGGGGGGGGGGGACACAGGAATTCACTGTTGTGTAGTCCTGGGTGGGGAGCAGGGATTTCATTGTGCAGTCCCAGGGGAGCTGGTAGTCCCAGGGGAGCTGGGATTTCATTGTGTAGTTCCGTGGGAGCTGGTAGTCCCGGTGGAGCTGGGATTTCATTGTGTAGTTCCGTGGGAGCTGGTAGTCCCGGTGGAGCTGGGATTTCATTGTGTATTCCCAGTGGAGCTGGGATTTCATTGTGTAGTCCCGGGAGACCTTTCCTATGGAGCCATTCAAAATAGCGGTCAGCTCCCTTAAAGAATTTCGAACAAACAGTGCCTATAGGAAAATGACGACACGTGCAACGCCGGGTAAAAAAAGCTAGTTGTAAATAAAATTCACTGTTTCAAGCTTGTAATTTATACATGTCCAGAATACTGAAATATTTATTTTATCACAAAATCCCAATGGCATATACCTCTAATAGGCTTATAAACTTATAAATTAAGGAGAGTTTATTGATTTGCATATCGTCTAGGCCAGGGCTCTCCAACCTTGGGTCCCAAGATGTCGCTGGCCTACAGCTCCCAGCATACCCAGCCAGCATGGCTAATGGCAAGGGATTCTGGGAGCTGTAGTCCAGAAACATCTGAGGACCCAAGGTTGGAGAGCCCTGGTCTGGGCCAAAAAGAACATAGGAGGCTGCCTTATACCAAGTCAGACCATTGGTCCATCTAGTCCAGTACTGTTGATGCTGATTGGCAGCAGCAGCTCTCCAGGGTTTCAGGGAGCAGCAGGGAGTTCCATAATTCAAGTTTCCTCAATTACAGACATTGACTCTGGGGGTATTGTGAGTGTGACAATATTTCCCAGGCTGTGTGTGTGTTTTTAAATCCTACGATACCATAGGTGCTGTCTGAAAAACAGTGCACATCTGATTTTTCTTTCTTTCTGAAGAATAAGAATAGAGTTTGTTTGGTCCTGGGTCTGCCATAGACCCCAATAATAATAATAATCATCATCATCATCATCATCATCATCATCATCATCATCTCACTGGGTGACTTTGGTCCAGTCACTCACTCTCAGCCTAACTTACCTCACAGGGTTGTTGTGAGAATAAAATGGAGCGGTGGAGGAGGATTATGTAAGCTGCCTTGGGTTCCTTGCAGGAAGAAAGGCGGGGTATAAATATAATCAATCAATCAATCAATCAATCAATAGATGATGATGATGATGATGATGATGATGATGATGATATAATGCTGTAATAGTAGTAGTATTATTGTATGCTTGCGAAACATGGACTATCTATAAATGTCACCTCCAACTCACCTCCAGCCCACCCCACCCCACCGCACCTGTGGGACTGCCGCCTGCCCCCTGCAGGCCCGGGCTCAGCCGGGAGCCGCCTTGCCCCACCTGCAGCTGCTTGGAAGGGGACTATAAAGACCAGGCCCCAGCGGGGGCGGGTCCGCCGCCGGCGGGGTCGCCACCGAAGGGGCGACACCAAAGGGGGCTGCCCCTTTGGGGGAGCCACTTCGGGGGTGGCACGAGGGCGAGGGCCTGTCCCCCTGCTGTTGGGGATATTGGTGGGGCTGGGAGTTTTAAAGAGGCCCTTCCTTTTTGAAGGGCTGGGGCTTTTTAGGGGTTGATTTTAGGGGTGGGTCTCCCGCCTGACTGGCGGAAGCGAGGGGGCATGTGTCTCTCCAGGGAGATAGTGGGGGGAGTTCTGGGGGGCAAACGGTACCAACGTTGAGCGGCAGGCGCTGGCAGAGCGCTAGGGGCAGGCCACGCCGAGTAAGGGGAACAAGGGATCGATGCTTAATATCTATCCCTTGTTCCGGGCCTGCCCAGAGCCAAGGGATAACTGGGGGATGTGTTGCTCCTCCCCCCACCCTGCGTTTGCTGTTGTGCAATGCCAGGTCCGTTACCCAAAAAACATCTCTCATCCATGACTTGATCATGGATGAGGGTGCGGACCTGGCATGTGTTACGGAAACCTGGCTGGACGAGGCCGCTGCTCCAACTCTGGCGGCCTTGTGTCCGGCCGGTTTCTCGTATGCCCAGCAGCCAAGGGTTGGGGGACGGGGAGGGGGAGTGGCTGTTATCTACCGGGAGTCCTTGGTCCTCACCAGACTCCCTCTCCGGGAGACCAAGTTTATTGAGTGCATGTACTGGAGGTTGGGTCCAAAGGGCAGCCTGGGGATTCTGCTCGTGTACCGTCCACCCCGCTGCACGACAGACTCCCTGGCCGAGGTGCTGGAGGTGGTCTCCGATGTGCGTGTGTTGTCGCCCAGGCTAGTGGTGCTGGGGGACTTCAACGTGCATTCGGGGGCTTCCCTCACTGGGGCACCTCGGGACTTTATGGAGACCATGGCTTCCTGGGAGCTGCACCCTGTATTAACTGGACCTACCCATGTAGCCGGTCATGCACTGGACTTGGTTTTTGTTTCCGGAGAGGGGGGAAATGATCTGGAGATCGGGGGTATATCCACCACCCCCTTGTCATGGTCAGATCACTATCTGGTGGGGTTGGATTTCTCGGTGCCACAACCCCTCTGCAGGGGTGAGGGACCTATTAGAATGGTCCGCCCCAGGCGTCTTATGGATCCGGATGGATTCCTGAATGCGCTTGGGGAATTGGAGCACACAAACGGTAGCTCGGTCGAGACCCTGGTGGATGACTGGAATGCTGCAATCACCAGGGCATTAGACCGAGTTGCCCCGAAGCGCCCTCTTCGCCTAAACAGAGCTCGTGCGGCGCCATGGTTCACTCCGTCGCTGCGAGCTCTGAAACAAGAGGTGAGAAGGCTAGAGCGCCGATGGCGAAATTCCCGCTCCGAAGACGATCGAACACGGGTTAGAGCTGCATCTTCAGCCTACCGGGTGGCGGTGAAGGCAGCAAAAAAGAATTTCTATGCTGCCTCCATTGCGTCTGCAGAGTGCTGCCCCAGGAGGCTGTTCCAAGTGGTCCGGAGTCTGGTCGGTCCAGTCGCTCCGGACCCACTGGAACAGTCAAAAGCCTCCTGTGAGGCTTTAGCAAAGCACTTCGCAGATAAAATCGATCGGATTAGGAGTGGGATATTGTACGTCGTGGACACAGGGAGTGAGCGGGAGGAGGCCAATGGCAGACCGGTTTTGTGGGATCGGTTTCGGCTTCTTCCTTCTGATGAAGTGGACAAGGTGCTTTCATCTGTGAGGCCGACCACCTGCTTGCTTGACCCTTGCCCGTCCTGGCTCATCATGAGCTGCAGGGAGAGACTGGGTGAGGGGATCAAGGCGGTGGTGAATGCCTCCCTCGAGGAGGGAGTGATGCCATCAGCCCTCAAGGAGGCAGTAATAAGACCGCTTCTAAAGAAGCCCTCCTTGGATCCCCAGGATTTAAACAACTTTCGCCCAGTCTCCAATTTACCATTTCTGGGCAAGGTGATCGAGCGGGTGGTGGGTGCTCAGTTGAAGGCACACTTGGATGAAGCCGATTATTTGGATCCGTGCCAGTCGGGCTTCAGGTCTGGACATGGGACGGAGACGGCCTTGGTCGCCTTGGTGGATGATATGAGGAGGGCTTTGGATAGGGGCGAATGCTCCTTTCTAGTCCTCCTCGATCTCTCAGCGGCTTTTGATACCGTTGACCACGGTATCCTCCTGGACCGTCTGGAGGGGTTGGGCTTAGGAGGCACTGTATTGCAGTGGTTCCGGTCCTTCCTCTCTGGAAGGTATCAGAGGGTAGTTCTCGGGGAGGAGGCTTCGGACCCTCGGCTGCTCACTTGTGGAGTGCCGCAGGGTTCCATCCTCTCCCCGATGTTATTCAACATCTACCTCAAGCCGCTGGGAGCTATCATCAGGAGGTTTGGGGTGCAGTGTCATCAGTATGCGGATGACACGCAGCTCTACCTCTGTTTTAAGTCTTCACCGAGGTTGGCCGTTGAAACCCTGTCCAAGTGCCTGGAGTCAGTGGCTGGCTGGATGGGAAGGAATATGCTGAAACTGAACCCCGACAAGACCGAGGTACTTCTGGTGGGGGACAAGGGAAGGTTAGGGGATGTTGACCTGGTGCTGAATGGGGTACATCTACCCCGAAGGACCAGGTCCGCAGCTTGGGGGTCATTCTAGACTCCCAGCTGTCCATGGAGGCTCAGGTGGCAGCTGTGAGCCGGGCGGCGCTGTATCAACTCCATCTGATACGGCAGCTGCGCCCCTACCTTCCTAATCACCTGCTCCCATCAGTGGTTCATGCCTTGGTCTCCTCTCGCCTAGACTACTGTAATGTGCTCTACGTGGGGTTACCCTTGAAGACGGTCCGGAAGCTTCAGCTGGTACAGAACGCGGCGGCTCGCCTGATTAAGGGCAGCCGCCGGCGTGATCACATCACGCCAGTGCTTAAAGAGTTGCACTGGCTACCAGTTGCTTGCCGAGCCGAATTCAAGGTGTTGGTTTTGACCTTTAAAACCCTACACGGCTCCGGCCCAGCTTATCTCAAGGAGCGCCTCCAGCAACATCAAGTAGGCCGCTCAACAAGGTCTGCCACGGACGGCCTTCTCCTTATCCCATCAGCCAGAGCAGCCAGGCTGGTGGGGACTAGGAAGAGGGCCTTCTCTGTGGCGGCCCCCACATTATGGAACTCCCTCCCTAGTGACCTTTGCCATGCCCCCTCCGTGATGAGCTTCCGCCGTGCATTAAAAACATGGCTGTTCAGGCAGGAATATGGGGTGGGTTAGGTTTTTAATGAGAATTTTTTATATTGTTTTAATTATTATATTTTATTGTGTTTTATTGTATTTTAATTGTACATCGCCCAGGGTGGCCGGGTGACCGGCCAGATGGGCGATTGATAAATGTAATAAATAAAATAAATAAATAATAAATCAACGTTGCCTCTGGAAAATCCTGCGAATTACTTGGGAAGATAGGCGAACAAATGTCAGTGTACTGGAAGAAGCAAAGACTACTAGCATTGAAAAAATGATCCTTCAACGCCAACTTCAGTGGACCGGTCATGTTGTTCAAATGCCTGACTGCCGTCTCCCAAAGCAGTTACTTTATTCCCAACTCAAGGATGGAAAGCGGAATATCGGTGGTCAATAGAAGAGGTTTAAAGATGTTCTCAAGGCTAATCTAAAAAAATGCAATATAAACATCAAAAACTGGGAAGCTCTGGCCCATGAACGATCTAACTGAAGGTTGGCCTTTCACAAAGGTTCTATGGACTTTGAAGAAGCCCGAGTGCAAGGTGAAAGGGAGAAACGTGCTAAGCGAAAAGCACGTCAAATGAATCCTTTACAGGACCATCTTCCATCTGGTAACCTGTGTCCTCACTGTGGGAAGCTGTGTGGATCTAGAATTGGCCTCCACAGTCACTTACGGACCCATTGCTAGAGTCTACACAATTTTCTTTAGAATTTTCCTCCTTTTAAAATCTCCTTTTTGTAAAATATATATATATATATATATATATATCCTGGAAGACAATCTTACTTGGTCACGAATGATTGCCTGACTGACTGAGTAGTAGGAGTAGTAGTAGTAGTAGTAGATGATGGACACAGAAGTTTGTATGTATTTCAGGTCCATGTAGGAATACATTTAACTTGAGCAGTCACACCCATCCTGATCTGTGAATTCTGAAGCTGCCATTTTGCAATATGGCTGACACACGAATGGGGAAATGCTATAATTCATGAACGAATACACAGAGGAAGGTCATTTTGGTGGCAAAATATAGGGTTGTTTGTTTAAAAAAAAAAGAAGTCAAGACAGGCAGAATAACTAAGCAATTTTTTAAATATTTATTTATTTATTTATTTCTTGATATACAAGCAATGTCTTGCAATACAAGTACTGTAGTACGGCTTAAATTAAACATCTCTGTACAAATTTGGGGGGGATTTTGTTTTGATATTAGAGTGTTTTGGATTACAAGCATGTTTCCGGAACGAATTATGCTCTCAATCCAAGGCTTTCAATGACTGTATTACTAGTCACTGCCACTACTTGTATAGTCTAGTTGATAGAATGCTGGACTAGGAGCAAGGAGACCTGGGTTTGAATCCCTGCTCAGCTATGAAACTCACTGGCTACACTTTGACTAGTCACCGTCTCTTAGCCTAACCTACCTCACAGGGTTGTTGTGAGGATGGGGGGGCATGTATACCATGCAGAGTTCCTTGGAGGAAGGATGGAATAAAAAATAAAGTAAATATTTATTTAGTAACATTGAATGAGAAAGGACACTCACAGCATATTTTTTGACTGATTAATACGAGTTTCACAGCTTTTGCCACTTGTATAAAATGCAGCAAGTCATTGAGAACTTCTTGTATTTTTGCACATTCATGTCTGGCATGTTTTGCACCAGCACATGCTGTAAAAGGAAACTTTGAAATGAATCCTGCAAAATTAGAATCCACGGGTCTAATTTCTGCAATTTTCTGAAGGCAAACATTACTGAGTCCTTGCATAGAAATGTCACTGTGTTATATCTTTATTACATTAGACATACATATGCAGGATATTACAAAATCTCCACTTGAATCGGGTTAAATTACCATAATTTTAGAAACTAGGATAAGAACTTTGCTCCCCCCGCCACACCCATTGCTTCAGTAAATGGCACCTCACAAGTAAATGACTATTGAGTGTCTATCATGTGTATGGGATTTTGGGGCTTGTAAAGCTTGCCTCTCCTTTAAGCTACGCTTGCAAAAGCCCCCAGTCTTCATTGATAAGCCTGAGCATGGATAACTTCACAGCACAGCCACAGGCACCCCCACCCAATAGCAGCACTACAGGCTTGTGTGCTATACTTCCTATAGCCCTGAAGAGGAGTACTCCTGTTTGGAGCTGGCAATACACCACAGCATTTTGTTGTGGGTCCCTCTCATACAAAAGTGGGTGGTCCACTGCCTATCAGTTTGGCAGTGAAATTAGGGCCACCTATGGACATGTTGAAGTTTCTGCATACTCAGTGAATGTCCTCCGTCTGCAGTAATATACTAATTTGTAAATCAAAGGGGAAAGAAAAGGGGAGGACAACTTGTGGCCCTCCAGATGCTTTGGCCTACAACTCCCATCAGCCCTTGCCAGCAGACCCAATTGTGAGGATTGATGGAAGTTGTAGGTTGCCCACCCCTGTTCTAAGAGCATATAACATTCTGAAAGGGGAATTAGGCTAGGGGCATGCGCAGTGGGCATCATGACAAGCTTTTAAAAATCCCCTTCTTGGCTATACAGGGAGGTTTCAGGAGCTCCACAAATCTCCCATGCTGCACTATTAGAAATGAGGTGCTCACCTGAACATGAACCTTTTAGTGTTACATAGGGATGTCACCACAAATATCGGGGGGCTTGAGTGGGCTGAAATTGGCCCCGCTCGCACCCCCCAATATTCACGGCAACTCACGGACCTACGTTGCTGCCCACTTGGTCCCCCAGCTGCCATCCGGCGTGTTGTGCCACTCGCGTGGGCTCCCATCACGTCATTTCAGGCTGTGACATGACACCGCATCACTTCCGGCCAGCTGGAAGTGATGCGACGGGAGCCCGCACGAGCGGCGCGGCTGCCTGAGCGGTGCAGAGAGCAGCCGCAGAGCCCCTCCACGCAGCGGAGAATTCAAGGACCGGGGGGCTCCATGGTGCAGAGAGCCGAGGTGATTCGCCCCCCCCAATTAAGTACAAAATCCACTGCTAGTGTTACGTAGGACAGTGGCAGGAGGTTTCAAGAAAATGAGAAAGGAAAAAAGGTGTCCTTCCCTCCCCTTTCCCACCCTTCAACTAGACTCTCACATTTGCAAGCTGTGTACTGGCTGGAGCCCTGAACAGGAGCACTCCTGTTAGGAAGAGTTGCGGATACACCACAACATTGTATTGTGGGTTCCAACTTGTTTTTGTTATGGTGGTTATGCTAAGGATGGGGGAGGCATTTGTTTAGCTTGCATTGCATTTTAATCTTTACTTCCCAAAGAAATAAGCTGACTATACTTTGCACTGTTCTGAATTTTGTGATTCAGGTCTCTAATCAAAAGAATGCATACAAAAATGTGTATCTTAGGCAGAATTGCATGCAAAAATAGGAGAACTTCACTCAAGAAATGGGCACACATTTAGTGATGACTTAAAAAAAAGATATGCAAAATTAAGTGGAAATGGGACAAAATTTCAAAATGATGTGGAAATGAGACAAAATGAACTTAAGGCTAAAAAAACAGAAAATGAGCACAACTGAAATTGAAATATTTCATCCATCCCTATTTATTACATCATCAGGGTTAAATTACCCAAGCTGATTTGTGTTCCATTTTTAAAAGAATGGTTCCCTGCCCAAAGTGCAATCCTATACATGTCTATTCAGAAGTACTGTAAGTGCCATTGAGTATAATGGGACTTACTCCCAGGAAAGTGGGTATAGAATTGCAGTATTAATCATTTTTCAGTGACTAGGGATAGGCAAATCTAGCTCTGGTCTATGCTCCTTTTGCAAGTTGTTGTTTTTTAATCTACAATTTTGTTCCATTTCTAAAATAATCTACAATTAAAAAAAAAAAACTTCTCTAAACAGGTATTTAAATTTACATTTTAATATGTATTTAAATGAGTCTTTTCTCTCAAAATATGTATTTTTATATATTTCAGCTGTTGAGAACCTCGTGGCAACAATCAGAGGTAGTGAAATATGGTGGATAGCTAATTTCTGATCTGCACCTTAGGAAGAGAGGTACAGACTGGGAGCAGTATCCAAAGCTGTCTACTCACCTCCGCTGATTATGTTGTGCCAGCAGGACCTAATGCTGGTGTGACAGGAAGCGTTTCATTTACCTGTTCTGTTCTGGGAATGAGGGCTTCACCTCATGTCTGGTTGCTTTAGGAAGCACTAGCTTCCTATTGCACCAGCGGTGGGTCCTGTAGGTGCACAGGCAGCGCTGGATACTGCTCTAGGTCATTTCATTTAGGAATTTCACAAAGGTGAAATTCCTTAAGCAACTCAATCAGTGACAAAACCTTTCTGGGCACTTCATCGCATCCATCAAGACATTGTGAGGCTATGAAACCCTGTTGCTGACTTTCCGGGCAGATCTGAAAAGAGCCTCCTTCACCTCTTTGTTTCTCAAACTGTATATGAGGGGGTTGAGTGTGGGAGTCAAGACAGTGTAGAACAGAGAGAAGGTTTTGTGGAGTTCCCTCAGTGTTTCTGTTTCAGGGACGATATAGACAAGGAATATTGACCCATAGAAAAAAGTCACAACAATGAGGTGGGAAGAGCAGATGGAGAAGGCCTTCTGCTGTGCAGTTTTGGATTTAATTCGCAAGACCGTGAGAAGAATGCAGACATAGGAGGACAAAGTCAGTAGAAAGGGGGGCCCTGTTCCCATGAGGCCTAGAATAAAAGTTGCAAGTTTTACTAAGTGGGCATTGCTACAGGAGAGGTTTGCCACGGGATAACATCACAAAAGAAATGGTCAATTTCATTGGGTCCACAGAATGTAAGCTCTAGTATAAAAGAGGTTATTATAGTGTTGGTTAACAGGCCACTTATCCAAGATGTGAATGCCAATTGGAGGCAGAGCCGACCATTCATAAGAGATGTATAATGCAGAGGTTTGCATATTGCCAAATACCGATCAGTAAGACATCATTGCCAGCAGATAGCATTCAGTAGCTACACAGAAACCAAAGAAATAGTATTGTGTGATGCATCCCTTAATGGATATGGATCTGTCCCCAGTTAGGAAACTAGCCAGCATCCTGGGAAGGATGGTTGAAATGTAGCAGGTCTCCAAGCAGGACAAGTTCATGAGGAAGAAATACATGGGTGTATGAAGATGTTGGTCCACCACAACTAGTAACACAACAAGGAGGTTCCCAATAACTGATAAAACATAAATGGCTAGAAACAATAGGAAGAGGAGAATTCTCAATTCAAAGAGGTTGCCAAATCCCAAAAGGATGAATGATGCAGCACTTGACTTATTTCCCACCATTTCCCTTTGCTGGTGAACATGGAGGTCATCCTGAAATACAATTTGAAGAATGTTAGTGAGCTAGGTGACCTCCATTGAACCCAGTTCACACTCTTTCCTCTCCCACTGATGCTTGAAGCAAAGGTTGGTATAGAGAGGTTATGTTTTGAAATAAAAATGTGGCAGAGCATTCAAACACATGATCCCTGCTTACATTAGGTAGTAAAGCACATGAAACCATACTGGATGTTCAATTTGGTTGTATGTGCATTACTACTTATTGTTTGAATTACTACTTGTGTTTGAATGTTCTGCCACATTTTTATTTTCATTTTTAAAACAAAACCTCCACATACATGGACAGGTATTACATCAAGGACAGAGATCGACACCTTTCTCCTGAATATGCTAGTTTTCTATCTAAGGAATATACATACATACATACATACACACACACACACACACACACACGAAAATGCATGTCAAGATCAGATAAATTCTAGCTAAGGATCAGATTGTTAGTTCAGGACAGAACTACATTTGTTTCTGTTTGCTACTTTTGTATAGATCCTGGCCACTACGTATCCCTAGGGATCTTGAAGAAAACTGCAACAGATTCAAATGAATTCAAATTGCTATGAATCCAGACCAGCTTTTCCAGAGTCATATGGATTCCACAGACATGAGGACCATTTTTTCACTCTTGGGGAGTGTGCGCTCATTCACATTAGCACTAACGCAAATTAGTGGCAATGTGATTTCGAGCAAGTAGAATGAAATTCTGTTTTTAAAAAATCTGATTCTGTCAATGAGCGGATGATAGAATGAATGACATCCCACAATCCATGAAACACAGATGGAACAGATTTAACTAAATCCGTACATCCCTACCCTTGCAAAAGGGACTGGCAAGGGATGATTTACACAGGTGAAGCAGTTGGGAAGAATTGTGCTTTTCCCTTGTCACTTCAGTTCCCCCAACCCTGTTAGTTTCCCCCCAGCTGTGGTTACAGACCTTGTTACTGCCCTTCCTGATAGGGATGGCAATAGAAACTGCCTTGGCTGGATTCTGCTCCAGATTTTGCAGAATGCCTTCCAGATCAGAACTTGGCATGGAAGAATGTGGTTGGAATCCAGAGTGTTTTGGATTTCTTTTCTGGAGAAAAACTGAGCCACTAAAATGTTGATAACCCATTTTATTCCCCCCCACCCAGTCAGCTGTATTTTTCATGTGTGAAATTGTGAAATATTGCACCATTGTGCAATTTCATAGCACCATTGTACAATTTCACAATTTTTTAAAAAAAAAACCTACGGAAGGGGGATAAAACATAAGAAGAACCATGCTGGATCAGACCAAGGGTCCATCTAGTTCCCCAGCATTCTGTTCACACAACAGCCAACCAGCTGCCCCCGAGGTCCCACAAACAGGACATGCGTGCAACAGCACCCTCCTGCCCATGTTCCCCACACCTGTTGTACATAGGCATACTGCCACTGTACTGGAGATAGCACATAGCCATCAGTTCAGCACTAGTAGCCACTAGCCACTGATAGCCTTATCCCCCATGAATTTCTCTAACTCCCTTTTAAATCCATCCAGTATGAATCTGGATCCAACCCCTTATGTGCGATAATGTGGAAATGTGGATACTTGCTCCCCAGTAAAATACATCTCTCTGCAAGTGGAAATCTAGCACAAGCCCTTTGCCTGCTGTGCTGCTTTTCTTATTTGCAGAATTTTTTAAAAAAAGAAATTACATCAGGGGAGCATTCCAAAAATCTGATTCTTCCACCTGGTGTATGAAGTGGCTTAGTCTATTCTACTACCTCAGCAACCAATCACCCCATGCAGCTGCAAGTGTACACCAGGCTGTCTAGTCAGCTGAGAAAGAGAATTCAAATATGCCAGGGAATAACCAGCCTGAATGTACTCTGAATATTCCACCCTACTCCAAACCCTGCTTCTTCATTAAAGTACCCTGTGTTGGTCACTAAGGAATTTCACATTTGGTTATTGTAGGTCTAATTCTTCTCACAAGGTCCAGAGAAAGGACTGGAGTAATGGATAGAAATGGAAAAGTTGTGATGTGTGAGCCAGGAATAGCATCTAAAGGGGAGTGATGCTGAAGTCCCATGATGCTTCCTGGGCTGCCACTGGCGTCGCTATCACCAGTATTGCCTATCCCTGCCTGTGGCTGGAAATCCTGCTTAACCCTCCTCTCTGGCTGTGGAGAATAGGCAATACCCATTCCTTTCGAAGTGTTTCACCACACTTCATAAGAATAAAAATACATTTTCAAAAAATGGCACCAGGTCATAGTGGGCTCCGCGTCACAATCAGTCACATTCTCTGCACTGAACATGGGTATGCCCCGGATTGTTGTGAGAACTGGCAATTCTTATCCTTTTTTTGCAATGGCTAATAGAAATGTTAAACAGCCATGGGGCAAGGTTCATATATAGACATCACATTTTGCAGCATAACATGTAAGAAGTCCAGACTAAGAAGTTGTCCTGATTGAAATCCCCTCCACGTTATATTAAGTTAACGGTGCTGTGTATGAAAACAGGCAGCTATGCTCAGTCAATGTCTGGTTTCTTTAATGTGCAATCCTATGCATGTTTATACAGGGGGAAAACTCCCAGCATGCCCCAGCCAGCATGGCTCGCTGGGTCATGCATGGAGTTGTAGGCCTGCTTTCTGTCTAAACATGCATAGGATTGCACCCTTATAAACTTATTTTCCAAAATGAACTTCAAAAAAGTTAAATATCAGGAGTTACAAACCCAACTGAGCCAGAATATTTGGACTCTAGTGCCAGCATCTATGCATAACCTAATCTGTACCGGGCTTTAAAAGCAGCTTCTTCTTTTTTTTCATCTGAACTAGCCTGTTTTTTAAAAAATGAAGTAAAAGATTGGTTAAAGTACTCAGATTTAAGCCAATACATCCCAATTGACCTAAACAGTAATAAATCCAAATCTGGGTGCCTCACATGGGGGCAAAAGGCAATTATGATAGATACAGAAATATATTCACTGTACCTTGAAAATGGTTGTATTCCTAGGTGGAATCTTTGATGTGTTCCATTGATCTTCCATCCCTAGGATATATGTTCCTCTTCTGTATCTTCTCTATGTTCCAAACCTTTGTTTTTGATGGTGGTCCTGGAGTCTTGCTTAGTAGTGCTTTGATTCAGTAGCAAAATATCAGCATGTGCGCTTAATTCAACAGTAAATGATCAAGTACAAACTATTTCTATAGATAGATATTTGCAATGACTGGGAAAAAGGACTTTGCAGTTAGCCTACACTTGGCTTCCTATCTTAATAATGTAACAACAGTGTCAATAAATTCCACTCTCTCTCTGTTGGGGCTGTAGATGAGGGAGGGGGGGAAGAGAAGAAGAAAATCTCTAACTTCAGAGAGCTTCTCTTAGCCTCATCTGGCAAGTGTTGCATTTTTGAGATCTTGATAACAATGTGTTGGATCCTTTGAAATAGATGGTAATACGTAATATTACTGACCAATTGGCTCAGAAAACAGCATCCTATTGAGAATATTGTAGCATTTTGGACCCCCATTTCTCCATATAGCTACAGGTCTCCAAAGCAAAGCGAAATCATATGCTTTTTTTCATTAAAATCACAGAATTCCACATTACAAATATTTGAGACATCCCACAGGTCATGGGATTCAAAATATTGACTGCAAAGCTCCAGGTCTGATATGGAAATTAAAACAATGGTTTCAGAATAGCCTAAAATATGGCCATTTGGACACATCATATCAGCCCCTGCCCACAGTACCCCCTCCCAAGTTCTGTCAACTTTATCATCTGCATACATTTCTATACTCAAGTAATCCAGCCATAACCTGCTTGTAAATTATGAAAAATACCTCATTCTGAAAAAAGATCCCTTTTCTGCTTTAGAAACAGAGTGAATGTCTTTTCTACAAATGTGATAATGAGAAAATCTTTGCACAATTATACTCCCATCTCCTAACAAATTAATTGCATGCTAAACTGTCAATGTGAAAGGAAGATGCCAAGAATTCTGGGAGTTATGCCAAGCATCTTAAACTATTTTTAGCATAGCAAGTCCCACACAGTGGGAGATTAATGATATTGCAAACACACAGGAGAAACTTTCTCAAACAGACAAAGTTGCATGGTAACTCATGCCAGGATGAATTCATTATATAATTCCTCCAAAGGAAATTCGGTTAATTAATGTCTCCACACTAATATTAAGGTAATAACAGGCCTGAAGAGCCTGAACTAGAATTGCCAACCCACGTCTCGTGAGGCTTGAATACAAGCACTGGGGTAAAAAAAAAATTAAAATTAAAAAGGGAGGTAGTGTTTGAAGGTAGTCACATAGGACCGGTTCACACGACCCAGGCTGCCGGCGGGGGAGGAACCACGGGGCCGTCCGCGGGGTCCGGCGGGGCACCGCACACGACCGGTGCCCCGCACGCGTGGGCAGACCCCGTAGTCCCCGCACCGCAGTGCGGGCCTCCCGGTGCTAGGGGTGGGGCCCCAGGATGCCCAGAAGGGCCGTTTTGCCCCTACAGGCTAGAGTGGTGGCGGCTCCGGCCGCTCTGGGCTGCCGTCTCTGTGGGGACCCCGTGGGACGGCCGCCCGCTGTTCGGACAGCACAGTGACTACGCGCGGTAGGGGCCTACCCCTCTACCAACCATGGTCACTTTGCGAGCATCCCATGCACGGCTGTCCCGCGGGGGCACCCCCGGTCGGCGTGCACATGACACGGGAACCGCGGGGGACTTGCGGTTCCCGTGTCGTGCGAACAAGCCCATACATTGTTTGATCTGAACCGGGGTGGGAAACCTGTGCTCCCTCCAGAAGTTGTTGGACTATAGCTCCCATCAGCCTGAGCCAGCATGGCCAATGGCCAGGGATGATGACAGTTGTAGTCCAACATCATCTGGAGGACCTCAGGTTCAGCACCCCTGATCTAAAGCAAACAGGCTACAAATGTGTGTGCCACCAAATCACTCTCCTCCAATCATATTGTACCAAATGGTCTTGTACCATAGGATCAGATCATTCTTCAAAGGTCAACTATTTTTAATTTTATTTTTTTTTAATAATTGTTTTATGGTGAATCTTAAAAGGTTATAGCACAACCAAAAATGATAACGAAAACATTAAAAAATCCAAAAACAAATAGTTTACACACTGCATAAAGGTTAGGTATATCAGCTGCAATAAATGCATATGGAATTTATATGCTGATGTATTACATGAATATAAGGAAATACACTACTGTCAGTAGAAGTAGTTATAATATGCATAAGTTTCAGCAAAGGAAAGTCAAATATCCCTATATTTTTCCATGTGTAGGTGGAGTCTAAATGCCACCTGTTCAAAGGTTGAAAGAGTCACTTGGCCCTCAATCCATTGTGTTATCCTTCAAAAGGCAACTATAAAATATGGCCACCTTATTGATAATGGGTGGAAAATAGCAATGGGAAGGAAGTTAGGAATGACTGATGGCTTCCTGTTCATCACCTTAAGGGTCAACGTAGCACCCCTGTTCTGCTAGCTGTGGTAAAATGTTGCATGTGCAATGTATTATGGTGCAGCAGGTTGCTGGGATTGTATATACTGAGAAGCAAGTGAGCTTTTATAGCTTTGCCCCAGTTATTAGGGGAAAGCTGCTTGGGGTGTCAAGGAACAAACTTCTGCTGAATCTGCATCAGGAAAACCAAAAGTTCATGTGATACCCAGTTCATGAGTATCATAAGACTATCTATAGAGATCATTTGCTATGATTTTATACGCAGCATGCACCTACAGAATGAACTTGGTGACATAAAATATTGGCTCAGTCTGAAAACTGCTATGAGAATTCTACAGAGTGAAACAGTCTTTGATTTTATCTACTTTATTTCTTACCCTTCCTCTAAAGAACTCAATGTTTATTAAATATTTCCTATTTTGGGCCTCACAACAAAGCTAGGAGGGAGGTTAGTCTGAGGGATGTCCTATGACTAGGTTTTGTTAAATCTGTTCTGCCCGTGTTTCACAGACTGTCCAGCATCTTTTATTCTGCCATCTGCTCATTGACAGAATCAAATCTTTTGTATGAGAATTTTGTATGCGCACTTGTACAAGTGTGTATTAGTGCAAACTGGGTCTTCCCTATAGGCAACCCTAGCTACTTGGATGGGATTTTATGATGGGGACAGCTAAAAGATCTACTAATGTTATTACAGAAATCACCATTAGGAAGCTTCAATGATATCAGTGGACTGCCAGTGTCACACATTTCATACTCATCATTCATTTGTAGGCTGTGAGGACCTAAAAAGGTTTTTGAATGTCTGAACCATCCTTTTGAAGAGCCAAGTTATATTTTTAGCTAGACAGTAAAGCAGTCCCATGGAGCAAGAATTAATATCAGCATCTCCTTGGGGGCCTCCTTAGGAGGCCAGTTGCATCATAAATGTTTTTCAGGTAGCCAATCAGCACCACCCCCAGGTGCACTTCTTTTAAGCTTTTATGGGAGGTAGTTTAATTCTGCACTGCTAACATTTCCAGTTTGCTCAGAACCCATTGTTTTCCCTTCACACATTTTGAGGAACCCTCTCCTATTGATGCTTAATCCTGGAACATCACTCAATGTAAGAGTGAATAGCTGCAGGTAAGTGCTGATCCCATATGCTGATATCTTTTGTCTGTGAGATGCCATATAACAAAGTCCCAAGACTGATCTAACATATTCTTGTTAGATCAGCAATTTCATACCTGAGTTCTTGAAGAACTCTAGGATGGATACCATCTGGGCCTGGTGACACATTAGCTTTCATTTTGTCAATAAGGTCAAGAATTTCATCTTTTTTTGTCACCACTATTTGTCTCTGTTCTTCTCCCTGAAAACATCAGTTCAGGCACAGGTATCTGTCCTACATCTTCTGCAATGCAGATGAAAATATTACACTCAGCTTCTCTGCAATCTCCTTAGCCTCCTGTAGTACTCGTTTAATTCTGTTGTCATACCGCAGCCCAACTGCCTCCCTAGCTGGTTTCCTGCTTCTGATATATTTAAAGAATGTTTCTTGTTAGTCTTGGTGTTGTTGGCAATATGCTCCTCAAAATGCCATTTTTAAATTTTATTTAGCATCTCGAGCAGAGCAATCCTGCAAGGTCAGAAAACAGCTCCAACCTCGGAGCTGGGATTCCATGCCCAGAGCACCCTCCCCCTCCTTCACAGCTGGCATGGAAAGAACCGTGGAAAGAACTGGCTGTGCCTCCAAGGTTGTAAGGTTGTAACCTCAGAGATGGAGCGAAAAGGCATTCTGGGGGAGTGGGGAGGGGAGGGGACGAGGGTCACCAGGATATGACGTACCTTGGCAGCACCGCAGCCTCCTTCCCTCCCTGCCTAAAGCACCTCAGCTAAATGGCCAAAATTGGCAGTCTAGCTGAGTTGCAGGGTGGGAGGAGTGCAGAGGTGAACTTCACCTCCGTGCTACACCCACCCTCCATAGAATACCTGTAATCCTCCGTGTTTGGAGGCTTGCAGGCATCCCCATTGGATTGCGGCCTTATTGGTGGCCTAGTGATGTGCGCGGAGCTTGATTAGGGGGTGGAAGTCCAGCAAATTCTTCAGGCTCGACCTCCCGAGCCCCGCTCGCCCTACCTGTTTCCCCAGCTCGACTTGTGAGAACACGACCCGGGCCAGGGAAGCAACTTCCGGGTTCCAGAGCCACGTTGTTCACATAGGAAATGGCATAAGATGTATAAAAAACAGCCGCAATTTGCGTAACTTGTGCAAGTCACGGCCGTTTTTAATGTATCTTACACCATTTTCTACATAAACAACATAGCGCCAGGAACCTAGAAGTCTGGCGAGTGCCTCAGCTGGCACTCACTTTTCGCTTGTCTTGGTTCGCACAGTGGCAGCACTCGGCTCACGCAACGCAAATCAAGTGGTGAGCGGATCGCCCACCGCTAAAATTTGGTGCATCTCCTTTGTGCAAGTTTCTCTTTCTTTTAGTTTTCTGCTTTTGAGTAGGGCTTCCATTCTGAAGGAAGCCTTCTTTTTTCTGTTATAGCTTCTTTGACAATGCTTGTTAATCATGATGGTGACTCCTTGGACTTGGTGCTACCCAGGGGAAGCCAGTGACTCCTGTGTCAGTGGGGCTCCTTATCCATTGCAGTTTTTCTTCTGAGCCTTATAGGAGCTATCCGTGGTGGTGAAGCTAATTTGGGGATGGAGTGCAGCACCATGGATAGCTCCTATAAAGCTCAGAATAAAAGCTGCAATGGATGAGGAGCCCCACGGACATAGGCATCATCACCAGCCTCCCCTGGTGCTACTTTTCCTGACCTGTGGTATACATTCTAGCTGAGCTTCTACTTTTGCTGTTTTGAGTAACCTCCAAGCATTCTGAAGAGATTTAACCCTCTTGACTTCCCCTTTCAACTTCCTTTTTAACAGTTCCTTCATTTTAGAGAAGTTTCTTTTTTTATGTCAAATGTGTCAGTGTTGGACTTCCTTGGCAATTTCCCACTTGAATATATATTAAATTTGATCGCACTGTGTTAATTGTTTCCAATTGGTTCGACAACACTCACACCTCATACTAGGTCCTGAGTGGCACCATTTAGGATTGAATCCAGGATCATCTCCCCTCTGGTTGTTTTCATGACCAGCTGTTGTCGGGCACAGTCATTTAGGGGCATTGAGAAATATAGACTCTTTGTCATGTAGGGGTAACTGAAGTCATCCATTACGCTTCCTCTTCCTGCAGAGCTAATAGCAACTTCAAGAAGGAGGTCATTCATAGCAGGGAAGTGGTGCTAAACCATCTCTGCCCACCACCACCACTGTGGTGGTTGCCCAATCAAATTAGCAGCCCTGCACACCTTCTTTAATTTTAATTTTTAATTTTATTATTATTATTTTTATCGCCTGCAGGGAATCCTGAACAATTGATCCCCTTAGGCTGGGCAGATCTAGGTTCAGATCCCATGTTCAGCATTCAGGAAGCAGCACTCAGCACGAGTCTCACTTTCTGTCAGCCTACCTTACCAGACATGAATGGTGAAAGGATAAAATGGGGGTTTGGGGTTTGCAGGCTGCTTTGATCTCCTTGGAGAAAGCCTGAGAAAACTGATAAAGAGGAAACCTACAAAACTCTCTCACAGCTATTCTTGGTCAGACCAGACAAAGATTGTTCAGAGAAAGACACACTTAAAACATATAAGACTTGGTCAATGCCTCTACATTGAAATTAATTACCTTCTGATTATATTCTAGGACGAGTGTGACCTGCACTGGATTAAATCAATGTGGAATGCAGAGAAAGGCAACCATACAGCAGTCACAGAATTCATCCTCGTGGGTTTTGGGAATCTCCATGAGCTGCAGCCTCTTCTTTTCTTGCTCTTCCTAATGATTTATATTGTGACAATAACTGGGAATCTCCTCATCATTTTACTAGTTCTGGCTGACCAGCACCTTCACAACCCCATGTACTTCTTCCTGGGGAATTTGTCCTGCCTAGAGACTTGCTATAGCTCAATCATCTTGCCCAAAATGTTGGCCAATTTGTTAAATGGTGAGAGGTCCATATCTGTTAGTGGATGCATGGCCCAATTTTATTTGTTTGGTTCTTGTGTTGGTATAGAGACTTATCTCCTGGCAGCAATGTCCTATGATCGCTATCTGGCGATATGTAGACCTTTACACTACACCTCTATCATGCATGGGAAGTTCTGTGTTCAGCTCATGACTGGGGCATGGATAAATTCTTTGTTGGCTAATTGCATAATTGTATTTCTGATGGCTCAGTTATCTTTCTGTGGCCCCAATGTCATTGATCATTACTTTTGTGACTTCATTCCAATGGAAAAACTATCCTGTAGTGACACAAGCCTGATTGAACTCATCACTTTTCTCTCGACCTTCATTTTCACCATCACTCCTTTTCTACTGACTCTCACATCCTATGTTTGCATCATTGTCACCATCCTAAAGATACCATCCACCACTGGAAGGCAAAAGGCCTTTTCGACCTGCTCTTCTCATCTCATTGTGGTCAGCATATTTTATGGTACAATCATCATTGTCTACATGTTGCCAGATACACCCACTCTGAGAGACCTCAATAAAGTTTTCTCTGTCTTCTACACAGTCTTGACTCCACTGGTCAATCCCTTAATCTACAGTTTAAGAAACAAAGAAGTCCACAATGCTCTAATAAGAGTTTGCTGCAAAGTGGTGCTGTTTGCAAGGATGCAGGCAAATGTATAACTGTACCTTATTGAAATCAATTATTTCTTCCTTTTTTTGTTTAACAATTCCTACAGTGTGTGATGTGCTTAACTGTAAGACATTTCCTTCAAGTCATTTCATTAATAGGACGCTATTGGGCCACAAAACGCAGTACTGTAGTGCATGCTTAAATGCATTGTGGCAGAGTATAAAGTGTTGACTTAGAAATAGTTAGAAGTTGTGTGGCTTTGCCTTATTCCTTAGGCACTGTGATCCCTCATTCATTCCTTCATTCAATCATACCCATTTTCCCATATTCTGACACAGTCATTGCCATGATTACTTCATGACTAAGTTCCATTAAAAGTAATGTGGCATGTTTGTTGCAAATAACACATCTAGGTTAGATTATTGTAATGTGATCTAAGTGGAGGTACCTTTGAAAAGTGTTAAGAATCTTCAGTTGGTACAAAATGCTGCTGTCATGGTTTTGAGTTTGACCTAGGCCTGTTTTTCAGAACACATGACACAATTATTGTACAACATTCATTGCCTTCTGGCCTGTTTATGAAGCCAATCCAAAAGGCTAATCATCATATATACTAACTGTGACCTCAATTCTCTGACTGCTGGTCTACATGTAGCCAAAATGGCACCATCCACACACAAGAGCGTGCTATGAGCAAGCTCAGGGGAAGCACAAGGTTTGCAGAAGTACAACAAATATTTTTCCTAAGGAGGTGGGTGGAAGCAAAATAGCCCAATGAAGACTAATCAGGTTCTTATTTTTAAAGCCTCTAATGACCTAGATATCGAACAGGACCATTTTCACCCACAAGACCTTGCCCACCCACTCTGGTCTACAGGGGATGTCCTGTTCCTTGTCACACCACTGGCAAACTGTGTGGTTGGTGCATACATAGGACAGGGCCTTCTTGGTTATGGTGCCCAAGCTGTATTGCTCCTTGCTGAGAGAGGTGTGATTTTGGCCCCTCTTTGGTTATTTTTTGATGTCTGGTAAAATCAAATTTGTTCAGATGTGTCTTAGGCACAGAATGCAACTGAAAGCAAGTCCCCTCTGTTTTGATGGCTCTGTTATGTTTCTTTGTTTCTGTTGAGGATATTGTTACTATTTAAAAATAAAATATTTTTGTTAGCCACCTTGGGAGATCCCATGTTGTAGGACAGAAAGTTGGGTTATACATAATTCAATCAGTCAATAAATGTCTCAAGTCCCATTGCTTTCACTTTCTTTCATTACAGCCAAACCCTGTTGATGTTTACTCAGAAGTAAGTCCCCTTTCATTCACTAGGGCTTATGCTTAAGTGGGTATATATAGGATACAGTGTTAGTCATGACTAACTAATAGAGTTAGACTGGACTGGAGGCCGTGTCTCTAATAATAATAATAATAATAATAATAATAATAATAATAAATTTTATTTCTTACCCGCCTCTCCGTCTAGATCAAGGTGGGGAACAGCAAAAAATATAAAATACATAGACTAAACAAAACACAATACATACTATTAAAACACCTTAAAACATCTTTAAAACATCATTAAAAACATAATTAAAACATCATTAAAACATCATTAAAACATCTTAAAGGCATCCTAAAATTCTGCCGGATAGGTGTGGTTTTAATTCCTTTGCTGTGTTTCAGAAGGTCAATGTGCAAAATGTTAGTGGCAGGAACATTAGCTACAATGAGAGATGCTTGGCATAAGAACAAAGGAAGGAAGCTAAAGGGGGGAAATGTGATTTAGTTCAATCTAACTAAACTAATCTAACAGGCATAACATCCTAACATAATGCAATAATTGACAACTCTAGAGACCAACATGCCCCTTTACTTAAAATGAGGGCAATTTTATTCCTGCTTTTTTTTCAGGGAAGACTATGGAAGAGCTGTGTGTGTGTGTGTGTGTGTGTGTGTGTTTGTGCATGTGCTAGGTAGGGATGTGCGCTGTGCTCGATTGGGGGGTGGAAGTCTGGTGAACTCACTGGGCTTGACCCACCCCCTGAGCTCCGTTCGACCTACCTTTTCCTCGGCTCGACTCACGTTCTCATGAGCCAAGCCAGGGAAGCAACTTCTGGTTTCCGGCGCTACATTGTTTACGTAGAAAATGGCATAAGATCCGTTAAAAAACGGCTGCAATTTGCGTATTTTCTACATAAACAACGCAGAGCCGGGGACCCGGAAGTCTGGCGAGGGCCTCAACGGGCGCTCACGCTCAGCTCGGCTCACGCACCACGAGTTGAGTGCCGGGCGGGTTGCCCACCCCTAGCTAGAAGTTAATATAAATCCTGGAAGCCTGTAACATTTCCAGTTTAGAGCTTTTCCCCTGTGGGTGTTTGCAATATCATTGACCTCTATCTGTGTTGGCTTTATTGGCTAAAAACACTTTAAGGGCACACTCCTATTTATTTATTTATTTATTTATTTATTATATTTATACCTCGCCTTTTTTCCTGCAAGGAACCCAAGGCGGCTTCCATAATCCTCATCCTCCTCTCCATTTTATCCTCACAACAACCCTGTCAGGTAGGTTAGGCTGAGAGTCAGTGACTGGCCCAAAGTCACCCAGTGAGTTTCATGGCCGAGCTGGGGACTAGAACCTGGATCTCCCGAGTCCCAGTCCAACACTCTAACCACTACGCCACACCTTGCCCCCCCCCCATAAGTCCACAACTCGGAGGCTTCCAAGTTTCCTATGCCCTGCCGGGCTGAAGCCAGCAAGGTGGGAAGAACAGCAGAGGTGATTTTTACCTCCCCAGCCTCCAATTCCCTGTATTTTTGCTCGATTGGCTTTAGTTTTCAGCCCGTCTAGTGAGGGATCTTCGGAGGGGGAGGCGGGAGGGAAAGAGGCTGGAAGGAGGCTCAGGATGACTCATACCCTAGCCTCTCCAGTCTCTTCCCCACCTTGCCCACTCAAAGACCCCCTTTCCTGAAGCTCTGAGGTCAGTTTTCCAACTAGGGGGAGGCAGCCAGCATGGTTCTTCTCTTCATGCTGACTGCAAAGGGGAGGGGCCTGGGGTCAGATCTCTGACTCCCCTTTCTGAGGGGTTTTATGAGGCATCCTATGGTCCCTGGGACGCTCTCCCAAGAACCATAGGCTGGCTCTCTAGGATGCTTGGCATAGCTCCCACAATTTTTAGGAATTTCATCTCAGTAAAAAGTCTTATTGAACTTGGTATTTTAGGATGAGTAATGTGCTAGGAGGTTGGAGGATGCAAAGAATTCTGCATTAAGATATTTGTGGAAATAATTACCTCTCTCAAAATATGAAAGGAATTTGAGTCATTGTTGCTGTTTTTTGCATTAGGTGCTGATCATAATTTTGTTTAGAGCCAGTGTGGCGTGGTGGTTAGAGTGTTGGACTGGGACTAGGGAGATCCGGGTTCTAGTCCCCACTTGGCCATGAAGCTCACTAGGTGACTTTGGGCCAGTTCACTGACTCTCAGCCTAACCTACCTCACAGGGTTGTTGTGAGGATAAAATGAAGAGGGGAGGAGGATCATGTAAGCTGCCTTGGGTTCCTTGCAGGAAAAAATGGTGGGATATAAATACAGTCATGCCTTGGATTGAGAGCATAATTCAGTTCCTGGAAACGTGCTTGTAATCCAAAACACTCTTATATCAAAACGAAATCCCCCCCAAAAAAAAATTGTACAGAGATTTTTAATTTAAGCCGTACTACAGTACTTGTATTGCAAGACGTCGCTTGTATATCAAGTAAAAAAAAATATTAAATAAATATTTTAAAATTTGCTTGTCTTGCAAAACTGCTCTCAAACCAAGTTACTTGCAATCCAAGGTATTACTGTATAATAAATGAATAAATAAATAAGTTATGACTGAATTACTTAAGTGTAAAAAGTATGCAATTATGGTAGTCATGTTAACAAAATTTGGGAAGCTGGTAGTGGTATAGGGGCAGATATATTGTGTTTCCTTCTATCCAGTCATCTTGCTTGACATTTTGGAAATATTATTCTAATCCAGGCTGTTTTGCCATCAAAATTATGTATCCAAGAAATTGCAGACAAGTCAAATATTTTTAATGTGAAATTCCATCATTCTGAAAAAGAAGAAAAAGAAAAGCATCTAATTGAGCAGGACTTTGGAGAACCCTGCCTTCCCAAACCATAAATGTAGTCCAAAACCTTAAACATTCTGAGATCGAGTTCCCTGCTTACTGGGGAGCCACCATTGTGAGTACATGTGGGTCCTGGCAGCAGAAATAAAAGGGGGCAGCAAGTCCGGTGCCTGCACAGCAGCAGAGTCACCTCGCTATGGCCCAATAGCACTGAGCCTTTTAGAAGGCCAATTGGCTCTGCGGGGGTGAGGCCAGTGAGGGAGGCAGCCTGGCGTGGGAACAGCTGCAGCCTGTCCCCACTCTGGTCTTCCTGAGACCCATAAAGCGAGGCCTCGTGGGTTGGGACGACGGCACCATTGCTGCCACCAACTTCCCCACCCACACCTGCTAATTGTAGATCTTGCCGTGGACAGAAGTTTGTCACCAGTTATTGGGGCTGGGAAGGAATTTTACCTGCCTTCCAATTGGCAAGCGGGGGGGGGGGGGGCAGGCTTTTCGCCTTTCCTACTGCAAGATTAGTTCATGTAAATAAGTTGATCTCTATATGTGGGACTGTTCTAGTAGAATTGTATTGTTTAAATTGCAACTGCGGAGGGTGTGATAGGCACTGGGCTGGATTAATTTGGGAGGGGGAGCGGGATTGGGTCCCCTGCTCCCCCGTGGTGGGATCCCCTTAAGGGATCTGTGTGGATGTGGCACCAGGACCAGGGCAGCATGGTGGCTGCGACCTTGCCACATTTGGGGTGGGGGGAAAGGGGTTCATGTTAGCGGTCTGCGCCATGGTAGACCTCTGACCCTGTCATCCACCACCAATACTCCTGGCAGGCAGGTCAGGAAGGAAAATCAGACAGCAGCCAGGCTGCCCGATGGCAGGATCCACTCCCTATGCCTCCGCCAATCCTATTCAAAATGAATAAAGTTGTGGCCAATTTAATAACCCATTTCAGTGGTGTCTCCGGTTTGTCCCTTTCATCTGCCAAACGGATACAATTAGGCACTGCACCACACAATGGGATACTATTTTTGGAGCCCTTCATTCAAATATATAGTGCGTGCCACTTAATTTGCCTTGTTGTTGTTATCTATTTAAAAAGCAACGGAGGTCATTATTATTGATACATCAAATACCAACAATTGCCAGCAGAGAGTCCCTACTGCAAGAAGTTCCCTGCTTTCCCCCCTCCCTTCTCTACTGCTCCCAATAGAGGAAGAAGAACTCATTAGCACTGCACTTACTAATATAGGAAACCAAAGACAGAAATGCTGCCCAGTTCTCCTTCCCAGACATTTTGAATATCCATCTGTAAAAATGACTTCTACTTGATTATTTGGTATTTTTAAAAAATATACATAAGAACTACTAATACTTTGCTGCTGAAAGAATGGATTACTCAACAAGACTCCAAAGCCATTCATGGCATATCATGGGGGGGAAAGCACGTATCCTAAGGATGGAACATGAATGGATCCGAAATTCTACCTAGGAATATAACCATTTTAGTGGTAAATATTAATGCATCTATCATATTAGCTTTTTGTCCCTGTGCTTTTCTTGGGGCAGGATATTTGATTTTTATTTCTTGAGAGTTTTAAATGGTATATATGCTTACCAAGTTAACTGTACAACTTCTTGGTAAACCCTGGGACTGGCTGATGGAGTGTAATATATAGTGCTTAGTAAATCTGACGGATCTGATCACTGTTCATTATTGATCAGATCAATGAAATGTATTGAATCTCTATTCCTCTTTCTTGGATCACTCCCAAGGTTCATGAAGGAAGTTGTAGATTTGGCAGGTATGCCTACAGCAAATGAAATAATATGTTTTCCTGAGCCAGTATACTAAATTTTAGAATCTTCAGAATATTGGGAGCAACTTTTTGGATGGCACAGAATACTCATCCTAGACTAGGTGCTCAGAGCAAAAACAAAGTTGTCCATTTCCCAGTATTTTGAATTTCATAAAGGCACTGCAGATTTGAGACCTACTATGAAGTAAGATCAGTCGTGTCAAGTAGGTTTCTGGGTCATCACCTCCACCCACCCAAAACAACAACAACCATTTTCACACAGTAGATAATTTAACATGGAACCAACAGATGGCCACTACTAGCTTATACAGCTTTCAAAATGATTCAACAAAATCCTTTGATAAACTGCATTCACATTAGTGGTGATATTAATAGACTACCTCCTAGGAATATCAGATATATCTGAACTGGTAGTCAGAGGATTACTGTCTCTGAACATAGGGATTCCATTCACTGTTCATTATGAAAAGCTTTTAAGAGACCCGCATGAATAATCTGACTTCTTCTTCTTCTTCTTCTTCTTCTTCTTCTTCTTCTTCTTCTTCTTCTTCTTCTTCTTCTTCTTCTAATTGGGATAAAACAACAAATGATGGCTATCACTTTCATGTCAACCTCATGAGCAGAGGTGTCAGATTGGTTGCTGCTGGAAATAGAATGCTAGGCTTGGCAAACTTTGGCCTCATCCAGCAATATATTATTCTTAGGGTCTTAGGGACCCATCCTATCAATTGTAATCCCCCAAATTAGGAGGCTTACGAGCATCCAGTGCAGAGTGGGAGAAGCAGCGGAAGTTGTCCCCACTTTCGCACACTGATTTCAGCCATCTGGCCGAGGTGCTTCAGAGGGGGAGGAAAGGACACTGGACTGGAGCACTGTCAGGAAACATCATATTCTGGCATCCCCAGTCTCCTCCCCTCCCCATCCCTTGAAATGCCCCCCTTTACCCCATATCCAAGGTCAATTTTCCAACCTTGGAGAGGCAGCCAGTACAGTTCTTTCCCTGGGGACTGTGGGGTAACAGGGAGGGGGATCTGAGTGCAGATCCTCAGTTCTGAGATCAGAGCTCTGTCTCCAACCTCAGATCTGGGAATCCAAATTATCATATGGCTCCCTAGGTAATGTCTAAGGGCCATAGGATTGCTCTCATAATACATATATATATATATATATATATATATGCATTCCTGATCCAGCATCATCAAGCAGACCTTCTTGTCCCTCCCCCATAGCTACTGGACCCTGTATCCTGCCTACATAAGTATCTGCTGTGCAGGTAACAGCAGATTTGGAAGCAATTTTGACTGGGGAGATGGCATGGGGGACAGGAAGGCCAAGAACCTGCAGATCATATTTGGGGAGGGCAGTTTTTTAAAAGCACATATAAAATTGAGAGTTCAAATATATGTATTTTATTCTATTATTTTATTTCATTAACACTATTTTAGGGCTGTTTTTAAGGGTGAAACCCTCGCTTCTGAAGCTTGGAAAATAAAACAGTCTTTGCCTGGTGTCAAAAAGGCATTTGGCTAGGCAGCAGTTGAGCCTCCCTAGAGAGACCATTCTTCAAGTTGAGTGTAATCACTGAGAGGGCCCCTTACTTCTGCAACCACCCAACCCACCTGTGATGGGGGGGGGGGGGACTCAGGGGAGGGAATCTAAAGATTATCTGAATATATGGTCATATTCATGTTGGGTCTGGTACAGAACGCGGCGCGGCTCGCCTGGTTAAAGGCAGCCTGCCGGCGGGATCACATCACGCCAGTGCTGAAGGATTTGCACTGGCTACCAGTTGCTTGCCGAGCCGAATTCAAGGTGTTGGTTTTTGACCTTTAAAACCCTATACGGCTCCGGTCCAGTCTATCTCAAGGAGCGTCTCCAGCAACACCAAGTGGGCCGCTCAACAAGATCTGCCACGGATGGCCTTCTCCTTGTCCCTTCAGCCAGAGCAGCTAGACTGGTGGGGACGAGGAAGAGGGCCTTTTCTGTGGCGGCCCCCGTACTGTGGAACTCTCTCTCCCGAGTGACCTCCGCCATGCCCCCTCTCTGCTGAGCTTCCGTCGCTCATTAAAAACCTGGTTGTTCAGGCAGGAATATGGGGTGGGTTAAGATTTTTAAAATTTTATATTGTTTTCAATGTATTTTATTGCTTTTATTCTGTGTACATCGCCCAGGGTGGCCGGTTGCCGGCCAGATGGGCGATAAATAAATAAATAAATAAATAAATGGCCTGCACCTTCCTTCAGCAGAGGAGTGTCAGCCTGCTTCAACATGCCTGATTTACGAGAAGAAGATGCAACCAGCTAAATCTTTGGCTACAGTTCCTTTATAATTCTGCGTCCCTTTGCATTTTTACTTCCCCATGTAAAACTATGCTCTATATTTGGGGAATTAGCAGAATGGGGAGAAAGGGTCCTATCTCTCTCCAAGATGTCCTACATTTCTATATGTAGGGAGTTTTCTCAAAAGTGTTATGGGACATTGCAACATTGTAAAGATTGGGACACCAGTTGCCACACATTTCTCCAGCTCTGTGCTTCTCCAGTAAATCTTCCTCAAACTTTTATTAAACTTTGAGAGTGGGTTTTTGATCAAAACATCCTACCTAATGTTTTTAAATTGTTTTAAATTCATTTTTTTTTCCACCTGGTATTCAAAATTGGAAACAACCATAATAACTGTTACTGTTACTTTCCACAAGCTTAGGCAACCTTTCATGGCTATTCACTTTAAAACCGTGTCAACGGCTGTGATTAATGGCATTGTATCTGTCAAGGTTATTCTCCTCTTCATACTCCAAACTTTTTTTTTAATTTCCAGGTGATGTTTTAGCCCACTTTCAGTCAAGTCCTGTTTCAGAAAAATTATCTACTAGCTGACTCAGATCCTCCTTTGACAGGGTTTCTTGAGAATCTGAGCAAAAAGTATTGTAGATTGGGCAGTTGATTGCCATAGTAATGTTTTAATGTGATGATATTATGTTGCTCATTATTTCAAAGTTTTAATTTTTTAAAGTTTTTTTTTTCCTTGTTTTTGTTTTTGTTCAGTTTTGCAGTTGAATCTCTGGAAGTTTATATCTCTGAAATTCATCTTTTATCTCTTGACAACTTGTAATGGCTAATTTGGGACCACCTAGCTCACTAATGTTCTTCAAACTTTTTTTCAGGAAGACCTCACTACCCATCAGTAAGGACAAATGGAGGTAAATCAGTCAAGCCCTGCATCATTCATCCTTTTGGGATTTGGCAATGCCTTTGAATTGCACATTCTACTCTTCATATTGTTTCTAGCCATCTACGTTTTGTCATTTTTTGGGAACCTCCTTGTTGTTTTACTAGTTGTGGTGGACCAACATCTTCGTACACCCATGTATTTCTTCCTCATGAACTTGTCCTGCTTGGAGACCTGCTACATTTCAACCATCCTTCCCAGGATGCTGGCTAGTTTCCTAACTGGAGATAGATCCATATCCATTAAGGGATGCATCACACAGTACTATTTCTTTGGTTTCTGTGTAGCTACTGAATGCTATCTGCTGGCAATGATGTCTTACGATCGGTATTTGGCAATATGCAAACCTCTGCATTATACATCCCTTATGAATGGTCAGTTCTGCCTCCAATTGGTGTTCACATCTTGGATTGGTGGTCTGCTGACCAACAGTATAATAACATATTTTATGTTAGAACTCACATTCTGTGGACCCAATGAAATTGACCATTTCTTTTGTGATGTTTATCCAGTGGCAAACCTCTCCTGTAGCAATGCCCACTTAGTAAAACTTGCAACGTTTATTCTAGGCCTTATTGGAATAGGGGGCCCTTTTCTACTGACTTTGTCCTCCTATGTCTGCATTCTTCTCACTGTCTTGCGAATTAAATCCAAAACTGCACAGCAGAAGGCCTTCTCCATCTGCTCTTCCCACCTCATTGTTGTGACTTTCTTCTATGGGTCAATATTCCTTGTCTACGTAGTCCCTGAAACAGAAACCCTGAAGGAACTCCACAAAACCTTCTCTGTGTTCTACACTGTCCTGACCCCCACACTCAACCCCCTCATATACAGTTTAAGAAACAAAGAGGTGAAGGAGGCTCTTTTCAGATGTGCTCGGAAATTCAGCAACAGAGTTTTGTAGCTTCATGATGTCTTGATGGAGCTAGTGAAATATACAGGAAGAGTTTGGCATTCAGAATAATTGTTGCTCCTGGGGATAGGAATCATAACCTTTGAATGAAATTTTGTAAAGTGCTTTTGGTGTAATAATGAAGGTGACAACAACTACAACTTGCACTTATCCACTGATATTTTCATTCAAACACAAACTGAATATGTCATGAAATTCCAAATGCCAATCCAAATTGTCTTATATGTGTTCCATTTAGGTATCTCATTCTCTCCTTATTTATTATCATCTTGTGGTTAACCTCTTTCTGGGTTGGGTCCAAATTTAGTCATACTTAGAGTAGGCCCTTAAAAATCAATGGATTGGATCCAGATTCAGGTGCATGCAACTGTGCTGCTGGAAGTGGAACACATTGCCCCCTCCTTCATACAACAGCCCCTCCCTAAAATGCTACAGAAAGGACCATGGGACCCTTTTGAACAGGGTAGGCTTTGATGTTGGGAAAAGGGGGATCCCCCCAAATCATGCATAAGTGGAGCCCCGCTCAAGGAAGATGTCTCTCTGTTTGTGGATTGTCTGGCAGGCGTCTTTCATTTCGTTGTATGCTCATTGACACAATTTTGATTTTTTAACTAGAATTTTGTTCTACTTGTGCTCATTTGCATTAGCACTAATTCGCATTGGAACTAATGTGCACTTGCACACTTGCCTATTAGTTAATGCGAATTAGCACTAATGTGCCTTAGTGCAACACACACCCCACTGAAAAGCTGGTCCACAAGTCCACAGAATCTGCATGACTCAGAAAAAGCCAGGCCACTGCAGAATCTGCAGGCCAGGTTCATAGAAGTTCCAAACTCATTTGAATCCATGCGGATTTCTCCAGTATTGCTAGCTGGAACAGATGTTCTAGAGAGGAGGAGATTCATACTTGGAACTGGTTCCAACTCATTTGTATTTAAATTCCTCCTGACTTACTTGAGTCCCTATTGATTTCAATGGGTCTATTCTAAGTATGATTAAATCTGGATCCAGCTCCATGACATTGAGTTGCAGACATATAAAATAAATGCACAGTTAGTTGAGGGTGGTGGTGATCAAGGTTTGTCATTCTTCCTAAAATCCTTGTATTTTTACTACATTGTTCTTTTCTTTTCTTTAACCCGCTCACCCTAAACCCGCCTTTATTCATGTAGCTCTGCCATCCCCAACCTTGTGTCTTCCAAATTCCTGGACTACAACTCCCAGAATTCCTGACTATTGGCCATGCTGGCTGGGAATGATGGGAGCTGCAGTCCAACATATCAAGAAGGCACCACATTGGGGAAGGCTGATGTCAATCTTTTTAAAGGTATCCTGCATGTCTATGTGTGCCTGTTTCATGTAATAAACATGCATGGTGATGTTTCTATCGAGAGCCTCAATAATGTTCGCTTTCCTCAAAAAGTCAAAAAAATACTTAGGGTTTGATTTTGCAGATTTATTTCCAGTGTTTCCTCCCACACATACACACACTTTTTTTTTTTTTCATTTTCTCATCCAAAAGGAAAGAGTTGGGGAAGGGAAGAGGTAAGCAAGACATTTCAGAGTTCATGGACATTCGCCATATGATATATATACTAAAAAAGTTAAACCTATTCTGGAAATAAGAACTAAAGATGAGTGACAGATGGTCCCAGCTACCTGACTTAAGAAGGCCTAAGTGCCCCTCACTTGGAGGTGGCCATGAAAATTCTATAACCAAAGACTTGTTGTGTTATATGACTTCGGCCTAGGATACCTGAGGGACTGTCTTTTCCCATATCAGGCTGCCCATGCCCTAAATTCTGCTGTGGAGACTTTTCTTCATATCTCAACAGTGGCCTAGACATGGCTGGTTGGGACATGGGAGAGGGCCTTCTCTATGGCCATGCCTAGATTGTGGAACTCCTTAGTATGGGATGTCAATTTGGCCCTCTCTTTTTTACCAGCTGTGGCCTCTCCTGGATAGGGATAGTCCTGCCACAGTGATTCATGTTCTGGTAGCATCCAGGTTTGATTAATGTAATGCATTTTATGTGGGGCTGCCCTCGAAAATCATTGAGAAGCTTCACCTGCGCAAAATTCAGCAACCAGAATTCTGACTGGTTGATATTGAGAGAGTCATATTACACCAATACTTAAGGGATTACATTGGCTCTCTATTTGCTACCAGACCCAACTCAAGCAGCTGCTTATCATCTTTAATGCATTGTAAATGCATTGAGGAAATTTGTGCAAACTGCATGTTAGATTGCAGCTCGATTTGAGCAATTTTCCTGTTTGCGCAGAGCAAGCTTGAAAGGGAATTGGGCTGCATGAGACGGGCTGTGAGGTGATGTCTGGAGAGCCCTAGCAATCTCAAAGATCACTCATTCGCCCATCCCTACAGGATCATTAAAATGGTATAGAATGCATGGACAGAAGCTTGGGTATATGTGCATAAGCTCCCATGTAGAAGATCCAATGAATGTGTGGAATTGGTAGGAGAGCCTAGCCGGCATAAACCAATTCGCCATTCCTTTTGTTCATTTACTCATATTCTGATCATTCACACAGGGCTAAGGAAGTGGGGGAGGAAGCAAGGTCCTTCCGTGGATCCCAAATGTCTGTCCTTAAATTGGATTAATCCCTATCAGTCAATCCATCAATCAAAATGTTATTGGTAAACCAAACATACATGGTATTTTGTTAGTTCTCAGTAACTGAAAACATAGCCAGGAAAAACAAGTGCAGCTTCCAGCAGTTGAAATAAAGCCACTTACAAGGGAGTAAAACACCAGGGTTTATTTAATAGATGTATAATAATTTAGGTTGAGAGTGATAAGCACATGATCTACTTGTGAGCTTCACAGCTGAGCATCAGTTTGAACCCAGACCTCCCCAGTCCTAGTCTGACACTGTAACCACTACACCATACACCCTCTCTATCACACAGGCTATCTTGCACAAGCCATGATTCAAGACGCTGGCTGGCTGGGGGAAAAAACCTATTAATTATATTTATTTGCAGTATTTATATACCAATCTATATCTGACAAGATTCGCAAGTGGGGAACAATAAAAAGGAAGGGGGGAAATCAAAATACAGAATTAAAATATTTAAAATAAGCTTATGCTAATAAAATTGTGGCTGATCAGTCAGGGAAGGCTTGTTTAAACAAAAATGTCTTCAGCAGGGGCTGGACACAAAATGACGTCAGTGCCTGCCTGACATCAACAGGCAACTAATTCCACAGAGAGGGATCCAGCACAGTCTCTACCCTGAGTAGACTCCAAATAGAATGCAGGTCCACGTGGATTCAACAAGAGTGCCTCATCTGATGATCTCAGTGACTGGGCAGGCTGGCGAGGGAGAAGGTGCTCTCTCAAATATCCTGGTCCCAAGTTGTTTAAGGATTTATACACCTATAGCAAAACCTTAAAGCAGGCTCAGCAGCAAATTGTCAGCCAGTGCAGTTCCCTCAGCGAAGGAGTTACATGCTGAAAGAGGGCAGCTCCTGTCCTGACAACAGCTGAGCTGCTGCATTCTGCGGCTGAGTCTTCTTGACCAACTTTAAGGGTGGCCCCAGATAGAGTGTGTCAAAGTAATACAATCCTGAGGTTCCAAGTGAATGTACCACTGTAGCCAAGCTATCCCTGTCCAGGAGAAGTCATTCTGGCATACAAGCCAAAGCTGGTAGAAGGCGCTCCTAGCCTCTGTGGCCACTTGGGCCTCCAGAGACAGAAATGGATCCCGGAGTACCACCAGAATACATATCTGATATTTCAGAGGGAATGCAACCTCATCCAGAACAGGCAATAAGCCTATCTTCCAGACTCAGGAAACACTCACCCACAGGGTCTCTGTCTGGCCAGGTTTCAGCTTCAGTTTATTAGCCCTCACTGAGTCCATCACTGACTTTTGGAACTGATGCAGGACTTGCACATCCTTACCTGATTGATTCTGATGTCTCAAGGAGATAGAGCTGCATGTCATTAGCATACTGATGGTCCATTGCCCCAAATCACCTAATGACCACTCCCAGTGACTTCATATATATGCTAAACCACATTGAGGACAAAATGTTACCCTGCAGAATCCCATAGCTCCATTGCCATGGGGCTGAAGAATAGTCATCCAAGGTTACTTTCTGAAATTGACCCAGCAGGTAGGACCGGGAACACAATGACACAGTGCCTCCAGTGACCAACCCATAAAGCCAGTCAGGGAGGATAGCATGACTGATGCTATCGAAAGCCAATGAGAGATCAAGTAGAATTAACAGGGTCACACTTCACCTGTCCCTCTCTCAATAAAGGTCATCCATCAGGGTAAACAAGGCTGACTCCATCCTGTTAGCAAGCCAAAACCAAGAGTTGCACTGGCTACCAGTTGTTTGCCGAGCCGAATTCAAGGTGTTGGTGTTGATCTTTAAAACCCTGTATGGCTCCGGTCCAGTATATCTCAATGAGTGCCTCCAGCAACATCAAGTAGGCCGCTCGACAAGATCTGCCACGGATGGCCTTCTCCCTGTCCTATCAGAGAAACCAGGCTGGTGGGGACTAGGAGGAGGGCCTTTTCTGTGGCAGCTCCCAATTTATGGAACTCTCTCTCCAGTTACCTCTGCCATGCCCCTTCCTTGATTAGCTTCCGCCGGGCATAAAAACGTGGCTTTTCAGGCGGGAATATGGGGTGGTTTAGGATTTTTAAGTTTTGTACTGTTTTTAATCGTGTTTTATACTGTATATGTGTGTCTGTGTTCCCCCCCCTCTCTTGTATTTTATTGGACTGTACATCGCTCAGAGTGGCCGGATGTCTGGCCAGATGGGCGATTCATAAATATAATAAATAAATAAATAAATAAATAAATAATAAAACCAAGACTGAAATGGCTTAACATAATCAGTATTTTGCAAGAGTACTAGCAGTTGCCCTGCCACGACCCTCTCAAGGACCTTAGCCAAGAAAAGTATATTCACACCTGGGCAAAAATTGTGATATACCATTGGGTCTAGAGTGGGTTTCTTCAGGAGTTGACACACACAATTGCCTCCTACCCAGTACTTAATGTAGAGAAGCATTTACCACTCTCTCTCTGGACACACTCAGGCACACCTTCCCAGGGCAACATTAGCGAGGAACCGCAAGGATTGAGAGGGCAAGTGGTCAGTCACATTGCTGCAAGAACATTGCCGACATCACTAGGCCACAACAGATTAAATTGATCCCACAGAATTAAGCAAATGGTGGCAACAAACACTTCAACTGGTGTTGAGGCACTCATAGCAGTGTCAAATTCACTGTGGAGATGAGAAATGTTGTCCTCAAAGGGTAATGCAAAAAGGTCTCAGTGGGTCCCGGAGGGCTCCAGGGATCCATTCATTCAAGAGAGTGTTAACAACTCCTGAATAACCAAAAAAGGCTCCACTGGATGGCTACTCGAGGATGCAATGGATGCACCAAAATAAGCCTTTTTGCTGCCTGCACTGCCACACCGTGGGCACCATTCTGTGCTCCAGATCATGCTTGGTCATCTTCATTTAAAACTTAAAAAGAAAGAGATGAGTTCAACTGATTCCTTGCATGACCTGCCAATCTACTACATACTGTCCTTAGGGCTCTGTGAACTGCTTTGTTCCTCAAACTATAGATGAGAGGATTGATTAAGGGGTTCAGGATGGTGTAGAAGAGTGATAAGACTTTATTGAGGTCTCTCAAAGTGGAGGTATCTGGCAACATGTAGACAATGATTACTGAACCATAGAAAATGCAAACCACAGAGAGATGAGAGGAGCAGGTCAAAAAGGCTTTTTGTCTCCCAATAGCAGATGGAATCTTTAGAATGGTGTTGATGATGCAAACATAAGATATGAGAGTCAGTAGAAATGGGGTGACAGTGTAAATAAAGGGCAGGAGAGAGGTGATGAGTTCGATCAGGCTAGTGTCACTGCAGGAGAGTTTTACAATTGGTTCAAGGTCACAAAAGTAATGATCTATAACATTGGGGCCACAGAAGTATATCTGAGCCAGCATAAATACCATTATGGAACTGCCAATGGAAGAGTGTATCCATGCCGCAGCCATGAGCTGAAGACACAGTTTTTTATGCATGATGGAGACATAGAGCAAAGGTCTACATATTGCCAGATAGCGATCATAGGACATTGCTGCTAAGAGATATGTCTCTACACCAACACAAGAGCAAAAAAAATAAAACTGAGCTATGCATCCACTAACCGAAATTGACCTCTCTCCACTTAATGAATTGGCCAACATTCTGGGCAAAATAACTGAGCTATAGCAAGTCTCCAGGCAGGACAAATTTGCCAGGAAGAAGTACATGGGTGTGTGAAGATGCTGATCAGCCACAACTAGCAAAATGATAAGGAAGTTCGCAGTTAGTGTCGCAATATAAATCACAAGAAAGAGCAAGAAAAGAAGAGGCTGCAATTCAGGGAGATCCCCAAAACCCATAAGAATGAATTCTGTGATGGTTGTCTGGTTGCCTTTCTCTGTGTTCCACATTGATGTAAAGCAGCACAAGTCACACCACTCCTAGAATATAATTAGAAGGACATTGATTGATTTTAATGTGGAGGCATCAACCAAGTCTTATACATTACCTTTTGGGCATATCGTGAATATTGGGTTGACCGTGTAATCAAACCTTTTCCCCGTTATCTTCTTGTGGAATCTGACACTAAGGAAGATTGCAGATTGATTGGGCTAGTGTGCCAGCTTTGTTTTGTAACAAGAGTGTGTAAGACAGGGTTGTGTGGCATATAGCCCACATGTCCCATTGTGCATACCGCCTCTGCTTGTAGCTTACATTGGTATTCTAATAACCTCCTTAAATTTAGGGGTATTAAAGTGTTTGTCTCAATGTATCTGAAATTAATCTAGATGCAAGAGAGGACCCCTGAAAATATTTTCCATAGACCGACCCACTAGATTGGCAAGATAGTGACAAGCCAATGGTTACCTCATGCCTGTGTAGGGGTTTTACGGATGTATGAGAAATATGTTTCAGTTCATTTTTTATCAGGATTGAAATTAATGGGATTTAATTTAGGCAGGATCAATTTAAGTCTACTGATTTCAATAGGACTACTCTAAGTATGATTGAATCTGTATCCAGCCCAGATTATATCCATATATGGGATTAGCACTTACCTGCAGCTATTTACTCTTGTATTGATTGATGCTGCAGGATTCAGTATCAGTAGTTGATGAAAAACGACTACAATTTCTCTGGGTAGTTGATGAAAAACGATGGGTTCCAGTTTAACTGGATGGAATGATCTTGGTTGCAAAATGACTGTGTCTGTAAATACCTCTTGCCCACTCTTAGGGGAAGTGAGCCTGGGGAGTTGCTTGCTACTGATTTTCTGGTTGTCTGAAAAACACGGTTGATGCAACCAGCCACCTAAACCCAAAGGAGATCCCTATATTAATTCTGGCTCCATGGGACTCTTATACCATTTGGGGGAAATCCTGTAACCTCCTTCTTCTGTCGATTGATTCAAATATACAAACTCTGCAGGGCCACATCCATAAAAAAAAAATGCAAAATGTGATGGTGCTTGTCCATCGATGCAGTTGCAGCTTGCTCCTAGTGATCTCTGCACTCATATCTACAGGGATTTCAGCTTCTTTTTCCATAACTTTCCTTCCAAGTAGCTAAGGTGTTATCCATGGATGTCTTGGGATACGTGGTGCATTATCCATGTTGTATGTGTGGAGGGCTTTCTACGGGGATTCTACTGAATGTGTATAAAAAGGGAGACAGGCCTATTCCTGAGATGCCACACCAAGAAACACACACTGATGCTTTATCTTCAGGCCTGGAAAGGTCTGTCCTATATCCAAATTCCTGATTCAAATTAAGGCTGATGCTAACTTTTTTCCTTGAGAATTCTCAGCTCAAAATTGGGTATGTGTGAAATTTAGGGGGCCTGACCATGGGACAAATAGGAGAGGCATAAAATTATCTTAATGTTTGGGGGGGTATAGGTGTGGCACAAATTGTATTTCTTTTTAATCTTCCTTTTGTATCTCCTGTCACAGTCAAGGGTGTACGGTGCTCCTCCTGGCAGCTGGCAGCCATCTTCTTTTTCCCCCAGAATGCCCTGGACATAGCCTCATCCTTAGAGTCCTCGGGGGGGGGGATATTGTGGCTACTAATTGGAACGCTGTGCCACCTGAGCCAACAGTGCTGAAAATAATTAAGGGGAAAAGGACCACTATTACTACCATATCATGGCCACCTCCATGTAAGCTCTAACCGATGAGTTAAAGAATTTCATTCCATCCCTACGAATCACCAAATTTCCCCCTCCAGTTTCATGGAGAATGAGAACAGGAATTTGGGGAAAGAATGGGTCCTTTTCCATTAATTTTTAGTTCAATGCATTACTTTCTGCTCCACCTAGTGGCCATTAGAAAAATAATATATTTTCCTGCTTCTGATTTCATCTGCTCTGCTGCTTCCTGTTGTGTTATGCTAATACAGTAATGCCTTGGATTGCAAGTAACTTGGTTTGAGAGCATTTTGCAAGACAAGCAAATTTTTAAATAATTATGTATTTATTTATTACTTGATATACAAGCGACGTCTTGCAATACAAGTACTGTAGTACGGCTTAAATTAAAAATCTCTGTACAAATTTTTTTGGGGGGATTTCGTTTTGATATAAGAGTGTTTTGGATTACAAGCACGTTTCTGGAACGAATTATGCTCTCAATCCAAGGCATGACTGTACCTTGTGTTACAGTATGCTCTTGTATATACATGTCAGCAGAGGAGGCTGTTGACTCCTGTGTCAGTGAGGCTCCTTGTCCATTGCATATTTTTGTTTGAGCTTTATAGGAGCTATCCATGGTGCTCCATGGTGGTAAGCCTATTTTGGGGGCGGAGTGCAGCAGCATAAATAGCTTCTATAAAGCTCAAACAAAAAGATGCAATGAATAAGGAGTCCCACTGGCACACAGGAGTCGCCTGCCTCTCTGCATGATGCCAGTGTTTGTACCTGTGTACCACCTGGCATTAATATGGGTCTTTAGCCTAGAGTCACTCTGTGCTGTGGTGGGAATCAGGGTGCCCAGGTGGGGAAGAAGGAAGAGATATGAAACTGGTCTCTGTAAAATGGAGAATTAGCAATGGGACAGGAGCAAGAGATTAGAATAATCATACACATTGCAAGGATGGGGGAGAAAGTCTTTCATTTCACAGTTTAATGCAAATTTACGTAAGCTTGCAGTTTCAAACCACTGTGCAAACCTAAAGTGAGTTATCTTCAAAATGTGCACTTCTTTGAATTTTACAATGGAGTATTCCAATCAAAAAAGGCATGCAAAAAAATGTCTGTCTTAGGGATAATGCTTGCAAAAAAAATGGGTATCTTAAGCAAAAGTTCCTAAAAAGTTCAATTATTAGAAGAAATTTTCACAAAGATGCCTATGAATTTTCCTGTGAATGCTTAAAAAAATAAACTGAATTTTAGACTGGAGAAAATCTCAAAGTTCAAGCCAAGCCAAACTCAACACTGGGAAAAATGGGAAACATGGGAAACTGGGAGATACCGAAACTCACAAACTAACTAGGTAGACTTCAAATCCTGTGTGTTTGGGAGGGTTGTTGGAAATGGTGAGGAAATGAAAATGGTGAAGATGTAGACAGAGTTCAGTTTCCCCACCTTAGGTGGATTTTTGTGCAGAGTACAAAAGGGATTTTGTTGTTGCTTGTCTCAGGAAAAGTGTGCACAAGAATGAACATATTAGGGGAAAGTGCACACAAATTGTGTCAATTTGAGAAAAGTGCATATAAAACAGCATTTCAGCCATGTGGGAAATGCATCTTTTTTTAAATGAGCACAAGATGTATATTTTAATTCATACATTAATTGATATATTATGGAAATGCATACACATTTCTACACATTTCTACATTTTTTAAAAAGCAAATTCATGAGGAAATGGAATGGAACAAGGTTGAGTGCAAAAAGCTGCCAATCTCATCAAGACAGATTGACAGATATGTCCATCCCTAGTGGTACATAACATGAAAAACATAACACAAGAAACAAATTAATTTCTTAAAAGATAAAACACAATAATAATAATAATAATAATAATAATAATAATAATAATAATAATAATAATAATAATTTAAAGGAGCAAGTATTTAATTCCAGTACCTTACCAGAGGTGTGTGTGTGTGTGTGTATGTGTAACACCTGTCCCCAAGAAGAGTCTGGTAGGAGAAATTCTACATTTTCCTCTGCAACCTAACTAAAGGTGCAATCCTATGAATATTTAGACAGAAAAAAGTCCTACAACACCCAGCATTCCCCAGCAAGCCATACTGATTGAGGAATACTGGGAGTTACAGAATTTGTTTCTGTCTAAACATGCATAGGATTGAGAGCCAGCATGGCATAGTGGTTAGAGTGTTGGACTGGGACTCGGGAGATCTGGGTTCTAGTCCCCGCTCGGCCATGAAACTCACTAGGTGACTTTGGGCCAATCACTGCCTCTCAGCCTAACCTAACTCACAGGGTTGTTGTGAGGATAAAATGGAGAGGATGAGGATTGTGTAAACCACCTTCAGTTCCTTGCAGGAAAAAAGGTGGGGTATAAATGTAACTAATAAATAAATAAATACTACGACCTCAATCCTATACACATTTACCCAATTCAGTGGGACTTATTTCTAAGTTGACATGCCTAGGGTAGCACTATTAATGTACTTCTTTTCTCATAAAAAACACAAAGATCATAAACTTTAATCCCTCAACTGCAGGTTCCAACAATGGGTTATTTAAGTTTCAGGTTATAATCTAGAAATAGTACTTTCTTTCTCAGCATTTTAAATATATATTGTTCTAGGTCAAATACAAGACTCTCGACCTCAGATGATGTTTACATCTTCTTCCTTTAGAAGATAATCTAAGTCTAGACTTAGATCTTCAGTGTCTCTACCTGAGGTTCATAGTTAATTTGAGATTTTATTTTCTTCCTAAAGATTATCGCTGCGCTAGCTTCTTCTTCCACTGACTCCTTCCTTATCAAAGCATTGCTTAACTTTAATCCTACTAGAGAGATAGGGAGATGCACATATGGCCTATACTCTTAAATGAGCCTGGTTTGTTTCAGTAGCATCAGGTTGTGATAATGCAAAGCTGGCTGTAACATACTGGTATCTTCATGGCTGGAGTCTTCAGAATCCAAGGACAGCACTTGTGACCACTTCTTGATGCAGGGGGGCAGGTCCCTGAGGTCTTCCTGGAGAACTGGACCCAGACGAGGTGGAAGACTCATGACACCATTCTGTAACTGAGTCCTCTACCTGAAGGGTTAACTCAGGAGTCTCTTTATCTGAGGACTGGGGGGTCAGGATCCCCTGAGGATGAGGGTTCAGGGTCCTGGTTCAGGACACCAAACTTCACATTACTCTTGTGAAAGCTATTAACAGTATCATGTTTCAACTTAAATAGTCACTGTGGGGGAGAAAGATTGGGACCATGACATATGGGGAGGAGGGGTTTAACACTCCCCCCCTTGCTGCAGTCCTGCTGAAAATCGACCCACCCCAATCTGCTATAATCCTTGGGTAGAATGATTCCCTCCTGGATATTCTAGAAGATTCAAGAGGGAGGGGAGTGCAAAAGGACCACAGGGGCTAGGGAGCATGAACCTCTTCCTACTTACACATTGAATTCCTGCTCCTGCTCTGGGTGGGGTGTGTGTGTCTTGGTGGCTATTTTAAGGGTTTGTTTGTTTGTTTGTTTTGGTTTTTTAAAGCATGTTAAGTGTTTTCATGCAATTAATTTAATGTATAGTTGGACCCTTCATGTATACTCTGTCCATGAGATCAGAATTCTCCATCTTTCCAAGGTATAGCAACTTGGACAGAGCCTAATCATCCTGGACATTTGTTCAGTGACCACTGTGTAGAAGTTTAAATGCATGTGTGGCTACTGGAAGCAAGGTCACCAAGCACAAATATATATATACCGCCTTTGGTTCACTTATTTATTTATTTATTTATTATATTTATACCCCACCTTTTTTCCTGCAAGGAACCCAAGGCAGCTTACATAATCCTCATCCTCCTCTCCATGTTAACCTCACAACAACCCTGTGAGGTAGGTTAGGCTGAGAGTCAGTGACTGGCCCAAAGTCACCCAGTGAGTTTCATGGCTGAGCGGGGACTAGAACCCAGATCTCCAGAGTCCCAGTCTAGCACTCTCACCACTACGCTACACTGGCTCTTACTCTTATTACAACCATCTACTTTGAGATAAGGAGAAAGCAAGGCATTTCCCTATAACACAGATGGCCTAGCTTATGCTGGTTTAATAAAGTGGTCATTACATCAGTCCACCAAATCTTTATTAAGACCAAGGCAGGCCATAGCACAGCAGCAAATTAAAATAAAATAAAATAACTGAAAGCATATTCAGATAAACTAATTCAGCCATAACAGTTGAGATAATACTAATACTCAGAAGGAGTTAAACAAGCTAATGAAATGGTCACCCACCAGAGTTTTGAAGTCTCACAACTTAAACAAGTGGGATGATTTCAGTTGAATCCTTGCAAAAATTAACAATCTGCTGCATAATGTTCTCAGTGCTTTGTGAACTTCTTTGTTTCTCAAACTGTAGATGAGGGGGTTGATCAAGGGCGTCAGGACTGTGTAGAAGAGGGAGAAGACTTTATTGAGGTCTCTCAGAATGGGGGTGTCTGGCAACATGTAAACAATGATTATCGAACCGTAAAAAATGGACACCGCAGTGAGATGAGAGGAGCAGGTCAAGAAAGCTTTTTGCCTTCCAGTAGCAGATGGAATCATCAGGATTGTGGTGATGATGCAAACATAGGATGTGAGAGTCAGAAGGAATGGGGTGATTGTGTAAAAAAATGACAGGAGAAAGGTGATGAATTCAGTCAGGCTAGTGTCACTGCAGGAAAGTTTTTCCAGGAGGATCAGGTCACAAAAGTAGTTATCTATAACATTGGGACCACAGAAATATAACTGAGCCAGCAGATATACCATTATGCAACTGCCCATCAAACCATTTATCCACGCCCCAGCCATGAGCTTAAAGCACAGTTTTCTATGCATGATAGAGGCGTAGAGCAAAGGTCTACATATTGCCAAATAGCGATCATAGGACATTGCTGCCAGGAGATATGTTTCTATAGCTGCACAAGAGCCAAAGAAATAAAATTGAGCTATGCATCCACTGACAGAACTGGTTCTGTCCCCAGTGAACAAACTGTTCAACATTTTGGGCAGGATGATTGAGCTATAGCATATTTCCAGGCAGGACAAGTTTGCCAGGAAGAAATACATGGGGATGTGGAGATGCTGGTCAGCCACAACTAGCAAAATGAGGAGGAGGTTTCCTGTTATGGTCACAATATAAATCACTAGGAAGAGCAAGAAAAGAAGAGGCTGCAACTCAGGGAGACCCCCAAACCCCAAGAGGATAAATTCGCTGATGGCTGTCTGGTTGCCTTTCTCTGTGTTCCACATTGATTAATCCAGTGCAGGTTACACCAACCCTAGAATATAATAATGACATTGATTTTAATCTAAGGGACTCAGTCTACTCCTGGACATTTCCTCTTATTTCAAGTGAATAAAGAATTTTGAGTTGGCCTTGTAATTAAACAAGAGCTTTTTCCTAAAATCTTCTTGTGTAATCTGAAACTGGGGAACATCACAAATGTATTATGTTTTGTGACAAATATGCATAAGATAGGGTTGGGTGACATATACCTGGCTGATTGTCCTTCCGATACCCAACACCTTTTGCAACTTACAGTATTATTGTAACATCCTACTTAGTGTTTTCTTTTTCCTTTTCTTTTTTAAAATTGAAACGTTGATATGACATATGCAAAAATAATTACTCATTGTGCAAATATAGAAATTATAATACATAAATTCAATTTTATTGAAACCCCCACCAGGTACGAGAACACCACTAATTCAGAGAATCATAGAATCATAGAAAAGGAGTTGGAAGGGGCCTACCAGGCCATCGAGTCCAACCCCCTGCTCAATGCAGGAATCCAGGTCAAAGCATCCCTGACAGATGGCTGTCCAGCTGCACCTTGAATGCCTCCAGAGTGGGAGAGCCCACCACCTCCCTAGGTAGTTGGTTCCATTGTCTTATTGCTCTGACAGTCAGGAAATTTCTCCTGATGTTTAGGTGGAATCTGGGTTCCTGTAACTTGAGCCCATGATTCCGTGTCCTGCAAACTGGGATGATCGAGAAGAGATCCTGGCCCTCCTCTGTGTGACAATTGTAAGACTCTGCCCCACCCCCACCCCCAACAACCTATCTTCAGTCTGAGTCTGATAGTACTGACTTGATTGCTGAACGAATTACTGAGAAAATGTACGTGAGGCACTTTAAACGCTCCAGAGCACATACAAATGTTCACTATTATTACTAATCAAAGAAAATGATTTGTTTCCAAAAAAAATAAGCTCAGCCGTTTCTATCGGATGAGTGGGAATCCTAAACATGGAAATATTTTGTATAACTTATAGTGAAATCCTATACAGTACTCAGAAATAAAGCCCGTTGCGTTTAATGGAACATTCTCCCAGGTGTGTAGGATTACATCTTAATTTAATCACAGGAGGCAAATAACATTTCTGCTCTTTCTCCCCAAACCCTTGGTTTTGTGACGCTTTAGTTCCGAATGTTATCAAAGCTTTCAAAGATGGGATCTTACAGTCAAAGAGGGTTGGATCCAGACTTAGTCATACTTAGAGTACATCCATTGAAATTAATCAGTTAATTTAGTTAGGACTAATTTAGGCCCTCTGATTTCAACAGCTCTACTCTAAGTATAAGTAAATTTGGATCTATCCCAGAGCATATGCACATAGGATCAGCACTTACCTGCAGCCAGTTACTCTTGCATTGACTGATGCTCCAGGATTCATTACCAGTAGCAGAGCATTTCTCTGAAACATTGATGAAAAGCCATGGGTTCCAGCTTAACTGGATGGAATGATCTTGGTTGCAAAATTACTGTGTCTGTACTCTGTAAATACTTCTTGCCCACTCTTAGGGGAAGTGAGCCTGGGGAGTTGCTACTGATTTTCTGGTTGTCTGAAAAAAATACTGATGATGCAACCAGCCATCTTAAGCCCAAAGGAGATTCCTATAGTAATTCTGGCTCCATGGGACTCCTACACCGTCTGGGGGAAATGTAACCTCCTCCTTCTGTATGTTGATTCAGACATACAAACTCTGCAGGGCCACATCCATAAAAATACTACAAAGTGTGATGCTGCTTGTCCATCAATTCAGTTGCAGCCCGCTGCTGGTCATCTCTACGATTCATATCTACGGGGATTTCAGCTTCTTTTTTCATAATTTTCCATCTAAGAAGCTAGGGAAGGGGTCCTCAAACTACAGCCCGCAGGCCACATCCGGCCCGCCGGGTCTTTTCATCTGGCCCGGCGGACGATCTAGAGTTGTGAGGGAAGAGGGGCGGCTGAGCCGGTGGGGGGCATGGGCCGCCTGCCGGGCCGCCTGCCTGTCTGCCGCCCTACATCTCCTGCGGGGGGGAAGAGGAGGAGGGGCGGCTTAGCCAGTAGCGCGGCATGGACAGGCTTTATTTTATCCACCTCACCGCCCGCTGGTCCCGTCGCGTCACTTCTGGCGCAGCGGAAGTGACACGACGGGACCCTGCTCCAGCGCGTCCATCCTGGACCCCGCCCACGCTATTTTTCAAAACTGAGCGCAGGCGGAGTCCAGGATGGACGCGACGGAGCGGCGGCGGTGGCGGCCTCGAGCGGAGGCTGTGGTGGAGGCACCGGCAGCAGCAGCAGCGCACAGGGGACCAGGTAGGATGGTGGTGGCGGGGGGGTGGGTTACGGGGGCAGGGGGGTCCTGCGGTGGCGGCAGCAGCGGGGGGGCGGGGCGGTCCTGCAGCGACAGTGGGGGACGACACGGGGGGTCCTGCAGCGGCGGCAGTGGGGGGCGGGGGATGGCGGCGGGGAGGTCCTGCACCGGCAGCGGCGGGGGGGCAGCATGAAGGAGGCGGCACAGGGGAGTCCCAGTGAGTCCGGCCCCCCAACAGGCTGAGGGACAATGAACTGGCCCCCCGTGTAAAAAGTTTGAGGACCCCTGAGCTAGGGTGTTATCCATGGAAGGCTTGGGGATACGTGGTGCATTATCTATGTTGTGGTCTGTGTGGAGGGCTTTCTACAGAGGTTGTACTGAATGTGTATTAAAAGGGGGCCAAAGCTCTTCCTGTGATGCCGCACTGAAACACACACGGATGTGTTACCCTCAGTTCTGAATACCTGGGAAGGTTTGGCCTGTATTCACATTCCCGACTCAAATTAAGGCTGAAGCCAATTTTTCCTTGAGAATTCTCAGCTCAAAATTGTGTGTGTGTGAAATTTAGGGGGGGATGAAGCCATGGGGCAAATAGGAGAAGCATACAATTCTCTTAAGGTTTAGGGGGCAGACCAGTGCAGCACAAATTGTGTTTCTTTTTAATCTTCCTTTTATATCTACTGTCACAGTCAAGGGTGTACAGTGCTCCTCCTGGCAGCTGGCAGCCATCATGTTTTCACCCCTAGAATGCCCTGGACACAGCCTCATCCCTGGAATCCGGGGGGGGGGATTATGGCCACTAATTGGAACGCTGTGCCACCTGAGATAGCAGTGCTGAAAATAATTAAAGGACCACCACTCCTTCCATATCATGGCCACCTCCATGTAAGCCCTTACCAACGAATCTTCAAAGAACGTCATTCCCTCTCCAGAAATCACCAAATTCCCCCTTCTATTTTCATTGCCTGAGAATGGGAGGGTGAATTTGGTGAAAGAGTCCGTGTTTTTTTTTTTTCCATTCAGCTTTACCTCAAACAAACAAAAATACATTATCTTTTGCTCCACCTAGTGGCTATTGTAAAAAAAAAATATCTTCCTGCTTCTCATTTCAGCTGCTGCTTCACGCAGTGTTCTTTAAATACCTTGTGTTAGCACACATCCTCATATATACGTGTGTACACGTATACCACCTGAGATGTGTGTTTGGTTCTTTAGCCTAGAATCACAAAGTGTTGCGGCTGGAATCAGGGCGCCCATGTGGGAAAGGAACAATAGACATGGAACTAATCTCTGTTAGATGGAGAATCAGCAATAAGACAAGAGCCAGAAAATAAAATACCACATACATTGTTTATCACAAGTAGAAAACAGCAACATGCACAAAACTTGGATAGGACAGGCAGCTCTGTGGTTAATACTACGGAGGAGATGGGGGAAGGAGGAACCTAATGCCAAATGAGGAAAGGGGAGGGCAATGGACTAAACACACAAATGTGGAGATCCTAACTGGTTTAGTGAATGGACTGGACTCAGCTGATGGCAATGAGAGTAATTTGCTTGAGTGGGTTAAACAGGCAGGCAGAGAATGGAGGAACAGGAGCAAAGAAGAAATTGAAGTGCAAATATTGCCTATTCCAGAGCAGGAGAAAAGGGGTTTTCTTCCTCTGGATGTGTGTGCATGTGTGTAAGCTGCAGACCAGAAAGTTGTCTTCTTATTTCAAGCCAGTTGCTTGCTGAGCCGAATTCAAGGTGTTGGTTTTGACCTTTAAAACCCTACACAGCTCCGGCCCAGTTTATCACAAGGAGCACCTCCAGCAGCATCAAGTAGGCCGCTCAACAAGATTCGCCATGGACGGCCTTCTCCTTGTCCCAGTAGCCAGAGCAGCCAGGCTGGTGGGGACTAGGAAGTGGGCCTTCTCTGTGGTGGCCCCCAAGTTATGGAACTCCCTCCCTAGTGACCTTCACCATGCCCCCTCCGTGATGAGCTTCCGCCGTGCATTAAAAATGTGGCTTTTCAGGTGGGAATATGGGGTGGGTTAGGATTTAAAAGAATTTTTTATACTGTTTTTAATTGTCATGTTTTATTGTATTGTTTTAATTGTACATTGCCCAGGGTGGCCGGGTGGCCGGCCAGATGGGCGATTAATAAATGTAATAAAATAAATTAAATAAATAAATGCCGTTATCCTTTCTGATTGTGATGGGGACTTCTGCAATTGGAGGTTTTTTCAGGACAACCTGGGGGAAGGGGACACACAAGGCTGTGTGTTCCCTTAGAATGCGAACTAAACTGAGTACAGAATCACAAATATGGATGTGGGGAAGGAAAATTATGGGGGGGGGGAAGGACCGGACGGTGGGCAGAAGGAGCTTAGGAGGAGGATGTAAAAAGACTGAACTCTCTCAAACTCACTAGGTAGACTCTTCAAATCTTTATTGGGGAGGGCTGTTTCCAAGGAACAATGGAAAGCAAGTGGGGATGGTGAGGCTGTAAGGTAGGCTTCAGTTTTTCCATCCTCACCATTTTTGTGCAAGCACCAGTTTTGTGCATGTCAAATGCAGAGACATGTGCGGAGCAAAAATGGGTTTTATGTGCACTATTTTGGTGGAGGTTCCTAACCTTGATGAATGATTATGAGTAACAATGTGTTTATTGGATGTTATAGTGCTCTAAACATGGAGCTTCCTTTCACCGGGGTTTTGAGGTGCACTCAATATGGGTACACCTTGATTGTTGTGATATGTATCACTTCACCAGCTGTAGCACACTGTTTACACATGGAAAGAACAGAATGGCTGTAACAAGTTTGTTATGTCTTTCTGGGTTCTCGTGTTTTTCGTATCGGAAGCGTAGACCGTGGGAGCATTATGAGCTAGTCACATGGTTTGTATGTTCTGATGACGTGCTAACTTGTTTTCTGTCTGAAGCCATCTTAGAGAGAGGCAGGACTGCTTTCTCTCTTCTTCTTTGTTCTTCTTGCTGGACTTTTGTCACTGCAACAATGTAACGCCTTTGCTGAGGTGGAGTGAAGCTCAACTTACTCCACTGGATGTAATGCTTGCTATGCATTTATACTCTGCACATGGACTGTAACTAGGAAATGTATACTCTGTAGAACTTTACTTGCTAAGTGAATAAACAGGTAGAATTAGACCTGTGGTGTTACAGAGTGTTTCCTGACTCCATGGATTAATCTGCAAACAGGGAAGCTGGAAGCAAGTTGGATTACAGGCAGGCTGTGCTGGCATCTTCACAACACGCTGCACGCTGCGAAAAGGGGGGAGAGAGATCTGGAAGATCTGTGTGTGGAATAACAGGCCTCTGCTAGCACACAGACAGGATTTTAAATCTCCCATGCACACACGCACTCTGCTGCTCACGCACACACGAACCAACAGGGTCATGGGCCCAGAATTGGACCAGAACCAGAACCAATCGGAACCAGATTGGACTGGACCAGAACCAGGTCGGTACCAGCGCCAGCTCCAGAAGCAGGACCTGTTTTCTAACACAGCTAAGCAGCAGCTTCGACTCCGGTGATTGCAGTGATTAATGGCAGTGGAGGAAGATGTCAAAGAAGAAAAAATATCTCCTGGTCCTTCAACCGGTAAGGAGGGGGAAGAAAGGGGGAGATATCGGCTGGCTGACTTAGACAGCTTGAAGGCAAGTTTCAAGGCCGGAAGCTTGGAGGGAGAAAGCAAAGCTGAGATTTCTGGAGGGAAGGAGGGAAAAAATCCCCCGGTCACAGAAATGGCTGCTGTACAATCCCTGAATCCACAAATCGTGGAAAAATTGTCTGGCTCGAACTATGGGCTGTGGAGTTTCCAAATGCAGCATTATTTAACCCATGCGGGACTTTGGACTGTAGTAACACAGGATCCAATTGCAGTGGGGGATCAGGCATACAATGAATGGAAGGAGCGAGACGATAAAGCCAAAGCAATTCTTTGTTTATCTGTTGAAAGCTCACAAGTGCCATTTATCCAGTTTCAAAACACTGCAAAAGAGATCTGGAATGTATTAAGAGATACATATCAAATGCAAACAGCGGGCAGCAGAATCTTGCTGACACAAAAGATGTACAAATTGAGCTTGCAACCAGGTGGCTCTATGCCAGAGCATTTGAGTACGATCCGGGACTTGTTTAACAGGCTGAGAAATCAAGGGATGACTATTGATCCATTGAACCAGGTTTCTATTCTGTTATCTAGTCTGGACTCATCATATGACACAATTGTCACATTGATGGAAGGGCAGCCAGATCAAAATCTGACAATGGAATATGTGTCAGGCAAACTTCTTTCTGAGTGGGAAAAGCACCAAGGAAAGAAAAACAATTCTGGCCGTAAATTTGCAGACAGCTCGGCTGATGTGATAAACAGCCAAGGGAGCAGCAACAAGCAGGGAGTTACCCAAGCCACTGCTTTAAAAGTGAAAAAATGCTTTAATTGTGGATCTACAAATTATCTGAAAAAAGATTGTAAGGTCAAACAGAGAAAGAAACGAAACAAACCGGAAACTACAAGCACACCTGAAGAGGCAGTTAAAACGGGCAAAAGTTTGATTGCAAGGGTGGGGGTTTCTAATGGTTTTTGGGTTTTGGACTCTGGAGCTTCTCATCACATGACTAACTCCAGGAACGTATTTCAATCTCTGGAAGAAAATGGATGTACAGGTCAGCATGTGGAATTAGCTGACGGGAAACGAATAGATGTTTCAGCAGCAGGAACAATTGAATTTGCTACTTTGGGTCAACAGAGAGCATTGTTTGTTCCGGAACTGGACACAAATCTGATAAGTATTTCCCAATTAGCTCAAAATGGCTATGAAATGTGTTTTTCAGACAGCAAATGTGTGATTTCACGTGAAGGGACAGTCTGTGCAAAAGGTGATTTGCAGGATTCTCTGTATGTTATAAATCCATTTGTAACACATGATGAGAGTGTGAAATATGCGAATTGTAAGCCTCTTGCTAATTGTATACATTTATTCCACAAACGTTTTGCGCATGCTAATTACAGGAGCATCGAGAAGATGCCGGGTCTGTGTGAGGGCATGAAAATGAAACCTTGTTCTAATTATGTGGAATGTGAAGTATGCAGTCAGGCAAAGTCGCACAGGACTAACATTCAGAAACGCAGTGATAGAGTGAGCACAAGAATATTTGAGCTAGTACACTCTGATGTTGCTGGGCCATTTGAAGAAAGCTATGGGGGAAATAGATACTACATGACTCTCATTGATGACTTTTCTAGATTTGGATTTGTTTATCTTCTGAAGCATAAGTCTCAGGTACGAGAGAGATTTGAATCATTTGTGAAATGGGCTGGTAACAGATTCAAACAATACCCCATAGGTGAACTGCTCACAGATGGTGGGGGAGAGTACATGAGTACAAAATTTAAGAAATTCTTGGAAAGTGAGGGCATTGGGCACAAAATCACAGGCTCTAACTCATGGTTCCAGAATGATGTAGCAGAAAGACGCAACAGAACACTCCAGGAAATGATGAGGGCTCAATTAGCTGACTCAAAGGTGGGAAATCATTTCTGGGGGGATGCACTTTCAAATGCAAATTATCTGCTGAACAGATTACCTAACACCACAACTGGGAAAACTCCATATGAAATGTTTCATGGGAGGAAACCAAAGATAGCCCACGTGCGAATTTTTGGGTGCAAATGTTTTCTTCAAATACAGGCTAAAAGCTTTGAATGTTTTCTGCTGGGGTATGATGGACAAACAAAAGGTTACAGGTTATGGTCACCACAACACAGAAAGGTAATTCTAAGCAGAGATGTGATTTTTCACGAGCAAACACATAATGAGAAACAGCTGGTGGAATTGCCAATGCATTCAATGGCTGAAACACAGCAGGAAGTTTCTGAAACAGAACAAACCACTGGGCAGATATCTGGGGAACAGGAGGGAGGTGAACAATCTCTAAGGCGTTCAACCCGAGAACGTAAAACACCTGTTGTTAGATATCAGGATGAATTCCAAAGTGGCAAAACTGTTGTACATAAAGCTCTCAAAATAGCTTTAGAACCTCAAAGTTTTGAGGAAATCCAAGGCATGGAACCAAAGGTGAGAAATGATTGGTTTGAAGCCATGCAGGATGAAATCAATGCAATGCATGTCAACAAAACATGGAGTCTGGTATCTTTACCTGTAGGGTGCAAGGCCATCACCTGTAAATGGGTGTACAAGGTGAAAACGAATCACCAGGGGCAGGTGGAATGGTACAGGGCAAGACTCGTAGCAAGAGGATTTGCACACAAACATGGGATAGATTTTGATTCCGTGTTTGCACCAACAACAAGGTATGCAACTGTAAGATTGTTGTTGAAATTGGCAGCACAAAGAAAAATGATGGCATTTCATTTTGATGTAAAAACTGCTTCCCTATATGGTGATTTACAAGAGGAAATCTACATGGTGCAACCAAAAGGTTTTGTAGAAAATCCCAGTCTTCTATGTTGTTTGCACAAGTCCATATATGGGCTGAAGCAAGCAGCCAGGTGCTGGAACCAAAAATTAGACAGAGTTTTGATTAGTTTGGGATTCAAACAAAGCAAGGCTGATCACTGTCTGTACACATGTCACACAGAACTGGGACAGTGGGTGTATCTGTTAGTCTTTGTTGATGATATATTGCTGATACATAAAGAAGTCAGTCTGCAAGCACCTAGAAAACAATGCAGTGATTACTGCCAGCATGGATTTGTCAAGAACAAATCCTGTCAGACTAATCTGATCTCATTTTTTGATCGGGTAACCTCCCTTGTGGACTGTGGGAATGCTGTGGACATTATATATCTGGACTTCAGCAAAGCTTTCGACAAAGTGCCTCATGATATCCTGATTAGTAAGCTAGCTAAGAGTGGGCTAGATGGAACAACTATCAGGTGGATCCACAATTGGCTACAGAATCGGACTCAAAGAGTGCTTATCAATGGTTCCTTCTCAAACTGGGGAGAGGTAACGAGCGTGGTACCACAGGGCTCGGTCCTGGGCCCGGTGCTCTTCAACATTTTTATTAATGACTTGGATCAGGAGGTACAGGGAATGCTTATCAAATTTGCAGATGACACAAAGTTGGGTGGAACAGCTAATACTCTGGAAGACAGAAACAAAATTCAAAGTGACCTCGATAGGCTGGAGCACTGGGCCAAAAACAACAGAATGAAATTTAATAGGGATAAATGCCAAGTGCTGCACCTAGGGAGAGGAAACCAAATGCAGAGTTACAGAATGGGGGACACTTGGCTCAACAATACTACAAGTGAGAAGGATCTTGGAATTGTGGTAGATCACAAACTGAATATGAGCCAGCAATGCGATGTGGCTGCAAAGAAGGCAAATGCAATTTTGGGCTGTATTAATAGAAGTATAGCTTCCAAATCGCGGGAAGTGATAATTCCCCTTTACTCGGCACTGGTTAGGCCTCATCTTGAGTACTGCGTCCAGTTCTGGGCACCTCACTTTAAGAAGGACATAGACAAACTGGAGAGGGTTCAGAGGAGGGCAACAAGGATGATAAAGGGACTGGAAACAAGGCCCTATGAGGAGAGACTGAAAGAACTGGGCATGTTTAGCCTTCAGAAGAGGAGACTGAGGGGAGATATGATCGCACTCTTCCAGTATTTGAAGGGATGTCACACAGAGGAGGGCAAAGATCTCTTCTCATTCATCCCAGTTTGCAGGACACGGAATAATGGGCTCAAGTTACAGGAACCTAGATTCCACCTAAACATCAGGAAAAAATTCCTGACTGTCAGAGCAATAAGACAATGGAATCAACTACCTAGGGAGGTCGTGGGCTCTCCCACTCTGGAGGCATTCAAGGTGCAGCTGGACAGACATCTGTCAGAGATGCTTTGACCTAGATTCCTGCATTGAGCAGGGGGTTGGACTCGATGGCCTTGTAGGCCCCTTCCAACTCTACTTTTCTATGATTTCTATGATTTCTATGATTTCTATGATAACAGAATCAGTAAGTCAAAAAGACAAAATTGCAAAAGAATTGCAAGCACACTTTGAACGGAAAGATCTAGGTTTGGTACAACACTATCTTGGCAAGCAATTATCCCAGGATGAGGAAAGTTCTTTCTTGGTTGAACAAAGTGGAAAAATTCAGAAATTGCTGGAAATTCATGGATTGGATAATTGTAACCCAGTTACCAATGACTCTTGAATATCAGAAATGTTGGAGACCATGTGAATTTGTACTCCTGTTCTAATGTTTAGCTAGGCCTGACTAGAGAATCTTGCATTCTTGTTTTCTGCTTTCTGTAAAATTGTTTCCTGCTTTCTTGCTGTTCTGTGAAACTGCTTGCTAAAGTTGCAAAGTTGAAGAGGCCGGAGGAAGAGGCAAAGAATGTGTGTGTGCGTGAAGGACACTGATAAGGGAAAAAGCAAAATAATGTGTGTGTGTGTGTGTGTGTGTGTGTGCGCGCGCGTGTACTGTGAGTACAGAGAAAGGTGGAGGCAAGGGGGAAGGGGGGTGCTAGCATCAGACTGAAGCGTGTACTTTCCAAAGAACAGGACAAGATAGAATTGTACTGATAGACAAGGAACAGGAGGAAATGTATGTACCAGGAAGGCCAGAGGAAGTCAGTGAAGGCGTGTGAAAGAGATCATGATAAGAATGTTTTTCTACGCAACTGTATGTAATATGACTGTATGTGATGCAAACCTGTATCTGATTCCATGCTGTATAAAAGATCCCGGAAAAACTGGAGAGGGGGGTCTTGATTTGAGTCACAGACTCCTAGAGCCTACTTGAGGGCCTCAAATAAAGTTGGTTTCCCTCCTCCAAATCAGTGTGTTTATTGGGCAGGGCATACACACTGAGGCCCGAATCACTTTGCTGGAGAGGACACCTTTTTTGGTGCCGGCAACAGAAACACACAGATAACACTGAATTTGAAGATATTGGGAAATATCAAAGTGTTATTGGAATCCTGCTATATTTGACAAATGTGAGTAGGCCAGACATCAGCAATGCTGTGAACATACTTAGCAGGAAAACCCAAAATCCTTCTATGTATGATTGGCTAGTGTGTTAAGATATTTAAAAGGTTCCATGAATTGCAAACTGAAATTGTCATCACACACAGAGGGAGGTTTTTGTGTGTACACTGATGCTGATTGGGGGTCTGCAACAGATAGAAAGTCCACAAGTGGGACTGTGATCATGTATGATAAAAGTTTAATTGACTGGTATACACGAAAACAATCTTGTGTGGCTGTATCTAGTGCAGAATCTGAATTCATCAGTTTATCTCAAGCATGCAATGAGATTGAATGGTTCAAACAACTGTTTACTGATTTGCAAATACCAGTAGACCAGGCTGTTACAATTTTTGAAGACAACCAGGCTTGCATAAGCATGGCTCAAAATGAAGAATGTAGGCCAAGAACCAAGCACATTGATCTTCGTTACTCTCATGTAAAGGACTGTGTGCAGAAAGGGTGGGTAACACTCAAATACTGTGCAACAGGGGACATGGTGGCAGATCTTTTCACAAAACCATTGCCTGTAGTAAGACACAGGAAGCTAATGACAGCGCTAGGCCTCATTGAGCAAATGTGAAACAAGATGTACTTCAGCTTGTGTGGGGGATGTTGTGTACACTTCACCAGCTGTAGCACACTGTTTACACATGGAAAGAACAGAATGTCTGTAAACAAGTTTGTTATGTCTTTCTGGGTTCTCGTGTTTTTTGCATGGGAAGCCTAGACCGTGGGAGCATTATGAGCTAGTCACATGGTTTGTATGTTCTGATGACGTGCTAACTTGTTTTCTTTCTGAAGCCATCTTAGAGAGAGGCAGGACTGCTTTCTCTCTTCTTCTTTGTTCTTCTTGCTGGACTTTTGTCACTGCAACAATGTAACGCCTTTGCTGAGGTGGAGTGAAGCTCAACTTACTCCACTGGATGTAATGCTTGCTATGCATTTATACTCTGCACATGGACTGTAACTAGGAAATGTATACTCTGTAGAACTTTACTTGCTAAGTGAATAAACAGGTAGAATTAGACCTGTGGTGTTACAGAGTGTTTCCTGACTCCATGGATTAATCTGCAAATGGGGAAGCTTGTAGCAAGTTGGATTACAGGCAGGCTGTGCTGGCATCTTCACAACACGCTGCACGCTGCGAAAAGGGGGGAGAGAGATCTGGAAGATCTGTGTGTGGAATAACAGGCCTCTGCTAGCACACAGACAGGATTTTAAATCTCCCATGCGCACACGCACTCTGCTGCTCACGCACACATGAACCAACATTGATAACTTTACTTTAGGACCCAGGCAGGATGGAAGGCATCTGCATACTCCTGAGATCTCACTCCACTTTGCATAACTAGCAGAAGCCATTCCACTTGTACATGCTAAAGGAGAATAGGCAGTGCACATTGCTATTTTCTTGTCTTGTATGCCTAAGCATTTACTTTCCCTAACTTCCTAGATCAGTGATGGCGAACCTATGGCACGGGTGCCACAGCTGGCACGCAGGGACCTCTCTGTGGGCACTCAAGCCATTGGTCACCAGATCGCAAAAAGACTGTCCCCTTCTGCAAAACACTAATGATTTTGTTCTTTCTCACAGTGTGGAACAGAATGATTTTATTCTAGAATTCCTGTTACAGAATTCTTTTCTACATTGTTATCACATTTAAAAGATTTTGAAGAATGATGCACAGAGCATGGCTTGGATGTAAAGCCCTAACAGTTGACCTGAGTGCTGCATGTGTTGCTCTCAAACTAACGGAGTATGAGCCAAGGTTTGACAAATTATCAGCATGCATGCAATAGCAAAAAACACATTAATTGTGCAAAAGGATGCCCAATGCAAACTTTTACCTAATGCAGTGTTTGCAGTCAAAGACATAAAGTGTTTAAAATGTGTTAAGCACGTTTAGTTTTCTTGTTTATCTTGCTCATCCTAGTACAGGTTGACTTTTACTTTTACTAATCCGACACCTGTAGAAGCAGGGAAAGGACCCGGAGTAAAGCTTGCCCCATACAATTTCAGTCTGGCATATAATCATATTACAAGTTGAGAATCCCTTACCCAAAAATACATGTGCCTAATTATTTTAAAAGTTTGTATAAATTCCCTTCAGGCTATGTGTACAATGTAGTACTATAATAATTTTTTGAGTTGATTTTTTTCCCCAACAAAAAACTGTTTGTATCATTGAAAGCTCTGTTATTGTGTTTTTCTTTTAAGACAAAAGATGTTAATTAGTTCGGACAACTGTATGAGTTGTTTTTCTAAAACTAAAACCTCGGTATTCGGGTTTAATTGCAGTGTTGGCACTTTGAAATAAATAAGTTGGTTTTGTGTTGCAGTTTGGGCACTCGGGCTCAAAAAGGTTCGCCATCACTGTCCTAGATGAAATGCAGACCTTTAGAGTCAAGTTGCTTGGGGCGGCATACTTCAAATGGCAGCAAGGTGGAACTCCTCAGTAACAATTGTCTGGCTTTATGAATGGGCAATGATACACACACACAAAGAGTTTTTGTACTATGTGTATCTCTATTTCAAGATGGAGCTTCAGCTCAACCTGCACTCCCATTCTGAATGGAGCCACAGTCAAGAGTTCTGTGAATATAGTCTAATTGTAATGAATGTATGAAGTCAGGAAGGCTTACACCAGCAGGTGTTACCCCAAACTCCACAGGTTTGTGAGAGCATGGACATAGCAGCTTATGTGTGTACACCCCAATGAATATAGACTCTGTTCAGAAGATCTTTACAAACTTCATTTTTCCAGAGTTCAGAATGTGTGGACAGGATCTTCCCACATCGGGTGTATTTGCATAGGCACCAAAGTAAAAGATCCAATAATATATGTATTCTGTGGGAAAGTCCGGCAGGCACAAATTGGGGATGTGGGAGAAATTTCTTCCGTTCACATTTTAATGTGAACTTACCAAATTTTGTACTGTATAAATGCGAACTGATACTACAGTTATCCTTCAAAAGTCACACTTCTCTGAATCTTGCAGAATAATTCTCTGAACAAAAAAAAATGCATACCAAAATGTGAATACTGTATTAGGGGATGAAGCACAGAAAAAATGTTTCTATTGGTGAAAATAATGTTCAAAAGGCACGGTGTTAGGATAATTGCTTGCAAGAAAGTGTATATTACACAAAAATGCGTACAAAGTCATGGATTAGAAGAAATGCACACAAAATTCCATTTGAAATTTCATACAAAACTTTTTTCAAAATAAAAATCTTTAATTTCAGTAGGAGAAACCACATTTAAGATTGGAAAATTCTCAAAGTTCAGTACAAACCTAATTTAAGACTGGAAAAATGAGAAACCAAGAAAAGCCGAAATTAGCTGATTTGACAAACCGTAGATCAAAACAGTCCCCCAGTGCTTTTGTTCATTTACACATATTATGACAAATGTGCACAGGGTTAGACAGGACAAGCAAGTATTTCCCAGTAACTCAGATGACCTTCCTTAAATTGGATTAATTCAGATTAGTCAATTCATCAATCAAACAGTTATTGATAAAGTGAAAGCCATAACTTGGTAGTATTTCAGAATCAATACTGGAAAACATAGGGAGAAAAAAACCTAGTGCACCCACAACTGTTTAAACAAAGCTACTTTCCAGAGCAAACCAAACACAAGGGTTTGTTTAAAACACATGTATCCTGCCTTTCCTCAAAAAAGCTCAAGGCAGGATACGATGCCCTCTTCTTTTCTCTTCTCAAGAACGCTTTCCAGTATGTTCAGTTGAGAGTGTTTGACAAGCTTAAGATCTAATACTGGGCTTCGTAATTGAGCAGGGATTTGAAACCAGGCCTCCCTAGGTCTGGTCTGACACTAACCACTACACATGCAGGCTGTTCTTACAAGCCTTGACTCACGACGCTGGGTGAAAAAATGCAAAGGAAAGAGATGAGTTCAGATGATTTCTAGCATAAGCTTCCAATCTACTACATACTATCCTTAGGGCTCTGTGAACGTCTTTGTTCCGCAAACTGTAGATGAGAGGATTGATTAAGGGATTCACAATGGTGTAGAAGAGTGAGAAGACTTTATTGAGATCTCTCAGAGTGGGGGTATCTGGCAACATGTAGACAATGATTAGTGAACCATAGAAAATGCAAACCACAGTGAGATGAGAGGAGCAGGTCAAAAAGGCTTTTTGTCTCCCAATGGCGGATGGAATCTTTACAATGCTGGCGATGATGCAAACATAGGATGTGAGAGTCAGGAGGAATGGGGTGACTGTGTAAAAAAATGACAGGAGAAAGGTGATGAATTCAATCAGGTTAGTGTCACTGCAGGAAAGTTTTTCCAGGAGGATCAGGTCACAAAAGTAGTTATCTATTACATTGGGACCACAGAAATATAACTGAGCCAGCAGATATACCATTATGCAATTGCCCATCAAACCATTTATCCACGCCCCAGCCATGAGCTTAAAGCACAGTTTTCTATGCATGATAGAGGCGTAGAGCAAAGGTCTACATATTGCCAAATAGCGATCATAGGACATTGCTGCCAGGAGATATGTTTCTATAGCTGCGAAAGAGCCAAAAAAATAATACTGAGCAATGCATCCACTAACCGAAATGGACCTCTCTCCTCTTAACAAATTGGCCAACATTTTGGGCAGGATGATTGAGCTATAGCAGGTCTCGAGACTGGATAAATTAGTCAGGAAGAAGTACATGGGGGTGTGAAGATGCTGATCCATCACGACTAGCAAAATGAGGAGGAGGTTTCCTGTTATGGTCACAATATAAATTAATAGGAAGACCAAGAAAAGAAGTAGCTGCAGCTCGGGGATACTCCCAGTCCTGTGAGGATGAATTCTGTGATGGTTGTCTGGTTGCCTTTCTCTGTGTTCCACATTGGTTTGATGCAGTGCAGGTCACATCAATCCTAGAATATAATCAGAAGGACAAGGACATTGAGTTCAATGTAGATTCATCAATCAAGTATATTACATTAACCTTTATTTCACGTGCACAGAGAATATTGAGATGGTAATTAAACTATTGAGACCTTTTCCCCCCTAATTTCTTATTGTTGAACCTGAGACAAAAGGACCACCACAGGTTTATTGTGGCACTGGAGATGTGTTTTGCAACAGGGCTGGTTGGGATATAGCCTACTTGGCCAATTGTTTTTGCCACTTCTGCTTGCAGCTTAGATTGGTATTTATTAATTAATTTAATTATTTATTACATTTATATCCCACCTTTCTTCCATCATAAAAATCAAGGTGGCTACATGCAGTCCCCAGGTGGTCTCCCCTCCAAGCACTGACCAGACCCAGACCTGCTTAGCTTCTGCATGGTGGTTGCCTCATGTTCTTTCCAACAACCTCCTTAAATCTTGGGTATAAAACTTTGTTCCAAGGCATTTATAATTTATCAACTTGGAAAGGGTGATAGATGAAAATGTTTTCCTGGTCTGACTGAGAATGGGAACCAAATAAGAGAATAAAATGCAGTTGCTGAGTGGTGCAAAATATTTAATATGCCAGATGTGTTTCAGAGTGCAGGACTCCTTCCCCATGTGCTAGAAATATAGACAAAACAAAGTACATCATAATAAAATAACAGACCTTCAAATCATTATGATACAATGCAAAATCAGGCTGAATACATTAAAAAAAAAAAAAAAGACTAAAAACCCCTTTCTCTACAATATGAGGAAATCCAGGATTTGTTTCCTGGTCCTGGACTTGAATGCCTCCCTCCACTTTTTGGATCTCACTCCTATGCAACTGCAAATGGTCGGCTGAGGGAGATTTTCCTGCTTACTTATGTCCTATCATACATACTGCCCTCCTTTACAAGCTATGTTCTTCCATTAAAAAATAAAATGAAATACCTTACTGTAGTCTCTCTTCAGCAGAAGGATGGTGTTTTCTTGCTGCTCCTTCTATTCTGATTTCTGAGCAGCATTTTCTTCATTTAACAATCCTCTTTAACCCAAAGGAATTTCTTCCCCATGGGTTGACTGCATGTATGGCTGAAAAAAATTAATGAAAGTAGCTTTGCCCTTAAATACCAATGGGAATTCAGTTCCCCCCCCCTTTTTTTTAAATTCCCTTATGCAAGTTTACAACCTGAGCCAGGATTGTTGCCTCCAGGATATTTCTCGGGAGATGAATTTCAAACATAAGTGATTTCCTATTTATCAAACTACAGGCTTTCTACTTTTTTTATTATTATAACGGTTTAATGATGTTGATAGATAATGAAACTTATTTGCAACAACATTTTGATTCTAGAATTTCGAATGACTTGGACTCTTTAAAAAGGGAGTGGCCACTGAGTGACGGCCCCTCCAATGTGCTGCTTGAAATCAAAATGGCCCATCTGTAATCTTCATGTAGGTAGCATCAGGATTTAGTCACAATGGCTCTTCACTCTACTTGAGGCAGGCACGGTCAACATGAAATCACAATGGCCAGTCTCTCATTGTTAGGCAGGCATCATCAGCATGAAGTTTCAATAGCCAGCTTTTCTGCTTAGGGAAGGCAGCATCAACATGAGGTTGCAACGGCCAGTCTTTCACCTGTGGGCAGGCAGCATCAGCATGGGGACACATTGGTCTGTCTCTTTCACTGAATTAAGTGGCAGCAACATGAAGACACAATCTCTCTCTCTCCCTCTCTTTCTCAATAAAGGAGGTAGAAGAAGACATCTGAGGTAGGCATATGCACAAGCATGTGGGCACCCAATTTATTGAGGTAGACAGCAGCAATGTGTGTGGCAGGACCAGTGACCAGCAATGTCTTGTTGAAATCTGTAATATAGCACGGACAGGGAAACAGCAGGTAAGGAGAAAAGTATAGTTGGCATATTGAATGAACAATGTTTGAGATGGCTAGGATCCTCCAAACATCTTCTTGCTGCTTGTCTCATGCCCAATTCCTGTTCACATTTGCGATCGCGGCTCACTCTATACAACTGGGGAAATTGTGCAAATCGAGCAATGATGAAGGTGAAATTTGCACAAATTTCCCTACATTTCTGCAAATATCCTAACTTGGGCAATTCTCCTCGATAGACTAAAGCAGGGCTGATTCGGTCTACAAGGGTAAAATCAAACTGGGAAAGCTGTACAAACCTAATGCAACCACATGTTTGGCAATTTGTGAACATTTTTTGGCGGACACATGCTCACACTCGTGCTCACATTCGGGGCTTCGAATAGGGCATGCTCATGTGTTTTGCCAGCAAAAACAAAGTTCTCATACATCCTTACCAGGCACAGGCATACCTGCTATCACATATGCTTCTACTTACAGCAAGTATTCTCAGGTAGGCATATGCAAAAGCATGTGGGTGCAGTCTCTTTCTCTTATTGAGATGGACAACTGTCATGACCCAGGGGTCCAGCAGTGATACACGTGAACTCCAAGGCCGATGAACCAGTGGTGCCAAAGAAGGTAACTCCATGTCCGAGCACTACTGCAGAGCTGCGAGAGACCCCTGAGCCTGAGATGCCAGAGGTTCCCAGGCCTAGCTCTGGTGCTGGACCAGCACCTGCTTCTGCAAGAGCTCCACATTCCAGGGAGCCTATGCACCAATGCTATCAGCGTGCCAGGCATGAACTTGTGCAGAGATGAAGGAGTGCAAGGCTACAGGCCAGAGGCCTGTCCCTTTAAGGCTTCCATTCTGTGGGAAAGGGTGGAGTCGCTGTCTGTAGCCTAAAAGGTTTCACTTTGGTCCCAGATCACATCAGAGCAAGTTGCTCACTTGGAGGGAGCTCTCCTGGGTGCTGCAACTACTGGCTTGCCTTGACTCCCTGCTACCTTGTTGCTCAGCTGCATGATATGGAGCCCCATGGGCTTTTGTTGGGTCCAGAGCAGGACAACAGCAGCAATGCATGTGGGCACAGTGGCCACCAATGTCTCAATGACATTTGTACTCATATATGGGTAGAGAAGCAGCAGGTGAGGTGAAGAGAAGAGTTGGCAGGCAGGGATACCTGCAATCACATGTGCTTCTACTTACAGAAATTATCCCATGGTGGCCTGCCATGGAAATAGGTAGTCATGGAATTGGTCACAGGAATATTGGCAGCACCCCAGATACAATATGGGGACATCTTGCAGAATCTCTCAGAACTTGGTTTATTCCATCAAACAAGGGTGCAGAACCCCTAGCCCTTGGGCCTAATTTGGCCTGCTGGTTTTCTCCATCCAGCCTGTGAAGACCCCTGGAGTTCCTCCAGGGGGCAGGGATTGGTGTTCAAGCCTCCACCCCCTGGAGAAATCCATCTGGGAGGGGATCCCTGCCATCAGGGGAGGCTGGTGGTGACTCCTATTTTGGTGGGGCTCCTAATCCATTGGAGCTTTATAGGAGCTATCCATGGTGCTCCATGGTGGAGAACCTATTCTGGGGATGGAGTTCAGCCAGGAGAGCCTCTGGAGAAAGTGGACCTCACCACAGGGGCACATGCTCTGGTTCTATCCAGCCTGGATTACTGCAATGCACTGTATGTGGGCCTGCGGCGTGAAAGATGGCTCAGAAAAACTCCAATTGATACTGAGTGCAGCATTGTAGAGGCTCAGAACATATCACACCTATTCTGTACTACTTGCACTGTCTGCCTATTTGTTTCTAGGTACAATTTAAAGAGCTGGTCTTGGCTTTTAAATCCCTAACTGTTTTGGGAGCAGATTATCTGAAGGACCAGCCTGTCTTGGCTTTATGATCAGCTGCTAAGGCCCTGCTCTCTGACCTGCTGAGAAAAGATGTTAGCTTGACAGGTAGCTAGGACAGGGCCTTTTTGCTAATAGTTCCTCACCTATGGAACTCTCTCAACCAGGAAATGCATGTGGCCCATACTTGGACATTTTCTGGAAAAGTTTAAAACTTTTTAATTTTAATTAACTGCAGTGATTAATTGCTTCTCTTCAATCATTTATTGTAGTTTTAATTGTATAGTTGTATTTTATGTTTTTAATGATCTTTTAAATATTGCCTTGGGCTCCATCCTGAATGTCCCATGAATCAGGTTTGTGGCACGACACCGGGTTCTAGTATTATGAGGGAGGCCAATCCACTTTCTCCAGAACATTCAGAATTTCAATACATCGCTATCATGCCCCTCCACATTTTTCCTCATTTTTTTCTAAAAGTAAAGGGCCCGGAAAGATTGTAAGTTTTCCTCATAGGCAAGATGTCCACGCCCATAAATTTGTATATGGGGATTATGATATTGGCAATTTTATTTTCTTTATTTCTTTCCAAGTGAAGCCCATCATGGAATTTGCCTTGTCACAGTCACAACAGCCACACATTGGGTTGCTACTTTCATTGAGCTATGCACCAGATCCCAAAATCCCTTTCCTGGTCAGTCACTGCAAGCACAGACCCCATCAGTGTTTATATGAAGTTAGGATTTTTTGCCCTACTCTGCATCACTTCACAGTTCACACTTGCTTACATTGAACTGCATTTACCATGTTAATGCCCATCCCATCAGTTTCGAGAGATCCTTTTGTCAACCTATTTATTATGGTTTTATATCCCACAAATACAAATAAACAATCTTAATTAAATATATGAAGAGATAAAAGCGGGGGGTGGGGGACATCCATGGAACAGTGTCCAACAATTACAACTAATAATCAAAGAGGACGCACACAGCAAATGAATATGATTATTACAAATATTTTTTTCATCCCATCTTTCCATTAAATACTCCCAGGCAGGACTCACCATAATCAAAAATAAAAACAAATCTGAAAAAACAATATAAAAAATATTACAAGAAAAAAATGACAGGATATAAAATTCCAAATGCCATGGAGATTAAAACCACCAACTTGGCAAGTCAAATGTCTCCTTGGGGGGGGGGGGGAGAACACATTTCCATACTGATGGGAGGCCATGAGGAGGGGATTAATTTCCCCATGGCAGGAATTCTGAAGCCTGTACATAGCCACTGAGAAGGCTGTCTTCAACACCCCCCAAAAAAATGCAACACAGATGTTAGTAGGACTTGAAGGAGAACCATGAAAGAGATGTGGGTCACCCAGGTCATGGCAGTGTTCCACTCACCCCAAATCACAATGGTTGTATGAGAATATCATTTTTGCACACAAAACATGCAAGCATGCCCTGTTTGAAGCCCCAAGCTCAATTGAGAGTGGAAGCAGATATCCACTGAAAATATTTGTAAATTGCCAAACATGTGCTCATGTTCGATTTGTGCAACCTTCCCAGTGAAATTTACGCAACTTTCCTAATTTGCACAAATTTGCTCTATAGACAGAATTAGCCCTGCTTTAGTCCATGAAGGAATGTTGCACAAATTAGGAAATCTGAGCACATTTGGGGAAATTGGCACAAATGTCACATTTCAATCACAGCTCGATTTGCACAGTATCATATCCCCCTTTGTGCAGAGCAAGCAGCAATCCAAAATGTGAACAGGAATCTGGCATAAGACAAGCTGCAAGATGATGTTTGGAGAATCCTAGCGATCTCAAACATGGTTCGCTCATCCATGCCTGCAAATCACAGAGCTGCTTGGAAAATTCCAGTAATGGAAAGTTGACGTTCAGGATTATTATTTTTTTGATTTTATTTTTTTTTTAAGAGTTGCCATGGGGGGGGGGGGAGGCTGAGCTGGATTTGGACTCTGGAATGAGAGAGAGGGATGTTAACACTCTTCCTCTGCCATCATCTCTATAAGAATCCACATGCACAAACACAAGTGCTATTTGCAAAGGGAGGAAAGCTCCCATTTACACCAAGGCGGCTTGGCGGCTGTGACTCAGAAATTGGACTTGCTGATGAACTCTCAGTTCAGGGCTGAGGTCAGTTGACTCCTTGCAGGGTCAATTTACTGCAAGTTCGTCTTAGGGCTTTGTGAACCTCTTTGTTTCTCAAGCTATAAATAAGGGGATTGACCAAAGGTGTCAGGACTGTGTAGAAAATGGAGAAGATTTTATTGAGGTCTCTCAGAGTGGAGGTGTCTGGCAACATGTAGACGATGATTAACGTACCATAAAATATGCAAACCACAATGAGATGAGAGGAACAGGTCGAAAAAGCCTTTTGCCTCCCAATGGTGGAAGTGATCTTTAGGATGGATGCAATGATGCAAGCGTAGGAGGTGAGAGTCAGTAGAAATGGAGTCACGGTGAAAATGAAGGTCAAGAGAAACAAGACGAGTTTGATGACACTTGTATCGCTGCAGGACAGTTTTTCCACTGGGATGAAGTCACAAAAGTAATGATCTATGATATTTGGGCCACAGAAGTATAACTGAGACAGCAGACATGTTATTAAACAGTTAACTGACAAACCATTCATCCATGCCCCAGCCATGAGCTGAAAACACAATTTCTTCTGCATAATAGAGGGGTAGAGCAATGGCCTACATATTGCCAGATAGCGGTCATAAGACATTGCTGCCAGGAGATATGTTTCTATAGCTGCACAAGAGCCAAAGAAAAAATATTGAACTATGCATCCACTAACAGTAATGGTTCTCTCATCAGTTAACAAATTGGTCAACACTTTGGGCAAGATTGTTGAGCTATAGGAAGTCTCCAGGCAGGACAAATTTGCCAGGAAGAAATACATGGGGGTGTGAAGGTGCTGATCAGCCACAACTAGCAGAAGGATGAGAAGATTCCCAGCAGTTGTCACAATATAAATCACAAGGAAGAGCAAGAAAAGAAGAGGCTGCAGCTCAGGGAAATTTCCAAAACCCAGGAGGATGAATTCTGTGATGGTTGTCCGGTTTCCTTTCTCTGTATCCAGCATTATTTTAGTTTAATGAGCATCACACCAGTACTAAAATAGAATTAGAAGGAGATGCATTTTAATGCAGAAGTATCAATCAAACTTTATATATGAGATCTTATTGTAACTACATGACATCTTGTTAATCAGAGAATTCTGCATTTGACTTTTCTCCCATAAGGACTCTATCCTAGTGCAGTGGTTTTTCAAACTTTGTTCTATTTCTCTTATTTTATTTTGATTTAAAGCATTTCCCACCCCCCCACTCTTCCACCAAACAGGCTCCCAGTGTTGCTTACATATAATCAATCAAATACAGTCATGCCTTGGATTGAGAGCATAATTCGTTCCGGAAACGTACTTGTAATCCAAAACACTCTTATATCAAAACGAAATCCCCCCCAAAAAAAATTTGTACAGAGATTTTTAATTTAAGCCGTACTACAGTACTTGTATTGCAAGACGTCACTTGTATATCAAGTAAAAAAAATTAAATAAATATTTAAAAATTTGCTTGTCTTGCAAAATGCTCTCAAACCAAGTTACTTGCAATCCAAGGTATTACTGTATGATAGTCCCAAACGTCAGTCTTCCAAGCTAAAAGGCACAAGCTGAAAGGAAAAGGGTATCGGGGAAGGAAGAGGGGAAAACTAAACTCAGACACGAAAGCTTAAGTTAAATAGCAGCTCTTATCATGACCAGCTGGGACCAGTTAAGAAAGAGGAGGAGTCTGATGGAGCTTGTGTTTCATCGTGACCAAGTTTGCATGATCACTGGGGTAAAGAAGCCCACAGCTGATAGGGTGGCTGTTAGGGATGTGTAGTTTCGAAGTGCAGTTTCAAGCTTATTTTGCCTAGCTCCCATTTTTGTGTTAGAAATATTTTTCAGACTGTCCAAACAGGAACATTGCACATTTTGAACTGGGAAAATGTGTGCATTTCTGTGCGTATATTTTCAAATGTGCATACTTTCTCCCCATTGACTAAAGTGTGAAAATACACATTTTTCTAACAGAATTGCATTTTATTTGTTCATTTGCAAACATTTCTCCTGCTCATGCTTGTGTTTGGGATTGTGAACATGACATATGTGGACAATTTGTGAAAATAAATAAAAATTTCCATACATCGCTACCTGTTTCCCATCTCCCTCTGCTGTGGCTTTATGTAGTAGTTGAGGGAGAACAGTTCTAGGGACCCCGGGGTTTCTTGGAAACTTAACAGGGTTCTTTAGTTAAATACATATTTGAAAGACAGATTCCCACTGCTGCTTATCTTTCCATAGAATGTAAATTTAAGGAGGAGTCTCCATTCTTATAGGGTGATAAAAAAAAGAGAGAAAGCATAGGGGGAAATGTGCTGGATCATTCCACAGTTCCATCTAGTCCAACATTCTGTTCACAACAGTGGCAAGACAGATAAAGACCATATGCACACACACACACACACACACACACACACATATTTGGATGCATACTTTCTTTGAACCCAGAGACTCTGCTTAGCTGTCATTGTGGCAAATAATTACTGATAGACCGCTCTTCCATTAATTTGTCTCATCCCCCTTTAAAGCCATCTAAGGCATTGCCATATAACTTATGATTGCCACCCATAAGTAGTTGTCACCATCTGAATTCTGTAACTGTATCAGGCACCGTGTGAAGAAGTGCTGTTCTTTCGTCTCCTGAATCAACATAATCAGGCAAATTGTCAATCAACCTCACTAAGCAAATGGTATTGGCCAAGAAGGAAAGTGTGCATGTTAGAACATAGACTGTGGTAGTGCATAGATTGTAGTAGATCATCTGTCACAAACAAAGCTGACCCTTAGTGGCTCTCTAAATGCCATAAATGAACCCAACCATTTTCACTGGGGAATAGAGTGAGAAAGATAAACAGTGGTATTAAAATAATTTGGTGAACAGTATTAGCCTGAGAGTATAGATTCGTTTTTTTTTCCCTACTAGTGTTTGTCCAGATGTTCTTAGATTAATGAGGTAGTGTGTCCTAATGTCAAAGAAGGGATTGTCACATAGTATTACCCTGCCAAAGAATAGTAGTGTCTGATGTTTGAACTTACCTGCAGCAAGTCACTTTTACATTCAGGGATGTCCCAGGCACTGTTTCTCCAAATTCACTGGCACGGTTTCTCCAAATTTGTGCTGAAAAACTGAGCTCTGGGCAAACTGCAGCCTTCTCAGCTATGAAGAGCAAGTGCTCCTGAAATAGCTTCTAATAAGCACTTAAAATAAGTGATCCTTGGAGAATAACTACTGATTTCTAGCTTACTGGAAAACATTAATGATAACCAGCCTCCTAAACCAAAGGGAGGAAAGCCCTTATGGAGGCCTACTGTTAGGCAGAAATGTGGGATAGAAATGTTTTTAAGGTTGACAAGGAGAGTCAGATGAGAAAAAGATGTATAGGTCTTTTAGGGTGCTTGTGTTTGGTAAGTGTAGTCAATAACACCAATAATCAGTTCCATTAACACAGAGAGATCTTGGAAGGTACATTTGGGAATATTAATCTGGTGCACACAGTGGAACTGGCCCACAAGACCCTAAGGCAGGGTCACTGGTCCATTGTCCAATAGTTCCTGGTGGCTGACGTGCTGTGGAACAAGGCAATCCAGTGGTTCCATTTTCAAATCGGCGGCTTAAACCCTTACATTAACGGTGAGTTGGCCTGAGTGGACGCACCCATCGCCCTGATGGCTTTCAGTACTCTCTATGTATGTCAACATTGACAACTGCATGACGGAAAGGAATATGGAGAGAAATGGCGGCCAGATCCTCACATCATTCCCCCGAGTATGATAGGGAATGAAGGTCCCACCTCCAACCCCAAACCCATGCAGATTGACAGCTCCTGGCACAGATTAACAGAGACAGAAAAGCAGCAGCAATGAGCCCTGGGTCTTTGCCTCTACTGCAGGCTGGAGGGGCATTTTGAAATGGTCTGCCCTGCTAAGGCCCAACACCAGGGAAATGGGCTGCCCCTGGCAGTACTAGGGGGAGACCTGCCAGGCCCCACCATCCCCATCCCCCGTGTTCTGGTTCCAGGTCACCTTCTCTTCCCACAAGGCATACTCCTTCATGTTATGGCATGAGGGGTTCCAGGGCCTCTTCCAACATCATGGATTTTGAGTTCACAAAGGAATGATGGATCTCCTGTTGAGCTTAGGTGGCACCAGTGCCGGCAGAGGGGCTCGATGACTTGCCCCTGGTTTCTGGGCTGATTACACATTAAATGTGCCCCTTGGCAGTGCTGGCCACACACACAGTCACCAGGAACTGCTGTCTTTTGATCTTGTCCAAATTTCACATTATCTAATGATTCTGGGGATCCCATGGCTAGCCAGGCATGATCCCACTATCTCATGGAGACAACAGACCTTTGAATTCATGTCCTCCCCCGCCCATTGTCAGGAAACCTGTCTTTGACACAATGCAGTGGCCCCAGGGACAAAGTAGTCTCCAGACATGGGGGCGGGCACCTCGACCCATGCTTCGTGGCACCGCAGCAGCAGAACCTGCACCTGAGGAGCCAGTCACTCTCCTTGACAACTATCATGATCTTGTGGATGTGTTCAAAAAGAATGGGGCCAAGACCCTGCCCCACATGGGCCTTACGACTGCCCCACCCATTGACTTACAGCCAGGTGCAGAGATCCCATTCAGGAGGATATAAGGCAGGGGTCCTCAAACTAAGGCCCGCGGGACACATCCAGCTAGGGATGTGCTAATTTAACTCGAAGGCAGTTTTTGCATCGAGATAGCTCTGTTCTGTTCACTCAGCATACTTAACGATTTTTGCGAGCATAAAAAGCTGCTATTTTCCCAACTCCCAGACATCTGCATTACAAACCCGAGCAAGAGCTATTGTTCTCAAATTAGCATTTGAATCTTAAACAGGTTTTACCTGTGTTTTAGCGCCTACTGTGACTTAGGTTTTGCATTTCAATCACTGTTACTACATTTCTTTGTGTGAGAACTTCTTGCTGAAGGACATGGGGAGTTAGCTAGGGTTTATAATATTCAGAGTTAGAAGGGAGCTATCTCTCGAGCCTCGAGCAAAAGATCTTGCTGATTCGCAGCTCAGTTGTGTTCGCGCGTGTCAGGTCTGTGGAAGGGGGAGAAGGAAAATCAACTAGCTCGAAGAATTAGTTAGGCAGCCGCTGCAAGGCTCGCTCCCACTTCTACATCCAGCCCACCTTGCCTTTTAATCCGGCCCGCTGCCCTGCGTCTCCTGCGGGGGGGAGAGGAGGAGGGGGCCACCTGCCTCCCTGCGTCTCCTGCGGAGGAAGGGGAGAAGGGACTGCTGAACCGGCGGCAGCGGAGGCAGCAGCAAGGTGGCGGGGGAAGAAGGGATGGGAGGGAGGAGGAGGAGGGGGACTGAGGGCATCCCTCAGTCAGTTGCTCGCTCTCTCGGTGTCCGCAGCGGCGCCTCGAATCCCTTCACTGAGGCGGCAGTGGAAGCTCCTCGTTCCTCCTCCTCCCTCTCCCTCATCCCAGCATCGCGTGGCTCCGCACGAGCTGGGAAAGGCGGGTGGGAAAAAGAGGAGCAGTAGCAACACAACAACAGGCAGGGTTCAACTAACCAAGCTGCCTCGCGACCTAGAAACAGGCGCGGAAGAGAGCCAAGCTGAATTGCGGGGAGCACACACACAGAAGCTTCCCTGTTGAAATCACTGCAGGTGAAGTATCTCTCTTCTACCGCCGCAATGGAATGTGAGGGAATAAGCCTCCAGCAGTAAGCCTCATTGAAATTAGTGGGACTTACTTCTGAGTAGACTTGACTAAGATTATGCTGTTGAACGCCTTTATTGGCCCTCAAATCCCTGAGTGATCTTGGGCAGGTCCCTTGTATACTTTCCTGTTCCTATCATTATTCAAAGAGAGACAGTTTCCCATTATCTTTTGGTTGTATTATGACTTTTAAATCTCTGTTGTGTCTAGACTGATTGGAAAAGGAGAAGGAAAGTGACAGGGGAACCACACAAGCACATGAGAATTGAGTATCTACCAATGACCTGGAATCAAGGGTTGTTTATATATATATATATATATATATATATATTCAGAAGGCAGTGGTTATTATATTAAAACAATAATATATTGGCTTTCTTATTATAAAAACAGAGAAAAAAAGTACTTGTCAGGATTATTGCCAAAAATTTAAAATAGCACCAAACTTTAAGGGTGCAGCTTATATTCAGGAGCGGCCTATACTCGGAACAATGCGGTACTTCCAAGCAAGCATGTTTAGGATTGCTGAGCCTGGCTGAAACACAAACCACTTACAGTAATTCCCATTTAATTCAGTAAGGCTTACTTCTGAGTAAAAATCCTTAGGATCAGGCTACAAAATATCTAGAAGACAATCTGGTGCCATTGAGGTGACTGAAATGACAATCATTTGAGTTGTACTCACTATTTATTTATTTATTTGTTTGTTATATTTATATCCTGTCTTTTTTCCTGCAAGGAACCCTAGGTGGCTTACATAAAATTCCTCATCTCCATTTTATCCTCACAATAACCCTGTGAGGTAGGTTAAACTGAGAGTCTGACTGGCCCAAACTCACCCAGTGAGCTTCATGGCTGAGTAGGGACTAGAACCCGGATCTCCCGAGTCCCACTGGCTCTCACTATGTTCTCTGGGTACCAGGTCTTCCTGACCTACCCCAGGGAATGGGTTTGTACTTTTAAGGCTGTGATCCTTTGTAAACTTACCTGGGGAGAAAGTCTCCTTGAATTCAGTGAAACTTACTTCCAAGTAGACATGCATAAGATGAGGCTGTAAGGCTGCAATCTTATGCACATTTATGTGGAAAGACGCACTCAAGTCAAACAGCCTTACTAATTTCTATGCATGTCTCCCCTCTGAGACATATCTTAATCTCAGGAACAATGCACTCAAAATGGCAACCATCTTTGGCAGCACCTATGTCTGTGAACAGACTTTTTCCCAAATGAAACATCTGAAATCTCCAACCAGATTCATTCCAGACTAACTGATGCACACTTGCATCACTTGTTACGACTAGCAGTGACAAATATGGAACCGGACATTGACCATCTCATTAGCCAAAAGCAGGCCCATACTTCCCATTGAAATACTAATAAGCTTATGTTGATTAAAATTGTTCTTCATTTTAAATATTGTAGTTTTTTCCTGTTTTTTTGCACTAGAAATAAGATATGTGCAGTGTGCAAATCAAGGCTTTCTATACCTTTTTAAAATTTAATGTATTTCAATTTTAGACAGCAAATTAATTTATAATTAATTTATTATTAATTTATAATAACTTTCCATTTAATCAAGTAAAAAAAAAGGACCCGGGTCCTTTTTTTTTACTTGATCCATTCGTTCATATTTTTTTCAAACTATAGTCCGGTCCCCCAACAGTCTGAGGGACAATGAACTGGCCCCCTGTTTAAAAAGTTTGAGGACCCCTGATATAAGGACTTGCTGCACCTGAGTTGGAGGTCTTGTGGGGGTATCTTCAAGATACACTAGTGAGGGTGTTTATATGCCTGTTTATCTCCCTGGCTGGAGCCTCCACCTTCTTTGTACAGAAAAAGGATGGGGGGGCTGTCTTCCTGCATTGACTACTGGATGTTGAACCAGGTCACAGGGGTGAAAAAACCTGTATACCCTGTCCCTTATTCCAGAATGTTTCAAATGACTGGTAGAAGCCAAGGTATTTACCAAACTCGACTTGCAGGATGCCTACAACTTGGTAGGGATTCAGGAAGGTGGTGAATGGAAGAGGCTTTTCACTCCCGGGATGGCCATTTTGAAAAACTGGTGATGCCTTTTGGGCTATGTAACACCCGAGCTGCCTTCCAGCATTTTGTCAACAACATCCTCCATGTCACGTTGGACCACTTCATCGTGGCCTATCTTGATGACATCTTGATATTCACCGAAAACCCTGAGGAAAACCCCCAACACATCCGCTTCATCTTACAGCGCCTCGGAGATCATTGATTTTATGCAAAACTGGGGGGAAATGCAATTGACCTGGAAACCATGGACTTAGTTGGCCACAACTTTTCCGCAGTGGGGCTTCAGATGGTCCCATGTAAAGTCCAGGCCATCTTAGACTGGGACCCACCCAGGGATGTGAAAGAGGTACAACATTTTGTGGGGTTCCCCAGTTTCTACAGAAGTTTCATTGAAGGCTTCTCCTGTATCATTGCCCCCATCACTGCCTTGCTGAAAAAGCAGGTCAAGTTCAACGGGACTCCTGCAGCACAGGACTCTTTTATCCAGTTGAAGAGGGCAGTTACCACGGCCCCTGTATTGAGGCACCCAGATACTAGTCTCCCTTTTGTGGATGAAGCCAACACCTCCGGCCAGGCCATCAGGGCTATCCTGTCTCAACACCAGGTTCTGCAGCAGCCCCTACATCCGTGTCACTTCTACTACCATCAGCTAATGCCCACAGAGTGGAATTCTGACATCTGGGACAAGGAACTCCTGGCAATCAATGTAGCCTTTGAAGAATGGTGGTATCTCCTTAAGGGGCATCACATCCCATACAGGTGCCCCCTGATTACCAAACCTAGAACATTTCCAGACCATCAAGTACCTCTGACCATGTAAAGCCTGCTGGGCCTTGTTCTTCACCTTCTTCGAGTTCCGGGTCACCCATCTACCAGGCATTAAGAACAGGAAAGCTGATGTGATCTCCTGCAAGGATGAGTCTCTGTCCAGAGAAGATGCCATCCTGGCACCACTGTTGATCCCTGCTAACTTCCTCCATGGCAGCATGGACCACAATTTTATCTCACAAGTCCATCAAGTTTAGCCTGTGGACCCTTATGCCGGTCCTCAATTGAACTGGGTAGGGCAGCCACAGCCCAGGACTCCCACATGCACCATATGCACAGGATGGCTGTCTATACCAGGGGTCCCCAACCCCTGGGCCACGGACCAGTACAGTCCGTGGCCTGTTAGGAACTGGGCTGAGGCGCACCACAAGCACCCCACCTGGCTCTCGGGGTCCTCGTGAGCTCCGGCGAGCACCCCACCACCACTCGTCCCTCTGCTTGCCTCCCGGCAAGCATTTCTGGAAAACTGGAAGTGACACAACGAGAGCCAGGCCGGGATGCGCCGCGAACACCCCACCTGGCTCTCAGGGTGCTCGCGAGCTCCAGCAAGCACCCACACACACACTACTCTTCCTTCTGGTAGCCTCCCGGCAGGCATTTCCATAAAACTGGAAGTGATGCGACGGGAGACCTGTCGCATCACTTCCTGGTTCTCTGGCACTGATCTTTTTATGTACATACCATGGTAAAGTACCTTAAAACGGTCGTGAATAGCAAATTGCAGCTGTTTTAAGGTACTTTACCATGGTATTTACGTAAAAAGAGCAGCGCCAGAGAACCATGAAGTGACACGCCAGGAACCTCTTAGGTCTTTTTTCCGGCACATTTGGGTCGAGTGGCAGCAGGCAAGTCGCCAAGAGTCTCAGGTCAGGAGGGCCGAGCTGGGCGAGTTCGACTCGCTTCAGCCCCCCTCGAGACTCTCGGATAAATCCCTGACCACACAGCAGGAGGTGAGTGGTGGGCGACACACACACCCCAGTCTGTAGAAAAATTGTCTTCCACCAAACCAGTCCCTGGTGCCAAAAAGGTTGGGGACCACGGGTCTATACCATCAGGGGTGCTATACATTCTGGAGGGACCTCTTAGGGACCAAGTCCTGAAGCAATGTCATGAGGTGCACACTGCAGGCCACTGGGGATACAGTAATACCTTGGATTGCAAGTAACTTGGTCTGAGAGCATTTTGCAAGACAAGCAATTTTTTAAAATAAATTTTGACTTCTTAAACGAGCAAGGTCTTGCAATACAAGTAGTGTAGGGATGTAACCGCTCGCCTCGAGCGGGCGTAGAGGGCTGAAATCGGCCCAGCTCACGCCCGCCAGAGACTCGCTTTGATATAAGAGTGTTTTGGATTACAAGCACAGTTCCGGAATGAATTATGCTTGCAATCCAAGGTATTACTGTACTCCAAAACCCTCAAACTGCTCTCATATCATTCAGCTTCATTGGATTTTGAGGGAGACCTATCCACTTTCTCCATACCATTCACCCTTTCATGCATGTTTTTATCAAGCCCATCCACTTTTTTACTCACTTTTTTTTAAAAGCTAATCAGGATGCAATCCTATGGCCTCCCAACATTGTCTGGGGGAATAGGAATATACAGAGCCCCAGCTCCTGCGACCTCAGAGCTGGGACTCTGAACACTGAGCTCTGCTCAAACACACCCCTCGCAGCCAGTGTGGAAAGAACCAAATTGGACTCAGAGAGGAGGAAAAGGGGCATGCCAGGGGGCAGGGAGGGGAGGAGGCTGGGGCCGGTGGCTTACACCAGCACTAAATGGATCCCCAGCCTCTTTCCATCCCCCTCTGAAGAGCTTCTTCTGGAGTCTGGGCAACCATCTAGATGAAATGCAGGGCATGAGTTGCAGTGCGACAGAGATCACTGCTGTTGTGCATCACACCTTGCATTGGATGCATGTAAGCCCCTGTGTTCAGAGGCTTATGTGTATCAAGGGCAGAGGGCATTGGATCATGCCGCCCACCTTAAACATACTCATAGGCTGGTTGCCCCAGCCCTTTGATCATTCTTGTTGTCCTTTTCTGCATCTTTCCCAGCTCTACAATATCCTTTCTGAGAATCAATACACATTATTCAAGTGTGGTCACACCACAGATTTGTATAAGGCCCTTATGATATTGGCATTTTAATTTTTGATTCCTTTCCTATTGATCCCCCAACATGGAATTTGTCTTTTGCACACCAGCAGAACACTGAGCTGATATTTCCACTAAGCTATCCACAACAACTCCAAGATTCCTGTCTTTGTCAAGCATGACCAACTCAAACACCATCAGTGTATACGTAAAGTTAGGAATTGTTTGTTTTACTCCAATGTACATCACTTTACACTTGCTTACATTGACCTGGATTTACCATTTCAATGCCTGTTTCCCAAATTTTGAGAGATCCTTTTGTAAACCTATGTATTGTGGTAGACCAAATGTATCTCCCAACATAACAAGAATGTGAGAATGCAGCTAACAACAGAAACAAATACAAATAAGGTGTCTTGATAAAATATATCACAATAATAAAGAAGATAACCAACTCATGCATAGAACAAAAGCAAATTGAAACCAATAATCAAAGAAGGCATACATTGCAAATGTTTGTTAAGATAATAAGAAATATTTTTTTTCCCGTTGAAAATACCCAGGCAAGTTTATAAAACAACAATATAAAAAGTAATACAAAAAGTAAAAGATAGTATAAAAATTTCAGAAGCTGATAAGCTATGGATGTTAAAATCACCAACTTGGCAAATCAGTTGCCTGCTGGGGGAAAAACAATATCTCCATACTGCTGGAAGGCCATAAAGGAGGTGGTAAATGAACATCTCCATGGACGGAATCAAAAGCTTGGACATACATAGCGACTGAGAAGGCTTTCTTCGACACCAGAACTAAATGCAGCTCGGAGGTTTGGAGAACATGGAGAGCCATGAAGTGGATGTGACATGTGAGCCATGAGGTCATGGCAGTGTGTGACTCACACAACTCATAGAACAGCTCAGGAAAACTCCAGCAACGGGAAGATAGCCTTCAGGAACACAACTCTTGTAGGAAAAGAATTGAAGAAACGCATTAAGAAGAATAGGAAGCAAAGGAATACAGACTCTCATAGTGAGACATGGAGAGGATTAATTTTTAAAAAATTAAATACAAACAAAAACACTCTGGAGAGAGGCAAAAGGAATGTTAACTCTCTGCATCTGACATCGTCCCACACAAAATCCCACCCCCTATGCACAAACACACAAATACACACAGAAACCGCTATTCACAAAAGGAGGAAAGATCCCATTTACACCAAGGTTTGGCGGCTGTGTGACTCAGAATTTGCACTTGCTGATGAACTTTCAGTTCGGGGATGAGGTCAGTTGACTCTTTCCAGGAACAGTCACTCTACTGCAAGTTCGTCTTAGGGCTTTGTGAACCTCTTTGTTTCTCAAGCTATAGATGAGGGGATTGACCAAAGGAGTCAGGACCGTGTAGAAAATGGAGAAGATTTTATTGAGATCTCTGAGAGTGGGAATGTCTGGTAACATGTAGACTAGGATTATTGAACCATAAAAAAAGCAAACCACAATGAGATGAGAAGAGCAGGTTGAAAAAGCTTTTTGCCTCCCAATGGTGGATGGGATCTTTAGGATGGATGCAATGATGCAAGCGTACGATGTGAGAGTCAGTAGAAATGGGATGAGGGTGACAATGACGGTCAAGAGAAAAGCGACAAGTTCAATGAGGCTAGTGTCACTGCAGGACAGTTTTTCCACTAGGATGAGGTCACAAAAATAATGATCTATGATATTTGGGCCACAGAAGTATAACTGAGTCAGCAGACATGTTACTATGCAGCTAACCAACAAACCATTCATCCATGTCCCAGCCATGAGCTGAAAACACAATTTCTTCTGCATAGTAGAGGCATAGAGCAATGGTCTACATATTGCTAGATAGCGGTCATACGACATTGCTGCCAAGAGATATGTTTCTATAGCTGCACAGGAGCCGTATAGATACAGTTGGGTTAAGCATCCGCTAACAGTAATGCTTCTCTCACCAGTTAACAAACTGGCCAACATTTTGGGCAAGATACTTGTGCTATAGCAAGTCTCCAGGAAGGACAAATTTGCCAGAAAGAAGTACATGGGGGTGTGAAGGTGCTGATCAGTTACAATTAGCATCAAGATGAGGAGGTTCCCACTTATTGTCACAATATAAATCACCAGGAAGAGCAAGAAAAGAAGAGGCTGCAGCTCAGGGAGATTCCCAAAACCCACGAGGATGAATTCTTTGATGGTTGTTTGGTTGCCTTTCTCTACTTCCCACATTGATTTAATCTACTGCAGGTCACACAAAAGACAGAATATAATTAGAAGGCAATGTATTTTAATGCAGAATATCAATCAAAATTTGTATATGCAGTCTTATTGTAACTGTATCATGTCATCTTATTGAAACTCAGGGAAATCTGAGTTTTGTCATTCATCCCGTGAGAGCCTAATCCTAGTGCAGTGGTTTCCAAACTTTGTTCTATTTATTTTATTTTATTTAAACATTTTTATCCTGCTCTTCAGCCAAAAAGGTTTCCCAAAGTGGCTAATGTACAATCAGTAAAACAAAAACATCCTTACCTTCATGCTTTCAGTCTAAAAGACACAACACAAATGGAAAAAAGTATGGGGAGGGAAGAGGGGGAAAGCAAACTTAGGCACCAATTATTAATGTTAAATATTAATTCTTACAATGATGAGCTGGAGCCTGGAAACCATTTAGTTTAAAGAGGAGCTTGATGGAGCTGGTCTTCAAGGGAAGAAGATAATATGGTCCTGTTTCCCATTTACCGCTGTGGCACCTTGTTGTCATGGTTGCTGCCAGATGACAGGTAAGCTATGACAGTTCTAGGGAGACCTGGGGTTTCTTGAAAACCAGTCAGAGATTCCTCCTTGACAAACATCTATGAAAGGTGGCTTCCCACTACTGCCTATCTTTCTCTGCAAGCCTCCGGAGTCTGTTGTGTAAATTCGAAGAAGTACTCTCCATTCTCATAGGGCAATGCACACAGTGCATAGTTAAACTATGGAATTCACTTACACAAGATGTAGTGATGTCCACCAATTTGGACAGTTTTAAATGGGGATGAGACAAATTGATGGAGGATAAGGCTGTCAATGGCTACTAGTCCTGATGGCTATATTCTATCTCCAGTATCAGAGAGAGTATGCCTATGTACACCAGTTGCTGGGGAACATGAGTGGGAGGGTGCTGCTGCACTCATGTCCTATTTGTGGGTTTCCCATGGCAGCTGGTTGACCACTATGTGAACAGAATGCTGGATTAGATGGACACTTGGTCTGACCCAGCAGGGCTTTTCTGATGTTCTTAATGGGGGGGGGGGGGATAAATAAGATGAATATTGCTGGATCATTCCTAAGGTCCATCAAATACAAGATTTTGCTACCAAGCCAGTTAAGGCCCATAAGCAGGGACCGAAGGCCATAGCCTAGCCTTGCTGTTTGCCCCCAAAAACAGATATTCAGTAGCATAGTGCCTTTGTACCCAGTCTCTGTTTCACTGTCATTGTGGCTAATAACTACTGATAGATCTTTCCTCCATGAATTTGTCTAACACATGTTTAAAACTATCTGAATAATTGCCATATAATTTATGATTGTTACTATAGGTTGTTGTCACCGTCTCATTTGGCGTAGTGAATTCTGTAAGTGCATCAGGCACAGTGTGAAGGAGTGCTGTTCTGCAGTCCAGGATCAACTTATTCAGGCAAATTGTCAATCAATTTCACAGAGCAAATCCTTTTGTCCCAGAAGGCCACGTGTGCATGGTAAAGATATCCCGGATCATCTGCCATACCCAAAGCTGTCCTTGGGCAGAAACACAAGGGTTTATGCACAGTGCGGGATGGCACAGTATCTTCTGCCAAAAATGAACTCAGCCTATTTAACTGGGGCATGGCAGAAGACCATGGTGTGAAATTATTTTGGTGAGTATAGACTCAGTTTTTCCTACTGTCATTTGTCCAAAAATCCTTGGATTCATGAGGTGCGGTTTCCCAATGCCAAAGTACACCTTGAAAGATTGGATAACCCTGCCAAAGAATAGCAGTGACTGAAGTCAGAACTTACCAGCAGCAATTTACTGTTATATTCAGGGATGACCCAGGACACTGTTTCTCCAAATTCTTGCTGAAAAACTTGGCTCTGGGCAAAGTGAAGCATTCACAGCAGTGAAGAATGAGTGTTCCTGAAATAGCTTCTTGTGAACACTTAAAAGGAGTGATCCTGGGAGAGTAAGTGCTGATTTTCTGTCTTTCTGGAAAACATTGCTGATGCAACCACCTTCCTAAACCCAAAGGAGATCCCTGCGTTGCTTCTCATGCCATGGGATTCCTGCATTGTTTCAAGCTCAGTGCTTCTGCTGACTAGCTCATCTATGTGGAGCCGTTTTCAGGCAATGTATCCTGGGAGTCCATAGGGTCACATTCATGCAGAGAGTAGAACATGTGACCTGAGTTCTCCACTGATACTGTTTTCAAGTTTTCAAATGTTCAAAAAACCCTTAGAGGGTTTTTCGATGTTTGATTTCCACACTCAGAGGAAGCTGCTTTTTTGTCCAGCCAAACTGTTTCTCCATCTAGCCCAGTATTGCCTACATGGATTGACAACAGCTCTCCAGGGACTGAAGACTTCTGGCCGAGAGGTCAGCTACTACTGGTCCCTTTAACTGGAGGTCCCAAGGATTGAATTTGGGATTAGACCTTCTACATGCAAAGCATCCACAGAATTATGCCCCAAAAGCTCCTGCCTTCCAGAGATGAATGGGATTCTCAGGACAGAGGTGATTGTTGCCGGCACCAAAAAGGTGTCCTCTCCCGGCAAAGTGATTCGGGCCTCAGTGTGTATGCCCTGCCCAATAAACACACTGATTTGGAGAAGGGAAACCAACTTTATTTAAGGCCTTAAGTAGGCTCTAGGAGTCGGTGACTCAAATCAAGAGCCCCCTTTCAAGTTCTTCCTGGATCTTTTATACAGCATGGAATCAGATACAGGTTTGCATCACATACAGTCATTTTACATACAGTTGCATAGAAAAACATTCTTATCATGACCTCTTTCACACGCCTTCACTGACTTCCTCTGGCCTTCCTGGTACATACATTTCCTCCTGTTCCTTGTCTATCAGTACAATTCTATCTTGTCCTGTTCTTTGGAAAGTACATGCTTCAGTCTGATGCTAGCACCCCCCCTTCCCCCTTGCCTCCGCCTTTCTCTGTACTCACAGTACGCACACACACACACACACATTATTTTGCTTTTTCCCTTATCAGTGTCCTTCGCACACACACATTCTTTGCCTCTTCCTCCGGCCTCTTCAACTTTGCAACTTTAGCAAGCAGTTTCACAGAACAGCAAGAAAGCAGGAAACAATTTTACAGAAAGCAGAAAACAAGAATGCAAGATTCTCTAGTCAGGCCTAGCTAAACATTAGAACAGGAGTACAAATTCACATGGTCTCCAACAACTCCCTCCTTTTGAGAACACTCAATCCCATATACACAGCCCGAGTGTTCTCACTTAATTTCCCCCTTTTTGCATTTTTTTCTTTTTCTACATATTTAGCAGTCATAGTCTACATTACCAGTCTTCAGTGCTCTCAGGTGTGGATGTACAGTCTCGACCTTTACAGGGAGCACCAACAGCATCAATATTTTCCACCAGCCCATTATCTTTGCTTTTTGAACAAAAGTTTGAGTCCCAAGTCCTCTGGATCCATTGATGTTACAGGAGATACAGTCCACTACTCAAGGGCTGGAACTTTCTTTTCCCCACTTTTGCAGCAGTATAGCTGATTAACGACACTTGAAGAGGCTTTTCTCATTTTTTTTCTTTCGGTGGCTCATTTTTCTCACGTCCGGACTAAGACAAAGTCTCCCGGCCATCCAGGGGCATGGGCTGGGCATTTCTTACATTCCTGTGAAGAGAAATCAAAACAAAACAGCAGACACAGAACACAAATAGGAAGCAATGAGTTGCCCTTCCCTCACCCATTCAGCTACCGGAGCTGGGATACAATTGACCAGGGCTTTCCAAACATGGTTTCAAAGGGACACCCCATCCTCCCCCTTGGCAGGGTTCTGACAGGCAAAAGGGCCAACTTTTTTCATTCTTCTAGGTACTCTGCCGCCGGGCAATTCCACTGGAAGGAATGAGGGCTGCTTCCGTCACTTTGCCTCCTTTTCTCACAGTCCAGCATGGGCATGCACCACTCCAAACGCGTAGCTGTCAGTGCAGATGGTGACTCCTTTCTTTTCAGCCAGTTCCAGTGCCCTTGTCCAGGCAGCCACTTCTGCCACTTGCGCTGAGGTCTCTGGAGGCAGGGTTTTGGTCTCCACAGTCATCTGCATTCTCAAGAGGAATGTCCTTTAAATTCACTCGGCTGGAAAAGGGATTTCAACAGTCTGTAAACATGCTCAATTTCTCCTGTCTCAGGAAAGAGGGTGACAGGGTTCAGTGTGTTGCAAGGAAGGAGAGTTACTTTAGCCCCCCCACTAGCTTGGCGTGGTGGCGAGCCATTCAGGCTTGAGCCAACCACAACCCTCCTTTTGCACCTAGCGAAGCCTCTACCATGTGCGGTGTGCATACAAGTATGGGGGGGCAGGGTTTGGGTGAGGATCCCCAAAGCAATCTTCCATAGTCCAACAAAACTTAGCAGGCTCACTGTAGCTCGGAGGGTTGGAGCCACCCCTCCTCCTGCTATTGTTCTTCTTGCTGTGCCATCATGGGGGTCTGCCTTCTTTCGGGGCACTCATTTTTTCCGATGTCTAATCTTGTGACACAGAGCACACTGGTCTCATCCTAGCCTCCGCTGCCGTGGCCCAGGGTACCTTCTCCCACGTCTGTCTTGCTGCCCCTGCTGTCTCTGCCCTTGCCCTCCAAGGGGATCATTCTGAGTCTCTCTTACTGCCATTGCCATCCTCTTTTCCTTTTCTTCTGCCCATGATCTATATGCCTTTTGTGCCACTTCCAGCAATTCAACCAACCCTTTCCATTATCTCTTCCCCAGGGTGAGGGGAACATGAGGGACCAAGCTAGGGAGGGGCCGGAGAAGGGGAGGGGGACGAAAGGGATCCCAGCTCTGGCATTACAGATTTCTTTTGTGCAATACAACAATTTCAGATCAGAGTCTCCTTTTTGCACAGTCCAGTTCCTCAGTCCTCCCTGGGGTTGGCGGGGTTGGCACCCTCTTCAGCCTTGTGTAATTCCATTTCTCAAGGGGGTTGTCCTTCTGGAACTTAAACAGCACCCAATCTCCCAGTTGTCTGGAAAGAGAAGACAAAACATACTGCAAAGTAATAACATATTCTTTAACTTCATTAAAGAAATAATAATTTCATTATTTCTCATTTCAACACTTACATTTTACATTCTGAGCAATGGTCATGAGCAAAATTCTAGGGGGTCTCCCATAAAGTAACTCAAAAAGGTGACAATTTCAACCCTCCCCTTGGCTGACACCAGATCCTAGGTAAAGCTATGGGAAGGACTTGGAGTCCTGTGCAGAGAGTTTTGTTAACATAGTTTTCAAAAACTCACAGTTGCTGTGCAAGTTGGGAAGTCTTCCATCCATCCAGTCAATTGGTTCACAATAACAAGTAGATAACTATATCCATGTGAGCGTGGTAGTTCAGCAAAGTCTATCTGAAGTCTTTGAAATGGGTAGAAAGCCCATGGCCTGCCTCCCATCAGTGGAGGAGGTCCAGCTGGTCTTGGGTTAGCCTTCAAACATGAGGGGCAGTTGGCTGCAACTCTCTGGGTTCCCACATACAGGCCTGGGGTCACTATGTGTCTCAGGAGTGTCCCTTTCCATATGTCAGCACATACATCACAGCAATTTCTCTTGGTTTCATTAAAGCTTCTAAAAGGTCCAGTATCTGTTTTCCATTTGCAATCTTCTGTCCCAATGCAGTGATGAACACTTTCTTTCCACAGCACTCCATTCGCATGTACATACTGTGCTAAAAGCATATCAAAAGTCTGTAAATGTTAGCTTACTTCCCTTCAGCTAATTCAAGGGCTCAAGTGAGAGCAGTTAATTCAGCAGCTTGGGCTGACCAGTGACTTGGTAAGCATTCTTTCACAAGCATTTTCTCTCTGTCACAACAGCACATCCAGTACACTTCTTACCATCTAGAACCTGGCTGGATCAACCAACAAACAGTTCAGGTTCAGGTTCTTCCAATGGCACATCTGTAAGATCAGGTCTCACCAGAGTTGTTTGCTCTAAAACTTGAAGATAGTCATGACAATTAACATCTGGCATAGGAAACAAAGTAGCTGAATTCAAAGCCTTGCTGAGCTTGTATGACAGACCTCGATTTGGCAACAGGAAAACTTCATATTTGGACTGCCTAGCTGGATTCAAAAACTTATCTCCTGTAGTTCCAAATATTTGGGTCACCCCATGTGGTGTGTGCACTTCCATATCTGCATCCATAGCAATCTTCTGCACATCTTCTACCAGCAAAGCTATCCCACAGGTCTCCAGGTATTCCCCATTCTCTGAGACAACACACCTGATGCCATTCCCTTCTTCTCATGCACATGAAGCCTTTACAAGGGTTAGGGATTGCTAATGCAGGGGCAGACAACAGAGCTTGCTTTAATTCAAGGAAAGCCTTTTCCATCTTTTTGGTACATCTCCAACTACTGATATTTTCTTTAGTAAGTGACTCATACAGGGGCTTGGCCATAATCTGAGATCCACAATCTGCAGAACCCAGTAAATTAAAAAAAAAATGTTCTTTAGTCCTTGGGGTCTTTAGGGCCTGGCATTTGTTGGATAGCCTGCACCCTTCCTTCCCTAAAAGTTTCTCTTGCCAATCTGTACCCCAAAAACACAACTTCTGGCATACACAACTGGGCCTTTCTTCATGACCTTTGTCAATCTGAGACTTGCAATTCAGGGCAACCTCTCTCAGTGTCTTCTTTCCTTACAGTACGTACCCACATTCTTTTGCCTCTCTCTTCACCTCCCCTACTAGCCAGTTCTAAGTCAGCCTCCCCTGGATGAGGGGATGGGGTTTTCAAACCACCTCCCTGCCCCCCAAACCAAATTGCACCTGGAATCCCTTGAGCATCATACCCTGGATCAAAAGACACACTTCCCCACTGAGGCCCTGAATCTGGAAGAACAAGGGGTTGAGGATTACCTGACCCAGATTTTACCATCATGACCTTACAAGAGTTCATTTTACACTTTTTGAATCCAAAGAAGATTTTTCATTGTGTCACAAACTGTCAAACATCACAAACATCAATGCAATTAAACTAATCCCCATGCCCCTCCCTATGTCATAAACAACAACAATTACTTTTACATTCTAAGATTCCCCCAGCCGGCATTGAACAATGGCCACTCTTTATTGCAAAACTTAATTCAGATTTTGTCATTCTTGCTGCAGCTCCCAAATACCAAAGCATGCATCTCAAAGGGTCACCCCTCTTCTCCTCCTTCAATAGTTTCGCCCCCCCTGCTTCCCTCCAAATGTGAGACACTTGCAGATGCAAGACTGACACTCACCCAAACCCGAGATCCCAAAGAATCACGGCCAAATGGAAAAGAAAGGCGAAACATACCTTGGGAGGAGGCAAATGGATCACCGGTGTCCAAACCAAAAACCACTCCACTTTTTCTCTTTTTCCTTTTTCCTCTTTGGATCCTTTCCAAAGATTTTCCAACTCTTTAACACATATTCCAAGGCAGTGCACCTCACTCCTTTCCTTTACTCTGTTCCTGTCCCATCTCCCTGGTTCCTACCCTTCAGGGCATCCCCTGAGCACCAATGGGAGAAATGAAGAGGGGTTTTCACCAAAAAGCCTACCTCTTTCCTTCGTTCCTTGCGAGAGACCGGTTCCCCACCGTTGCCCTTGAACTCCTTCTCCACTTTCAGCTGGCGTTGCACCGTCATGTCCCTTTGGGGTCTTTGAGGGCTATCCGCCAAGGTCCTCCGGTCAAGTTGCCAGTGCGCGCTGGACTTTGGTCATTCTCCCCCTCAAAGGCCTCTCCAGGAATACGGGCAAGGCAATTTTACGAGGAGGCCCACCCAGGGACGCCAAAACTGTTGCCGGCACCAAAAAGGTGTCCTCTCCCGGCAAAGTGATTCGGGCCTCAGTGTGTATGCCCTGCCCAATAAACACACTGATTTGGAGAAGGGAAACCAACTTTATTTAAGGCCTTAAGTAGGCTCTAGGAGTCGGTGACTCAAATCAAGAGCTCCCTTTCAAGTTCTTCCTGGATCTTTTATACAGCATGGAATCAGATACAGGTTTGCATCACATACAGTCAGATTTGATTTATTACGGTCATATGACCCAAATAAAATAAAAACCAGCCACAACATTTGCAAAGCATACAGAAAAAAAAGAGACGAACAGCTCTCAATTATTATGACCCAAATAAAAATAAAAACCAGCCACAACATTTGCAAGGCATACAGACAAATAGAGATGGAACAGTTCTCAATTATTACCCAATAGAAAGGCCCTCCTTTGCATGGCAGCTAAAAGGAATTTAGCAACTTGGGTGGTAACAATTGGTTTCTGGTCACACAAACAGTAGGAAACCAGCCACCTATCCGGAAAGCCTTGAAACGTCCTCAAAATGGGAAGACACATACAGTCATTTTACATACAGTTGCGTAGAAAAACATTCTTATCATGACCTCTTTCACACGCCTTCACTGACTTCCTCTGGCCTTCCTGGTACATACATTTCCTCCTGTTCCTTGTCTATCAGTACAATTCTATCTTGTCCTGTTCTTTGGAAAGTACATGCTTCAGTCTGATGCTAGCACCCCCCCTTCCCCCTTGCCTCCGCCTTTCTCTGTACTCACAGTACGCACGCACACACACACACATTATTTTGCTTTTTCCCTTATCAGTGTCCTTCGCGCACACACACATTCTTTGCCTCTTCCTCCGGCCTCTTCAACTTTGCAACTTTAGCAAGCAGTTTCACAGAACAGCAAGAAAGCAGGAAACAATTTTACAGAAAGCAGAAAACAAGAATGCAAGATTCTCTAGTCAGGCCTAGCTAAACATTAGAACAGGAGTACAAATTCACATGGTCTCCAACATAGGACAACAAGGTCAACAGGAAAGGTAACAAGACACACAGTGATAGAAGAAAAACCAAGATGTCTATTGGGTTACTGCAGCACAGATTGATTACTGGGCCAAACTCTCAAAGAAGTGGTCAATCTCATTTGTGTCACGAAAGACTAACTGTGACATTAAAGATGTTGTTAACCCAAGCCCCCACCAACCAGGAGCCAGCAGCCAGCTGGGGCACAAAATCTGTCATTCATGTATGTAGCATAGTGCAGTGGCTTGCATATGGCCAAGTAGCAAACGAAGGACATTGCAACTAGGAGAAAACACTCTCTAGTAACATGCCCAAAATGGAAAAATGTGAGTCCATCAGTGAATGAAATAGACTTATCTCCCATCAAGCGGCTGTACACCAAGGATGGGCAATTTTGGGAGATCTGGTGGCCGTTCCTCCACCCCACCCAGGACCATCCCCTTTGTGACATGCCCAGCCCTTTGCTCTCTTTGTAGTCAAGCTGTCAAGTTGCATCTCTAGTCAATTACATTTCTTATGCAAACTGTAAACAAGCAAGCATTGCCTCAGGCTACACACATTACCCTCTTGCTGCCAAAAGAGACAAAAGTTCCAGACAGGCTTTGCATAAAACTCTACCTCATAAGTTTTCAGTTAGTTTCTTGGGTTAGAGCATCATGAAAGTGAGTTGTTGCAAAATTGACACTGTCTACTCGGGCCTGCCCTTCTCAAGCTGAGCGGATCACCAAGTCCCTCCCTCAAGGAGGGTATTTCCACGAGGTCACCTCCCTGGCTGCATATCTTTTTGAGTGCTGTGTGACTCTGCATCGCCACCTCCTTTTAACCTTGGTGCCTCATCAATGCATATCACCAACGGTTAAATTGCTGCCGATTGCAAACATTTTCATCACAATATCTAATGGGATATCTATCTATCTATTCACATACACATCCTTTTTTTTATCCCTTTCCACCCACACAGCAAAATCACAGATACAAATAAATATGTTAGCCCCCAATGATATCTTCCAATGACCACTCCTACAATATCTTTCTTTCTCTCTGGCCCCGGGCCAGATTTCTTTGCCCCTGAATAAATTTAGCTGTATCACATTTTTCAAATATTGTTAGGCAATAGACCCAAGGGTGTATAGGGTGGCCATGTATCCTAGTTTACGTAGGGCAGTTCTGTATTTGAAGGGCTGTGCAGTTCAAGTCTGCCTTAAAGATAACCATAAATAGGGAACGCAGGGGCCTTGACATTGCCTGCAGGCTGGGGCAGGCAGAGAGGTCACCTGGTCGCAGTCTTCCACACTATGGTAAGATTCATGTATTGTATCTCTGTTTCAATTAGTATTTATTTTCAAATGTGAGTCTGTATGCATAAATTAGCATTTGCAAACTTAATGCAAATTAGCATCCTCTTTTGGGGTTGATTTTATTTATTTTTATTTATTATATTTATACCCCGCCTTTTTTCCTGCAAGGAACCCAAGGCGGCTTACATAACCATCATCATTCTCCTCTCCATTTTATCCTCACAACAGCCCTGTGAGGTAGGTTAGGCTGAGAGTCGGTGACTGGCCCAAAGTCACCCAGTGGGTTTCATGGCCGAGCGGGGACTAGAACCCGGATCTCCTGAGTCCCAGTCCAACACTCTCACCACTACGCCACACTGGATGCATTTCCTCTTTTTTTGGCAATGTGCAAGTAGCCACCCTAATGGTGGGGAAGAGGGGATTATGTGTTATCTGGAGTTCAGTAGATAAATCACTTCATATGGAAGCCAGCCATTATTTTATTTCACAAACTGCCTGAGAGATGAGGTACTGTATCATGCTGGCAAGGGACCAAAACATCTTGTACTTCCTGTCCTGGTTGTTAGGCAGCACACTCAAGGGGCAGGAGAGACTATTCTCCTTTATTGTCCCCATGTAATCTTCGAATCTTCAGACAGAAAGGTGGGATAGATAGAAATGTTCCAAATAAAGAATTAATATTGTCAAAGTAACTGCCCTGTATGACAGATCCTTGTAGGAATTGCAAGCTTTCTGGCAATTGTTTTCATTGCCTCATTCACATCTTTATTTCTTAGGCTATATATGAGAGGGTTGACAAGGGGAGTTAATATGGTGTACAGGAGAGAAAAAACTTTGTTGAAGTCTCTCGGAGTGCTTGTTTTTGGTAAGACGTAGACAATGATCAGTGTTCCGTAAAAAACGGTCACCACCATGAGGTGACAGGAGCAGGTAGAGAAAACTTTCTGCCTGCTGGAGGTGGATGAAATTCTCAGGACCGAGGTGATGATGCAAACATAGGACAACAAGGTCAGCAGGAAAGGTGGAAAAGCACACATGGATGACAGTAGAAAAACCAAGGTATGTATTATTCTGGTATTACTACAGGATAGATTTATCACTGGGCCAAAATCGCAAAAGAAGTGGTCGATCTCATTTGTGCCACAAAACACTAACTGTGACATTAAAGATGTTGTTATGGTGATAGCCAAACCCCCACCCACCCAGGAGCCAGCAGCCAGCCGGGCACACAATCTGTCATTCATGTAAGTAGCATAGTGCAGTGGCTTGCATATGGCTAAGTAGCGATCAAAGGACATTGCAGCTAGGAGAAAACACTCCGTAGTGACAAGTATTCCAAAAGTGTAAAACTGTGTGACACAGCCAATGAATGAAATAGACCTGTCTCCTGTCAAGAGACTGTACAGCATCCTGGGCAGGATGGCTGAGCTGTAGATGGTCTCCAAGCAAGACAGGTTCCCCAGGAAGTAGTACATGGGTGTGTGCAGGTGCTGATCAGACACAACAAGCAGAATGATGAGGAGGTTCCCACTGATGGTCACAATGTAAATCACCGAAAACAGCAACAGAAGAAGAAGCTGCACATGTTGACCGCCCCTGAACCCCAGAAGAATGAACTCTGTGATCATGGTTTGATTTGCTCCATTTTGTTTTTGCCAGGAAGGCATGTGAACAGGATCCAGTACAATGGAAAAAGAAAACATACTTTAAAATCTCCCTTAATGGTTGGATGTCAAGTACGGGTGAAACAAGCTGAAAAATTCATAATTTTGGAACTCAGAAGGTGAGTTTTCTAACTTGATTTTTTGTAACCTTGCTCACACTTCGTTGACCAGCATTTCCCCCAAACTTGGATTTTTTTGTTGGTCACAGCTTTAACTCAAATTCAGTTTTCGATATTGATAAATTTTAATAAAAATTTGAATACTAACATGTATATTCAAGTTGGGAGGTTATGAAATCGTGGATCAAGTTATCATCTCATTTAAAATGGGGAGCGCAATCCTATTGCCCCCCGTCCTCGATGCACATAAGCCTCCGATCCGAACTTGGAGGTTTACATGCATCCAATGCACAGCAGGAGGCACAGCAGTGGCAACCTTTGCTGCCCTGCACCCTGCAATTCATCTAGACAGCTGTTTTCAGCTAAAGTGTAGGCCTCATGGCTATAACTTCTGCCCAAACTTGGTGACTTTATTTATTTATTATGATTATACCTCGCCTTTTTCCTGCAAGGAACCCAAGGTGGCTTTCATAATCCTCCTCCTCTCCATTTCATCCTCACAACAACCCTGTGAGGTAGGTTAGGCTGAGATTCAGTGACTGGCCCCAAGTCACCCAGTGAGTTTCATGGCCGAGCGGGGACTAGAACCCAGATCTCCCGAGTCCCAGTCCAACACTCTCACCACTACGCCACACTGTTGAACTCATGATTCGTGAGTCATGATTAACTTGTCTCATTGATTTCCAAGGGCCTTCTCTAAGAATGACTGAATCTGGATCCAACCCATTGGGCTGGTTCACACAATCAAGCAGCCTACCATGACTTATTTAAGCCATGTTGGGCTATGGCGCACGTGGGCAGCCATTTTGAATATTCAAGCCATAACCATGACTTATTATGTCATCCAAGCAGGCAAGGGTGGGTTTTTGGCATGATTATTAAACCACCCACAACCCTACGTACAGCCCATGGGTTCTGGGTGGTTTCTTAACCATGGCAACAACCCACCCTCGCTGGGTTCGGATGACACAACAAGCTGCAATTGTGACTTGAATATTCAAAAGCTGCTTGGCATTCACTGCAACACACCATGGGCTGAGGTGATCATGCAGACCCCGTCATTGTCGAATCCTCTTTAGGTAACAACAGTTGGAAAATTGAAATCACTATTTGTATATAGAATGTCAGTGGATGTATCTCTTGCGTTTCATGGGCTTCACTTTTAAATCTTTCTTTCTCTTTAACTCTTCCACTGCCCAGTGTCTCTCTTTGGTTCTATGTTGCTCTAATGAAGGAAGCTGCTTTAGATCCTACCCACTGTACGTGTATGTGTGTGTTTTTGTATGTGTGTACCTGCCAATAGAGTATACCCTTCATGCATCTCCCAAAGTGGACTCTAGTCCATAAAAGATTACAGCTCAATAAAACTATTTATCTTTATAAATTGTTGTAAACTGCCCAGAGAGCTTCATCTATTGGGCGGTATAGAAATGTAATTAATAAATAAATAAAGAGGTGCCACAAGACTGTTTTTGTTTTTTACATATGCAAGCAATTTATTCTTTTCTTTGTTTGCATCTTTTCTCCCCACACAGTGCATCCCTCTGCCACGTTTCACATGAATGTTTGAATGGACAGTACAATTCAAAGATACAATTACGTATTGATCTATATGGTATCATAAAGCTATATGGTATTATGAAGCGGAAAGAAATAAGAAATTTCTTCAGTGATGGAATCCCAGCTCACTGGTGCTTTATTTCTTGCAGTCCCTCCTTTCCCATCTACCAGTCCCCCATTCTTAGCCATTCTACAAACATTTGGCCTACAAATGTATTTAAACATTAACAGCACAATCCTGTACATGCCTTTAGTCCCATTGAGTTAAATGTGGCTTACTCCCAGGTAAATGGGTACAAGATTTCAGCCTAAATGTGCTTAAACACAAGTAAAAGCTGGGGGTGTACCTACCGAAGTATTAGACAATGGGGTGGATCCAGACTTAACTGTACATAGAGTATACCCATTTAAATCAATGGGACTTATGCTAATCATGACTAATTTAAATACCATCAGTTTCAATGGGTCTGCTCTTACAATTCTAGATGCAAAACAGAACTGCGGATGGAATATCCCACATTAAGAGAACAGTAAAGAACAAAAGAAAAAACAAAACATCTTCCTTAGCTTCTTAATAAAAACAACAACATTATGACAAGATATGACATTTAATGACAACACCTAAGCAATGGGCCTCATAAGAAATGCTTTGTGGGAGGAGACCAACACTCTTTTATCTGTGTATTAAGGTCTGACAATGTGTATCCCTTGGATGCTTGACAGTATATTTGAACACAAGGAAGTATGGAACTCCTCCAGTCCCCTCCCCCCGGCCATTCATCATGTTCAGTGTCTGGCCAGTGAATACGTTGGTGTGTTCAGGGATAACTTGAGACTGGATAACTGGTTCATCTTATTTCATGGGCATTTTGCAATTGCAGCCTTACGTGAACTTGCCTACTGTTATTGTTTGTGCTTTTTTGTATGTGGGCCATAATTCCATTGGAGATCCTATAGTTCTACAATAATCCAAAATTGTAAACACTTGCCCCTATTCATTTTAATTCTACATGTAACATGCCCATCATATTCCTCAGCACCTGAAACCACCACAAATGTGTAATTTTTTAGAAGCACGGAACCATGCCCCTGGAGGGGGCTACAATGGGGGCAATTGCTCCAGGCCCTCGTACATAGGTGGCCGGAGGGCAGATCAGCACTGGCAAACTGTATACTGTGACTGAGAAAAGAAGGAAGTGGGGGGGGGATTTAAATGAATATTCAGTCCCTGGGCCTCTCAAAGACATAAAAAGGTCCTGAATGGAGCATAGTTGTTGATCAATTGTTTGGCTCCTTCCTGTACTTTTTCCAAAGATCAACATACTATACTAATGATTCATTCATTCTCCAACTGCCAATCCTTATGCAGCCAAAATGGCACCATCCACGCACAAGACAAAGGGATCATTTGGCATGGAGGTACCCTAAGTTTTGCAGAAGTAGAGAGAGGACACTCAAAACAGACCAATGAAGGATGAGTGTGTTCAATGCACATGGAATGCTGACTGATTATTGGGGGTGGGGACAGAACAGAGTATCATGGAAGACAGTATGGCTCACTGGCTAAAATCTTGAACAAGAACACTTGGCACTGCAGCCTCTTGTTTTATTAAAATCTTTTGATAAAAAGTGCTGTATGAATTGCAACATCAAACATTTTGTGGTGGGAAAACATGGGCTATGCTTCTTCCCATTCTGTAAATATGTGTGGAAAAGGTTGACTTACCTTCTGATGTCAACCCTACGATGAACAGTGTTGTGGGTCGCGACTTCTGTCACCAGCGATGCCAGAGACTCTATATGGCTTCAAATAACTAAATGAAATCTTCATTCCAGCATCTGGCTAAATGCTTATACCAACTAACAGCCCAGGGTAATCAATCTGAATAATCATTATATATTGCATCTACACAAATGCATCACCTTTATTTAGTATTTATCCTATAAGGCAGTATAGAACTCCTCCTTTGGTTATTAATTCTTTTTATCCTGCAGGAAGACAAAAATTTCCCTTGATATTTGTGCACAGGGGAACTGTAAATGATTTTAAACCACCAAGAAATTAATGCTGCTTTGAAACACACTATAGTAATTTAAGTATAGGAGGAGAAAACAAAATAACATTGTTTTAATTTTATTTCCAATGTAATTTTGTTTGTTTATTTATTTATTTATTTGTGATACTTATATACTACTAAATATAATTTTTAAAAACTGTTAAGCGGTAATTGACTGTACAGCAAGACTCTTCTAAAATTTAATTGGGCATGCACTAGTCAAAGTGAATCATTTTAAAATTCACTTGGATTTCCATGGGAAAGTTCAGCATGGGCTTACATTGCTACCTTTGAAAAGAAAGAACCTGAGAAGTATGGTACTTAATTTTGGCTAAGTTTCACCTATTAATAGCTTGCAGCCCCAAAATACCCATGCACAGGGCATAATCGAGGCGCACATAAGCACCATAGGCCAAACTGCATATTTATTTCATTCCATTTATTATATTTCTATGCCACCCAACAGCCAAAGCTCTCTGGGTGGTTTACAAGGATTAAAACCTTAAAAATACAATATATTAACATAAAATGAAAAAAACCTTGGGAGAGCCATGATCCAAATTGTACTGGTCTTCCTCCCCCCACCCCCATGGCTAATAGCAACTGGGGGAGGGCAAGTTAAATCAGGGAAATGGCAAGCGAAAGGGTTGACTTCTCCTCCCAGTGCTGCTGCTGTCCTGATCCAATTTGGGGCTCTGCATGGCTGCTTTTAAGTAAAGAAAAAAGGGGTTTGCGAATCCCCCTTTCATAAATACAGCTTGTAGAGAAGGAAGAAGGCCCATGCCGTGTGGCCCCTTCAGCTGCTTAACCTGCCACTTGACATGCCTGTTGGAATTTCAGAAGAGGGGCAGTTCTGTGTGTATAGTCATATGGGCATAACGCTCCACATGATCAACATCCCTTACTTGTGCAGGTTCCCAAATAGGGTGAATATATGTCCTTACTCTCTCCTTTCAGACATCACACCGAACACATGGATGTCAGGGTGTGGGCAGTGGTTCCAAAGAGCACCAGTAGAAAGGTTCCCAATTCACCTCCATACACTAGGGGCCGGTTCGCACGACCCAGGCTGCTGGTGGGGGAGGAACCACGGGGCCGTCCGCAAGGTCCAGTGGGGAGCCGCACACGACCGGCGCCCCGCGCACGTGGGCAGACCCCGCAGTCCCTGCACTGCAGTGCGGGCCTCCCGGCGCTAGGGGCGGGGCCCCGGGATGCCCAGAGGGGCTGTTTGCCCGAACAGACTGGAGCAGCGGCTGCTCCGGCCGCTCTGGGCTGCCGTCTCTGTGGGGACCCCGCGGGACGGCCACCCGCTGTTCGGATGGCACAGTGACCACACGCGGTAGGGGCTTACCCCTCTACCGACCATGGTCACTTTGCGTGCGTCCTGCCCGCGGCTGCCCCACGGGGGCACCCCCGGTCGGCGTGCACACGACACGGGAACTGCGGGGGGACTTGCGGTTCCCATGTCGTGCGAACAAGCTAGGTGTACTTATGGAAGGAAACCATGTGAAAGAGGCTAAGGACATCAGGAGATTCAACCATTGATCTTCCCTTGGATTTCAGTGGAAGAGGCACATGCCAAATGTTCTCTTCGAAATCAGTGGGACTTACAACTGCAAAAGGTCAAAGCATACAATTACTTTCTTCCCCTTCTTTGCAAACCACAGTGCTGATGTTTTGTTTTGTTTTGTTGTTGTTGTTTTGTGGTACGTGTTTGTGTCATGTACCGAATACATATGAGGAAACAGATGGCCATCATCCACCACGGATCTAGTACCAGAGTTACTACAAATATTCCCAAAAGCTGCTGGACCAATAAATCCAGAGTCAACAAGAAGGATATTTAATCCAAGAAACAGTGCTATGGATTGAAAAGAAAAGGCCCTCCTCTCCAATAGTTACTATGTAAATCAGCTCATACTTGGCACCAAGTATGCCTAGATGAGATGCATTAGTCTCACTGAAGAATTTACCACTCCTTCCCTAAATTTAAAAAACATCTACCAGCTTTTACTATATTCCATATTTTGTCCATGCAGTGGTTAATTGGAGAGGAATTGTCTCCCCCCCCCTCCAAATATTGTGCTACTCATAATTGTGTGGATGCAAATGGACTGAGGAGAAATTCAAATGCTGCAATCCTGCAAGGGCAACGCACATGTGGAATCAAGCCACCCTGGTTTGCACATTAATGAGTGTGGTGCTATGGACAGAGTGTTAGCCTTGGACCAGGGATACCTGAGTTTAGATCCTCACTCAATCATATAGCACCCTTTCTCACACAGGCTAAATGTGTGGATGACAGGGGAGCATAACTGCTGGGCACATCGGTGGTGGGATTCGGGCTGACCCACACAGCCCCAAGACCCCCTCACACATTCTTTGGATGTGTAGAGGAAGGCTCTGAATCCTTCTACGGATATACAAGTGCATGACTGTCTGTTAGCAGTGCTTTATGTGCAAGATTTAGGGCCAAACAAGATACGATGGTGGAGTCCTGTGTATTTATTCATATGGTTGCTTCATAAATGCTTATTATCAGTGAATAAGTAAGATACACAGAGTCTTAAAGATGAATGGAATAGGGAATTAGATGGTCTTATGTTTCCTAATCAATGGAAAATTGTTTTTGCATCTGTGTTAGAAGGGTCTCTGGATCTTAGGTTACATCTTATTCAGCAAAAACTTTTGTTTCGTGTTTATTGGACACCACAATGTCTTTTTAATAAGGGTTTGTCGAAGTCAGCTAACTGTTGGAGGTGTAATACTGTGAATGCTTCATTTACCCATATGTTTTGGCAATGCCCAGTGGTTGCTTCTTTTTGGGTAGAGGTCATAGTATGGATAAATCTAGTATTAGAGTGCTCTTTAATATTTACCAATGTACACGTTCTTTTAAATTATATACCTGCTGTATGGAATTTATCACAAGGACAACACATGTGGATTTTCCATGCCCTCTTGACAGCCAAAAGACTGATATTACAACACTGGAAAGATAAACGTTCACCTCCTATAACACAATGGATTGATGGCCTAATAATGCTTTCAATATTTGAGCGGGTGGTATTTAGACGCCACCTGCGGATGGATAAATACATGGATATTTCGTCTGCTTTTGCATCTTTATGGATAATTGTATTACTACATACTTTTGATAATTATGGATATATATTTCATACATATTTACTGTAAGTGTTCCATTTTAAATACAGTAAGAAAACTGTATTTTTTGTTGTTCATTTTTCTTCATTTTTTAATGGTTTTTGTTTTGCTTTGGTGTAATTCACATTTAAAAAACTAATTTAAAAAATAAAATAAAAACCATGGCTGCTTCATTCACACATGAAGTAGTGGTGAGGAGGGTTTTTTTTTTCTTCTTGAAATGGAGTGCACCAGTGCATGGAGTGAAACCATCCCCACTCTCAACTAAGGATTTGCAAACCAGCAAAACTCGAGTTCACCGAGGTTCTCTGAATTCCACTCATGTCTGTATCAGATTGCAAGCTTTTTTTCCTCTTGCCTGGAAATATATTCCTATTTCTATGCATGGGGTTTTTTTCAACTTTACAAAGTAGTTGTGCACATTTTTTAAATGTACGCATTTTCTCCCATTGATTAAAGTGTGTCTGTGCACATTTTTTCCAAAGTATGCTTTTTTTTTCATGCCCAGTTTTCAAATGTACACATTTCTGAAGCTTCCCCCCCCCCCCTTGAATTGCATTGCAAGCCTGGAAATATACAGACTTGGAACACAGAATGCATTCAGGTCTGCATTCAGTTCTGAGAGGTGCTTGAAGCAATGGAACATAGCAAGATAAGTGCTGGGTTCCGGCAACACAATAACCCACACTCAAGGGTTGAGTATAGGTTGAGTGTGGGTCGTTGTTGAACTTTTGGTTGTCATTGAAATGTGTGCTATCATGTTGTCTGAACCCAGCCGTGCTAACAAGTCATGTTTGTTAACCATTAACAAACCACAGTTCACAACCCAGCAACAAAAGATGGATTCTCTTCATGGGTCGTTTGGGGTTAATAAACTATGGGTTGTTAGCAAAGCTGGGTTCAGACAACATGATAACCCATGTTTCAACAACAACCCATGTTTCAGTGCTAACCCACACTCAACCAATACTCAACCCTTGGGTATGGGTTATCTTGTTTTCTGAACCCAGTCAAGGTGATCAAAGGGGGATTATTCTACCCCCCTCACTCCATCTCATGTGAAAAGGAGGGGGGAAGATGTTCTACACCCCACTATATATGCGAATGTGGCATACATGAATAAATACATATGGCAGCCCAATTCAGCCCATGCATGCATGCTAAAAGATAGCAAACTTTTGAAGTTTACATAATATGCACACCTTTTTTAAAAAAAAGAAAAGAAAAACTTCCAATTTCTCAAAATGTTAATCTCAAGATCAAAATAGAAACAGCCGAGCCAAACATTTGGCTCATCTCTAATTTAAACAACCCATTTGTAAAGCAAAAAAAATATATGAAATCAGAAAGCAAAAACAAAACAGTGGTTTCCCTTTACAAAAAAAGAAAAAGAAAAAAAAGCACAAATATGAATATATTTTGGGAATCATGACAGTATAAAGAAGTTTGTTTCTTACCCAAAGAGAAATGACATTCCTTACAGAACAGGAACAAAGCCAGCATCTCAATATGCAGAGATATTGGTCAATTACAGCCCTGCATTCTTTCTTTCAATGGTCAATTACAGCCCTGCATTCTTTCTTTCAAAAACACAAAATTTAGTGACAGCTTTTCTGAAGGCCACCTTCACCTCCCTGTTTCTGAGACTGTATATCAGAGGATTGAACAAAGGTGTCAGGACTGTATAGAAGAGAGAGAAGACTTTGTTGAGGTCTCGCAGTGCATCCGTTTTGGGCAACGTGTAGACAATCATTATTGTGCCATAGAAAATGAACACCACAATGAGATGTGAGGAACACGTTGAGAAGGCCTTTTGCCTCCCACTGATGGATGGAATTCTCACAATGGTAGATATGATATAAACATAAGATGCCAGGGTCAACAAGAAGGGAGGCAAGGAACACACAGCCGCTAGGAAGGCAGTTAAAAGTTCAGTCACGTGTGTGTCACTGCACGACAGCTTTAATATTGGATTGAAATCACAGAAGAAATGGTTGATTTCTCCAGAGCCACAGAACCTTAACTGGTGCATTAAATATATAGTTATGTTAATAGCCAATGAACCACTTATCCAAGAGCAAGCTACTAGCTGGAGGCAAACCCTGACATTCATATGTACTGTGTAGAGCAGTGGCTTACATATTGCCACATACCTATCGTAGGCCATTGCAGCTAGGAGATAACATTCAGAAACAGCCAGGAAACCAAAAAAGTAATATTGTATCATGCAGCCAGTTACAGAAATGGCTCTTTGGCCCCCATTGAAAAAAATAGCCAGCATCATGGGAAGGATGTTGGAGCTGTAGCAGGTCTCCAGGCAGGACAGGTTACCCAGAAAGAAGTACATTGGTGTGTGAAGGTGGTGATCAACCACTACCAGGACAATGATGAGAATATTCCCAACCATGGTCACAATGTAAATCACTAAGAAGAGCAAGAAGAGAAGGAACTGCTGATCTCCAAAATCGCCCAACCCCAGCAGGAGGAATTCAATTATCACTGTTTGATTTTCCAGTTCTGCTTTTGCCATAGTACAAGCTCATGCCTGCAAAGTTCAAATAAATGTCACTTTAGATGGGTGGAAATGATTCACATACTGTAGTTCTTTTCCTTTTCTTCTATAAACATTTTGTTAATTACAGAGATAAAGCAGATACTAAACGAGACAGAAGAGGATGGAAGTGGGTTTTCCAGGGCTACATTCCATGTTACAATCACTGTTGAACTATATTGAGGGCTCGAGCAAGTCATTTCCATTTTGGAAAAGATGAATGCATCAGGATTAGCCAAATGTTTCCAGATTATCACTGTCTTCTGAAGAGTTCACAGAAGCACATTCATCACTCAGTAATTTGTGATGAGCGATGACCTCTTTTGGCAAAACATCCATCACAGATCAAATATCACTGTTAGGGCTTTACATTTCGATGAAGACAGTTCACATTTTTGGCTAAAATCAGACGTGTCTATAGAAAAATGTGCTATCCCCACCCAGTTCATATTTTATGTTGATTACAAATCTATTTTATGTCTAGGCTTCGAAAGGACCCTATTGCAAAGTTGTGTTGGTACAAAGGAATGAACTGGAAAGTAATGTAAGGGACAATCCTATCAATTCTCCTGAGGAAGGAAATGCTCACTGTGTTTATATAACGACTTACCTACTTGGAAGTAAGATTTATTGAATTCAATGGGACTTGCATCTGAATTGATATGTATAGAACTTAACTGTAATGATGTTAACTAGTCTTCCTTCTGAGGATTGACTCAGTGTCCTTGGAGGTAGGATTGAGCTGCATGACTTACTTGGCCATCCACTCTTTTTTCTTCTGCATGGACTAAAAGTATAGAATGGGATCTAGACTAAGCAAGTTGAACTTGGACCCCACCTACCTCAATGAGAGTTAAGTCAGTTCAGCTCATGTAATCTGGATCCAACCCATAGTATAGAAATAAAAAATGATTAATGGAAATAATAGTATAGAAGTAAGGGAAGATCTTCATATTTAGACATGTTCCCCCTGAGCGTACAACACCAGTTACCCAGTTCCTTGGAACATAACCTAAATGTCTGTACAAAGTTTTATTTTATTTATTTTAAATGAAGTCTTGACTTTTTCTTGTTGTTGATTGTTCAAAATTGTTTTTAGATATATGTGTGTGTGTCTGTGTATTTTTCATATCACATTATACACCGAGATCACTACTGGATATTCAGTTTAGGTTATTTCACATTATCAGAGTATGGATTGAAATAAGAAGATCGGGAATATAAAAGAAAGGGAAGGTGCTAAGTTATTATATAAACACAGTGAGCATCTCCTTCCTCAGGAGAGTTGATCGTCAGGTCTCCAGAAAAGAAAGGGAGGGGAATGGGGAAAGGGAAGTACTGCCTTCAGTTTTGTTTGAGCTGCATTCAGCCATACTAGTCCTTTTCTTTTCTTTTAAGGTGAACTCTGTTGGCAGCAGGCACATTAGTACTATGAATACTTTGGCTATTGGGCAGTATAGAAATGTAACAAATAAACACCTCTGCTTTTTCTGCCGTGTTAATGGCAACAGTCACACCTTAACATAAACAGTCCATGAGAAGCTCAAAAGTGACTCAAACCTTGTGGGGGGGGGAATAAAATGTTCCCAAAGTCCTTGCACTTCAGACTTCTGATAAAGTGAATGAATGATTGCTTTATTCCCGTCACAGAACAATGCAATTTTTTAATGCGAAAGGAAGATATGATTTAGAGTAATTAGATAAAAGCAGTGCATTTTAAAGTGGGCCCAACATATATTTTCCCTAATTTGCATTGAAATACAAACAAAACAACTTTCAACCTTCTCAGTGATATAGGATGAGTCATCCTGCAAACAAAACCTCACCAGCTCTTCATAAGAATGTCCTAGGCAAGCTCTTAATAAGGGGAGAATCAGCTTCTCTTTTCAGTCCCTATATAGATTTCCGTACAGGAGTAAATAATAATTAACAGACCATTTAATAATTAACATTAAATGGTTATTACAACCATTCCACAATATCTTCCTTGTATTCCCAAACTTGTATTGCATAACATTATGGACTCGGCTCTTCGTCTGCTAGATCATCTGAATAAGCAAAATTAGCATGTTCAGATTGAACATATGGAAATTTTAGGATCATTCCATCCTTCTTCAAAGGAGTTTGGAGCAGTATCCATGCTTGGTCTCCCCACCACTACCACTACTACTTTTTATCCTCTCAACAACCTTGTGAGACAAGGTAAACCAAGAGGTTGTGACTGCCCTAAGGTTACCCAGTAAGTTTTGTGACTGAGAGGGCATTTCAACTCAAGTCTCCCTAGTGTATGTCCAACACTCTAGCCACTATGCCATGATGGACCTTATTTTCCATGATTCCATTCATTCTCTGTCTCCTCCCAAGATTGGCTTTAATCTGTGGGAATGTGAGTGAGGATAAGAGCCAGGGCACGCATGGACAATTCTCCCAAATCCAGTTTTAAAAAATGAAAGCCCCAACTTTAAAAAATAATAATAATAATAATAATCTCTGCATATTATACAGTGACCCCATGGTGTTAGAATTCCATCTACCTCGTATGCTATATAGTACCTCTCTCCTGGACCCAGCCTCTATTATTTTGGCCCGTCTTCTTTAGGACCAGTACAATTCTTCCTTGAAATTAAAGAGAAAAGCACACTTCTGTCAGCTGCACTTCTTTTCAACCTAATATATTTCATCAGACTTATTCTCTCTCCTGATTCATCGTTTCTCTCTTTTCCCGCAGGGAGATCGCAGTCTCCTTTGACATATGTTTTATAATAGATATTTTAAGACTACAGCCACAGGCCACTGACAAGCTTGGTTCTAGAGCCTAGGCACAGCAACTAAGTGTCTGACTCTGGAGGAAATTATCGGGGGGGGGGGGGTCTCTCTAAAGAACTTCAGATGATCTAAGATTGGAAGAATTCCACAAGGATACCTTTCCTCCAGTTTAACGAATAACAACAACACTTGCATACAGAAGGAGGCAGATTAATGTCTTATATGCATTGCTCTGTGTAGGATTACAGCTCTCATCTACTCCCATGATGAGGGAACAAGTGTGTAAAAAAAATGTGCCTCAGGATTGCACAAAAGGTAGCTCTGTAGGTGCATCAGCATGTATAGTAGTACACTGCCTTCTGCTTCTTTTACAGTTCTTTTTATTGGGGCCAAGATTACTTGGCATACTTATGAAAAAGGGTAATAATACGTAAATGCTATGCTGATCTTCATAACGTGAATGGTTAAATGCACTCAAATATGTCCTATTATTCATTTATTTGCAACATTTATATGGTACCCTTCATTACCAAACCACAGGTTGGTGTACAAAATTCCTTAAAACAACAATTAAAATAAAATACAAAGCCACAATTAAACGAAAGGTCTACTAAGCTAGATATTCAAATCAGCAAATGGCTGTGTATACACATGAGTTTTTAACAGGCACCATCAAGGTTGGCACGTGTCAAGCTGCATGGGGGGGGGGGGAGAGGATTCCAGAGGTGGGGTGCCAAAACAGAAAAGGCCCTCCCGCTTGCCATCAGATGTACATGTGCAGGAGGTGGAAAAACTAGGAGGACCTGATCTGTAAATCTCAATGAATCATCATCACTTGAAACTGGTCCAGTAACATACTAGCAGCCAGGGCAGTTCTCTTAACAAATGTGTAACATTAGGTTGCCCCACTCATCAATCTAACTTTTTCTGCTAATTTTATGATGGGGTGTGTGTGTGTGTCACAAAGGCCTTAGTGAATTCATGATCCATATGGCAGGGTTGCCCACTTGGTCAGCCCTGGACATGCAGTTTATGAGCAAGGATGTGCAAAGCATTATCTCTATTTCTTGGAGTATCATTGTCTTCCTGCAAGATAGACGTGAACACCCACAGCTTGCTGAGCAATAATTCACATCTCTATGCAGGTCTCAGGCGTTGTTGCTTGTACCAGTAAATAGCGTACATTCACTTTCAGCAGCAATGTAAGCCAATGCAATTTGGAGAAGCCTTGATGAAGGAACAAGCTTTCCTCTTCTCCAGACCCTGGGAACAAAATGATCTTCAATGGGAGGGGGTAAGTATGATCTGCATCAAGGGCTTTGTGATTTGCACCTCTTTCTCATCCCCTACACAAGCGAATGGAATGTACTGTATTGTCCACTGCCCTGACCATGAGAATTTTCTTATGCAATGGATAGCATTTTTTTCCCCATTTCAATTCATCTTTGATACGAATTTACCAAAATTCTCCAATTTCTTCATATTTGGGAGGGAAATAACTTGAGATGTAGGAAGTCTGAATGTGATAAAAATTGACACAATTGACAGCTTTGCCCATCCAGACCCAGGCAGGCCTTTGAGTGATTAGCTGTTAAAAGTCTGGGTTTGAATCTCTGTATGTTTAACCATGTTTGTGGTGCTGAATTGGGGTTGCCATCTCTTCTTCTGACAGACTCTTGATCTTTAACATCAATATGGCAGGCAGGTACAACATGCCTCTCCATGCTGATAATAGCTGTACCTGTTGAATTTGGTCAGTGCAGATGGATAAGAATTTCAGTTCAGTTCATTATTATAAGAATTTGCCTCTCTCTCTCTCTCTCTCTCTCTCTCTCTCTCTCTCTCTCCCTATATATATATATATATATAGCTTTTTAGGGATGGAAATAATTTAAGCTTTAAAAAAAATCAATGTAGAAAGTGAAACTAACACATTCAACCATCCAAAGGTATGATCCCATCATGAGGAGCACAAGATCTAAAAAAAATCCCATCCTGATTGGATGGAAAACACCAAAATTATAGGCAGAACAAACTTCCTGGGTCCTCCATTGAAATCAATTGGGTACAGAAACAAATCCAAATGAGAAAAATGGGCACGAGCGGTAACAAAACAAATGGTATTACAATGAATCAATAACAATACTGATGGAGATTTTAATAATGAAAACAAACAGAGTTTACAAAATTCCCTTGCACACTCCTACTGGCTACACAGGCTTGTGTCCCCAGTGGAGAATATATTGTTCCATGTGGCATTTATCACAAAACTGTCTGGAATACAGATGTTTGTTTGAGATTTTCATTTATAATGTCTGCCAAAAAACAAAACAAAACCCATGCTAGTTCCCTTTGCACAATTACACAGTGCACAGGGAAAACCAGCCCCCTTTTGAAAAATATATAAACATGCAAACAAGAGATGGAACACTTCAGAAACTCAAGTGTTCAAGGATGCTCAGTTCAACAACGGCAACAAACATCTCTGCCACCTTCTATCTTGGGAAATAAATCCGACTGATGCAAAAGGAAGCCATGACATCTAATTTGATTAATTCCATTGTATTAGGTAAGGACCAACTCCTTAAATATCCCAGATTGATGTTTAACATGACACAGTAATGTCAATAATGGTCCAGTTATTATTAACAGTGAGGAGAGTTTTACCATCAGCATGTAATTGATAGTAATGTGAGGTGTGAAGAAAACCAGTACTCTATGTTGGGGCACTATAATAAAAACCAAGAACAGAAAAGATGTCTCCCATCCATAGCCTTTCAGATGGACAAGACTGTGGTAGATATATGAATGAATTGCTTCAAATTGACCAGTAATAAATTTTGGATGGATATTAAAGTGCCCAGTTATCAGATGTGTAGAACACTGGAACAAGCTTCCCAGAAGGTATTTTAAAGGTTAGAGTACAAGGAATGGATCCAGACTCTGTCATACTTAGGGTAAACTCATTGTCATACTTAGACTAGACTCACTGAAATGAAGAGGGCTTAAGTTAGCCATTACTAACCAGTATGACTAAATATGGATCCAACTTCAAGAGTTTACAAAATAGATTTATTTAACACATCTTCGCTATGTTAACAATCACTGTGGAATGGTTATAGAAAGACTGGAGGTCCCAAGATTCAAGGCATGGTTAAATGGATTTCTGAAACATGCCATATATTTTTTTCTAATGTCTCAAATCTGGGCCATTTGGAGCATAAAGGTATTTATTTTCTGCCAGATTTAAGTTTAGTGGGGAGCTTAGGGGGATCATTTCCATCAGATACTGTCACAATCAGAGGCAGAATGTACAATCATGTAGAGTTGCAGCTCCAATGAGTTATTCCTTTTAATTATTTGGGAAAGGCTAGGATCCTCATGCCTAGGATCTAACTAACAGTTGTCTATTTGAGATCAAAAGGAAATTGTCCCTCCGATCAAAGCAGGGTATTTGCCTCCTTCCCTTACACACACACACACACACACACACTGCAAGTCTCCACATTGCATTGCAAAGTGTATTGGAAATTTGCTGAAGAAACACAGCTTAGTAGATGGCACATACAGCCTTTGCCATGACTCTCTGGGTGGTAGCCTTAGACTCTATAGACCAACTAAGAAATAACATTTCACAGTGAATCTGATTCCAGCATTCAGTTTGGTGTTCATGCTTCATGGAGAACAGACCTGCCAGTGTTATAACTTATAAGCCATGATTACTAAATGTGATTTCCGAGCTCAAAGGTGGTATCTTACTGAATGCCAGTTGTTGGCGAATTGCTGGGCAAAAGCTGTTGCCCTTCTGGGCTTCCTAGGAGCAGTTGGCTTGGCCACTGTTGGAAACAGGATGATGGACCAGATCAACCTTTCCCAACTTGAGTCCCTCTAGATGTTTTGGCCTACTACTCCCATCAGCCCCAGGCAGCATGGCCAATGATCAGGGATGATGGGAGCTGTAGTCCAAACCATCTGAAGGGATCAGGCTGGGGAAAGTTGGATTAGTGCAACCTCTTTGACCTGTTCCAGCAAGGCTCCTCAAATGTTGCTATGCTCTTATAAATGTCATCCTTCTATCTGTTGGAAGCATTTGTACATCAATATGTCCCTGTCCTGTTGCCATGAAGACAATCAATGTGTCTGTTCTTGTACTGTTGCTGGTTAACATGGGGATTTTGGCTACACACACACACACATATAATCTGAATAAAAGGAATGCTGATGAGATGTAATTCACAAGGAACCCCCAAAGCCTATGAAATGTAAGTATGCCCTTTTCTTTGGTTTGTGTCTTTCTTAAGCATATAGAGCTGGATCCAGATGTAGTCATGATTAGAGTGGGAAAGTAAATCATGACTCACTTAAGTCTAGTTGATTTCAATGTCTTACTTTAAGCATAACTAAGTCTAGATCCAACCCATAATATGTTTCCTAGAACCATCTAATTTGCATTCTTGTTCCACTAGCCAGGCAAACTGGAGCAATTTTGAGTAATTCACAGGTCCTTTTCTTTATCTGTCTTTTATTTTGATTATTCCATTTGCAGTTGCACCCATTTTAAGTCTCTTTCATGTTTTGTTTGATTTCTCTAGCTGATGCCCTCCATGAGTAGCACCCAACAAGGAAACCAAACACTCATAACACATTTCCTCCTACTGGGATTTGGTGATCGCCAGGATCTGCAGATCTTCCTCTTCCTAATTTTTCTATTGATCTACCTTGTGACCATGGCTGGGAACATTCTCATAATTGTGCTCGTGGTTTCTGACCGGCACCTTCACACCCCCATGTACTTTTTTGTGGGAAACCTGTCCTGCTTAGAGACCTGCTATAGCTCAGCCATTCTGCCAAGAATGCTGGCCAGCTTTCTAACTGGGAATAGAACCATTTCTGTTAGTGGGTGCATTATACAGCTCTGGCTCTTTGGATTTCTAGCTGCAACAGAATGTTATCTGCTGGCGGTGATGTCTTACGACCGCTACCTTGCAGTATGCAAACCGCTTCACTATGCATCCCTTATGAACAGTTGCCGCTGCATCCAGTTAGCGCTTGTCTCTTGGCTAACTGGCTCTTTTATAGTCACTGCCATTATACTAACAATGTCACAGTACAGCTTTTGTGCCCCATATGAAATTGACCATTTCATCTGTGATTTCATGCCCTTGATGCAACATGTCTGCAGTGGTGCCCACCTTCTGCTATTGTCTAGCTTCATAACCACCTCCGTGCTAACCTTGCCCCCATTCCTGCTTACCCTTGTGTCATACGTTTATATCATCACCAACATCCTGAGAATCCCATCCACCACTGGGAGGAGGAAAGCCTTTTCTACCTGCTCCTCTCACCTTGCAGTAGTAACCCTATTTTATGGGGCATTAATAGTAGTGTACATGCTCCCAGATACAGACACACTGCGCAGAATGAACAAGATCTTCTCTCTCTTCTACACGGTCTTTACGCCTCTCATCAATCCTCTGATTTACAGCTTGAGAAATAAGGAGGTGAGCAAGTCCCTAAGAAGAGCCATCAGCAAATGTCTGCCAACTCAAATGCTGACAATGCATTCTAATTAAATAAACAGGTGTGAAATAGGCATTAGCCCAGTGTACTGATGCACCCTGGAGAGGGTTGAGAAGTGGCAAACCTGAGACCTATGTTTTGCTTGTAAGTGCCCAATGCATCAAGAGATGAGGCAGCCACAGCTTCTTCCACTCATTTCTTGTTTGGTCCTATCCATGTGCTCCTGAGCCAGCTGTGCTACACACCTGGAATCTGGCTGATTAAAGCAGCCAGGGGAAGAATGGGTGGGAAATGTTATGGCTTCCTCAACTCCCACCATGGCTGGATATTAAAGGTACAGAGCAGTTCTTCTGGTAGCAATCTAGAAACCCTAGCACTGGATGTGAACACATGGCTAGTCCTAGCCAAATCCAGGTTGGTGGGTTAACTTGTTGTATCTTGCTAAACTGCTTCACATTTATTTGTTTGTTTGAAAAATGTCTCCTCCTCCTTCTTCTCAACTAATCAATGTAGTCAGGAATAGCTTTAAACAATGAACATACACACAATTCTTAAAAGGATAAACATAAAAGCAATATGATCAAAGCCTGAACAATCATACAGCATCTTTCAACACCTGCTCAATGAAGGGTGTGTTTTCTGGGTGCCTCAAGCACTGGTGCATTGGTAGACCAGCTTGAGGAGCAAGTATTTAAAGAGTGGGCCCATGACTGAGAAGTTCCCCTTTGTGCCTTAGTAAATGCTCTGTGTGTGTGTGTGTGTGTGCGTGCGTGCGTGCGTGCGTGCGTGCGTACGTGCATCTGTTAAGGGAGCAGGGAGTCTGAAGCAGAACTTCCTACGAAGTTCTTAATCATTACAAAGTGAACATGTAAGCAGATAGCATCAATGCCTCTTCAATGTGACATATGCACTTACTCCATCTTTGTACAGTGCAATCTCAAGGAAGGGGAGGAAGAGGAAAGAGAGTCATCAGAGGAACTGTGGGACACTGAGAGTATAATTATAATAATTACATTACTACCCTGTTTAATAAGGTGAGAACCTTTTTTGGAAGCATGACAGGGGCCATTCCTGATTCCTACATGGTAGAACTTAAACCAGCAAGAAGGGAGGTGAAACTGGATTAAAAAAATACACTGCTACCACCCTGGGGTTAGGATGTGTGAATTAGCAAAACTAGGGCTCACAGAAATTCTCTGATTTCCTCCTTGCCGTTTATTCCATCTCATATCCATATTAGATTGTAAACTTTGTTGGGGGTGGGGTTACACAAAAATTAATGCATACTTTCATGCACATTTCCCCAAAACGTATGCTTCATTTGTGCATTTTTAAAATGTTCACATTTTTGGATGCTTTTTTGTTGTTGCATGAATCATAGAATCATAGAATCATAGAAAAGTAGAGTTGGAAGGGGCCTACAAGGCCATCGAGTCCAACCCCCTGCTCAAAGCAGGAATCCAGGTCAAAGCATCTCTGACAGATGTCTGTCCAGCCGCACCTTGAATGCCTCCAGTGTTGGAGAGCCCACCACCTCCCTAGGTAGTTGATTCCATTGTCTTATTGCTCTGACAGTCAGGAAATTTTTCCTGATGTTTAGGTGGAATCTAGGTTCCTGTAACTTGAGCCCATTATTCCGTGTCCTGCAAACTGGGATGAACGAGAAGAGATCTTTGCCCTCCTCTGTGTGACATCCCTTCAAATACTGGAAGAGTGCGATCATATCTCCCCTCAGTCTCCTCTTCTGAAGGCTAAACATGCCCAGTTCTTTCAGTCTCTCCTCATAGGGCCTTGTTTCCAGTCCCTTTATCATCCTTGTTGCCCTCCTCTGAACCCTCTCCAGTTTGTCTATGTCCTTCTTAAAGTGAGGTGCCCAGAACTGGACGCAGTACTCAAGATGAGGCCTAACCAGTGCCGAGTAAAGGGGAATTATCACTTCCCGCGATTTGGAAGCTATACTTCTATTAATACAGCCCAAAATAGCATTTGCCTTCTTTGCAGCCACATCGCATTGCTGGCTCATATTCAGTTTGTGATCTACCACAATTCCAAGATCCTTCTCACTTGTAGTATTGTTGAGCCAAGTGTCCCCCATTCTGTAACTCTGCATTTGGTTTCCTCTCCCTAGGTGCAGCACTTGGCATTTATCCCTATTAAATTTCATTCTGTTGTTTTCGGCCCAGCGCTCCAGCCTATCGAGGTCACTTTGAATTTTGTTTCTGTCTTCCAGAGTATTAGCTGTTCCACCCAACTTTGTGTCATCTGCAAATTTGATAAGCATTCCCTGTACCTCCTCATCCAAGTCATTAATAAAAATGTTGAAGAGCACCGGGCCCAGGACCGAGCCCTGTGGTACCCCGCTCGTTACCTCTCCCCAGTTTGAGAAGGAACCATTGATAAGCACTCTTTGAGTCCGATTCTTTAGCCAATTGTGGATCCACCTGATAGTTGTTCCATCTAGCCCACTCTTAGCTAGCTTACTAATCAGGATATCATGAGGCACTTTGTCGAAAGCTTTGCTGAAGTCCAGATATATAATGTCCACAGCATTCCCACAGTCCACAAGGGAGGTTACCCGATCAAAAAATGAGATCAGATTAGTCTGACAGGATTTGTTCTTGACAAATCCATGCTGGCTTCTAGTAATCACTGCATTGTTTTCAAGGTGCTTGCAGACTGACTTCTTTATAATCTGCTCAAAAATCTTCCCAGGGATTGATGTCAGACTGACTGGCCTATAGTTCCCAGGTTCCTCCTTCTTGCCCTTTTTGAAGATGGGAACAACATTTGCCCTCCTCCAGTCGTCTGGCACTTCACCTGTCCTCCATGATTTCTCAAAGATAATAGACAGTGGTTCTGAGAGTTCTTCTGCCAGTTCCTTTATTACTCTAGGATGCAGCTCATCAGGCCCTGGAGATTTAAACTCGTTCAGAGTAATCAGGTGCTCCTTGACCATTTGCCTATCAATCTCAAGCTGCAATTCTGCCCCTTCAATCTGCACTTCAGGTTTGCCAGGGGGGTCATAGACCCTCTTTTGGGAGAAGACCGAGCCGAAGTAGGAATTGAACACTTCCGCCTTTTCTTTGTCTTCTGTTATCAATTTGCCATCCTCATTGCGTAGTTGAACCACCAGTTCTTTCTTCTGTCTTTTACTGTGCATGTATCTGAAGAAAGCTTTTTTGTTGCTTTTAGCATTCCTCGCTAACCTTAGCTCATTCTCAGCTTTAGCCTTCCTGACACTATTCCTGCAGTTCTGTGCTACCTGCCTGTACTCTTCCCCTGTAGCCTGTCCTTCCTTCCACTTCCTATACGTGTCCTTTTTTGTTTTCAGGTCATCTTTGAGTTTATTGTGAAGCCACATTGGCTTTTTCTGTTGCCCTCTGCCTTTTTTCCTTGTGGGAATTGTTTGCAATTGTGCCTTTAAAATTTCCTTCTTTAAAAACTCCCACCCCTCCTGGGCTCCCTTTCTCGTGAGAGTCACTTGCCATGGGATCTTACTAATCATTGTTCTGAGTTTGTTAAAATTGGCTTTCCTAAAATCCAGGGTACGTGTTTGGCTACACTCAGCTTTTGCTTCTGTTAGAATCAAGAACTCTAGTATAACATGGTCACTTTCCCCCAGAGTTCCCGAAACTGCCACTTTATCCACTAACTCGTCTCTGTTGGTTAGAATCAGGTCAAGGATAGCCGATCCTCTAGTTCCTTCCTCCACTTTCTGTAGGAGGAAGTTATCAGCAACACAGGTCAGGAATTTCTTGGAGGGGCCATGTTTGGCTGAATAAGTCTCCCAACAGATATCAGGGAAATTGAAGTCTCCCATTACTACCACATCGTGCCTCCTTGAAACAATGGCAATTTGCTTTTCAAAAGTTCCATCCTCATCTTCTCCTTGATTGGGTGGTCGGTAGTAGACTCCAACCGCCATGTTTGTTTTATTCTTTGCCCCCTTTATTTTAACCCAGATGCTCTCAATGGGGCTGCCAAGCTCCTCTTCCTGTATCTCTGTGCAGAGATACGTATTTTTAACATACAGTGCAACTCCACCTCCCTTTCTGTTGCTTCTGTTCCTTTTGAACAAGTTATACCCTTCAATTGCTGTATTCCAGTCATGGGAGTCATCCCACCAGGTTTCAGTTATCCCTATCAAGTCGTACCTGCCCTCATGTATCAAGAGTTCAAGTTCGTCTTGTTTATTGCCCATACTCTGGGCATTAGTATAGAGACATTGAAGATTATGTGCTTTATAGTCCGACTTTCCCCCTACATTTTGTGGTAGACTATCAATGGGCACCGCTGGAGCTGTTCTCTCCATTGTGGCATAGAGGCCTTCTTCCATTGGTACCCCCGAGTTTATGTCTCCCTCCCCTGTTGGATTCAGTTTAAAGCCCTCCTGATTAAGTTCCTCATGCTGTGTCCAAACACATTCTTCCCAGTCCTTGTGAGGTGCAACCCATCCTTTGCCAGCAGTCCATCTTCCAGGAAGTGTAGCCCGTGGTCCCAGAATCCAAATCCCTCACGTCGGCTCCACCTTCGTAGCCAGTCATTCACTCGGAGTATTTTTCTTTCCCTTTCTATGCCTCTTCCAAGTACTGGAAGGATGGATGAGAAAACTATCTGGGCCCCGAAGTTCTTGAGTTCCCTTCCCAGCTCTTCAAAGTCTGCCGTGATTTCTTTGTAACTCCGCTTGGCAGTATCATTTGTACCCACGTGGAAGAGAAGAAAGGGGTATGTGTCGGTGGGCTGCATGAGCCTCGGCAGCTGTTCTGTCACATCCTTAATCCGTGCCCCAGGGAGACAGCACACCTGGCGAATCCATGGGTCTTCGCGACATACTTTGGCTTCGATCCCCCGCAGGAGGGAGTCTCCCACTACGAGTACTCTTCTCTTCCTCTTGCTGTAGGCCTTGGTTTGATTTCCTCCACTTGACTGACCCTCAGCCTCTTGCTCACTGTCACGTTGGGTGCCCGGTAATCCGTCCTCTGCAGGCTGTCCTCTGCTCTCGTCCTCAAGTACATGGAAGCGGTTCCATAGCTCCACTGCTTCCACAGGCGCAGAGTGTCTTGAAGTTTGCAATGAATTGCATTGCAAACTTGGAAATCTTGACTTCGGACCGCAGATTGCATTCAGGTTCAGGTCGAGTTCCAGGAGGTGCAAATTGGATAAATTCTGGTAAAAAAAAAAAAAGAAACTGAAATAAATCTCACCCATCCCTACAGGGGTTCTCTCAGAATTTACACATTCTTTAAAAGGGGGTAATCACCAAATTCCCAGTCTCTTTGCGACAGATGTTCACCATGATTTAACAAGATTTTTTTACAGCAGTAGTTGTAAAATATTTGAAATCCATGTAAAGTCACTTGAAAAGAAAGAACTAGTGAGTGTATGTTGTGTTTAGTCCATCCAAAAGTCATACTTTCTAAAAGAGATCTGTGAGAATTATTATGGAGAGTTGGTGTAGTGCAGTGAATAGAAAGTTGGAATTGCGTCTTTCAAATGTCTCTGCAATCATTGTTTCACTGGAAAAGCTCTTCCAAACTCAAATGACTACATACTTTGATCAACTGATATTAAGCTTTCCTACTTCTTGTGAAAATAAAATGTCTCATTTCCTTAGGGGTTCATCCTTCACCTCCAATCTTTTTCTGTGCATTGAAACTGTTGGAAGAATACCCTGAGTGATTTATTTATCTTGCTATGTAACTTCATTAAATATTAGAAAACAATGAATCCATGGGGAGTCTTAGATACTTCATTACAACCTTTGAGAACAACTTGTTCAACTTGATATAACTGCCAAGAGATACCTTGCAGCTAGAAATACCTAGATTTCCCCAATTCTGTTCCTTTTTTTTCTCCATGGGAACAGTTTGGACAATACTTGCACCCTGACCCACTGTCTCCACCTGTTCCCATGAAGACAGGTTGTCAGATTTCAGCATATGCGTGTACAAATCATGTTTGTCAGGAAGTTAACCACATATTCCATGCACAGATTCCTCACAACTGCAATTTCTCATGGCTCCTTTGTGTATGGAGGAAATTATGAAAGCAATTACCAATATGAATACTGGGAAGTCACCACAGGTCCAGATGGGTTTCCAACCAAGTGGTATAAAACATTTTCCAACCTCTTCGTTCCAAAACTTTATTATTGTTATAATTATATTTTTGAATCAGGCTCCCTTTCTTCATGCTTATATTGCGGCGGTTCCTAGACCCAGCAAGGACCATACTTATTGTGCTTACTATCAACCTATTTCATTAATGTAGATATTAAAATACTAACTGCAATTTGGCAAATACATTGCAACAAGATGTTACAACATTGGTTCAACCAGACCAGGAGGGATTTATTCAACATGGACAGGGGTGTGTGAAAATCATAGATTAGCTGTTGATTTAATAACTTTAACTTTTGATAGAACAGATCAGGCTGCTATTGTGTCTTAGGAAGCTGGAAAGGCCTTTGACAAAATTCATTGGATATTCATTTTTGCTACATTGAGTAATTTCAGCTTTCCTGATGATTTTTGGAATGGGTTAAAATTTTATATTCAACCCCTAGAGCTAGAGTTATGACTAACATTCTTTTTTCTACTTTCTTTTTACTTGGGAGGGGTACCAAAAGGGATGTCTGCTTTCTCAATTGATATTTGATTTATGTTTGGAACCCCTGGCATGTGCCTTTAGACAGGATAGTAGTATTCATGGCTTTGTGCACAACTGTTTAGATTTTAAAATTATTATTTATGCAGATCTCTTATTGTTTATTTTGCAACTCCAGTCATCTATTCCAGCTTTGATACAGTTGATTAATATTTTTAGTGATTTGTCTGGTTATTCAATTAACTGGTCAAAGTCTGAACTGATGCTGATTGGAGACAATATATCACATAATGTATTAGCTAATTGGCAATTTCAATGGTGCCTGGATTTCATTACTTATTGGGGAATACTTATCCCCAGAGAGATATCTCAAATGATTAATCTAAACTTGAACAAATTGACTAACAAGATCTCATGGGATATAGACAGATGGGCATTGCTAAAGTTGAGTTTGTGGGGTTAGGTTAATACACTTAAGATGAATACTATACCTCAGATTGTCTGTCATATGTGTAATTCCTCTATCTATACCTGGCAAATATTTTCAAAAAATTAATTCTCAGTTTTGTAAAGCAAACAAACAAAAATGTGGGTGGGGGTTCCTCCCCACCATGAATATCCTTGAAAAGGATTCAACTTTCCATCAAGGATGGTGGGTTTGGCTTTCCAGATCTTGCTTTATATCATCAGAGTTACTGTATTTGTTAACTTGTACTAAATTTTGGTCTTTCCCTCTTAGATTAGATTTTCCACCTTGGTCACTTTTGGAATCTTCTTCTCTGGATCCTCTTTCCAAATGGATGGTATTAGGCTCTCAGCATATTAAAATGGATAGGGGTCCTCCCACCCTTATTGCTGTTAGGGATGTGTGGTGGATAATATTGCATTGATTATGGTTTGATCAATTTTCACATGCTAAATTGACTTTATGGCAAAATCCTGACTTAAAAATTGGTAAGAAAATATTTTTGTGGTGAACGTGGATGGACAACTTGATTTTTTTTTACTTTGGATCAATTAGTTGGGGTTGATGGTGTGTTTTTGCCAGTTTTGGATTTGCATGCCAAATATTATTTGCCTGCTACAGCTGAATGCAATACTTGCAATTGCAACATTTGTTAGAATCTAGGTTTGGCCCTGCAGCTTTTACAGCTTCACAGTCTCCTCCACTATTGGAAATAGTTATTGAGGCTGATCAGTCATATCGACTTACAATCCATGTTTACAAATATACAGTAATACCTTGGATTACGAGTAACCCGGTGTGCGAGCATTTTGAAAGACAAGCAAAAATTTTGCAAAAATTTTGACTCGCTAAACGAGTGAGGTCTTGCAAAACGAGCACACCGGGTTACTCGCTGCCGGCTCTGGGCGGCTCCACACTACGTGGAGCCGCCCGGGAGCCGGCGCAGAGTGAGCGCTCACGCCTGGCCTCCGCGGCTTCCTGCCAGGGAGCCAGTAAAGCACTGCTGGCTCCATGCATGGAGGCGCTCCCGCCGCTCCCCACCTTTTCTTTTCCAGCAGCGGCTCGCCTCTCTGCGGCGAGCCTCCCGTGCTGCCATACCCGATCCCGTCGCATCCTGAAGCGGCTCCCTTTTCTCTTCTACTGTATGTGACGCCCTTTCGTTTTCAAGCGGCGGCTCGCCTCCCCTCAGCGAGCCGCCCGCGCTGCCAGTGCCGGTCCCGTCACATCCGGAAGTGACGCGACATGGAGGCGGCAGTGCTTTTCCGGCTCCCTGGCAGGGAGCCGCGGAGGCCAGGCACGCGGGCACTCACTCTGCTGGCTCCTCGCGCTGCGGTGCCATTTCCCTGCCTGGGAACCGGCATGGCAGCGCGGGAGGCGCCCGCAGAGCGAGTGGAGGTGCGGCGCAGCGTGGTCGCTTGCTCTGCAGGCGCCTCGCACTGCTGTGCTGGCTCCCGGGAATTCATTCCACAAGCATTTAATCACTGCTTTGCCGGTTCCCTCCATGGGGCTCCCTGCCAGGGAGCCGGCAAAGCAGAGATTAAATGGTTGTGGAACGAATCATCTGAGTTCCCATTATTTCTAATGGGGAAACTCGCTTTGATATGCGAGTTTTTTGGATTACGAGCATGGTTCTGGAACGAATTATGCTCGTAATCCAAGGTACTACTGTACTTATTATTGGTGAATTAATAGGATACACAGGGTCTTAAGCAAGAATGGAATAGGGAATCAAGCAGTCCTATTCTGTCTAATCAATGGATTATCACTTTAGTATCTTTATCTGAAGCGTCAATGAATCTCAGACTATGTCTTATTCAGTAAAAACATGTGTTCTGTGTCTATTGGACATCACAGCATCTCTTTAAAAGGTCTGATTTTTTTCCTTCAGAGGCTCAGCCACAAGGGAACAAAGGGAAGACAGAGGAAGAGGACAAACATTTATTTTTAAATATTGTTTACATTTTATTGTGCTTTTATACTTCTATAAATTTAGTGCACAGTTCTTCTCCCTGTGTGGGCACAGCACCTGTATGCATAGGGCTCAACGTGGGACTCAATGGAACATTGTCTCATGTCTCTTCCCTGCCTAAGCTGCAGAAAAGGTGATTGCTTCAAAGCCAATACCCCCTTGGTATTTCCTGTAACATAGTCACATGTGTGTATAGCAGTAGCAAAGGGGCTCATTAGTTCCTTCTATATAAGGTTATATATAACCTTATATATATAAGGTTAGGCTGAGAGTCAGTGACTGGCCCAAAGTCACCCAGTGAGTTTCATGGCCGAGCAGGGACTAGAATCCGGATCTCCTGAGTCGCAGTCCAACACTCTCACCACTGCGCCACACTGGCTCTATATGTGTTAACATCTCTGAAACAACAACAACAACAATGACATCCACTAATATAAATGTTCCACACAGAGAACCAGCAAAAGAGCTTCAGAAGTCTGAGGCAGGTTGTTCAACTGTCCTTTCTGGATCCCTTTCATGGTTTTCGTCTTTACTATGACCTTTTTTCTGGATGTTTCTTAGCCCTTTCTGATCTGCTCCTTCTGGCCTCTTGAAGGCTATGAGGCAACGGGGATCTATGATGAGAGAAAAACAAGTGTTAGATGCTCTGTCTGTCTATCTATTTGGTCTCTCACCTCCAATTAATAAAAAATAGATACAATTATGGAACATTTAGAGATGGGGAAAACTTCTCCACTAGTAGCCACCAGAGTGTGTGAGTTCATGTGTTGGGTGAGTAAAGAGCTCATTCCAGTATAAGGCAGAGGGAAGCAGCCACCTCAGGTGGCAGAATCTGGACACCACTACAGAAACTTACCTTGGAGCACAGGAAAGAAGTGGCAGGTGGTTCCAGACCCCAACAGTGGCTTTTCCCATTAAGGACTGGGAATACCAGTCCCAGAATCTTTGACCGGTAACTGACTATCCACATGTCATTTCCACTGAGAAGGAAACCTTCCGAGGCACAGTCAGTTTTTTCTACTGGAGATTCTAGTAGCCCCAGTCCCAATCCTCAGCAGGCAAACACACTCCACTAGGACCTGTCACCTCCACTTTTGCTTTCCTTGCCCCAAGGTAAGTCTCTCAGCCACAGGGAAAGGAAAGGGGGAGGCCGCAGTAGAAGGCACTTTGTGACCATCTTCTAAGCTTTTTGCAAGCCTTTATTAGCATTCAGTTAGGGTGCACGCAAAGGCTTGATCCCTTTCAGGATGATGGGATGCTCATGTATGCCTACTAACTGGTAAGTTTTTAACATTATCAGCCCAGCCCGAATTTCATTCTCCTTTCCATTTGCTCAGACAAGAGGATATAGAACAAATATTGAAAATAAAATCTATTGTGTATCGCAGGGGGAGATCAGGTGCTGTTTGCACTTACATATTTAAAGTGTTGAAATGGGGATCTGTCACCTCGAAGTGTTACAGTGGAGAGAGAATGTTCATTATGAGCAACTTCTCCCATAGTTCATATGGTAATATGAACTGCACTTGGTGGAATCCTTATTTTGACATATAACTCTTTCAGATGCAGGATCCCCAATCCCTGCTGAACTATGCCACCTGCACTGATTCTATTATGAAACATGCACAGCTTGAAGATTAGAAATTGGGTGCTCATAGCTGGAGGACATTGGCCGTAGGGATGGGGATAAATTCATTCCGTTCACATTTTAATGTGAACTCACCTAATTTTGTAATTTTGGGCCGCTAAGCGAATTGAAAGCCAGTTATCCTTCAACATTTGCACTTTCCCTAATTTTGCAGTGGGGTTCTCCAGTCAAAAAATGTGTACAAAAATATGCATATTAGAAAAAAATAATGGTCAAATATGCATTTTAGTGACGGGCGAACTTACTTTGAGTGAATTTGTTATTTACTTGGAAAGTAACAAATTCGTCCATGTGAGCTCGGATGAGAATTCTCCTTTAATACGAAATCTCATTTTGTGTATGCGTGTTTTTGTGCACATGCAATATTAAAGTGCATCTTGGGATCTGAAGTTTGGAATCACATAGTGTGGCATGATGTCATCCATCACCATGCCATGTGTCCCATTCTGATTGGTTGTTTCCATGTGGCCTGCCTGCATGCTGATGTCATATGATGTGTACTCATCATTGCCAAGTGCCAGTATGAAGATAGACCCACAGAGTCCTCCTCCTCCTCCTCGGAGCCAGAGGTGCAGTAGCAACAACGAGGGAAGCAGCTAAGAAGATTGCTTCCAGTAAGTTGGGGGTGGCATCTAGGTGGTAGGAAGACTGAAAATAGGAGGGGGATCTATGTGCTACTTTACTGTGCATGCTTCAAAGCTTGCAATCAGGTCTGAACTTGATAGCGAATTCATACATTGATCCAGGCTCACTACAAAGGTGTGCATTACGAATGGATGGGTTTCAGCCAGCGAGCTGACTGATTACGAAATTTGATGGCATCACTAATTATATTAGGGAAACTGCTTGCAAAAAATGGTGCATATTAGGCAAAAATGCACACAAAATATTTGGGGAAATGTGCACAAAAATGCTTATGAATTTCCATGCAAACTTTTTTAAAAATTATCAAAGATTTGGACAAACCCAACCTAAGACTGGAGAAATTCTTAAAGTTTGAGATGAACTGAATTTAAGACTGGAAAAATGAGAAACTGAGAGAAATTGAAATTGACAGATCATCTATCTCTAACTGAAACCACACCAAGCTTTTCAATCCCTCTCTGAGACGTCCTTACCTGAAGGGTCACACTGAGTTCTTTCCTGATCCACATCATAGCTGGGCTTCTCAACAAGTACTAAAATAGCAAGGAGGGGAACAATAAGTATGAGATATCCAAAGAAAGGGAGTTCCATAACTGCAAAACACTTTCTGCCCTTATCATCTTGATGTGCCATACAGATGGAATACTTGAAAGCAAGTTCTTAGGCAATGGATTGCAATGGAACCATAGAAGAGAAAGAAATCTCTTAGGTATCTAAGGCCAAAGCTACTTAAGGCTCAATAATTCAATTTCAGGTTTCACAACTGATGGCTCATCAAGCTGAATGTGACCCATCAGCCATATATTGTGGATTGGCAAGCCCTCTGTTCTGTATTTGTGGGAAAGCAGCTAAAACAGGAAGCTTATTAAGCTCCTGGCAGGTTACAATCCACGGTAGACTAGTTGTACCTGCCTTGGTGAGTCACAATTTGTGCAGGTTTGCCAACATCAGAACCTCCCATCATCATCATGATCATCGTCATCGTCATCGTCATCACACTTCTGTTCCACCTTTCTTCCATCATGGAACTCAAGGTGGCTACATGGGATTCCCAGGTGGTCTCCCATTCAAGCACTGACCAGACCCAGACCTGCTTAGCTCCAGCAAGGCGACTGCCTCATGTGACATGTTATTTGTCTCCTGTAACAAAGGATTATACATTTCCACATTTCTTTAATTTCCCCAAATCCAACCACCATGATCTGGAAATCCTAGGTTAACTCAAGCCCTCTGTAGGCATTCTAATCCTATATAAGCTCTTTGTGAGAGGAGTGGGAGCTGGGACAATTTCCAGGGTTCTAAATGTTGGGGGGAAATATCCACAGATAGAGGAGACTCTCCCCTCCACCCAATCACCCTCCACGTGTAGAGGGTGATGAAAATGGGGGTGGGGAGGAGCTCGCACACTTGCCCCTGCTTGCCTTACTCACATCTAGTGCTTCCACAGGATTAGAATGCCTACAGAGGGCTCCACATGCACCAATATGTGGAAATATTTAGTCTGAAGCTTATAAACAAAGGGTTGGATCTAGAGGAGCTTTGCCCTGTAATTAGGCGATGAGTACCTTTTTTTTCATTGTAGTGCTTCTGCTGATAATCATATAAAACTATTTTAGCTTTTTTCAAGTCAGATGGTACTTAGGATGGTACTTAGGCTGGTCCCAGAGAATGAGAACTACAAAGTAATTGACTAGGTTCAAACAACACTATAAGGGGTAGAGTGTGGGTTGTCATTGAACTGTGGGTTGTTGTTGAAATGTGGGTTATAGTGTTGTCTGAACCCAGCTGCACTAACAAGCTATGGCTCATTAACCATGAACAACCCATGAAGAGAATGCATGGTTTGTTCACTTTGTTGTTGGGTTGTGATCTGTGGGTTGTTCACCATGGTTTGTTATCTTGGCTGAGTTCAGACAACACAATAACCCATGTTTCAACAACAACCCACAGTTTGACAACCCATACTCAACCCTTGAGTGTGGGTTATTGTGTTGTCTGAACCCAGTCAGTGTGTCTTTTACTGACCTGCATTGTTTGGAGTCAAAAGGGTATGCAAAGTTTTTGAGTTAGAATTCATTGTTCTTAGCAACATATACTACCACATATCCGCAAATTAATAAAACACCATACCTTTTTAATATAGCTGACTGCTATAGATCAGGGGCAGGCTGAAGGTAGTTTAGATCCATTGGTATATCTCTGGGCTATTTGAAGTAGATTGGCAAATATTTCTGACTCCTTCCGCCAAGAAAAAATTATACTACTGAATGGAGAAAACTTTGTGGCAGGGAGTTGCAACCAGGAGTTAATTTTTGTGAGTTCAGTTCTAGTACTCAAAAGAAATTCCTGGGCTTAGAATTTTTTAATTCAAAGTATATGTCTTTTGCACCACACTCTGGTTGGTGGATCTCAGGGTGCTAATAAAAAACAAAGTAGATCCTGCAAGTCTGAAGTCTGCCCACCCCCGCTGCATGTGATTGGCACTACAGTTGCATTCCATTTTCTCCAGCATTTTTATGTAAACATTCCATTCCATTTGTAAAGAAAGGCATTCCTTCCACAACTTTCCCTATCTGAAACATTCATTCTGAAACAAGTACCAGAAGTTATTGGCCTTCTTGTGAATGCTCTAACAGGCTAAGATGATCACAGCCTGGAAAGCCTTGTAAATGTGGAGAGAGGCAAGAGGGTTTTGGCGTGTGTGTGTGGCGTAGTGGTGAGAGTGTTGGACTAGGACTCGGGAGATCCGGGTTCTATTCCCCGCTCAGCCATGAAACTCACTGGGTGACTTTGGGCCAGTCACTGCCTCTCACCCTAACCTACTTCACAGGGTTGTTGTGAGGATAAAATGGAGAGGAGGAGGAGGACTATGTAAGCCGCCTTGAGTTCCTTGCAGGATAAAAGGCGGGGTATAAATATAATAAAATAAATAAAATAAATAACATTCACTGGAATCATCGACGTCAACTCATAGTAGCTTTGGTATTATTAATAAAGGATTGTACCCCATCTTATCTCAAGCATTGAAGGTGGCTGACAACAGCTTTGAATGAAACAGCTACTGGTCCATTTCCTTTAAACAATTATGGACTCATAATGGAAGCAAAAATCATAGGAACAAAAACTAACGAGGAAAAGAACACAAGGCAGTTTTGATCACAAAGCTGTGAAAGAAATACTGAAGACATATTTGCCTTCAGTCTCTCTTGTCTTCCCCTCACAGGGCAGTGGTATTACGGAACACTGTGTTGGAGAAGGAATCAGTCCCAGAATTATTTATTTATTTATTATATTTATAATAATGATGGTGATGGTGGGGATTTTGCTTTCTTTCTTTCTTTTTCTCCTTCTGTATATATATGTCATGTGCTGCTAGTTATTGTGGAGGAAGGGGGGCTGGCTGGCCCACCACCACCTCACCCTTTCCTACCCCAAAGGAACCAAGACCCCCCAGAGATCTCAAGGTACCAGACTGCCAAGCCTCAGCTCCTTGCAATCCTACTTGAATCTCTGTTCAGGGACTCGCCTTCAATTCTGTAACCTGGATTTAGTTACTGAACCAAGCAGAGCAATCCACAACACCATGTGGGGTAAAACCAAACAGGTTTATTCTGGTAGCATTTAACAACAAGATTAGGGGAAATGAGGGAAGCACAAAAGAGAGAGACAGAGAGACATTTTGGCACACAGAAATAGAGCTGCAAAATAATAAAACCTGATTCCTTATATCTCTCAGGCACGCAACTTGTTACCTGAGGGTCCTCTTCCAGGGTTAGATCCAGCACAGCCCTGCCGCCTGGGAGGAACTATTCCATCTACCCGAAGGTCCGAGATGGGTAGCTCTCCACAGGGCTTGCCTCTACTAGAGCCCTCATTCAGCTAATTTCACCAGGAGCTACCTGGGGTCGGATCCTGATGCCCCCCCCCCCCCGAAGGCTTGGGGCCTCTCCTTGGCTTACCGCCATTACCCACCAGCCGGGTAGCCGGTAGCCACGCGATCCAAAGACAGAGACAAAGAGAAAACCCACGCTTTGGGAAATATACCTTTTCCCCCCTCCCCTCCTCCCTGTAGCTCTGCTGCCTCTCAGCCAATCAAGATCAACTTCACCTGGCCAGGCAGGGAGGGGAACTCATGAGTCATGACTCATGGCTTACTGGGCCTGAACTACATTTACATATGAAAGCCGGGTCACTGACTAGACCGGCTTTTCCCCGGACTTCCAGGCGCCATCCATAGGAACTATGCACACTTCGCCCCCTCAACTGGCCTTACTTGGTTTACACATGAGGAGGCATGTGTGTGTGTGTGTGTGTGTGTGTGTGTGTGTGTGCAGGAACCCTAAGAGGCTCCTTTTCTCCACAGTTATCATTAGACCAGGAGTTACACCAGCAGTTACTATCTGCTGCTTGTTGCTTTGGTTTACATGAATGCCCCCCCCCCCAGTTGAGTACTACAAAACCCTCTGAATCAAGAAGCTGATAGTCAACGGCAAGCTTACTGGTATCAGCACAGTAGCTCCATTTTCTGCCTTTGTCGAAATTGCTTGTTGTAGCACACCAGAACATCCTGGGCTTTGCATTCTCATCTGTGCAGGTATAGAACTTCCGTTTCTTGTAAACAAAGGGAAACACACAGGGCTTTCCATCAGAGTTCCCACCATGCTCTGTTTGGGAGAAATAAATATATAATACAGTCATGCCTTGGATTGAGAGCATAATTCGTTCCGGAAACGTGCTTGTAATCCAAAACACTCTTATATCAAAACGAAATCCCCCCCAAAAAAAATTTGTACAGAGATTTTTAATTTAAGCAGTACTACAGTACTTGTATTGCAAGACGTCGCTTGTATATCAAGTAAAAAAAAAATTAAATAAATATTTTAAAATTTGCCTGTCTTGCAAAACGCTCTCAAACCAAGTTACTTGCAATCCACGGTATTACTGTAGATGAACATGATGCCTCCCAATCCAACAGAGTGCTTAAATGCATTGAAACAAATGGGTTTCAGCATATTAAGTCAGGGATGAATTATGGGTGTAATCTTTCATTGATGTTAGAACACTTTTATTTCTTTTAATTCATTGAAGATTATTGTCGTTGTCCCCTTTCCTCCAGGGAGTTTAGAGTGAGATGCATAGTTCTCCCACAACCTGTTTTATCATCACAGTGGCCCTGTGAGGCATTTTGAGCTGGGAGGGGCATGGCCAAAGTCACACAGTGACCCTCCTAGCTGTGTGATGATTGATAGCTGGGTCTCCCCAGTTCTAGACAGAACTCTAACCACTACATTACACTGGCTCATCCTTCCTCTTGAAATTTCCCTATTGCAGGGGAGGAGCACTCGGTTGGGGGCCAAATGACCCCCACACCTGGTCCTCCATGGGCTGGATGATGTCAAGACATGTAGCCATGCCCCCTGACATCATTTGGTCATCAGCTGAAGCACCAGCTTTGGCTGGGGATCTGGCCTCAGTGTGCTTGGACTTCCAAATGATTGGCAATAACAGTGGGGATTTCCTAATTGGGAAGGGGAGAAGTGCACAGGGGAATCCCCACAGTTTTCTACAATCACTTGATCAGAGGAAACTGTGAGAATTCCTCTCCCTGGTAGTCTGGGGGAGCAGGGAGTTCAGGGAGGGGGCCTTAGCCAAGGCCCTGTGGGCCAGATGGGCTGGCCCGGGGTTCTTCGTTCCTACCCTATTAGATGGCAGTCATGTTTGGAAAGGTAAAACACATGGCTGGGATGGGACCACCAAAAGGCAAACAAGGCTTTTGGGGAGCTGTTTTGGTAAGCTGGCAGGCAGGAAAAGGCAGGCAGGAAATCATCCCTTCCCAAAGCAGATTCTCCATAGAAAAATCAGCCACCAGGCCAGGGTTTTTATACATTTATTTGCATGTGACATGTAGCTTGGTCCTTAATCTAGTTGGCTCTAGAGAAGGCGTAGTTCCCACAAACAACCAATGAGGTGGTTAACCAGTGCATGCAGTATGACTGCAGGTTCCTCCATACCAAAAGTAGTAGTAGTGGTGGTGGTGGTGGTAGTAATAAATAACAACCACTACTACTACTACTACTACAATAACAATATAAAATCCCTGCACTTAGAACACAAGTGTATCAGGGGAAAAGCTGGTCAAGAAGCCTTCCCCCTGGGATTTAGTTTTCTACATGCAGGAGATACTTTTTATATGGAGGAGCATTCTATCATTTGAGCCTCCCCACCCCTACTTGAGTCTGGAGTGGTACAGTCCAGAAGCAGGTTTACAACCTCCTCTGCTTTTTGTGAGGACTAGGCATGAGTGTATGAGCTTAATGATGAGTATTCAACATGCATTTTAAACCAGGTATCTATATGGGGATTTCCCTTACTCTTCCATCTGTATGTTAACTAATCTCCGGCAATAAGAATAAGGTTTACTATCAGTTCCTGATCTTTGTATTAGTAATATCTTTTGTAAAGATACCAACCTGCCCAGTCACTGAGGTCATCAGAGGACATTCTCCAGGTGGTTCCACATGGTCCTATGGCTCGATTGGAGTCCACCAGGAGAAGAGCCTTCTGTGTGGCAGCTCCATTTCTATGGAACTCCTTGCCTCTAGAGGTCAGGCAGGCTCTGACACTGTATAGCTTGCGGCACCTGCTGAAGACATCCTTGTTCTGGGAAGCCGTCCTTACTGACCAGCCACAGTTTTAATGATACCTTGTTTTCTGCATGTTGTCTTTATTTTTTATCTGTTTTTATCATTTAATTGTTCACCACTCCAAAATCAGCATAGATAGATATGGAGCGGTATACAAATACTGTAAATAAATAAATAAATATAGAGAAATCTTTTGTTAGCTGATTTACCAGCTGATTCTTGAGTACAGATCTGGCCATGGTCACACATGCTTTAGTTGCATCAGGCAAGATCCTGATTTAGGCATACGCAACTGGGCTGATGGAAGCAGACTCCCCCACCCCCTTCTCCGATGGCAACCCCTCCTCTCCCTTAAACATGCTAAATAAGGGGTCAGGGGACCCTGCTGAATGGAGTGAGCTGTGGTGCAAGGGGGGAGGGGGGTTCCTAAAAATCTTAAGTATTCCATATACAGACCTGTGGCTTATGCTGGCTTAGCTTGTCTGAGCATGGAAAGCTAAGCAGGGTCAGGCCTGGTTATTGCTTGGATGGGAGACCCCTCCTCTAGTTTCCTGCATTGAGCAGGGGGTTGGACTCCATGGCCTTGTAGGCCCCTTCCAACTCTATGATCTATGAAATCTATGAAATCTATCCTTGCTGGACTACCTCATTGGGACCAAGGAAAAAACCTACTTGATACTCATACCTAGGGACTGAAATTTCTGGGGCTCATCTTGCCTCCTCTCTAATGGCCTTCCACCATATGGTAATTGGTAACGGCTTTGGGATAGGCCACATATTCTGCTTATTTAATCTGTTATAATGCTGTGGATGTTATTCTATAGTTACTTCTGTTTTATTGAATGCTTTTTTTGAATATATATCACTGTTTTATGGGGGGAATTAATTGAACTTGTGCACTTTTAATTTTATTGTTTTTCTTGCATATTGTTTTATTGAGTATTGCTCTGGATTATTTTTAGGAATGGTGGGATAGATATTTAGTATTAGTAGTAGTAATAGTAATACTAGTAATAACAATATCAGCAGCATGGCTATGAATTGTGATGGTAGGTAGTACAGAAATATATTTGGGACATTCAGTCCTCCACAGCTAATTTTCTGTTACAATAAATCATATGCAGTTCTTGAGCTTAACCACCTCCTCTAAGCATTTTAAGAGTGCAATCCTATGCATGTTTAGACAGAAAAAAGTCCTAAAACTTTTAGACTTTCTTCTGTCTAAACATGCATAGAATTGCACCCTAAACATATTAACCTACTTTCTAACAATCACACCAGTAATATATAATGGAGGCATAAGAAACAAAAATAGAATTTTAGGAATAATTTTCATCTTTCATGCTGCCTATTTATTTTTGCATATAATTAATCACAGACATATATTCCTTCTTTTCAATACAATTCCTGCCAACTGATCATTTCCAAGAGGTTTAATGAAAGTAGTAATCACATTACGAAGTTTCCTGTTGATATTTAAATGAAGCATATTTGACTTTTCCTCATTTGAGTTTATATATATCCTTGCCATGATTCACCAACATCCTGTTCCATGAGTGGAGGGGAGAAACTGGCCAAATAGTGTACCTACACCTTTTCACTCTTCTGTTCTTGTTTGCCTTTTTTGCTGTCATCAGGTGGAATTTTTTATTTCTCTGGCTAAACCAGCCTTAAAACTATCTGGGTCTCAGCAACTAGACTCTCTGAGTCTTAGAAACTTTAGGTAGTGTGGGGATTGGCTATTAAAGGTGGGATGATGGGTGACCCCCCTCCCTCCAAAGAGACCACAAAATTTCAAATAACAGAGCTTAATTTTACTGAAGAAAAATGCCAATAGGAAAGAGTTTTAAACTCTGAATGGATACACAATGCACACACAAAACCATATGAGAAATAGTGAAATAAAACAACTAGGGCTGAATGCATCAAACTAACCCAACTAGACTGTGCCCCTATTTTATCCAGGTCCCTTCCAAGCATTAACTTACTGTCATTTGTCCAATGTCCAGCTCTCTCAGTCAGTCAGTTCTCCCTTCCAGCAGGTCTGACTCTTTCTTTCTTCTAGAACTCTGGGCTTCTTTCTTTCCTTCCTGCTCACTCTCCTCCCACCTTTTCTCTCTTTGCCTTTCTGCCTCCAGGCCTCTGGATTAGATCGTTTAAAATAATAATATATTTTTTTAAAATCTCCCCAACTCCAACCAATCAGGAGGGGAGTTTCTTGTTAATTTCTGCCAACAACATTTCTGTTTCCTGAATTAAAACTTTCCCCCTTTCCATTGACCTACCCCATTGAACCTCCTGCTTCCTCAGATAACTTCCTGACTTCTATAACTAAATGAAATGCTTTTTAAACTCTGAAAAGATTTAACCATGTAATATCCTACTACCAACATAAATGCCAAAAATGGAGGACAGTAGTTCTGTTCCTTCACAATCCTGAAACTTGGCTATATTCATAGTGTGTGTGTGTGTGTGTGTGTTTATAATGATGCACAATATTTTCGCAACACTGTTGTTGTTTTTACACACATTTGGAAATAGGCTCTGCGTTAGTATGATTTTGAAGCATCTGTTGTGTGTGTGGGGTATCTGTTGTGGGTGGAACAGTGGTGGCAAGGTTGGGGGGAAACATCAAACTAGGAGGAGTTCAGTTCTATGCATACTTGGGAGTAAGTCCCATTGAACTCAGGATTTACTTCTGCGTAAATGTACATAAGTCTCTCTCTCTGAGATTTTCTAATGTTGGTGAGTATGCTTTTACCTCTCTCAGAGCAACGCTTCCAGTTGTGGTCTTTGTCATAAGTACTACTTGTGGCACACCATAACCAGCCAAGCTTGGATCCATCCTTGGTGCAGGTAGAATATGTCTTGTTTTTGTAGATAAATGGAAAGACACAGGCTGAAAAGTCTGAAGCAACAGAAGAGGAAGTCGGGAAACAGGCACAGATAATTGTGATTTAAATGCGGTAACACACACCATTTAAACTTGATTTACTTTCCACAATGTTGTTGTTTACAAAAACAATAGCATGTGGGTGTACAAGAGTTCTTGGAATTCCAGATAATAGCGCATTTTTAAAACTGGCCCTTGAACTGCAGAATTATAAACATGTACATAATGTTTATACATTATGTATAATGTATACGCAGAAGGATTTTTCCCTTCCTCAAAAACTCGGACATACAAGCAAAACTTACAAAGTTGCAACTGTATTTGGGGGGGGGGGGACCAGTTCATTGTCCTTTACCTTTCATTAATACTGGAGCTACAGGACAACAAGTGGCATTTTGTACACAAATCATTTTCAAAGCAAGCAACATCAAACACATTTGCAGAAAGGCAGTGCTCCTCTTATCTGAACTGGAGCTTTCTCCCCCCCCCCCCCCAGAAGCAATGCCTATAAACCACTAAGTTCAGAGATAAAGATAGCAATATGAACATTTCTTAGATAGGATGATCAGAGATTCTTTCACTAAATCTTAACACTCTAGAGCAGAGCTGTTGAACCTCAGGCCTTTGGGCAAATCTGATGCTTTAGGGTTACCCAGATGACCACATCTCCTTCCCCTGACCTCGCCCCCTTTAGTTTCCACCTATCATTTGGTGGTTTCCCAACTGTTGTGCAGGACTGTTGCTTTTTTCTGAGTCTAAAAGGTTGAAATGCCTCTCTCCTAAGGCTTAGTTACTGGCAGTAAGAGCTTTACGCCAAAATATGCTGCTATTTTTAGAATTTTTGCCCCACCCCTTTGCCTTTGCCCCCATCCACCACTGGAATGCAGCCCCCAAGAGCTTCTCCTAAACTGAATCCAGCCCTTGGGCTGAAAGAGGTTCAACACCCCTGCTTTAGAGTCTGGGAGCAGATAGGAAGGGAAAGGTTACTTGATTAGTGCCCTGTGCCAATGTGCCATATAAACTGCTCAGTGAAGCACCTGGATCTATCTGCTGCCTACGACAAGAGAGTAGGGAGCAAATCCCAGGTGGCATTTCTTTCATCCCGTCTACGATGTCTACCCTCCCAGTAAAACAATGATATGCTGTTCCTAACATAGAAGGGACTAGGATATTACAAAACCCACAATCCAAGTTCCTATGTTTTCTCCCAAATCAATGAGTCACATTCCTCCCTAATTTAGCTGGTAGTCGGATACACACTTACCTGGCAGTAAGTCCAACGGAACTCAATGGGACCTACTTCTAAATAGACGTACATGCATAGGATTGAACTGCTAGGCTGCAATCCTAAATACACTTCTTAGGAAATAAGACCCGTTAAACCCAGTAGGACTTGCTTCTGAGTAAACATGCATAGGATAGCACTGAACATTTCCAGACATCTGTACTCTTGCTGTACAGGAGCTTCCAATCTAAAGGTAATCAAGCAGAAATGTAGCAAAATTCAGGGGGAAAGAGGGTTGTCCCTGTTTCAAGGTGTTCTGGAGGCAGAAGGAAGATCTTACCTAGATGTGCTGCACTGAAGGGCAACACGACCCAGATAAAGACTAGGAGTCGGGTGATGGACCACATAGTCGCTGTTCACTTAGGAATTTGAAGGAGCCTGAGATTCCTCATGGTGTTGTTTCTGGAACAGTCTTCACACACCCTTAATTAGGATTACAACACACTCTTTAATACTCAGACAGCTCATACATAATTATGGTGCTCATACCAGCCAAGGGAACCTCATCTACCTTATACTGGTCTAGGCCATAACAGTCTATGTTCCCATTATTATATTTCTGGTACAGGTTCCCCCTTCTGAAATTTCATCAAGCTAATAATTAAAGCTAGGTCTGAGTTGTTGTAATCCATTGCTATCTGCCAGATCCCAGAAGCAATGGCTCAGCTCAGCTTCAGAAACATCTCTACGTCATTCTGAATGACTGCTCCTAAAAAAAGTGCTATAAACCTGCTCTCAACCTCCCTCTACCATCACTGCTAAATAAAAAAAAATTTCACAATGCCCGAACATGTAACTGTGGCTCTCAATCCTAATTGACTGGAAGGACACTATTCCCCTTGGGGGAAATCCAGTGTCACTCCATGTCTGCAACAAGCTCAAAACAATGAGTCCAGTGCAGTCCAGTGCACCCACTGGTTGCAAATCGGAGCATGGCCTGATTTAGTTCTCAGTGCCTCCTAGTAAAAGGGAAGTGAAGCTCAGGAAAGTAAATAACATGGGCAATTTGCATATGCTGTTGGAGACGAGTCTGGAAATAAAATAACAAGTTTTGCAGAAATTTACAATTTTCAGTCACTGGTAATGAAGCTTGTCTTCATCCAGCCAATTGACCCTGGTGCCTCTATAGCCGTTCTTGCTAATCTTGTTGATCTACTTGAGCAACAAGAATAAGCTAATTACCATCCTTCCTATTCCCTTAGGGCTGCTCCACACATTATGGGTTTTTTTTAGGGGTACACTCAAAACATTTTACATGTACACCTACAAACTTAAAATAGGAATGTGACAAGACATGTGAATCATACAGATGGATGCCAGGGAGACTGGACCGGCTGACTGAACATGTAATTTGCCACAAAATATGTGAAGAGGCCCTCACTATTTGTGATACCTGGTTGTGAACATGGGCAAATGGGAGACTATTGAGCATGTCTTTGGTTTATTTATTTATTTATTCATTTATTTATTTGATTTATACCCCAACCTTTCTACCAAAAATGGCACTCCAGGCAACAAGATTAAAACAATAAAACACATTAAAATGCAATAAAAATGTAATTACAGACTATAGTGAAATTTGAAGTAGATTTCAAGGTTACTCCTCAAATGAAAGGCTGAGAATTTTTTTCCCCCCTACTGAAGCAGAAAGACTTTTGATGAGACGAGCCACAACAAGAAAAGGGTTTGGCAGCGGGAAGGTTACTTCTCACATTACTACTTTCAGTACATACCAAGGCTGAGGTTTCTTTCTATATTTCCAGGCACATTTTCTGCACCATTCCCCAATTCCAGAGGGAACTTGTTTCTAGACATTTGCATGTAAATTATACCAATTTGGTATAATTGAAGGTGAGTTTAACAAAACCAGGAGGCGAAACTGGACCACGTAGCAATATCCTGCCTACATTCCTATCCTTTACCCATAACTTAATTAGTGCAGTTCCGTATTTAACAACTCATCCAGCTGCCATAGGCAACAAGGAATTCCATGCAGGTAAGTGAGTGGACTGGTGGATAAGGAATGCATATCATTCTTGGTTTCTCTGCTGGCTGAGGAGGAGGAAATCCTGTCCTTCAGCAATTTCTCTCTCTGCTAGCACACTTGGTGGCATGCCCAAAAATATTACCAGCCTGCTAAATGGCTAGTATTCCGGGTTTCCATACTGGACATGACTAATACTGAGCAAATTTGTTAAACCAAAATTGTAGGCTAGTTTCATGGCCTAATTTCAAGTCTGTATATTCATGTATGTCAACAGACTGCTAATGGAAGAAACAAGCACCCAGATGAGATGCACCCAGGTGCACCCAGAGTCTGAAGAAGGCACATTTTAAGGCTGCAGTTAAAATGTGCAGTTTTTTTAAAAAAAAATTAAATGTGCAGTTAAAGGCACATTAAAAGGCTGCATTTTAAGGCTGAACCAACAACTCTTTTTAATAGCAGTGCTGGCTAGCCACAAGAGCAAATTGAATTCAGTCTATTAATTTAATTTAGTATTTATTAAACCAGGTTTTGAGAATCTGGTCACATCATCACTTTGTTATGTGTATGGAGGTCTCCGTGTTAAATGGATGTGTAAAAAGCTTTTTATTGGGGGGGGGGACTGTAAACAAGGATGAATCCAGCAGGCAAAGTTAGCTGAACTTAGGTGCAATTGAAATCAATAAAAAAAGTAGTCATGATGACTATGTGAAGTCCTATTAATTTCAATGGATTCTAAGTGCTACTAACTTAGTTTGGATCCAACCCATAGTTTTCAGTTGGGAGGAACATGTATACAAGGTTTAAAATTAGTTATGCGACCCCCAAGCAAGGATGAATTAATATTCCCCCTTCTTCCCTCCCCATTCCTTTTTCCTTGTGTGTCGTGTCTTTTTAGATTGTAAGCCTGCGGGCAGGGACTGTCTTGTTTAATTGTTGTAAACCGCCCAGAGAGCTTCGGCTATTGGGCAGTATAAAAATGAAATAAATAAATAAATAAAATGTCAAGGGATGCATTTGAAGGGAAGGGGGAGGTTGGGGAATTAAATGAAGATGAAAATATACATGTGGTAAGTTGTTTAACTTATTTTACTGGTTGACAACTTCAAGAGTTCTATCACATTCATGCCTGCTTATGGGCTACCCATGGGCCTCTAGTGGTTGGACTGAAATTAATAAATTGCTAACATGTACATTAAAAAAAAGAAGCAGAAGCAGAAGCAGAAGAAGCAACAGTAGATCTGGCCAAAAGGGTATGGACAAGAGACCTGGGTTCAATTTCCAAAAACAACCTGAGGGAATAATGTTGAGAAAATAACAGAATCCCAGACTCAGTTTGCCCATCTTGCAACTCAGAGTAACACTGCTCTGCTTCACGGAACTGGTGTGAGGAAGAATATTATTCACCCGCTAGAATGACCTAATACAGTAAGCAGAAGGTGTGGCTAAGAGACCCTGAAATCCCATACTTATTCAGTATTATTACGCAGCGTCTATATACTGCTTGTGTAAGCATAAAATGCTTTATGTTATTTTTACTAGGAATGTGGTGAGAAATCAAATAGGGGCATTTGGAAAGCAAGTCAAGTGCTCTGGTTCAATTCCACATGAGTAGGTATGTCAGTCGAGCAGGGCCCTGTTCGTAGCCTGCCGCTAGCAGGCTACAAGCATTGCGGACGTATAGGTGGGAAATGAAGAACCGAGACCATCAGTTGGTGTTTAACTGGGCCACATTTATTTACATATTTACATACAAAGAACTGCAAAGGGATCGAGTGCGGGTTATTCTATTCTGGCCTGGTAGGCCGCTCTGTTATGCACTTGGGCGGAGCATCCAAAACCGGGAGGTGGCGAGGAATTCCGCCGCCTCCCCCTTTTGCACTTTCCAGTGTTGGGAGCCTTTGTTGCGTCGCACCCTCTCGGAGTCTCACGACAACAAGCTTGGCGAGAACAAAGGCCTCACAGGCGTTCTTGACCCCCAGCTGTCTGAGTCTGCTGACCCATCCATCTGAGGCATCATAAAAGCGCCTGTCACCTGAATGGTGCCAGGGATGCTCACCTCACCCTATCCATACCCTAACCCGCACTTACCTGCCAACTATCTATTTGTGACCATTTTTTCCCTGTGTGCACTAACTAAAAATTCACCCAACCCTGCAGTAGTATGGAGTAGGCGAAACGCGCTCACCCCTCTAAAAGGGATAAGCCAAAATTCCTACTCGGCCCCTTAACGGCGACCAGAGGAGCCCATACTGAATACAGGGCGGGCGGGAGGGAGCTGCGAAGAACAAAGAGGGTGTGGGGCGGTGCTGCAGGTCCTAATATAGGCTCCTGCAACCCCGCCCCCTCTACCTGAGCGTACCTGCGAGAACTGGTGAGTCCCGCCTCTTCTCCCCCCACGTCCGCAAAATTTCTCCCCGCCCACAGCTGTGCGTGATGCGGGGGAAGGTCATTAGGACAGATAATTTGGGTGTTAGATTCCCTCTGAGAAGAGACTAACCCCACACTCTTACGAAAGGTTTGGGATCTTTGGCTGAGGTAAAATGCACGCTGCTGGTTGGAATGTGCCCTTTTACACTTAAACAAACCTACACACACATACAGACTCCAGAAACAAAAGTGTTGTTTTATTAAAGAGGAAATATAGAGTAGGTACAGCATCTTACTTGTTGGTAAAGCAAACCCAGTGATTTCAGGCAGCAAAATATCCTTACGCTACAGTTCAAACACACTCTATATTCTGGAGGAGAGAAAGTGTCCCTTTTGGCCCTAGCAGCCTGGATAGAAGAAGGGGTGGAAGAAAGGCTTCCATCTAAAGAAGTTCTCATTACTATACTACCTGTCCACTGAAGCTCCCTGCAGTGAATCTCCTGCTGTAGCTCCCATGGAGGCGGAAGGTGCTCAAGAGATCTGCGTTCCAAGTCCTGCTTGGGTGTCTTAGGATGACTCTCCCAGCTCACGCACCTGGCACACCTGCCATTGCAAAAACCCTGTGTTCTTATACCTTCCTCCTGCCCTCCTGGCAACTGTGAGAGCAGCAGGGGCGGTCTTTGTCCCCCTGATGCTCTTAATTCTTGCTGATTGCCCTATAATTTGTGTGTTTGCATCCCTTGATGGGTGTCATAAGGAAAACTTTTTGTTGGTCTCTGGCCTACATGATGAGTTTAGTCTGCCTTACGTGAGGAGTTTTAAGCTTCTGGTTGAATCTGCCTAGTTCGGGGCGGGCTGTTTTTAGGTTCTTTCAGGGGATTTCTTCCTGTTCCTTTGGCTATGTGTTAATGTGATCACTGCAAGACTCCCGGCCTATGAATCCTATGCATTCATCAGGCTCTCAAGCACTCTCCATTCAAAACTTCATTCGCATACCTGTGCGCAGGCTCCAGCAGCTGTTCACTTCTCGTGAACCCGAACTTACCCAGCTCGTATTGGGGGCCTGCTGTGGTCTTCCTTGTGAGCCATAGTCATAACCAAATGATCATAACTATATCCACTCATAACACAAGCAGGGCCTGCTCCACCCACACCTGGAGCACCCACTGTCGATTCCGCCAGCTCCTTCCCTCTGCAGGAGCACGCCAAACTTATCTTGGGCAGGAGAATGGGGAGGAGCTGGCAGCAAAGGTGGCAGTGAGTGCTCCAGCTCCCTGTCAGAGAGCCTCCATTTCCACTGGGACTAGAGGTCCTATATTCCCTAAGAGCATAAGAAGAGCTTTGCTGGATCAGACCAAAGGCGTATCTATCTATCTATCTATCTATCTATCTATTTATTTATTTATTATATTTATGCCCCGCCTTTTTTCCTGCAAGGAACCCAAGGTGGCTTACATAATCCTCCTCCTCCTCCTCTCCACTTTTTCCTCACAACAACCCTGTGAGGTAGGTGAGGCTGAGAGGCAGTGACTGGCCCAAAGTCACCCAGTGAGTTTCATGGCCGAGCGGGGACTAGAACCCGGATCTCCCGAGTCCCAGTCCAATGCTCTCACCATTACCAGGGCCCATAGTAAGCATGTAAGCAGGTAGGACATGAGTACAATAGAACTCTCAAAGTTGTGTTCCCTAGCAACTGGTGTTCAGAGACACACTGCCTCCAATACTGGAGATAATAAATAGCCATCATGACTAGTCGCCATTGATACCCTTTTCCTCCATGAATCTATCTAATCCTCTTTTAAAACCATCCAAGTTGGTGACCACCATTACATCTTGCGGTAGCAAATTCCATAGTTTAAGTATGCACTGTGTGAAGAAATGCATCCTTTTGTCTGTCCTGAATATCCCGCCATTCACCTGCATTGGATGACCCCAGGTTCTAGTATTATGAGAAAGGGAGAAAAGCATGCCTCTATCCACTTCCTTCACACAATGCATAATTTTATACACCTTTATCATGTTCACCTTACTTGCCTTTCCCCTTAAACTAAAGAGCTCTGAACATTGCCCCAATGATCATCACTTTACACTTGTGTACATTGAATCACATTTGAAATGTTAATTCCCATTGCCCCAGTGTGGAGAGATCCTTGTGGAGTTCTTCATTGTCCCTTTTTGTTCTAACCACCCTAAATAATTTGATGACATCAGCAAGCATGGCCGCTTCACTGCTCACCCTTTAACTCCAGAACATTTAAGAAGTTCAAATGCACTGGTCCCAATACAGTTCCCCGGGGGACTCGGCTATTCATATTCTTCCATTGAGAGAACTGTCCATAGATTCATATTCTCCACGTTTGGTTCTTTAACTAGATGTCAATCCAACTATTCTTTAGCCAGTTAACAATCCATAAGTCAATCTCTCCTCTTATCCCATGACTGCTAAGTTTGCTCAGGAGTCTTTGATGAGGGACTTTGTCAAATGCCTCCAAGTAAAGCATGTCTACCACATCACCCCTATCTCCATGCTTGTTGACACTCTCAAAGAACTCTAAAGGTAAGTGAGAAAGGACTTACCTTTGCAGAAGCATGTTGATTCTGGTGGGAGTATTTCCATTGGGGAGAAGGCCCTCTGACATAATATAACATGACTAAGTAGCCTAAAAACTCACCATTGCTGCTCATTAAATAACAAGGTCTTAACCTGGTGCCTAAAATCCAGCAGTGATGGCACCAAGCAAATACCCACTGGGGAGGTCATCCCAAAGCCAGGCCTTCAGACTACTGGAAAGATGCTGCAAATCAGGATATTTAGGAAATCTGACCTCCCTGTGGTGTGATCAGCAGTAAGGCCTACCCTCTTGGCCTCCCGTATTATGATCTGGCAATACGTCATAAAAACATGTACACCCAGCAACTCCTGATTGGCCAAGCATGGCCACTTAGGAGCTCTTGCAGATCGTAACCTGGAGGTATGGGCATGCCTGAAGGACAATTCCGAAATAAAGGCTAGGCTGGCTGTTCCACAGGGCTTCCTTTGAGATAGAACTTAGGTATATTACACTTCCCTTGTAATATACACTTCCTTGCACAAAGTTGCTTGGTACGTTCCCACACATAACCAGCCAGCAACTCAGTAGGCAGAGTCTCATCTCTCCCACCCATTACGCCAGAAGAATAGCTAAGGTGGAAAAGGCCCCAGGCTAAAAAATATCAAGATGACCCCTCCATGTTTACACAGCCGCTCATGCCACGAGTTAGTGCTCAGGAGGATCCTTACATGTATCCCCTCTGCCACAGTGCTGATACAATAGCACTGCAGTATTTCCAGCTTATGGAAGTGTCACCCCCCCCCCCCCTGCAAGATGCACCACCCTCTTTGGCCCTGAGGAGCTGCCATTAGATATTCTAAGGAAGAGGGGGGTTGTGAGATAATTATGAGGGAAAGTGGAATATTTTAGAGGGGAAAGAGACTGGGGAGATGGAGACCACAGGGAAGTGAATAAAAAGCATCAACTAGAGAAGGCAGTCAAGAAGTGAACTGCAATACCCCACACTCACACACACTGAAGTCCCTATCAAGGTTGTAGCATGTAGTTTTACCATGAGAGATCATATCATACCTTCTCAAACTGGGGAGAGGTAACGAGTGGGGTACCACAGGGCTCGGTCCTGGGCCCAGTGCTATTCAACATTTTTATTAATGACTTGGATGAGGAGGTTCAGGGAATGCTTATCAAATTTGCAAATGACACAAAGTTGGGTGGAACAGCTAATACTCCAGTTTGCAGGACACGGAATAATGGGCTCAAGTTACAGGAACCCAGATTCCACCTAAACATCAGGAAAAATTTCCTGACGGTTAGAGCAATAAGACAATGGAACCAACCAGGACCGGTGCAAGACAGTTTGGCGTCCTAGGCAAGTTCAGGTATTTAGCGCCCCCCCTCCCACTTGAGCCCTCCCTCCCTCCAGCCCTATGCCCAAGAAAGCCCGCAGCCCACGCGGGGAGGAAGCGCTCAGCGCACCAGCAGGAGGAGTCCCAGCCCGGCTCCTGCCACGGATTGAGACGCGCGCGCGCCTCCGCAAGCAGCTGCCCTTCTAGGAGGGCAAGTTCCAGGAGCTCGCTGCACCCACCGCCGTCTTCTTCCGAGCCTCGCTGTTGCCAGCCCAGCCTCCTCCTCCTCCTGCTCAACCCGCGGTAGTTCCGGGGCGGTGGCTCGGCTCTCCCCCCACCCCCCTCACCGCGAAGGGTGCAGAGGAGGAAGAGGAGTGTCCCCGCCCCTGGGGAGGACTAGGAAGTCCGGATCCATCCGCTGCCGGTGCTGGTGTTTGGTGGCGCGCGCCCAGGGAGCTGGAGAGGAGCCACCACGGGAAGCGGCGGCAGATCCTGCCCGGCTGCCGGTGGGCTGGCCGCACCCCCTTTAGCCCACATGCCCTAGGCAGCCGCCTAGTCCGCCTAATGGAAGCACCGGCCCTGGAACCAACTACCTAGGGAGGTGGTGGGCTCTCCCACTCTGGAGGCATTCAAGGTGCAGCTGGACAGCCATCTGTCAGGGATGCTTTGACCTGGATTCCTGCATTGAGCAGGGGGTTGGACTCAATGGCCTTGTAGGCCCCTTCCAACTCTACCTTTCTATGATTCTATGATTCTACGATATAAAAAAAGAAACAGGCATTGCACATGCACATAGACTCCACTAGATCCCCTCAGCAACGTAGAATCTGTCTGAAAACACTGGAGTACTGGCAGCATTCTAACTTCAAAATGAAACTGAGCATGCACTGTGTAACTTTGCCAGCAGCTGTCCTCTTTAGTGGGGCCAGAAAACTATAACAACTTTTGAACCACTGTTCAGAATATCAGCAATCCAAGAAGGATTGCCTTCCTCAAAAAGGCTAAACAAGGTATACGAGTAGTTCCCCCCCCCAAAAAAAAAAATATATTGAAAGAAATATGTGATATGCCCAATTATAAATTGGAGTAAAAAGGGTAACTGTGTCAATCTGCAGCAATTTTTAGCTTGTTGTACCTGAGGCAAATTTTTATTGGATCAAATTTTACATGATCATAGACTCCATGATGTAGATCATGGATGCAAAGTATCAATACCTTGATACTTCACATCCAAGATGTATAGCAACACATGCCATTTTTATAAACAATGGAATTTGGAGGCTTATAATGGCAGAACCTATGGGGGGGGGAGAGACCCATCATTGACAGACCCCGTGTCACACAGCTGCAAGATCCATCTGGGGTTTGCTTGGCTCACAGTCCATTTCTTGTGATCCTTCCTGGCAATTTTCTTCTTCTCCTCTGGTGCCTAACCTAAGTTTCTAGGGCCAGAGTTCATTCCTCTCATGCTTGCATCATCTTGCTGCCTTTTATGCCCAGATAAATCTGTTGCTTTGTATATCCAGATAGACCTTCAGTCCCTATAAAGGAACCCCTTGGGGTTTTCCAGCTGGCTTCCATTCTTGCAGCCCAATCACTGTGAGCTCAAAAGATTGGCCTGGGACACCCTGCTGGATTGGTGCATGGGTCTACAGATATATCATAGATAGGGAATGTGGTGCAAAACTGAGCATGCTTGTGGTACAAGCACTCAGTTCAAGGCTGCTGTGCATCTGCGTTGAGTTGATGAGTCCACAGAATGCCAGAACCATTTAGCCAGAACAGGGGCTAAAGAAAGAAAGAAAAACTCCATCCAATCTTAAACACACATACACACACACACCCATGTGCAGTGGTCCCAGTCTGGATCAAGGCCCTGCATGCTTAACTAAAGTAAAAAAAAGAAGAAGTTAGGATCAGCTACACGGTGCACATTTAATATAGCATGATGTAACGGCCCTGAGAGCCAACGATGTGTGATAGTTTGAGTGTTAGACAATGGGCATGGAGATCCAGGTTAAAAACTTCACTCAGCCAAGAAATTTGTTAGGTGATCATTGGGCCAGTCACTCTCTCTCAGGGTCACAGTAGACATGACATCATTCCACACAAGTAGTAACAGGTGGATTTTGTTTGTTTGTTTAAGTAGATAACAGGAATGAGGAGTAGGGCCAAAACAATATAATCCTTTGAACCCACTGTGCTCCCAGTCAGGACTGGGGCCGCTGTGCCTACTATCTTGCATTGGAATGCAAAGTTTCCATCGGCAAAGTAGCAGGCACAGGGGCCATCCTAGATACAGAGAGCGAGAGGGAGAGAGAGAGCAGGGTACCAAATTGGATCAGGGCCCTAGACCTGCTATTTACTTTAATAATAATAACAACAACAACACGGTTGCTCATTTTGTGCACAGCACAACCTCTAGTTTGCCTCTCAGCCTGACATACTGCTTCAGAACCGGTCTGAAGATATGATAAGGAAGAATCGTTTAAGCTGTGTCAACTCCCAGGAGGAAGGATGGGATAAAAACATGTAATAAATCAAGTCTCCGGATTATGTGATTATGGATTATTTGATTATGGATTATGTAACCATGTGCAAAATGCATGACTTTCACTACTGCATAACCTCACCCAGTCCACACACACCTAGAATTAAAAAGCAATTCTGTGTGGTTTCCACGCAGGCTTGAATTTAAACACTTTCCTTTCATGAATTAATTTTTGCCCTGCACCCACTTCACTGGGCTCATAGTATTTTATTATTTACTCATTGGGTTGGATCCAGATTCACGCTGGGTCCACTGCGCGGGTGGAAGCAGATTTCCCCACCCGCTCCTTCCCGCTGCAGCCCCTCCAGCCCCCTGAAAATGCCACGCAGAGAGTCAGGAGAACTTGCTCTGTGGGGTGAGCTGTGGTGTGTGTGAGGACCCCCCAAAAAAAACCAGCTGGAGAGACCTTCCTCTTGCAGAAGAGAGATCTTGGATCCAAGCCATTACATTCATTTATTCATTACATTGACCTCCAAGGTCCCTTCCAACTCTAAAATTCTGTATTTTATCCTAAGTGGGGGCATCTGACTCTCCCCCCCCTCCCACTGAATTCTAGCAACAACCCTGTGAGGTAAAGCAGCAGTCATTGGTGGCTCCAATATCAGTGGGGTGGTGTATCCACTCTAGGTTTCAGCCTGAACTTTAAAGGAACTATCTACAGTGCTGAACCCTAACTCCAAAATAGGTTCAGCACCATGGATGGCTACAGTAAATTTCAGGCTGAAACCTGGAGTGGATACAGTACCCCACTGATCTTGGAGCCACCAGCCTCCACTGAGGTAAGGAGTGACTGGCTCATCGTTGATCCGTCTATGTCATGGCTGGGGGTGGGGGTTGGATGGTTCCTCCTCAGAGGAGGACCTAGAACCCACAGAGATGGACGATGCCACAGAGCCACCCCTGTTGGGAAACCTGGAGGTATGTGGGCCCTCTGGCAAGATGACCACAGGTCTGTTCCCACAAGAAAGCTTTTCCTTGGAGGCAGAGGCTGGGTGACCACCAGCCCCCGAGAGTGTTGTTGCTTCAAGAAGCAGGTCAGGGACCTTTAAGAAGTGCTCAATTAGAAGGAAGGACTCCTCAGGAGCAAGGCTTGTAAGAAGCTGCACCTGAGCCCAGCGTGAGGGTCAGGAAGCTCTAGCAATATAAGCCTACAGTATCAGTTTAGCAATTATTGTACTGGAAATAACATCTTATTTTCAGCTCCAGTCTCTTGTTACTCTGACCTTAGCTTGTGTTGGGATCTCTGTGCTACTGACCACGGGGCTCCTGCCTAACTCTGCTGTTAGAATGTGTTTCTACTTGATTGATCTCCCACATTTTGACCTTTCCTGTGCCTTAGGCCTCTCTCTGGAAAATCCCTATTTGCCTGATAGAACTATGCTTGACCATTTTCCAGCTAAATTGATTTTCCTATTGTATTCATCCCTGCATTGCCAAGCAAAAAGCCAGAGCCAGTTAGAACAGGGCAGATGGGGCCAGTGGACATGATCTCACCAGCCCCATTCCATTGGTTCATTTCAGTTTGAATGAATACCTGAACAGGGCTTGCCTTTGAAAAGGTACAGATCTCATGAAAAGTGTGTGTTCATAAGAAGCTGCCTCATTTCAGGTCAGCAGACCATCTAGCTCAATATTGTCTACACTGTTGGATAATAGGAACAGCTCTACAAATCCTCCAGGCACTAGGGTGCAATAGAGAACATGTTGTATCATCAGCTGCTTCTCTTGTTCATCCCCCTTGTTGTCCTGTAACTTGATTGGTTCCTTCCTCCTACTCCCTTCCCTTCCTCTTATGCTCTGCAACAGGCAACAAAAGGTTGTGCACCCTTGCTCCACACTTACCAGCAGGGCCGGATTAAGATAGAGGCTATTGGAGCTGCAGCTCCAGGCCCCTACCACAAAATAGGCCCACAATGCCTGGACCCGCGGCGCGGAGAGCCGCAGAGAAAGCCACACGCGCGCAGTCCTCGGCATCTGCACGTCCGGGGAGGACACCCAAATCCGATCCCGCCCGCTCAGAAAGCGCTTTTGATAAAAAGAAACGGATCACTGGGCCACGCGCGTTACAGCTGCTGAATAGCAGAGCTGTGTGACTGGCTGCCGGGCTGCTCAACAAGCTGCCGCCCTATTGGCCCATGGCCTGAACTGCCGATCTCCGTGGCAGCAGCAGGCAGAATGGCGACAGCAGGCACACGCCGCAGGCAGCGCCGCTCAAGAAGTGGCAGCCGCCCAAGCCCAGCACAACCCCGGGAGAAAAAAGGCAGGCCCGGGGATTCAGGCACGAAGCGGCAGCCTCCCCCCCCCCCCGCAGAGCTGGGATGGGAGGTGAAAACGGGAGAAGCGAGTGGCTGCCGAACATGGCGGAGCCGCTCTCAGCGGGAAGCGGGCGGCCGCCACACAGCTGACCGGCGGAGCCGCGTCCTTCACTGGTGAGTGGGGGACCCCGACCCGATCTGAAAAGAGATCCTGGGAAGTTCAGGTTTCCCCCCCCCCCAGCACAGCTCCTTGAACACACTCAGCCCACAAACACCCGCAGTTTACCCCACACAAAGCACTCACACAGAGCAGCCAGACAAAAGCAAAACACTCTTATAATTTGTATTTATTTATTTATTTATTATATTTATACCCCGCCTTTTTTCCTTCAAGGAACCCAAGGCAGCTTACATAATCCTCCTTCTCTCCACTTTATCCTCTCAACAACCCTGTGAGGTAGATTAGGCTGAGAGTCAGTGACTCTTTTATAATGTATTTCAGTTTACCCCACACAAAGCACTCACACACACAGAGCAGCCAGACAAAAGCAAAACACGCTTATAATTTGTATGTAGCCTTTTATAATGTATTTCAATTTTAGACAGCAAAAAAGGTAGTACATTCTTATTTTTTAAACCCACTTTTGCCATCGAAATAAAATTCCATCCTCCATTTAATCACTTATTTATTTATTTATTGCATTTATACCCCGCTCTTCAGCCAGAAAAGGCTCTCAGAGCGGCTTACACAGATTAATAATAAGACATTCCCTGCCCTCAGGCTCACAATCTAAAAGACATGACACAAAAGGAAAAGGGATTGGGAGGGAGGAGGAAGAATGCCAAACTCAGGCACCAATATAATGTTTGGCATTCTTCCTCCTCCCCCCCAATCCCTTTTCCTTTTGTGTCATGTCTTTTAGATTGTGAGCCTGAGGGCAGGGAATGTCTTATTATTAATCTGTGTAAGCTCTGTGACACGGAGCACCTTTTATCAGCTTAGGCTGATATACCAACTTCATCCTTATCTGGACAGAGATAGCCTAGCTACAGTTATCCATGCTCTGGTAACCTCTCGTTTGGATTACTGCAATGTGTTATATGTGGGGCTGCCTTTGAAAATGGTCCGGAAACTTCAGCTGGTCCAGAATAGGGCAGCGAGATTGTTAACGGGGACTGGCCAACGAGAACATATTATGCCAGTGCTTTCTCATCTGCACTGGCTGCCAGTCTGTTTCCAGGCCCGATTCAAAGTGCTGGTACTAACATTCAAAGCCCTAAACGGCTTGGGGCCAGGGTATCTGAAGGATTGTCTCCTCCCATATGTACTTGCCCGGACACTAAGATCTGCATCAGCAGTCCTTCTCCGAGAGCCCCTGCCAAAGGAAATGAGGCAGGTCGCTACCAGAAGGAGGGCCTTTTCTGCTGTGGCACCCCGGTTATGGAATGAGCTCCCCAAAGAGGTTTGCCTGGCGCCTACTTTGTATTCTTTCCGGCGCCAGGTGAAGACCTTTCTATTCTCCCAGGCATTTAAATCATTTTAATCATCTTAATCATTTTAATTTTGTAGTTGTTTTTAACTCTGTTATTTTAACTGTTGCTGCTAGCTTTGTTGTTTGTTTTAATCTGTGGTTTTAAATTTTATATTTATTTTATATTGTATTTTATGGTTTTAACTGTTGTAAACCGCCCAGAGAGCTTCGGCTATTGGGTGGTATAAAAATGTATTAAATAAATAAATATAAATAAATAAATAAGCCCAACTGTACCCATTGGGGCTTATTCCGAAATAAGTGTTCATAGGATTGCAACCTTTATTAGGTTAGACTACAACCCTATCAGAAGTCCCTCACCCATGCATTGCACTGGCCCTGCCCCCAACATCCCATTCCCTACGTGGTTTTGCCTCTCCTGACCTGTGTGTATTTGGTGAAGGTCTGGAGCATTCTGCTGAATGTGTGTAGGGTCCTGTTTAAACCTTCACAGAATGTGTTAAAGTTAAAGGGGCAGAGCTTGCTGGGGGCAGAGACATTAAAGGCAGGTCTGGCTCATAGATTCATAGATCATAGAGTTGGAAGGAGCCTACAAGGCTATCGAGTCCAACCCCCTGCTCAATGCAGGAAACTAGAGGAGGGGTCTCCCATCCAAGTAATAACCAGGCCTGACCTGGTTATTACCTGTTTATATGGTTTATGTTTATTTAAAAATGGTTGTTGTGAATGTTCTATTTATAACGGTTTTATTGAGTTAACAAGCTTATTGTTTACAAAAAAAAGAAATATTTTCAATATGTTTCTGTTTTGGCACTTTAATGGTAATTAAAATATTTAATTTGTTTTAATATAAAATTGCGTCTTCATTTTATTTATTTCCATAAAAAGGCCCACCAAAATCCTCAGCACCAGGCCCATAATGCTCTTAATCCAGCCCTGCTTACCAGCAGCATCTCCCCACGGCTTTAGACAGGAGTTTTTCCCAGCCCCACTTGGAGATGCCATGGATTGAATCTTGGACCTTCTGCATGGGCTCTACCATTGAGCTGTGGCACTTTCTTCTGTGTCCTCCAAGTGCAATCCAAGGCAAAGGACAAACAGCAGCTACAGTCTTGTAAAAGACTTTATTCCTGGTTGTGGGTAGATGGAACTAGAGGAACTCTAGTTGCACCCCATTGGTGAATTAGCATAGTTGGTATCACAGATGTCAAGGACATTGGTCGATTACCAAAACCAATCTGGAAAGACAGGCAAACTGATCACACACACACAGTTCTTGTTGGCTGGGATTCTGACATTATACCCCTCAAGGTGCCAAAAAGAGAAGGTTGAGAGAAGTCTGCTTTTTGAGAGAGGATGTGTTTAGAATGCTTTGTTCCTTGTGGACCATTGTTCTGAAAATGACAGACAGCCTAGAGGTGTTCCCAAGTAAGAAACCTGCCATGTTTCAGAAGAATATGTGCAGAAGTCCATGTGGAAGGAGGGTTCTCAAAGTTTGGGTGGGATTGATTCGCTTCCCCTTCCATCCCCCTGTGGTATTTTGGGGCAATTCATATTAAAATGGAACACATCATGCAAGTGTCCCTAGGCAAGAAACCTGCCAAGTTTCAAAAGCATAGGTGCAGCAGCTAGGGTGTTATGATGATTGAAAACATGCCATTGCTCACATCTATAAAATATTTGTGTTGCTTACAGTATTTTTACATACTATGGAGCATTTTGTGGACTACTGCGGCAGTGACTGGATTTTACATGTTTGTACATTTGTATTTTTGAATATGAACTTAAATGCACCTTTGGGTCATTACTGAAGTTTGGAGGAGAGAAGAGGGGTGATTTCAGGGATGATAGCAGCGTGGAAAGCTGTGAAAGGAATACTGTATATATTTCCGTTGTTCAGCAAGCATATTTGTAACATTGTAGATGGGAAAACCAAGGCAGGATTGAGGACACTGGTGGGTTCAAGCCCTCACATAGCGGACATGAAGCGCCAGGCCTGTAGGGAATCCCAAGCAAGAAAAAGCAAATGAACAAGGACCTGATCCTGGCATATGCTAGAAAGACTTTATTTCTGATTGTGACACGGATAGAAGCAGGACTGAAGCAGTTGGATTGGATACTGGTCAGCTCCCTTTGGAAAATTGTCATAGTTTGAATTGCTGGTGGTATCCGTTGCTTGGATTAAGTTGAGCCAACTGGAAAGAGAAGAGAGGAACACAGAATAGTCACAATACCTACTTTGAAAGACATTGAACTGGGACAGTGAAACCACAACCAGTGACCCAAAGGACTCAAAAGGGCCAAGCAGTCTCATCTACAAACTAAGAAACAGGCTTGAAGTAGTAAGAGATGCATGCAAGCAGGTTTACATTAGTGGCTTGAACAACCCTGTGGGGTCAGAGGCTCAGAGCGGTATCACAGATTTATTTTTATTTTTTTAACTTCTAAAGTACCCTTCATCCAAACTGATTCCAGGGCAGTGTAGCAGACATAAAGGCAGGGGTGGTCCACAAAGTTGAGACAATTGGCATTGTCTGAGTGTCTGACTCACCAGAGCAGAATTCTGAGAGGTGTATCAAAATATGATCACTTCACTGATGCTTGGTTTCCCTTTATTATGCACATGAACGAAGAGTCTCAAAGCCTGGTACCCCCGGAAATCTCACCTGATGTTCTGGAGGGAGTTAATGCCTCACTGCATGAGGGGAGAGTTTTAGGAAGCGATCCTATGGTCACTTACCTGGGAGGAAGCCCTACTGAACTCCACAGGACTTACCTCTGAGTAAATCTGCATAGGGTGGCATTATTAGACAGTTGCATGTAACTTCTGGAGTGTTGAGACAGCTAAGAGTTTAAGGTGCAAATGACATACATGTCTATTCTGTTCTGTTGGTTGGTTTTCAAAAAAGTAACATCAAATAGAGAGGGGGAGAATTGTTTTCGGTTTACATTTGAATGTGAACTTACCTAATTTGCATTTCCTGAACCAATAGGTAAACCACAATGCAGGTATACATTGATATTTGCACTTTTCCGAATTTTGCAATGTGACTCCCTCATCAAAAAAAAAATCGATACAAAAATGTGTATATTAGGGGAAAGTACGCACAAAAATATTAGTGAAAACAACACACAAAATGGTTTTAAAAATCGCAAAGTGATGTGGAAAGTGGATGCAATGAACTTATGGTTGGAAAAATGTGAAATTGAAATTGACAGATCCATTCACTCCTACCAAGAACACACCATTAACATCTAAAAAGAGAGTGTCCACATGTGGAAACTTCATTTATTTTTAGCTGGAAGCTTCCTACTGTACTTCAGATGGAATTCCTATCTCCATCTAGTTCTTCGGAAGAATAACATGACCAACCAAGATAAAATATCACAGGGCCTATTTATTTATAATTTTTGCCCATTGGCCCTTCCCACACAACATTTTTTATACATGGATATCACAGCAATATAAGAGCATATGTACAGTGGTGTGTGTATTCTGGCATAGGCGATGATGGGGGTATACTGATTTCATGTGCAAAAGGGGGGCATGAACAGGAAATGCCAAACCCACTTCCTGCTCTTTCTCCAATACATCCTTTATTTCCTAGCCAGATGTTGATACTAGAAAGTTCGCCCATCTGGGGGGAAAGATGCATGGAGTGGGGAGTGGTTGCGTGGAAAAACTGGGGGGGATCAGGATGATTTAGCTAAAGAAAACAGCCTTTGGAAAACACAGAAAAAGCAGCAGAAAGGAACATGATTGTAAAAGCAGGATATACAACAAAGAAGGCAAGGCAACTGGTCACTCAGCCTGAGAAGTAGCTGGTTCTACTGTATTACTTGGAGAATTCTCACATTAAGCTGTCTTTCCTGACAAAACACTTCCTCTAATTTACACCCTAGAGCTCCAATACTCTTTTTCTGCTCTTTCTCTCTCCAGTTTTTCCTACCTGAGGGATCACAATATGTCCATCTGGAATCCACATCATAGTTGCTGGTGAGAGAGCACCAGGGCTTCTCACTGGATGACCCATCACTTGTACAAGATGAGTAAGATTTGCCTTTCTAGATGAAAGGAAAGACGCATGGCCCAGTAGGATTTGAATCTAGTCCTGGAAGGTATGGTGAGAAGAGTGAGAAAGATGGAGAGATGAGCACCACTTATGAGAACAATCCTTCCTTAATGCTTATGCTGTCAAGTGCTCCGGGCACACACACAGAAACTCTAGCCCTATATTTTCTTTGCTCTATTCTCCTTTAACACATTAAGAGCATCAGCAACCAGGGATGTTGAAGAGTCCTTGGTCTCGAGTCACGAGTCGAGTCACGAGTCTTTGGACCCGAGTCTCGAGTCCGAGTCCGAGTCCTTGGTCCAAAATGGTGACTCACGAGTCACGAGTCACGAGTCACTCCCAAAGCTGACTCCACGAGTCCCTATTAAAATCAATGGGGGTACTTGCTGGAACCAGAAACACACTCAGAGCAGTCACAAAGAGTAATCTCAGGTCCTTCTTCTGCCTCTCCCAAGTATGCAACACATCAATCAAAATAAATCTTGACACACTGTTGGGGCTGCACTCCTGGTAGCCGTCCATAGTGGCCGAGCAGCGGCACACCTCGCTTCCATGCGCTCTTCACCAGCAATCACGCTCCTCTCCACTCCTTCTGGCACAGCCCAGGGATGTTGAAGAGTCCTTGGTCTCGAGTCCCGAGTCGAGTCTCGAGTCCCATTAAAAATATTGGGACTCGAGTCCGAGTCGAGTCAGAGGGGGGACTCAGTCCGACTCACGAGTCGAGTCCTCGAGTCCAAGTCCCCATCCCTGTCAGCAACTAGAAGCAAAATGCTTGGTATCATGGATTTGCAACCCAAGAATAATACCTTTCAGAAAGCTTGGATGGCTCTTTTGTTCTTCTCCTGCTGCGATTCAGCAGACAGGGATTCTGCCCAAAAACTCGTAATGACCCATATCAAAATCTGATATGAAGGACAATCCCTTTCCCTTGAGTTATTTTGAATTGCAGACATTTTACCTGCTGCCTCTATGTTCTCAATGTGTCAGGCATACATTGACCAGGATTGTATGCCTGGTCAATGTTGGCCTTCGAACCAGTGCTCAGCTCATTTTTCTTCTATTCTGAGTCAAGAAAATTTAATTTAATCCTGTGGCACACTACCTTTTCTGCACTACAGACATGCGAGACATCCCCTCCCTAATTTAGGCTTACACTAGCTAGAGTAGCAACAGGACTCTCTTACTCAGATTTTTCTATTACAGGGCTAAGCAACCTGGCACCCCAGCTGGTTTGGACTACAACCCCCATCAGCCCCAACCAGTACGGCCAATAGTTGGGAATTATGAGAATTGTAGTCCACAATATCTGGTAGGTACCGGGTTGCCTAACCCTAGTCTAGAAACAATTTACAACCTCTGGACACTGGTTGCCAATGCAACAGTCCCAGCTTACGTGTGTCAGCGCAGTAGCTCCACTCCTTGGCGCTGTCATAATTTGCTGTTGTGGCACACCAAAAACTCCCATTCTGAGAGTTCTCATTAGTGCAGGTGTAGAATATTCGGCTCCTGTAGATGAAGGGGAAGACACAGGGCTTGCCTTTGGAGTTCCCGTCATGCTCTGCAGATGTGGGAAATAAGAGGGTAGACCTTCATCAAGGTTTGTCAAATATGGGAGACTGAAGGTCCTGGATTCAACACCTGGGCAGGGCCACTGCAGCTGCAAAGGCCAGGGGCAACACCCAACATCTTGAGACAGTTACCATAGCTGCAGAGGCCCAGTAGGACCCACTGGCATTGAAGCCTGCCTTTGATTGGGCCCACCCACTTGCCTACCACCTCAAGCTGGGTTTCCCAAGCAGTAGCAGTGGCAGGGCCGGTGCTACCATTAGGCCAACTAGGCGGCTGCCTAGGGCGCCGGGCTAAAGGGGGCGCCAGGAGTATAGGGCTGGAGGGAGGGAGGGCTCAAGTGGGAAGGGGGGGCGCTAAATATCTGATCTTGCCTAGGGCACCAAACTGCCTTGCACCGGTCCTGAGCAGTGGGCAGTTGGGAAGCTACCATTTTTATGTTCCCATGATGCCACAGAGCAACATTGTATCAGGGCATCATGGGAATGTCAAAATATCTTGCAGCTCACAGGTACCACCAGAAATCACAGCGGTCCGATGACTGGAAGCTGGACAATACGAGGTTTTTTTCAAGGACTTCAGTTTGAAATATGGAGCGCAATTTGCATTTTTTTTAACCACCAGTGGGATTTGCATAAACCAGCACCCAGAAAGCATGTGGTTTTAGTGCGACTTGCATGATATGCACAAATCTTGCTAGAGCCATGTGCTTTGCAGGTGCCGTTTTTCGCAACCATGGCCATTTTTGTGCAAAACGGCACCCAAAAATCACATGCTCTAGCAAGATCTGTGCAAATCTCACTAAACCACTTGCTTTTCAAATTGTGGCTCTAGCAAGATTTGCACAAATCTTGTTAAATGACGTGCTTTTCGGGTGCCGTTTTGTGCACAAACAGCTGTTTTTGTGAAAAATGGTACCTTAAAACCACATGGCTCTAGCGAGATTTGCACAAATCGTGCAAGTCACATTAAAACCATGTGCTTCCTGGGTGCCAGTTTGCCCAAATTTCATTGGTGGTTAAAAAACAACAACCCACAAATGCTGTCCACCTTACAGATGGAAGTCTGCGAGCTGGCTCGACTCGCACTGCAGTGAGTCGTCACTAGTGTGTGGCCAGTCAATTGGAATCCTTAGGCTGAACCAAGAAAACATGGTGGATTTCCACCCCCCCAAAATGGATTAATCACACATCCCTACACAGTCACACTGCTACTGGTAAACCTGCTACTGGTAAACCAACTGTCAACATCTCTGGCAGCTCACAGGTACCACCACAATCAGAGTGATCTTTTTTGCTGCTCACTGCTACTGGTAAACCTTCCAGTTGGGGAGAGGCACTGATGTCAGATGGGGCTTGCTGGAGAGAACTTTGCTGGGTGGGGGGGGGGGGGTGACACCTCATGCTGGCCTTGGAACTGGATGAAAAAAGAAGCACCGGATGTTCTCACCATGGGTTTCTGACGGACTGCAAAGTATTGGTATTCTGGATAGATAGGAAGGGGACTGCAACTAGCCAAAACACCATATGCTGTACTGGCCTGATGTAAAGCCTTTCCATCCTGTTATCTCCTACCTTGAAGGGAGCACACCTTCCATTTAGTGTCCTGGTCATAGTTAGCTGTTGTGGAACACCACAGTATGTTATCTCCAGCTCCCTCCCTGGTGCAAGCAGAGTACGACTTATGCTTGAAAATGAAGGGAAAGGTACATGGGCGATTTTCTGAGGAGGAAACAAAAGGTGTGAGAAAAAATACTTTTTAAAAAGTTACATTAGTGAGGAAGCCTGTAGTGAGTGGAATCACTACATGGCTCCAGGTTCAACTACATTCCATTCACCTGAAGAGCAGGAATCACATGCGTGCCACACATCCATCAGAGCAGGGATGGACAACATGTGACTCTCCAGGTGTTGTTGGACTGAAACACACATTGACCCTCACCTCACTGGCTGTCCTGCCTAGGACTGATGGGAGCTGCAGTCCAACAAAGTCTGGAGGGCCACACATTCCTCGTATGTGCCTAAGGGCAAGAGCTCATCTATATATATAAAAGAAGTCCTGACTGACTGACTGACTCATCAATGCCCAGCTCAAATTGTTTAATCCAGTAGGAACGTGAAATTTTGAAGGAACATTGTTTTTATGACATAGACACCCGCTAAGGAAGGATTTTTGGAAATTCCGTCCCTAAGCGGGTGAAAAAGGGGGGGAATCACCCCACTCTCATATCTCCTATCGGCAAAATAACAAGGGAGCAGTTATGCACCTCATAATTGCTGCTGGAGCCAATAGGAGCAGTTATGCAAATAGCCCATATGACACTTAGAATGGTCGTATGAATTCCTGCAGGGGCCAATAGGAGTGGGTATGCAAATCTCCCCTAGGCCATTTAGAATGTTCTCTAAGGGGGTGAAAAAGGGGTGTTTGCAGCCCGTGTGTATGCAGGATGCATGGGCTGGAGCACCATTTGGCATTGGCACACAACTAGAAAAGGGCATCTCAGCCTCCTTCCTGAAACTAGAGTCACGCAGCAATGGTGGGTTGGGATGGGGAGAGACAATGATAGGCCAGAAGCCCTGACATGATCCCTGCCTCTTTGCAGCTTCTATGGTTAGCAGCCCAGTTTTGGTGGCGGCGACGCAAAACCTCTGCTGTTGTGAGGAAGGTGCCTGAGACTGTGCCTGCTGCAGGATCCTTTTATACTTGGAGCACTGTGATACCCTTCCATGTGTCACATCCCCCCAGGAGGTGTGCTCCACAGTTTAAGAACCATTGATATACATGGAGGTACATGGGCACATGGATAGGCTCCTATAAAGCAGTGGCCATGCAAATCCCCTATGCCACCAACACTCAGGATTGTCACCCCAAGTTCCCAGAGCCCTTAAGCCTGGGAACTTGGGCCTTATCTATCATGATTCTCCTCCACTTTGTTTGTTTGTTTGTTTTCCCCTACCTGAGGGCTCACAATATGTCCACTGGGGGGACTGACTGTAGTTGCTGGTGAGCGAACACCAGAGCTTCCCAGTAGATGCTCCATCTGTTGTGCAAGATGAGTAGGACCGGCCATTGTAGATAAAAGGGAAGATACATGGCCCTTTGGGCTTTACATCTAGTCCTGGAAGGTCAGAGAAAACAGATGTGGGGGGTTACTTTATGACAATAATGTTTCCTGGATTGTGTCATACTTTGGCCTAACATTCAGGAGCAGAACATTCAGAACTTCAGAACCTTTGCTTCGCATTCAATTATCTGCCATTCTACCAACTTCAATCTAAGGCAGGGATGGGGAATTGGCTGGGGCATGCTGGCAGTTGTAGGCCTTTTTGCTGTCTAAACATGCACAGGATTGTGGCTTCAGAAACTATTTCACTCCTTGAGGGCTTTTGCCCCACCCCACCCCTTTTAGCCCCCCAAACCTCAGCTGGGCCATATTGGAAGGAACACTCCTACACTGAGCTCAGAATCCATAGCCATTTGGTTGCTTCCAACCTTATGAAAATGGTACTGGATATGTCAATGCTGAGCAGTCCTATGCTGTACAACACTTCCTTTCAGTTTCCATCTGCAGCGGCTCATGTACCAACTACTGTAACCTCGCATGATCTAGAACTGACCCCCCTTTGTCCAGCCCTACTCATTAACTGAGCACTGGCTCCCAGCTGGGCAGCCTTCAGTAATCTTACTTGTGTCTGCACAGTAGCTCCACTTCTTGTCCTTATCGTAGCTCCCTGTTGTGGCACACCAGAATCGGCGGTCTCCAGCATCTTCATTGGTGCAGGTAAAGAACGTCCGGTTCTTGTAGCTGAATGGGAAGACACAGGGCTGCCCCTTGGAGTTCCCTTCATATTCTGTAGATGTGGGGAGCCCAAAATTAAGAGGGGAGAGCTTAGACATGGTTTGGAAGAAGGTTGAAGGCTGAAAGTTCTACCTTCGAACGCTAGCAGGAACACAATCATCAGGCAATTTCGTCATTTCCTGAACTTCGGTTTGCGTTTGAAAGTGTGCACCTACACAAATGTCCATTTCCAAAAGTGTGCACTTGCGCAAATCCCTGCAAACTGTAGGGATGTAACCGCTCGCCTTGAAGGGGGCATAGCGGGCCGAAATCGGCCCCACTCATGCACGCCCAAGACTCGCAGGCCTTACCAGGTAGCGGCCCCGCTCGCCTCTCCACGACGAGCCGCCGGCACCCACCACGACAGTCCCGTCACGTCGCTTCCTGCTGCGACAGGACCCTGCTTCGCCAGCGCAACGGGACCCGCGCTGCGTGTTTCCCATAGAAACCAGGGCAACGGGGCTTAAAACGGCCATTTTAAGCTCTGTTGCCCTGGTGTCTATGGGAAAGGTGCAGCGCAGGTGCCGTCGCAGGGTACCGTTGCATCACTTCCGGCCAGACGGAAGTGACGCAACGGGACTGTCGCAGCGGGCGCGGGCAGCTAGAGCGGCGCGGAGAATCGCTCCACGCTGTGGAGGATCGAGCAGCGGGGGGGCACTACGGAGAGGAGAGGCAAGGCTGGGCGGGGGGCCCAGGTACGTTAACATGTCATCTCTACTGCAAAGTCATGCCAGACGGGGCAGTTCAAACTAGATGAAGTTTAATAGCTCGTGTCAGCAAAACGGATGAACTGCTATGGGTGCTTGATTCCAGAGCTTCTAGGCACATGTCAAAGACCAAAACTATTTCTGACACTTTAACTGTACATAGCTCCAAACAGAATGTATCTTTAGCTAATGGATGGAGGTAAAATACAGATCTCTGGTTCGGGCAGGGTACATTTTAACTGTTATGGGGTGGGAAAACAAGAAGTATTGTTTGTTCCAGACCTAGAATCAAACTTGCTAAGCGTTCCACAATTAGCCAGTTCTGGTTTTGAAGTTTCTTTTACTGCAAGTAAAGGTGTAATCATGCAGGGAGACAAATTGTGTGCAGAAGGGATATTGTAAGATTCTTTGTATGTGATAAATCCATTTGAAAGCACTGAAACTGCAAGCACAGGCGTGACAAACTGTAAACCTCATGAAAATTGTGTACACTTGTACCATAGAAGGTTTGGTCATGCTAATTTTAGGGCCATTTCCAAAATGCCAGAATTGTGTCGGGGCATTGTCATGAAACCTTGTTCAAATTATGTAGAATGTACTGTGTGTAGTCAAACAAAATCACACAGGGCAAACATTGAAAAGCATAGTGACAGAGTAACAAAAAGAATTTTTGAATTGTTACACACTGATGTTGCAAGACCTTTTGAAGAAAGTCAAGGTGGTAACAGATATTATTTGTCTATAGTTGATTATTTCAGCAGGTTTGGTTTTATGTATTTGCTTAAGCACAAAACTGAAGTGTTTGAACGGTTTAAAGCGTGTGTGACATGGGCTGGCAATAGATTTAAACAACCTATTGCCACATTGCAAATAGACCGAGGGGGGGTGGAATTCCCAAGCAATGCATTAAAACAATTTCTTGTGGAAAAGGGGATAGAACATTGCTTAACACCCCCTCCTCACCTTTTCAAAATGGAGTAGCTGAGAGAAAAAACAGAACACTTCAGGATATGATGCAGGCACCATTGCATGAAACAGGGAATGGGTGCACATTTCTGGGGTGAAGCTCTTACCACTGCAAATTACTTGTTAAACAGACTTGTTTCATTCTGTATCTGGAGTTCATTTGGAAAATTCTTCTAAATACACTTTGCCCCATATTTTGCCATTCTTGCATCACATCTCACTTCCATTTCAATCCCTATTCAGACACCTGGTCATGCTCACACTTCAAACACTCCAATTCTTTACCCTAGCTGACAGCTACCCAGAGACTGCCAGGGTTGTGAACTTGGTTTGTAAGCTGGAAAGACAATACAGGGTAACAATTTCCCACCCATCCCTGATTCCCCCTCCTCCAATTTCAAGCTGAAAAGTCTTCTGAAAGTACTTTCAGCTCAACCTTACTTTTGATGGACTCAGGAAAATCATAGATGTTCTCACCATGGTTTTGAGAAGGACTGCAAAGAATTGGTATTTTGAATAGATAGGAAGGTGACTGCCATTAGCCCATGCACCACTGTATGTGTACTGGCCTGATGTAAAGCCTTTCCATCCCATGATCGCCTACCTTGAAGGGAGCACACCTCCCATTTAGTGTCCTGGTCATAGGCAATTTGGGGGAACCATTCCCCCCCTTTCCCCCTCCCCCAATTTGAAGCTGAAACATCTTTTGAAAGTACTGTCAGCTCAACCTTACTTTTGATTGACTTTGGAAAACGTTAGATGTTCTCACGATGGGTTTCTGACGGACTGCAAAGTATTGGTATTCTGGATAGATAGGAAGGGGACTGCAACTAGCCAAAACACCATATGCTGTACTGGCCTGATGTAAAGCCTTTCCATCCTGTTATCTCCTACCTTGAAGGGAGCACACCTTCCATTTAGTGTCCTGGTCATAGTTAGCTGTTGTGGAACACCACAGTATGTTATCTCCAGCTCCCTCCCTGGTGCAAGCAGAGTACGACTTATGCTTGAAAATGAAGGGAAAGGTACATGGGCGATTTTCTGAGGAGGAAACAAAAGGTGTGAGAAAAAATACTTTTTAAAAAGTTACATTAGTGAGGAAGCCTGTAGTGAGTGGAATCATTACATGGCTCCAGGTTCAACTACATTCCATTCACCTGAAGAGCAGGAATCACATGCGTGCCACACATCCATCAGAGCAGGGATGGACAACATGTGACTTTCCAGGTGTTGTTGGACTGAAACACACATTGACCCTCACCTCACTGGCTGTCCTGCCTAGGACTGATGGGAGCTGCAGTCTATGCAGGATGCATGGGCTGGAGCACTATTTGGCATTGGCAGACAACTAGAAAAGGGCATCTCAGCCTCCTTCCTGAAACTAGAGTCACGCAGCAATGGTGGGTTGGGATGGGGAGAGACAATGATAGGCCAGAAGCTCTGACATGATCCCTGCCTCTTTGCAGCTTCCACGGTTAGCAGTCCAGTTTTGGTGGCGACGACACAAAGTCTCTGCTGTTGTGAGGAAGGTGCCTGAGGCTGTGCCTGCTGCAGGATCCTTTTATACTTGGAGCATTGTGATACCCTTGCATGTGTCACATCCCCCCAGGAGGTGTGCTCCACAGTTTAAGAACCATTGATATACATGGAGGTACATGGGCACATGGATAGGCTCCTATAAAGCAGTGGCCATGCAAATCCCCTATGCCACCAACACTCAGGATTGTCACCCCAAGTTCCCAGAGCCCTTAAGCCTGGGAACTTGGGCCTTATCTATCATGATTCTCCTCCACTTTGTTTGTTTGTTTGTTTTCCCCTACCTGAGGGCTCACAATATGTCCACTGGGGGGACTGACTGTAGTTGCTGGTGAGCGAACACCAGAGCTTCCCAGTAGATGCTCCATCTGTTGTGCAAGATGAGTAGGACCGGCCATTGTAGATAAAAGGGAAGATACATGGCCCTTTGGGCTTTACATCTAGTCCTAGAAGGTCAGAGAAAACAGACGTGGGGGGTTACTTTATGACAATAATGTTTCCTGGATTGTGTCACACTTTGGCCTAACATTCAGAAGCAGAACATTCAGAACTTCAGAACCTTTGCCTCGCATTCAATTATCTGCCATTCTACCAACTTCAATCTAAGGCAGGGATGGGGAATTGGCTGGGGCATACTGGCAGTTGTAGGCCTTTTTGCTGTCTAAACATGCACAGGATTGTGGCTTCAGAAACTATTTCACTCCTTGAGGGCTTTTGCCCCACCCCACCCCTTTTAGCCCCCCAAACCTCAGCTGGGCCATATTGGAAGGAACACTCCTACACTGAGCTCAGAATCCATAGCCATTTGGTTGCTTCCAACCTTATGAAAATGGTACTGGATATGTCAATGCTGAGCAGTCCTATGCTGTACAACACTTCCTTTCAGTTTCCATCTGCAGCGGCTCATGTACCAACTACTGTAACCTCGCATGATCTAGAACTGACCCCCCTTTGTCCAGCCCTACTCATTAACTGAGCACTGGCTCCCAGCTGGGCAGCCTTCAGTAATCTTACTTGTGTCTGCACAGTAGCTCCACTTCTTGTCCTTATCGTAGCTCCCTGTTGTGGCACACCAGAATCGGCGGTCTCCAGCATCTTCATTGGTGCAGGTAAAGAACGTCCGGTTCTTGTAACTGAATGGGAAGACACAGGGCTGCCCCTTGGAGTTCCCTTCATATTCTGTAGATGTGGGGAGCCCAAAATTAAGAGGGGAGAGCTTAGACATGGTTTGGAAGAAGGTTGAAGGCTGAAAGTTCTACCTTCGAACGCTAGCAGGAACACAATCATCAGGCAATTTCGTCATTTCCTGAACTTCGGTTTGCATTTGAAAGTGTGCACCTACACAAATGTCCATTTCCAAAAGTGTGCACTTGTGCAAATCCCTGCAAAGTCACATTTTCACACTTTAGTGTATGGGGGAAATTCACATTTCTTGTCACCCTAAGTGAACTTTTTAGGGGGGGGGATGCTTATTTATCAAATGGGGAAGAGTTTTGCACTTTTAAAAATTATTGTTTCCTGATTGGGGTGTGGGGTGCTTGCATTCAAGAATGCAAACAATGTGAAACGAGCTTTGAGGAAGAACCGAGAGAACCTCAATGAACTCGAAAATTACATGTTTGCCCATCCCTAGGCCAAAGCTGGCGGTGTTCATGAAAAGTGACACCCTAATCTCCTGCATAGTACTCTACCTGCCAGCAGTGTACAAGTTCCTTTGGATCAACAATATTAGTATTATTCATTTAATAATACTTAAAATACATATATCCCACCTTTCATTATACAGTTTAAGGAAGGCAGCAACACAAATGACAAGATATAATGAAAGTAATATGTAAAAATGTACTGAATACAGGAAGCAAGAAGAGCAAGCCAACAATTAAAAATAGCAGCAATCAAAAAGATCGAAAACCAGAACAATTCCACCCTAGTTATGGCAAGGCCAAGCAGTACAATCCTTACACTAAAATAGGGGTGGGCATTGGTGGAAGGGGTCTGGGGTCCACTTTCCACACCCTGGACACCCCACCCCGCAATGGCTGCACACCTGCCTCTGCTACTGCCAAGCTGCTGAAATTCAGCAGTACCGAATGAGGGGGGGAAAGGACACATTTAGCTTTTTTTCCCAAGCAAAATCTGTCCCTTCTATGTCTTTGTCACAAAATCTGGTAGCAATCCACTGGGTTTTTGGGGCTACAAAATGGCAGCAGGTAGAGGTGGGAGAGGCACTGGAGCTTGCCTGCGGTCTTTGGGCCACATGTTGTCTGCCACTGTACTAAAGGCAAGAGCCCTTCATAGACAGCAAATTCTAAGCTAGGGGTGGGCAACACATGGCCTGTGGGTGACATATAGTCACCGCTGCCCCCCACCATGCCTATTTTTTTCTTTTTCCCTATAAAAAGGGATAAAAGTCATGGTTTACCACGGACATTCAGCAGCAAACCAATATGGAGGTTTAGAATGGACAGGTTTGACTCGCCTTCAAGCTACAATTGTCCAGTCTAAGCCTCCATAGATCCAAGGCTATGATCTAAGGGTGACTTTCCCTCCTTCTTTATGGCACAGGAGTGGCGGTGGGGAGAGTGCGTCAAATTACAATCCAAAGTTGCCCACCGCTGCTCTAAATTCTATGGCAGAAGGTAGTCCTAAAGTCAGCATGGCATGAGAGGAAAGCCCTCCCCTTTGTTCCAACCAGATGTAGAGTTTGAACTGACAAGAGAGTCTCTCTAGCCTAGAGGATTATAATACGTGGGTAGGCTCATATGGGATGAGGTGAGCATTCAGATGCCCTGAATGTTCTAAGCCGTACAGGTCCTTTAAGCTATTTGCAAGGGAAGTTTATGGCCCAGATGGGGAGTTTCCAAGAGGATTCTTGCCACTACCCGATCTCCTACCTTGAATGGCACATGCCTTCCATTTCCTGTCCTCTTCATAGTTATGGGTTGTGGCACACCACAGTGTGCTATCACCAGCTCCATCTGCGGTGCATGCAGAGTAGGATTTCCGTTTGAAAAGGAAAGGAAAGGAGCAGGGACGGGGTTCTGAAGAGGGAACAAGAGGTAAGGGTAGAAGGAGTTAAGGGAAGCTGCCTTGAGGGATTGGCAGTAACTGTAATGTGAGTGATGATGAGGGATGGGAGAGAATTTCATTTCAGATCATTTTTTAGAAGGATGCATAAAAATTCACAAATTGCTGCACATTCAGGATAGATCTCATATTCCGCAGCCAGCAGAATGTCGCCATGTACTATCTCAAAGGTGGGCCTTCTTGGTGGTGGCACCCACCCTCTGGAAAACCCCTGGGATGTTGAAGAGTCCTTGGCCTCGAGTCACGAGTCGAGTCACGAGTCTTTGGACCCGAGTCTCGAGTCGAGTCTCGAGTCCAAGGTCCAAAATGGTGACTCGAGTCGAGTCACGAGTCACTCCCAAAGCGGCGGCCCATGGAGGGAGCGGGAGGGTCTCCGCGAGAGGAAGAAGAGCTGCCCTTCCTCCCGCGGAGACCCTCCCACTCCCTCCATGGGTCACTGCCGCTGCCCCCACTTACCATAGGTGGGTCCTTCCCTCGTCCCTGCTCCTGCCGCCGCCGCCGCCACACCAGGGACGCATTACGAGCCCTCCCTGGGTTTGTAGTTCTCTGCAGCGGCGGCGTGGCCCAATCTCGCTCTTCTGAGTGGCGCGGAGAGTGTTCTCCGTGCCGCTCAAGTTGCCGCCGCCTCCGCCGCCTCCGCCTCCTCCTCCCGCTGCCATCTCCCTCGCCGCCACCATCGCACGCAGCCGCCCGCACCCGCAGTGACACGCCGGGACCCTGCTCCGGCGCGCTTGGCTGCCGCCGCTCTGTTTAAAGCGGCGGCGGCCAAGCGCGCCGGAGCAGGGTCCCGGCGCGTCACTTCCGCCGCGCCGGAAGTGATGACGGGACCGGCGCGGGCGGCTGCGTGCGGTGGTGGCGGCGGCGGCGGCAGCGGCGGCGTGATGGCGGCATGGCGTGCGATGGCGGCGGCGGTAGCTGCGAGCGGGTGGCGGCGAGGGAGACAGCAACGGCGGTGACGTGAATGGCGGCGGTGGCGGAGTCATTGGGCTCGAGTCCCAAGTCGAGTCTCGAGTCCCATTGAAAAAATTGGGACTCGAGTGGGACTCGAGTCAAAGGGGGGACTCAGTCGGACTCGCGAGTCGAGTCGTCGAGTCCGAGTCCCCATCCCTGGAAAACCCTCCCCCATTCAGTTCAGGAGGCAGCAAATGGGGTATGTTTCAAACGCCTCCTGAAAACACACTTGTTCACCCAGGCCTTTTCTGGTTTATAAATAAATCCAATTATATGGCATTCCAACTTACTGTTGTTGGTTGTTGTTGTTTTTGCATTGTTATTGCAGTTTGAAATAGTTTTAATAGTGTATTTAATGTGATTGTAATATTTATATGTGAGCCACTTAGAGATTTTTGGATATTAAGCAGGATATAAGTATTGTTAATAAATATCAAATAAATAAAATGGATGAGCTTAAAAAAAAAATTGAATGCGGGAGAAACAGAAATGGACAGATTCATCCAACCAGGTCCGAGGCCTTTGGTGCTTAGCTCTTAAAATGTCTGGGTTTGGATCTCTGTGTATTCAACCATGTTTGTCATACTGGGTCAGGGTTGCCATCTGGCAGGCACCTCTTCTTTAACAGCTGGATGGCAGGCAGGTACCACATGGTTCTCTCCATGTATCTACTGAATTTAGCCAGTGGAGACAGGTGAAAATTTCATTTCGGTTTGGTTTTGATAAGAATTTACCAAAATCCACACATTTCTTCATATTTGAGATAGACTGATAAGATCCATGCTCATAAGAGTTGCCTAGCCTTAAAGGAGGATGAGCAAACTCCATGAATCCAAAGGCAATCCAAAAGCATAACTATGTGTTTTCCACAGATATGAAGACACACAGGTATGTGCACATACAAATATAAAACCATACAAACATCTCACCATATAACCAGTCATCTCCCAAATGAAACATACATATCTCACAGTTATCCCTGTGGCTGGGGAGAAAAGCATAGGCAAATGCAACAGAAATATGGGTGCTGAAATCATCCAAGCCAGAAGGTATTGCTTAAACTACTACAATTCTTCTGGGCCAATCCTGGGATATGAGACACGATTATGGCATCTAAGTTGCGGGAAAAGGGAAGTTGAGGCTTGTTACCCTGTTCAGTCTACCTGGAGTACTTTGGTGAATCTGTCATAACAGCCAGAGAAGGAAAGATATTTTTCATCCATCCATCACACTATAGAACTCTATCACATTTCCCTGTTCTTCCCACCTGAATACCTCCAAACCACTAACTAGTAGCACTCCTCCCAGAATGGCCTGCTCTCCCGCTCCTGTTTTTTTCCCCTACCTGAAGGATCACAGTATGTCCATTTGTGGTCTGCATCATAGTTGCTGGTGAGAGAGCACCAGAGTTTTCCAGTGGAGGCCCCATCAGTTGTGCACGATGAGTAGAACTTTCCCTTGTAGATGAAAGGGAAGACACATGGCCCCTGAGAATTTGCCGCCAGTCCTTGATGGAGAGGGTGAAGAGCGAAAGAGAATAGGAATCGTGTATGACAACAGTGCTTCCAAGATCATGCCTCTAATAACAACCTGTATACAGAAGACCAGTACTCACGACTTTTCCTCTCTTGTGAGGCATTGGAGGCGATGAGATTTGTAAATAGGTGATGATGAGGAAACTCAAGAGTAATTCGTATCTAGCATGTAGCAATTACAGGTGGGGGCTCACATTTTTGAAGGCTCCTCCATACAAAAATATTCTCTCTGCATAGATAACTAACATTTCAGGGAATGACATCTAGTTTTCTTTGTGGAGGGATATTATTATTATTATTATTATTATTATTATTATTATTATTATTATTATTATTATTATTTGTAGTTTGGTATGCAATCATGTGAGCCCCCACCTGCATTTCTGAAGTGGTACAGCCCAGACAGAGGTTCACAACCTGAGTGAGAACTAGGCCCCAAGAGATGAGATTTCTGGTGTCTTTCCCTACACACCTCCCCTGTGAACCTTCTCTTTGATATAGGTTGTGGTCCGGATTGTTTGGATTGACTTGCGGGAGAGGGGAGAAACTGGGGTCTGTGTTCAGCTCCCTCCATTTCCATATTATTTTCCACATTAATATGGCTCATGTTGCTTAATGAAGAGATGGAGCTACCATATACCAAGTCAAACCATTGGTTTGCTGAGCCCAGGATTGACTACACTTGAGTACCCATGTCTCTCCTCGTTTTTGTTTTCAAATGCTGCACCTAAGAGCCAAACTACACATTACACTGATCATGTAGCGTGTAGCTGAGGGTTAGCTTTTTCTTTGGATAGGGAGCATGCACCGGGAGGGGAGGATTAAACCTCTCCCCCTGCCACCATTTGCTTCCTGAAATCCCCCCCCCCCGGGTTGACATAAGAGGAAAAAGTCTCAATTGGCATCAATTGAGGCTTTTTTCTTTTGTTAAGCTCCTCATGCAGGGGGGATTTCAGGAAACAAATGAGGGATAAGGTCTAATCTCCCTCTCCTACTGCACTGTGGTCCCATTCCGAATCAGGTACACACACACACACACACACACACACACCTACACTAGAGTAAAGAAAAAGCTACGCCTCAGCTACACACTGTGCAGTTATCATAATGTGCAGTTTGGCTCTAAGATCTTTTAACTGGAGATGCCAAGGATTGAACTTGGAACATTAGGCATATATGAGACTTGTGCTCCTTTCTGCATGGCACCTTGTCTGCACTGCACAGTCCTTCATCCAGTTTCTTCTTTCAGATGGTCATGAAACAACCTTCTCACTATCCTTGGTATATCAACAATCTTGCCTGGCCATCCACACCACAGCTTTTAATCTAAGTCCCCACGATTTTCCTACTGGTGTCAGCGCAGTAGCTCCATTGCTTGTCGGTGTCGTAGCTCCCTGTTGTGGCACACCAGAACCTCCCATGCTCAGCATTTTCATTTGTACATGTGTAGAAGGTCCGGTCCTTGTAGCTGAAGGGGAAGACACAGACTTTCCCACCAGAATTGCCGCCATACTCTAGATGCAGACAAAGTTAGAGATGGCATGTAACAGTGCATGTTGGAGATGTGCTTCACACTTTAATATAATTCTTCCCAATCTTCCTCAAGCATATAATCCTTCCCCAAGCTTTCCTCAACAGCCTCCAGATGTTTTAGATGACAATTCCCATAATACATTACCATTGGCCATACTAGCTGGGCAAATGGGAGTTGTAACCTAAACATTTGGAGAGCACCAGGTTGGGGAAGGCTGTGATCATCTGGATGGACAATTTTATGTTTCAAGCACACTCAGAGCAGAACTACACGTTGCATGGGGGGAAAGCGGTCCCCACTATTCTGTTTGCCTCCAGGACACCCATGCAGAAATAGGAAGCAATTGCATGGAAAAATCAGAAAGAGAAGGGGAGTCTCTAGCTTTTCCCCACATGCTTGTTCCCCAGGCTCTCAAACCCAAAAGAAATAATATGGTGGGCATCTGGGGAATGCAGGGAAGAAAAAGTAGAAGGGGTAAGGGTCAAACCTCTTCTCCCACCTGCCAATTTTCTTTTGCAAACAGCCCACTGCTGCATTTGTATTATCTTGAAAATCCTGGTTTGTAGATGCCATGTTTGCCCATGGCATATTAAACTCCTTCAGTCTCACCCAACGCACCCTTGGGATGCCTCTTTCTTCCCTCTACAGTTGTTGGAGCACTGACAACAGAGGAGCAATGACTGCAGAGGTTTCTGCCACTGCAGTGAGCAGGCCTCCTTTCTGCTTGCAGTCCACAATATCCTAAGTCCACAGGGGTGTCCTCCCAGGGACCTTAGGATTGTACCTTCAGTAAGTTAAAGGGGGAAAAGGAAGGCTGTGGAGCAATATATTATCCCTTAGTGGGGAGGTTTCTAGTGGGATTCTGCACGTCTCACCACGAAGGGCACAGGGCTTCCACTGCTGATGTTCATCATAGTTGGCGGTTATGGCACACCACAGCTGCTCATCGGAAGAATCAGCCTTGGTGCATGAAGAGTAGGACGTCTGGTTGTAAATAAATGGGAAAACACAGGGAAGAGGAACTGAAAAGGAAATGGAAACAGAGGACAAGAGGATGAGAGCAGGAGGTACAATCAGGCCTAGGGATGTTTTGCCTAATCAGCAAAACTCAGGCTTGCCAAACCTCTCCAAAATTCCATCTCAAAGCTCATTCTGACTTGAGTCCATATCAGGTTGCGAGCTTTGGTGTTTTTTTCTTTTCGCATGAAATCTGTGCGTATTTCTATTCTTATTATCACTTGTGCGCATCTTTGAAATGTATGCAATTCTTTTGCCATTAATTAAAATGGATAAGTGAGCATTTTTCAAAAGTATGCATTTTTTTGTGTGCACATTTTTCAAATGTACACATGCTGCCAAATACATTTAGTTTTTGGTCCGCAAATCCCACTGAAAGCTCGGAAAGGTACAGACGTCAACCGCAGTTTGTGTCTGAGTCAATGTTCAAAGTCTGGAAGGTGCAAATTGGGTAAACTCCTGGTTAAAAAAAACAACTGAAACTCACACAAACGTACGATGAGCTAAAATGAAAAGGCAGAAACAATATGAAACAACAACCATATGAAATCTCACTTTAGCCTAGAGCACTGGCAAAGGTTATCAAGTTATTTTTTCCCCCAATTATTTTTGAAGATGGATGAGGAAGATCCATGCCCTGCCATTTGATTAATGATTGTCAAAATGGCTCACAACAGGTTGTATTAATATAAGAAACCCCCCTCCCCAAATCACACACACAAAAGCCGGCAGCTTGGTCCAGAGTCTGCTTCCCTTCAGGACTGGTGTCCAAGGACAACTGACAATTGAAGCCCAGTGATCTTTTCAGGAGGGAGGAATATCCCTGCTGCTGCTGCTGCTCCTTCTCTGGCTATTGGTGATGACTGGGGCCAGGGCCAGCATCAAGAGTAGGCATGGTTGGGCATCTGCCAAGGGCCCACACACACACCAATAGGGGCCCACTAACAAGAACCCCTTTGATTTGCTCCTCCCCTTCACCACTACAACCTGCTTGTTCACCTGTCCCTCATTCTGACCCAACAATGGTGATGATGACAAGAAGGAGCAACAGCAGGTGCCACTGGCCACTGCCTACTTGCTCGCTGGCTCTCTGCTTGCCAAGTAAGCAAGTGGTGGCAATGAGGAGAGGGAGGATGAGGCACAGTAGCAGCTGGTGACAATGGTGGCGAGAAGGTAGAGTTGCTGAGAGAGAAAACTCATTGAGGGTGTTTTGCCCAAGGGCCCTTAGAAAGCTGGAGCCAGCACGGACTTCTTGCATGTTCAGATGCAGTTCTCAGCATTACAAAGTATCAAAATACATACATTTTAAAATGCATATTTTAACAGAGAGAGAAAAGTGTTTTAAAATTTTGGGAGAAAATAGAAATGCATGCTTTGAGACAAAGTGCTCTTAAAATGCATCTTCAAGGCTGCAATCCCATCCACTGGGGGGGACGGGGGACGGATGGACATTTTTTAGCCTGAGGGCCAGATTGCCATCCAGAAAAACTCAGAGGCCAGAACCCAAGACGGTCAGGGCCAGAGCCTGAAGTGGGCATAGCCACCAAGTGTTCTCCCACACCATTCACGCTATTCTTATACTGAGTGAGTTCACTCGTTTATCTTGTTCAGTACTGCTTACACTGGCTGGCAGAGAAGGGAAGGGAGCCTCTTCTGCCCTGAAGGGCAAATTAAACTTCAGAGAAGAAGCTCTTGGGGATGCCTTCCAGTGTTGGGTGGGTCCAAAGGCAAGAGACGTGAGGCAAACACACCCCAACAAGCAACATATTTTGACTTAAAGCTCTTACGGTAGTGTTCTTCAACCTTGGGTCCTCAGATGTTTTTGGCCTACAACTCCCAGCATGAGGAGAGGGATCATAGCTGGCTGGGGCATGCTGGGAGTTGTAGGCCAAAAACATCTGGGGACCCAAGGTTGGAGAACATTGTCTTATGGACTCAGGGATGCTTGAGGAATTTGATCTTGGCACATTGTGATACAACCTGACCTGGTCCATAGCTAGTGGACTAGCGTACGGGACAAACTTAGTGATCTAATGGCGGTCATACTTCTTGCAGGGCTGACATCAAGGGTAGACATGGTCGGGCACCTGCTGAAGGCCCACACCAGAGCAGGAGCCCACTGGCAAAGATCCCACTGGAGTTGCTCCCCCGCTTCACCATTGCAACCTGCTTATTATTCACCAACCTCTCATTCTGGCCCAGATAATGGTGGTGGTGGTAAGGAAAAGGAGGAGGAGATGCCACTGCCTACTGGCTCGGTCGCGGCTTTCTGCCTGTCAAGCAAGCAAGCAAGCGGTGACAATGATGAGAAAGAGGAGGAGGAGCAAGCAAGAGCAGCTGGGTGTCTTGCCCAGGGACCCTCAGAAACCAGCAGTGCTTTTTCCACCCAGAAGAGAGTTGTTTGGCTCTTAGAGTGCTAAAAGAAATGAAACTGTACATGCCCAGAGGCACTCTTATCTCTGACATGCAGACACAGAGAACAGTTATGGCTAAGGAATAATGCAAGAAACTAAGCGGGTACATGTCCTCTGTAAACTTTTATCATTTGGGGTTTTTTTTGTTAAATGGTTTAACTAGTATAACTAAGGACTTTGGGAAATTTAATTTTGTAAAATTTTCTGTTGGTGATCTCTCTCTCTCTCTCTCTCTCTCTCTCTCTTTCACTCACACACACACACACACACACACACAATTACTGTTCCCAGGGAATAGGGCATGAAACCACTTTTATAGTATAGGTGTATCTTACAGAAATCAAAACAAGTTTCAAACCAGTTACTACTTTTTTGTTATTTAAAAAAAGAAAAAAAGCACCCACTCATAAAACCTCACGATTATGTTTTGGGGGCATGATTGGAATCCTATGCAAACTTACCAAGCTCCATTGAACTGAGCAGTGCTTACTTCCAGCTCCATGGGTTCAACTAGTAAAACACATTGAGCTTTAACAAAAGATCTTCAGCCAGCTGGAAGGCAACCGTTAGCTTTTAATTGAAATGCCAAGGATCTTTCAAAGAAGTGTTACCAGTTCCACTGCAAACAGCCTGATATAGATGGGAGGTACCCAGCTTCTGCCTAATTTTCTGATCTGCTCTAAGCTAATCTGTTACAATAAACGATAGTAAAAACCTGGATGCCTCATTATCAGCTCATTCACTTGTCAGAGCAAAGAGGGTCCATTAATTCCCCTGGCCCTCCAACCACTGATTTTGCTTCATTTATTATCATCATCATTGCAGTATCGTTGTGCTCCCCCACCCAATGTATGCATTACAGATCATTGTATGAAGTTAATCTTAAATTAATCTTAAACCAGCGCTGCATCTGATGGTGTTGACACTGCCAAGGAATGCAGTGGAGGCTGATGGCGCCAAGGTCAGTGGGGGTGGTCGTATCCACTCCTGGTTTTAGTCTGAACTTTTAAGGAACAATCCATGGTGCTGAACCCTATCCCCAAAAATAGGTTCAGCAACATGCATAGCTCCTTTAAAGTTCAGACTGAAACCCAGAATGGATACACCACCCCACTGGCATTGGAGCCACCACCTACTGCTGATGGAATGATGGAACCTGAAGTTCCATGGCGATGTTGTGCAAAGATTGTTCTCATTTGTTTATATTAATCTTCCTGCTAGTTTATTTATTTCAGTGGATGATCCCAACCCTTTGTCATTTGAGAGAGGATGAATATTTGTCTTTATGCTACCTCCACACTTTGTTTCACAAACCTCACTGTATTTCCCGTAAGTTTACTTCTTCTTTTCTTTGGACAAAATTGTAACTACGGAAAAGTCTATGTGAGCTGTCGTCAGCTGTAAGAAAATGGCTGAAAGCGGATAACAGTGGATATGCTAGCCCAAGCTAAATGAACAGAAATGATGGAACATTCCTTACCATCAACTGCTGTGAGCAAAGGTTGGAGAGCCCAGATGTACAAGATGGAGGCTATGAGAGAAGCCATCTTCCCCCCCAAGGAAGTCTGACAGAGGTGATATTGAATTCACTCCCCATTTTTATGCGTCCCACTTGCCCACTCCTTCTTCCCATGACTATGAACTTTAGCTGTTTGTACAATGGCCAGGGACTGAATAAATAATGTGTTTATATACCTAACATTCCAAAAAGCAGCATATTTCTACATCAGTTATTTTGGGCACAATCCAATGCATGTTTCAGCAGAAAAATGTTGGCTGGGGAATGCTAGGAGTTGTTGACTTTTTCTGTCTAAACATGCATAGTCATCATCATCAGGCGATCACTCGTGACCGAGTAAGATTGTCTTCTGGGATAAAAGAAGGAAATTCTAAGGAAGATTGTGTAGACTCTAGCGATGGGTCCGTAAGTGACTGTGGAGGCCAATTCTAGATCCACACAGCTTCCCACAGTGAGGACACAGGTTACCAGATAGAAGATGGTCCTGTAAAGGATTCATTTGACGTGCTTTTCGCTTAGCACGTTTCTCCCTTTCACCTTGCACTCGGGCTTTAAACCTCTTATATTGACCACCGATATTCCGCTTTCCATCCTTGAGTTGGGAATAAAGTAACTGCTTTGGGAGACGGCAGTCAGGCATTCGAACAACATGACCGGTCCACTGAAGTTGGCGTTGAAGGATCATTTTTTCAATGCTAGTAGTCTTTGCTTCTTCCAGTACACTGACATTTGTTCGCCTATCTTCCCAAGTAATTTGCAGGATTTTCCGGAGGCAACGTTGATGAAACCTTTCAAGGAGGTGGAAGTGACGTTTATAGATAGTCCATGTTTCGCAGGCATACAATAAAGTTGGTAATACAATGGCTTCATAGACCAGTGTTTTGGTCTTCTTACAAATATCCCGATCCTCAAACACTCTATGCTTCATTCGAGAAAATGTGGCACTTGCGGAGCTCAAACGATGCTGGATTTCACTGTCGATGTTAGCTGTAACAGAAAGATAGCTGCCAAGATAGAGAAAATGATCGACATTTTCCAGTATTGTCCCGCCAAGCTGGATAGATGGCATCACCAAAGGGTTAGCTTGCACTTGCTGATGAAGCACTTTGGTTTTTTTGATGTTTGTGCCCTTATTAAAGTAACACCTTCACACCTGCTCTAGGTAGGGAAGGATACTGCAGTGGGGGGGGGGGAGACACAGATGGGGCAAAAGCATGCTAGGCACACATGTTAGCTCAGGGGAGGGGCTTACAAGGTGATATTAGCACACTGAGCCTCTCCTTCTTTTGATCTTCTGGCTCCCTCCCTATATACAGTGTGGGCTTGCCTGGTCACCTTTTATGGGGCCCGAGTAGGAATTTTTAGCAGGCAGCCTGATTGGCTGTATGTATGCTGTTTGTCTTTTCACCTGCTTCACACTATAAGTGGGGATGGGTAGCAGCTTCAAAGGTTAATTGGTGGATAGTTTGATTTGGTCACATTTAGGCAGGTAGGTGCAGCAGGCATATTTTATTAGGGTTGGTGAGCATCTATAGGCACCTTTATGGTGATTGGCAATTCCTGAGGCTTCACTTGCAGGGTTTTGTGGCCCAGTGTTGAGATATGAATTGCCTTTTTAGGAAAACTCACCCCACCCACTTGGGGAGTGGGTGACATGGGAAAGCCTCCCTACACTGGGATGGTGTAGACTGGGGGGGGGGGTAGCAAGCAGACAGATGCCACCTGACAGGACTGGGATGTCTCACCCAATACTATTACAGGTTAGTTGCCTGTTGAAAGTACAAGCCTGCACTGTCCTCATGCTTTGTAGATCTGTTTGAAATAAATGTGGCCCATGTTTATACCAAAGTTCTGTGTCTGCCTCATTTTTTTCCCTACCCCTTTCATTTGCAGGTGTACTTCTATATGATTTGAACAGCCAGATCAATGAGTTGTAAAGCTTAGCACTGAGCAGTGGTGGAATGGAGGGGGAATTTGCAGCCAAGAAACTTCTCCTAGGTGCCTGGAGTTCTCCCACATTCTGAGATTCTGTGCGAGGCAGTTAAGGAAAACCTTACTTTGAGCAGGAATGGAGACTGGTTGGCTTGCTTGCATATAACATTTCCCAAAGGGGCCTGAAACAGGTGGCAACTTCCTTTAGAGTAAAGGAGAACACAGAGGTGAGATTCAGGATGATCTTCACATAGTTCTACATTCTCCACCAAGGTTGACCAGGGTTTTCTGGAGGTAGGTTTAAAAGGGGGGCTTTAAAAACTCAGAGAAAGAAACGGGAGCAGGTAAACAAAACATCCATCCCACTCTTCGTTTGGAGAAAACTTGGATTGTGTACTTGGGCTGCGACGGTCCTGGCGGGAAAACTTGCTTAGGTCAAGGCTGGGAGGAAAGTATTGGGAAACAAAATACTTGGAAGGGGCTTGTGGCATTTGGGAATCCAGTCAGGTGTATCTTGGCTGCCTACCCAGCACTGCTGCTTGCTGTCTATCTGTGATATTGTGAAATGACTCCCCCCACTCCCATCAAATGGGTGTGGGGGAAGGGCTGTGATGTCCTCAATGAACACAGAGTCATTAACAGATGAGTTCCATTAGCACAGTCAGGACTTAAATTGAGTTAGGAGTCAGCCCCAGAGGGACTTGTCTTCAGTGCCAGGAATTCACTCTGGAATATGTGAAGAAATGACACAAGTGGCTCTGAGCATGTGAAGGCTACGTTTTCCTTACAAATGAATAACCAAACCAGATACAGATGGGTCTGGGATGGATCTTTCAGAACAAATGGGGGTAGTTTTAAGGTAAGCTTGAGCCCGGCCGGACTCAACACTAGATGCCCTCTTCCCGCACCCCCAGACATACACACACAAGCTGATCTGCAAAGCAGCTGTAATGTAGGAAGTATTTTTTTTCTTATTTTTTAGTAAATCCATATGGATTGCAAGCACTTTGAGAACAGCTACCATATTAACACTTTGAGAACACTTCCCATCTTACTATCAGCAAATACGAGAAGCATCTGGCAATGGCGTGGATATTCATTCACTTTTTCGTACTGCAGCCGCTGCACAAAACAGTCCCCTATATAGAGGCCGCTTCAAGCATCTCCCACATGGAGAGTGGCTACTTGCACATCATAAAAGAAGGGGAAATGCATCCCAAAGAAGAGGATGAAAGGGCACGATATGCATCAAATCTGCATATGCGAATTTATATGTATAGATGCACATTTAGAAATAAATACAATGACTCATGACTGAAACAGAAATCCAAAACTTCTCACTATATTGGGAAGGCTGTTAACCAGGTGACCTGTAGACAAACTGGAAAGGGTTCAGAGGAGGGCAGCAAAGATGATTAGGGGACTGGAAATAAAGCTTCCTGCCCTTTCCACAAAAGCCCTATGAGGAGAGACTGAAAAAAGTGGGCAGCATGTTTAGCCTTCAAAAGAGAAGAGTGAGGGAAGATATGTGATCGCACTCTTCAAGTACTTGAAAGGTTGCCACACAGAGGAGGGCCAGGATCTCTTCTCAATCATCCCAGATTGCAGGACACGGAATAATGGGCTCAAGCTACAGGAAGCCAGATTCCACCTAAACATCAGGAAAAATTTCCTGACTGTTAGAGCAATAAGACAATGGAACCAACTACCTAGGGAGGTGGTGGGCTCTAGTGGGCTCTCCAACACTGGATGCATTCAAAGTGCAGCTGGACAGCCATCTGTCAGGGATGCTTTGACTTGGGTTCCTGCATTGAGCAGGGGGTTGGACTCGATGGCCTTGTAGGCCCCTTCCAACTCTACTATTCTATGATTCTATGCTAACTCTTGAAAATTAGCAACTTCCAGGCCCCTTGGCTCTCCCTTCTTACGGGTCTTCAGTTTTACATTGGACTTGGACTTGTCTTGGACAGCCCTACAAACAGAGGATGCCTTCAAATCAGGGGCATTGCTAGCCACTTAAAAGATTTGGGACCCAGGCCCATAAAAAGCAAATCTGTATAACATTTGCATGTGTGAATTTATATCTATATATGCACATTTAGAAATGAATACTGGGATTCATTTAAATTTCACAGAAGGCAAAGCCAGCCAATAGATTTCTTACCCACATCACCACAGATAATAAAAAATCTTCCATTAATTTGCACCGCACATCATCTTAAATCAGGAGTTCCTCTTCAATGAATTAAGGCAGGTGAAGCAGAAAAAGGAAGACTAGGAAGGAGAGTAGAGAGGGAGGCTGGAAGCTATGAATGAAGGTACGAACAAGTAGGTTTGGGGGTGGGGTTAGAGGGAGGGGAATGATGGAGCAAGGACTAGGCAGCATGGAGGAGACAAAGGGTAAGAGAAAGGGGTTACAGGTGGGATGGGTGGAAGAAGGGCTCTCTCCTATTCTCTGCTCTTCCGTTTCTGGGGTTGTCTCTCCATGTGGTGCGAACTTGTGACTTTTCTGCCCAAGCTCTACCAGATACACATTGGCTACGTTCACACGACACAATAATCTGCACTCAAGGCTGAGTACAGCCTGAGTGTGGGTTGTCATTGAATCGTGGGTTGTTGTTGAAAAAACCTGGGTTGTCACGTTGTTTGAACCCAGCAAACAAACAAATCGTGGTTTGTTCACCATGAACAACCCATGAAGAGAACCCATGGTTGGTTGTTAGTTTGTGAACTGTGGGTTGTTTGTGGTGAACAAACCACGGTTTGTTATCAAGGTTGGGTTCAGACAACACAACAACCCATTTTCAACGACAACCCACACTCAATCCATACTCAACCTTGAGTGTGGGTTATCATGTTGTGAACCCAGCCATAGGCACGCACAGAAAGACACAAGCAGATCAGGCTAGGGAGTACCACCTCTCTATGTGCAACACAGGGCAGGGGGACACACACAGATCAAGAGGAGCCATACCCCCCCCCACATACACACACAGGTTCTAACACAGACTTTAGGTGCCTGGAGAAAGACCACATGCCCAAATTGTTTAACCTTTTGGGAAGGCAATAAACACATTTTCCCTCTCACCTCTCTCTGTTCCTCCTGGAGTAAAATTGTCCTCATCCCATGCAAATACGCTTACAAGAAACTTCCCACTGATGTTAATGGAAGCTTGATTGCCTTATGTGTGGGTGGGGAGGACTTGGGGGGTGTTGCAGCATGTGCAGAGAGTTAACCCCATCCCCAGCTGCAATCCCCCTTGAAAATCTTTGCTCTAACTCAGATTTGTTTAGAATTGGTCTACAAATCATTTATTTTGAAGATGTGTACCCTGCCTTTCAATTGAATCCTGTCTTTTTATATATATATAATCTTTATTTTTTGCATTTTCAAAAATATTACAAGAGTACAAGTACATAAAACATGTAATGTAAATTCCCATCTCCCCCCAAAATATTCCATGTGTACATGTAGTTCCAAAGAAGGCAAGTAACAGTTAAGCTCATGTTTTGGATTTTGGGTAGTTGTGATTGTTGAGCATTGCTGTCTATTCTTATCTTAACAAGTTATTCCAGAGAGAGTCATGAGTTGCTGGTGGTTTCATCATTGTACTGTCTCTTCTAATGTACTGAAGCTAAGCAGGGTCAGGCCTGGTTATTACTTGGATGGGAGACCCCTCCTCTAGTTTCCTGCATTGAGCAGGGGGTTGGACTCGATAGCCTTGTAGGCTCCTTCCAACTCTATGATCTATGAAATCTATGTTTTCTCAGAATCATCTTTGGCTCTCATAGATTTCATAGATAGAGTTGGAAGGAGCCTACAAGGCTATCGAGTCCAACCCCCTGCTTAATGCAGGAAACTAGAGGAGGGGTCTCCCATCCAAGTAATAACCAGGCTTGACCCTGCTTAGCTTTCCCCACTCGGACAAGCTGAGCTAGCATAAGCCACAAGCCATGTTTTTCATGGCTTTGCTTTGATAACTTTTCCATGAGGACAATGTCCCATACCCTTTCCACTGAGAATACTTTGTTGTTGGTTTTAGTGGAAGACCGACAACCTGGTCTTCTGCGCGGGTTCAATGCTAAGGGGGTAGCGAGTCCTGGGGCGGGCCTTCTCCGAGGTCCCCAGTGCCTCACCCTTAGCCCAGAACAAAGGGATAACTTATAGCCACAAAAGTATCTTTTAGAAAACAAGTTTAGTTACAAAATTACCTTCACAAACCCAGACACACGCCAGCAATACAGCTTATCAGTACGGTACAAAGTAACAAGCAAGAAGTCTCAAGGACACCGTGATTTCAGGGCTCTCAGCTAGTTAGTTCAGCTCGGGCCCCGGCAGAGGCCCGGTCAACCGCACACGGCTAGCTGGGTTCCCGGCGGAGGCCCGGTCTGCCCAAGCAGCTAGCTGGGTTCCCGGCGGGGCCCGGTCTACCCAAGCGGCTTGTGAGTGATTTCAGCTTGGTTTCCCAGGGGTCCGGTCATCCCAAGCGGCCAGTGATTCCAGCTAGCTGGAGCGCGCCGGGTGCTGCTACCTGGGGTTGCCGATCCTTCATTCCCTTACCCCAGGCATGGGTAAGATTGCTGAACTGCCACCAGTTCCCTTGCGCAGGGTGTTTTATACCTTGGTGTTTCAGGTAGCCCTTCCCTCCGTGATCAGGTGGGTTGACACCCTCCCTGAGGGGCGGCCTTTTGGGTCAGGTGGGGTGACGCCCTCCCCCCGTGGGATGGGTCCCTTTGAAGCCACTTGCTTAATGGTCCCATCTTATGGTGTTGAGTGGCCATTTCTTAAGGGTGCCGAAGTGTCTGCTCTGGAGAGGTATTCAAGTCTTATGTAGATGGGGCTGATATGCGAGAGCATTGACAAACCTGGTGATGCTTCCTGCCTTCCCCCCTGGGGTGATTCTATGCAGATGTTGTTTGTCCCCTTTGGCATCTGTGGAGACTGGCTGTCTCCCCCCACTGGGTCTCCTTCCCCCCTCCTTGGTGAGTGTGTGTGTGTCAGGCAGGGGGCTTAGGTTGGCTTTCTCCACAGTTTTTCTCTGCATACCATACCCTACATTCAGTGGCGTAGCGTGGGTTGTCAGCACCCGGGGCAAGGCAAGTAATTTGCGCCCCCTAACCCGTGGATTTTAGCACTCGAGTCTCTTCCACTAGATGGGCCCAAAGGCAAGACCCAGTGGCCAAGGCGAGCTGGAAGGCGGCTTCCACGGGCGCTTCGGCCCGGCGCTTCGCAGGACCCAACGGCGAAGGTCTGGGCGAAAGACGCACTTGGCACCAATCGCCGCAACCCCCGGACATTTTCTTCCCCCCCCCCAAAGGACACGACTCGGTTTGCTCCGAGCAATTTAAAAAAAAAAAGGCGCTTTTGCAAATATTTAGATAAGCACAGGACGACTCAGCACTAAGCCAACAAGGCAAGTGGGCCGAGGGGGGGGGCTCCTGTTTGCAACTCTCCGGGTGCCCCCTACCTAGGCAGAAGGAGGGTGCCGGGGGGGCTCCGGGCGCCAGTGACATGTTGGCAGGCAGCGTGCCGGGGCGCCTCCTCCGGGGCAGAGGCTCGCTCCCCGCGCAGCGTGGCGAGAAGGCCGGCGGAGGGGAGCGGCGGCGGCGGCGGCCGGCGGGCGGGCGGGCATCGCAGCCATTTCCCGGCCACCCTCTTCGCTGCCCTATCGATTATGCAGATGGGCCGATCAATCTGCCCTCTGCTGAGCCGAGCCGGGCGTCGAGGCACTCCTGCCTGCCAGGGCGAGGCGAGGCAGGCAGCAGCCCGTCCACCCGCCGGACTCTCCGCCGCGCCGCGCCCGCGCCGCGCCGCTGAAACGCCCCCAGCCCGGGCAGCGTCGCCTCCTTCGCCGCCGCCGCCGCCTGGCGGGGCGCCTTCCCCTCCTGCCCGCGTCCGGCCCGAGGCACCTGCGCGGCGAGCGACACAAAGTTTGCTGGGGGACCCGATCCAGGCGGGGGGCCGGGCCGGGCCAGCCCCATGCAAAGCAGTCCGGGCGGGGCGGCAGCAAAGTTGCCACTTACGCGGCTGGCTCCCGCCTTCCTTCCTTCCAGCAGCAGGAGGGGGAGAAGACGACGACGAGGAGGAAGGATTTATTTCCAAGTGGAAATAAAAGTTTTCCCCACCTTTCAAGGGCGCATGAATTTAGTAGTAGTAGTAGTAGTAGTAGTAGTAATTCACATACATAATGTGACATAAAGCGAAAAACAGGTCGCTGCCCCAAGGAGTTAACAGTCTCTAACTGGGCGCAATCTTATGTGTGCTTAGACAAAGAAAAGTCCTACAACTCCCAGCACGCCCCTGCCAGCATATAGGGTGCAACCATGCTGGCTGGGGCATGCTGGGAGTTGTAGGACTTTTTTCTGTCTTAACCCGCATAAGATTGCGCCCCAAGCTTGCAGGGGCAAAGGGTAACAGTAGAAGAAGGAGGATTCCTTCCTCCTCCTCCTCAGTCTTCTCCCCCTCCTGCTGCAGCTCCGGCGAGGCGGTTAATCCCGGGAGGAGGAGGCGGGGCTACAGATCCCATGAAGGCTGCAGAGAGAGTGAGTGAGCCAGGCAGGGGCAGAGAGCTGCGAGTGCGAGCGCGCCCCCCCCAGATGTTGCGCCCGGTGCGGCCGGCCCCCCCTGCACCCCCCACGCTACGCCTCTGCCTACATTAGAAACTTCTCCCACATGCCTGCCTGTGCTCCCATATTGCAGGCTTCTATGGGAGGCAGGTAAAGAAGGACTCTCTTTCAGCAAGAATGGAGATTGGCTGGCATGAAGCATGTGGCATCCTTGTTTACACTCAAGGAAAGTACAGAGGTGAGATTCCGGGACATGGTGATCTCCACAGTGTTCTAACATCTCTACAGAGATTCACAAAGGTTTTCAGGAGAGTGTTTTCAAAAAGTGTTTTAGAACATCAGAGCTTCTTTATGAATGCGAAGGAGAAATGGGAGCAAATTAACAGAACATCCATCCCACTTTTAGTTTGGCAAGAAGTTCTAGTTTGCATGGGCCACAATTTATCCTGATGAGACGCTGGTTTAGGCCAAGGCCACAGAGAAAGTTTGCTCGAAAAGGGCTTGTAAAAACTCCAAAGAGTAAATCCAGTCAGGTTTAACAAGGCTGCCTGCCCAGAGCTGCTGTTTGCTATCTCTGCCACTTTCAGATGGGTTGTTACGACAGATAATTCTGGGCGCTAGATTCCCTCTAACCCCACACTCTTACGAAAGGTTTAGGATCTTTGGCTGGGGTAAAACCAGCGCTGCTGGGGTGGAAAGTGTGCGCTTTGCTCTTTTTATACTTAAACAAACCTACACACACACACACACACATAGACTCTAGAAACAAAAGGGTGGTTTTATTGAAGAATACAGAGTAGGTACAGCGTCTTACTTGTTGGTAAAGCAAACCTAGTGATGTCAGGCAGCAAAATATCCTTACGCTATGGTTCAAACACACCCTGTATTCTGGAGAGGAGAAAGAGTCCCTTTTGCCCTGACAAGCCTGAATAGGAAAAAAGGGGGGGGGAGATTCCCGCCTAGGATAGAAAAGCAAAGTCCCAGCTACTACCTGTCTGTTGTGATGAGGTTCCAGCTGTAGCCCTGCAGTCCACCATGTTCCAAGGTGACCCCCTCAGCTCTTTCTCCCGACCCACCTTGCTAAAACCTCTTGGTTCTTATAGTCTCTTTCCCGCCTTTTTGGATGGAATGAGAGCAGTGGGGTCTTTGCCCCACCCATGTCTTCCAACCCTGCTAACGACCTTACTCTTTGTATTTTGATAGCTCTTGATGGGTGTACTTAGGAAAGCAAAGGTTTGGGTCAAGGAGATGTAGCCATAACCAAATGATCAGAACTATATCTCATCTTAACAGGGTGTGGGTTAGGACTGGGATGTCCACAGTGATCACAAGGTCATTACAGATGAATCCTATGAGCACCGTCAGGATTTAATTTGAATCAGGGCTCATCCCAGGAGGACCGGTGTCTGGTGCTAGTAATGTGAAGGCTGCTTTTCCCTCACCATGAGTAGCCACTCACACACACACATACGCACACGCACACACGGGCTGAGGTAGGTCTTTCAGATCAAGAGGGCTCAGAGTAGCACCACAGTCCTTTCTTTTCCTTTTACCCAAATTCATCACTGAGACCAGTGCCGGGAAGGGCTAAGCCAGGCTTCCCCAACCTGGTGCCCTCCAGATGTCTTGACTACAGTTCCCATTGAACATGCTGGCTGGGAATTATGGGAGTTTAAGTCCTACACATCTGGAGCACACAAAGTTGGGGACAGCTGGGATACACCCTTCCGTCCTCAGCTAGGTTGTCACATCTGCTCATCAGTCAGTCACTCATGAGACCTTCACTGATTTCCCATGCAATTTGTGTCGTGCTGTACATGAAACCTTTAGGGCTAGGGCTAAGAACATAAGAAGAGCCATGCCGGATCAGACCAAGTGTCCATCCAGTCCAGCATTCTGTTCACACAGTGGCCAACCAGCTGCCCACAGGATCCCACAAGCAGGACATGAGTGCAACAGCACCTTCCTGCCCATGTTCCCCAGCAACTGGAGTACAAAGGCATACTGCTGTGTTCCAAAGGCCCTTGAATGATGCAGCAACTTTGCTGAAGAAAAGCAGATCTTGGTCTGTGCAGTGCCTAGATGGGAGACCACCTGAGAGTCCACTGGATTCTGCCTGCAGTTCTATGGAAGGTGGGTGGGATGTGGCTCACGCTGGCTCAGCTGGTCTGAGCGTGGAAAGCTAAGCAGGGCCAGGCCTGGTTATTACCGGTACTTGGATGGGAGAGCCCTCCTCTAGTTTTCTGCATTGAGCAGGGGGCTGGACTCGATAGCCTTGTAGGCTCCTTCCAATTCTATGATCTATGAAATCTATGTAAATACATTATTTATTTTTTATTTTTTAAATGCTATGGTCAGGCCTGCCATGTTTTTCCCCAAATGTAAGTCAGTAAGGTGCCTCAGGAGCCAGTTAGGAGGAATGTTTTGTTGCACTGTTGCAACAAAACACCCAGAATACTGCACAGTACAACTGTGCTGAGGGCCATGCAGAATGCCAATCCATGCATGAGTCAACATGTGGGCAGAAAGGGGACAGAATAGGATTAGGGAATATCCCTCTCTGCTCTTGGGCAGTAAACAGACCTGCAGTACTAGGGGTGATGGAAGAAGGAGTACACAACCAGGCTACGGAACATCTTGGCAACTGATGATCCACCTGCCATTTCTCAGCCCCTCACTTGAGGCTGCTGCACCTGACTCCCTCTTCTCTGCTCTTGGATAGAGTAGGCATTGGATAGGCATTGTTCTAGAGTAGGAGGAGATCCTACTCTAGAACAATGCCATATGTCTGAGGGAGTAGAAGCAGCCCCAATATTAATGACTGGTTTGTCTGATCACCAGCACGGTTAACAAGCCACAGTGGCTTGTTATCCACACTGAGTATGCCAGTCACATGCCGGCCCGATTTGCTTAATTACCCTCACCAACCAATGTGGTTTACCGTGTCATCCAAACCCAGTGAGGGTGGGTTGCTGCCGAGGTTAACAAGTCACTGAGAACCATACATCATATTCCAAATGTGGCCACAGCATAGCTGACATTTTCATTGAACTACTCAACAGAACCAATGTGGTGTAGTGGTTGGTGTTAGACTAGGACTCAGGAGATACGGGTTCTAGTCTCCACTTGGCCCTCAAGCTGACTGGGTGACTTTGAGCCAGTCACTGACTCTCAGCCTAACCTACCTCACAGGGTTGTTGTGAGGATGAAATGGAAGAGGAGGAGGAGGAGGAGGAGGAGGAGGAGGAGGAGGAGGAGGAGGAGGAGGAGGAGGAGGATTATGTAAGCCACTTTGGGTTCCTTGCAGGAAAAAAGGTGAGATATAAATATAATAATTAAAGAATAAACAGAACATCAAGATCTCTTTCCTGATTGGTCTCTTCCTGTTGAGATGCTATCAGTGTGTAAGTGAATTTTGGATTTTGGACTATTCAGTATATAATTTGGTATCCAGACATTAATCAACAAATCAGCTCCACAGATTGAGATTAGAAAACTTTATTTTCACATATACTGTGTGGCATTCTTTTGTTATACCCAAAAAATTTTTCCTACAGGATAACTTCCTGTTGGATTGTGCCCTTTAGCATCTGTAAAGGATGCTGTAATGTATGTTCAAAGCCCTTTGGCTTCACAGAATACATAAAACAATGTTGCTGAACTGATCAGATGGCCATACACATAAGTAGTAATTAAAAAGTGCAGTTTAGAAGTTTTGATATTACATAATAGTGCAAGTACTTATGCAGCGACAGAGAATTCAGCAGAATACACTACTAATTCTTCCACCTGCAAGCTTCCCAGTTACTTTCTCTCTCTCTCTCTCTCTCTCTCTCCATCTTATGTACACCAGCATCTTCTTTTACAGTCCCATTTCCGTCACAGCTTGTTGACGTTTCTGCAAAAGCCAGACAAGAGAATATGGGTTGCAAACAAAAACATGAGAAACTGCAAAGAATTCAGCCACAAATGGTTATCATATTGCCTCATCAATATCTGAACTTTCTCTTCCATCTACTTCATGCTCCCAACAAGAGTCACAGATCAACTTCATGAGCTACATGTTGCCAGCCTATACTCAAATGGACTAGTGCCATTAACTGTGAATCTCTTGATATGTGTAAGCAGGTGTTCTGGCTAGGTAAACATTATGCTTGGCTATAAAGAGTGTATTTATACGCACATATCTATTGACAGTTGATCTACAGCAGTGTTTCCCAACCTGTGGGTCGTGACCCCCAAGGGGGTTGTGGAGTGTTTTCTGGGGGGTCACCAGAGCGAGCAAGAACATGCACGAAAGACGAAAAGGCACATGCGTCACTATGTGGGTTGAGGCGATGGGCAGCGCTGCTGGTTGAAGGAGGTTCAAGAGAGAGAACATACGGGAAAGAAGGCAGTGAGGGGACAAGCACATGCATGGCAGTGAGACATCTGGCGGTAAGGGTGGCGACGAGTAGTGAGCATGCATCCTTTCACTGTCTGGCTGGAGCGACTATAGTGGAAGAGAAAAGAGCACGAGTTGGAGCTGCCGCTAACGCTGTTTGCCATGTGAGTGAGCAAGGCTGGGTGGCCTGAGCTGTTGTTGGGCCGGGAAGAGTCGAAGTGGATTTGGATGATATATTGCATGTGGGTGGCCGGAACTCACTCACTCTCTCTCTCTCTCTCTCTCTCTCTCTATATATATATATATATATATAGCACACCTGCTGATTAGGGGGGAAACCGAAACATTTAGCTCTAAATATATTTTGGAATTATTCACATGGCGAACGGCGTTAGCGGCGGCTCCAACTCATGCTCTCTTCTCACACACACACACACACACACACACACACACAAACCACCTCCATAGAGAGCCAGTGTGGCATAGTGGTGAGAGTGTTGGACTGGGTCTCGGGAGATCTGGGTTCTAGTCCCCATACAGCCATTTATTTATTTATTATATTTATACCCCACCTTTTTTCCTGCGAGGAACCCAAGGCGGCTTACATAATCCTCATCCTCCTCTCCATCTTATCCTCACAACAACCCTGTGAGGTAGGTTAGGCTAAGAGGCAGTGACTGGCCCAAAGTCACCCAATGAGTTTCATGGCCGAGTGGGGACTAGAACCCAGATCTCCCGAGTCCCAGTCCAACACGCTCACCACTACGCCACCCAGTGAGCCATGAAACTCACTGGGTGACTTTGGGCCAGTCACTGACTCTCAGCCTAACCTACCTCACAGGGTTGTTGTGAGGATAAAATGGAGAGGAGGAGGAGGATTATGTAAGCCGCCTTGGGTTCCTTGCAGGAAAAAAGGTGGGGTATAACTATAATAAATAATAAATAAATAAATAATAGAGGAGGAAGACATTTTGGGGAGTGGAAATAGGATGTGTGAGTGAAAGAGGGGCCCAAAATGCAGGCCATAGCTTCTGCCAGAACTCAACCTATATTTTTTTCCCAATGCCCTGGCTCGACCCCTTGGAATCTATTAAGGAAAAAGTGGAAAACATGCCCCTGAGCATGTGCAGACCGCACTTCCTTTCACCACTGAGTTAATTACAGAGTCTTCCCACCACCGCACACTAGGTTTTATGAAGGAATGCTTCTCAGATCAAGAAGGTGGTGTTTTCCAGACAGACTTGAATGATAGCATCTCCTCTCTCTCCCTCTTCCCCCCAAGAAATTGAAAGCTGCCTAAATGGCACCTGATGGGATGTTAAAAGTGCCGGGAAGACGGAAATCTAGAGGTGGGGAAATTGCTTATATTGTGTAGTAACCGGAATTAAAGATCTAAGTACAACCATCGCATTAAATTTGAGGTTAGAATTATATTCTGAAAAATCTATTTTTAATGTGTTTTCTTTACCCTATTAAAAATGCCTTTTTATGCAAATGTGGCAGGTGGGTCCCAGGTTACTTTGCTGTTATAAAAGGGGTTGCGACTCAAAAAAGGTTGGGAAACACTGATCTACAGATCAAGCAATTAATAAAGGTCCCCGGGATATGGTCTGAAGGCAACAATTCAAGAACCTTGCTGAAGCTAAGCCAGTCTGGACCTACCTTTTATAACTACTTCTAATAGCAAACTCAGGTGCTGAGTGCAGATGGAACTGTAGCCACAACAAGGCCACTGAGAAACAAGAAGGAGGTATCAGCATGCTCAAGGGAAGCCTGAAGTTTGCAGAAATGCTAAATAAATAAATAAACCCTAAGGGGGCAAAATTTCCCCCAAAAAACTCATTGGCTACAAAATATTGACCGTCAGCTGGAAGATAAAACTGGGGGAGTGGCTGAAGGAATGGCCTGCTGAAGGAGGGCTGGATGGCACCTGAACAGGGGCACTTCCGTTAGGTGGTGAGACTACACTGCAACATTTTGTTGCAAGTCCCGCTTGTCAATATCTTTTTTTCCCCACCCTTCTGCTACGCAGCTCAGCATGGTGTACATGCTGAAAGGAGGAAGAAGCAATTTTCCTTTTAACAACAACGGAGAAGGCATGTCTCCCCTTTCCCACTCCCACCCCATTTTATCCTCACTGCCTTGCGAGGTAGGTTGGGCTGAGAGTGAGAGCAAGTTACTGGCCCAAGGTCACCAACTGAGCTTCATAGCTAAGTGGGGATATGAGCCTGGGTCTTCCTAGTCTGAGAGTCTAGCCACTACACCACTATTTATTTATTTATTTATTTATTATATTTATACCCCGCCTTTTTTCCTGAAAGGAACCCAAGGCGGCTTACATAATCATCATCCTCCTCCTCTCCATTTTATCCTCACAACAACCCTGTGAGGTAGGTTAGGCTGAGAGGCAGTGACTGGCCCAAAGTCAGCCAGTGAGCTTCATGGCCAAGCAGAGACTAGAACCCGGATCTCCCCAGTCCCAGTCCAACACTCTCACCACTACGCCACACTGGCACTATTGTGGACTATAAATGAAAAGCATACACACACACACACACATACATATTCCCTGTCATTATTAACTGACAGTTATTGCAATAGACTTTGATGAATAAGAGCACAGACATTGACCGCAGTTGCACCTAATGATAAACCAGCAATCCTGGATTAATAGATCACAATTTGAACGAGCTGTGTGCTGGTGCATGCTGCCTGTTCGCTTCTACTTTGCGTCTTCCTTTGCACAAGCCTCTAAACAAACCAGGAAGGGGAGAGCTTCCTGTGATATCCAAACAAACGATTATGAATAAGTGTGCCCAAATAAGCCAGGTTTCAAGGAGGGTTTGTTGCTGGCTTAAGAATCTTGACTTCTTTGGCTGTACTTAACCATAATCCTGGATTTGGATTCCCGTGAAGCTCTCCTCTTCCTGGTTTGATTACCCACTCATGTAAAGAAAGGAACAAATGGGTTGTGTGCATCATTCACAACGTGGTTTATTAACCGGAAGGCCCGGCTTATCGTTATGTACAAACATGGCCTATTGAAAACAAAGTTGCAATCATACACACAGGCTGCTTAAATTTTCATTTAGAAAAAAGAAGAAGCTACCTTATATGAAGTCAAACTAGCAGTGTATCTAACGTAGTACAGCACTCCAAGGTATTGGGTAGGGGTGTTTCCCAGCCCTGTCTGGAGGTGCAAGGGCTTGAACCGGTGACCTCTTGCATGCAAAGCGGGTGCTCTATCACTGAGCTACAGCCCTTCCTTTATGAAAATACCTCCAGAATGCGGGCCACAATCAACTGGACCCATTTTGCTGTGGGATCCAGGCAGATTTCCCTTCCATCCTTCAGGGTGGCTCTGTTAGATAAAGCAGAGAAAACAGCTGGAGTGAAAGAGCTTTCGAACAGCCAATGCTGATTAAAAATGATTTTTCAAAAGAGCTGGCCAGGTTGCAGATACTTACATGACTTCAGCAACCTGGCAGTGATGACTCCCGGGTATGAGAGTTATATCAGCAATGAGCCTTGATGGGATGATTCGAGATGTGCTCCAGGAGCAGTGGCAAGTTAGTTCTCCAGTCATGGGGGCAGCTGTGGAGGGAAAGAACAGAGGTTCACTGAGTATAATTTGCATCTCCCTCTCCTGGACACAAACCCTCCCAAACATATTGGTGTTCCTAACTGCCCCAAGGGAGTAAAAGATAATAATCTCCCACCGACAGATGCAGGGTTTGTAATTAAAACCGGGGCGGGGGGAGAATTGGATTTTCTTTTCCTTAATCAACCCCTCATGTAGCCAGAAATATTTACTTAGCACTTGAGATTCCTAAAATTTCCCTATAAAATGTTGATTCTTTCTTCATTTCACAGGACACACTCTTAACAAAATTCAGAGTGTAAAAGGCTTCATTTTTTAGAGGACATTTTTACCCTTCACAGCTACACAGACACCCCACCGTTGGAATGGTAGCCATGGCCCGATAATCCTCCTTCTAGAGTTTATCTGAGCCAGGACTCTGCCTGTTTGTAACCCAGGCCTCGGGGCTAAACTACATGCTACATTAAATGCACAGTGCGCAGCTGATTCTAACTTCTTCTTTTTACTTCAGTGTAAGTGTGCGCATCCCACCCCCAATCCAGATCGAGACCACGACGCACAGGTTGGGGGGAGGTGTTAAACTTTCCCACCCAGCTGCTCCCCTCCTCTAAATTCACACACACCCCGCACAGGGGCTAAAAAAAAAAGAAGAACTCCACCCAAGGTTTAACCTGTGTGCATACACCCATGCGCAGTGCTCTCAATCTGGACTGAGGCCCTGCATGGCATGCTTAACTAAAGTAAAACAAAACAAAAGTTAGAACCAGCTACATGCCACACATTTAACATAGCATGTAGTTTAGTGCTGAGAGACAACAAGGCATGATGATTGTTTTGAGTGCTCGACTGGCACCATGGAAAGCCAGGTTCAAACCTTCACTTAGCCATGATGTTCATTGGGTGATCTTGGGCCAGTCACTAACTATCTCTCAGGTTCACACTAGACATGATGTCTTTCACAAAAGTAGTAACTGAGTGAATGTTTGTTGGTTTAAGTAGACAGCAGGAATGAGGAGTGGGGCCAGACAATATAAACCTTTGAGCCCACTGTGCTCCCAATCCTGGCTGGGGGGCCCTGTGCCTGCTATCTTGCATTGGAATGACAGTTTCCATTGGCAAAGTAGCAAGCACAGGGGCCCTCCTAGATAAACAGAGAGAGACAGAGAGCAGGGTACCAAACTGGATCAGGGCCCCAGACCTGCTATTTACTTTATATATATATATATATATATATATATATATAATAACACAGTTGCTCATTTTGTGAACAGCACAACCTCTAGTTTGCCTCTCAGCCAGGGCCGGCGCTACCATTAGGTGAAGTAGGCTACTGCCTAGAGCGCTAGGCTAAATGGGGGCGCCAGAAACGCAGGGAAGGGGAGGCGAAAGAAGCGCGCCCCTCCCTCCCTCCCCCTCAGGGCTCCATTGCCGCTGAAGCTTCAGGCAGGCTCCTCCTCACAACCAGCATCAAAAGAGTCAGAGAAGGTGACAGGCTGGAGGAGGCGGGCAGGGGCCAATGATGGGAGGCGGGTGGGCGAAGGGAAGGATGCACCTACAAACACCTCCTTTGCCTGCCTTCCCTCCCTCCGGCGTGAGCCTCACGTTCCTCAGCTCAACGTCCCCTGAAAGCAGTTATTTCCAGCAACCAGGGAGGGAGGGAGGGAAAGGTATTTTAAACTAGCTGGGGCTCCAATGTTTTAATTATTTACCATGCTGTTTGTGTTTTGGTTTTAAATGCTTTTAGGATGCAATCCTCCTACACATGTTTGGGGGGAGGGGGGGAAGTCCTACAACTCCCAGCATTCCCCAGCCAGCCATGTGCAATCCTATGCCCGTTGAGGCAGAAAATAGCCCCGTGGGGGTTTTTTCTGCCTCAAGCTCTCTCTTTGCTATGTTTCTACTACATGCATCCCCCCCCCGCAACCCAGAAGATTTATGAGTCAAACTGGTGTCTCTGCACCTCCACCCTGCGAGGTAGGACAGGCTGCAAGACGCCCTTTTGTCTCTATTCCTCACAGGTAGCGCCACCACACCTCTCTCACATCCTTTTTTCATATCCCTTGTGCTGCCCGCAGGAGGAGACAGGCTTTTACATATATATGGAGTAGGAGAAGGCCCTTGGGAGTTCCTGGCATAGCTGGGCTGATGTTGCCTCTTTGCTTTCCGCATGAACACACAAAGGAAAAGTTTCAAAGTCTACAAAGTTTTTCTATGGGGCTCGGCAGTTCCTAGGGAGGGAAATTTATTTTATAATGGGCATAGGGCTGGAGGGAGGGAGGGCTCAAGTGGGAAGGGGGGGCGCTAAATATCTGATCTTGCCTAGGGCACCAAACTGCCTTGCACCGGCCCTGCTCTCTTTAAAAGGAGGAAATAATATTCAAGCCAGTGGATAAAGCTGTGGCAATTTGTTCATAGAAATTATGAACAAAAAAACCCATACTTATTGGAGGCCCAACCATCCCTAGGAAGTGCAGCAATAACCAGAAATGTGATGTGGAATCCTTGTATATATATTTTTAAAAGTACATAAATACTTTGGAGGAGTTTTTGAGTCAAGCGACTGAAGCAACGTGAGTTTTTTTTTTAGTCAGACTCAGACAGAAGAATTGGTTCCACGGGTCTAGCATTTGTTTAACTTGATGCTTGTTTAATGAGAACTGTTAGCCTTTTGTGGCTGGAACCTACTAGCTATTGCACAGTGCACCTTCTTGGGTGGTGGCCCATAGGGAACAATTTGCTAGTTTGAATGTAACTGGGGAACGAGAAACAAGTCTGAGGTTTTGCAGACAGCTAGCAAGGAGCATCCCTGGGAAACCTTCAAGGTTAAGTTGTTTGCCTTAGGAGACATGATTCTACTTTAAAGATTGCCACCGTCTACCAGGGTGTCTGCTTGCTCCCCTTTTCTCAGCATGTGTATTTGAGAATAAAATATTATCAGAAAAACACTGTAAGGGTGCAATCCAATGGAGATGCCTGAAGCCCTCTGAACTCGGAGGATTATGGGCATCGTATGTGTTGGGGATTGCCAAAAGACCTGGGAGAGGATATTGTGAGATATTATCTCTCCCCTCTTGCTTTTGCAAACACAGCAGAGTATACCCAACTACAGGCGAAAAACGTGTGCATGCGGAGCTGCTGGTTAAAGCAGGGCTGTGCATCTACAGTAATACCTTGGATTGCAAGCATAATTTGTTCCGGAACCGTGCTTGTAATCCAAAACACTCTTATATCCAGGGCCGGCGCTACCGCTAGGCCAACTAGGCTGTTGCCTAGGGCGCGTAGCGGAAGAGGGCGCAGAACGCTGCGCTCCTCTTCGCTGCCGGCGCGCTCCTGCCCTGCCCGCCCGCCCTCCTCTCCGAGAAAGCCAGGTAAGTGCGCCCGGAGTAGTGGTGGGGCCGAGCCTGGGCGCCTCCCCCCCACCTTGCCTCGCCTCTGCGCCACCTCCCACCTCGCCTCGCCTCGCCTCTGCGCCACCTCGCGCCGCCTCCCCCCACCTCGCCTCGCTTCTGCGCCGCCTCCCCCCCGCGCCGCCTCCCCCCCTTGCCTCGCTTCGCCGCTGCGCCACCTCCCCCCCGCGCGCCGCCTCCCCCCCACCTCGCCTCGCTTCGCCGCTGCGCCGCCTCCCCCTCGCCTCGCCTCGCCTCCGCGCCGCCTCCCCCCCCCGACACCTACCTTCTCCGTGCTGTTTCCGGAGCCCCGCCCGCGTTCTGTTTTGGCGGGAAGAACCAGGACAACAGGGCTTAAACAGCCCTGTTGCTCTGGTTTCCCCCGGCCAAAAACAGAGCGCGGGGGTCCCTTTTCGGAGGAGGCGTGGGAAGGTAGGTGGGGGGCGGCAGCGGCAGCGGCAGCGTGCGGGGGGGGGTGTCCGGTGGCGGCGGGGGGGGCGGGAGGTTGCAGAGCAGGGCTGCTTTCCGGAGCCCCCCCCCATGGTACTAGAGGGGGGGGCGCTAAATATAATCTAGCCTAGGGCGCCAAACTGCCCTGCACCGGTCCTGCTTATATCAAAGCGAGTCTCTGGCGGGCGTGAGCAGGGCCGATTTCAGCCCACTCGAGGCGAGTGGTTACATCCCTACGCTTGTATTGCAAGACATCGCTTGTTTATCAAGTCAAAAAAAATTTTAAACATTTGCTTGTCTTGCAAAACGCTCTCAGACCAATTTACTTGCAATCCAAGGTATTACTGTAGTTGATACAGACTGTCCCTTTTGGACAGGCTGGATCTTCACCTGGTTTCCCCCTTACACTACCAATAAGACAAACAGTCTTTTGGGGGTTAAAAACATAGTTTACTCACTCAGATCTTGCAGATTGGATACAGGCAGGCTTAAGTTGTGCAGGAAACATATGGTAGTCGACCTGTTCTGAACTTGGGAAAAGTTCAGAACTGCAACTCGGCTACATCTTCAGACATGTTGCACACACAAGTTCATGGCTCAGACTGTTTTCCCGGGGCAGGAAGAGAAGGCGACTGGCAACGCCCACATCCTGCACCAGGTGAGTCCTGGGTAGCATTCCACAGAGTGTCTGCTCTAGGATGCAGAGACTCTATGGTCCCAATTACATAATGTACTTATACATGGCTTGAGGTTTTGACTGTTCATTCCCAACAGTATGGAGGGTGGGAGCAGCAGCACAGAGGCGAAGGTTGCCTCTGCGCTCCCCCCGTCCTGCAACTCAGTTAGAGACAGCTGAGTTCATCCATTTAACTGAGGCATCTCGGAGCAGGATGGAAGGAGGCTGAGGTGCCGCCGGGACACTTCATATCTCAGAGCGGTTTTACGAGGTCAGAGCTGGGACTCCGAAAAATCCTATGGCCATCTAGACATTGTCTACTGGCCATAGGATTGCACTGTATGTCTCCAGTAATCTCCCCTCCCAAAGGAACAGACTGTGTAAAAAGCTGGAACTTCCGGGGACCCTGATGGAATGGTATTTATTGTTTCTGAAGAAGATGCAGACAATATGAAAACCATCTTCTGTGGTATCTGATTTGCAGCTGCTGTTCCAGAGAATAAGACAGGACGTCCGAGTCAGTGTGGCAATCAACACAGTCAAAGCCTTCTTCATTTACAAATCTTTAGAAACCCACACTCCTTGCAGCAGCCCTTGCAGTGATTTGTGTGTGACCACAACTTCCTCGCTAATATGAATTACCAGGAAAGCCGGAATAAATCACTCAGCATTTCTACACATAAGTCCTGTGCAGACACCCCATTTCTGTGGGTGGGCAGGGGGTGTACTTGGCATGGAGGGCTCTCTCCCTGCGATCGGGAACCCAGGGACCTCAGTCACAGGGAAAGAACCCTCTGCACTTACAACTGTGTGCTTGAAGAGGGCGAGGGAGTTCTTTCAAGCCTTGTGCATGAAGGTTGGGCGTCCACCATCCCGCAGCCTCCTTCCACATGTTCACAGAACATCTTCACAGGGGCTTACAGGCACATACCTGAACATGCAAAGGCCTCCTCTATCATGCGATCATAACCTCCATGCCCCTTTCAGGCATTTAGTCCTGGTAACAATGAACACGTGGAGGGTGAGACTCCTTCCTGGGCCCTCCCTCAACTTCTACAGGATCATCACAACTTGCACACAGAGGCTGCACGTTCATACCCGAACACATTGAGGCTCTTGTATGCATGGCCCATCGCCTGGGGAAATGGAGGGTGCAGATCATTCACATAGGACAGGAGCCTATTTTAAGCTCTGTAGATGGGACCCTTAATTGTGTGGAGGGGGTGCCTGCCATGCCCACACTGGAGGGAACTTCTTCCTCTGAGGAGCAATAAAGAGTGCAGGCCACGTGTGGCCTGCCAAGCCATTTCTGGCAGCCTGCCAGACCCCCTGCATCTGCTGTGGTGGTTGGTGGCATTGCCTGCAGTTTCCCGCACTAGAAATGGAATCCCCAGATTGGTGGGCATGAGTGGCCCCCTGGTACCTCAAAAGGTTGTGCACCCTTGCTCCACACTTACCGGCAGCATCTCTCCAGGGCTTTAGACAGGAGTCTTTGCCAGCCCAGCTTGGAGATGCCACGGATTGAACCTGGGACCTTCAGAAAGACTCAGTGCCCCTACTAGTACAGGACTCCCGAGAAGCACCTCCCCCCTCCGGTCCCCCTTGTCCCACTGTGCTGTGGTGCCCAAGAGTCGGGGGGGCACCCAGCCTCTCTGTCTCCAGGGTGCACAGCTGCTCTCTTGGCTGCTCCTGCATTGTGAGCAACAGTGAGACTTTGTGCCCCCACCACTATCAGGGACTCTTGGGAGTCCCGTGGGGGGCCGAGTCCCTCTGTCTCCAGGGCATGTACCCCAGAGACAGAAATAAGTGTCTCCCCCCTTCTCCCACTGTGCTGTGGTGCCTGTGGAGAATGGGGGGGGCAGAGTGGAGGAGAAGGCCCTGCCACGCCGCAGCATCAGCAGGTGTGACAGGTTTGGCACCTGCGTGCCAGACCCCCATCGCACTTGCTAATGCGGTGACCTAGTCTGCCACAAGCCCTATTCCCGCTTGGGAAGGGGGCGGGCGGCAGGTGATGGCAACAGCACTGGTGAGTGAGGGGAGGGGAAGCAAGTGGGGGAAGCCAGCTGGGGGAAGGGGCACGCTTTCTTACTGCGGGCACTGCTCAGCTGAGCAGTGGCCATGCCGAGAAAGGGTAAGGAGCTTCTGACAGCTGGTGAAAATTGCCTCTTGGGCACTTTTCGCAGGCTGTCATCCCCACTCTGCCCCCCCCCCAGTGCTCCTGTGGTGTCCTCTGGGGTACCGATGGGTGGACTGATGGGGGAGGCGGCACCTCCAGACCCCTGCTGTGCCCTACCATTAGTCGGGAACAGCCAGGGCCTGGCGCACGCGCAACTTTAAACCCACAGAGGTTTCAGAACCTTGGTGGGTCTAAGGGGACATGCGAACCTGGCCAGTGTGTACAGTAATACCTTGGATTGCAAGCATAATTCATTCCAGAACTGTGCTTGTAATCCAAAACACTCTTATACCAAAGCGAGTCTCTGACGGGCGTGAGCAGGGCTGATTTCGGCCCGCTACGCCCGCTCGAGGCGAGTGGTTACATCCCTACTACTACTTGTCTTGCAAGACCTTGCTCGTTTATGAAGTAAAGAAAATAATTTTTTTGCTCATCTTGCAAAACGCTCTCAGACCAAGTTACTTGCAATCCAAGGTATTACTATATGTAAAAGTGGAAGCAAGATAGTACTGGCATTTGGCAGGGAATGGGGAAAATCGGGCTGTATTGCAAGTCACAGAGGCATAGGCTCCTAGCAGCACATTAGTGAGTGAGCAAGCAAGGAAAGGGTGCTGGGTTGGCTCCAGGAATGAGGTGGCCCAGGCCCTCAGCATAATGCCGGCTGGGAGGTCCTCTCCTAGGTAGGTGGGTAGCCCTCTTCCTGCTGTGGATGTACCGGGCGGCAGTGCGGCCAAGTGTACACACTGAGAAAGCAATTGGGGCCAGTTTTCTGAGAAGAGAGGAGCAGGCCTATTGAGCAAGCAGGGTGGAAGTTGGAACTGAAGAGTGTAAACAACAGAGCCTGCAGGAGCACTGCTGGAAATAAAAAGCAGAACTAGATACAGACAAGACTGAACTCTCTCCCAGGGTCAGATTTCGCTCTTCATCCATGGCTGCTTTTTCTTTGGTTCACAGTTTACAAAGCCATCTGCTTGTGAGTTTGCAAATACAGACTGTATTAGGTATTAAGGTGAAATAAGCAATCAGTTTCTCCATTTCTGCAATGGAGAAGTGGTCAGAAGCAGGGATGTTGAAGAGTCCTTGGTCTCGAGTCACGAGTCGAGTCACGAGTCTTTGGACCCGAATCCGAGTCCGAGTCCTTGGTCCAAAATGGTGACTCTCGAGTCACAAGTCACGAGTCACTCCCAAAGCTGACTCCACGAGTCCCTATTAAAATCAATGGGGGTTTTTCCCAACAAAATAAGGCTACTTCAGATGTGTGGCTTAAATAAATTCTAGGCACAAGTGTGCCTTTTTATTTCAAAACTCTGCAACTGATTTTGGCAAGAACAGACCAGGCAGACAAACCCAAAATAACCAGGCAGGCAGAGGAGGCAGGGAACCCCAAAGCAGGCAGGCAGAGGCCTTTGTCTTGGACAATTCAACTGTTGAACTGGTCAAGAAGAGGCCAGGGCAGGCAAAGGAGGCAGGGAACCCCAGACAGGCAGGCAGAGGCAGCCAAACCCCTGAAAGGTTGCATTTGAGGAACATGATTTTTTCTAAATGTTTGGCCTCCATTCTGGAACGGTGAGATCTCATCACAATTCCACCCTCACTGAACACCCGCTCCACTGGTGATGAACTTGCTGGAACCAGAAACACACTCAGAGCAGCCACACAGAGTAATCTCAGGTCCTTCTTCTGCCTCTCCCAAGTACGCAACACATCAATCAAAATAAATCTTGACACACTGTTGGGGCTGCACTCCTGGTAGCCGTCCATAGTGGCCGAGCAGCGGCACACCTCGCTTCCATGCGCTCTTCGCCGGCAATCACGCTCCTCTCCACTCCTTCTGGCACAGCCCAGGGATGTTGAAGAGTCCTTGGTCTCGAGTCCCGAGTCGAGTCTCGAGTCTCATTAAAAATATTGGGACTCGAGTCCGAGTCGAGTCAGAGGGGGGACTCAGTCCGACTCATGAGTCGAGTCCTCGAGTCCGAGTCCCCATCCCTGGTCAGAAGTCCTCCCCCCGCCCTCCAGGTCTGAAATCATCAGCAATCAATGCTTCTTTGACAGCTTGAAACGCTCATCCAATTATTATAGTCACCGAGCATTAAATAAGGAGGCAGCTCCATCTATGGGTATCTTTTGGGCACAATCCTCTGCCAACTGCACGTTTGTGTGTACATCAGTATGACACTCAAATGTCAAGGAAATCAATTTTATAGGGATCCTGAAGAAAATAGCCTCATCAAACCTTAACAAGAAATTCAGCTCTGGCTGGTTTACAAATTGCCACTAATTACCAATTAGCAACACTGAAATATTTCAGATTTGATCATTCTAATAGTTTACTCCAACAAGCAGAGACTGTTGGTATGTGGTACTCCCTTCTCCTTAACACCGAACTGTCTATTATACCACATCAGCTTCTAATGACTCAGCATTGCCCACCCTTATTAAGCTCTTCTGCATGACCATAGGGACCGGAAAACTGTTAACTTTTTAATTCTTTAGCTGATTAATGATGTGCCAAATATACAATTGTAATAATTAAGGGGTGAAATGATGGCTGCACAGAATACATACAACTGCAAAAGCATCTGAAATACGAGGAATAGTGTTCATTTTAATAGCTACATCTATATGTGACATCTGGTGCTAACGTGTAAACCAAAAGTCTGCTGGTCAAGCGAGGCAACATCAGATTTGATGAGCATTTGAACACAGAGCGGCTCTTCATGTGAGTAAAGGAGAGAAGAGAAGGTGAGATCTGTATATTGGAAAGGGAATCTGGGATGAAAATGAAGGCCCTGTTGGATACACCGGTGGTGTTTCTGAACTGCTGTGCATCAGTGTTGAGAGTGAAGCATCCTCAGAGGGGAGAGCCCAAGTGGAACCCAAGGCAAGGGATGAAGAACAGCAGCCGCCATCTTTGTGAAAGACTTTATTTCCAGTTGTGGGATAGATGGAAGCAGGATGGAAGCAGAGGAATGCTAGTCACATCCCATTGGCGAATTAGCATAGTGGGAATCGCAGATGTCAAGGACATTGGTCCATTACCAAAACCAATCTGAAAAGAGAGGCAAACTGATAAGACACACACACACACACACACCTACCTCTGTTGGGCATGGATCAAGTCCAGTGAAGCCAGTGGTCCAAAGGCCAAGGAGCTGGTTCCGTGAGCACTCCCAATGGCAGTGTCCAGCCTCCAGGCCTAGGAAGCCCTGGGGCATGTAGTTTCTAGAGTGCCTCGTGTGCATATTAAGGACATGAACACTGTGGGGAAACTACATTTCACAGAGTTCTTGTTGCCTGGGATTCTGCCATTACAGTCCTCAAGGTGCCGAGAGAAGGTTGAGAGAAGTCTGTTTCTCATGAGGGGGGAAGCTGCGGAGCCATTGCACCAGCTCTAGTGGAAGACTTTTTTATTCTTCCCTCTCCATTCCGTTTTCCTTGTGTCTTTTTAGGATATAAGCCTGTGGGCAGTGACTATCTTGTTTTACTGATTATATATTGTGAAAAAAGGAGCCTTTGGGGGTACCTACACACACACACACACACACACACACACGCCTCCTCATGGGTAAACCAAGTAAGGCCAGGGGGGCTGGGAGGAGGCGAAAGGTACATAAAGCATCGGATGGAATGGGTGGCGCCTAGACGCCCGGAGAAGCTGGCCTAAGGCTTTTTATATGCAAATGTAGTTCAGGCCCAGTAAGCCATGTCATGACTCATGAGTCTTCCTCCCCCTGCCTGGCCAGGTGAAGTGCTTCATGATTAGCTCAAAAGCAAAAAAGCTACAGGAAGGAGGAGGGGAGGGGGAAAGAGCTATTTCCCAACGTGTGGGTTTTGTCTTTGTCTGTCTTTGGGCAATGGCGGTAAGCCAAAGACCCCAGGTAGCTCCTGGTGAAATTAGCTGAATGAAGGCTCTGGTAAAGGCAAGCCCTGTGGAGGGCTACCATCTCGGACCTTCAGGTAGATGGAATAGTTCCCCCCGGGCGGCAGGGCTGTGCTAGATCTAACCCTAGAAGGAAGAGGACTGACCCCCAGGTAACAGAGTTATGTGCCTGAGAGATAGAATCAGGTTTTATTATTTTGCAGCTCTATTTCTGTGTGCCAAAGTGTGTTTCTCTCTATTTTGTGTGCTTCCCTCATTTCCCACCTTTTGTTGTTAAATGCTACCAGAATAAACCTTGTCTTAGTTTTACTCTAATGGGTGTTGTAGTTGCTCTGTGGCTTCAGTATCTAAATCCAGGTTACAGAATTAAAGGCGAGTCCCTGAACAGAGATTCAAGTAGGATTGCAAAGAGCTGAAGCTTGGCAGTCTGGTACCTTGAGATCTCTGGGGGTCTTGGTTCCTTTGGGGTAGGTAAGGGTGGGGTGGTGGCGGGCCAGCCAGCCCCCCCTTCCTCCACATATATGTAAGCTGCTCCTGGAGCCTTTATGGGGGTTGGACTCGATGACCTTGTAGGCCCCTTCCAACTCTACTTTTCTATGATTCTATGGCTGAGGAACAGGATAAAAATACTTAAAAATAAATAGACAGACAATAAGGTAGCTTCCAGTAGGTAACTAGGGAAAAGAAGAGAGTGGTGGGAAAGGGTTCAGGATCTCTTGCAGGGAGCATTCAGCCCCTGCTTGTTGGTGCCACTGGGAGAATGACATGACCCAAAAACATCAGAACTGGGCTTGAGGTGGGGCGACAGGAACCAAGCTATTGTCCTATTTTTATTTTATTTTTATTTTTTTTAAGCTTGGCTTGCTGAGCCCAGTCTCAAGTGAAACCAGCGGGGAGTTTGCTCATCAAACTCCAGCATTGCTCCTTTCTCATTCATTGTACACTGAAGTGCTAAGTATTACAACAACATTAAAGATACAGGAAGCAAGCCCAGAACGTCTGTAGCCTTTCCCAGAGAAGGTCACCTCCGTACATACGCTTAACCGTGCGGAAGGGGAGCAGGACCATGCCTGCTGGCCTCACCACAGCTGTTGTGCTCCCCGCCAGACACTCACCCCAGGCCCCAAACGTCCACACATTCAACACAACAGTCTGAAAGGGGAAGCCTGTGGAGGTCCATTGGTACATCCTTAGCGATCTCCATGCAGTTCATAGATTTCATAGATCATAGAGTTGGAAGGGGCCTACAAGGCTATTGAGTCCAACCCCCTGCTCAATGCAGGAAACTAGAGGAGGGGTCTCCCATCCAAGTAATAACCAGGCCTGACCCTGCTTAGCTTTCCACACTCAGACAAGCTGAGCCAGCGTGAGCCACAGGCCTGAACAACTGCACGCACATAAGTTCCCCTTTTCAGATGTCACACAGACATCAGTGGTAAGGCTGGGAGGTGTGTAGATGACTCGGGTGGTCGGGAGGCACAGTTCCATTTCCCCCTCTATGAATTGGACTTATGTGTGGAGTGGGTCTTCTAAACAGCCCTTATATATGTGAATGGGGGTGGGGGTGGGCAAAACTGTCAAATAAAAATAACAGAATAAGGGGCGCTATGAAACACACCTTGCTGATAGCTATTGGTTTCTTCATGACTGAGATCAGTTTTGGTTTTGTGAATCTGTAAAAAAAAATCAAACAATATTTTGGTTAAGGGTACAGTTGCATGACCAGATAAACAACAGATTGCATCATACATATAGTAAGAAATTTTAGGAAAGGATACTAGAAAATATCAGGAAATAATCTGACATAATCCATTTGTTGTTCTTTCAGGATCTGTGAAGAATCAGGAACCTCAAGATGATCAGAAAACGATCATTAATTTTCTAAGAACCTCTAGAATTGTAATCAAGTATAAATGGAAGCAAAAAGATGTCCTGTCAATAAGAGAATCAATTATGAGGGTCTGTGGATTTGGATTTATGTTGAATCTCACAAACATTATTAGTATTGGAGAGGGTATTAGAGAGGGTAGACAGGGAAGCAAACATTTTATTGAGAATTGGCCTATTTGGGGGTACAACCTCATGATTTATTGGGAACATTGTAAGAAGAAAAGTTACGTAAAGTTATAAGGCCCACTGATTGGAATAGTTATGGTCCACTGATTGGAATAATAACATGAGTGACTGTCCAGTGGTAATATATTTTTTAAAATGACATGGGATTATATTATTTATAATTGTGAATGTTTGTATTCATAATTTAAAGAGAGTCAGAAAAGAGAAAAATAGTTTTGTATTGGTAGAAAAAGGAGGGAGGGTAGTGTGTGAACATAATTGTAGAAACAAAACTGGTTCCCCAATCTGTGCAATCAATCACTCCGAAAAATCGTGAAAGCTGTTTCTATTCCATCACACTTCATTCCAATCTTGCTCTAACCGCACATGCCTACTGCTCCAAACACAGTCATTTATTCATAGATTCATAGATCATAGATTTGGAAGGGGCCTACAAGGCCATCGAGTCCAACCCCCTGTTCAATGCAGGAAACTGGAGGAGGGGTCTCCCATCCAAGTAATAACTAGGCCTGACCCTGCTTAGCTTTCCACACTCAGACAAGCTGAGCCAGCATGAGCCACAGGCCTGTTTCTGAAGCACCAACTGTTTTTCCTACCTGAAGGCTCACAGTATTTCCACGTGCCAGTCGTATCATAGTTCCCAGTGAGAGAGCACCAGAGCTTCCAGGTGGTGGTCCCATCTGAAGTACATCCCATGTAAGACTTTCCTTTGTAGATGAAAGGAAAGGTGCACCGTCCCTTAGATTTTGCATCTTGTCGTGGGATGGTTGGGGAGGATTGAGAGAGAAAAGCCTGAGAGAGGCAACTATAGCATGAGGGAGTGCGCTTTAGCCAACAATCATACTACTTTCGATACTTGAGGGAAAAAATATCATCATCTCTCTCCAGTCTTGGAAGGTAGGTAAGAAAAAAAATTGCTGTAGGATCATAACTTCCTACTGGAAGACCATAACTGATGCTTTTCTTTCCCTTTTTTTAAATCAAGAAACAGGCACAGATCAACAAGTAAAATTTGGACTCAGTCCTTTATGTACACAAGCTCATGGGGGGGGGGGCTCACCTGTGGTGTGGGTCACACAGGCAGCAAGGTTCGATGGTTCTCCTGGAGACTAAAAGGAGGGCATGCTGGCCTACATTCTTCTATGCCTCTCTCGTCCTGGCCTGCTGCCTGATTCCCAGCTCAGTGAGCTAGAATCAAAACCACACTAAGACCCAAGGAGCTGCTTATGCACTCTGTGTGGTGTTCATGCTAGCAAAGTCAGCATCGGGGGTTGGCTTTGTTGGGCACCTGCTAAGCCCCTTGCCATAGCAATAGGACCCACTACCAATCCCACAAACATGCAGGCCCTGCTACTCTTCCGGCTTGTTCACCTGCTCTCTCTGAGGGACAAACTAGATCTGATGTTCAACATGTCTTTGCATTTAACATACATGTTTGTTTGCTTGATTATTATTGTTGGTGGTGGTGGTGGTGGTGGTGTAGTGGTTAGAGTGTTGGACTGGGACTCAGGAGATCCAGGTTCTAGTCCCCGCTCGGCCATGAAACTCACTGGGTGACTTTAGGCCAGTCACTGACTCTCAGCCTAACCTACCTCACAGGGTTGTTGTGAGGATAAAATGGAGAGGAGGAGGAGGAGGATTATGTAAGCCGCCTTGGGTTCCTTTCAGGAAAAAAGACGGGGTATAAATAGAATAAATAAATAAATAAAATAAATAAATATTTGTATACCGCTCCACATCAAGCAGATTCCAAAGCAATGAACAATAAAAAGACAAAAACAGATAAAAGAATCAAAAACAATACATTGAAAACAAACTAAAATTACACTGGTGGTTGATCATTACTGGGATCACAGTAGGGAGGGAGGGGGGAATTTAAACCTGGGGGTGGGGATGGAGACCACTCTTCTGAAGCTGGTATTTGCACTGGGAGGAAATCCTCCAATGGGGAATGGGGGGGAGGGGTGCTCTCATATTTAAATAGCAGCCTGAGGCACATTTACTTGGCATAGTGCAACCCCAGTTGAACTCAGTGACAGTTACCTTCCGAGGAAACATGCATGAGATTGGGTTGCATGTCTGTAACCAATTTTTTCCCCTCCAACAACCCCACCCTGGGTGACATGGTGCTACCTGCTATCGGAAGCTGCCAGCTTCTCAAGTCAGCACAGAAGCTCCATTTCTGGTGCAGGTCATAGTTCTCTGTAGTGGCACACCAGAATTTCCCATCCCCATCCTCATCAGTGCAGACTTCAAATATCTGATTCTTGTAGGTGAAGGGGAAGACACAGGGCTGGCCATTGGAATTCCCTCCATATTCTGCAGATGTGGGGAGCACAGAAAACAACATGGGGTAGAGCTGGGTCCAGTTGCCAGAGAGAGGGGAATAAAGCAAAAGGCTCACCATTCTGGAACTAGAGAGAGGCAGACCAGGTGACATGTTCCTCAACAAAATAATGTTAGCTGGATTTTACTGAATCCAGTGCACTTCAAACTCCCGTCCCGCTCTCACATTTCCAACCACAGGCTTCTATTCCTCATCTTTAAGGGCCAAACAAGGCATGACATTAATTGTGTGGTTGCAATTAATGGGTCTAGTTTTTTAAAAATTAAATAGCAGCCATGGGTCTGACAGGATCAGGGCCATGGTGCATGGGGAGGCAGTAAGACTTCCCCCAACCCCATGCCACGGCCATGAGGACAGTCCCTCTCTCTGCCTTCCAAAATTGTTATTCACCTAGGGAGGGAAGCTTCCCTTGGTACCAGTGGGTTGTTCCCTCTTGTGGTAATGGCAGATGTGTGGGGATGGGGGGGGTGAATTTTCATTGGAATGGCAGTGAATGGGAAGGGCTAAACACCATTTGCATATACCATGGTCCCAATCCTGACCCTACCCACCCCAATAGATGTTAAAAACAATCACACGATTAACATCATTTCTAGTTTGGCCCTAGATTGCCCTGTCTCTGTCTCTGCGACTGAGTACTTTTCCTCCTTCATCTTCCATTCCAGCCAAGCTTATCTACTGTTCTTTCCCACTGATGACCCCTCCCATTCACATCTCTACTCTGCTTCTGAAAGAAATCTTCTCCTCTCTATCCAACAAGCCAAGCCACATCCCTTTCTTCCTTCTTATCCCTCCCAAAATCTACTTCATCTGTAAAACTCTCCTTGTCATCTCCTTATCTTGCCTCCTTCTTATGTTGCTTCCCCTTTCAGTGCCACCTGACTCCCCAACAACCTATGTTCACTACTCAGTCATCATTGCTTGATATCCCCGATATAGCCATTCCTTTCAGATCAGGGGTGTGCAACCCATGCCCTACGGCTTCAGGTGTGTAACCCCAGCCCACTTTCCCCCACAGCCCAGCTGAGCAGTTGGGCTGTGGGAAAAGACCACAGAGAGGGGGACATCCAGAAAGACTGAAGAAAGCAGACTTCCTTCAGTGCTAAACAGGGAAACCCCATTCTTATCTCCGATCAGAGATCAGAGATAAGAGCCACTGAAAGACATTTTAAACTTGAAATACCTAGCTGAGAATTTAAAGTTTAAATACCTTTACCGTTTAGAACTGAGCTGTGCTTTGTGTGCCTGAAAGCTGTTACACTGAGACTTACATCCGAGTAGATATGCACAGCATTGGGTTGTGCTTTCTAGGCTTGGTGGGGAAATGTCCAAATTGGCAAGCATTACATTTGTGTATGTGTATGTGTGTGTACTTGCATACCCCAGATGTGGCCCTTGGTGCCGCAAAAGGTTGTGCACTCCTGTTTTAGATACCGAGGGATGTGAACATTCTGCCCAGCACCTGGCACATTGTTGGTAGCAGTCCTGGTGACAGAAGTGGCAGCATTCCTATGTTACAGTTTGCAGTTTTCAAAATGGGTTGTTTCCCCCCCCCCCCCTAGCACAGCCTGGTCACCAACAAAACCTCCTACCTTTAAGGGCACAAGCCTTCCACCTGCTCATCTTGTCATAGTTTGGAGTTGTGGCACACCACAGTTGCCCATCAAAAGTCCCTTCTCTTGTGCATGAAGAGTAGGATTTGTTTCTGTATATGAAAGGAAAGTAGCAGGGGGCAGGATCTGAAGAGGAAACACAGCAAAGTGGAGTGAGTGTTAAAGAGGGGATCAGTGCGGCAAGATGAGCAGTGACACAAATTTATTTATTTATTTATTTATTTTCTTATATTTATTAATCACCCATCTGGCCAGCCACCCTGGGCGATGTACAATTAAAACAATACAATAAAATATGATAATTAAAACAGTATAAAAAATTCTTTTAAAATCCTAACCCACCCCATATTCCCGCCTGAACAGCCATGTTTTTAATGCACAGCGGAAGCTCATCACAGAGGGGGCATGGCGAAGGTCACTAGGGAGGGAGTTCCATAACGTGGGGGCCGCCACAGAGAAGGCCCTCTTCCTAGTCCCCACCAGCCTGGCTGCTCTGGCGGCTGCCGATGGGATAAGGAGAAGGCCGTCCGTGGCAGATCTTGTTGAGCAGCCTACTTGATGTTGCTGGAGGCGCTCCTTGAGATAAACTGGACCAGAGCCATGTAGGGTTTTAAAGGTCAAAACCAACACCTTGAATTCGGCTCAGCAAGCAACTGGTAGCCAGTGCAACTCCTTAAGCACTGGCGTGATGTGATCACACTGGCGGATGCCCTTAATCAGGCGAGCCGCCGCGTTCTGTACCAGCTGAAGCTTCCGAACCGTCTTCAAGGGTAACCCCACGTAGAGCGCATTACAGTAGTCTAGGCGAGAGGAGACCAAGGCATGAACCACTGATAGGAGCAGATGATTAGGAAGGGAGGGGCGCAACTGCCGTATCAGATGGAGTTGATACAGCACTGCCCAGCTCACAGCTGACACCTGAGCCTCCATGGACAGCTGGGAGTCTAGAATGACCGCCAAGCTGCGGACCTGGTCCTTCAGGGGGAGATGTACCCCATTCAGCATCAGGTCAACATCCCCAGAACCTCCCCTTGTCTCCCACCAGAAGTACCTCGGTCTTGTCGGGGTTCAGTTTCAGCAAGTTTCCTTCCCATCCAGCCACCCACTGCCTCCAGGCACTTGGACAGGGTCTCAACGGCCAACCTTGGTGAGGACTTGAAGGAGAGGTAGAGCTGCGTGTCATCCGCATATTGATGACACCGCACCCCAAACCTCCTGATGATAGCCCACAGCGGCTTTAGATAGATGTTGAATAGCATTGGGGAGAGGATGGAACCCTGCGGCGCCCTACAAGTGAGCAGCCGAGGGTCCGAAACCTCCTCCCCAAGAACTACCCTCTGGTACCTTCCAGAGAGGAAGGACCGAAACCACTGTAATACAGTGCCTCCGATACCCAACCCCTCCAGACAGTCCAGGAGGATACCGCAGTCCACGGTATCAAAAGCCGCTGAGAGATCGAGGAGGACTAGGAAGGAGCATTTGCCCCTATCCAAGGCCCTCCTCATATCATCCACCAAGGCGACCAAGGCTGTTTCCGTCCCATATTCAGGCCTGAAGCCCGACTGGCATGGATCTAAGTAATCGGCTTCATCCAAGTGTGCCTTCACAAATGCCAGATTCAGTTGTATTCTGTAGTCAGGCGTATCAGGGAAACGGTACATACCAGCCAGCTACAAGGGGAATTGACTAAACTCTACATATACAGTCATGCCTTGGATTGAAAGCATAATTCGTTCTGGAAACGTGCTTGTAATCCAAAACACTCTTATATCAAAACGAAATTCCCCCAAAAAAATTTGTACAGAGATTTTTAATTTAAGCCGTACTACAAATACTTGTATTGCAAGACGTCGCTTGTATATCAAGTCAAATTTTTTAAAATAAATATTTAAAAATTTGCTTGTCTTGCAAAACGCTCTCAAACCAAGTTACTTGCAATCCAAGGTATTACTGTATACAAAATGGATTGGATCTAGGGCAGAACTACATGTGATGCTAATAATCCTATCATTACTGTTTTTAAATGAAATACCAGGTGCAAGGGGCACCACAGCACATGGGGAGGGGAGGTTTAAACCTTCCCTCCCCAGCTGAGATCACAGTTTTTTTAAAAAAATAAAAATTAATCTATACACACACTTCAGTGCAGCAATTAGTACGGGGGGGTGGGGGGGATCCTATTTACACCAATGGAATGTAGTTCCTAATGCTAAATGCCACATGAGGTGAGGGAGGGCAGTTTTTAATTGAGCCTGTGACTGCTTGGAAGGAAAAACTTCCCTTCTCTGTGTGTTGCAGTGCTGATAACGATCACCTCCCCTCATGGCTAGTATTTTATTTAAAAGAAACAATGGCATGATGGCTAATCACATAGTGAGGCCCTGAGTTGCACTTAAGTCCCGCTGAAATCAATGTGACTTAAGCCATGACTAACCTGCCCCAGTAATTGAAATGAGACTCTACTATATAATACATCTGCCTTTCTACCTTAGGAGTCCTTTAAGGATTAATGTTTACATTTAGAGAGACGTTTTGGCAGCCACAGCTGTTGACTCAATCTGAACTGGCCATCATAGCATTATGCGCACACACGCTTCTTCACACATTCTCTATTCCTGGGGTGGCCAGAAAGTAGATCGCCAGACTTTTGGAATTCAACTCCCATGAGATCCATCCTGCTAGCTTGGCCAATGGGCGGGAATGTTGGGTGTTGAACTCCAAAACATCTGGAGATCTACTTTCTGCCCACCCCTGTTCCATACTGTTCCCCAACCTGGCACCCTCCAGATCTTTTGCAGTCCAACTCCCATCTACCATGACTAATGGTCAGGGATGATGGGAGTTGTAGTTCAAATCATCTGGAGAGCACCAGGTTGGGGAAGGCTTCTCTAATCCTACCCTAAATATAAATATCCCATTTCAATCCTTGTGGCTGAGGAGAAAAGCATGGAGAAATTTCAGTGGTGTGGGCATTGGAATGACAAAAACAGAAAACACCCACACACACACACCTCTCTCATTTGAGCAGTGGCTTCTTCTTTTTGCTTTCTGGAATAAGCTAATTGTCTGAACGACTTCACATCTAGTTTGGATCTAACTGGGGGAGAGAAGTGAGACATTTCTAGTCCATGATACTGTTCACACTTTCCACATCCTCCTACTCTCCCATCAGCCAAAGCCCTTCCCAAGGCAACACCTTCACCTCCCCTATTTTGCTTACCTGAGGGCTCACAGTATGCCCATGTGGGATTCTTATCATAGTTTTTGGCGAGAGAGCACCAGAGCTTCCCATCGGACCTCCCATCTCCTGTACAACCTGAGTAAGACTTGCCTTTGAAGGTGAAAGGAAAGACACATGGCCCTACAGGGTAATTCGCATCCAGTCCTGGAAGGGGTGGAGAAAGGTGAGAGGGTTGAGCTCCTCTTATGGCCACAATGCTTCCCACGCACTCAGGGATCACAGCCCCTATATCTGATTCAATCATGGAATGTGTACTGATGTCATGATCCACTTAAGGCAGCTTTCCCCAACCTGATGCCACCCAGATGTTGTTGTGGTACAATTCCCATCATCCCTGACAACTGGCCATGCTGGCTGGGGCTGATAGGAGTCACAGCCCAGCATCTGGAGGGCACCCAGTTGGGGAAGGCTGAGTTCAAGTGAAACAACAACGGTGCAATCCTATGCATGCCTACTCAGAAGTAAGCCCCTTTGAATTCAATAGGAATTACTCCCAGGTAAGTGTACAGATTTGCAGGCTATCGCCAATTGGTTCCAATGGGAGAAAGAACAGGTGCTTAATTGCCCACTGAAATCAATGGAAAAGGTGTTTCACTTTGGCTGGATCGTGCCCTGAATTTTACACTTCTGTTTTTCTCTGCATGGCCCTCCATCCAAGCTGCTGACAAACAAATTCTACCTTCTTCTCAGAGCGTTTTAATGCAACTTTAAGCCCCTCTCAGTTCCACTGTTTCTGTGAATGCCTGATCATCGTTGATGCTAAACACAAAGCAGGGCATTTATAATACAAGGAATATCCTAGGTAATGTGTGGAAATTTATCTCGCTGTGCTTACTATGCAACCAACAACCCTGCCCGGCAACCAAACCCTTGCTTCTAATCCAGCACCCCACAGTTCACATACTGGTGTCAGCGCAGTAGCTCCAATACTTGTCCTTATCATAGCTGCCGGTTGTAGCACACCAGAACCGCCCTTTATGTGCAAATTTGTTGGTGCAGGTGTAGTAAGTGTGGCCCATGTAGACGAAGGGAAAGACGCAGGCTTGTCCATTCGAATTACCTCCATACTCTAGACAAAGACAAGAGCAGAGCTTATGTATATTTATGCTAATAACTTGCTTACTTGCTATACCATCCATTAAAAAAAAAAAAAGCAAACTCTATATAGACATTGTCTCTATCTAGGACAGTGTTCTCCAACCTTGGGTCCCCAGATGTTTTTGGCCTACAACTCCCAGCACTGGGAGTTGTAGGCTAAAAACATCTGGGGACCCAAGGTTGGAGAACACTGATTTCATAGATTTCATAGATCATAGAGTTGGAAGGAGCCTACAAGGCTATCGAGTCCAACCCCCTGCTCAATGCAGGAAACTCTAGGAGTTGTCACTGGTATAGAGCAGGTGTGGACAGAAGGTAGACCCTGGATGTTTTGAATTTCAACTTGCATCATTCCTGACCTTTGGCCATGCTGGCAGGGGCTTCTGGGAATTGAAGTAAAAAACATCTTGAGATCTACCATCTGCCCACCCTGTCATAGAGGATAATTAAACTTGTTTTCCTCCTGAAACAGAGATGTCAGGAAGTAACTACATGTTGCACATAAATGCATGTGTCAGAGTGCCAGTGATGTTGCTTAGAAAGAAGGGGGGAAAGCATGCTTTAGGAGGGATGGTTGAGAGTGGATGTGCATATTGATCCTTACCTCCCCAATAGCTCCCTTCCTCAGGGTTTCAAACACATCCACATGGAAAACATGCAGTTTGAATGAAGGCTGGGCCAAATGTTGTGAAATCTGTTTTGACCATTTATTGGGCTGGTGGAGTGAAAACTTCCCCAAAAAATATTATGGAGGGGAACTTTCTGTGACATATTTTGGGGCGGGGGAGGGGGAATTGCCTTTTACCTTACTTACCCCTATGAAATGACAAAGGGTTTTTTTTGTTTCCCCCCTTGCTTTTTTAATGTAAAAAAAAAAAAAGCTGTGCAGCACTCACCGTAGCATGAGGCTCCTTCTGCAGCTTCCCAATGGCAGCAGTGCCTGGAATGCCTTGGGCACAATGCCACATTATGTGATGTTGTTCCAATGATGTTATGGGAAATGTGGTTGGTTGGAAGTGACATGAGGCCTTTCTCCTTGACTTCCCACCAGCCACACTTCCTGGAATGCCTTGGGAGCAATATGACATCGCCTTGTGTTGCTCCCAAGGCATTCCAAGAAGTATAGCTAGCAGAAAGCTGAAGAGAGAGGATTGCACCTCCACACGTGGCATGGAACTTTAAGAGACAAAAAAGTTTTTAAAGCTGCAGAGAGGATTGCGCCTCTGCAAGTGGTACCGGGCTTTAAAAGATTTTTTAAAAGGTTAAAAGGCCACAGAGCATAGTACCTCTGCAAGTGGCATGGGGCCTTAAAAGACAAAAAAGGTTGAAAGGCATGAAAAAAATGGGAAAACCTCAGCCATTTTGTAAGGTAAGTGGCAACATCCTGTCCCTCTACAAAATTTGATGAAATTTCTCCCAATAAAACAATAGAACATCAGCTCCTATTTCTTCTCTTCTATCCACCCCCATCTTAGCATAACAACCTGCATTCACAGTGGTGTCAAAATTCAGTCCAGAAACTTTCTGGACTAGCCATCAGAATTGGAATCTATTTCCTTTCATAAAACAGAGCACACCACACTGTGAACATTATTGAATTCTGTAGGCCAACTAATTTAAGCCACATAAGCTGGTGGTTCCAGTGTGGCTCTACACCTCTCACCCTTAATGGCACAAGGCTTCCATATGCGATCCTTGTCATAGTTATGGGTCGTGGCACACCACGGCTGCTCCTCAGTAGAACCAAAGGAGGTGCATGAAGTGTAGGATTTCCCCTCAAAAACAAAGGGAAAGACACATGGTGGAGGTTCTGAAAAGGAAACAGAGGGAAAGTGTAGAGTGTTTGGACATAAAGGACAGAAAACGAATTAAAAATAAAACTGCCAATATCATACTGTCCTTATACAAATCTATGGTGTGACTGCACTTAGAATACTGAGTACAGCTCCGGTCACCACACCTTTAAAAAAGGATATTGTAGAGTTGGAAAAAGGGCAGAAAAGGGCAACTAACATGATCAAGGGGCTAGAGCAACTCTCCTATGAGGAAAAATGTTACACCATCTGGGCCTATTTCTCTTAGAAAAAAATGTGAGTATGGGGAGACATGATAGAGGTGTACAAAACTTTGCATGGTATGGAGGAACTGGACTTGGAGAAGTTTTTATGTCTCTAATAATACTAGAACCCAGGGTCATCCTAGGAAGCTGAATGGTGGGAGATCCAGGACAAATAAAAGGAAGTACTTCTTCACACAACATATAGTCAAACTATTGAATTTGCTACCACAAGATGTGATGGCCACCAACTTGAATGGCTTTAAAAGGGGATTACAACCATTCATGGCGGATAAGTCTATCAATCGCTATTAGTCATGATGGCTATATATTACCTCCAGTATCAGAGGCAGTTGCTGCGGAACATAAGCAGGAGGGTACTGTGGTACTCATGTCCTTCTTGTAGGCTTCTCATAGGCAGTTGGTTGGTCACTGTGTGAAGAGAATGCTGGACTAGATAGCCTTTTGTTCAAATTCAGCATGGCTCTTTTTAAATTCTTGTGTAGTTCTTCTGAGTGCCTTTTCTCAGCTGCAGCTGGTATGGCAGCTTTATCCCCTCCTGGGAAGGAATGGCCTGACCACAGCTATCTATACTTTAGTAATATCCAAGCTTGCCTATTGTAATACAGTATACATGGAGCTGCCTTTGAGGAGTGTCTTTGGAAACCCCAACTTGTGCAAAATAGGACAATGAGGTTGTTGATAGGGCTTGCCAGGTTGATCATTTGACACATATTTGGGAAAAGCTTCATTGGCTCCCACTTCGTTCTTGGACATAAATCTTTCAAAACGCCCAGATTGCTTTGGCTATTGGGTGGTACAGAAATGTGATAAATAAATAAATAAAATAAAGCATGGGTTCTGATCTTTAAAGTCCAAACAGGTCTGGGACCATGGTAGCTGAAGGACTGCCTGGTATAAGCCTACCCACAGTCATGATTGTCATCTGAGGCCCTTCTCTGGATGCCCTATGAATGTTAGATGGATGACTACCAAAGAGAGGCCTCCCTTGTCTATTGTTGTGCCCCAGTTATGAAATCCCCTCCCAAGAGAGCTCTTTCAAGTGCCTTCATTGTTATTCACTAGGCAATAAGCAAATTCTGTCCTTTAATCCAGGCTTTTGGCACCTTGGATACCAACAATAATAAAAAGTGGTATATATAATATTCTAGGATTTTCACATAAAATAGAAGGGGATAAAATTATGCTGGATATTACTGTCCTTTAGCAGGAGGTTCAATGGAAATCCATTCTAATTTCAATGGGCTCCCGAGCTCAGCTCTGACACTGGAAAAAGGTTCTAGGGATAAGGCTTAGTGAACTGGAATTCAGACAAAATCTTCAACACAGGCAAGCTTTGCAGGCAACTTGCCTCCCTATGGAGCTATCCTGCAGTAATGCCTGTAGACTTTTCACTTGCTGTATTATGACCTCACAAAAATGTGCTTGCAATACCTGGCATCTCCTGACTGGCTGGAGGTGGCCCTTTATGACATCTTGTGAGTTCATAGTATAGCATATCAGCATAAAGGGCTGCTAGATAGCTCCTGAAGGAAACTAAGATTGGCTAGTAGTGTATAGGACTTTATTGGACCTACAGTTCATCAAGGGAGATGCCTAGCTGGTCAAGGTACTTTTTTTCTATGCTATCTTTCCAGGTCTGTGCTTGTACAGGTTTCTGCTTCTCGTCCATATGCTTCATTCTGCCTTCCTAATATGCTGCTGCCTGTGATGACCCAGGTAAATTCTCCCTTCTGCCCTACTGTTGCTCTGTTTTGTTGTTTACATATGCATCCAATCATATGCATCCAATCAAGTCACTGTCAACAGCTTCGGTCTAGTCCATTTTTTTCACTTCTGTTCCAACTCTCCCCACTTGCATTTGCTCCATTGAGCGTTTGGGTCTACACACACACACACACACACACCATTCCCTTACCCTGCTCCTGCCTTTCCAGGGGCCAGAAAGCAATTTGAAATGGAAAGGAGAGGCATTCAAAGAGAAGGAGAGCTGCTGGTGATCAGCTGACCATGCTAAGCATTTGACTCCCCCTGTACCTGCACTTAAGAAGTGATGCCCAGGTATCTGGGAGAGGGTTTAGTTTGATTCAGTATTTTTCCAGAAGGACAGAGGAGCTCTACCATCAGTAGAGGTATTTTCCTGCCTTGCCTACCCCTCCAGTTTTTGTCCTCAGTCATCTACACATGAATTGACTGATTTCTTCTCGTTGTTCCTCTCCAAGAGGCTGGACATTATCATGGTTAGACTGTCTTTAGATATGGCCCCTCTAAACAATGGTATTTGGTACCATCAACTGATTTGGGAAATAGAATATAGATATTATACATTGGAATTGCCACAGTCCAACTAGCTCAGCATCTTGTCTACTTAGATGTGATTCATTAAGTATCAGAAGAAGGAGAACATGGTTGTGTGTGGCGCCACTACAATATCTTGGCAACCAAAGATTCTAAAAATGAAGATGGCTATCCTGCAGCCACAGAGAGAGGCCTTCATATACATCACAATCCTTTAAAGGTCTACTCAGAGGTAAATTTCACTAAGTTCAATGGGGTTTACTCCCAGGTAAGTGGGGATAGGATTGCAGATGTAGTCACCTAATCCTTCTCAGGAGCTACTCATACTCATCACAAGAACACCCTGTGGCACTCAGTCCTGTAGGTTGTGATTGCCTTGCCTGAACAATCATCTCCTCAATTATGCACTTAATGATCCTTTTCAGTGGATGACATCACATCTTTTTACGTTGACAGGGAGTCAGTTTTCCATACATGCTCTCTGTATACCCCTCATAATTGTAAAATTATACATGGATATAATTTTTAAAATTAAAATTGTAATATGTTTATTAACTCCAATGATGCCTCCTCCGCACAAAACACTCTTTTTTCAGAGCTGGAATTAATGTATTGGATTTATATCCTGCCTTTCAATCAAAAAATGGTGCTCACGGTAGCTGCAGAAATGTCTGTAGAAGTTTGTTTTTTCCTTGCCTCACCATTTGTCTGACTTTTCCCTAATTGGCTCCTTTTGTTAATGCTGAACAAAATGACTCCTTTTGTTAATGCTGAGTGGAACTCTTACGTTGATATACAATTAATCAGCTTTCCCCAACTTGGTGCCCTCCAGATGTGTTGGACTACAGCTGCCATAATTTCCACCTAGCATGTCAAGCTGGCTGGGGATGATGAGAGTTGTAGTCGAGCACATCTGGACAGCGCCAGGTTGGGGAAAGTTGCTATAAAGGTTTGTCACAGTTTTATAATTCTATGGATTAGATTCAGAAGAGTTTCCTCAATCCTCTGTCGGAGAATGTTCTTCTCAATCCAGCGCTACATGGTTGTTTTTTTAAAAAATATTTTATCCCTCAGTAGTTTGTTTAATTTCAAATAAACAATGTGTTTTACGTAATTAAAAACAACAACTCAGCAACAACCAAGTAAAAAAAAGAGGGTTTAAAAAAAAAAAAGTCTGAATGTGTAAGTTATGGTCAATTACAAGAGATTGTAATTGACCATGATATTCTAACCCAGCTTGAAGGAGCCAGAAGGAGACAGGTGGAATGATTCTTACCTTCACTTGCCACAAGGAGTGGTTGGACAGCCCAGGTATACAAGAGGAAAGCTACGAAAGAAGCCATCTCCGTCTCCGCTCTCAGAGAATCTGATAGGCATGAAGAATGCGCATGATGCTCATTCTTTTTATGAGCCCTGCTTGGCCACATCTTCCTCCCACAACTACAACAGAAGATGTTCCTGCTCTGCCATCACTAGGAGATGAACAAATAAATAATGTGTTAACCCTTACCTTTCCATACCAAACAAGGCTGCTACTCCCAGATTAACCTTAGCAGTAACACTCTGCATTCCTGTACAGTCTGCGCTGCTAATTCAGCAGAGACTTAGGCTTTCCAAATGGCCAGAGCAAATAAAACAACCAGGCCTACACCTATCCCTTCCACATACCCAGAAATCAGCAGGTGAAGCTTTCCAGGGCTCGCCAGTTAAACAGGATCACCTGGTAACTGCTGCAGATCAAGCTGTTGTTGTGGGGCTTGGGGTCATTTGCCAGGGTGAGGCTGGAGGGTGCAGTTCTCACCTGGAGTGCTTGTTTGCCCTTGAATTTGTGGCCCTGACCTATTTCTGTTTAAAGAACAAGAGCTTGGGGGGGGGGGGGAAGGTGGAAATTCTGGTGTTTTGTTTTTAAGTCACTGGTGGCTTCCTCCCCCTAAAAGCAAGAGCACTCTAAACTCTGCCCACTCAAGTTTCCCTCTGGTTCAAAGTACGTTGTGTCATGATCACTTTCACCTTGATCAGACTTAAGTGTGTGTGTGTTTTTGGTGTGGGAAACCTTTGGCTACAATGACTATGAACAGCGTGCTTAAAGAAGGTGAGGTAAATTAAAGCAGGGACTGGCAACTTCTTCAGCCTGAGGCTAGATCCTCCTGCACCATGATGGCATCACTCCTTCCATGCACATGGCAAGGGGAGATCAGGCCCCCTGGATAAAGAACCCTCCCAATCCTAAATAAGAGACTGTTGGGGCATTTTCTCATTTAGCTCAGCCTCAGAGAAGGGTCCCAGGCAGATGTAAGGGAAGTCTGGTTGCAACTGTGGTTTGCACCCAGATGGTTCCAATCTCTGGTTCCCCTACTACTACTATCATGCTAGGGCTTCCCTCCCAGAGACATCTCCTCCTCTCCCCACAAAGGCCTGCAGAAGATTGGATCCTCTTATTTTAGGTGGGGCACCTGCTTGGGTGAGTTGTGCCTCACACACGCTGCAAAGCATCACCCAAGGTGCCACTTCAGAATGTATGGGCCTCATTCGCCCATAGGCCCTGCCATTTTGTGTACAGTGCTCTGCTTATCAGAAGCAAGGCCTTGCATGGTGCTTTGAAGTATGTGAGGTGCCACTTTGCATCCAGCAGAAGGGTGACCATGTGCCTTCTTTCACAGAGGCCAGTCCTCTGGTTGAAGGGCTGCCAGAGGACTGCCCTCTATTTGATGCTGCCTTCTCTTTGAAGAGTTGTCCTGTCTAATTCCAGTTTAAAGACAAAGAACCAGAAGAACTTCTGTTGCCCATCACCAGTTATCAGCACCTGAACAGCAAACTGAGCAGGCAGGCACCTGGTCACAGTCTTCTACACTTTGGTGAGATATAGTATATTTCTATTTAAATGATAATAATTATTTCTCAATTTGCATCTCTCTATAAATTAGCATATGCACATTTTATGCAAATTGCTGTTTTTTATTTTTTATTTTTTGGTGATAACATTTCTTCTTTTGGGGTGACTTGTAAGTGGCCACCCTACCCAGCAGGCGCCCTCGCACACAATGAGAAGAGGCCTGAGGAGCCTCTGCGACATTGCAGAAATCTCTGGGGTGTCTTCTAATTGCTTCATTGTTGGTAGTGGTGGGTGGCAGGGAGCTAGGAAGGAAGCCTAAGAGCAATGCTGTCCAGGCCAAAGGCCACGCTTCCCTCTCAGCAGACTGGTACTGGGCAGGCCCTGCCATCCAGCGACCAGCTTCAGGTAGCACCATGACAGGCAGTGGGGTGCATGAAGGCAGGAATTAGCGTTATGGTGGCCAGATGCAGAAGACGAAAGGGGGTCCTGCATCCTTAACAGCTGTGTAGAAGAGGGACTTTCAGCAGGTGCACGCTTGTGCTAACGCACAGTAGTGCAAGTGGAATTAGCACTAATGTGCATTAGCACAAGTGGAACGAAATTCTCATGCATCCCTAAATTAAAGCAGAATCCAATTCCATCAATGAGCAGAAACAGAAGATGCCTGACAGTCTGCAAAACATAGCTGTAACAGATTGAACAAAATCCGAACATCACTAGGATGGAGTGACATTTACCTGAAGAGGTAGAAAACATCTATTTGAGGAGGGAGAGAATTCTATTGCCACCACTTCAGATAGTTTGATCTGCACCCTCATGCTATGTACTCTTGCATATCCCGGGGTTGAAGTCAGTAACTGACTTTTATATGACAGTAGACAGCATGGCTAACTTTGACACAGGGATTCAGGCCTGACCCTAGCATTAGGTAGATTGAGGTGGCCATCTTAGGAGGCAGGGCAGGCAGCAGTATCAAGGTGTTGCAGGATAGAACTGTGTGTGAGCCATGCGGCCTGCTCTGTGTCCCCCTAGTTAGCTTGCTGTCCTGAGGTGTTGTGGAGGACATTGTACTGTTGCCAGTGTTGAAGTATCTCAAGGAGCGCCTCCAGCAACATCAAGTAGGCCGCTCAACAAGATCCGCCACAGATGGCCTTCTCCCTGTCCCATCAGCCAGAGAAACCAGGCTGGTGGGGACTAGGAGGAGGGCCTTTTCTGTGCCAGCCCCCAATTTATGGAACTCTCTCCCCAGTGACCTCCGCCATGCCCCTTCCTTGATTAGCTTCCGCCAGGCATTAAAAACGTGGCTTTTCAGGCGGGAATATGGGGTGGTTTAGGATTTTTAATTGTGTTTTATACTTTGTGTGTGTGTGTGTATGTCCCCCGTATTTTATTGCATTGTACATCGCTCAGAGTGGCCGGATGTCTGGCCAGATGGGCGATTCATAAATATAATAAATAAATAATAATAAATAAATAAGATTCAACTGCCAGTCAGGTTGGCTTCTGCACCTGGAAGGAGCGGGGAGGGCAACGTCTTGACCTTCACCTAATGCAGCAACATGTCTTGGGCCAAAAGCCAACCATAATGTTCTATTTAGCAGCTGCTAGTTGTAAAGGCCCTTTCATGAAACCAGCCAAGCTAAGATAGTGCCAAAACAGACATTACTTTAAACCTGTGTTTAGCAGCTACGTCTATTTCCCCATTTTTACTCTAGAGTAGGCATAGGGAGCCTGATTCAGATCTTAGAAGCTCCCCTACCCCCACTCTTGGGTCCCAATCCAGATTGGGCCTTCTGCACCTACCCTAAAGTAAAAATGAGAGGGAGAAAGAGGTAGCTGCTAGACATGGATTTCAAGTAGTATTCATCTTGCTCCTCAGTTAACAAAAACAATGTGGTCAAAACTGCTGTCTCCGGGCCCTGTTAAACATATTTTGCATAATCTTTTATATATTGTAGACTGATTTTGATGTATTTATACCCTGCTCTTCAACTCTGAAGGATCCCCAGACCGGCTAACAATGAACACCTTTGTTCAATATTAATCCTTCAGTACCAGGGTACTAGTGTGGCAATACAGTGGTTAAAGCATCAGACCCGGGTTCAAATCCCCAATCAGCCATTAAACTCACTGGGGGACCATGGGCCAGCAGGACCGGTGCAGGGCAGTTTGGCGCCCCAGGCGAAAAAATATTTAGCGCCCCCCCTCTCCAAAGCAGAAAAAAAAAAAAAACCTGCGCCGCCACCACCAACCTACCTTCCCCCCCGCCCTGGCTGCGGCGGCGGCTGCGGCGGCTGCTGCTGCTGCTGCTGCTGCCTCCTCCTCCTCCTCCTGAAGCGACGCGATGGGACCCCCGCGCTGTTTTTTGCCGGGGGAAACCATGGCAACAGGGCTGTTTAAGCCCTTCTGCCCTGGTTCCTGCCGCCAAAACAACGCGGGTGGGGCTCCGGAAGCGACGCGACGAAGGTAGGTGACGGGGGGGTTGGGAGGGGTGACGGGGGGTGGTGATGGCGGTGGGAGGCGCAGCGGTGGGCGGGCGGGTGGGCGGGGGGAAGCGCAGCGGCGAGCGAGCGGGTGGGTGGGTCGGTGGGCAGGGGGAAGCGCAGCGGCGAGCGGGCAGGCGGGGGGAGGCGCGGCGGCGGCGGCAGGCAGGAGGGTGGGGAGGCGGAGGCCTGGCGGGGGCGGCGCAGCGGCGGCGGAGGCCTGGCGGGGGCGGCGCAGCGGCAGTGAAGAGGAGCGCAGCGTTTCCGCGCCCTCTTCAGCCGCGCGCCCTCTTCAGCCGCGCGCCCTAGGCAACCGCCTAGTTGGCCTAGCGGTAGCGCCGGCCCTGTGGGCCAGTCACTGTCTCTCAGCCTAACCTACCTTACAGGGCTGTTGTGAAGATAAGGGGGGGGGAGAACCGTGTACACCAACCTGAGCTCCTTGGAGGGAAGCTGGGATATAAATGGAATAAGAATAATACTCAGCTCTTATATTCCTACAGACACTTTTGAGGGAGCTCCTTTGTTGCTCACTTTTCCCCCAGGTCTCTCCCCTCATCAAGCTGTTTCTAACTGTCCAACTGGCCCCTAGGACCCCAATGTCCAATCAGATTTCTCGCCTATAAAATGAACCAATCCCACCAAAAGCCACCAATCACACAGAAGTTCTATCATTTCTCCAGCCAATGGGAATGGTATGTTTTACATCTTCCTTTCTTTCCACCACCCCCAAGCTTGACCGTATCAAACCTTGTTTCTTTTTTCCTTACTGAGATTTCTCCTTACCTCAGCTATGCATCTATAAAAGCTGACATTTCTCTAAATAAATAAATAAATAAATAAATGTATTTCTCTAAATAAATAAATGTATTATTAAAATATATTAAATATATAAATAAATAAACCCTATTTTTCTTGCCTATTGATATTGAACTGTGCTGCAATCTCTCAAACATTTTTTTTTTAATTGTCACAATCCCTGTCTAACATCCTGATTAGTAATATCTCATGGTCTGGCCTTGTATTAATTCTTACTCAAAAAAACTCCTCTAAGATAATCACTTTTGCTCACCACTTTGATTTCGATGTTTCTTCACAACCCATGCTCAGCTCTTGCTCTGTCTCTGTCTCTCTCCTCTTCTCTGTTGAGCCCAACTGCTCCTTGGCCCCTTTCCTTCCTCCCTCTTACACTTGAGGGTGTATTGACACAATCCCTTAAAGTATACATTGTTGAGCAGAGCAATTCTATGGCCCTAGACCAACCTCGGGTCCCCAGATGATGCCAGACTACAGCTCCCAGAATCCCTTGCTATTAGCCATGCTGGCTGGGTATGCTGGGAGCTGTAGGCCAGCAACATCTGGGGACCCAAGGTTGGAGAGCCCTGCCCTAGACAGTGTCTAGAAGGCCATAGGATTTTTCTGAGACCTAGCTCCGACCTAGGAGCTGGGACTCTGACCTCGGAGCTGGGACTCCGACCTTGGAGCTGGGACTCTGCGTTTAGAGTCGTAATCCCCCCTGCAGCTGGTGTAGAAAGAACTGCACCAGCTGTGTCTCTGAGGTCACTGGGTAAAGATGGCATTCTGGGGGGCAGGGAGGGGAAGAGACTGGGTCACCAGCATATGATCTTCGCCTCTGTACTCCTCCCACCCCCCATAGGATGCTCATAATCCTGCAAGTTCAGAGACTTATGGGCATCCCCACTAGATTGCACCCTGCGTTACTTTTCTTTTCACAGCCTTCCCATAAGCCCTCATAGTGTTGTATCCAGTCCCCAAAGTACATGCTAAATCAGGCCCAGTCCTACCATTAGGCAGAATGAGGAAGCCGCCCACTCACACAGCTGATTTTGGTGTCACAAAAGGGTGGCAAACTGTTTCTAGTTAATACATTATTATTATATTTTACTGCCAGGGACGCGGGGAGGTGCTTGCAGGATTTCCCACCTCAAATGCCAAAGTAACTGTTCCCCAAAATGCCAATGATTATTTAAGTGCACTTATTTTTCTAATTCAAGTACTACAACCTTTAAAAAGTGTACAGCATAAAGCACAATAATCCATAAAAGAATATAAAGGTTCACTATAAAATATACATATACAAAAAGATATATAACTAGAGTCAGACTTCAGGCAAAGCCTGTCTAAACAGATAGCTTTTAGCTGCCGTGCCTCACTCACCTCTTGGTAGTAAACTACATTTTTGGGAGGGAAGAGTTAATTATTATTTACTATTTGCATTTATTTATCGCCCATCTGGCCGGCAAATCGGCCACCCTGGGCGATGTACAGAAAATAAAACAGAATAAAATACATTAAAACATTTTTCTCCATTAAAATACATTAAAACAGTATAAAATTTTAAAATCTTAGCCCACCCCATATTCCCGCCTGAATAACCAAGTTTTTAATGAGCGGCGGAAGCTCAGCAGAGAGGGGGCATGGCGGAGGTCACTTGGGAGAGAGTTCCATAGTACGGGGGCTGCCACAGAGAAGGCCCTCTTCCTCATCCCGACCAGTCTAGCTGCTCTGGCTGAAGGGACAAGGAGAAGGCCATCTGTGGCAGATCTTGTTGAGCGGCCCACTTGGTGTTGCTGGAGACGCTCCTTGAGATAGACTGGACCGGAGCCGTATAGGGTTTTAAAGGTCAAAGCCAACACCTTGAATTCAGCTTGGCAAGCAACTGGTAGCCAGTGTAGCTCCTTGAGCAATGGCGTGATGTGATCCCGCCGGCGGCTGCCTTTAACCAGGCGAGCCGCCAGTGTTCTGTACCAGCTGTAGCTTCCGAACCTTCTTCAAGGGTAACCCCACGTAGAGCGCATTACAGTAGTCTAGGCGAGAGGAGACCAAGGCGTGAACCACTGAAGGGAGCAGATAATTAGGAAGGTAGGGGCGCAGCTGCCGTATCAGATGGAGTTGATACAGCACTGCCCAGCTCACAGCTGACACCTGAGCCTCCATGGACAGCTGGGAGTCTAGAATGACCGCCAAGCTGCGGACCTGGTCCTTCAGGGGGAGATTTACCCCATTCAGCACCAGGTCAACATCCCCAGAACCTCCCCTTGTCCCCCACCAGAAGTACCTCGGTCTTGTCAGGGTTCAGCTTCAGCATATTCCTTCCCATCCAGCCACCCACTGACTCCAGGCACTTGGACAGGGTCTCAACGGCCAACCTCGGTGAGGATTTAAAAGAGAGGTAGAGCTGCGTGTCATCTGTATACTGATGACACTGCACCCCAAACCTCCTGATGGGGCTTTAGGTAGATGTTGAACAACATCGGGGAGAGGATGGAACCCTGCGGCACTCCACAAGTGAGCAGCCGAAGCCTCCTCCCCGAGAACTACCCTCTGGTACCTTCCAGAGAGGAAGGACTGGAACCACTGCAATACAGTGCCTCCTATGCCCAACCCCTCCAGGCGGTCCAGGAGGATACCGTGGTCAACGGTATCAAAAGCCACTGAGAGATCGAGGAGGACTAGAAAGGAGCATTCGCCCCTATCCAAAGCCCTCCTCATATCATCCACCCAGTTAAATTCTTACAAGGAACTTGGCCCTGGATGTTGTTCTCAGAGTAGGGTTTATCACTGTTGGCAAACAGAACAAAAGCCACTTTTACAAGGTAATCAACTGGGGACTTTTGTAGGTAAATCTCTGGAACATAGGATGCCTGTGTTCGCTAAGGCAGAAATAGCTGTCAAAATAAATAGGAAGGTTTTCATAGCTTTCATAGATCATAGAGTTGGAAGGAGCGGCTATCGAGTCCAACCCCGTGCTCAATGCAAGAAACTAGAGGAGGGGTCTCCCATCCAAGTAATAACCAGGCCTGACCCTGCTTAGTTTTCCACGCTCAGACAAGCTGAGCCAGCGTAAGCCACAGGCCTGTGCCTCCTACCCCCTTCCACAATTTAAAGTGTGCCTGCTATCAAAAATGGGTTGCTGCTCAGGCGTCTATCTTACTGAGTGATTTCAGAGTGCCTGTAAGAAACCTGTAGTTATATATGAGAGGTTACGGGACTGCTTCTCAAATGTGGGGTCCCTTTCTAAATATCTTTTGCCTTCCAGCCCCCAGCCCCGCTCAGCACAAATACTCTGTGCCACAGCTGAACAGGCAGAGAGATTCTCATGTGCAGTTGTTGTGCGTGGCCTGCTGCTGTATGTGAGGCTCCGTAGATTGGTGTATTAATCCAACACTGCCGTCAGAGGAGGATATACAGGAGCAGCCCTGCCACTGGGCAGAGTGAGGCAACCTCCTCACGCACCTGATCTGGGTGTCATGAAAGTGCAGCAAATTGGTAGGTTTGGGGTTTTTTAAAATTTGATCAGAATACGATATACCTTGATGAGGCCTGCTCAGGGGAAGCAAAATATTCAGGCCAGGTCAGAGAGTAAGTCAGGATATTTCTGGGCTTCTCCTAAAACCACACACCAGAGAGTATTTTTATTAGAGTATAAGCCTTGCCTATGCTTCTGCTGGGATGATGGAAACAACAATGATGTATGTATATCAGCCTTCCCCAGTCAGGTGCCCTCCTGGCAGGGGATAATCAGGACCGGTGCAAGGCAGTTTGGTGCCCTAGGCAAGATCAGATATTTAGCGCCCCCCCTTCCCACTTGAGAGTGCTGTATTTTTTTTTTCAAGGCGTTTCTGGCACCCCTTTAGCCCTGCGCCCTAGGCAGCTGCCTAGTTGGCCTAATGGTAGCACCGGCCCTGGGGATAATGTGGGTTGTAGTCCAACACATCTTGAGGCTACCACCAGGTTGGGGAAGGCTGAGTTACACACAGACATACACAGAGAGAGAGAGAGAGAGAGAGAGAATGAGAGAGAGAGAATGAGAGAATGAGAGAGAATCGATTAGAGAGGGTCCTCTGTGATGGACATTGAGCCTATCTGGGCACCTTTCTAGGGGTCTGAAGGCTCCCTGTAAGTTTGCATTCTCCTGTAAGGTGTCCAACGGCCCACTCCACTGTCTCCACATTTGAGAACCATTGTATTATTACATTCAAATGCATGTAGCAGAACTCCAGGGTACTGAAAGAGTTTCATTCCTTCAAAACATTCATAGGATTGCATCCAACAGTATTTACCTCTTGGTAGAGGCTAGCAGTCCAGCACAGAGTAAGCAAAGCCACACATGAGTCCGTGATGTGGCAACTGAATGTTCTGCAGATTTTGGAAGTGGGCATTTCCAGTAGCAGCCAGAAACATATGTCGATGCTTGCAAAATGTAACCTCTATTTACTAGTATTTAATAAAGATTAAAACCCATAAGATTTCTCAATGGTTAGCTCCAGAGAGTACACAAAGCATATTGGTTTAGATCCAGATTTAGTCATATTTGGAGCAGACCCATTGAAATCAACTGGGCTTAGGTTAGTCATGATGACTGACTTAAGTCCTCTGATTTCAATGGATGTGAAAAAGGCAAATTTGATGTTGGATATAATTAGGAAAGGATATAATTAAATCCACAGGAAAAACTCCTACAACTGGCTGTCTGGGGAATGCTGGAAGCTGTAGAACTTGTTCCCATCTAAGCATGCCTAGGACTGTACTCTTAATTACCGGGTACTTATTTTATGCCAGGCCAAATTCCCTGAACCTCCACATTCAACCTTCTAGGTTTCGGATAAAGTAAAGCTGCTCTTAGAAAACCATAACTGTGCATGTGGGGGGGGGGGGATTATAACCCAGCTCCATACAATTGTAGCTATTCTGTTCTTTCAGTAATGTACACCATTGTTTGGACATGCAGCTTATTTGGGACTCCCCCAATCCATAAACAGGCAAATACTATAAAATAAATAGGCATCATTATATCGGTAAAACCTCATGAAAAGAGTTATTAAAGCCCATGAATGTAGTTTCCCAAAGACATTCCCATGTCTCATAACTCACAGTTCTCCTTTAAGTGTTTTAATAGACGATATTGCCATGTGTTCCTTATTTCAAGGTGCATTGTGTCTGCTTGACCTCATTTTATTTTAATTCTTTTATTACATTGATATTCCACCCCTAAAGGACCTCAAGGTGGCATACATGGTTCTTCCCCTACCCATTTTGTCCTCAAAACAACCCTGTCAGAGGTGGAGTTTGGTTGAAAGATAGGGATGATCCAAGGTCACCCAGTGAACTTCATAGCTGAGTGTGGATTTTTAACGTGGACCTAGAAGCAGCTTCACTGGCTGCCAATTATGGTAGTTTCTAGGCACAATTAAAAATGCTAGTTTCAGCCTCTAAAGCCCTAAATGGCTTGACTTCAGGAGACCTTAAGGAACGCGAACGCCTCCTTCTGTATGAAGCATTACATGCACAAGGGTTGTCATTCATCAGATGAGGTCCTGGTCTGGTGTCAGACTGGCTGACACAACTAGTAAGGCCTTTTGAATTCTGGTCCCCTCACTATGAAATTCTCTCCCAAGAGTGGTTTGACAGTTATGCCTTTTATAGGTTTTTAGGAGACCTGTAAAGACAACCTTGTGCCAATGAGCATTGGAAGACCTTCGTATGGGTCAAGTGACAGTTGAGGAATCTGATGCCACCATCTGCCTGATTTTGTGGGATCAATTTCAGTTGCTACGGCCTGATAACGTGGACAAGGTGCTTGCAGCAATGCAAGGAACCATGTGCCCTCTTGATTCTTGCCCCTCCTGGCTTATAAAAGTTAGCCCCACTTGTCTCCATGAAGGGGTGGCTCCTGCTGTCCTTAAGGATGCAATAGTGAGACCGCTTCTGAAAAAAAACACTCCGGACCCAATGGTATTTGATATAACTACTGCCCAGTTGCAAATTATATACCCCTTTCTTAGGGAAGGTTCTTGAGAGGGTCATGGCGAAGCAACTGCAGGTACTCTTGGAGGATACTGATTATCTAGACCCATTCTAGTCTGGGTTTCAACCTGGTTATGGGACTGAATCAGCCTTGGTCGCCCTGATGGATGACCTTTCTATATCCCTGTGACAACTGAATCAGGAGAGGCTGTGCAAGTCCTGGATCAGTGCCTGAACTCAGTGATGGGCTGGATGAGGACCAATAAACTGAGACTGAATCCTGGCAAGACGGAAGCCCTGAGTGGTTCCCAAGGCTGGATGGGGTTGCACTCCTTTTGAAAGCTCAGGTTCGTAGCCTGGGGGTACTCCTAGATCCATCATTGTCGCTGGAGGCCCAAGTGACTGCGGCAGCTCCGAGTGCCTTTTACCATCTTTGATTGGTTCGCCAGCTTGTAATGGATTTACAACTACCAGGTCAGGTTTAAGGTTCTGGTACTTGTGTACAAAGCCCAAAACAAGTTGGGACCAGGTTACCTGAGAGAGTGCCTCCTCCCATACCAACCTGCCTGGTCACTGAGGTCATCATATGGCATGCTCCTGGTGGTTCCTCATGAACCTTTGGCCCAATTGGAGTGCACCAGGAGAAGAGTCTTCAGTGCGGTGGCTCCATTTATGTGGAACTCCCTGCCTTCGGAGGTCAGGCAGGCTCCGACATTGTGTTGTTTTCAGTGCCTGCTGATGACCTCCTTGTTCCAGGAAGCCTTCTCTGCTCTCCAACCACCAGTGTAATTGTGACTTTGTTTTCAATGTATTGTTTTTGTTTCTTTTATCTGTTTTTGTCTTTTACTGTTCACCACTACAGAATCTACCTAGATATGGAGTGGTATACAAATACTGTAAATAATTGATGATGATGATGATGATGATGATGATGATGATGATGATGATGATGATTTCTCATTATCATTGATTGAAGGTGCAATCCAATGGGGATGCTTATAAGCCTCCAAACTTGGAGGATTATGGACATCCTATGCAGGGCAGGATGAGTGCAGAGGTGATCTTCATCTCCATGCTCCTCCCACCCTGCAAGTCAGCTAGCTGTATGATTTTGTCTAGCTGCCTCTTGAGTTATACTGGCAGAGAAGTTCCTTAAGCCCAGAAATATAAACATTTGCTCCAAATAAGAAACTCCATAGGTGGGATAACCCAGTGAAAGAGCAGTTTCCGCATAGGTGGTGGCAGTGCTGGGGAGAGGAAATCCCCCAAAGCATAGTTATATAACTAGATCTCTTGCATAGCTGAACTTTGGATTTGTGTGACATTTCTTCCTATATCCTGCAGGATGATAAGTGAAGTTTGCCAGGGCATGATGATGAATGCCAAAAGTGTTGAGATGATCTAGCAGTTACCACTTCTTGGGGGATTTTCCATTTCCCACCAGCCTCCAGGATCTGTCAAGTGCTGTCACCGAAACACAAAGTCCAGTTATGCAAGTTGTGAAGGAAGGGTTCTTGGTTTGCACTACACAGAAGCAAGTCACATTCCGTTCAATAGGTTTTACTCCCAGGAACGTGTAGATAGGATTGCAGCCTAAGTCACTCATATTATCCCAACTTGCTTAGATCTGCACACCGACCTGAAATACCTTTACTTGCGTCAACACAAATTCCCATCCCCCCCCCCGACATTATTTACCACATTCAAGGAATATGCAGGGTGGGCATCACAGAGTCAGGCTCCTACCCCAGCCTACCGTCATGCATTGTGAGAACTGAAGAGGCATCCCTGTGTACAATGTTATGCATGGGAGGGGCATCCTTAAAAAGTAGATTGGGGAAATGGAGCTTGCTGATACAATGCCACCACACACACACACACACACACACCTTCATTGAATACAGGCATAGCACCTCAAAAAGGTTGGCAAAGCCATATAGTGGGTGTGTTAGCGGTAAGGAACACCAGAGCTTCCAATTTGTGCGCATAGCTGCGGTTCGGTTGTGGTCTGACTTTCCCTGGAAAAATTATAGGAATGCCTCTGTGGATCTGCTTATGCTCTGCTTGTGTATGTTTCTACTTAAAGGAAATGTTCGAAAGACACCTTAAGCCCCCGGTGCACTCTCATCCAAAGGAAAATAAACTAGGTAGAATTGCCTTTTTGGAACGTCCCACCACTGGGAGAATTGGGGAGCACTATAACAAGAATGTGTTTTCAAACATTAGCAGTCAGCCACTCCTACATTTACATCAACACACAATAAAGTAACTCCATTCCGTTAGGAGTAGGCAAATCTGACTTTTTCTGGTCTGTGTCACTTTTGCATGTTTTGCCCAGTTTTTACAGCCGGTCGGCGAGACATGGTGTGCTTGGCCAGTCACAAAATTCCCATTTCCCAGAAGGCAAACTGGTGAGGCTAAAAGAAAAGTAACACCCCCCCTCCCCACCAACTTCCTTTTTGTAACGTCTCGCCTGATGAAGAGATCTGGAGATCTCTAAAGCTAGTACATTTTTTAGAAAATGTACTTTGAGTTGGCCTAATAAAGGGATTACACTACATGTTTTTTGCATTTATGGAAGGGGCAGACAGAATCTGTTCCCTGCAAAATGTCATTTCAGCTTTCCCTCCCCTAGATGAGGCTGTGACCTCCATTCAGTGCCCACCATCCTCTCACATCTTTCCCAGACTTTTGAATCCACAAACAGGAAAACAACCCATCTGGCAGAACTGGGCAAAGCTTCCCCCTTTGTAAAAAAAAATTAATACCTTGCCAGGCTCCCTGTCCCCCCTCATTTCTATTTTTATTTCTTAAGATATTTATTTTTAATTACAAAAAAAATTAACTGGGAGGCTGGCATGCTGCCAAGTGAAGTGTTGCCCTCCAGCACCACTTGACTTGGGTTCAAAAGAGTGGTTTTGTGATTTGGAGCTCAGCTGCCTTGTACTTAAGATCTTGGGCAAGTTACTTTTCTTTTTGTCTCACCAGTTTACCTTCTGGGAAATTAGTGCTTTGAGACCGGTCATACCCACCATGGCAGTCATTTTATGAATGGGTAACCCTCCTGTGACAGCCATTTTGTGAGCGTGCCTATGACACTCCCTCAAAATTCCAAATGTCCCCACTAGCACAAAAAGGTTGGGGACCCCGGCCCAGCATGTGCCACCTGAGGAGGCTGCCGCACTCTGCCTAATTTTTTTATTTATTACATTCATATCTTGCCATTTTTCTTCCTGCAAGGAACCCAGGGCAGCTTACATAATCCTCCTTCTCTCCATTTTATCCTCACAACAACCCTGTGAGGTAGATTAGGCTGAGAGTCAGTGACTGACCCAAACCCACCCAGTGAGCTTCATGGCCAAATGGAGACTAGAACCCGGATCTCCCGAGTCCCAGTCCAACATTCTAACCACCACACCACACTGGCTGGGTCCTAATGGTAGCGCTGGCTCTCTGCTGCATTAGCAGAAACAATTCAGATAGAACAAAGAAAATCAAGACCGTGTCTGGCTTCACACAACACAATAAGCCACTGGTGGTTTATAAGCCAGGAGTGGCTTGTCATGTTGTCTGAACCCAGCAGTATCATGCACAAGCCACCATGGCTTATCAGTGTTGTGTGAAGCCAGTCAGAGAAACCCAAAATGATAAAGAAGGAATATAAATAAGTTTTAGGGGAAAGGAATGGTTGGTGGTGTGGTCCCCTGCCAGGAACATAGGACACACAGTTGCCCCTGTCCAGGAATCAAGGAATGCAATCTAAATGAGGGCGCTCTTATGAAGAGTATACTGTTGTCCCCTTGTCACCATCCTTGCATGGTTTGTAGGAGCATGAGCACAATGAGGAGCATCCATGGTGGGTCAACATTTGGCAGTGGGTCTTGCCAAAGGGCTGTGGTCCTGATAGTTGGCGCAGATTTTTTTGTTTCATGGTCTGTTTTTCATTGGTTAGGGCATGTAAGTCAACTTGTTTTCCCATCTTCCGTAGGCATTTTAAAAAGCGGGGCAGTTCTCCCCCATGTGCACATGGTGACAGGTATGTGTGTGGGTGTTATGGCCTGATGGGTTTTTGTTTTTTTCAGGAAAGGCAGTAGATTTTTTTTTTCTATTTCTTCTGGTGGGTTTTTGTTTGTTTTGTTTTTACTGGTTCGGAAAATGTTATTTAACTTATTTTCTCTACCAATCTGGGCATTGTGAAGATTTTTTTTTCCCCTGGATGTTCACATGGGGGCTCAGATCGGAAGGGGTACATTCTTTGCAAGACAGTAAAGCAAGGAGGATGTTTTTTGTTTCATGATTTAGTTTTTACTGATTTGGGGCATTTTCTTCTTCTTCTATGCCATATTGCACACATATTGGGAGATATCCTGTGGTCTTAAGGGCAGAATTCTTGCACCCTAGTCTCCTGTTAACTGGTTTGGGGCATTTCCTTGCTTACCTGGGCATTTTAAAAGTCCTCTCCTTGCACCATAACTGCACATTCAGGGGGAGCAGATTGTGGTGGCCTGATACATTTCTTGCACAACAAGAATGGGAGGGCAGCAGATATCTATGCATTAGTTTGCTTATTTATTTATGGATGGATGGATGGATGCTTCTGAGGTTGCTTTTTTACCATGCTTGCTTAACTTACTTGAGCAGTTAAAAAAACCACATGTGAAGATGAGGAGAGAGATTATTGAAGCCTGGTGCACACTTTGCAGGATTGTAAGGGTGGGCAAAAAAGTATGTTTCATGTCTTCCTTTGGGTCAACCATGGCTGTTGAGAATGGTGCCCTTGATGACTAGCCACAGACAATATGAACAGATTTGATTGGAAGCAGTGCATTTGAGAGAATGCGAATTATACAGAGCTCTGTTGGTGGTGTGTTGATGACCCATTCGCACACACGTTCATGATGTCACTGGCCACTGATGTCCCCAAGTGAAAGGTATACATGTGTGAATCCAACCTTTCTTGTCTGCTGGACATGGGACAGACACCCTCCTTCAGGGCCGGATTAACATAGGGGCGATTGGAGCGGCCGCTCCAGGCCCAAAGCAGACAATAGGCCCACAATATAGGGACACGCAGCACGATTTGAGTTAGCTCTGATCGTTATCATTCAGCATAATTAATGATTTTTTCAAGATTAGAAAGGTGTTCTAAGCACATCTGCATTACAGGCTTGAGGCAAGACCTAGCAAGAACTGTTGTTCTCAAATTAGCATGGTAGGTTTTTGCATTTCAATCACTGTTACTACATTTCTTTGAAGCACATGGGGGCTTGCTAGGGTCTGTAATATTCAGATTTAGAAGGGACCTCTCTCTCCAGCCTCGAGCAAAAGATCTTTCTGATTCGCAGCTCAATTGTTCAAATGCTAGTTTAACAAAAAAACAAAAACGAAAACGAAACAAAGCAACAAGAACAACACAATTATTCTTGGTCAAGCAAAGCTTCCTGGCTTTTTGTTGTGGCTTTTTCTTTTTTAATAAATAAATTTGGGGGAAATTGGGAAGACCCTTACTGATGAGCTGCAGGAGTTTTTGAGTTTTGGCACTTTAATGGTAATTAAAATATTTAATTTGTTTTAATATAAAATTGCGTCTTCATTTTATTTATTTCCATAAAAAGGCCCACCAAAATCCTCAGCACCAGGCCCATAATGCTCTTAATCCGGCCCGGCCCTGCCCTCCTTAGCTGATGGGAAACATTCATTAGAACCGGATTTTTCACAAAGATCCGAGTGGAAGGGATAGAAGGAGAAGGAATACAACCTGGGGTTTGAGATTTTTTATTATTATTATTATTACTTCCAGCTATGGAACTCATCAAAGTAGGAGAAAGACAATTGGAGCTTGGTTCATTTGTTCAGCATCCTGGTTTGATGCCATCCTGGTTGTTCAGAGTCAGGAACATTCAAGCACAGATCACAAACATCTTAGCAAGGCCAAGTAGTTGGTTAGTCAGTCTTTGGGGCATAAGCTGAAAAGAGAGTTAAAAAGTGGGGGAGAACTAGGCTTATGTCATGTCTCAACTTCACCAGTCATATCCACAGATCCATTTAAAAAAAAACTCCAGAAGAATTCTCCTCTCTTCTCCCAATCTCCCCCCACCCCCAGTGATTAGGGATCCTGGACCATAAATAGGATCTGCATTTCTGAGGTCTTATGTGCAGTCTAACTTCAGGGTTTGCTTACCTACTTTTCACAAGGTGGGTCTTTGAGTTCATGGGAGAAGATCAAGACTAAGAGTCATGGGCCAGTGTGATGTGCCTGGTGGAATGAGGTGCTTCTAGCTTGGTCAGCCCCCAAAGATTCAAACCCAGACTTTAAAGATTAAATCACTCAAAGTCCTGGACCCAGCTGGATGAATCTGACAGTTTCAGTTTCTCCCACACTTTAATTTTTAATGTCTCAAGTCCTTTTTGCCCTGAATATGGAGAACTTCGTGAATGTGGTAAATTCTGATCAAAACTGAACGGAAACAAAATTCTCACCCATTCCTACTCTGAAGGATTATAGCAGCCATGTACAGCAATCAGCCAGGATTTCTGCCAGTGGCTAGCTAAGGGTGCGCTAAGCACCCAGAAAGGAGGGCACAGAGCAAACTAGAGGCAGCAGAGATGGAAGCCTGATTTTAAAAACTAAAAGACTGAATGGGGGGGGAAAGAGTTTTTAAAATGGTTGCGGTTCAAGGAATGATTCCCACCTTGGCCCACATGGCTATGTCACGCCTACTAATATGGATGGAATATAGCAGGATGTGTTCAGTCACAAAAAGCGCTATAACCCCAGTAGGGTGGAAAGTCAATTGCAATCTCGCATCTAGTTTAGAGCAGAAGAACAATGAACAGGCGGTATTAGGAGCTGCCCATCTGGAGGCAACCTCAGTTCCACTGGGATCAATCCCCACCTGAGTTTCCGTTGCCCGAATCAGCACAGAAGCCAGGTCGTGTTGGTGTCCGCGTTGCTGGTGAGGGAACACCAGTGCCTCCTATCAGCACGCCCAGCTCTGGTACAGGTGTGATAGGATTTGCCACGAAAGACAAAGGGGAAGACACAGTCTGTTTCTAATTGGAAAGCAAGAGGAAAGCAGGAATGAAGAGGTGAACCTTTATGTTTCTTCTTCTCCTCCTCCTTCCCTGCTCCTAATTAAGAACATAAGAAGAGCCATGCTGGATCAGACCAAGGGTCCTTCTAGTCCAGCATTCTGTTCATACAGTGGCCAACCAGCTGCCCATGGGAAACCCACAAGCAGGACATGAGTGCAACAGCACCCTCCGCCCTTGTTCCCCAGCAACTGGTGTACATAGGCATACTGCCTCTGATACTGGCATACTGCCTCTGATACTCTGATAATTTCCACCTATGGTAACAAAAGTCCATGATCAAAAAACCTTTCGTTTCAGATGAGAGTGAATGCACAGTTTTCACTTGTATTCCAGAAATGAAGAAAATGCAAGTTAAAACAACTACCTTAACTTCCAGGCTATGTAAGTGGCAATAATTTATAAAATCTTGTGTATTAGACTCCCTCCACGTACACTTTACCTTTGTCTTTCTGCTTGACATTGAGCTGGGGAGTAGTGCTCAGGTAGCAATTCCTAAAGTACAAATTTCCCAGATAATGAATTTCTGCCTGACACATCCACAAAATGCTCAGTGCAAAATGTCCACCTAACAACAAGTGTAGTGAATGTCCAGGCAGCAATTCTATAGATGAAGCTGCTTCCCCGACCATTTGCTACAGATGTACCTGATGAATTTCTGCCTGACATATCCATTCAGGACAAATGCCACCTCATAGGAGATATGGAAATGCCGAAGGTTTATGTCTGGATGAGTCATCCATTCAGGAATATTAATCCATCCATCCATTCATACTTGTACCTGCTTTGCAGAGAAATGTTATCACCCAAAGCAGTTCACATCTATCAAGTGGCCTTGCCAGACTGTAAGCCAAGATGGCACAAGTAAGTTCTGACCCATCAAGGCAAACTTGACCCATCAGCCAAGTAAGGTAGCCCATTAGGCTCTTGGCAACCTTCCTGGTTTTGCATTCCTAGGCAGGTAGCAAAACCAGAAAGTTTATCAAGTCCCTGTTGGGCTGCCATACATGGGGTGCTTCCAGGAGGAGTGATCCTTGTGCTAACTGTTAGAAGGCATTGTGCAGTTCTTCCATCTTAAAAGATGTTTTCTAGAAAGAAAAAAGATGGAAGAAGAGGCCGGAGGGAAATTCATCATTATCTGGATCCCCCGTAAAATTCTGCGAATGAAACAGGTCAATTGCATGATAAACGCCTCGTCTGGAAGCACCCATGGTCAGTAGTATGTATTTTAAAATATTCAAAAGTATCATTCATTACCTGAAAAGTTGTCCCAGTTAATATCAGCAGATTATTTAAAAGAAATAATTATTTTTAATACAAGTTCTTACAGAAATTGCAGGTGGCAAGCCTAGTAGTAGTAGAAGCATTCCATCCTGTGTGTGCAAGAAGGGGAAATGTGACTTTTCAGACTGCCTCGTGTGGCACATGCATGTGTCATCTTTTAAAATTAAAGAGAGAGGGGGGGTATGCTTTTGCCCTTAGAACTATTTGTCCCTATATGCAAATGTATGCAGATCTAGGCCATTGATTAATTAATCCATTGACTAAAATTCATACAGTTAATTGACTAAGGGCACAATCCTATGCAAGTTTAGATGGAAAACAGTTTTTTTCATCCAAACTTGCATAGGATTGCGCCTTAAGATTTCATTAAGCAGACAACAGCCCTATGAATCAGGGGTGTTGAACCTCTTTAAGCTTGAGGGCCACATTCAATTTCAGAGAAGTTCTGGGGGACCACATTCCAGTGGTGGGCAGGGCTGAAGGAAAGGGGGGTGGCCAAAATACCAACAATACGAGCATATTTTAGCTTAAAGCTCTTCCTGCGCATAACTTTGTTTTGTGTGGGCTGCCCAGACAGCTTCAGCTATTGGGCAAATAGGGAAGATTGGGGAGACTTTGGTACATTGGTAGAGGTTTGTTATTTTTGTAGAGATTGAAGTGTGAGATTGAGCCTCAGGGAAAACATTCAGATTGCTTGGAAGGGGCTATCCCAGTCTGTGGAAGCCTAGCTGCCAGCGGGGAGCGTTGAAAGCAAGAAATCTCAACTGTGGAGTGAGTAAGCAGAGAAAGCAAAGTTCCAAAAAGTTCCAGAACAGCCTGTGTGCCCCAGCAAGTGAGTAGAGGGCAGCAAGTGTGTAATCTAAAAGTACCAGAGCTGGAGGAGCCCTGGCAAGGCAAGAAATAGGCTGCGTGTGCAGTGTTCCCAGAGGCTGGGAGCAACGGCTGCCAGATAGCGATGTAATAAAATTAAGAAAGTCTTAGGGAGAGGCATTTCAACCTGTTAGCCTGGAGGGAGGGAATGCACAAAAGCTAGAAAACAGACCAAACAATTAGTGTTCGGGAGAAAGGGCCAGTGGTCGTCTGGGAGCCTCTGAGGGCCAGTTTGGGGCCCAGGCAGGCTGGATTTGGACCTCAGGCCTGGAGTTTGCACCTGTGCTATAGATAAATAAATAAATAACCCCTCCCACTGCTTATTTGCCGCTCCCCAGTTCTGCTCACGGTTGCAAAATCTCCATTTAAAGCCAGTTTGGTAGTCTGGAATAGTGGCACACCACGCTTTTCCTTCATTTGATCCAGTGTAGTGCAGCTTTGGTACGCTTTTCCCTTATAGATGAAAGGAAAGACACAGCCTGTTTCTGTATGAAAAACAAGTTGGGGGGGGGGAGGGAAGGGAGAGGATGGTAAAAATACAGTTGACTTTAAATGGGTCCCGTAATTCCCAAGGATCTGGGGAATGCCATATGTTGCATTTTCTCAACTCCTTTCAGAATTCCTAGTTTTAGGCCACTTGATGCCCAGAAGGGTCAAGGGGGCCCTCGGCAAAGTGCAGCATGGTGGGGCCTCTCCAATGTCAGCGTAGGGATGAGTGACTCTGTCTATTTCCAATCTGTGTCACATTTGCATGTGCTTACTCATATACCAATTCCATCCCATTTCACATTAATCTGTTATTTTTTTATTAAAAAATCCACACCAAAATATCACATTCTAAACCTATTTTCTCTGAAAATCTGCACTTAAAATTTACTTTGCTACATCATCATCATCATCATCATTATTTTGAGCCAAGATCTGCGTTGGAACACCCAGGAAATGCAATGCCAATGAATAAGTAAGTGTCGATCTTGCACATTAATCTGTGAGATACAGGTCAGGTCATTTTGGACTTCACAAAGATTCAATTCCTCAAGCATCCCTGCATCTGCCCACCCCCCACCAGCTGTATCAGTTACCTGGCGGCCAGAGTGGGCATTAAAAAGCCATCATTTCAAATTTCCCATAATGCAAAGCTGGGCTTTGTGGTAAAATTAAAATGGTGGCTTCCCAGGTCCAGCCACCTGGTTCATAGATTTCATAGATCATAGAGTTGGAAGGAGCCTACAAGGCCTATCGAGTCCAACCCCCTGCTCAATGCAGGAAACTAGAGGAGGGGTCTCCCATCCAAGTGATAACCAGGCCTGACCCTGCTTAGCTTTCCACAGCTCAGACAATCTGAGCCAGCAGTGAGCCACAGGATGGGGCAAGGCAGGCACCATTGCCAGTGGACCTGACTAGAGTGCTGGGACCCCGGCAGGTGCTTTAGGGTGGGTCTACTTCCTATCCCATAGCATTCCAGTTACTCTAGTTCCTTGGTGAAGCCATGACAATTAAACTAGTTTAAAAGCAGAAACTATTTTGGTCTCCATCAGGTGGCAGCACAAAGCAAGAGCTGCCAGGGACTAAAAGAACAATGTACACCCACATGGCAAATATCAGAGCACCAGTTGTTGCTGCTCTCTTCTTCAGCGATGCTTAGAATAACTGGTAGTGTTCATCTTCTTAATATTTGCCCTTTAAAAAGCTTACTCTCTCCACATCCAAATGAACTATTTGCTGACTGTAGCTACATTTTTTGACCACGGCTACCCCTTTAACCTATTGTAGTATAATGGGTAAGAGACTCATCTGTATTCAAAAAGTCCCTCATTCAAATCTCACCTTTGCTATGAATTCATTAGATAGCCTAAAGCAGTGTTCTCCAACCTTGGGTCCCCAGATGTTTTTGGCCTATAACTCCCAGCGTGCCCCAGCCAGCAATGCTGGCTGGGGCATGCTGGGAGTTGTAGGCCAAAAACATCTGGGGACCCAAGGTTGGAAAACACTGGCCTAAAGCATGCCATTATCTCTCAGCTTCAGCAACACCCACCCACCCCGATCTGAAATATGGGAAGAATAATCTTGGCCTACCTTACAGGACAATTGTAGGGATTACTGAGATAAGTATGCCTTGAAGGTCTTTGGACATGCTCAAAGAGTATTATTAGTCTTTTAGTAAGGGGGTATTATTTTTACCCCCCTTACCAGTCCTTGTTCTCCCTACAGACAACAAATTGCTGACACAGTCATACCATAGGCACTCCTTAATGTAATTCTCCCTTTTTGATGCCGCCATGGAAGGAAGTGGGTGGATCCTTTTCTTCCCATCATCCCCCACTGCCACTGAGTCTGTTACATCCATTTTCTTTCCATAGGCTTGCCTCCGCTCGTACAGGGCACATTCCAATATTTCATGGACAAAAACTGTTTTACATTAAATTCGTCATTGATTCATAGTAAGATATAGAGCAAGGCAAATGAAGCAATACTCTTCCACTCCTTGGCACAAAAGGGAGTGTGTGCAGCTGAAGGTTGCACTTGTGGGGGATATTCAAAACTGTGGAGAGAAGGTAGAGCAGAGAAATCCATTTCTCTGTAGATGGGAGGGTTAATGATGTGCAATTCATGGAATGCATAGGTTTATATGGCCCAGTTCACACATTATATTTTGATATGGTATGGTCACCATATCCAGTGATTTTAGCACATGGACTTGTCATGATGAGTATGGTAAGAGCGGAGAGAGTTGGCATTTACCTTGCCCTGTCCAATCAAACACTAAAAACTAGCATTTCCTCTGACACAAAAACATATTACCTCTCACCACCTCAGAAAGAACATAGTCAAACAACACAAAACGCTGGCAAGTCACCCAAAAGCAGATCCCAAGAGAAAAGTGGATATGAATTTAGATTTTGTTGTTGTTTTTGTTGTTGCTGCTAAAAACTGGAGAATAAGACCCAGAGAAAAGTTGCTTCTCTCTGCTATTCTCCTCCCTTACTTGTGACGGTACAAAGAATCGATTTCTTGTCTGTGTCATAGTTATTGGTCGTGGCACACCAAAGCTTCCCATCTCTCTGCCCATCTTCTGTGCAGCTGCTGTAGTTCTTGCCGTTGTAGATGAATGGAAAGACACATCTGTGAGTTTCCTTGCTTGTATCTGGTCCTGTGGAGTAGGAAGAAGAGGAGGAGGAGGAAGAAGTAGTAGTAGTACGTAGTGATGTGCTCTTGAGGGTATGATAGTATCTTGGGCTAGATACCCTGTCCTGCTTGTTCTCAGAAGCTTGTCAACCTAATCCATTTTAAAGCTGTAATTAAGGCTCTGCACATTAAGGCTATAATTAAGGCTCTATACATACATGCTCATCACTTGATGAATGCAGCATCAGGTGGTGACTCCCATGTCTGAATGGGTTGTTATAACAGAGAAAGGTGGCTTGAGTCAATTCACACATTCAGCTGTAAGCCTGGGAAAAGGCCATAGATCAGGTGCTTTGCATGCAGAAGGTCCCAGGTTCAATCTCCAGTAAAAACCTTCAAGTAGAAGTTGATGAGAGAGACTTTTTCTGGAGACTCTGGAGAGCCACTGCCTAGCCACACAGACAATACTGGGCTGGAGTGGCCATGGGTGTGACTCAATATTAGTCATGTTCACTGGGCCCTAAGGGTGATGCAATATCAAGGGGTGCACATTCATGTGTAAACTACACAATAGTGTAGGCGTAAGACCTATTTATTGTTTATTTCTTGCATGTACATTCTCCTTTTCTGTCAATACATGGAAGCTCAAAGTGTATTAAAATGTGAAATCATAACACACTGTAGCAGAACAAAACCTCATTTTATAAAGCCCCAAGGAACCCCACCACAACAGATTATACTAGTAGTACCTTGTATCACAATGTCATTATTTTCACAGTGTAATGCCCAACCCAATTCCATCACAGCAAGTATCAAGAGATGCCCAAACTATGACACCAAGGAAGGCCCAGCACAATCAGCAGTAGAAGACTAGATGATCAGAGCTCATGACATTCGGGGCTGGGGCTGGGCTACTCTGGAAGACTCTGCTAGGGATGAGCACAATTGTCAGAAACATCCCAGGAACTTTGAACAACATTCTGGGTCAGCAGACAGGTGTGTCCCTCCCATCCTACCATCAACCCCTCAGACACAGTTTTCCTGACTGCATCCCCTTTCTCTTGTTCTGTTCCCTTATTGAGGAGAGGAAAATGTCTACTGTGGTTGTAGACATTTGAAAATGACACACAATTCCATGAAGCAAAGTGGGAGGACAGCAGAATTAATTTTCACCTATACAAGGGAGCAGCATAGCTTTTATTGACCAAGGGCACAAGCAGAATACACTTACTGATCACAATAGCAGGAAATGATTAATGGGATGAAAGGGCTGCATTTTCAAAAATAAAATGTAGCACGCACTTTGAGTACTTTTGAATGGAACAACCCTGCAGCTGAAGCATGAACACTGAGGGAAGACATGAGGACTGTGCACAACTGATTATATTTTTAAAATTGGTTTTAATTTTTTATAATGTTTTTATTGTTTATATTTAATTGTATTTTATTGTATTTTTTAATTGATTGTTGTACACTGCCCAGAGAGCTTCAGCTATTGGGTGGTATAGAAAATGAATGAATAAATGAGAATCGGAAGTGTGTCTATTATGAAAAAGCACTTCACACCTGCACCCCTCCAGAGGTCCTTTCATTCCCAGTTGTCAGAGATGGACCCCCTCCTCCTAAACCAACACAAACACGTATGCTGCTCTTCCTCCTACCTGTGATATTGCAGTACATCCATTTCTTATCTACATCATAGTTACTGGTGGTGGCACACCAGTGTTTGCCATCATTCATGCCATCAGGGGTGCATGTGCTATACAAGTTGCCCTTGTAGGTGAATGGAAAGACACAAGATGGACTCTCTATCTTTGGATCTGGCCCTGTATTTTAAAATAAAAAGAAGGTAAGCACAAAGATTTCTCGACTGTCTGGACTGAGAGCAGTAGTAGATGTGATACTGGATTCTACGTAGAGAATATGACACCAGCAGAACTAAGCACCCAGTATAAGCTTGGGTGACCACTTATGAATTGCCAAAAAGAAGGCACACATCACCAAAAAGGAGGACCAAAGGGGGTGTTGATTTGCATAAAATTTGCATATACTAATATATATGTACAGATGCAAATTTAGAAATAATTATAATTTGAATAGACATGCAGTACATCTCGCCATACTGGGGAAGACTGTGGCCAGGTGACCTGTGTGCCTGCCTGTTCCGTCTGCTGCCCAGATGCTAAATGTTGATGGGAAACTGTTCTTATGGCTCATTATCTTTAAACTAGCACTGGGCAGGATGGCCCTTCAAATAGAGGATGGTCCTCTGGCAGTCCTTCAAACAGAGGACTGTCCTCTGTAAAAGAGGACACCTGACCACCCAGCCAGGGAAGGGTGAATGCTTGCTGCTTATGTGCTACCCAAACATTTATTTAACAACCTCCTATTGTTTTAAGTAAACACTAGGCAGAAGTATACAATGGTGTCAGGGTGGGAGCCCATGAGCCAAATGTGCCCTACTAAGGTATCAGTTGGGCCTACCCCAGTTGGCCATCTTTTTGCCACGTTTTACTAACATGGTTCACTAACTTTCACGGAGAATGTTTCATCAACTCCTGTGACATCAACTCCTGAATTTCCCTTTGTGGACTTGTTTCTATTTTCTTCTCCTGCCTTTTGACTCCCTTACCCAAGTCCTCTGGACAAAATTTCCATTTCTTGTCGGCATCATAGTTGCTGGTGGTGGCACACCAGAAATTCTCATCGCTCTGCCCGTCTGCAGTGCAGCTGGAGTAAAAATTTCCATCGTAGATGAATGGAAAGACACAAGGTGGACTCTCCACACTCTCATCAGGCCCTGATTTTTAAACACAGAGGAGAGGGAAGGAGTGTTCCTGAAGGTAGCAAAAATCCCTCAGCCTTGTTACCCTATTCACTCATTCTCCAAGGCTAGTCTGCCCTATACATTTTGGAGCTGTAATTGAAGACTGTAAAGTTCACAGATACATGCTCACCACTTGATGACAGTGGCATCAAGTGGTGACTTCCATGTGTAAATGGGTTATTATAATACCACAGACAGAACTTCCATAACACCTCAGAGGTAATGCTGAGGTAGACCTTGTTAGCTCACACAAGTTAATGGGGAAATCAGGTGTTGTTGATGCCTGAATGAGCCAAGCAAAGGTGAAGGCATGGTGAGGGTGCTATTTATTACTTGTTTCTCACATGTATATTCCCCTTTCCCATCCATACTCTGAAGCTCAAAGGGGATTCAAATGCTCAATAATAATACGTGTGATCAACAATAAGATTAACAGAGGTGTGTGAGCCCAAAGTGGCTCATCCTGAAAACCAAGTGGGCTATTTGAGCATTCTTCACAATGTTCAAAAAGATTTGAAGGATGTTCCAAGCATGCAGCAGGAACACTTGAAAAGCCCAATGGACTGAACTGTGAATCCGCCCTTCCTTGCTAGTTCCACACACACCCCTTCACCAATATGCCTTATCTTGGGGAAGGGGGAGAGGGTAAGAGGCAGTGGGAAGAGAAACACCTCAAGAACAAGAGAAGACCCTCAAGAACTCTCCTTAGCTACAAATGATGCACAGCATGTAATTTCCCACTGATGAGAATGGGACTTGTGTTTTTATAGAGATCGATGCCTTCATCCTGCACCAACACAAAGACATTGCTGCTGTCCTCCTACCTGTGACATTACAGTACATCCATTTCATATCCATGTCATAGTTGCTTGTAGTGGCGCACCAGCCTTTCCCATCACCCATGTCCTCTGTAGTGCATGTGCTGTAGTTCTCACCCTTGTAGGTGAATGGGAAGATGCAAGAAGGACCCTCTATGTTTGGATCTGGCCCTGAAAAAAAGGAGGAGGTTGCGTAGATTTGTGGACCACCCAGAGTAGAGGCAGTTGCCATTTTAGGTTCCTTATAGGCATGATATCACATCAGCAGAGAACAACACATATTTAACCCAGAGTGGAAGACATACACTCCCAATTTGGATGTACCCCCCTCTATTGTAGAGAAGGACTGGGAACTCTGCTATGTCCATCCATGCCTGCCATAACACTAACCAACTTGAGCCTCAGAGGCCTCATGCCATGCTCACAAAGTCCTTTATGCTCCCCACATCAGGAGGTGGGCTTTGGACATACCCTAGCCCAGGCAACTGCCCAGTTCCTGTCAGAAACAACAAGTTGTCTTCCTTAACTCAGCTAGAGTAGGGGTGAATGGGAAAGAAAAATCTGCATTGTTGCTATCAATATACAGTCATGCCTTGGATTGAGAGCATAATTTGTTCCGGAAACGTGCTTGTAATCCAAAACACTCTTATATCAAAACGAAATCCTCCCAAAAAAATTTGTACAGAGATTTTTAATTTAAGCCGTACTACAGTACTTATATTGCAAGACGTCGCTTGTATATCAAGTTAAAAAAAATTAAATATTTAAACATTTGCTTGTCTTGCAAAACACTCTCAAACCAAGTTACTTACAATCCAAGGTATTACTGTACACTGAAAAAAATGATGGTGAAGTCAAGAGCTCCCCGTAAGCCAGCTTTCCCCAGCCTGGTGCACTCCATACATTTTAGACTTCAGCTCCCATCAGCCCCAGCCAGCATTGCTAATGGTCAGGAATTCTGGGAGTTCTAGTTCAAAACATCTATAGGGCATCAGGTTGGGGAAGAATGCTCTAAGCCAGTGTTCTCCAACCTTGGGTCCCCAGATGTTTTTGACCTACAACTCCCAGCATGCCCCAGCCAGCTACGCTATGCTGGCTGGGGCATGCTGGGAGTTGTAGGCCAAAAACATCTGGGGACCCAAGGTTGGAGAACACTGCTCTAAGCCCTGTCACCATGGAGATCGAATTGGAATGGAAATGTCATCACTCCTCTCCATCCAGCAAGGCTGAAGACTCGAATTTTGGAGCTAGTGGGAGGAATAACTCACACCAGGGGGCCATCCTCCACTGAGGGGGAAGATGAAAATGTACACCTGGTGTGGTGCCCTAACATTCCTTCCCTCTATTGCTATTTTAAATAAAGAGCAACATCTCTCTAGATAGAGGAACACAATGGGGGCAGAGACTAGATTTCCCAGAGCAAAATCTGACATCCTGAGGGAGCAACTTTGGCCTGCATATTGCCCACCAGTTTTACCAATGGTGTGATTAACTTCCACTCCCTCTGTTTCCTGTGAGATTACCTGAGTCTTGACAGAACTTCCATTTCTTGTCGGCATCATAGTTGCTGGTGGTGGCACACCAGAAGCTCCCGTCGCTCTGCCCATCTGCAGTGCAGCTGAGGTAAAACTTTCCATTGTAGAAGAACGGGAAGACACAGGGTGGACTTTCCACACTTTCATCAGGTCCTGATTTTTAAACAAATAGAACAGGGGAACAGCATTCTTGAGGACTGCAACACTCTGTCTTACTACTCTATTCACTTGTTCTCAAAGGTTAGTCAATCCTACTCATTTTAGAGCTGTAATTAGGGACTGTAAAATTCACACATACATGCTTACCACATGATGATGGGGAGGGGCTATTTATTATTAATTTGCCACATTTATATTCAGTCAATACACGGAAGCTCCAAGTGGATTAAAATGTTATATCACACTGCATGTAACGAACAATAAAAACAAAATGATGCAAAATGTCTAAACAGCAACATATTGCACTAATTAAGATCACAATGTCACATGAAAAATTGTGCACGTGTGGAATGCAGATCTCCCCACAGCTTCTCTCCATACTGCTCTCTTCAGTTCCAACACCAGAAGTGTATCTGGCTGAGCAAAAAGCATTTTGGCTTTGGGGGAGTAAATGGCAGACATGGGGAGGATTCAGTGATGCTCATCCATGCACACGTTTTCTTTTAAAATTGGACCCATCCATTCTCCAAAATTGGGGAAGTTCCATTTGTAAACACAAGGAAATGCCGAACATGTAGTTTGTCCCCCCCCCCATTATGCTGCATTTGAGAAGATGTTTCAGAGTGATGTGCCTCCTCACCACTATGCTTCTTCCTGCTCCTCCAGTTCTTCCTACCTGAAAGCTTTCAGTACATCCATTGAAAGACTGTATTATAGCTTCATCCGATAGGGGGATGAAAATCCGATGGATTTTCTTGACTCAGCCCCATGGATTCCATTCCATCAACCCAATCTGATGAGAGTCGAGCCATCACGCAGACTTCCGTTTTTAAACTGGGCTGCAATTTGCTTCTTTTTCTTCTTCTTTTTTTAAGTCCAGGGGAATTTGTGCAAATTTGTGCAAATTGCATACATCTGCATAAAATGTGCAAATTTGCACAAATTGCAGGGTGGAGGCCTCAGTTTTGCGCAAATCTGAAATTAAGTGTCAGAAAATTCAAGGTCGTCAAGGTGGAGTATGTGCATATGCAGTGAGCGGAGGATGCTTTCATGCTTCTCATGTTAAATGCTATAACAAGAACAACTACAACTCATACCTAATGACTCGGCCCCAATTTGGGAAATTTATGCAATTTGCACAAATTTACACACTTTGTGCAAATTGAGCTAGAAATATGTGGGTTTTGGTTCAAAATTTGCACAAATATTTTGACTTTTGAGCAATTTTGTGGAGGCCAACCATCCCCCAACTTAGCCCACTTTTGGCTGTCGGGTCAGAAATGTGTCAAACGTCCATTGAGCTCAAACAGAATGAATGAGCTTTCCAGCGTTGCAGCAAATCCCTAGCGTTTGGTGAGAGAGCACCAGGGCTTCTTGCCAGACATGTCATCTGTTGTGCATGGGAAGTAGAACTTACGGTTGTAGATGACAGGAAAGACACATCCTTCCTTAAGAGCTTCATCTGGTCCTGAGCAGAGGAAAGGAAGCAAAGACTGAGACAACGTGCTCTTAAGAAATGTTGGTACACTAAGCATGAAGCACGATGTACTCCAATGGATAGCATGTTAGGCTTGGATGTGGTACAAATCTCATCCAAGCTAGTTCACGAGACCGAAGGTCATCATGCAGACATTTCACAAGCATAGATTGCACTGTGAACATGGTGAATTCTCTATCACAGATTCAAACTGCAATTCTATATGCCATCAGAAACTTTCCTCCCTATGGGGAGATGTGTTTTGCTGAGAGAAAACAAAGGAGTCATGTGCGTGTGTCATGTGCACTCTATTTGCTATGATACAATGCATGGTGTACAGGAATTGTGGAATTGGATTTTTGCAAATTCCAATATAATCTGAAGTGATTCGCAACCCTTGAACTAATGTGTGGGTTGCAACTTGGTTATCCACCACTTTTCACACTTCCTGGATGTTTTTTTGACCCAGTTCTCATCTCAAAACAAAACCTATTCATATACATTTTAGATTGTGTATTTTGAGAGAAAATATGTTTAAACACCTATATTTAAATATGTACTTAAAGGCAAATTTCGTGGAGACTGATTTATGGGTGAACATATGTGAAAATGACATAGAATGCAAATAGACAGATTTAACCATTCTTAGGATAAACTGAGCATGAATGAGAGCAACTATGGAATTTGTTTTCTTCAGCCTGCATGGCATGGATTGGATCCTCTCTGCCTCTCCTGAATGATCTTGTGGTGAAGGCCCAATTCATCACCATTATGTACCAAGAACTATAGGTTTCTGTGCAGGCGTAGGCAGGGTTTGCCTAATTGTGGACCCAGTGGACTCTAGTAAGTCCCCTCTTTCAGCCAAAATCACAAAGTCCATGGAATAGTCCACCCCTAATACGAGTGCAGAGTTATTCCACAGAATTCTCTTGGGTGGACTTACCCATCTCCAATAAAAATAAACACTTTGACAAGTGGTTTTGATACCTGCATTGTCTGTCCAAATTATAAGTCTTGTGCCTCAGTGCTTGGAATGCAAGGGCCAGTTCGTATATGAATTAACTTCCATTGATTTCTCAACATGTCATGACTCATCACAAGGACCGTGCACAACAAATGAGAAACAAATGTATATTGACAGTGGAAAATCTTTCCATACCTCTGTAGATCACTTTGCATTCCTATCTGGCATTTGGTAGAGGAACCTTGTTTGACATTCCCTGATCACATCGGGCCCACTCCTTCTAAACCAGCAAAACAAAAATGTTCCGCTCTCCTACCTGTGACATCACAGTACACCCATTTCTCATCCATGTCATAGTTGCTGGTGGTGGCACACCAGAGTTTCCCATCTGTCCTGCCCTCACTAGTGCATGCACTGTAGGACTTCTCCTTGTAGATAAATGGGAAGACACAAGATGGACTCTCTCCTTCTGTCTCGGGCTCTGGCTCTGAATTTTAAAATAAATAAAAAAAAGTGGGTGCAAGATTTGTGGACTACCTGGATCAGAAGCAGTTATTATTTTGGATTCCTCAAAGCGAACGTGGCATTAGCAAACACGCACACAAAACATCTAGGGATGTTGACGTTTTCTGCCTTTTTGCTGCCTAAACATTTCTCCTTGCCTCCCTATTGCTGATTTAAGTAAATGCCAGCATCTTGCAAGACAGAAGAACTCGAGGCCCCTGAGCCAAATGTCACAAGTTGAGGGAGCACTGTGACACACCAAGTCCCCCCCCCCATTTTTTACCAATGGTCCAATGGAATCTCTAATGTTCAGCCAAACTGTTTCCTCAACTGTCATGTTCTGAATCTCCCAATGGGCCCTTGTGTCTATATTTTTCTTTCTCCTGCCTTCTGACTCCCCTGATTCTTCTGGACTAAATTTCCATTTCTTGTCAGCATCACAGTTGCTGCTGGTGGCTCACCAGAAACTTCCATCGCTCCGCCCATCAGCAGTGCAGGGGAGATAAGACTTGCCCTCATAAGTAAATTTATTTATTTATTTATTTGTTTATTTATTATATTTCTACCCCGCCTTTTTTCCTGCAAGGAACCCAAGGCAGCTGACATAGTCCTCCTCCTCCTCTCCATTTGATCCTCACAACAACCCTGTGAGGTAGGTTAGGCTGAGAGTCAGTGACTGGCCCAAAGTCACCCAGTGAGTTTCATGGCCAAGCGGGGACTAGAACCCTAGATCTCCTGAGTCCCAGTCCAACACTCTCAACTTTCCATGTTCTCATCAGGTCCTCATTTTTAACAATAAAAAAGACATAAAATAAAAGCCATGGAGGATTTGCAATTACACAAAAATATCCTTGCAACAGAGGGAGCACTGGCGTGATCTTACATCCCCCTTTGAGAACAGAACTAGATGTTATATGGGGGGAGGGGGGAGCTGCTATCTCTTCATATTTCCTTCTCTCCTTTTCCAGGTAGAGTGTAGTATAACTGAACTTGTGAACTTACACTGAATGTTCCCCCTAACACACACACATACACACACACGACAGGTATGTATGGCAGGGAAATGCACAGAGCAATAACATGAAGAGGGGTGAAAGAAACGTGGAATGGTAGCAACTCTCTGATTCATGTGACGACCTCATGCTCAAATGAAATTCCTGCCTCCACACTTCTGCCACCCCATTTGCGGGTGGTGGTGTTTCATCCTTAGAGGGCCCATGAAATTCCTCAAGATATTTGGGCCTTCTCTTATCCTGGCAATAGTAGTGATGATGGATCCTTTAATTTATTTATTAAACCAATTCTCTCACCACCACTCATCGTGACAGCCACGGAGCCACTCTCAGCAGCAGAAAGTCTCCAGCCCCCAGTTTTGTAATATTGTGACATAGCATCATTCCCAGGTGGGGAATTCTCGGGAGGGGGGAGGAGATGGCTGCCACCATTCATAGCATAGCAGCATAGTATCAGCGGTGAGAAAATGGCACCTGGAGGCCTCTGCTCGCAGCAAAGGGTTCTGTAGCTGCAACTACAGGTGGTAAGAGTACATCTTAAAATGCTTAGGAATGGAGGGTCCAAAACTTTCCGAGGAATTCCACCGCATTTCTTTCTCACTCACTCCCCTGTTTTCAAACCCCGAGCATCCTTCCAAGGAATGTTCAGTTCAGCATTATAATAACTCCATGAGCAGCTCAGAGATTTCCAAATGAAGGGTGTAGAGCAGGAAAGCAGCACCCCATGTGAGAAACTTCAATCTACCTGGAACTTCCCGTAGGGTCAATCCAGGTGGAACAATTTATTTATTTATTTATTATTTAAATAGCACCATGTGCTTAAACACAGAACTGCTCAATCACATGGACAGAGGAGGTAGGGTGTATGATTTGACCAACAAAAGGGGTGTATAATTTGGAATGTACCTGAAGGCTCACAGTATGTCCATTGCAAGTCAGCATCATAGTATTTAGTCAGGGAGCACCAGGGCCTCCTGTTAGAAATCCCATCCGTTGTGCATGACGAGTAAGATGTACTGTTGTAGATGAAAGGAAAGACACAGGGGCCCTTCGGGTTGGCATCTAGTCCTGAGCAGAGGAGGTAAGGCAAAGGCAGAGAGCAATTTACTAACGTTGGCACAGAAAGCATGAAGACAAGTGTACTCCATTGGTTATAGTGTTGGACTTGGAATTTGGGGGTGCAAATTTCAGCTCAGCAAGTTTTATACTTCAATTATTTTTAAAGCTTATATCCTGTTTCTTCTTTCTTTCTTTCTTTCTTTCTTTTTAAGGAACTCAAGGCATCTAACAATTTTAATGAAAAAATCATACAATATTTAAAAACATGTATCACACCCACCAAAAAACCCCAGTATTCACATAATAAACACGCAACAATAAATGGTTCCTGGGAACCGGAGAGAAAACTAGGATGGCATTAAACAAAATCAAGAGAACATTCTGTCAAAAGACTTTTTGAAGAGCCGTAGGTTGTTGTTTTTTGATGTGTTATGGCAAGGTATTCCCCAGGGTGAATGCCATTACAGAAAAAGCTCTACTCCTAGTGTCTAGCTAGTGTGCTTCACAGGCTTAAGAGACCTGGAGTAATGCCTCTGAGGATGAAGAGAGTATGAAAGAAGGTGGTCCTTAAGGTATCCGGGTCCTAAGCTGTTTAGGTCTTTAAACAAACTGGTAACCCATGCAGATCATTCAAAACAGATATAATGTGGTCAAAATGCTTCACTCCAGTCAGCACCACAGGACCATAGAACATTATGCATACGTCTCCCCATTTTTCCCAGCATGAATGGTACGATGGGGGCATCATGAATCCTACCACAGGCTGCAATTTGATATGCTGTCAGAAAAATAAAAAGTGGGGGGAACCCATTCCTGTGTGGTTTGAGACATATCGATGTGAAAATCAGGCTTCAGGCTAGAAAACAAAGCAGATGGTCATTTTGCCCTTTTCTTCAAAATTGCCTGTGGCCTTGCCAGCTCCCGCACCCCTGCCCCTTTATCTTTCCATCCTATTTCCCTGCCTATGACCTTCACTTATCCAGCTGCACCACCCTTTCTTCTGTGCTGCCCCTCGTGCCTGGAAATCCCTCACAGAACACTTCCATGAGGCCACCTCTCTTACTTACTTCAAATCCCTTCTCCAAATCCACCTTTTCCATGAAGCCTTTTCCTATACCTTATTATTGTTAGCAAAAGTGGCTGAATAAAGCAGACTGAATCCAGAAAGTGAAGGGCTTGGCAAACTTTACTGACTAATTAACAAATAGTCCCCTGGCTAAGCAGGCAGAAGTATAAAACAGAAAAGCCAATCAGGCTCCTAACAGAATGAAACCACTACTACTAACAGAACATACCGTACTGAACATGCTAGTCTTTTTATACCCAAGAAACCCAGGCTAAAAGGAAACTTATTTGGCTCTATTGGCCAGCCTTGCCATGCAAACTGCTTCAGGCAGCACCATGTGATGGAATAGATAAAGGCAGGAATTGGTGTCTGAATGGTGCACTGACATTTTATAAAGTGTTTGCAGTACTATAAGGGCACCATTTGGGCTCTGCTTCAGATAGCAAAATGCCTTGCCCTGGCACTGCATCTGGATCTGCCCCAACCGTAGGTAACAGTTGTTATTTATTATTCAGTCATATCTGTGTTTAGCCTCACAGCAGCCAAACTGTGACATATCTCTTGCAAGCAGTTGCCTGGCAGTTACTTTGCCCTCAGTATTTTCATTATCTTGAGAAAACATTTTCTCTCCCCAAAGCTTGCCTTAATAAAAAAAAAAAAAAAACTAATGTACATAACTGTTGGCTTAGAGATCTTTATCTCCTATTTCTATTTCTTTCAGGAGTACCAATAAAAATAGTAGTCACATTCCACCGCCAAGTCTCTTACTGGTGTCTGCACAGTAGCTCCATTTAAGATCCCTGTCATAGTTTCTCGTGGTGGCACACCAGAATCCATCTTTCACCTCTTCAGTACAGGTGTAGAATGTCCGATTCTTGTAGATGAAGGGGAAATTGCAGGAATCGCCTCCTGAGCTGCCTCCATGTTCTGAAAATGTTGAGAGGAAGGGTTTAGATCAGGGTAGGCAACCTTTTTGGGCCACGGACACGTTTTGCAATTTGAGGAAGTGTGCTGGGCACCACCACAAAATGGCTGTGGCAAAGGACATGTAACCTGCCCAAAAGACTGAGTACAAGGCAGAGGTGGGGTCTGAGCCCCAATGCACTAAACTCCTTTGAACCCACAGCTTTCAGCACCAACAGAAACCTATTTCACAGCAATCCTGGCCAGCTGCTAGTAAGAAAATGTGTTAATTAAAAAAAAAAAAGTAGGAGGGTTAGGGCACCTTGGTGGATGCCAAGGAAGATGTCTGGGGGCACACTGGCACCCATGAGTACCACACTGCCTACCCCTGGTTTAGAGAGAGAGAGAGAGAGGCAAACAACTGATAGCTGTACATTCAAGAAATGGATATGGGTACAATGAACATTACCTCACCCCATCTCTCTGCTCTTAGTTTCCATTGGAACACTGCTTGTGATCTTCCCTCCTCCACCACCCCCAGGTGCTCCAAAGTCTTCTCCCCTCTCAAAGAACTCTGCCTGTTCTCTCTTGCTGCCCCTTATGCCTGGAACTCCCTCTCAGAAGAGCTATATGTTGCCATCCCATTGGGCTTTTCTACATAAGGCTTTTAATCTGGCACTTTACCGAGGCCTCTGCTTCCAGAATCTTTGTGGGATTAAGATCCGAGCCTCTGCACATCTTCTTTTCTGGCTTTTTTCTTTCTCTGCCTTTCTATATGTTCCATTAGATAACCTCTACGTGGTGCTGTGGTATAGAGGTTTTGTGCAATTACACTAGGGTTTCATTCCGCCATTCTCAGATATACTAGACTTTCCCCAATAATAATTTAAACACACACACACACACACACACACACACACGAAAATGGTTGCAAAAAACAGGAGAGGCCCTGGAGGAGGAGCATGTTGTGTAAAACAACTGCACATATTTGTGACTGAGGAATCATGAGCACACAATAAATGCCTGATGCAGAAAGCTCTCTCTCTTCTTCAAAAGCCACCTTGTCTGAAAAGCCTTTGACTTTGTCCCAATCACCAACTGAAGCAATGCCAAAGTATACAAAGCCTTCATCCCTGAGACTGCACTGGCTCATATTCAACCATTCTCACCCATGCCTTTCCTTTCACTTTATCCTTCACTGACTGCTGTCAGGTAAGCATGCTTGCCAAAGTGGCAAATGCTAACTAATGCCTAGTCTTGATTATGATGCTACTTCTGTATAAATTGGATACAGTCTTGTTTAGCAGCTGGTCGGGATGGGTGAATCTGTCACAAGAACATAAGAAGAGCCGTGCTGGATCAGGCCAAGGGTCCATCCAGTCCAGCATTCTGTTCACACAGTGGTCAATCAGCTGCCCGCGGGAAACCCACAAGCAGAATCAAGCTCAAGCTCATTGAGGTTCTCATTTTTCCAGTTGGCAAGTTCATTCCAAGTGAGATCATCTGCATCAGACTGCGAGCCATTTTTTTTTCCTGCACAGAAATTTGTATGTATATCTGTGTACATTTTTTTCTAAATGCACACATTATTTTTATGCATTTCTTAAATGTATGCATTTTGTTCCATTGAGAAAAGTGGCTTTGCCCACATTTTTCAAATGCACATACAGTATTTTTCAAATGCAGATTCTTTGGTGCATATTGCAATTGATTTTTGTGGGGGTACACATTTCCCCCCCCAAAAAAAATACCCTCATCACAAGCCTCAGAAATGTATGGCTTTTGTTAGCAAGATGCATTCTGTTCCACGTTCATTCTTTGGGCAGTGCAAATTGGGTATTCTTGCATAAAAATGCAAGCCCAACAAATTTCTCACCCATCTATAACAGCAACGATCCTTCGCCTAGTGAAGATCTTTCTAGCGGGGTTCCAGACTACTCACCTTGAAGAGAGCAGAGTTTCCACTGGCCATCCTTGTCGTAGTTAGCAGTTGTGCCGCACCACAGCTGCCCATCAACAGCCCCGTCCTTGGTGCATGATGAGTAGGATCTCCCATCAAAAACAAAGGGGAAGATGCAAGACGGAGAATCTGCAAAGAAACAGTGGGGAAATTGAAGGGGGAATCAATATAAGGTAATCTAAGGATCACAGCACAGTAAAAGTATCTGGAAATCCTGCTGATCAGCTACTAGGTGATGGCAGGAAGACCGAATCTAGCCCTCTGCTTTCTTTCTTGATCAGTTGATTGGTGAGTTTCTACCTTTTTAAATAGGACTACACATGTGCAGCTCCAACTGTTGGTTCAGAGTGTGGAATCACACGAGCAGCATCCATTTGCATGTGCAATTCCTTATCCAGCCAGGGATACACTTGCAGAAATTTTCTTATGCATGACCCAATTACTTTAGTTGGATCAAGCGTGGAAGTTATAAGTGCCAAAAAAAACTTACACAAAAAACAAGTGATAGATTCATTCTGGAAATCTGTTATTTCAACAGGACTAAAAATGTAATGAACATTCTCTAGATTGCATCATAACAGTGCAATCCAAAGTTTGCCCTATTGACCTATGCCTTGGGGACATCTTTTCCTCTATGTCTTGGGGAACATTCTGCATAGTCATCTCTGCTGCAAGTGTGGCGTTCCCACTTCTTTGAGATAACCAAACCTCTGCTTGCATGGAACTTCATATGGAGATCCGAGCTGATGCATTGGGGGGTGGGGGGTTATCAATGGGTTGTATCTGATGGTGTCCTTTTGATCATGGAACAAGGACCGCTAATGGATTGAATTCTCCCTCCCCCTACAGCCAACTGTGTGCACCCATAATCTGATTTGGTGGGTTGGGGGATCCTCCAGAGAAGTTTTTGGAAGCCTCTGGGGGGCTAGGGGTGAGAGGTGGGAAAAGAAAACTCTGGTTTAGCAAGTGAATTGCAGGGAAGTTAATGACATTTGCACAAAAAACAATTTCATACATTAAAATATATGTAAGAGAAACAAAAAAAACTATATTATATATATTATACTATATTAACTATATTATATGTAAATGGAATGTGCATTACAAATTCCAACTATATTGACTTTCAGTTGGAATGTGTAAGTTTATTTCAAATAGATTTATTTAATTCATTTCTGATATTTCTCTCCCACCTTTCAGCCAACAGGTCCTCAAAGCAGCTTATGACAAAAATCAACATTAATAACAATCAATACGAACTGTATTCAGTGAGACAACATCTTAAGAACAGTTTTAAAACTCTAAGTCAGCAAACCAATTTCTAAAAACATTTCCCACACCCAATTTGGCAGCATAAAAGGGATTAAGGCAAGCCCTTCCACCTTTCCTCAAACCCTTGGTTGGAAATTAATTCTCTCCATGTAAAAAGAGAAAGTAAACTGGGAACATATGAGAGAAGTGTCATCGAAGGGGATTGGGGAGAAGATATGATGTGACACATGTGTTGCATTGCTAAGTGGGTGATATTGCCGTCATCCCCTTTTGGTGCACCTACTTTTCCTGCTTTTTCCCCTTTACTGGGACTTTTCAATTGACAGCTAGGCAAAATGACAGCTGGCAACTGTGTACAAATTAGCCTACCGGTATATGTAGTCTCACCTTGTCCTCCCTTTGACAGCTGAAACAGACAAGGGAATTGACCAGGCAATTCAAATCTGCTAAGGACTGACAAAAAAATAATAATTTTTAAAACTGCACAATTTTCAGGGGCCAAAAACATAACCAAAAAATTATGACCCCCAATTGCACTTTTTTAAGGCTTTGAAAAATAAAAAAATAAAATGGCAGCAAACGAAAAAGGGTAGCAATCGGAGCAGGGAGGGGCAGACAAGACTGAGTTCTGCCATGAAGGACACTGGGATACATGCATGCTGGAGCTGGCTGGAGGACTGAAGGGGAAGAAGGAGGGGAACAACCCACAGTGAGCCCGATCATCTGTGCACCGTGGATTGTTCAGCTAACAACCAACCCACCATGGCTTATTCACAGGGTGGCTTAGTATGACGTGCAAATCCACCCAGGAAACCCTCATCAACCACTACATTTGTTTTAAGTAGATAAAGCCTAGAAAACCCATCCCATACTAATATTACTTTTTTGCCCCCTCCTGCCACAGACCAACCAGGAGCCAGCTTGGGGTCACCATATGCCTTGAAGAGACATATTCAGTCTTCAACAATTGCTCTCTGAAGACACAGCTTGAGAATCTAGAAGCTTCCCTTGGCATCAGTATTACCTTCGCCAGCTATATAGACTGGCATGAGATTGCAGTCAAATATAAGGAAGGACAGGAGGAAGGCAAGCATCTCTCCTTAGTTTGTTGGTAAGTCCGTAGGAAGTGAAGGATCACCTGTTCCCTTCACTAAATAATCTCCGTTCCGCCTCTCCCCACATCACCTTACCAACCAAAATGGACATTTCCTCCCTCCTGGAGGAATGGCAACAAAGGAATTTCTCTCCTCTTCCTCTCCTGCAGAGCAGCTGTGGCTGTTTGCCATTTTCTCCAGGAACTCCTGTCAGGTCACCACAGGCTGGTGATTTTGGGTGGAATGTCGGTATGGATTATGATCCTAGAATTTCCCACTGCCTACAGTGAGCCACCCTTTAGCCCAGCCTTTCCCAAACTTGGGTCCCCAGAAGCTGTTCCCCTCTTCTCCAGCCAGCATTGTCTATGATCAGTGATGATGTGACTTGTAGTCCAGCAACAAATCTATGACACGACCGCACTTAGAATACTTTGTACACTTCTGGTCACCGCACCTAAAAAAGGATATCATTGAGTTGGGAAAAGTACAGAAAAGGGCAACTAAAATGATCAAGGGGCTGGAGCAACTCCCCTGTGAGGAAAGGTTAACAGCACAGCAGCTGGGATTGTTTAACTTAGAAAAAGGGCAAGTAAGGGGAGACATGTCATAGAGGTGTACAAAATTATGCATGCAGTGGAGAAAGTGGATAGGGAGACATTTTTCTCCCTCTCTCATAATACTAGAACCTGGGGTCAATCCACGAAGTTGATTGGTGGGAGATTAAGGTCAGATAAAAGGAAGTACTTCACACAGCACATAGTTAAACTATGGAATTCACTTCCCCAAGATGTAGTGATGGCCACCAGCACCAGTTTGGATGGCTTTAAAAGGTGATTGGACAAATTCATGGAGAAGAAGGCTATCAATGGCTACTAGTCCTGATTGGCTATATGCTACCTCCAGCATCAGAGTCAGTATGCCTACGTGTACAGCAGTTGCTGGGGCACATGGGCAGGTTGGTGCTGTTTCACTCATATCCTGCTTGTGGGATCCCATGGGCAGCTAGTTGGCCTCTGTGTGAACAGAATGCTGGACTAAGTGAACCCTTGGTCTGATCCAGCACGACTCTTCTTATGTTCTTAACATCAGGGGATCCAGGGCTGGGAAAGGCTGCTGTAGCCTGATTCTGATTATAGGCCCCTATGAAAGTCCAGCCATCTATTATTGGCTGTCCAAGGGCCATTTGATGTTGCCAGGTGTCCTAATTGTTATGTCATGCAACTGAGCCATATTACTAAGGCTATGGGCATTTTGTACAGGGAAATCTTGCGATTATATTCTTAAAAGCACTTAGGGTGGCCATGTGTCCTCTTTTACAGAGGACAGTCCTTTATTTGAAGGGCTGCCAGAGGACTGTCCTCTATTTTAAGGGCTGCCCTGTCTCATTCCAGTTTAAAGATAAAGAATCAGAAGAACTGCTATTGCCCATCAACAATTATCACCTGAATAGCAGACTGAATAGAAAGGCACACAGGTCACCTGGCCACAGTCTTCCACACTATGGTGTATTGTTTTTTTAATTTAAATTATTGTGGAGGAAGGGGGGGCTGGCTGGCCCACCACATCCCCACCCTTTCCTACTCCAAAGGAACCAAGACCCCCAGAGATCTCAAGGTAGCAGATTGCCAGCCTCAGCTGTCTGCAATCCTACTTGGATCTCTATTGAGGGACTCGCCTTTAATTCTGTAACCTGGATTTAGTTACTGAAGCCACAGAGCAATCCACAAACACCATGTGGGGTAAAACCAGGACAAGGTTTATTCTGGCAGCATTTTACAACAAGATTAGGGAAATGAGAGAAGCACACAAAATAAAGAGAGAGACACTTTAGTACACAGTAAAGCTGCAAAACAATAAAACCTGATTCCTTAATATCTCTCAGGCACACACCTGTTACCTGAGGGTGTTCTCTTCAAGGGTTAAATCCAGCACAGCCTCGCTGCCCGAGGGAGATTACCACACCTACCCGAAGGTCCGAGATGGGTAAAACTCCCACAAGGCTTGCCTTTACTAGAGCCCTCAATCCAGCTAATTTCACCAGGAGCTGCCTGGGGTCCTTGGCTTACCGCCATTACCACAGCCGGGTAGAACAAAGACCAAAACCCATGCTTTGGGAAATATACCTTTCCCCCCCTCCCCTCCTCCCTGTAGCTCTGCTGCCTCTTAGCCAATCATAATGCACTTCACCTGGCCAGGCAGGGGGAAGGGAACTTGAACTATTTACTTGAACTATTTACATATGAAAGCCCTAGGCCAGCTTCTCCAGGCATCTAGGCGCCATTCATTCCATCCGAGGCTTTCGTTTCCTCCCAGCCCCCTCAACTGGCCCGGCCCACTTGGTTTACATGTGAGGAGGCGTGTGTGTGTGTGTGTATGTAGGAACCCCCAAAAGCTCCACAATTATAATAATTATTTCTAAATTAGCACCTATACATCTAAATTAGCATATGTAAATGTTATGCAAATCATTGTCCTCTTTTTTATCCTCTTTTTTTGGTGATACTTTCCCTCTCTTTTTGGCAATCCATAAATGGCTACCGTAGTTCTACTACCATGGTAAAAGCCCACAAGAACTGCACATTCCTTTACATCCTCATGTTTTAATGATTTCTCTTTTTGTGCTACTTTGTCCTTTCCCCTTTTTACCAGCTGCTCTGTGCTCCTTCGCCATGAGAAGAGGAATGCAGAGTAAGATGTATTTTACAAACTGCACAATCCTTTGAAGTCCAGTGATATCCCCAAGAGTATCAAATCCCATACCGTACTCTTTCACCAGACATTTAAGTTATGGCTCCACACGTGCAAATCGTACAGTGGTACAAACACTCCGACTTCCATGGCGGAGATCAGGCAGTAAACCAGTGGAGGCCGGCCGCTGACTCCAATGTCAGCGGGGCTGGGTATCCACCCAAGATTTTACTCTGAACTCTTAAAAAGCTATCCGTGGTGCCGAACCTATTTTGGGGATATGGTTCAGCACCATGGATAGTTCCTTAAAAGTTCAGAGTAAAATCCAGAGCAGATACACAGCCACCCGCTTCCACTGCAATAAACATAAAGTAAGTTGCTAATTGTCCCTTCCCTATGGTTTTCCACAACCATGTGTGCTTAATGTGGCAGGTGAGTGGGATTGAACCACTGTTCCTACTCCAAAGATCCACCTGTTGTTGTATACAAATAACATATCTGAGTTCTGTGCGTTAAGGATGACATCTAGGCTGCAGTATCAGCCTGCATGAGTATTCAGTCAGCTGACCACAGAGACCAATCCCTCACCACCAGGATCTATATAGCCCCAGCCTGAGAACTTGCTTCTCGCTCTGAGCAACTTGTCCCTGGTGTGAGGACCCTACCTAAGCCCCTGTTCCCATTCCCGGTTTGCTACTTTGGATCTTGTTGCCCTTTGCCTGGCTTAGACTAAGCACCTGCTTCTGACTCACTTGGACTACCAGACAGCTCCACTGGGTCACAGAGTCAGACTAGCAGGAACCTGAACCTTGATGAGGCCTGACGCTGTCCTCTGCCAACTCTTACCTCACAGATAATATTACCACTGATGCTGGGAGTGTTCTAAAACAGATTGGTTTATTATGCACACCAATTTAGCAAATGACATGTATTTAAGATCTTTTAATCCTTATAGCAGTCATAGAGATTGAATGACTGCTCAAAGCAATTCCAATTTAACTGGTCTACAGATTGATCAGAAGACAAAAAAAGCAGAAGGGCATAAGAAGACAACGTGTCTCAAGCCTGTAAGAACCAAGCGGCTCTGCCCACCAGAAACTGATAAATACATCACTGATTCAGAAAGGGAGCTGTAAGGGAAACAAAGCAAAAAAGGTTGCCACCACATCACATTCCAACCCAGCTGGATCTCCATTCAGCAGGCCAAAGTGATAAATGAGCCTTTGAAATTCCATTTCTCCCACTTTCTTCCCTCCACTAATGAGAGCTGCTGTTGTTTGTCATGCTCACAGGTGACTCTGGGGCTAAATGCATAGTGGATGGAATACTTGGAATCCTCAGAACTGTGGGCCTCTCCAACTCATGCTGACCCACTGTAAATCTAATTGTGGTCCACTGCCTTCTCAGACTCCTGCTCTTCCTTAGACCTCCATATAATTAGCTTTGGAAATGCCCAGATTTCCAACTGGGCAGCAGATTAGACAGTCAAGGCAACATCTCCGGGTCCTAATGTTGACTCCTCTTTTGCACATCATCACTGATCTTTCCCATACATCCGTTCTCATTGGGCCGGCTTGCACCATCACCAGAGCCCACCATGGCTTATTTAAGCCACGGTGGGTTGAGGCAGCCATTTTGAATATTCAAACCCCCGGCAGTGAGTTGCCATGGTTTGTCGTGTCATCCAAACCAAGGCAGCATGACTTGTTTGAGGGGGAAGCAACCCTCAAATAATGCTACAGCGTCCCATGGGTTATTTGAGGGTTGTTTCCCCCTCAAGCAAGCCATGCCGCCAGGGTTCAGATGACACAACAAACCATAGCAACCCACTGCCAGGGGTTGAATATTCAAAATGGCTGCCTGAATGCGCTGCAACCCACCATGGCTTAAATAAGCCATGGTGGGCTCTGGTGATCATGTGAACCAGGTCATTGTGTCTCTATGCAACTGAACAGAGTAAAGGATAGCCTACTGCACTGACTGACTCTATGAGGACTCGCCCTGTGGAAGTGAAAGATCTAACGCTGGAATTAGCAGCCTGCTGCCACCACTTGAGTGAGATATTTCTCTTCCATTACCCTGTACCCTCAGGAATACCAGGGTAACTATGTTGCTGCTGAATAAACTGCCGGCTCCAGTTCACATGGGCACTGACCTCCACTAAGTCACACCAGATAAATAACAATGTGTTTTTAAAAAAAATAATCTTATTAAGTAACCATAACAGTTCACATTCTTCCAAAGCCAACTAAAATAATAAAACCAGCAAACGCAAAGATATCTAACTCCTTTTCTCCCTCAGCTTCCAACTCCCCTCCTAACTGCTCTTGGAACCCCAACGGTCATAACTGCCCTCGGAACCCCACTGACAAATCCCAACTCAGCAAAGAAGCCCAGTCACAATGCAGTCCTACCATCGGTACAATTCATCCCAGCGACAAATATAATCTGCTGAGCCCCAATAAAAAACAATAGTTCCCCATTTTGCCACATTCTGATAAGGGTGGCCAGGTGTCCTCTTTCACAGAGGACACTCATCTATGTGAAGGGGCTGCCAAAGGGCTGTTCTCTATATGAAGGTGTCCTTTATTTGAAGGGCTTTCCTGTCCAATTCCAGTTTAAAGATAATGAACCATAAAAACTGTTGTCCATCAAGTTAGCACCTGGACAGGAGGATGAACAGGCAGGCAGGCACATAGGGCACATGATCACAATTTTCCAAATTATGGTGAGATAGTGAAAGCTGTGTTGACATCTATAAATTAAAATATGCAAATATTGTGCAAATCACAGCCCACTTTTGTCTTCTTTTTAAATGACGCATTTTCTCTTTCTCTCTCTCTCTCTCTCTCTCTCTCTCTCACACACACACACACACACACACACACACTTCATAAGTGGCCATCCAAGCAGCTGTCCAGTACTGTATGTTTAGCAACTGAACAGCTGGCTACTTGAGTTCTCGCTCCTCCCAGAACATCCAGGGTTGCGATCCTTTGCTAGCACCTCCTCTGCTTGGTGCTGACTCATGTTTACGATCCATAGGGCAGGAGCAAGCCCTGTGCATGATCCCTCATGCTTATATATGGCATAACTGGACACAAGCCTGGAGTGGGCACGGACCTCAAGCCTGAAAGATTTTAGGCAGGGATTGAGCCTGTGCACAAGTACCAAGCTCTGGCCAAAGGCAGGAACAATCGAGTCAGCAGCCAGACCAACAAAGACATCACTTGTACAGCAATAGGCCAGAGCAGGTCATGTGGCATTTCTTGATTTTTATAAAAGCGTCCAAGTCCAGGCTCCATCATTGGTCTGAGCAACAAAGGGACTTGCCACATACCTTCCTTGACTCGTTTTATCTCTGCCTGCTTCACTTGGCCTTCCTTGACTCGCTTTGTCTCTGCCTGCTTCACTTGGCCTCAGCTTTGCCTCACATTTGTCTCTGTATCACCTCTTCCTCACTTCACCCAGTTTTGCCTCACTTCTTTTCCCCCTGACTCGGCAGGCAGTGAGACACGGGGCATATATTTGTGTACTGCTGCATGCATGTATTCCTGATTGTCACAAGCCTTCCACCTTCAATGTTTCTTTATCTTTTTGATTAAAAAATTAAGGCAATCAACGAACAATTAAAACAATGATTAAACACAAACAAAAATGAGCCCAACCCCCAACTACTTTTACTGTAGTTACTTGGCAAAGGCGTCTGTCACTGGTTGAATAGCAAGTCTCTGCCATGGGAAGTTCCATCCAGGACAAACTTTACCCAAAATAAAAGCATGGTAGAAAGGAATATGGGAGCATTCAATTAAGAAAAACCTGACACATCCCAACAAAGGCCCCAGAAAAAGACCAAATCAGAAGCATTCTTTAGTATCTAGACCCTTTTATATCCTACACTGAAAACATCCCTCAAAATGTCCCCTCATTACAAAATTATATTGCTTTACTGATTTTAGTCGATGTTGGACTCTTCTGCTTTGAAGTGTGAATTCCTTAGCTAAGGGAGGAGTTAAACTTCATTTTTCTTATTCTCTGTCTCTTTTATAATTAGTGTTTATGTATTATTGTCATATTTTGCATACCTGATTTGATGTGGTTTTGAAAATGTGTATTATTTTAAATTAAAGTTAAACACACACACACACACACTTACAAACTTCTTCCAGTCTATCGATTCTGTTGCTTCGTGTCAACTTTTTTGCTTCTTTCTGGTGTCTTATATATTTGTTTTTTATCTCTTGTTTTTCTCTCTTGTCTTCCTCTGGTGTCCTTTCAGCTCTTTCCCCTTAGCTTCTCTTCCTCCTCCCGTAACTATCACCAACTGACTTTTCTTCATCCCTTTCCCCCAGCATTGGGTGCCTGTCCTTTCATAATTGGCCCAGCGCTCTAAGACCTCACAAGATTAGGCATTGTTACACGTGCATACACACACTGTGTCACATGTTACATTTCATGTGCAGCAGTGTGGGGCATATACATCCGCCTGAGTGTTTATGAACATTTGGAAAGCTCTTTGGTGTACTACCTGAAGGAAGCCCTATTGTCATGTCACTGAAGTGATTAGTACTTGCTTGACAACTGAATGGAATTGTTCCCCAGAAGTGTTTAGTGGTGGGGCCATTTGGGAGCAAGGTGTACAGTCCCATTGAGGCTAGTTTTATTCTCAAATATATCCTGATGTATCTACCAAAGAGGCAATAAGTGATGGGAAGGGGGGGGGGAGAATCTACTGTTTCTTGAAAAAGAGAACAGTACTCCAGCCTAGAAAAAGAGTTATAAAGACCCAAATACAGCCAGCTATTTTTAAAAAATAATAATAATAAAACTTGGTTTTCTTCAGCAAGGGTGGCTAAAAGGGTCGGTATGGTTGGGCACTTGTTGAGGCCTTGTGCCCCCCCCCAGCATAGGGCCCACTGACTAGAGCCCCCAGATTGGATCCTCCTCTTCATCATTGCTGTCTGCTTGTTCACCCACCTTGTTCACCCACCTCTTGCTCTGGCCTAGGCAACAGTGGTGGGGTGAACTCCCGAGGAGCAGTATATGCCACTGCCTAGCTTCTCATTGGCTGTCCGCCAAGCATTCAGACAGGTGGTAGCAGTGGTGAGGAAGAGGAGGAGGAGCAGGTGACAATACTAGTAAGAATTAAGAAAGTAGATTCATCTGAAAGAGAGGAGCCCATTGAGGTTGTCTTGCTCAAGGCCTCTCCAAAACCCAGAGCTGGCACTGACACACAACCCACCAGTAGACCACTGGCTAATTTCCAGTGGAGCCTGCTAGTGACTGGGATCCTTGCAAAGAATGCTGGACTAGGGTGGACCTTGGTCTGATCCTGCAAAGCTTTTCTTACATTAACAAGCGAGTGTGTATGCTCAAGATCATTTAATGGAGATTAGTTATGGCTTAACTCTTAAGAGAACCTGAGCGTGCATACTTCCTTTGCTAATTTAAAACAAATTCAGTGGACCAAGGGGATTCTATTTATTTATTTTTATGTTGACTGTGCAAGACTGGAGTGCACCCAGCCCTGCTCTGCAGCACCTTTATGTTCTTTCCAACCATTTTTGTCATAGATTAGTACACCTGCCCAGTCTCTGGACAGTTCCCTTGAGTGCCAAAGTCTGAGAAAAAATTCACTGTTGATCCATGATTGGTCCTGACATAGATGAGTGTACATATTAATTTCCCAAAACGGTCTTCTTGTAAGGAGGGCTTTGGGTTATGGCCAAAATAACCATCATAGCCTCAAGAGAGGAGGGCTGTGACAATTTTGAGGTTAATTTGTAACACTTACAAATATTAAAAAGCAATCCTCTGCGGCACATGGTTGACCCATGTTCTGTGTTGCATTCTTTGATGAAGAGATTCAAACCTAGGACACATCCACGTGGCCTTCTGGGCCCTGAGAAGCTACAGGGGGTTGTATCCAGTCCTGGTGCAAGCTCTCCTGCTGCCTGAGACAGGAGAGCGCACTCACCACTGCCATGTCACTGCCGTCCCGACCCCCTTATCGCTGTCACTGCATCACACTGCATTGCGTCACGTTGCACCCCCACTACGTTGCTGCCACATCACTTTCCGCCACCTGCCCTCTGGCTCACACTGAGGATCCCCTCAGCTTGAGCCAGAGGGCAGGTGTGCTCTCTGAGGAGCTGCAGTCGCTGGAGAAAGTGGCCAGCATGACTCTTCAGAGAGCTGGTCAAAATGCCTGGCTCTGAGGGGTTCTCCCTCAGAGCCAGGCATTATGGAAGGTATGTCCCAGGTGACTGCCTGTATAACTGCTTCCTGTGCACTGGCTACCAGTTGCTTGCCGAGCCGAATTCAAGGTGTTGGTTTTGACCTTTAAAACCCTACACGGCTCCAGCCCAGCTTATCTCAAGGAGCGCCTCCAGCAACATCAAGTAGGCCGCTCAACAAGGTCTGCCACGGACGGCCTTCTCCTTATTCCATCAGCCAGAGCAGCCAGGCTGGTGGGGACTAGGAAGAGGGCCTTCTCTGTGGCAGCCCCCACATTATGGAACTCCCTCCCTAGTGACCTTCGCCATGCCCCCTCCGTGATGAGCTTCCGCCGTGCATTAAAAACATGGCTGTTCAGGCGGGAATATGGGGTGGGTTAGGTTTTTAATGAGAATTTTTTATATTGTTTAAATTATTATATTTTACTGTGTTTTACTGTATTTTAATTGTACATCGCCCAGGGTGGCCGGGTGACCGGCCAGATGGGCGATTGATAAATATAATAAATAAATAAATAAAATAAAATGATGCAGCTCTCCAGAGAGCCCCAGCCCCATAATGAGAGGATTCTCTGTGTGAGTCAGAGAGAGGGTGGCTGAGAGAGACTGCCCATGCTCTGTTTCACCCTGAGGATCAGTGAGAAACAGAAGGTGGGCGGCTGCCCTGTGGAGCCCTGCTGAGTGCTCGCTCTCTGTAGCATTTGCAACCACAGGAGAGTGGGAGTGGCAGGGCTCTCCAGAGCATCCACTGGTGTTGCTGAATGGGCTGCTTCTCTGGCTGCGCTCTCCTGCTGTGGTGAATGCCACAGTGGAAGAGCAGCAAGCCGCCGGGCTCTCCGGAGCACCCACCAGAGGTGGCAGTGGGGAGTCTGCAATTCACTGGTCCTCCTGCTCTGCTGCCCGAGGTGAGAGATTCACCCCACCTCATGGGAGAGCCGGCTTTGGTTGCATCCAATGGGCTATATCCAGTGTTAGTATAACTGAAGTCCCATTTATTGCAATGGTTCTATTCTAAGTAGGACTAACAGTGGATACAAATCAGGATTCTTTGTGCTTAGTAATTTGTGCACAAGAGTATAAGGTCTCTTAATGACACACTCAGTGGTGGATTTGAGTCACTCTAAATAGCTTTTATATGGTGGTGGTGGTGGTGGGGAGCAATTTCATGTGGCTAAGTGGTAGGTAAGGAAGTTTCGGAACCGCTTATCCACTTGCCTCTTCTCCTCTGAACTTGCCTTCCAGCAGCCATTATTCTTCCAGCCGAGGCATGTGCACATCTGGGAACCTCAGCTGGGGAAAGGCAACTGGGGAAGTGGGATGCAAGGAAGAAGCAACATAGATGAGGATCTTTGGGTTTTTGTTTCATTTTGTTTTTGTTACCCCTTTAGTGCTTTTCCCCCCCCTAAAGGGTTTTTCTACTTCTGCAGATTTGGGGGTTCCCTCAAGCATGCTGAAACCTCCCACTTGTTTTTCAGTAGCACTGCTTGTTGGCTCTGTAGCTGCCACTTGAGTTCTCTATTAGCAATATGCTCAAATGGGGAAAGTAGGTAAGGGGCAACCATTTTTTACACCCCTTATTTGAGCATTCCTGCCAACTGGGAATAACATTTCATCCATCTGATGACGTGGACTTTAATCCATGAAAGCTTATGCCATAATAAATCTTACTCTTCAAGGTGCAGCGCTGAGACTCTTTGTGGGTGGCGGTGGGTATTAGACCACAAATAATTTGCTCTGTGTTATTTGGTCCCTGAGATTTGGTATGCTTGTGAGCCCTAATGAGGTTATTCTGAATGAGACTAATAGATTGGATCTGGACTTATAATGGGTCTATTCTAAGTAAGAAAGGGCCTGTGGCTTACGCTGGCTCAGCTTGTCTGAGCGTGGAAAGCTAAGCAGGGTCAGGCCTGGTTATTACTTGGATGGGAGACCCCTCCTCTAGTTTCCTGCATCGAGCAGGGGGTTGGACTCGATAGCCTTGTAGGCTCCTTCCAACTCTATGATCTATGAAATCTATGAAAGTAATCATACTAAGTAGTCCTACTAAGGCTGGTGGCTCCAATGTCAGTGGGGCAGTTTATCCACTCCGGGTTTCAGTCTGAACTTTCAAGGAGCTATCCATGGTGCTGAACCTCAGCCCCGAACTAGGCTCAGCACCACGGATAGCTTTCTTAGACTTCATACTGAAGCCCGGAGTGGATACACAGCCGCACAGACATTGGAGCCACCAGCCTCCACTGGCCAAGCCCACATCCAACCCTATGTGAGCAGCCGCTGCTATTATTTCAGTACAAAATCTCACTCTAAAGTAGGGATGAAGAATGTGTGTGGTCTTCCAGATGTTGCTGGACTGCAGCACCCATCATCCCTCATGACTGGCTATGCTGGATAGGGCTGATGGGATTTGCAGTCTAACAACATCTGGAGGGGCATACGTTCCCCACCCCTGCGCTAAGGACTGAGCGGTCAGATTTACAGAATCAACTAAATAAACCACACACTTCTGGTGATTGATGTTCCTTTTCCAGAATGAGGTCTGGATGTTCATACCCTCATTCTAGCCATGCCTACTCAGAAGTGAACCACACTGACTTCTGCAACTGCAACCTTTGTAGACAAAATTTGCAGCCTGCAGCCCAAGTTTTTAAAATAACTTTAAACTTACGGTATATCATGCTCCACATTCCCCCTGGTACTAGAAAGTCCCAACTGTATGGATGCAGTTTCTTTTGGAAGAACAAGTACTGGGTAGGTGTGAGATAGCATATCTCTTTTACGAACTAGCTGTGTGTTCATCAAATTTGACAGCAGGCATGACAAAGAGAGTTCCAGCAGAGCTGCCGTCCCCCAACCTTTCACCCCTTTCCTCTGTCCCAATGTCTTGGTCCCTTCATCCTATCCATATAGCCCACCTACTTCACTCCTATACTGAGATATGGTTTTTGAGGGCTGGAGATGAAATTCATTTCCATTGAATGATGCATAATGAATGATACATAGTTAGATAGTTTATTCTTCATTCTCATACATTGTTCACCTTATTTTTTTAAACTACTCTGGTTTCAGCACAGAACACACAAAGAGAATTCATTCAGAAATTCCAGGGGTTGGATCCAGACTTAGGTACGTGAAACAGTGCTACCGGGGGGGGAGCTTCCCTGCCCCCTCCTCCGTATGACAGCTATTCCAGCCCCCTGGACATGCCACACAGAGGGCCTGGGGGCCCTGCTGAATAGGGTGAACTGTGGTGTGGAAGAGCAACTGTGGAGCTCTCCCATGCCCATTCACAGAAGGCAGATTCTGGATCCAACCGCATATGTTTAGACTCCAGTATCTTTTTTTCTTATAAGCTGCCCCTTGTTGTTGAGATCAGGTCTTACCAAAATGATGAAGCATTTGGGGGAAAAGAAACATGCCAATAGACCACCACTGGAGGCCAGGATAGAGAAGATCTCCACAGCTACCATGTACTTTCCCCTGGTGCTCAAGTAGGTGGGAATAAAGGATACCCAGACACTGCAAAAAACTAACATGCTGAAGGTGATAAATTTAGCTTCATTGAAACTGTCAGGCAGGTTTCTGCCTTGGAAAGCTACAGTAAAGCTCACAGTGGCCAGAAAACCCATGTAACCCAATACACAATAAAACATGGCAATGGACCCTTTCTTACATTCTACTACTATTCCACCAGGGACTGAGTGAAAGTTGAAATCTGGGAATGGAGGAGATGTTCCCAGCCACACACTGCAAATGCATGCTTGAATAAGGGAGCAGGTGAGTACAATCACATCAGCGAGTCTTTTTCCTACCCATTTTTTCATTCTGGTTCCGGGTTTGATGGCTATGAAAGCTAGGACTACGGTGATGGTTTTTGCCAACATACAGGAAAGAGCCACAGAGAATACAAGACTAAAAGCCATTTGTTGGAGAAAGCAGGTCATTTTCTTGGGCTGGCCAATGAATAGCAAGGAGGAGAGGAAGCAGAGAAGAAGGGAGATGAGGAGAGTGTAGGTGAGTCTTCGATTGTTGGCTTTGACTATGGGTGTGTCCTGGTGTTTAATGAAGATTCCTAGCACCAGAGCTGTCATCAGAGAAAAGAGCAGGGCAAAAGTTGCAAAGATAGACCCCAAAGGTTCTTCATAAGACAGGAAGCTTAGACTTTTATAGATGCATTGGGTTTGATCTTGGTTTGGATACTGATCTTCAGGGCACTGGTCACAATAATCCATATCTGAAAAGAAAGGGCACAATCTAAGACATGTTAGGCTCTATTTTTTCAGAAACATCACTCTGCAGAGAAAGAAAAATGCCATCCCCTAAATTCATTTTGATGCTGTGCATTTAAAATTGACTGTGATAAAATATTTTTGAGGATCACTATGTTAGTTTAATTTCAATAAAAACCTACTAACGAAACATACAAAGAGAAAGGACATACATCAGAATGTACTGTTGGTCTCTACCAGCAGTTTGCAGGATGCCCGAGCACCATTGGTGCGGACATACTCTGAAGATATGTGTAACTGCATCAGCCTACACCACAACATTGACCAAAGTAGCTTCTGTAACATCTCATACAACTTAAAAAAGGCAAGCATTTCCACTGCACTCTCATCAGCTATAAGCAAATTACAACAGGTCACGAACTATATATATTTTGGCACCAGCATTGATGCCTTTAGGGTGAGGTATAGGCAACTCAGCCTTAATCTTGCCCCCATACCACCTCCACCATGGCTCATCTATACCCAGAATGCCTGTGAAGTAAGTGAATTGAGTGATGGACCTAGACAGAAGCAACCCAGGTTTCCTTGAATCCTTGTTAGGCTGTGAAGTTCAGTGAGTGACCTTGGGCCAGTCACCAGCTGTCAATCTCACAAGGTCTGCCTACCTAATTCACAGGCTTGCTGTGAGGATAAAAAGGGGGTTAGAATGTATGCCACACTGAGCTCTTTGGAGGAAAGATGCCATTTAAAATTACTGATGTGTTGTTGTTGTTGCTGTTGTTGTAGCCACGGAAATGATTTAACCACCGTAAGTGCTTCATTTTAGAACTTGAAAGGCAAGATATAAATATGCTTAATTAATTAATTAATTAATTAATTAATTGTAATACTAGTTGTTAAATCATCTGAAATTGCTAGCCAATGCACCAATTAAATTAAATTTAAAAGGCATGCCTGCTCCCCAATCTTATAGTCAAAAGGTAAATACAAGTCACAGGATATATTAAGGAGGAAATTAAGTAAAAGGGAAGATGGGTCAATCAGGGAAAGCCTCTTCATGGCACATTCCTGTGCTAGGGAGGGAGGGAGGGAGGGAGGGCATAAATTATCTTCAATTAAAAAGAAAAATATATCACATACAGCCAGGGTGGATTTTGTCAGTGAAATAGGCTCAAACTATCCTGCTACACCATTGTGACATCCTTCATTGTCTTGGATGCCATCACAATGCCCTTGCTTGGGTGCTTGAATCTGTCATTTCAACCCATCTTTGACAACAACCCTGTTGGCACATAGGACTGGGTATCCTACCTTTCTGGTCAGAAATCTTCCCTTCTGGGCATGGAGCACAATCGTAGCAACAAAATGGTTTCCCCTCTTGCATTTTTCTGCTGAAACCAGGACTGCAGTGGTCTGTACACACAGAATGGGGCACCATCTTGCCATAAAGAAAAGAAGTGAGCATTGGAATAGGATACATAGCAACTGGGGCAGGGTGGTGGTGTCCATTGACAAACTGTTGTAACTGTAAGGGAAAAGGGAAAACCCCCATCACAAGCACTCTCTTTCCAATCATATTCCCAATCTCACACTTTCACACACACACACACACACAACACACAGAGGCTGCTAGTAAATTTTTAGAAAGCTGTAGTGTCACATCTAGAGGGGGAGGCTTTAAATGTCCATGTGTATTGCTTCAGTTGTACTCACTCTAAAGTACAACTGAAGCAATACAGTTCAACACTGTATTGCTTCAGTGAAGCACTACAGTGAAGCACACAGCTAATAGTTATCTTCCCCTGCTCCAACCTTCATTCCATGTTTTTAAAAAATGCTTTTGATATGTTAAAACAAGACAAAACTGTTTCCTAAACTGATTTGAAAAAATAATAGCATGTGCACTTTCGCATTTCAATTTCACTTCAATCATAGCTCCATCGTGGCTACAAGAATAAAATGGAGATTGGTTCTGCACTTGCTCTTCTCCGGGGGGTCATTTCGGGGGGTCCTGAGCTGTGGGGCCCTGGATATTGGCCCCGAGGTCCAGCTGTAGATGCACCACTGCTAAAGCCTGGAACAAGCTGAGATTCCAGAAAAGGGCTTAGGAGGAGTCAACTTTGGTCTCAAAGCTGGCCTGTCCCCTTATTTTCAAAAAGTAAATGCTTTGATTGTGGAACCCCCTTCTGTGGGAGGTGTGCCTGGTTGCCTAATTGATTATTTTTTAAATGGTCTCTAAAGACGTGGCTGTTGTTGATTGGGTTGTTTTTGTTGTTGATGGAATTGCTTGATACTGTTATTACAAATGTGTGTTCTTATCTTTCATTTTTAATTCATTTGATGATCTTTTGGTATGTAAGCTACCTTGAGAGGGCTTGGTATATAAATATTAAAATTAAAACATACATACATACATACATACATACATAACTTGTAGAGATTTTTCTGTGTGAGATAAGTGACAATGCTGCCCCACTGGATTTCTTGGTAGAATGGGGAAAGTTCCATTCATTTTTAGACAATGAAAGTGACACTTAGATCTGACCTGGTTGAACTTGCTGTGCCATGTGATCATCTCCTCATGAATAGTGAACCTTTTGCCTTGAGAAGCCTGTGGATCCAGCCTTCCAACTTTCACTCTGTGAAAGGATCTGTTTGGGAAAGTGACCCAATTTATAATATCAAATCCAGATACTAACTCTCTATTCTTACTGAAAAAGACACTGTCCCCCATGGTGTTGTTAAAGGAGATGCTCTTCAGAAAATGGTGGAGCTAGATTGAGAGAGAGAGAAAAAAGGCAGGTTTTACATAACCAAGTGGCAACCTGTATACTGGCTTCTTCAAGCTGGGTTTTACAAATGCCTGTCCTTGAAAAATGCCAATTTTGTTTTCCATTAGGATAGACAAAACCATGCTATAAATGTAACTCAGAATGGATGCTTATAAATACTGAAATGTTGGTTATTTTCCCAAAGGGGAGGTCCTTCTGGATTGTAGATTACCAAATGCTTTACTCTGGTTATGATGGACAGGCACAAAGAGTCGTTAAACTACTGAGAGATCACCCCTAATAGTGGTGGTGCTTTTCTCATATGTCGATGTCATGTCTCTATACCCATTCCCTATCCCCTGTGTAAGCCACTATAGCTCTGTGCACCCTTTCAGTCACTCATACTCATTCACTCAGTCAATATCAATATTTCTTTATGGAACAGCAAGAAAAGTGCCTTACAATATAGGAAAGGAACATGCTCTTTGCCCATCCCATGCTTCATCCAGATTCTCCAAAGTATTCCTTTATTTGCCCCAATACTGTTTCCTTCCCCAATGCAACTGTTACCTATAGTTTTAATCCTGCCCCTAACTAAACATTAGCATGAGGAATGGAATAAAGTGTGCTGCATTAGGGGGGAGGAAATCTCTCTACCTCAGGTCTGTGTCACTTTTGCATGTTTGTACCCAAACATCCACTTCATTCTATTTCCACATTAAACTACACTTTTTAAAAAATCATCACAAAATACACATTTAAATGCAAACTTTGATGTGTTTAAGCAGCCGAGAATATCACACGATGTGCAAAATCCAATGGACAGCTATGTTCTGAACTTCACATTAGTCTGTGAGATGTGGATCAGGTCATTTTGTTCAGAATTCACAAAGAAAATAATTCCTCAAACCTCCCTAGGTGCAGCTTGAAAGGCGATCTACCTAATCACCTTCTGCTAACCCAGAATAAGCACGAAGGGGTCTTCCGCTAGCTCACTGACAGGGATGCACTTCAGATGTAGGAAAAGGTGAATCTGTAAGTTTAACTTTCTCCCACAGTGCAAATTTTTCAGATCTCAAAATCTTTCTCTCCCTACTACGAAGAACTTGATGAATTTAGTAGATTCTTTTTAAAAATGAACTGAAAAGAGAATCTCATCCATCTGCACCAGCCAAATTCAACAGGTAAAACTATTCCCAGCATGCAGAGGACTATGATGTACCTGCCTGCCATGTAGCTGTTAAAGATGAGGAGCCTCTCAGAAAAAATAGGTGGCAACCCTAATAAAGCACTAACATCATTGACTACATAGGGATTTAAAGCCAGGCTTTTAAGAACAAAGCACTCCACATTCATTTTTTTTTAAAAAAAATCTCAAATTCTTTTTGGCCTGAATATGGAGGACTTGTCAAAATTTGGAAAATTCTTATCAGAACTAAACTGAAATGAAATTCTCACCCATCTCTAATTTAAGAACTATCTTCTGAGCTTCTATAGTTCTATTGCATCATAAGTGGTAGGTAAACTCTGTTAGGAAGGTCACATTGGAACATCTGAGTAGAAGCATTTTACACTGGAGTGGAGCTGCTGCTGCATCAATAAATGTGACTATCCCTTAGACCAGGGGTTCTCAACATGGGGCCATATGGCCCCCAGGGCCCCCCAGGATATTCCAAGGGGGCCACAGGTGAAAATCACGTAAAAGGGGGGCCACGGCACGAGATTAGGGTGCCACAGAGAGAAGTGAAGAAAACAGAGAAGTGACCGAGAAAAGAAAACAAAAGGAAACAGGAAGGAAACAAGGATCGGAAGGGGGCCACAGTTGGAAAAAGGTTGAGAAACACTGCCTTAGACCACCCCTCTGCTGATTATAGAGATGTGTCTGCAAAGAGGCCTTACCTTCCACGGCTGAACACTGTCATGCTCCAGTTTGTCTCCACCGACCATTGTTCTGTCTTTGGATCTAACAGAGCACATGGCATGCAAAGTATGTGCCACAGCATAAACAGCATTGTAGATACTGTAGCTGTGGCCAGTCATGCCCATTTCAAAAAGCGTCCCTGGAAGGGTCTCCAGCTTCTCTGCACCAGTGCATGTTTCATTGTTTTCCTGGTCCACAATAGATTGTGGAAATACACACCCAAAAGCTTGTTCCCAGAATTCCTTGATAAAACCATCGCCTGTAAATGAGTAAGGATATCTGTGACGGATAAATGATTGGAACCCCACCACTTCATTTGTGTGAACTGTGAAGGACAAGGTGCCATGGAAAGGTTGAATGTCAAAGATCTTGTGAAATGTGGTGGACGCCAAATCCCACTGGGCTGTTGAAATCCACACTTTGTGTATAGGGGTCATTGTATTGAACCAATTTTCCTCTATCATCAGTTGGAGCCCAAAGATGGACTGGATTTCCCCATAGATGACCACCACATTGGCTTTGCTTCTGATGAGAACTGAAGATATCTTCCTCAGCTGGTCTATAAACTCAAAAACACCAGCAATGAAGGTAACTTTAGGGGGTTCTTTCCATGAAGGCAAAGCAAATGCCATTCTCAGACAGCCTCAGCAACATTGACTGTACAAATTTCTCTCCATAATCATCATCCACAGCAAGACCTCCAACCCACGTCCATCTGAAATGCAGAAGTAACTGGATAATCCCGGTGTACTGATGGGCTTCATTTGGGGTCATCCGGTAGAGAGAAGGGAACTGAGTCCTATCGCTTAGCATGGATGAAAAGGAGCCATGGCTGAGCTATATAAAACACATGGATTGATTTTAGAGCTTGGAATGGAACCTTTAATAACTTATATCAATAGAGACTCCCTAAAGTCTTCTTAGATAAAATCCAGATTTTAATTTATTGATACAGTCATGCCTTGGATTGAGAGCATAATTCGTTCTGGAAACGTGCTTGTAATCCAAAACACTCTTATATCAAAATGAAATTCCCCCAAAAAAAATTGTACAGAGATACTGCAAGACGTCGCTTGTATATCAAGTAAATATATATATATATATATATATATATATATATTTGCTTGTCTTGCAAAACGCTCTCAAACCAAGTTACTTGCAATCCAAGGTATTACTGTATTTGTAAACTAGCGAAGAGCCCATTAGAAGCCCTCTGTTGGAAAGGAGGTCTTGCAAATTCCTTTTGCTGATAAGCTAGGGTGGTGACTTCGCTGTCAGGAAAGGCATAGGCATATATCCAGAGTTCCCACACCTTGGATGCAGCAGAAGGGAAACTCCTATAAACTCCAGATTTATAAACTCCAGATTAGATCAAATCCAGATTTAATTTATGGATGTTTGTAAACTAGCGAAAAGCCCATTAATATTACAAGCACTCCGAGTTGAAAGGAGGTCTTGCAAATTGCTTTTGCTAAAGTTATTGGTAGATTTGGAGGCAGGAAATTGTTTTTTGAACATAACTTTAGAGTCAAGCATAAAGATGTGTTGTATCCTCTCCTTAAATCCTAAATAACCCAAGTAAAATAACAAATGCAGGCATGATGCACGGATACAGGGAAGAGGAAGCAAGGAGGGAAAGTTATCTACATGGTGGAGCTGACATGGTGGAGCCCGGAAAAATCTAGGTAGGTGGAAGATGAAGTCTGAACAACATGGTGCATGTGTAAAGAAAAGAATACAGAATACAGCATGGCTGAGCTTCTCAGTAACATGGCTCTACCACTGAGCTGTGGTCCCAAACGACAGATGCAGGAAATTATTCAGAGCATCTACACTGAAAATATATCTCACCCACACATCTTCCTTGAAGAGGGCACCCACAAATAATGAGAGCTGTACAAATCTAAGTCTATCCTTTCCACCACCACCGCTTCTACCATTCACCAGTATGACTGAATCCTCCAAAGTTCTTTGCTTGGCTTTGGTCTGTAACTGGCAACCAGGTAGTGTGTTTCTGCATATGTATCTCCTTTTCTCTGAACCACCCAAAACTTCCTGGAAAGAGGTATCATGAATGACACCCTCATGCTCTTATTCATACATCCTACCTGTGGGATCAAGTAGATGCCCAAGATGGTGGCCATCTGGATGGATGTTTCAGAATGAAGACCCCCAATAACAGCCAGCATCTTTTTCTTGGTACCACACTTGTAGTTGGGGACAGTTCTGTGCTGTATGGTCAGCAATTCCAGGATGGCTTGATAGGTCATCCTTGCATCAGAGTAGCTGTCATAGATGCGGAACCCCAGAGAGACATTTGGTAAGAGCGTGGGATTTTCATTGATTTCATTTACCGCAAGGACCAAGGCTAGGATGTGCTGATAGTACTTAGTTGTCACACTGCAACAGAAGTTACATATTGTGTCATGAAAGATATTCTGCACTAAATGAACCTGTTTTTCCCCCCACAGTTTAATCCAGGATCTGCCTTCTCCAAGAGGAGGGACTACATTCACCAAAGGTCCCTCCACTCGATTTTTGGGGATCCCCTTCCTCCCACACCACAACTCACCCTATTCAGCAGAGTATCCTGAATTTCCGTGTAGCATTTTCATGGGGCTGCAGGAGCTGCTGTGGGAAGGAGGGGCAGGGAAGCCCACTTCCACCAGCACAGTTGATCCAATGTAGATCTGGATAGAACCCATTCAGTTGGGTCCAATTTTAGTCATATTTAGAGTAGATGCATTGAAAATCATCATCACTTAAGTGACTCATTAACTGAATGTACATTGATTTCCATGGGTCTACTCTTAGTAAGACTAATGTTTTTTCACATGTAATTTCAGATCTCAATATATCATATACATCCAGTTCATGAAAAGTATTCTGATAACATTTTCCTTATGATGAAAAATGATTCTGCTATTTTCTAAATAACATTAATGTATCTTTAAAATTATCTATTCTCCGTCACCCTTATTTAGCTATAATACAGCTTGGCCCTATAGCTAATACAACTTTAGCTATAATGCAACTTGCCAGATCCCATACTTTCAATATCTGATTTTGAGTACCGGAGTCCTATTCTACTTCCAATAACAGGCTATGAGCAACCTTGTAGCTATAACCATGGGAAATAATATGTGGCCTCAGAGATAGACAGACACACACACACACACACACTTTATCTGTTGTTGTTTTTCAAGTCAACCTGTCTCTAATCTAGCTATTTGCTATCAACATACATCTACAAATAGTTGCAACCACAGCAGTCTACTCGGAATTGTGACTTCCATACCAGGTATACACAATTGATGTAATCTTTGTGACTGAAACTTCTGCTATCAGCGAGGCTTTTCTGCACACACAGCAGGCAAGCAGAGGAGGAAAAGGCAGAGGCAGCTCTGATGCTGGTGATGCAGCTGCAAGATGGAGAAGCGGCATCATGGCTGGTGAAGAGGAGGCAGCACCAGGCAATCAACAGAGGCCCAATCATGCCATGTGTATGTGTCTGTATGCAGGTCAACAGACAGTTCCCGGGGGCGGCAGACTCCGGCCTCATCCATCAGCCAGAAAGAGGACCAAGGGCCACTGGGAGGCTGCACCCCTACCTCCTAGGAGTAACATCAGAGCAAGGGGGAGACCAACCTGGCCCCATACATCAGCTGGAGAGGGAGCAGCTGCAGGGATTGCCCTTCCCTGGCAAAAAAAAAGAAAAAGAAAAAAAGAAAGAAAAACCTATAAGAACCTTTTAAACTAAGAACTGGTGCCTGGGTTTGGCATTCTTCCTCCTCCCTCCCAATCCCTTTTCCTTTTGTGTCATGTCTTTTAGATTGTGAGCCTGAGGGTAGGGACTGTCTTATTATTAATCTGCGTAAGCCACTCTGAGAGCCTTTTCTGGATGAAGAGCGGAGTATAAATGCAATAAATAAATAAATAAATCTGGTGCCACCAGCGCAGCCAGTAAAAGTTTGGCCTAGCATGATACCAGTTTTCTGACTTTGAGTGCAAATCTGATCTATTAAAATTAATGGGATATTTAATGGGATTTAAATATCCCATTAATAAAATTAGTGGGATATTTGCCACTGCCAGTGGAATATGGGAACACTTTTTGTATCCCTCAGGGATCAACATGGCATCAAATGTCTATACCAGGCCTCTACAGCTTGTGACCAACCAAACCGAATGCAATCTACCACCTATGTGTTCGAACTGGACCTTGAGCAGAGTGCGTGTGCGGGTTGGGAGATTTATAATCCTTGTCTGTGTGCTAGCAGACGCCTGTACATTCCACACACAGATCTTCCAGATCTCACCTCCCTCCTCCCGCAGGCAGCGTGCAGCGTGTGTGCCAGTGAACCAACAAAGCTTCTCTGTTGCAGATTAATCCATGGAGTCAGGAAACACTCTGTAAACACCACAGGTCTAATTCTACCTGTTTATTCACTTAGCAAGTAAAGTTCTACAGAGTATACATTTCCTAGTTACAGTCCATGTGCAGAGTATAAATGCATAGCAAGCATTACATCCAGTGGAGTAAGTTGAGCTCCCTCCACTTCAGCATAGATGTTACATTGTAGCAGTAACAAGTCCAGCAAGCTGTACCATGAAGAAGAAGAAGAAGAAGAGAAGAAGAGAAGAAGAAGAAGAAAGAAGAAGAAGAAGAAGAAGAAGAAGAAGAAGAAGAAGAAGAAAGCAAGCAGTTCAGCTTCTCTCTAAAATGGCTTCAGACAGAAAACAAGTTAACACGTCATCAGAACATACAAACCATGTGACTAGCTCATATTGCTCTCACACTCTAGTAACCCCTGCGAAAACACGAGATTCTAGAAAGACATAATAAACCTGTTTACCCCGCCATTCTGTCCCTTCCATGTGTAAACAATGTGCTGCAGCTGGTAATGTGATACATATCACAACATCCCCCTTACTAGCTGAGTACATATTGTTTACATTTGCTCAATGAGGCCTAGCGCCGTCATTAGCTTCCTGTGTCTTACTACAGGCAATGGTTTTGTGAAAAGATCTGCCACCATGTCCCCTGTTGAACAGTATTTGAGTGTTATCCACCCTTTCTGCACACAGTCCTTTACATGAGAGTAACTGAACATCAATGTGCTTGGTTCTTGGCCTACATTTTTCATTTTGAGCCATGCTTATGCAAGCCTGGTTGTCTTCAAAAATTGTAACAGCCTTGTCTACTGGTAATTGCAGATCAGTAAACAATTGCTTGAACCATTCAATCTCAATGCATGCTTGAGATAAACTGATGAATTCAGATTCTGCGCTAGATACAGCCACACAAGTTTGTTTTTGTGTATACCAGTCAATTAAACTTTTATCACTCACAGTCCCACTTGTAGACTTTCTATCTGTGGCAGCTCCCCAATCAGCATCAGTGTACACACAAAAACCTCCCTCTCTGTGTGTGATGACAATTTCAGTTTGCAATTCATGGAACCTTTTAAATTTAAATACCTTAACACACAGTTTCAGAGCTAGCCAATCATACATAGAAGGATTTTGGGTTTTCCTGCTAAGTATGTTCACAGCATTGCTGATGTCTGGCCTACTCACATTTGCCAAATATAGCAGGCTTCCAATAACACTTTGATATTTTCCAATATCTTCAAATTCAGTGTTATCTGTGTGTTTTTGATATTCAAGAGTCATTGGAATGGTAACTGGGTTACAATTCTCCAATCCATGAACTTCCAGCAATTTCTGAATTTTTCCACTTTGTTCAACCAAGAAAGAACCTTCCTCATCCTGGGATAATTGCATTCCAAGATAGTGTTGTACCAAACCTAGATCTTTCCGTTCAAAGTGTGCCTGCAATTCTTTTGCAAGTTTGTCTTTTTGACTTACTGATTCTGTTATCAGCAATATATCATCAACAAAGACTAACAAATACACCCAATGTCCCAATTCTGTGTGACATGTGTATAGACAGTGATCAGCCTTGCTTTGTTTGAATCCCAAACTAATCAAAACTCTGTCTAATTTTTGGTTCCAGCACCTAGCTGCTTGCTTCAGCCCATATATGGATTTGTGCAAACGACATAAAAGACTGGGATTTTCTACAAAACCTTTTGGTTGCACCATGTAGATTTCCTCTTGTAAATCACCATATAGGAAAGCAGTTTTTACATCAAAATGAAATGCCATCATATTTCTTTGTGCTGCCAATTTCAACAACAATCTTACAGTTGCATACCTTGTTGTTGGTGCAAACACGGAATCAAAATCTATCCCATGTTTTTGTGCAAATCCTCTTGCCACGAGTCTTGCCCTGTATCTTTCCACCTGCCCCTGGTGATTCGTTTTCACCTTGTACACCCATTTACAGGTGATGGCCTTGCGCCCTACAGGTAAAGATACCAGACTCCATGTTTTGTTATCATGCATTGCATTGATTTCATCCTGCATGGCTTCAAACCAATCATTTCTCACTGCTGGTTGCATGCCCTGGATTTCCTCAAAACTTTGAGGTTCTAAAGCTATTTTGAGAGCTTTATGTACAACAGTTTTGCCACTTTGGAATTCATCCTGATATCTAACAGGTGTTTTACGTTCTCGGGTTGAACGCCTTAGAGATTGTTCACCTCCCTCCTGTTCCCCAGATATCTGCCCAGTGGTTTGTTCTGTTTCAGAAACTTCCTGCTGTGTTTCAGCCATTGAATGCATTGACAATTCCACCAGCTGTTTCTCATCATGTGTTTGCTCGTGAAAAATCACATCTCTGCTTAGAATTACCTTTCTGTGTTGTGGTGACCATAACCTGTAACCTTTTGTTTGTCCATCATACCCCAGCAGAAAACATTCAAAGCTTTTAGCCTGTATTTGAACAAAACATTTGCACCCAAAAATTCGCACATGGGCTATCTTTGGTTTCCTCCCATGAAACATTTCATATGGAGTTTTCCCAGTTGTGGTGTTAGGTAATCTGTTCAGCAGATAATTTGCGTTTGAAAGTGCATCCCCCCAGAAATGGTTTCCCACCTTTGAGTCAGCTAATTGACCCCTCATCATTTCCTGGAGTGTTCTGTTCCTTCTTTCAGCTACGCCATTTTGAAACGGGGAGTTTGGGGCTGTAATTTTGTGCCCAATGCCCTCACTTTCCAAGAATTTCTTAAATTTTGTACTCATGTACTCTCCCCCACCATCTGTGAGCAGTTCACCTATGGGGTATTGTTTGAATCTGTTACCAGCCCATTTCACAAATGATTCAAATCTCTCTTGTACCTGAGACTTATGCTTCAGAAGATAAACAAATCCAAATCGAGAAAAATCATCAATGAGAGTCATGTAGTACCTATTTCCCCCATAGCTTTCTTCAAATGGCCCAGCAACATCAGAGTGTACCAGCTCAAATATTCTTGTGCTCACTCTATCACTGTGTTTCTGAATGTTAGTTCTGCGCGACTTTGCCTACTGCATACTTCACATTCCACATAATTAGAACAAGGTTTCATTTTTATGCCCTCACACAGACCCGGCATCTTTTCGATGCTTCTGTAATTAGCATGCGCAAAACGTTTGTGAAGAATATGCACACAATTATCATGGGGCTTACAATTTGCATTCTTCACACTCTCATCATGTGTTACAAATGGATTTATAACATACAGAGAATTCTGCAAATCACCTTTTGCACAGACTGTCCCTTCACGTGAAATCACACATTTGCTGTCTGAAAAACACATTTCATAGCCATTTTGAGCTAATTGGGAAATACTTATCAGATTTGTGTCCAGTTCCAGAACAAACAATGCTCTCTGTTGACCCAAAGTAGTAAATTCAATTGTTCCTGCTGCTGAAACATCTATTCGTTTCCCATCAGCTAATTCCACATGCTGACCTGTAGATCCATTTTCTTCCAGAGATTGGAATAAGTTCCTGGAGTTAGTCATGTGATGAGAAGCTCCAGAGTCCAAAATCCAAACGTTATTTGCAACCCCCACCCTTGCAATCAAACTTTTGCCCGTTTTAACTGCCTCCTCAGGTGTGCTCGTTGTTTCCTGCTTGGTTTTTTTCTTTTTCTGTTTGACCCTACAGTCCTTTTTCAGATGAGATGTAGATCCGCAACTGAAGCATTTTTTCACTTTTAAAGCAGCGGCCTGGGTAACCCCCAGCTTGTTATTTGCAGCTTTGCTGTTTGCCACATCAGCCTGGCTCTCTGCAAATTTACGGCCAGAGTTGTTTTTCTTTCCTTGGCGCTTTACCCACTCAGAAAGAAGTTTGCCTGACACATATTCCATGGTCAGATTCTGATCCGGCTGGCCTTCCATCAAAGTGACAATTGTGTCATAAGATGAGTCCAGTTAGAATAGAAACCTGATTCAATGGATCAATAGTCATCCCTTGAGCTCTCAGTCTGTTAAACAAGCCTCTCATGGTGCTCAAATGCTCCGGCATAGAGCCACCTGGTTGCAAGCTTAATTTATATAGCTTACGTGCAAACAAAATTCTGCTGCCTGCTGTTTGCATCTGGTACGTATTCTGTAATACATTCCAGATCTCTTTTGCAGTGTTTTGTAATTGGATAAATGGCACCTGTGAGCTTTCAACAGATAAACAAAGAATTGCTTTTGCTTTATCGTCTCGCTCCTTCCATTCGTTGTATGCCTGGTCTCCCACTGCAACTGGATCTTGTGTTACCACAGTCCAGAGTCCTGCATGGGTTAAATAATGCTGCATTTGGAAATTCCACAGCACATAGTTCGACCCATTTAGCCGTTCCACAATTTGTGGATTCAGAGATTGTGCAGCCGCCATTTCTGTGACCGGGGGATTTTCTCCCTCCTCTTCACCAGAAACTTCGGCTTCGCTTTCTCCCTCCAAGCTTTCGGCCTTGGAACTTGGCTGCAAGCAGTCTGTGTCAGCCAACAGATTCTCTCCCCCTTCTTCCCCCTTACCAGTTGAAGGACCAGGAGAGATTTTTTCTTCCTTGATGTCTTCCTCCTCTGCCATTAATCACTGCAATCTCCGGAGTCGAAGCTGTTGCGACCCGCTCTGGTTCTGGTTCTGGTCCAGTCTGGTTCCGCTGGTTCCGCCTGGTTCTGTCTGGGCCCATAACCCTGTTTGAACTGGACCTTGAGCAGAGTGCGTGTGCGGGTTGGGAGATTTATAATCCTTGTCTGTGTGCTAGCAGACGCCTGTACATTCCACACACAGATCTTCCAGATCTCACCTCCCTCCTCCCGCAGGCAGCGTGCAGCGTGTGTGCCAGTGAACCAACAAAGCTTCTCCATTGCAGATTAATCCATGGAGTCAGGAAACACTCTGTAAACACCACAGGTCTAATTCTACCTGTTTATTCACTTAGCAAGTAAAGTTCTACAGAGTATGCATTTCCTAGTTACAGTCCATGTGCAGAGTATAAATGCATAGCAAGCAGGACCGGTGCAAGGCAGTTTGGTGCCCTAGGCAAGATCAGATATTTAGCGCCCCCCTTCCCACTTGAGAATGCTGTATTTTTTTTTCAAGGTGTTTCTGGCGCCCCCTTTAGCCCTGTGCCCTAGGCAGCTGCCTAGTTGGCCTAATGGTAGCACCGGCCCTGATAGCAAGCATTACATCCAGTGGAGTAAGTTGAGCTCACTCCACTTCAGCATAGACGTTACATTGTAGCAGTAACAAGTCCAGCAAGCTGTACCAAGAAGAAGAAGAAGAAGAAGAAGAAGAAGAAGAAGAAGAAGAAGAAGAAGAAGAAGAAGAAGAAGAAAGCAAGCAGTTCAGCTTCTCTCTAAAATGGCTTCAGACAGAAAACAAGTTAACACGTCATCAGAACATACAAACCATGTGACTAGCTCATATTGCTCTCACACTCTAGTAACCCCTGCGAAAACACGAGATTCTAGAAAGACATAATAAACCTGTTTACCCCGCCATTCTGTCCCTTCCATGTGTAAACAATGTGCTGCAGCTGGTAATGTGATACATATCACAACACTATGTCTGGTGGCCCACCATGGCTTCCAAGAAACCTGTTTTTTGCTATCTTCCTGATACGATGCCTAACTTCTGAGCTCTGTCTTTGCTTGGCGGGTTGCAAGTTGTGCAAGTCTACATCAAGGCAGAATAAAAGAAATGGCAAACAATACAGGTGGATATATGAGTAGATCCAATTCATACATGCAATCATCTATGAAGTCAAATGCAGCAGGGTAACAAGCCATTGGTATGAAGCATTTCTTCAAATAGTTGCAGCAGCTCAGGTTGCCCAAGTGTCAAGCTTTGGCCCTGAGATTGAGATTTGGGGGGTCTGTTCTCAGGGCAACATGTTTATATTTCAGGACCATTAGCTAAAACATCAGATTATTACCTTTGAATCTTGCACTAGGAGGTCTGTAGCAGTATCATTTCCAAATAATTTAAAGAAATTCATTCTGAAAGACACTATTGCAGAAAAATGTATTTTCCCCCCTCAATGTTTTCCCCCCAAATTTCCTTTTTTTTCCCAGTGGGAACAGTGGAGGGGTCACACACACCCTATTAAAATACCCCTGAAATTTTCCAATTTTTCTGTGCATTCACATCTCTAGTGTTGTCCTAGGACGGTTCTACTTAGCTGTCTGATTTTTGTCTCTTAAGAGTGGGCAGCCCAATTACATCATTAGGCCCTGGCACATCACATCACAAGGCTTCATGCCATGACATCACTATGCTCCTGCCCCAGTGAGTCTGAAGCTTTGGGACGTTAGAGACCTGGCAACCTTCAACTGCACCACTCATTGCACATGTGAACTAGGTCAGAAGGAGGGGTAAAGATGGACAAACATGATGACATAAAGAAGAAATACTTTACTCAAACCAATGAAACTACATACATAGGATGGTTTAAAAACCAGTTATGGGGGAGCTCAGTGAAGGTTTCACATTCCCAAAGGACAAGGAGCTGAGAAACAATTGCACCAATGATCATGTCAGCTGGCTTGTGATAGTTGTGCGGATTCTGGAGGAGTCTGCTTGTGGCACACCTAACATTCTGTGCCACACACACAGGTATAGAGTGAAGCAGGAGCATCAGCATCAACACTCTCCTTAAAGCCATTCATTTCCCCCTCAGACACTGCCACACCTCCATGCCAGCTTGCTCAGGAGAAGTGCCATAGCTTCATGGTAGAGGACATAGTTTGCATGCAGAAGTTCCCAGGCTCAATCCCCATCACCTCTAGCTAAAATCATCTGGTGGTAGAGGACAGCAAAGCCCACATCCTGATGTCCTGGGAAACTTCCACCAGTCAGAGTACTGGGTGAGATGATCTGATTCATCTAAGTGATGATTTCTAGTGTTTACACTGTATGCCTTCTGACTTTCCAGTCCAACCTACCCTGACCTAAAAGACATCACAGCCAAAATCAGCCTGATCAATACAGCTCTAGCTCTGAATGTCATGGGACGAGTATTTATTGCACACTTCATGCCTCCTGTTATTGATCCATCAGGTAACACATTTGTTGTGATTTATTTAAAAAAAAAAGAAAATCACCTGGAGGCTTTGGCAAGAAGGAAAGAAAATCACAGTGATTTAGAAAACTACAGGGCTGATTATTCCCTGCAGTCTTACTTAATCTCCCTGTACACCCTTTTCACAGCTGGGAAAACATTTTCTGTGTTCATCCAACAACAGGAGCCTGTCTTGGTGGAAAGGGAAAATGTTCAGTGGCCATAATTGTTTGAGGAAAAGCAATATTTTCATTAAGGTGGCCTTTATGAATCACCCAAAAACAGAGGACAAAAGCGAGTTGCATAGAAATTGCATATGCATATTTATATGTATTAATGCAAATTTAGAAATAATTATTTGAACTCATACTAGAACTACAGCACATCTCACCATAGTGTGGAAAACGGTGGCCAGGTGACCTTTGTGCCTGCCTGTTCATTCTGTTGTTTAGGTACTACGTAATTGTTGCTGGGCAACAGCAGCTCTCATGATCCTTTATCTTTAAACTGGAATTGGACTGGGTTGCCCATCAAATAGAGGATGGCTTGAAATAGAGGACTGCCCTCAGGCAGCCCATCAAATAGAGGACTGTCCTCTGTAGCAGAGGACATGTAGGCACCATAATATTTATTTTGTGTACCAGTGAGACCAGCAGCATAATCGCAGTGCATCCTCAACCCCTAACTAGTATGGGCAGCCAGATGCAGAAGGAGAACAGGGGCCCTGCACCTTTAATAGCTGTGCAGAAGAGAGAATTGTCATGTCAATTTTACAGTTGCTAAAATTCCTTCTTCTACACAGTTAAAGGAGCAGCAGCGCTGCCCTCTTTTGCGTCTGGCGTGGCCATCATAGTGCTAGCCAACCAACCAGCTAGCCCTGGGGGGGGGGCAATATGTGGCCCTCCAGATGTTGTTGCACTTCATCTCCCATCAGCCCTAGGCAACATAGCCAATGGTGAGGAATTATGGGAGTCCCACTCTAACAACATCTGGAGGGCCACAACTTGCCCGCTTCTCCTCAAATAGGCACTCAAATAGGCCAGGTCACACTGCCCCTACACACACACACACAGACACACACACCACTCTGTTCATTTCCCATTTGTTCTTTCCCAACTGATGCCAGAACACACGTTACTTTAAAGACATACAGATCAGGGGGGGGGATGCCTGCAATTTCTGTGGCAAAATAGTGGTCAATTTGCTCTACGGAACACTATTTTGCAATATAAACGGTCAGCGCAGGGGCCCAATCTGGATCAGGCTCATCATGGTGAGCGAGGAGTGTTCAAGCCCCTTTACCCTCCCTCCCCCATGCTGGGGTCAAGATCTGGATCAAGCCACCTGTGCCTTCTCTAGAGTGAAAATGAGAGAAAGACATAGGTAGCTCCCAGTGACATCTTCAAAGTAATGCCTGTTTTCATAGATTTCATAGATCATAGAGTTGGAAGGGGGCTACAACAAGGCCATAGAGTCCAACCCCCTGCTCAGTGCAGGAAACTAGAGGAGGGGTCTCCCATCCAAGTAATAATCAGGCCTGACCCTGCTTAGCTTTCCACACTCAGACAAGCTGAGCCAGCGTGAGCCACAGGCCTGTTTGGCCCTCAACATTCTGTGGTTCCTGGGGAGTTCTTGCTGGGCTGGTTTTGTCCACCTTGTGTGCTTTTTTTTTTTTTAACTGTTTTCTTTTTAAATTTCTGCTGAACACTTTGGGGTTTACCTAAGCATGTTGCTACCTCCTACTGGCTGGGGCATGCTGGGAGTTGTAGGCCAAAAACATCTGGGGACCCAAGGTTGGAGAACACCTGCCCTAAAACAACCGTGTGAAAGCTAAGCAGTGGCGGCTCCATTGTAAGACTGTAAGGTCTCCAGTGAGGATTGGTCCAGTACTAGCACAGGGCTGCCCCCCTCCCAGCTGAGATATCCTGGGATCCCAGAGCTGAAGGGAGTTATACTGGGAGGCTGCACCCACTGCTTCCCAGGAAGAACACCACGGCAAGACAGAAACCAGCGAGGCCCCCCTCCATCAGCCGGTGATGGAGCAGCTGCTCCAATGCCTGCTTTCCTCTTCCCTCCCCATTCCTTTTTTCTTTTGGTAATGTGTCTATTAGATTGTGAGCCTGCATCTTATCCTTAATATATTTTGTGAGCCACTTTGAGAGGGCCTTCTGTCCTGAAAAAGAAGCATAGAAATTATGCACATCAATAAATAAACAGGGCCACACTTACGGGCCTCACACAAGCTGGGTGGTAGCAGTGGCTCCGTGTGGCCTTTTCGGTTCTGGCCAGCCTGCCACCTGCCCTCGTGGTGTGGTAAGGAAGAAAAGCTACTTCCAAAAGTTTGTATCCGGCTGACTGTGGTCCATAATCAGCTAGAGCAGGGTAAGTGAGGGTTAAAAGAATTCTTTATTCTAAAATACAGCGCTGCATGTCCTCACTCCCAAAAAGAAAGGTCGGGAGTGAGACCAAGACAAAAGGAATACATCCCTTATTATACCCTTCTGATAGAGAGCTGCTGCCAGTCAGTCTGGACGATATTGAGCTCGATGGACCAACTTGGTATATCAGGCAATTTCCTATGCCCCCTAACCAGGGCCAGCCCCAGATGTTTTGCTGCCTGAGGTGAAGAACAAGGTGGAGCCCCCTCCCACTCTGTGTGCAAAAGCTGACTAGACTGGCAGTTGAATCTTTCTACAAGATTGGCAGTGGCACAGCATCCTCCCTGACACCGGAAGGCGGCAGGGTAGCTTGGGGGCGCAGGGCAGGCCTCTTGGCACACAGCTCTCCCCTCCAACACCTTGCTGCCGCCTCCCGGCATCTGCTGCCTGAAGCAACTGCCTCCCCCTGCCTAATGCTAGGACCAGCCCTGCCCTTAACGCAGACCCACAATCACTGTGCAGGAGTGCTAGCGGCCATTGCCACCTGCCCTCCCTGCAGTGGGGAGGGACTGCGTGCCCTGGAGTAGCAGGCACCCTCATGCACACGAGCCCTGTCTCTGTTCGGTGGCACGCACAGGCTGCTCCTTCTCCTCCTCTCCCTTCCCTTCCGCTGGCCAGGAGGAGGTGGCAAACGAACACGCAGGAAGCAGCCTGTGTATTGCTCCCATGGCCATTTCTACTCTTGCCCATTTGTTTTCTGGCTTGCCAGGTGGGCGGGAGATCAAGAAAGTGGTGATGGGGGGGGAGGCAATTGCTTGCCTGTGTCCACTATTCGCTTTCCCTCTCCCTCCAGAAATCAGTTGGCGGTAGCTCGCTGTTCCTTGCCACTGTCCCTTCCCTTGCTCACCCACTCCTATAGCCAGGTTGCTGTGGCAAGCAGCAGCCACCATTGCCTATCAGACCACTCGGTGCAGAAGAGGATGGGCAACACTGCTGCAGGCCGAGAAGCCTAGGAAGGGGTATTTCTGGAGGCCAGTTCATCCCCCACCCCAGCATCTTTCAAGGGGCTGTTCAAAACCTAGGTCAGCCTCCCCCGACTCCTTGCCCAACAGCAGCCGCTCCTCTCAGCACTGGTGGTATCCCTGGCTTCACACGGCTTCCGGCACCCCCCTGGTTGCTGGTCGCCACACAAAGCTACTCAGCCCATGCCAGGGAGAGCAGCTGCTTTTCCCAGCACAGGCCCAGTCAGGCAACCCCATATTCCCACTGCTGTGTATGATCTCAGATCTGAGATAGCATCGGCAACGACTCACCTGCACTGGGAAGAATGCAGGCGAGCCCCACTGCCCTGCAACCCTGCTGTTATTTCCAATCTCAGATCAGAGATTCGTGGCAGGGGGTGCAGGGTGGCTGGACTTGGCCACCAGCAGTGGAACCCCGTTATCTCCAATCTAGCTCAGAGATCATCGTGGGGGATGTGGGGCAGTGGGACTCACGTGTGCTGGGAAGAGCTGCAGGTTATTTTTCTCATCACAGGTGAGTCCCACCACCCCAAATCCCCTACTGTTATCTCCAATCTGAGATTGGAGATAACAGTGGGGGGGTGCCCTCTGAGGGGATTACTCCAGAAGGCAGGGCTTGGAGCCTAAACCCCACGCACTGGAGGAACCCCAAGAGGCTTCACACTGGGCAAGACTTGGGGTACCCTGTGCTCTGGATTAGGCCCATGGGGAAGAGTTTCTGCTCTCCTGCTAACCCAAAGTGGGAAGCTCGAGAGAACTATCTCCCAAGGGCCACTGGGATCTGTTGTTCTGTAGCCCTGCTAAGCTAATCAGCGTGCTAGAGCAGTGTTCTCCAGCCTTGGGTCCCCAGATGTTTTTGGCCTTCAACTCCCAGCATGTCCCAGCCAGTGTAGCTGGCTGGAGCATGCTGGGAGTTGTAAGCCAAAAACATCTGGGGACCCAAGGCTGGAGAACACTGTGCTAGAGCATCAGAGAGGGAGGAAAACTCCGCTTCTCACATCACACACCTCTGCTACTGCTCATGCTGGCTATGTTTCAAGATGTCGGAGGGGGGTGGCTGTTGGAAAGTGTATGGATAATAACCAAGTTCATCCAACGTAAGGTGTGAAGAGATTGTGCATCTCTAATTTGGGGGCAGAGTGCATTCTTTGGAAAAGAAGGGAAGTCAAAATGCCGAGGTCACACAGATTACAGTCCAGTTCTATCTGTAAACATCTCTTTGGAGTTCAGAGGAAATTATGCAACGGCGAGTTTTATCTTTAATTGCTTGTGTGTATAAGGCAGCCTTACCCAGTTTGGTGCCCTCCCAGGGGTTTTGGACTCCCAACTCCCTTCAGCCCCAGCCAGCATGGCCAAAGGTCAGGAATGCTACGAGATGAAATCCAAAACATTTGGAGGGAGTCAGGGCTGCGGAAGCCTGGTGTAAAATAACTCCCCCACCAAACAAAGATTGGTCAACGGCAGCCCAATTCCCCCATCCATACACAAATACGCACACACCTTGATCACTTACTTTTTAGCTAGCTCTCATATGTCCGCATTCATTGGTTTTTTGAAGCAAAAGGGCCTGACCATTCAGATGAGACTGATAATTAATGCTGTGGCTTGGCTTAATCGGATCACTCCCCAATAATACAGTCAAAAACCAAGTCCCACGAGAAGAGCCCATCACTTTTCAAGATGAAATGAAGAATGTGAGTGAACACATAAGCTGACTAACATAATTTGCATCCTCTTCCTGTCTATCTTAGGAACAATTCAGTCATGTAGGAGAGGCTGAGAGAACAGGGTTGTTCAGACATTACATTCAATGCATGTACAATCTCTGTACATGTGTACACAGATTCATAGATTAATAGACCATAGAGCTGGAAGGGGCCTACAAGGCCATGGAGTCCAACCCCCTGCTCAATGCAGGAAACTAGAGGAGGGGTCTCCCACCCAAGTAATTTATTTATTTATTTATTTAATACATTTTTAAAATGTTTTAATGTATTTTATTCTGTTTTATCTCTGTACATCGCCCAGGGTGGCCGGTTTGCCGGCCAGATGGGCGATAAATAAATGCAAATAATAAATAATAAATAAATTAATACCGTCCAGTAGCCAAAGCTCTCTGGGCGGTTTACAACAGTTAAAACCATAAAATACAATATAAAATAAATATAACATTTAAAACCACAGATTAAAAACAAACAGCAGAGCTAGCAGCAACAGTTACAATAACAAAGTTAAAAACAATTACAAGATTAAAATGATTAAGATGATTAAAATGCCTGGGAGAATAGAAAGGTCTTCACCTGGCACCGGAAGGAGTACAATGTAGGCGCCAGGCGAGCCTCTTTGGGGAGCTCATTCAACAACCGGGGTGCCACCACAGAAAAGGCCCTCCTCCTGGTAGCCACCAGATCTGTAATAACCAGGTCTGACCCTGCTTAGCTTTCCACGCTCGGACAAGCTGAGCCAGCGTGAGCCACGGGTCTGTATATTGTTCTGTACACACGTACAGTTATTCACATGTCATTCAACAGAGTGTTTGCACTCTGTGCAGGGCCAGCATCCAGGGTAGGTTTGGTCAGGCACCTGCCAATGGCTCACACCCCAGCAGGGGCCCACAGACAAGAAACCCTTGGACTTGCTTCCACTCTTCATCGTTGCAACCCGCTTGCTTACCTGCCTCTAGCTCTGGCCCAGACAACACTGGTTTGGAGGAAGAGCAGTAGATGCCACTGTTACTTGCTCCCCGGCTCTCTGCCTATCAAGCAAGCAGGGATGTTGAAGAGTCCTTAGTCTCGAGTCACGAGTTGAGTCACGAGTCTTTGGACCCGAGTCTCGAGTCCGAGTCCAAGTCCTCGGTCCAAAATGGTGACTCACGAGTCCCAAGTCCCGAGTCACTCCCAAAGCTGACTCCACGAGTCCCTATTAAAATCAATGGGGGGGTTTCCCCAACAAAATAAGGCTACTTCAGATGTGTGGCTTAAATAAATTCTAGGCACAAGTGTGCCTTTTTATCTCAAAACTCTGCCACTGATTTTTGACAAGAGAACAGACCAGGCAGACAAACCCAAAATAACCAGGCAGGGAACCCCAAAACAGGCAGGCAGAGGCCTTTGTCTTGGACAATTCAAACTGTGGAACTGGTTAAGAAGAGACCAGGCAGGCAGAGGAGGCAGGGAACCCCAAACAGGCAGGCAGAGGCAGCCAAACCCAAAATGTCTGAAAGGTTGCATTTTAGGAAAATGATTTTTAAAAATAAACTTGGATTGTTACTGCAACTAGGTCCAGACAGCACCTGCAGGTGGCATCAAGCAGGGATGTTGACGAGTACTTGGTCTCGAGTCCCGAGTCGAGTCTCAAGTCCCATTAAAAATATTGGGACTCAAGTGGGACTCGAGTCAGAGGGGGGACTCAGTCCGACTCACGAGTCAAGTCCTGGAGTCGAGTCCCCATCCCTGCGAGCAAGTGGTAACAATGATGGGAGAGAGGATGAGGAGCAGGAGCAGCTGATGACAATGGGGGAGAGAAGGCCGAGTCACTCACTCCGAGTCACTTAGTTAACCATGAACAACCCACAATTCACAACCCAACAACAAACCATGGGTTCTTTTCAGGAGCTGTTCATGATTAACAAACCATGGTTAGCACACCTGGGTTCAGACAACAGAATAACCGATATTTCAACAACAGACAGTTCAATGACAACCCACAATCAACCTATACTCAACCCTTGAGTGTGGGTTATCATGTTGTCTGAACTGAAGATGAGGCCCATTGATGGTATTTTGCCCAAGGGCGCTAAAAACCTTGGAGCCGGCACTGACTCTATGTACAATTTACACAGATTGCACATCTATACGCATGTACAGTTATTCACATGTAATAGAGTGTGCACAAGTTTCTGGAATAAAAAATGAACATGTGTCAGTTTTTGGTACTTTGCCATTTTTATCGGCTCAGTTTGAAATTTGGCATATTCATAGGCCTCATCAAGTATATCGTAGTTGACAATGTTCAGGTTATTGGCCCAACAAGTGTCATTTTCATAAGTAATACTTTGTTGAAGCTTATAATGGCAGAACCTTCCCCCCCCCTCTTTTTTTGCACTTTGCCTTAACTAAAGGGGTACTGCTGTGCCCCTTTAATAAAACTAGCAAATTTTATTGCTGTTTAGTAGTATATCTGTGTATCATCTTTTAGCCAAATGACTACCAGGACAGCTTACATCAATATACAAGCAACAATACGATCAGTGAAATAAAATCAGTACAATACAACAAACAAACAAAACAAATATTGTTCGGCCACGTGGACTCTCCAGTACGGAGTTCCTCAGGGGTCGATCTTATCCCCCATGCTATTCAACATCTACATGAAACCGCTGAGTGGGGTCATCCAGAGTTTTGGAGTGCGTTGCCATCAGTACGCTGATATGACATGCAGCTCTATTTCTCCTTTTCATTTTCAGCAGGTGAGGCTGTGGGTGTGCTAAATCGGTGTCTGACTGTGACAATGGACTGGATGAGTGCTAACAAACTGAAGCTCAATCCAGACAAGATTGAGATGCTGTTAGTGGGTGGTTCCTCTGACCGGATGGAGGGTGTTCAACCTGTTCTGCATGGGGTTGCACTCCCCTTGAAGGAGCAGGTCCGTAGCTTGGGGGTCCTCTTTGAGCCATCATTGTCACTTGAAGCTCAGGTGGCCTCAGTGGCAAAGAGTGCCTTCTACCAGCTCTGGCTGGTGGCCCAGCTATGCCCCTATCTGGACAGGGATAGCCTGATTTCAGTAATCTATGCTCTGATAATCGCTAAGCTTGACTACTACAATGCACTCTACAAGGGACTGCCCTTGAAGACTGTTCAGAAGCTGCAGCTGGTGCAAAATGCGGCAGCCAGATTAATAACTGGGACCAAGAGGTCTGAACATATAACAGGCCTGTGGCTTACTCTGGCTCAGCTTGTCTGAGTGTGGAAAGCTAAGCAGGGTCAAGCCTGGTTGTTACTTGGATGGGAGACCCCTCCTCTAGTTTCCTGCATTGAGCAGGGGGTTGGACTCGATAGCCTTGTAGGCTCCTTCCAACTCTATGATCTATGAAATCTATGAAACACCTGTTCTGGCCCACTTGCATTGGCTGCCTATATTCTACAGAGCCTGATTCAAGGTTCTGGTTTTTACCTATAAAGCCCTGCATGGCTTGGGACCACAATACCTAATGAAACGCCTCTCCCAACCACAATCTACCTGGACACTACGCTCAGCAACTGGGGCCTTCCAAGGGAGGCTCAGAAGGCAGCAACAAGGGGGAGGGCCTTTTCTGTGGTAGCCCCACAACTGTGGAACAGCCTCCCCACTGACACCCGCCTGGTGCCAACTTTACTATCCTTTTGGCGCCAGGTTAAAATTGCCCTATATGCTGAGGCATTTAACAGCTGCAAATAGCACATGGGGTGGTGGTTATGTCATTGTTTTATCCAGTCTATTTTTTTATATCTGTCTTAGCTATTATTAAATAATTTTTAAACTGTTTTTTAAATGTTTGTGTAAATTTTTCGATGCTTTTATTGCTTGTATTTTTTTTATTTTTTTTATACTGTATTTTACTGTAAAATTGTATTTTTATTGTATAATTGTATTTTATTGTGTAATTTTATAATTGTTGTAAACTGCTCAGAGAGCTTCGGCTATTGGGAGGTATAGAAATGGAAATAATCATCATCATCAGAGCCCACAAAGTCTGGGAGAATGAACAAGTCTCCAGTGGGCATTGAAAACATTAAGAGCAAATGCATGTGATTAGTAGCCAAAGAACAAGCTAACAATAGGGCAATGGCCATTATTATTCCGTTTTGGTTTTAAGTGTTGGCATTTCGAGCCATCCTCTCCACCCCACCATCCTCAGTAGTACTATGAGCACTTTCCATAGAGAGGTCATATGGGATCCTGGAACATAACCCACCCCATAGTGAAATAATTTGTCTCCATTCTCTTAGTTCTTGATTCTTCCATGTTGTGGGGAAGGTCTGAAGGGGGCTTCTACACATCTTTGCCTGGACACAAGTAGAAGCCTCCATGCAATCAGGAATAAGGCACAGGGCCATGATTTCCCCCTTTTTCTGCTTATAGGAACATGGATATGCAATATGAATCCTTCCAACACTACTATCATTTTAAAAGTGGGTTGTTTCCTCACATACTTTCTTTCCAATGAAAGAAAGATAAAACCACTATCTGCATAATTTCCTCAGAAGTCCTACACCGCTGTTTACAAAAGAAACCTGGCAAATCATCTGTGATTGCTTACGTAACTTCATCTTTTTATTTACTTCCCTTCCAAGGAACAGGTGGGCTCTGTGACAAAAATAACACACATAACCTCTTGTCAAAACCCTTACAAGCATATGCTCCAAAGTTAGTAGGTCCTTTCCTTCAATTACATTCAGATTAGCTTCCAGGGAAGGCAACCTGGTGCCCTAGAAACTTTTTGGACTACAACTCCCATCAGTCCCAGGCGGCATGACCAATGGTCAGGGATTATGGGGTTCTTTGGGTGGTTCAGAATTACATTAAGTACTACACACACACACACACACACACACACGTGCACAGCCACCATTTTAAATTTCCCACATTGCAATACTCCAGAGCATCTGACATAGCACTACTACTACCTAACAAAGCAGTGAGATAATGGAAGCTGATGAAAATTGTGGAGAAAAAGCGTCAGAGTTTCCTGCACCACACACACACACACACCTCCTCACGTGTAAACAAGTATAATCCCAGCTGGGGGCTGGGAAATGCAAAATGTACATAGTTCTCTGATGGCTCCTGACGCCACAGAGTCTCCGGTGCCACAGGTATTTGCATGCAAATACGGCCCAAGCACTAACAAAGAGTCCCCTCCCCTGCCTGGCCCAGATGAAGTTCATCCTGATTGGCTAAAGACACATGGGCTACTGAAAGGAGGGGTGGGGGGGAAGAATCTATACTGCCTGCCCGTGGCTTTTGGGTTCGTTGTTGTAGTCTGCACGTGAAGAAGCGCAGGGTAAGGCTTTTGCTGAGGCAGCCCTGAAGAGGACCACCAACCCCTAAGCAAAGGAGAGTAAGTGCTTAGGTATTTATGTAGTAAAGGAACTAGCTTTGTTGTTTTGTAGCTCTACTGTGTATACCAAAGTGTCTCCCCACCTTTTCTCTGTCCCTCATTTCCCAGCTTTTGTTGTAATCTGTTTACCTTGAATAAACTTTCCTGGTTTTACCCCACACGCGTGTGTGTGGTTCCTCTGTGGTTCAGTGCTAAATTCAGTGCAAGGCCCTGAGAGAATCAGGTCAAGATGGCAGAGCTAAGGCTGGCAGTTTTGCACCTTTGATCTCTGGTCTTGAGTAAAGGACCGGTTGGCAGTCCTGACTCTTTTCACAAAAATGATCTTGAGATGGGAAACAAAATCAGGGAGGCCTCCAGACGAGGAAGTGTTGTAATAATGGGTGACTTCAATTACCCACACAATTGCTGGATAAATGCATGTTCCTCTCACAACAAAGAGGTTAATTTTCTCAATACCCTAAACGACTGTGCCCTAGTATGCAACCAACCAGAGGGGAAGGAACCATGGATTTAATCCTAAGTGGTGTCACCCAGCACCTGGTCCAAAATGTGAGTGTTGTTGAACCCATTGGAAACACTGACCACAGTCCTATCGGATTTAATATATATTTAATTGGAAAATTGCCAAGAAAGTCAAACACAGTCACATTTGACTTCAAAAGAGGAAACTTCTCTCAAATGAGGGAACTGGTAAAAAGGAAGTTCAAAGGGGGAGTCAAGATGATTAAAACCCTTCCAAATGCTTGGAGGTTACTCAAAACCACGATAATAGAAGCTCAGCTAGAATGTATACCACAGGCTAGGAAAGGTAAACACCAAGTCCAAGAGGTCACTCGCATGATTAATGAGCAGGGTCAAGGAAGCTGTTAAAGAAAATAAGGCTTCCATCAGAAAATAAATGTCTTAACCAAATAAGGAAAACAACAGGAAGCACAAGCTTGCACAAAAGAGATGCAAGCAGATAAGAAGAGATGCAAACAAGCATTCTGAGGAGTAGATCGCTAACAACATCAGGCCAACAATAAAGAATTATTGAAACATATCAGAAGCAAAGAAACCAGGCCTAGGGATGGAACTGGACCATTGGATGACAATGGAGTTAAAGTACTAAAGGAGACTAAGGAGACTGCAGAGAAGCAGAATGAATTCTCTTCATCTGTCTTCACCGCAGAAGAAATAGAACAAATACCTGTGCCTCAAGGGAGGCAAGTAGTAGAAACTGAGGCAAATACAGTAAAACCTTGGATTGCAAGTAACTTGGTCTGCAAGTGTTTCGCAAGACAAGCAAATTTTTAAAATAAATTTTAACTTGATAAACAAGCGACGTCTTGCAATACAAGTACTGTAGTACGGTCAAGAAAAAAGAAGACTTTACACTATCATTCTTTATTGCAGCGTAAATTAAAAATATGTGTACAAATTTCTTATGGGGAATTTTGCTTTGATATACGAGTGCTTTGGATTACAAGCATGTTTCCAGAACGAATTATGCTTGCAATCCAAGGTTTTACTGTAGTAGTGGCAAAAGGAAGTTCTCAACCTGATTGACAAATAGAAAGTTAATAAATCACCAGGCCCAGATGGTATCCATCCCACAGTTCTTCAAGAACTCAAATATGAAATTGTTGATCTTCTAACAAAACTATGTAACGTGTCCCTAAGATCAGCCTCTGTACCAGAGGACTGGACAATGGCCGATGTAACAACATTTTTTTTTAAAAAAAAAAGGGGGTGTTGTAAAAAAAATAGGGGGAATCCAGGAACTTACAGGCCAGTTAGCTTAATGTCTGTTCCAGGTAAATTGGGTGAAAGCATTATTAAAGATAAAACTAGTAAGCATATAGAAGGACAAGCCCTGCTGAGAAAGAATCAACACGGTTTCCACAAAGGTAAGTCCTGTCTCACTGACCTTATAGTTCTTTGAGAGTGTCAGTAAACATGTGGACAGGGATAATCCAGTCATCCAGTAGACATTGTTTACTTGGACTTTCAAAAGGCTCTTGACAAAGTCCCTCAACAAAGACTCCTGAGCAAACGTAGCAGTCATGGAATAAGAGGGGAAGGCCACTTATGGATCAGTAACTGGTTAAAGAACAGAAAGCAGAGGGCAGGAATAAATGATAAATTCCCCCAATGGAGGGATGTAAACTGTGGAGTCCCACAGGGATCTGTACTGAAACCAATGCTGTTCAACTTATTCATAAATGAACTAGAAAATTAGGAGGGAGCAGTGAAGTGGCCACATTTGCTGATGACACCAAATTATTTAGGGTGATTAAAACATAACAGGATTGTGAGGAGCTCCAAAAGGATCTCTCCAAACTGGGATAATGGGCATCAAAATGGCAAATGCGGTTCAATGTAAGCAAGTGTAAAGCGATGCATGTTGGGTCAAAAACAAATCCCAACTTCATATATAAACTGATGGGATCTGAGCTAGTGGTGACTGACCAAGAAAGAGATCCTACCTTCCTAATCATCTGCTCCTATCAGTGGTTCACGCCTTGGTCTCCTCTCGCCTAGACTACTGTAATGCGCTCTATGTGGGGTTACCCTGGAAGACGGTTTGGAAGTTGCAGCTGGTACAGAATGCAGCAGCTCGCCTGGTTAAAGGCTGCCGCCAGCGTGATCACATCACTCCAGTGCTCAAAGAAGAATAGAATATTTTATTTACGGTCTACCAACCACACCAATACATAAAACAATACAAACAAGATACACCAGCTCTTAATTATACACTCAAATAAAAACTTAGAAAATAAAAACAGAATCAGACAAGCATAGAAGGTCTAGTCACAATAGCAATATTCAAAAATTTTGCAACTTTCTTGGTAATTGAGCTATTTGAGCCATCAAGCAGAGTGGACAAAAGAAACTCTGAGGATCATCCAGGGAAAGCCTGGGTGATTGGATGTATTTTCTCTAGCCCCTCGATAAAAGCTGCAGTTAAAAAGGAGATGTGCAACAGTTTCCACCTCCTCATTATTGCAGGATTTTATTGAATCTACCATCCAAACGTTTGGAGGGTAGAACATTAAATCGAGCCAAGGAAAACGCTCTCCTATATTTTGTTATCTTAGATTAGATAACCAATCTAAGTATAGCATCCCATTTGTAGAGTAAAGGTCTGACAGACCCATCAACAAGGGGGAGCATGGTCCCCGAGCCACTCCGTGGAGCTCTTGGAAGTCGATGTCAATTAATCTTTGCTTAACAAGAAATTTAGCTTTCTCCCAAGGCATGGATAACAAGTAGGAGGGTGACAGCCCAGCTGAGACAACCTTTTTCACCACTGCTTTGTTCCAAGCAGACACATGGGAATCTAACATCACCTGGAATGCAAAAGAGTTAAGCTTAAGCAGAGAACAGCAGCGAAGCCAAAAGTGAATAGAATGTATCCAAGCCATACAGCCGAGAGAATTAAGGCCAGCTTCCAGATAGAGAACACAGTGCTCAAAGAGTTGCACTGGCTACCAGTTGTTTGCCGAGCTGAATTCAAGGTGTTGGCGTTGACCTTTAAAACCCTGTACAGCTCCAGTCCAATTTATCTCAAGGAGCGCCTCCAGCAACATCAAGTAGGCCACTCAACAAGATCTGCCACGGATGGCCTTCTCCCTGTCCCATCAGCCAGAGAAACCAAGCTGGTGGGGACTAGGAGGAGGGACTTTTCTGTGGCAGCCCCCAATTTATGGAACTCTCTCCCCCGTGACCTCTGCCATGCCCCTTCCTTGATTAGCTTTCGCCGAGCATTAAAAACGTGGCTTTTCAGGCGGGAATATGGGGTGGGTTAGGATTTTTAAGTTTTGTACTGTTTTTAATTGTGTTTTATACTGTGTGTGTGTGTGTGTGTGTGTGTGTGTGTTCCTCCCCCCTCTTGTGTTTTATTGAACTGTACATCGCTCAGAGTGGCCGGATGTCTGGCCAGATGGGCGATTCATAAATATAATATCATCATCATCATCATCATCATCATCATCATCATCATCATCATCTTTGGGTTGTGCTGGGCAGTTCTATGACAATGTCAACCCAGTGTGCAGCTGCTGTGAAAAAGGCAAATTCCATTGGGGCATAATTTAGAAAGGTACTGAAAATAAAAACAGCAAGATTATACCCCGCTTATACAAACCTATGGTGCGACCCCACTTAGAATTAAGTTAAGTTATAGTTCGGGCTATTAGTTATGATGGCTTTATGGAACATCTAGATTCGGGGACTGTATGCCACTAAACATTGTTTCATAGAGCACATGAGCAAGGGGCGGCTGTCACTTCTTGCTCTAGTTGGGGGCTTACTAGAAGCTTCTAATTAGCCAGTGTGGGGAAACAGGATGCCAGATGAACACCTGTGAATTCTGCTCAAATATTTGCTTTAGAAACCGGAACTTTGGCTTGATAGGCTTCCCATAAATCATTCTCATGTGATGTCCAAAAGGGGGGCATTTTTCTATACCCTGTATGCAACTCTCCAAAACAGCAAACAAGACACCTAGGCCTTTGGCGCACAAAAGGCCCCACCCTACAAATGAAGTTGTACTCTCCTCCCCCCCCCCGTTGGAAATTGTATAAAAGGAGAGAGTCTTACCTCCTTCTCAGAGTTGCTGTGCAAGAAGCTTCAATGGACCCCAGGGTAAGTAGCCTCCATCAAAGTCATTACCTTGGTCCATAATATTATGACCATTTTAATCCCTGATGCAGCTCGGTAGGCATGGCCTGAGGATGAATAAGGTCTAAGGATGAATAAGATGGTTGGCAAGTTCTTCTGCTCATTATGCTCTTTTGCTAGCACCTTTCACCGCACAGTTCAAGTCTCATTTCTTTTCACAGCAGTCGTGTCAGGTACGGACATTACACTGAGACAGTTGGATTTGCTCCTGCCCAGTTAGCAGGGCCGACCCAAGATACTTTGCCACCCAAGGCAAAGGACAAGTTGGCACCCCCCTCCCCATTCCATGTATAGAAAGAAGCCCAACTGGATTGGCAGCTGAATCTTCCTTCAGTGCTAGTACTGAGATAGGGTCCTCCACCACAACAAATGTAGCAGCCTAGTTTAGGGGGCCCAGGATGACTTTTGTGGCGCACACACAGCTATGTCCTCCAACAGATGGGAACAGATGGAGAGCCCAGGAGGAACTGCTGGCAGGCTGCCACCACAGCCCATGAATATCTGCTGCCTGAGGTGATGCCTCACTATACTTAATGCTAGCACCAATCTTTCTGTCTTCTTATTTTAGAAAATATTTTATGGCTGGGTGGGCATGTACATGGTTACCGATGCTTCTTTTATTATTTTTGCTTCCAAAAAACATATCCTTTTCTACAACAAAATGGTGCCCATTCCTAGTAAATGAGTAAAAAGGGCAGCAGGAGCAAACTCCATTTCATTTCTGTAGTTATGATTTCAGAGAGTTTCAAATGCAAAACTGCACATGCTCAGAGTATTTCTTTTCTTACATGGTTGGCATGCAGGTTTCTGGGGGCATGTATCACCTGACACTGGCCTGGCAGGGGCTTGTCAGGGCTAGTTAGTTTTGATCCAGAGGAAACAAGTCAGCTCCAGGATTGCTCACAAGAGACAGCTTTATTGAGTAACTTCAGTATGCATGCATACCCAAACAAAGCCAGGAATGGACCAGCGTAGCTCGCAGGTGGCGCTCAAGGGTCCGAACCCAGAACAAAGGAGGCAGGAGCTTCTTATACATTTCTAGTGTTTACACCCAAGCTTGCAGGTGGTTTATACATCATGATTGAAAACGCTTTGAAGCTGACAGCCTAGTCTTCACTAACAAGCGGCAATGAGTAATGTTGGCAGCAATCCATGATGGGAGTTGCACTCCCTACCAGTTCCCATCATGGCAAGCCCAAAGACAAAGATAAGTGCCCCCTATCTCTCCTCACTCTTCATGCCAAGAACCAATTAAAGCTTGCCCAAGTTCTTTGGCCCATCTCTCACTCTCACGAGGGGAAGGCTGTATCGAAGGGCAGGCAGTTTTTAGCTGAGGCGGGACAGAGACACAGGAAATGCTCTCAGAAGCCTAGTATGGCTGCCCTCTGGTCAAGGGCCTAGCATTAATGTGCTAAGGCCTGACACAGGGCAGTTCTCTAAGATACTAAGAGTGCAGAAGCAGTTGCAAAGCACTGAATTGTGGCGTGTGCGTGTGCGTGCGCGCACGCGCATGTGGGAGAAGAGAAATATTAGTTGTGTGCTTCACAACGGAAGGCACACACATGCTTTCCAAAGGTGGGGCCCTATAAGACCATTAAATACACGTGCGTGAGGCCCTGGGGAACTGGTCTGTACACGGTGTTCACTGTCAGTTCTGGGTCACACTAAGCAAGGCAGGATTCCTGTCACACAAGGTTGCAGACAAAGCAGGATCTTGGAGATGAAGTTCTGACTGGAACCTTCTGCCATAAGGAGCTGTTGTTCCAGGGAAGAACTGCAGTGAACCGGTCTGGTCTTTCAGTGGTTCCACCCTTGCTGGATCCTCACTCCACTTCTTAAAGAGCCGGTGTCAGTTTTTCTAATCTCATGCTCCTGTGTGGCTGAGGAAGAGGGGAAGCTGTAAGGGAGACATTCCTAGTACCAGATGATGGGAGATCAACATTCTCTAGCCAAGCAGGTATAGAAGGAGGTGCTGAGGACGCCCTCTGAAACGGGGGAACCTGTGACCTGTCTGAATCCATCCTCCTCAGGGTAATGTGGAGCCCCAGAACCAGGGAATAGGACAGTCCAGATTCTAAAATTATGAAGCTGCATCAATGATCCCTGGTATCTCCAGTTAAAAGAAAATCAGGTAGCAGGTGATAGAAAAGATCTCTGTTTGTGAGCTACTGCCAGTCAGAGCAAGCAATAGTGGTCTAGATGGACAAACTGGTGACCTATTATAAGGCAGATTCCTATGTTCCTATTTGATTAAGATTTACAAATCGCTTTCTCTATTCCATTTTACTGAGCTGCAATGTTGGTGTTCCTATTGTATCCGTAAGCTGCTCTGTGCACCCTAGTTGGGCAGACAAAGCAGGCTATCAATTATTATAAAAATAAAATATCAAAAAAGGTGTGCTGATAAAAACAGCACTTGAAATGGTGTGCAAAAACAAAATAAAGATTAAAAAGCCAGTGTGGCGTAGTGGTTAGAGTGTTGGACTGGGACTCAGGTTCTAGTCCCCGCTTGGCCATGAAGCTCACTGGCTGACTTTGGGCCAGTCACTGGCTCTCAGCCTAACTTCAACAACCTACTTCACAGGGTTGTTGTGAGGATAAAACAGAGAGGAGGAGGAGGAGGAGGAGGAGGAGGAGGAGGAGGAGGAGGATTGTGTAAGCTGCCTTGGGTTCCTTTCAGGAAAAAAGGCGGGGTATAAATATAATAAATCAATCAATCATTCAATCAAAATTAATACATCAGCCTTCCTCCACATTGCAGAATTCAATCCGTTCCTATCTGCTAGTTATTCAGAGTCTAAATTACTACCCCAGGTTAAAAATTTGGTCTGCAATTCTATGCACACTTTCCTGGGAGCTAGTCCCATTGCTTGCTGCAAAAAACATGTCCTTACACTTTGCCAGTGGTTGAACCCATTCTGACAGAGACACTTGACATCCAAAAGCCCAGCACCTTCTTGTTCATTCCTTTCTCTGAGGAGGTTTTCCAGCTAAGACTGGCAACATTTTGCTAGCCCTGCTCCTGTTTAAAAACAGCTGGACATAGAGAATAACCAACACAAGTTCTACCTTCTTCACTTCTACATGTCAGGTAAATGTTTAAGGTACATGAACAGGTCTGGTGTGTAAGATGGCAAATGACTACTCATTTCCAGCCTACGTCCCTACACTGAAATGCTCACCTGCCTTTTGTTTCAGATGCATCTGTTACTCTTCACTCTGTTCATGCCCCTGCTCATGGATGAGCCCAGGGCCAATGCAGTGGACATCCCCCTCATAGTCCTGAAGAGAACTGTGAAAGAAAGTCCTCAAGTGACAGTCGGTAGGTATTGGGGGACACAGGGCTTTTTTTCTGGTGGAACTCACCGGAACTGAGTTCCAGCACCTTTTCTTCTATTAATTGCATTACAATTTAATCGCCATCTACTCCCGAGGAAATGTAATCCAAGAGTTCCGGTACCCTTTTCTCCAGAAAAAAAGCACTGGGGGGACATATCCCTGGAGATGTACTCCTCTCCAGATCATCTTTAGCATCCTCCACTTTGACATATTAGCCCTCTTAAGGTGTTGAAAACCATAAGTATGGAGGGTAGAAAGGGACACACATGCTTGCCCCACCCCGCCCATTGCCAGCCTCGCCATCTTGATGGGAAACATCTGAAGAGCAAAACTGTCACTGCGTTCAGCCTTCAGAAGGGTCATGCTCCTGAACCTCTGTTTTGGCCTTCAGGTTATAAAATAGGAATTCAAGGAACACCCCTAAAAATAGCCCAGACTTGGAAACTAAAAGAAAATGGCATTGATATTGCTGGCCTTTTTGCTGCACTCAGCACTGGGGACTACAATCTGCACTCGGTGTCATGGTTCAGGAGGATTTCAAGATAGCCAGGTTGTGTTATGCAGCTCACCAGGTTTCTGAATGTCTCCCCAGCTGAGATAATGCTGGTGTGGCCGTGTGGGCAGAGACCAAATCATGGAGACCTCCCACATCATCACCTGGAATTCCTAATGCTTCCTTGAGTGGCTTGGAACATATACATGCTTCAGCAGTAGATTCCATTCCATAAGGTTGCTCCAGAAAAAAATATATATTTCTCCATGAATCTTAAATCTATTTCTTCTCCCTCCATTTTTTATTTTTATTTTTGGTTCTGTTTTGTTCTTCTTTCAGTCCAGGACAAAGACAGTGGAGCAGCACTGAACATAAACAGAGAACCTTCCAGTAGGAACGGTGATGTTTTCTATGGAACAACGCTGGGCTGGATTTCGTTCCAAGGCTCTGCCCCCAGTGGAGCGGAGTCATTCTGGAATGGCCATGCTAGTAGGACGGAATATCCTTGTATGGTATCAGACTGCTCAGCTGGCTACTATAGCCCAAGTCGTGGCCCCTACTGCTACTATCCTCGTGGAAACAAAGAACTCTCGACCTCTCAGTTCAGGCTTTTGGTGAATGACCATAACTTTGAATCACTGAGCTGGCAAGGAGATTCATATGGTGGTGCGCCATCCAATTCTATCAATACCTGTGCAGGTGTAAGACTATATGTAGGGAAAAATAAATATGGCTTAGGGAAAGTGGATAGCAAAAATAAAGCTTTCTTCATAGGTATTAATGGAAAAGAGAAATGGGATAAATACTATGATGTGCTGACCATTAAAAAAGACTATCGTTCTCAGAGTATTGACAATGTCAAGTACAATTTCAACCAGGGGTCATACAGTGATGTTGGGTCGCTGAGCTTAGTCACTAGCAAAGTCACCAACTATGAGTGCAATACAGTGAAGAAAATTACCACCCTATCACAAGCAATACAAAATGAACGTCGCTGGGATATCGGCATGTCCATCTCAAGCAGTGTGACCTTTGGCATGACAGTCAGCTTAGCTAACTATATTGGGGGATCGTGGGGTACTACAAAACAGAAAATCTTTGATTGGAAGAAGGGTTCCACACAGACCGAATCTGTCACGTTTAGTGAAACGGTTGAGCTTAATGTCCCACCCAACCACAGCTGTGAAGTGGAAATGCAAGGCATGAGAAAGAGAGGAAGTATTCCCTTCACTGCCACAGCAACTCGATACTACAGCAATGGGGAGACACGGAGTGTCACAGTGCAAGGAGTCAGCAATAATGCAGTTGTGGCACAAGTGCATACAGTGGTAAGGCGGTGCATACCCATCCCAGATGTAACTCCGTGTGATGCATAGATGGAGAGCACATAAGTGATTCTCTGGCCACATTAGACTACTACAGCAGAAATCAGAAGAGAAATAGTGCCAGTGAGCAAGCTGAAGAACACTAGGTTCATTGTAGGCTGAGATTTCGTACGTGAACCAATCTACTTAATTAGACACATGAATTAGATGGGAAGCTGGGAACTTTCTGTTGACCGCCACACCTGAAGTTTAGCATGTTGCCTAAGCCTATGCACGTGTACTTGGAAGTAAGTCCAACTTATTTCAATGGGGTTTACTCACAAGTATGTGTGCACAGGAATGCAGCCCAAATAAACAAGCTAAATCCAAAAATGAAGTTAGAACTAGACTAAGTGAGTTGCACTTATGTCTCATTGAAATTAGCATGAAACCTCAATGGTTTAAGTGCCACTAATGTGGGCTACATTCCTAAGCACACTTACTAGGGGATAAACTCAGTTGAGCTCAGTGGGAATTATTTCTGTATAAACGTGCTTAGGATTGCACTACACGTTTGCATCCATCTCAATATAAATACAAAGCACACCCACTGTAGACAGAGAAGGACAGCACAGTTTAGGCGAGAAATGTGATACACCCAACAGATACAGAGATCCATGATGGGTTCCTGTTTTTCCTACATGCCTGGACCTGCAAAAACAGGGCACAGTCAAGGAACTGGCAGAACGCACGGCAGATAGACGGGCTGTGCTCGGTTTGTTGGACCACAAGCTGTGCTTGCCCGGAATATACCCGCCACCTTCTCAGTCTGTTTCATGCATTTGGTGAAACTGACTCTTGGCAAGAAACTCTGACACCGCCAAAAACCAGCTTTTCTCCCAGACTGTAATCCTGAACATACTTCATTGGAAGGAAGCTCTACTGGAATCAGTGGTGCCGAATTACTGGAAACTATGTTTGGCATCAGGGTGCAGCTGCCACAGCACCTTTTCTCTTCTCCTTTCTAGCTGGCATTTTGCTAAGGGTTTTGTCTTCTCCTCCTCCTCCTCCTCAATTATTCTGCCCATTCTTGAATTCTAATCAATGGTGCTGTGACTTAATGGCACTGCTGCTTACTTTTGAAACTATTTTGTTTCTTGTGATTTACTGTAATACAGAGTGAAAAGAATATTAAAGATAATCATTGCTTGTAAGACTGAGTGATAGTTTTTCTTTTATTTTCATTATCTGACATTTCCTTAGATACCATTTTTTTAAATTAAAAAAAATCTGTATTGAGGTTCTCACACTATGCAAATTAATCCATTCTATTTCAATGTGCCCATTTAAAGGCAGAAGAGTGATCAACTAAACATTCCCTTATTAGGAGCCTTTTTTGGCATGAGCCTTTCTGAACCTATGTGTCAGGCTAGGCCCTTGACCAAAGAGCAGCCATGTTGGGCTTCTGAGAGCATTTTTTCCTGTGTCTCTGTCTCACCTCAGCTAAACTGCCTGCTCCTGCGATACAGCCCTCCCCTCGTGAGAGCGAGAGATAGGCCAAAGGACTAGGGCAAGCTTTAATTGGTTCTTGGCATGAAGAGAACGATCACTGTGGAGCAGGAAGAGACAGCTCAATCCTGTCACCGTGTCCCCTGGGATATCCATGGGAGGACTGAGGGGGAGGAGGGGGCCAACAACCCATGGCGAGACTGATCCTCTGTCTGGCACACCGTGAGTTTTTCCAGTGGCAACCCACACTGCGTCGCTTATCTCATAATGTGGGTTATCGCGTTGTGCAAATGTTCCCACTATATCTTCCAACCCTTCCTGTCCCCAAGGCCATTTCCTAATGTGTTTAGCTCAATCAAAAGTCTTTCTCAGGGACTTTGTGTCTGCCCTTTTATGATATCAAACATCTACCAGGAAAGGTTCATGAGTTTTTACTGTTGATGTTCACAAGGCGGCAAAGGCTGTGATGGTACGACGGGGTGGTGGTGGAGGGGAACCTCATTGAGCGTCACTGCCTCCAAAGCTAAGAAACATTGCTCTTATCGGAAAAGTACTCATCTTAAAGTTTCAGATGGTATAGCACAGGTCTCAGACTTTTTTCTTTACTTGGATTCCATTAATATGCTCTGCACCTTATATGGGCATTAGAACTCACAGATTTTGTGAGGGAGATGTCCATTGCATTGGCCCAGGGCTCATCCATGAGCTGGGATGAGCTCATTGTAGATAGCAAATTATGGCATAGTTTATGGTGACAACTGGGTTCACCAAACACGTGTGGTGATTCACAATGGGCTCCTGTTCTTCATGCCTGCCTGAAATTACAATAACAAGGGCACAATCATGCAACTGACAGAACAGAAGACATGATAGATGGGCTGTGGTCGGCTTGCTGGGCCAGAAGCTGTGCTTGCGGCTTGCCTGGAACATACCCACCACCTTCTCAGTCTATTTCATGCATTTGGTGGAACTGACTCATGGCAACAAAATCTGATGCCACCAAAAGCCAGCTTTTCTCCAGGCCTGTCATCCTAAACATACTTCATTGGAAGGAAGCTCCACTGGACTGAATGGTACCTCATTCCCAGAAATTCTGTTTGGGATTGGAGTCCAGCTGCCACAGCACCTTTTCTCTTCTCATATCCAATAGGGTTTTGTTTTTGGTTTGTTTTTGCTAAGGGCCTTGTCTTTTTTTCTCCTCCTGCCTTTGCTCAAGGATTCTGCCCATTCTTGAATTGTCATCAATGAGTGTGATTTCATGGGCACACCAGCTTACTTTTTATGGCTATTCTGTTTTGAGCAAAATTACTGTAATGCGGAGTGAAAATATTAAAGATGATCATTGCTTGTAGCAGTGGATGGTTATTCTTCTTTTGTTGTTCTTTGCTATCTAAAAAAAAACTGTATTGAGGCTCTGGTAATGTGAAAGTTAATCAAAGCATTTGGTCCATTGTAAGGTAAGAATTAAACAAGGAAAGTGTATTGGGTCTAAAACCAAGGGGTATTTGTTCCCAGCAGTGGTGTCTAAGTCCCAGGCATTCTAGATGGCACTGGTGTTGCTCCACATCAGTACACAGGGATTCTCTAAGCTCTACCTATGAACCTGACCTGGATTACAATTGGCTGACTGTTTTTAATTAAGTGCGAGGAGATTGATCCAGACTTAGGGTGCATTCCTATGCCTGTTTAGACAGGAAAAAAGTCCTATGACTTCCAGCATTCACCAGCCAGCATGGCTATCTGGCACATGCTGGGAGCTGTAGGACTTTTTTCTGTCTTAACATGCTGCATAGGATTGTGCCATTAGTCATTCTTAGAGCAGAACCAGTTTAATCTATGGGGGAAGTAAGTCATGACTAGCTCAAGCAGTGCTTTTTTTCTGGAGAAAAGGGTACCGGAACTCTTGGATTACATTTCCTCGGGAGTAGATGGCGATTAAATTGTAATGCAATTAATAGAAGAAAAGGTGCTGGAACTCAGTTCCGGTGAGTTCCACCAGAAAAAAAGCCCTGAGCTCAAGACACACTGAAATAACTTATACTAGGTTAGGCTATGATGGGTTGGATCCAGACTCAAGTCATGCCTAGAGCAGTCCAATTGAACTCAGTTTGCTTTAAGCATGACTCCAGTGTGAATCCAACCCATCATAGCCTAACCTAGTATAATTTCAATTGGTTAAATGGCACATGTCTCAGACTTTTTATTTACTTGGACTTCATTTATATGCTCTGCAGTGCCTACATGAGCCTTATGTAGACATTCAGACCCACAGAGGGGAGAAAGAGTGGGGCTGCGCCAACTGGCCCTGCCCCTTCTTTCACATTCAAGCCTGCACTCCATGATGCAGGAAGGTCTGAAGAGGGGTGTCTGCTCTACACACATAAGCTCTCCCCACCCATGGTTAGGAACATTGAGTTATCAGGGTTCCAGCTAGGGTGACCACATACACATCACCAAAAAAGAGGAAATGCATCACCAAAAGAGAGGACAAAAGAGGTCACTGATTTGCATAAAATTTGCACATGCTGATCTATAGGTATAAATTGAAACTTAGAAATAATGATGATAACTTAAGCCAAAATACACCATATCTCACCATAGCACAGAAGACAGTGACCAGGTGATCTGTGTGCCTTCCTGTTCAGTCTGCTGTTCATGTGGTAACTGTTGATGGGCAATAGTTCTTATGGTTCTTTATCTGGAATTGGACAGGACAGCCTTTCTAGTAGCAGACACCTTCATGGTCCTCTGGCAGCTTAGGGATGTGGAAATCAGCAAAACTTGAGCTCATCAAGGTTCTCCCTCAACGCTAGGTCTGACTCATGTCCCCATCAGACTGCAAGTTCTTTTCTTTTCACGTGAAAATGGTGAGGTTCTTGGGTGCATACTTGGGTGCATATTCAAAAGCACACATCTTCTCTCCCACTGATTAAAGAGTGTTCACTTTTTAAAATTACACAGTTTCCCATGTGAATTTTTCTAATGCACACATTAAAGTTTTCTAATTTAATAGGTCCCGCCCCCCGCCCCCATGAACAGCATTGCAAACTTGGGAATGTACAACTTTTGCCAGCAGATTATGCTCATGTTCGGGTTCATGAGGTGTAAATGAGGTCAATTAGGAAACGAATTTCTCATATATCCCTCCAGCTATGTTAGACTACAACTCCCAGCATGCCACAGCTAGCCATCTGGAGGGCACCACTTTGGGGAGGCTGCTCTAGGGTCTTGATAGCTTTGCCTAGACTCTAATAGACAATAATTTCAAATTATTTTGATAATAATTTTTAATCCATCCCCCTTCCTTGTTCTTTCATGCATTACTTTTGACTCAGATATTCTGGGTAGGTGATATAAAAAGCCAGTCAATAAGTGCAGTTGTATTCAAGGACCAAGGAAAGGGTGCCAAGCTTTGTCCTTCCACAAGTACATGAAAAATGAGGCCTAAAATAAAATAATTCTCCCACTATCAACTTACTGGCACCAAAGGCTGCCTGCAATCTGGTCTGTTCCAAGAGTTATGAAGGGATGAATAGGAGGAAGCTTTTTCCATATATTCTCCATATATTTGGGGTGAGGCTTTTAATGGGCATTTGCATCTGACACAGCACTACTACCTGACAAAGCAGCAAGACCTCGAATGCTTAAAAATGGCTGATGAGTGTTATTGGTGGGGCAGTGGACGTTACTTTTGTGGTAACTGTAGTTGCAACTAAGCTAGTAATGAATTGTCCTTACTATGTAAGGAGAGTTTGTTCAGACAGGGTACGGCATTACATTTTCTGCTCTAACTATGAACCACTAAAACTATTTCCAATTGTTTTACATTGATAAACCAAATTGTAATCAGCATGGCCTGCTTGACATAGCTGCTGCCCATTTTAAAGAATCCAAATTGGATTTCAGAACCCAACAAGGGTTGCCAAGCAGACAGTAGTGTGTGCACACAGGGCCAGCCCAATACATTTTGCTGTCTGAGGGTAAAGACAAGATGGCTCAGCTCTCTACCTCCCATCCCATTTTAAGCCAAACACACTGGCAATTGAATCTTACTTCAAGCCAGGCAATGGGACAGTGTCTTCCCAAACACCCAAGGGCAAAAGGCTAGCTTAGGCGGTGAAGGGCAAGAAGCCACGAGGAACACACAGCGCTGTCCTCCAACACCTTTCCAATGCTCCTCAACTCCTAAAATCAACTGCCTGTGGTAGCCACCTCACTCTGCTTATTGGTAGCACTGCTGTGATATCCCCGAAAGATATGGTAGAGCTGTAAAAGGTATAGAAAAGGGCAATTAGCATGATAAGGGGTTGAAGTACCTTTCCTCTAACAAAGGGCTAAGGTGTCCTAGGTTTTTTTTTATTTTGAGAAAAGACAACTAAGGACACAATCCTATTCATGTTAAGATATAAAAACATCCTACATCCATCAGCATGTCTGGCTGAGGAATGCTGGGAGTTATAGCACCCTTTTCTGTCAAAGCATGCATAGGATTGCACTCTAGGTTAGGATAATAGAAGTTTATAAAATTATGCACAGTGTGAAGAAACTAGATAGATGGATGTTTTTTCTCACTCTCTTATAATGGAACTCACGGTTATCCAGTGAAATTAAATGGAAATACTGTATATGCGGGACAGACAACAGTATATACTCCTTCTTGTAACATATCATTCATTTATGGATTTCAGAGTCACAAGATATGGTACTTGCTGATGGGTTAGATCAAATTAAAAGGGAATTAGAGAAATTAAGAAATAGGTCTTTGTCAGTGGCTAATAGTTATGACCTAATACCATTTGCTAGAGAGCAATGCAGGGGATGGCTATAGACTACATGCCCACTTTATGGGCTCACCAGAAGCATCTGGTTGGCCACTGTGAGAAATGAACATCTGTAAAGTCTGCTCAAATATTTGCTTTAGAAACTGGAGCATTTGCTTGATATGCTTCCCATAAATCATTCTCAACATATTACCATGTGATATTTGGAAGGGGGCAAGTTTCCATATCCTGTATGCAATTCTCCAAAAACAAGATACCTAGGCCTTGGCCACACAAAGCCCCACCCTACAAATGAAGTCGTACCGCCTTTCCTTCCCTTGGAAATTGTATAAAAGGGGAGAGAAGAAGGTGCCATACTTTCTTCCCAGGGCTGCCGTGCAAGAAGCTTCAATGGATCCCAAGGTAAGCAGCCTCCATCAAAGCCATTACCTTGGTCTACAATAATATGCCCATATTTTTATCCCAGGCTCAGCTAGGTAGACATGGCCTGTGGGCTGCAGGGAGGGTGGTTGGCAAGTGATTGGCTTCTGTTCATTATAATTTGCCATTTTGCTAGCACCTTTCACTGGACAGTTCAGATCTCATTTCTTTTCACAGCAGCCATGCCAGGTACATTAGGTTGGGGCACAGTAATTTGCTCAAGGTCAGTCAGCAGGGCTGACCCAATACATTTTGCCAGCTGAGGCAAAGGACAAGATGGCACCCCCCTCCCCATTCCATATATAGAAGCCAGTTGGACTGGCAATGGAATCTTCCTTCAATGCTAGTTCTGGGATAGGATCCTCCACCACACCTCAGGCAAAAGGCTAGTTTAGGGTCCCCAGGACAGGTTGTGTGGCTTATACAGGTCTGCCCTCCAATAGATGGGAGCAGCTGGAGAGCCCAGGAGGAATAGCTGGGAGGCTGCCACCACAGCCCATGAGCATCTGCTGCCTGGGGTGATTGCCTCACTATGCCTGATGGTAGAGCTGGCCCTGGCAGCCAGAGAGCTTCATGATTGAGCAGAGATTTGAGCATGTCTTTCCCACAGATGGACTCTAATGCATGATGCATTGCAGTCTGCATGCAGCGAGCAACTGCAGCATATTCATCAGTGGGTGTGGCTGGCTGTGGGTGATTCATGTGTCACTGTGGAGGGCAGTATGATGTGTGGTACTTGTTCTGGGTGGTTGGAGAACATGCTCAAACTCTGGACATGCTGGAGGTTTGTTTACCATCACTTACCAGTAGATGACATGTTTTGCATGCAGAAGATCCCAGGTTCAATCTTTGGCAGTGTTGGAGATAGGGCTGAGCCCTGCAGCCTGGGTGTGTGTGTGTGTGTGTGTGTGTGTGTGTGTGTGTGTGTGTGTGTGCAAATGGTCATCCAGAGAGCAGCAGGTGATAAGGCAACAGAAATAGACCCAGCATCAGCATCTGGGCAGCATGGACATGTTGTGGACTTCCTGGGGCTGACTGACGCTACTTGCTGTGACTGCCTTTCTTTCTTACTTTAGAAAATGTTTTATAGTTTATTGTAGCTGGGTGAGCATGTACAGTACATGATTACAGATGCTTATTTTGGTGGCCGGGTGACCGGCCAGATGGGCGATTAACAAATATAATAAATAAATATTTTATTATATTATTCTTTTCTAAAACAAAGTGGTGCTCATTCCCAAGTAAATGTGCTTAACAACAGGGCAGCAGAAAGAAGCTCCACCGTCATTTCTGTAGTCATGATGGTACTTATTGTTTCAGTGAATTTCAGATGCAAAACTGCACATGCTCAGAGTATTTCTTCTTCTTTTTTTACCAGGTTGGCAAACAGGTTTTCTTGGGGGCACTCTCAAGATATTAGGAATATAGAAGTAGTTGCAAAGCATGGAATGGGGGGGGGCATGTGTGGGAGAAGAGAAATATTAGTTGTGTGCTTCAGAACTGAAGTAATTCACATGGTCATCTAAAGTTGGGCCTCCATATAAGACCATTAAGTCCAGGATCTAAAAGCTGCACCACTGATCTGTGGTATCTCCAGTTAAAGAAAATCAGGCAGCAGGTGGTAGAAAAGATCTCCGGCTGTGAACCACTGCCAGTCAGAGTAGGCAGTACTGTTCTAGTATTGTTCTAGATGGACAAACTGGGTAACCTATTATAAGGCAGCTTCCTATGTTGCTTTTTATTTAAGTTTTATGAGTCACTTTCTCTATTCTATTTTGTTGAGCTGTGATGTCAATGTCCTTATTGTATCTGTAAACTGTTCCAAGCACCCTAGTTGGGCAGAAGAAGCAGGCTATCAATAATTATATTAGTAAAATATCCAAAATGGTGTGCTGATTAAAAGTGGCACTTGAAATGGTGTGCAAAAACATAATAAATGAAATAACCAAAATTAATACACCAGTCTTCCTTCACATTGCAGAATTCAATCAGTTTCTATCAGCTAGTTATTCAGCGTCTTTCATTCATTCTTTTATTGTACGGTCATAGACCCAAGCAGAACACAACAATATATACACATTATATTATAATAGTGTTAAAAACATGGAAAATTATAAAAATTATAAAACATCATAATAGAATGTAAAATATCTAAAACAAATATGAAATAAAGCATAATATTAAATATACATACTAAAAATAAATACCATAAGTAAATTAATTGGTTATAAGATGAAAAATTATAATGTAAATAACCATAAATAAAAGATGGTTTAGTTGGGGAAAATTCCTTCCGTATTTTTATGGCCAGGAAAAGAAATCTAGCCACTAACTCAGTGACTAATTTATTTATTCTTATCTGTCAATAAATAGGTCAGATTCAGAGTCTAAATAAATTTCTGCCCCAGACTAAAAATTCAGTCTGCAATCCTATGGACACTTTCCTGGAAGCTAGTCCCATTGTTTGCTGCAAAAAACAAACAAACATGACAGTACACTTTGCCAGTGGTTGAACCCATTCTGGCAAAAAACACTTGATGCCCAAAGGCCCAGCGCCTCCTTGTGCATTTTGATCTCAGAGGAGGTTTTCCGGCTAAGACTGACAACACTTTGCTAGCCCTGCTCCTGCTTAACAACAGCCGGACACAGAAAATAACCAACAAAAGTTTTACCTTCTTCACTTCTACATGTCAGGTAAATGTTAAAGGTCTGGTTTGTAATATGGCAAATGACTTCTGATTTCCAGCTTACATTCCTAAACTGAAATGCCCACCTGCCTTTTGTTTCAGATGCATCTGTTGCTCTGCACTCTGTTCATGTCCCTTCTCATGGATGAGCCCTGGGCCAATGCAATGGAGGACATCCCCCTCACAGTCCTGAAGAGAACTGTGGAAAAAGGCCCTCAAGTGACAGCTGGTAGGTACTGGGGGACATATCCCTAGAAATGCCCTCCTCTCCAGATCATCTTTAGCATCCTCCACTTGGACACATGGGAACTCCTCAGGCATCCAGAAACTGTAAGTTATGGTGGACAGACAGGGACATGCTGGCTGGCCTCACCCCCGCCACTAGGGATGTCATGTCATGTGTCCTACTTTACAGAGGACAGTCCTCCATATGAAAGGTTGTCATTGGGACAGGCCTGTATGTGAAAGTGTCCCCTATTTGATGGGCTGTAGAGCCAAATGCTATTTAAAGAAAAGGATCCATTAAGAAGGGAAGGAGTGAGAGGCACCTTGAAGTTGCCCATCAACAGTGAGCACCTGGACAACAGCTGAATAAGCAGGCACAACAATCATCTGGTCACTCACAGTCTCCCCCACTATGGTCAGATGTATTGTCTTTCTATTTAGGTTATAGTAATTGTTTTCTCTATTTGCATCTATAAATATAAATTAGCATATCCAAATGATATGCAAATTTGTGTCCTTTTCTCCACTCTTTTGGTGCTGCATCTCCTCTTTTTTAGTGATGCATGTTCTCTTTTGGGGGTGATGTCAATGTGGCCACCCTACCCCTCCCACCCTGGCTTCCCTCAGTTGATGGGGAACATCTGAAGAGCAACTGTAACTGCGTTCAACCTTCAGGAGGGTTATGCTCCTGAATATTTGGTTTGGTCTCCAGGTGATAAAATAGGAATTCCCCTAAAAATAGCCCAGACCTGGAAACTAAAAGAAAATGACACTGACATTGTTGGTCTTTTTGCTGCACTCAGCACTGGGGACTACAATCTGCGCTCAATGTCACAATTCAGGGGGATTTCAAGATAGCCAGATTGTGTTGTGCAGGTCACCAGGTTTCTGAATGCCTCCCCTGCTGAGATAATGCTGGTGTGGGCAGAGACTAAATCATGGAGTGATCCCACATCAATTAGAGTTCCTATTAGTACCATGAATGGCATGGGACATGTATTGTACATGCTTCAGCAGCAGATCCAATGCCATAAGGCTACTCCAGAAAAATACCATCTTTCTCCATGAATGTTAAACCTGTTTCTTTTTTTTTTGTTTTGTTTTGTTCTTTCAGTCCAGGACAAAGACAGTGGAGAAGCACCAAATGTGACTGGCAAAAGAGAACTTTCCAGTAGGAATGGTGAAGCTTTCTATGAAACAACGCTGGGCTGGATTTGGTTCCAGGGCTCTGCCCCCAGTGGAGCGGAGTCATTCTGGAATGGCTATGCTAGTAGGACGGAATATCCTTGTATGGTATCAGACTGCTCAGCTGGCTACTATAGCCCAAGTCGTGGCCCCTACTGTTACTACCCTTATGGAAACAAAGAATACAACAGCTCTCAGTTCTGGCTTTTGGTGAATGGCCATAACTTCGAATCATTGAGCTGGGAAGCAGATTCATACGGTGGTGCTCCATCCAATTCTATCAATACCTGTGCAGGTGTAAGGCTATATGTAGGGAAAAATAAATACGGCTTAGGGAAGGTGGATAGCAAAAATAAAGCTTTCTTCTTAGGTTATAATGGTAAAGAGTACTGGTATAAATACTATGATGTCCTGACCATTAATAAAGACTATCGATTTCAAAGGATTGACAACGTCCATTACATGATAGACCAGGGGTCATACAGCACTAAGTCTCTGCTCATAGTTTCCAGCAAAGTCACCAACAATGAGTGCAAGGTAGTGAGGAAGAGTACCACATTATCAGGGACAGTAAGTTCCGAACATCACTGGGATATTGGCATTTCCCTCTCCAGGAGGGTGAACACTAGTATGACAGCAGGCATACCTGAAATCATTGGTGTGTCATGGAGTATTTCATCAGAGAAGACTTTCAGTTGGAGTCAGGGCTCCACGCAGAGCGAATCTGTCACATATGCTGAGACGGTAGACATGGACGTCCCACCCAATCACAGCTGTGAAGTGGACATGAAAGGCAAAAGAATGAAGGCGAGTATTCCATTCACTGGCAATGCAACTCGTTACTACTACAATGGGGAGAAGCGAACTGCCACTGTCCAAGGAGTCAGCAATAATATCATTGTCGCACAAGTGCATACAGAGGTAAAGCGGTGCGAGCCCCTCCCAAATGCAAATCCATGCGATGCATAGAGTGAGGGCACACAAACGATTATCAGGCCACCGCAGAAATCAAGAAGAGGATAAGGTGCTACTGGGCAGCTTGGAGAACAGCAGGTTTATTGTAGGCTGAGCTTTCATACCAAAGGGCCTACTTCATCAGACATATATGGATTAGATGAAAAGGAGGGATGCAGCCCAAGTTAATGAGCTAAATCCAGAAATAATGGGTTGCAGTCAGAGTACGTTAGTTGCCCTTAAGTCCCATTGAAGTCAATGTGAGAAGTTTCCCATGACTTCAGTCCTATTGATTTCAGTGGGAACTGGTTGCAATTAACTGAGGCTGCTATCCTAAGTGCATTTAATATGAAGTAAGCTCCACTGAGCTTGGGGAAAATTACTTTTGAGTTAACATATTTAGAATTGCGCTGCATAGTCTGGATCCGGCCCCATATCAATGCAAAGCACACCCATTTCTAGATAGCAGATAAGAGCACAACATGTAATTCTAGTCTACAACACGGCTGTGGCTCACCCACCACACACGGAGATCCATGATATGCTTCTGATTTTCCTGCCTGCCTAGACCTCCAAAAACATGGGCATGGTCAAGTAACTGGCAGAGCGCAACACATCATAGATCAGCTGTGTTCAATTTACCTGATCAGAAGCTGTGGCTGCCTGGAACGTACCCACCACCTTCTCCGTCTATTCATGCATTTGGTGAAACTGGCTCTTGGCAACAAACTCATACGCCACCAAAAACCAGCTTTTCTCCAAGACTGTCATCCTAAATATACTTCATTGGAAGGCAGCTCTACTGGAATTAATGGTACCTAAATCCCAGAAATTATGTTTGGGATTGGAGTCCAACTGCCATAGCACCTTTTATCTTCTCATATCCAGCAGGCATTTTGCTAAAGGGCTTTGGCTCTTTCCCCTCCTTTTTCGACTCAGTAGTTCTGTCCATTCTTGACTTGTAATCGATGGGCTTGTGAATCAATTAACAGCATACCAGTTTCCTTCTTATGGCTGTTTTGTTTCAAGAAAATTATTGTAACATGGAGTGAAAAGAAAGATTAAAGATTATCATTGCTTGAATGTTTGTCCCCCTTTTGTTGTTATTTGGTTTCTTTAAAATAAAAAAAACCTATCTTGAGGTTTTTGTAATGGGCTAATTAATCAATTCTATTTTAATACACCAGCTTAAAGGCAGAGGAACAATCCACTAACAGAGCCCCTAGACAGCATCTAGAGGTACTTAGGATTTTTGGATTCCCAACTCCAAGGTCAGAAAACAGCTCTGACCTCAGATCTGGGGATCCACGCTCAGAGCGCACTCTCCCCTCCCTCACAGCCACCGTGGAAAGAACCACACCGGCTGTTTCCCCAAGGTCGTAAGAGCAATCTCAGGGAAGGGGTTTAGGGGTGGAGAGGGAGGCAGGGAGGGAAGGAGACCAGTGCTGCCAAGATATACGGTATCCTGGCAGCGCCTCAGCTTCCTTACCTCCCCCCACCCAAAGCACAGCAGTTAGGCAGCCAAAATTGGCCATCTAGCTGCTTTGCAGAGCAGGAGGAGTACAGAGGTGACCTTCAAGCTTTTCCCACTCCGCATAGGATGCCCATAATCCTCCAAGTTCAGAGAGCTAAAGGCAGGGAGGCTGATGACTCCTATGTCAGTGGGGCTCCTTATCCATTGCATCTTTTATTTTGAGCTTTATAGGAGCTATCCATGGTGCTGAACTCCATCCCCAAAACAGGCTCGGCACCATGGATACCTTCTATAAAGCTTTATCAAGTGAAGGACAGTGGGACTGCGACCCTGTTAATTCTACTTGATCTCTCAGCGGCTTTTGATACCCTTGACCATGGTATCCTTCAGAATCGACTCCACGGGTTGGGCATTGGAGGCACTGTGTTACAGTGGTTCCGGACCTACCTGCAGGGTCGATTTCAGACAGTAAGATTGGGTGACTATTCCTCGGACCCTTGTCAACTGAGCTATGGGGTTCCGCAGGGTACCATCTTGTCCCCAATGTTGTTTAACATCTATATGAAGCCTCTGGGAGCGGTCGTTAGGGGATTTGGAGCCAAGTGCCATCAGTACACTGATGACACACAGCTCTATCTCCCTGTGACAACTGAATCAGGAGAGGCTGTGCAAGTCCTGGATCATTGCCTGAACTCAGTGATGGGCTGGATGAGGGCCAATAAACTGAGGGCCAGTTTCACTCAATAAACTGAGGCTGAATCCTGGCAAGACGGAAGCCCTGTGGGTGAGTGGTTCCCCAGGCTGGGAGATAGGCTCATTGCCTGTTCTGCATGGGGTTGCTCTCCCTTTGAAAGATCAGGTTCGTGGTCTGGTGGTACTCCTAGATCCATCATTGTCGCTGGAGTCCCAAGTGACTGTGGTGATTCGGAATACCTTTTACCATCTTTGATTGATTCGCCAGCTACAGCCTCTCCTGGACAGGGATAGCTTGGCCACAGTGTTATAGGCACTAGCAACCTCAAGACTGGATTACTGCAGTGCACTCCATGTGGGACTGCCCTTAAGGCTGCTCTGGAAGCTGGAGGCCTGAAGCTAGTGCAGAATGCATGCAGCAGCTTGGCTGTTGTCGGAAACTGCCCCTTTTCAGCATGCAAATCCTTTGCTGATGGAACTGCACTGGCTATCTATTCACTACCAGGTCGGGTTTAAGGTTCTGGTACTTGTGTACAAAGCCTGAAACAAGTTGGAACCAGGTTACCTGAGAGACCTGGTTACCACCTCCCATACCAACCTGCCCAGTCCCTGAGGTCATCAGATGACATGCTCCTGGTGGTTCCTCATGGACCTTTGGCCCGACTGGAGTCCACCAGGAGAAGAGCCTTCAGTGTGGCGGCTCCATTTCTGAGGAATTCCCTGCCTCTTGAAGTCAGGAAGGCTCCGACATTATGCTGCTTTCAGTGCCTCCTGAAGACCTCCTTGTTCCAGCAGGCCTTCTCTGCTCTTCAACCACCAATGTAATTTTAGTTTGTTTTCAATGTATTGGTGGGTTTTTTTTTTTTCTTTTATCTGTTTTTGTCTTTTTATTGTTCATTGCTCCAGAATCTGCTTGATGTGGTAGCGGTATACAAATACTGTAAATAATAATAATATTTGTGCCCTAAATAACACTTTATTGGCTAACAGCCTTATTCGAGATGAGACTTTTTGTAGCTGAAAAAAGAAGTCATTTTCCTGTCCACATCTTCTCAATTCATGTGATCTTCCTTTTGTGAATGGATTCCATGGCTCTGTCTCAATTCATTTTGTGTTTTATTTATTTAAAGTGTGTTTATCCTGCTCCTCATCAAAAAGGCTTCTGGAGCGGCTTACATACAATCAGTAAATCAAGACAGTCCATTCCCCCAGGCTTACAATCTAAAAAGACATGACACACAAGGAAAAAGGGATGGAGAGGGAAGAAGACATGGATTTCATGACTGCCCTCTACATTGAGGCTTTTAACAATTCTAAATAGTACATGGTGGGGTGGTTATTTTTAACAGTTGCGTTGTATTAACTTGTTTTATTTATTTGAGTCATTTTTTAAATTTGGTTTTAAATTTTTTATAATGCTTTTATTGTGTGTATTTTATATTGTATTTTTAATTGATTGTTGTAAACCACGCAGAGAGCTTCAGCTATTGGGCGCTATAGAAATAATAATAACAACAACAACAACAACAACATTTTTTTAAAAAATGCGCAAATAGCTCCATAGACTAAAGTGCAAAAGTACGCATTAGGGGACAATTTGCACATTTGGGGGCAATTTGCATGTTTTCGGGATCACGAATTTGCACAAATGTGCATAAAGATATTTGCACAAATTCCAAATCTGTCAAAAGGGTAGACAATGGAGTGAAAGTTGCCCAAAAATCCACAAAATGCGCACAGAGCAGATTTTTTGCCAATTCATGCATCCCTGCACTGTATGAACAGAATGCTGGACTATATGGACCTTTCGTCTGACCCAGCATAGCTCTTCGTATGTTCTGAAGGGTGCAATCCTATGCAAATTTAGACAGCAAAAAGGCCTACACTTCCCAGCATGCCCCAGCCTTTTTGCTGTCTAAACTTGCATAGGATTGCACCTTAACAGATCATTTATGTAATTCTACAGGGGATCCAGACAGAAACATTTTCCATTTCTAACCCTCCCACGTTTTCCCATACAGTATAGTATGATTCTTCTTATGTTCTCATGTTAAACCACCACCATCACCTTCTTTTCCTCCAATTCTCAGAGCAATTTTTGAATAGAGAGAAAAGTTATTTTTAAAAAAAAATCTTGTAAGATGTTCCACCAAGCTTTTTAAACTGAGAAAACATGTGCTCCTTTTAAAAAATTAGAAATTAAAAATCAAAACCAAAGTGAGCAGCCTACTTGAAGTAACAGGAAGTTGACATTGGGTCCGGAGGCTTTTTAGATGTATCATTTTGTGGTGAAGCAAAACTCACCCTGCAGCAGAAAAACTCCTGCCTTCTCCTATTTGAAGGCATATCTCTATGCACCTTAATACACCAGAGAGGGACATTTCAAAAGCTATTTTTATTCATGTTTGTTTGTTAAATTTATAGCCCGCCTTTCCTCCAAAGAGCCCAAGGTGGCTTACTTGGCCCTCCTTCTCCTCCTATTTTATCCTCCCAACAACCCTGTGAAGTAGGTTAGGGAGTGAGAGTCAGTGACTGCCCCTAAGTCACCCAGTGAGCTTCATGGCTGAGTGGAGACTTGGATCGGGGTCTCCGCAGTCCCAGTCCAACACTCTCACCACTATGCCACACTGGCTTCCCCAATGCATACGTGGTCATCCCTCCCACCCATTCAGAGCCACTCTACATGTGGCTACACTTGCAGCAGGTTGATGAGGCAAAGTGGCCGGTGCCACTTCAGATTGCAAAGGATGCCATTTTTGCATGCTCCCTTGTGCTGGGATCCTTCCTGCAACTAAAAACTACTGCAGCAAGGAAAAAGCTTATGAACCTTGCCTTCGCCCTGCTATGTCCTTTTTCAACCAGAATGAAGACCTTTCTTTTTTAAATGGAACACTCCAAATGTGATCCCCCTCCACAGTCTAACGTGGAGCAGTTCTACCACGTTCTCATTCTACTGCATGTTTCAACCACAGGAACGTAAGGAAACTGAGTCAGTCCATGGGTCCATCTGGCTCAGTATTGCCGACACTGACTAGCAGTGGCTTTCCTGGGTTTCAGGCAGGATTCACTCCTAGCCCTACCTGGAGACATCAGGGATTGAACTTGGGGACCTTCTGCACGCAAACCATGTGCTCTACCAAAGACCTATGTCCCTTCCCCAACCAAGCCCAGTCTATAAACCAGTCTATGGCAGATGTGAAGGGGTAGAGAAGGGTTTGGTTTTTAATGGTTTATGTTTTGATTGCTCTTTATGTTAGGTTCTTATGTTAGGTTCTTCTTTATCTTTAAATTGAATTTGGACAGTACAGCCCTTCAAACAGATGATGTCTTGAAAGAGAAAACAGTTCCCTTGGCAACCCTTAACATAGAGGACTGTCCGTTGTAAAAGAGGACACATGGCCACTCCAGCCCTGCTTCATAATTCTAAGTGCTCCGTGGTGAGAGAAAAGGACTCTGTCTAGTACTCTTACTTATTTCTTCTTCCAGATATGCTCTTTATCACCTCTTGTTATTTCTGCTATGCGGTGTGTGATTTGCCTCCATGTTCTTATCACCTGGAACCATCTACTTGCATGCACTTTTAGTCCACACTTTCTGGCTGTACATATTTGTACATAAATGTAAATTTTACAAAATTCCATGAGCCTCCTGTGAAATAGAATATACACACACACACACAACAACAACAACAACAACAACACAAGATAGATATTTGTATGCAAAGAAGTGTAAGAAAACTGAACAATGTAATGAAAGGATGCTACCACCCATTGTTAGGAGGGAAAGCCAGCTTTAATATGGTCTTTTTAATTTTCTAGGATTGTAACATATAAGAAAAATAGCCAAACGTGTCTGAGGGGCACAGGGCACTGAGGTGGAGTCAGTTCGCCTTTATGCAAACCCCTTTCAATAACATTTCCCCACAACAATTCATAGAATCATAGAAAAGTAGAGTTGGAAGGGGCCTACAAGGCCATCGAGTCCAACCCCCTGCTCAATGCAGGAATCTAGGTCAAAGCATCTCTGACAGATGTCTGTCCAGCTGCACCTTGAATGCCTCCAGAGTGGGAGAGCCCACCACCTCCATAGGTAGTTGATTCCATTGTCTTATTGCTCTGACAGTCAGGAAATTTTTCCTGATGTTTAGGTGGAATCTAGGTTCCTGTAACTTGAGCCCATTATTCCGTGTCCTGCAAACTGGGATGAACGAGAAGAGATCTTTGCCCTCCTCTGTGTGACATCCCTTCAAATACTGGAAGAGTGCGATCATATCTCCCCTCAGTCTCCTGTAGCTAATTAATTAGCTACAGCTTCCGCTGTGAAAATCTTTCAAACCCAATACCAGGCTTCCAGGCTCGGCCAATCAGAGGCTTTGCCTTATGCCAGAACATGCAGAAGAATCATCAGACAAAAGAAGGAGCAAAAGGAGATGAAACCCTGAGCAAAATGATGCATTCTGGAAACACAATTGGGTAATGTGTAATGCCAAAATTAGGTGTGAAATTCAGGTTGGAAGAATTCTGGAATCATCTAAATTAAGTCCTATTTATTTTAATGGCACTTACTGCTAAGGAGGAATGCTTCAAATCAAAGCCTTATTGAGTTTCATGACTTTGAGAGATGTTTGCATCTCTCTTAATGGAAGCCATTGCTAAGCAACTGTCAGGACATCATAGCTTTTATACCAGTACTCATAACCATCAATCCCTATGAAGAAAGCAGTATTCCTGCGGTCAACCTTCCCAAGGCCATATCTATTTTTTCCTACATAAAATCTGTCCCCTCCACAGGAATTTACAGCATTGTTTGGAATGCTGCCATATGAACCACCTTTCCATACCAAGGTTTCTCGCTCATTTGGATTCACTAGAAGTGAAAACTGAGATGCCTGGGATTCGTGGTCTGCATATGGGTAGGAGCAGTACGGGCCACGGCCTGCAGTGTAGAATCCAATGTGGCAGTTTGATAAGGCACAGGGATATTCTCTCCTATTGGCATAACCGTTCCAATAGGACACAGCTCCGTTGGGGATAGACCCTTGGAATTCAACCCATCTCAAGCTTGAACCGTAAACACGAATATCAGCCATTCGTTTTTGTCTATTCAGGTTGAGTGTCGCTCTGCTGTCTTCTTTGCCTGGGACTGAAACACAAATTGAAAGAGGAAACACCACGAGGATGAAGGGATGTCATCTGGTTTGCCTATAGCAGGGGTGCGGAACCTCTGGCCCGGGGGTCAAGTCAGGCCATCCTACCATCCCAATCTGAGCCTCTGCGGTTCCCCAGAAGGCCATGACCCCTTCCCCTGGCCCCACCCCCTTTCCCCCAACCACTGACTGGTGGTTTCCTGGCTCTTGTGCAGTTTTTTTTTACCCGTTATAAAATATGTGAATGCCTAATAGCTTTGTTATTGGCGCTAAAAGCATTAAATTTGAATATGCTGATTTTATTTTTATTTATTTTTTTGATGCACCTTTTTTGCTTTTGTCCCCACCCCTTTGCCTTCAGAACCACCCACCACTGGAATGCAACCCCCAAGAGCATCTCCAAAACTGAGTTCAGCCCCCAGAATGAAAGAGATTCCCCACCCCGACCTATTTGTCTGTTTTGTTTTGATTCCTGAGTCTGATGCAGGTGTGCTTCCCTACCCCCGGTGTGTGTTCCTGTTTCCCAGTATACAGAGCTTTCCATCCATCCCTGCACACTGAGATGTCGTGTGTGTGTGTGTGTGTGTGTGTTGGATGGGAAGAGGTTGTGTAGGGTGTGTGTATGTCTGTGAGAGAAAGTGCGTGTCTGTGGCCCCCAACGCCCAATCAGACACCGGATGAGACCCTCCAAGCCAAAAAGATTGTGCATCCCTGGTCTACAGCTGTCAATTCCCAGCCACTTCCTAGGCTGACTCCAGACCCAGAGTACCAAAGCGGGAGTGTAAATCCGATCCAGGGAGCAGAAGCATTGTCCTTTCCAAGGACATCTCACACATTACCTAGCATTTGTAGGGGGCTTTCCCCCACAGGTTTGTCAGGGGCAGCGAGTCCATGGGTCCAGTGCTCCTGGAGGATCAGCGACACAAACAGAGTGCAGAGAACCAGATGCATCTGTAGTGAAATGTAAAGCCAGCAACACTAAATCACTTAGATAGAAGAAAATCCAGAGATAAAACACTACAAAACATGCAGGTGATATTTTCAGTTTAATGAGAAACCAGAAGTAACACCTTCCCAAACAAAAGTGTCTTCAGCAGGTAGTGAAATGCTGTAAAATAGGGGCGTTGTCATTTTCATCACTTTATTATGAGCCATAGAGGGCAGCGTGCAAGGTCACAAGCCACCCCAGGCATTCCAATGGGCAACTAGAATGAGGAGCCTTTTTATACCTTTATTCTGAGCCTTACAAGTGAGGGGCCAGAGCACAGGATCCCAACTCATTCCAATGGCCATTCTAAAATGGACTCATTAATATGCTTCTTATTCTGAGCCTTGCAGGCCAAGGTGCAGGATACCAACCCACCCCAATGAATTTATTTATTTATTCATTTACTTATTCATTTAATTTATACCCCGCCTTTTTTCCTGCAAGGAACCCAAGGCGGCTTACATAATCATCATCATCCTCTCCATTTGATCCTCACAACAACCCTGTGAGGTGGGTTAGGCTGAGAGTCAGTGACTGGCCCAAAGTCACCCAGTGAGTTTCATGGCTGAGCGGGGATTTAGAACCCGGATCTCCCGAGTCCCAGTCCAACACTCTCACCACTACGCCATACTGGCTTTTTAATCTGCTTCCCCCATCCCTAGTAAGATGTGGTGGGATTTTTTCATCTGGGGCCCATGTTTGCAAAAGCAGCAAACTACAGTGCCTGTCTCCATATGTATCTACCTATACATTAAGATTTTCAATGGAGGGCCTCCTACAAGTGCACTCACCATCTCGGGGTGAGGCCAGTGGCTAGCAGAAAGCGGGGCCTGCTCACTGGAGGCACCTCAGTGTTACTGAATCTCCTCTCCAGATACTTAAAGAGGCATGGCAATTGCAGAAGAGAAACCTTGTCTGAAATCATTCCTAGTATCCCAGGAGGGCTTTTTTCCAGAATTCAGCTCGATTGTGAGGCTGCTGTTCATTCAATTGGTCCATTGCTCATCAGTGATCAGGGCATGAATTTAAGAATTGCCTTCCTGGATGAGAGTTCTACTTTTGTAAGCTCTCCAGACATGCTGCAGCTGTACGCTACAGATTTAAACTTTTCCCCAAAGGATTGTAGCAGCCTTCCCCAGTCTGGTGCCCTCCAGATGTTTTGGACGAGAAGTCCCAGCATTCTTGACCATTGGCCAAGATGGCTGGGGCTGGTGGGAGTTGAAGTCCAAAACATCTGGAGAGCGCTAGGTTAGGGAAATCTGGATTATTGGGGGGAGCAGTCAGCATGCACAGTGACAAAGCAATGGAGGCTTCTGCAATATGCCAGACTGGGACAGATGGAGTTGCCTAAAATCAGAGAAGGCTGAGATTTGAACTTGGATGTCCTGCAGTCAAATTCCCCATTCCCCCAAATGATCATTTAAAGTGTAATAAGCACTGGAAAATGCTATAAAATGTATTATTGTTGTTAAATCATCATCATCATCATATCACACACTGATACAGCAACTCTTCTGGTAAATGCATAAATGCACCCAGTGAAGCACCCACCGGTGCTTCAAAGGCAGGACCTTGCTACCTAGCTGAATGTGGGATTTTTAAAATGAGCAATAACACAGCATGGCCATTTATCAACTCTTAGGATAATTATTCTACTGGAGGCAGCTTACCTTGGAATTGGTCGTTTCTCTGCACACAGCTTCTGTGTTCTGAGGATGTGACTTTCCTGTTTCTCTGTTTCTCTAACCAATCCAATGGTGGAGGGTGGATCACATACCCGCTGGAGAGGGGGGCGAGTTTGTGTCCTGGTGTGCAGTTGGCTTGTTCGGTTTTAAGGAGAAAGGTTTGGAAGCAGGACATGGAATGCCCCCTTCTCGATACCACTTCTCGGAATATCAATCGATGTGAATGTGAAGCCCATCAGATAATTTCTCCAGTGCAATGTTTAAAGAAAATATTTGAGCAGAGCTTACAGGAATCAGGTACCCGTGTCTAATTAATGTCAAGGTATTAAACAATGGAGTTCAGCATAGAGGTTAAAAGACTGACGTATGAGAGAAAATGGCCAGAGGGGAGAAGACCGGAGATGATCAGAGCATGAAGTAGAGTTTTAGCTAAGGGGACAAAGTGGAACGGGCTTTCTGAAAAAGCCACAATTTGAATCCAACGCCAGAGTGGACAGATATGCTTCCACAACAAGTCCTGAAGTGGTGTCTGCCTAGAGCAAGACTATGTCAGGGTGGGGCCAATTGATATTGTAAGGGAATACAAGAAGTGGCAACTCGCTGCAAGCGGCAGCAGCTGCCGTACCCAGCACTCCTTTTCACAAGGGGAGGTTGGGATTAAAGAATCCAGCCAGTCCTGCACAGTGTTTGTACAACCCTGCCTAGTGCTAACACCAGGCCTGCATCATGTCCCTGTGAGCATGAAAAACACAGAAATGCAGGTTAATAGAGCACAGAATCCTATACGGTCGTTCAGGGACCGCCAATGGCATATGATGCTGTGAAGGAAGAGAACTGTCCTCTACCATAAACAGACAGGGCCCTGATCCAGATCAGGACCACTGTGCATGAGCAGGGCAGTTATACCTTCTTACCCAGCCATCCCCCCCCCCCCCAATTCACCCCTCCACTGCCTCAGGAGTAAAGGAAGTGAGAGAGTAATTTGCATCAATGGAGATTATTTTTCCCCTTTCATCAGTCCCCACATAGAGGGGCAAATTTAGGATAAGAGCGTATAACCCCCACCCCCTACTCACTCACACTGGTCCAATTCCAGATTAGGCCCCACATGCTTACATTTAATGTAGCGCCGTCTAGATTAGCTCTCAAATGCACATTAAAAGAAATTACATTAATGTATGAGAAGATCACCACATGATGGTTAGAGTGCATTGTTACATTTTCATGCTTCAGCTGGTTGTGACAGGAAATGTCCTTGAGCAACCACACAAAGATTTCAGCATGGAAAGTGTTTAACCAACACTTAAAGTCTGAAGGGCTTAGGTGAGGGAGATCGGACACCAGAAAAAGTAGTCAGTGCTGAAATATGCATCTGCCACCTGTATGGTCATGACAATGCAGTGCCTGTCAATCAGATTTGGTACACCCTGTGCACAAAAAGTAAGCCAGTGTCCATGTCTCCAACACACATTCATTGCAGCAACTTCTGAAGAGAATTTCCTATCAGAGCATGGTGTGGAAGCAGGGCCGGTGCTACCATTAGGCCAACTAGGCTGCTGCCTAGGGCACCGGGCTAAAGGGGGCACCAGAAATGCCTTGGGGAAAAAATCCAGCACTAAAGAGTTGGAAATTGAGCCCACTTTTGAAGCAAATTGATCGAGACAAAGGAGAAAGAGAAGGCAGTTAATAATGTCGTCGTCCCCGTCCGTCCCCGTCCCCGTCCCCCGTCCCCCCGTGACGTGGCAGGAGAGGAGAAAAGAGAGGCGGCTGGGCAGGGAAACAAAGTTTGATGTGAGCGTGCAGGCAGCATGGAGATAGGCAGCAGGCTGCGAAGCTGGCAAAGAGCTGAAAGAGAAGCGACGGGGACGGCAGCAAAGAGGAGATCCGTCCACGTGAGAGGAGGAGTGGCGGCGGCCGACGGGGGCCACTGAATGAAGCCCATGGAAAGAACTTACATGGAAGTAAACCCCCTTGATCTCGATGGAGCTGGAAACATGTTTAGGGCTGGAGAGGAAGGGTGGGTGTGGGTGTATGCAGATCATGCATAATGGGCATAGGGCTGGAGGGAGGGAGGGCTCAAGTGGGAAGGGCCTCCCCGCTAAATATCTAATCTTGCCTAGGGCACCAAAACTGCTTTGCACCGGTGCTGTGTGGAAGTAAGCTTAATGTGCACTGGTTCTTGTCATTCCAAGTCCTGAAGACATGGGATGGACACTTGAAAATGGAGAATTGAAACTTGTACTGATGACAATAGATGATATCTCCAAATCCTGCAGAGATAACATCCCTGTTCAGGTGTAACCCCATACGCATGAAGGCTAAAGCTGGGGGTGTCCCTTCCCAAAAGTCCCAGTGTGTGCCAGTCCCAACCCCTTAGATTCCTGACCTTGAGAACACAAGTATAACTCACCTGCGAATCTTGCAGCTCAATGTGGTGAGGTTGGGGAGCTCAGGTGGGATCTGAGGTTGGGTGAGGCAGAGAAATGTTTTTGCAGGAAAACTATATATCCATACTTATACTGTGAGCATGCATGAAGTACGACATGCTTTCTGAAGGGGATATTAGATCTATTTATTTTTTCTGCAGGTCACAACTTTTGTAATATCATGAATAGGCTGCCTTTGCTTTTAAAAAAATGCAAGAAGACCACCATTTTTTCAAGATGGTGGCAAAATTAGGCACTGGAAAATTTCGCAACTTACATTTTCAGATTCAGCACACTTTTTTCATCAAGGAACACCAAGTTGCAACTAATTCCATAACAATACCATCAAGTTTTCTAGGGGCCTTTTCAGGATTTTACACCAGCCTATGGCAGCTGTGTCCTATATGTGAGACACTTATTGGTGATTCATGTGAGTGATCAATAGGCGTTAGGATCTGTGGCTGCAGGGATTATCAATATCGTCTTTTTTTCTAGCACTTCCAGGCTGTAATCCTATGCACACTTACTTGGAAGTAAGCTCCATTGAACTCAGTGGGAGCTATTTCTAAGTAGAAATGTATAGGATTGCAATGTATACATGCATTCATGCACACTAGCACTCCTGTGGCAAGCCAGGAACACCATCTGGATTTTCTGCCTTCGGTGCAAAATATTTTGCACCGAGTAATATTTTGCCTTCGGTGCAAAATGTCCTTTGTTGGCCTAGTCAGAAGGTATATCACAGGCATTGCTCAGGCTTAGAGAAGGTATGGGCCTTCAGTATCACCATAATACAAAAGATGCACTCTGGGATAATAAACCGCTGGCTTGTGTCACACTGAACTGTGGAGCACAAAGCAGAAGGCATGCCAAATTTAGATTCAAATGCAAACATCAGTGACCTGGAGGCCAGGAAGTCAAGAGACAGAACTGGAAAGTGAAACACTTTCTGTTTCAAAATGAAGAAATGTTGCAGGCACTGGAGGGGCAGAGTATTTGTGTCCTCTCAGCAACATGTTTGTTTGCTTTTTAGAAGAAAGCTTTGCCCCTCTCCTGATACCATTTCTCAATATATCAGTCAATGGAAATGTGAAGTCCATCAGATTATTTCTCCAGAGCATTGTTTCAAGCAAATATTTCAGCAGAATTTACAGGAATCAGCCACCTTGGTCTGTTTTATGTTAAGTTATTGAACAGCAGAGTTCAGGATCGAGGGTGAGAGGACTGACATATCAGAAAAGAAGGCCAGAGGGGAGAAGGTTGCAAAGGTCACGGCAGGAGATGAGCATGAAGCCAGGGGTCAAAGCAGGACTGGCTTTCTGAAATAGCCATAATTTGACTCTATCCTATAAATCCAACACCAGAGTGGACAGACATGCATCCATTGGCAGAGTGTTGCATAGTGTGGGGACCATGAAGGCGAAGGCTTAGCTCTGGGCCCTGACCATTGACACCTCAGTCAGGTTGTGATCTGGCATTTCCCTCCACAGACCTTCTCCGCACCCATGCATCTTGGAGGTGGTGCTCCATGAGTTACGCTACATTCCTGCGCGCGCGCACACACACCGCTGCTCTGTGATCCAGCTAGGTCAACCAGCCAGTGTTTGCATAAAGGACTTTGGGGGCCCTGTTTGTTTTCCAGTCTTTATAATACCATCAGAACTACTGTAAGCAGAGAGAGACAATAAGCCAATTGAGCTATCCACAGCCGTCCCAATACATTTTGCTGCCTGAGGCAAAGGACAAGATGATGCCCCCTCCCATTCCATGTACAAAAGTCAACTGGGCTGGCAGTTGAACCTTTCTTCAACACTGGTGATGGGACAGCATCCTCCATCACATCTGAAGGCAGCAGGCTAACTTAGCAGGTACAGGGCAGATTATGCAGCCCACAGCATTCTCCTCCAAAACCTTGCTGCCACTTCCCAGCATCTGCTGCCTGAAGCAGCTGCCTCAATCTGCCTAATAGTAGGGCTGGCCCTGAAACTATCTCCTGTTTTATATTTTATTTTTTTCCCATACGTCCTCTTTAGTTGTGACAATGATGATGAGCAGAGACCTGCAGAAAATGTATTCCATACTCCAAATAGGAGTACTCCTGTTCAAGGCTCCAGCTGGCACAGAAGAAGAACCTTGGCCCTGTTCAGGATTTGGGAGGGTGTGGGGACAAAGAGGCCTGAGGAGGGGGGAAAGATACCTTTCCTTCCCTCCTGAAATTTTTCCCCACTATACCATAAACCACTAAGTGGGTCACGGTCAGGGCTGGCTGCCATCCCTACTCCTGCGTACTGTCTTGGTATACAGCAGGCGTCGGCAACGCAACACCCACTGGCTCACCGGTGCCTGCCAAGCCCGCCAAATGTGCCCGCGTCCCCACCTCTGTTAAAGTCGATTGAGCAATATTGTTCCATTGACTTTAATAGAGGCCTGGGAAAGGGTGCCTTGCCAGAAAATGGCTTGCGGGAGTGGGACACACACACACACACACACACACACACACAAGGAATCCAGAGAGGGGAGGTCAAGGAAAGCAAGAATTCAGAGAGGGTTTCAAGAAAAGTGAGAATCCAGAGAGGGTTTCAAGGAAAGTGAGAATCCAGAGAGGGTTTCAAGGAAAGTGAGAATCCAGAGTGGGAGTCACTCCCAACATTTTACCCCTATGGCCATTTTTGGTAATGCCCAGAACAGTTTTCAAATGTCAAACGTGCCTGTGGGCCCAAAAAGGGTTGCCCACCTTGCTATACAGCACTGGGAGACGGGATGTTTTTATTCCCACAATGTGCATCTGCCTGAGCCTCATATTTCTCCCCACCCACCCCCAGGGGGGGAAAAACCCCAGGTCAATTCATTCCCTCGTGCCATTTTCCTTTCCCCACCCCTCAACTTTCCATAGGTCCTGGATGCCACTGAACAAGGGTCCTTGTCAAGCCATTTTTTTCTTTTCTTTTGTTAAAAAATATTATTTACACCCTAACGTATTTCTGCGTATCTGGGGAGTCCTCTCCGGGTGCAGAAACAACTACCTTGTTTTTGAGTGACCCCATTTTGCTTCCAAACTGATAGGCATGTAGAGTGGCCATGTGTCTTACGTTAGAGAGGTTAGTCCTCTATTTGAAGACATCCTCTATTTGCTGTGCTGTTCAGTCCAAATCCAATTTAAAGATAAAGAATGATAAGAGGAGCCCTGAAGTTGCGCGTCAACAGCAAGCACCTGGACAGCAGATTGAGCAGGCACACCTGGACACAATCTGCTCCACTACGATGAGATGTACAGTGTTTCTAGTTAAATTATTGTCATTCTTTCTAAATTTGCATCTCTATCATAAATTAACAGGTGCAAAAATTGATGCAAATCTGTGTCCCCCTGCTTGGTGATGTGTACATGGTCACTCTATAGGCAAGGAACACCTAAAGTCGGTATTAAAGGGGGAAAGTGGGGACCTGTAACAAAATGTTGCAGTGTCCAAGTTCTCTGAATGATCCATATGCATGGTACTATTAGGGTTTTGTTTTCATGCAATATGGTGCAGGAAGAGTGCTACCTTTCTACATGTGTTCATGTGCATGAGCACTTCTACGGTGAGCATTCTTCGGATTTTCTGCCTTGGATGCCTAAATGTCCCATGTTGGCTTTGCCACCAGATATACCACAGTCATCACTTAGGGTTAGGGAAGAGGTGGGATCTATGCTGACCATGCTGATTCTTAATATGCAATCTGGGATACGTAACTACAGGCTGAAATGGCATACAGAAAAAGCCAACGACAAAGTAAAAGCCGTGCCAAGATAGATGCAAACACAGAGAGCAGTGACCTTCCGGCCCGGAAGAGCCAGACCCGTCACGCATGCCAACGCTAGCACGGTGGCACCCGCCACAAGCCCCCTTCCCACTAGGGAAGGGGGTGGCCAGCAGAGGCTGCAGCGGACAGTGGTGGCAGTGAGTGGGGCTTGGGGGAGAGGGGGGCCTGCTGGGGGGGGGTCATTGGCCTTGTTCCACAGGGATGCAACCCCACGGAGCAAGGGCAAGGAGCCTCTGACAGCCAAGCACCAATTGGGCACTTCTCGCCAGCTGTCATCCCAACTCCTCTCCTCTCAGTGCTCCCGCAGTGTCCCCTGGAATACCGGCTGGAGGACTGGGGGGGGAGAGGCAGCACCTCCAGCCCCCCTCTGTGCCCTACCATTAGTTGGACACAGCCAGGGTCTGGGGCAACTTCAAACCCACAGAGGTTTCAGAACCTCTGTGGATTTAAAGTGACGTGCGAACCCAGCCACAGTATGGGGCTTCCTAGCCTGCTCTGCTTGTTTCTTCTTCTGTGTGTGTGTCTCTCTCGATGTGTTGGTGTTTGGAGGAAAAATCACAAATCCCACCACAAGGAGAGACAACCCCAGAAACTGCAGAGCAGATAAAAGGAGAGGGAGAGAGGAGAGCCATCCTTCCACCCACTCACCACTTCCATTATCACCACTCACCTTTTCTCTTTCCAGGCTCCCTCGGTCTCCTCCATGCTTCCCAGTCCTAACTACATCCTTCTCCTTCCTCTGCTCCCCAGCTGCCTCTTCCTTCCTTCCTTCCTTCCGGCCTCCCCCTCTACTTTCGTTCCTAATCTTTTCCCTTGCCCCCTTTCATCTGCCTCCTCTGCTCCACTCCCCAACCCTCACTCCACTCACCACCCATCTAACTCCCCTCAAGGGAATTGTGCACCACTTTAGCTCAGCTTGTCTGAGCGTGGAAAGCTAAGCAGGATCAGGCCTGGTTATTACTTGGATGGGAGTCCCTTCCTCTAGTTTCCTGCATTGAGCAGGGGGTTGGACTCGATAGCCTTGTAGGCTCCTTCTAACTCTATGAACTATGAAACTATTTTATTTTGAAGTTATTTATGGAGGTAATGATGATTGATGAATGGGGTAATTAAATGAAGGGGAATTGCTTAAATTTTGGAGCAGGATCTGGGTGATAATTGGGATAATTGGGCCAGGTGACCGGCCAGATGGGTGATTAAAAAATATACATCATCATCATCATCATTATTATTATTATTATTATTATTATTATTATTATTATTATTATTATTATAAAACATGAATTGGGGCTGGCCCCTGATTCACCCTTGGCTTTATTTTGCATTAGCACGCTTGTCAAATTTCTGAAACTCCATTTTGGTGCAAATGTTGCCACTTTCAGAGGTGTGTGGAAGGTCTCATGAAAAAAAACCTACCAGCCACTCTCTTTTCAGCATTTGTTCACACCACTGCAAATTAATTGTAACTGAAGGCAATGTAATACTTACATGAAATGGCTGGGAGAGGACATCTGGAGCTGTGGAGTAAGGTGCCACCGATATGCTGATGACACAAAGCTCTATTGCTCTTTGTCACTAACACCAAGGAAGCAGTCCTTAAACATTGCCTGGGTTTGCTGATGGGATGGATGAGGGTGAACAAGCGGAGGTTAAACTCAGATGGAGATGGAGGTGTTGTTGGTCAGTACTGGGATGGCCCTGGATAGCTAGATTGGCTTATTGTCTCTCTCTGCTTACAGTAGTTCTGATGGAAAACACAGGTTCCCCAAAGTCCTTTATGCAAACACTGGCTACCCAAAAGTGTTATTTGCATTTCAAAAGGAGCTCCCACTGGAGACTGCTTCTCACAGTCTTTGGAGCTGATTAGGCTTCCCTAACACTTTTGGGGAGTTGGCTTTTGTTGGGAACATGACAGGGAGCGAGGAAGTTGAACTCCTCTCCATCCCCCTTTTGCTGCCACAGGTGTTCTGGCTTCCCCTTGGCACATCACCAGAGATTAGCATGTTCACTTCATTCATGACCATCCAGTCTAGAACAGTTGCTATGGTCAGCAGGCAGCAATGCAGAGAAAATAGGTAGGAAAAACTCATAGATTATAGCATGGACAGAGCGCGTGGGTGAAATGTTTGTGGCACTGAATCCCTGTCCAAGGTAAGCAGACCTTTTTCAGACCAGGACACTGAACTGCTGAGGAATATACCACACTATGGCCTTGAACTACTGAGCACTAACAGAGCAAATGTTATCTCTTGGATAGTTTCCTTCTCTTGCCTCATTCAAGGGCTGGGACCTTAGCTCAGTAGATCCTGCATATAGAAGGCCAGAATACACAATAGCCCAGAGCTTCTCCATTTTTTGCCATCATCAAAGCCATCATTAAGAAAGAAGTATCAGCACAATAAAATATTAAACAAAGAAGTACGTAGGTTTCCTTTCTGCTTAGTTTTGAAGAAATGTACCCGTTTGCAAAACTCCTTGGTTCAAATGTTGGCTGGAAACCTAGCAAGACCAGAGGCAGAGAGATTGTGTGTGCAGGAGACCAACATAACCTAAGGGGCACTAAATGCTCATGGGTGTTTTCAGGCCCGGCTCCCTCAAAACACCAGCGACCAAACACGTATTAGAGAAACAGCAAACTCCTTTATTGCAGCAGGTCACAAACCCAGGCACTCCACCAGAGTCCACAGATTCAGAGTGAATACTGAACCCAAATTCATATAAGCTCCGATCATCCAAATAGAAGCCAGAAACAGGGTGTAAAAGCCCAGCGGTGTATTCCAAAACAGGGTCCAAAGGCATGGCATTCAAGGCATACATTAGTTCAGGGTTCAAGTGTCCAGTACCAGTGATGTTGTACCCACAAACCTCTTTTGCCTCTGTTGCAGCTTTTCTGCAGGGGAAGGACGACTAGAGTTCCTCACTCACCAGTCTAGCTCTGTGGGAAGCCTAGAGTTGAGAACTTTGTCTAGTCGGGTGCCTTCCCTCTTCCCTTTTCAGCCATGGATGTTGCCTAGGCGACAGCCTTGGATATGCCTTGCCTATGTCTGAGTTGGCCTCTGGGCATTTATCAACAAATGTTCTTCTTGTCATGGTGACAACCCCTTTTTCCAGGCTAACTCTGGCTGCAGTTGAGAAGGAATCAACACCTCCCTCTTACTGCCTTCTTCTGTGAAACTAGGCAGAGATCAGTTCTCCAGCCCCCCTCACCTTCCATACCTTGACTAGGCCTTAAATCAGATTCTTCTTTCACTGAATCAGATTCTTCCTCTGAGATGATGGCCTCAGGAAAAGGCATGAGGTGCAGACAAGATCTGTTGAGAGAAATGCTGGATCGTATCCTAATAGATGTCAGGGCCTAGAGCAGGGGTGAACAGAAGGTAGATTAGGATCTACTGGTAGATCTCTGCCTGATTAGCAGCAGATCAACAAGGGTTTCTGTCTCCCAATTGTTCAACAGTAGCAACAACAATATGACTTTTCCCACCTAAATTAGGTTTCTGAAATAAAGAAAGCTTGAGGTAACCATGAGTGGACTTTTGTGAGAAAGCACTGTCTACTCAGTTCAGTTTTGGTACTACAATGCATTCCTAAGCTCAGAATGTGCTCAGTGGTGCCCTCTTTTTTAATTCTAAGGGTCTGTCTTTGGCACCTGGCTCTGGATGGTGGATCTTGTTGTTCTAGTAAAAATACCAATGGCCCAACATTAAGGACAAAAGGGGTGGCAACCCACTGCCTCTTCCAGTCTCCACAGGAAACCACTCTTCACAGCTCAAGTACAAATAAAAGCTGTAGTTTAACCACTTTTGCTTCTTCCTCTTCTTCCTTCACTGACTGGGTTTGCACAACATGGTAAACCTCATTAGGTTTACCACCAAAGTAAAACTACTGTGATTTATCATGTCTTGCAAACCCGGGGAAGGGTTAGTTGGGGTGGTTAAGGAGAGTCTCCTTAACCAACTTACTAAGCCAGGGCTTCTGGTAGGGTCTACTTACCTTGCTGATGTTTAGCGTGTTGTCCAAACCCGGATGACACACTACCCTCCTGCAAGCCAAGAAGGCAAAGAGCCCCTTGGCCAGAGTGGCCAAAAACGGCTGACACTCTGGCCAAGGGGCTCTGGCCAGAGACAGCCAGCCAAGCGTCTAAGTGGCACTCAGCCAGCTATCATCGGCTTCCCCCCCATGCTCCGGCCGATGCCAAGAGAGAAGGATTGCTCACAAGCAATCCTGCTCTCCCAGCATTGGCCAGAGCACAGGGGGAAGCCCTAAAGGACTGCAGCAGCAGTGGGAGATCCAGGCACTCAGCCTCGCTTGCTCTGTCTGTCACAGCATGTGGCCATGACCCCTCACCACCGTCATCGTTACCGGGGCACTCCCTAGAAATGGCAGGTTAATCTGGTTCCCTAGCCGTTACTAAGGAACACCCTGTCGGCTGCAGCAAGGAAGGAGGATCGGCCGTGCACTGCCTGGACAGCCTATCCTCCTTGCCACCACCGCCGAGATTAACCCCACCATTGCTAGGGAGTGCCAGGCCTGTGGAAGCAGCAGACCACCATGTTGTGACATGTATCACAATCTCCAGCTGTGGCACAATGTTTACAAATGAAAGGAACAGAATGGCTGGTAAACAAGTTATGTTTTGTCTCCTGCTTCCTGTGTGTTTGTCATGGGAAAAGTAGGTGTGAAAGAAATACGAGCTGGTCACGTGGTTTGTATGTTCTGATGACGTACTGACTTGTTGTTTTCTGTCTGTAGCCTTTTTGGAGAGATGTTTGGAGTTGAACTGTTCTCTCTTCTTCACTCTCTGGTCTTCTGACTAGTGCTTGCTATGCATTATTCTCTGCACATGGACTGTAATTAGGAGATGTATGCTCTGTAGAATATACTTGCTAAAATAAATAAACAGGTAGAATAGACCTGTGGAGTTTACAGAGTTATTTCCTTATTACTGGAATCTGCAAACAGGAGGAAGCTGAGATGGCTGACATCCGATACGCTGGAAGGGCTGCGCTGAGAGTGGGAGACACAGATCTGAACTTCTGTGTGTAGATTTATGGGCATCTGCACACGGGAATAGGATTTTAAATCTTCCATCTCACACAAGCGAGACGCTCTGTTTTTTCCTCGCGCACCTTCACACCACCCCCTCAACCTCCTGCTCATTGTGGCTCCTGCAGGCACCCATGACAGGCAGGACCGGGGGGGGGGGGGAAGGCCAGGGTTGCCCTTGCTCAGTGGGGCCAGCCACTACAGCTGCTGGAAAATGCTGCTTGGGCACTTTTCCCCAGCTGTCACCCCCGCTCTGCTCCCCTCAGTGCTCCCACAGTGTCCCCTGGGATACCAACAGGAGGACTGAGGGTAGAGGTGGTACCTCCAGACCCCCGCTGTGTGCCCGACCATCAGTTGGGCACAGCCGTGGCCTGGCACAACTTTTCACCCACGGAGGTTTCAGAACCTCTGTGGGTTTGAAGTGAGGTGTGAGCCCGACCATAGTGTTCAGAATCTCTTCCGTAGCTGAGTCCCCCACTGACGGCTACTGAGCATGCGTGGTAGCTGCACATGCTCAGACGTTCCCCCAGACACTCAGAGCAACTCAGAAGGCAGCCAAGGGGGAAGGGAGAGCAGGGTGTGTGTAAGGCTCTCACTACCTCCCATAAATTAGTATGTTTGGGTCTCATGGAGGTGTGCAGGACCTAGAATTTACTTTTGTATACTGGATTCCACTGAGATTACACAAAGCAATCCTGGCTAAACTTTTTTTAAAAAATATCCATCGTTACTCCTGTTCGTGCCCTGTATTGCAGAATATTACAGCAACAGCAGAACACACTGTTGCCCGGAGAGAGAGAAAGAGGAGGGCCAGCTTCCAGGTGATGTGGCCTTTAGCAGAGACAAGCACTTGGTTGTAAAATGGAGGTTTCCTCTTTTTGGACCGGGTCAAGTTGGAGTCCATATGGTCTGGCTGAGTGGGCCACTCCAAGCCGACCATAACAGCATATAATATGCCCTGGATGACCCTGAAAAGCCTCTGCTGGGCCGCAAATTAAGGCAGCGAGATGTAATTTCTTTGCTGCCCTCACTGCCCCTGAATACTACTGACCAGAGGCACACACTAGTATTTTATTTCACCCACTAGAAGTTTTTCTCCATCTGCACTCAAGCCATCTCCTGTTTTGTTTCATCGCTCTCTGCTCCAGGGTATACCACAGAGCAGTACAAGCTCTACTGAAGAGAAGGCACTCAGGAGCAATTGTGCCAGCACCCAGGTCATTTCTGCATTCCACAGATCGACCCAGGTTTCAATGGGAGCTCCAGCCATATCAACCAGAAAACCCCCGAGAGCCCTCTGGAAACCATCTGGATCCATTAGCCCTTGGGGGCAAACCATCTTAATAGATCCCCCACTCTTGCAGAGGGGGGAAAGCCGCTGTCAGGCTCAACCTCAACAGGACATGACCTGACCATGACAAAGTGACCAATTCAAAGTCCCCCACCTTCAGATCACCATCCCCATGACCAGTTGAAAAAACCAAGTCTAGAGTGTGCCCTGCTACAGTGCTACATGTGTTGGGCCAATGACGTGTTGGGCCAGTCCCATGGTTGTCATGGAGGCCATGGAACCCTGAGCCACCCAGACAAGGTGCCCTCAGCATGAATTTTGATGTCCCCCAAAACCAGCAGCCTGGGGGACCTCAGCATCATAGCCAAGACCACCTCTGTGAGCTCAGGTAGGGAGACTGCTAGGTAGCAAGGTGGGAGTACACCAGCAAAATCCCCAATCTGTCCTGCTGGCCCAACTCAAGATGCAAATACTCCAGACGAGTAGTTGGATGGACAGGGCACCTGGAGAGAGAGATAGAATTCTTATAGACCATGGCAACCCCTCCCCAGCCCTCAAGTCTACCCTGCTGCTGAACCAAGTACTACTAACTCCTCCCTGTTCACACACCCAGGTCTGTTAAGCATGCCAGTGTGGCTGCCTCATCCACTACTAAATCATGGATAAAGGAGGACTTATTATGCACCAATCTGGCATTTAAAAGCAGCATCCAGAGACCTGAGGGCAGGCTGATAGGGCAACCAGCAAACTTGCAGGTGCAGGAAGGACCAGAACATGGCACAGCAGTTAGCTGTCTGGACTGCGTTCCCCTTACCTGGCTACTACTACTCCCACCCAACGCCATATCTCCCTCTACCTGTCACTACACTGATTGCCCCCCCAAGTCCCCACACGTGGCCCCATATCCTCCCTCCCAGGCACAAACTCCAGGCCCTAAGAAGGGAACCAATCCCCCACCAAAGACTCTAATCGGCCAAGATATTAGGAGGGTGACCTAACACTCAGTAGCAAGCAGCAACAATCAAACAATGGTAACTCCCAGCCAACAGGGAGGCCACCACCTGACTCCTCAAAGTGGCAACCCCCTTTAGTGTTGCCCCTTTGGGGTCAACCCTGTTGGGTTTTGCATAGGCAGAACGAGATTACCACCTGACATCGGGATTATCACCTGACCTGGTGGGTGTTTCTTGAGTTCAAGTACACAAGGCTTTTGGTCACGAGACTTAGTCTCGAGGTGATATGACTCAGCAACCTTGACAAGTTTGGGATCAACATGTTGATGAATAGGTTATACAACTGGGGTGAGTAATATCCTATTTATAGGTGGTATAAAGCTAGCACACTTGCTGATAGCTTCATTCCGTCATTCCGTCACTCTCTCTTCTCCTTGCTGTTGCTCGTCTCGTCTCGACATGTCTATTGTTCTGGACTTCACTTCATCTAGCCTTACCACTGGGGTATTGGTTTTGAGTCTGCAATGATGTAGTGAGTAGAGATGCATTGCTTGCCTTAATCCCATGTAATTGGGTCTTACAAATAAACTCTTTAATCTTTATTAACTGCTGTTATCTCCTCCTTCCGCCTGCGTGACTGGGACTGAGGGTCATTGGCTAGGGGAGCTTTTGAACCCAGGTCAGTCCAGCTCTCACATCTGGTTATGGGCCCAGAGATTAGGATCTGATGGTTATCTCAGATAGGCAGATAAGCCACAGAGACGCAGTTCGGAGAAATTCGGCAGTTATAGAGTTAAGAGAAATTGTTTACTATTTGTAAGAACGGTTTGTAAATAAACCGGGGAAGGCAATGCAGTGTTGCTAAAGCTGGGAGCTGATAACAGCGGCTTGGAATGCAGCACAACTGAAGAATGCGGGACAGAGAGACAGAGGATTTTTCGTTTTGAAAGCAGCTAGAACGGAGGTGCCAGGCTTGGCAAATTCCGAGGCTATCGGGCAGCTACTAGGCTGAAAAGTGAACAACGCTGGACACAAGGATTTCGTTTTCCACAGCTTGCTGGAGTGATTGTCAAGGAGCTGTATCGGGCAAGGAAATAATCTTCAGGAGGCTCTGTGTCTACTCATTTGAGTCAAGGCTACAGGCAGGAGGATCATATTTCATTTACAGTCTTCTTCACTCAGCAGCAGCGGATCAGCTATCTTTTGCATTGTATCAACAAGTGGCTTGGATTACAAATGCGTGGATTATGTCTGACGTGGGTAAAGCGTCTGGAGCGTCATTTCGCAGCAAAGTCACGTGTGACAGGAACGTAACCTGATACTACACGGGAGGCTGTATCAAACCAGCGGAGGCGTGGTTTTAAAACAGAGAAAAACAGCGCAGCAGTTTTTGAAAGAGAAAGCTGTGCTTAAAATGGGAAGCTGTTCTTCATTTTCTTCATGTGGGATCACAGAAGAAAGGAGCTTGAAATCAGCAGGGGTGCTGCTGATGGGGAAAACTTTGTGTTTTAACCCAGGATATAACAAAATGGACATTATTTTGTTGTGAGCAGAAACAGTGGATTGTTTAAACGAAGCTTTCTGTGTTGGACATAAATAAACAGGAAGAGGACTATGCAAATGGTCAGGAGTTTAACAGTCATGTTTTTGAAACTGTATTTCTTGAAAGTTTGGATAACTTGGATTCAAGAAAGTGTAATATATGCTCGGAAATGTCAGGAAATGTACTGAATGTATATATGACTTGAGTATATTGGATTTTTCTGTAGCAAAATGTAAAATACTGAATAATTAGTAGGTATGTTTATATGGCAAAGCTAAGAGATGGATTATTTCTTTTATACTGTAATGGTGTAATAAAGAAATGGAAAGTTGTACTGCTGCAACTATAAAAAGGTTAAATGCTTATATGTATGACATGTACATGACATGCATATCACATGAATGTTTGATCATTTAGATTCACAGGCTTGTGAAAGAAAATGCAAACTGTGTTGTGGGGAAAGCATTTGGAAATTGTAATTTTCACATGAAAAGTATTTTGTGCACATAAACAAGGGATGCTAGCTTCAACAGGTAAACTGGAAGGCAAGCTGAAAAAACAGTTCATTTCATTCAATTTGTTCTTGGTGATCTTGTGGATACTCTGATGGTCTTTAGAGGAAAGGCATGTTATTTCATGATGTTAATTGATCAATACACGAGGTACAGGTTGTGTACATGTTAGATAGAAAGCTGGAGTATTGAACAGAGTCAAGGTGTTTTGTGCTTGGGTGGGAAACAAGCATATTACCCATGTTACCTATTTCTTTTCAGATTTGGGGAAAGTTCAATTCAGTGCATGTTTTGATGACTTTCTAACAGGATGTGGTATTGAACACATGGATTGTGTGGAAGAGTAAACAAACACTCAGAAGAGGTGATAATAATTTGGATAATGAGGTTTGGGTAGAAGCTCTTAAATGTTTTGATTATGTACATGATAGAAGTTTTAGTTCTGTGTGATGAACTGTACACCTTATAGAAAGTAGTGTAGAAGGAGGAATCTTCTGGAGAAACTTTTCAGGATCTTGGATCTGATATGTAGGTACATACACCTCAAAGTTAGAAGAAATCTGTAAGGGAGCTTACATGAGATTTTTCTAGAAATGAGAATATTGTGTTTGACATGAACAACACTTGGATAGTGAGATTATCTAGAAGTGTTGAGTATAATGCTGAATGAAAAAGTGAGATCATTTTTCAAAATTAATTCTGTTAATGCAGGAGATGCATCAGGGCAGAGTCAGAATAGAAAAGCATTTGCTGAAAAGACAGTCAGGTAAATTTGACAAACTTTGATACACATTTGGTTTAGTGGAGATTAAACAAATGATTGTTCATCATTGGTGCAAGTTTATTGGAACAGGAACCTGATAACTGATGAGGTAAGGAACAGGTGAGTCAAACAACCTGTGAGATATCAGGATGAATTTGCAGGAAAAGCCATTTGAAACTTCAAAATTTCAAAGAGGTGAAAAATTGTCTGTTAAGGGAGCTAAACCATAGCTTCAGGCTATGCAAGCTGAGTTGATTTCTTTGGATAAAGAACAAAACATGGAAGCTGGTGAAACAAACAGCAGTCCATGGAACTCATTGTTATCAGATAGATTTTTTAAAATGAAAACTAACCAAATTGAAAAGGTTACATGAAAAATAGCAAGATTGGTTGCTTGTGATTTTTGCTCAAGTTTCAAAGGAGTAGGATAATCATGAGATGAGTGCAACAACAATTTGCTTTGGAAACAGTTAGACTGATGTTTAAGAATGTGAAGATGTAAGAATATTTCACAGTGGAAATATTGGAACATAAGCATTTTAAATGAGAGGAAGTCTTTGGAAAACTGTCTGAGATTTTCTGTAGGAAAACTAGAATCAGCTGGAGGCTGGAATTCTGTTTGAACTCAAACATTGTTGAATTGAGATTTGCACAGAGAGGCAGATCAATGTTTGTTTGTTTGTTAAACAGAAGGAACAGGGACATAGACTGTATGTACTTTGTTTAGTTGGATGATCTATTGTTTTTTCTGGACAGATAAAAGCAATATGATATAATTGATCCAGGGTTTGGAATTTCATTGAATTGAAACTGCTTGGATCAACTGTTTATTTGTAAATAGAAGTTGAGGGAAAACCAAGAGGGCAGTATCTTACTGCAACAAACCAGAGAAATATCATGGATGTGATTGAGAATTTTGGAGATAGTTAACTCAGTGCGAGACTCCAAATAGTTGAGGATTTTCAAGCACATGCTGACGGAAAAGCAGTTTGAATGCTACACAGAAGCATTGGGCTGTTGAGCTTTACTGTACAAGCAACAAGGCCAGATATTGCTGTCAGTGTAATGGGCAGACTGTTAGACCAACAGGACATGCTTGGAGAGCTCTGAAAAGGAGTTGAGTGTTATCTGGAGGGAACATCACACTTCAGACTAAGAGTTACAAGTCAGAGCACAGGTGGCTTACAGATTCACAGAAAGGCCAGTTGTGGTTGTGATAGTAAGAACAACAAGAACACACCTGAAGTTTGTTATTTTTATAACCATACTTTGATTGATTTTGTTAGAAACAATCATCTAAAAGTTAGAGTTCAACTAAAATTGAACTGAATGCATTGTATTATGTATTGTGCTATTATGCTATTGTAAAGCTTGAATAGTTATTGCATTTGTTTAAATAGTTTAAATTGTTAAAAAATGTTTAAATGATGCTGGGATTGATGTGAAAAACCTATTACAGTTTTTTCAGGAAACCAAGGCAGGATTGCTATGCTGCAGGCAAATAGTAATACACAACGTTTTGGGTTTGCAAATAAAACTGTGTCATAAGGAGGGATACATCAGAAGTGATTTGATGGTGGTTCAAATTTCTGGCAGGTAAAGTCATTCCTGCAGAAGTTTTTTTATCAAAGTCCATAGATGAAAGAACAGCATCAGATGTCAACAAAGCTGTTGCTGTTGTATGAGGTAAATAACCACGTTCTGCGCAAATGCAAAAGCAGGGGGATGTTGGGTTTTGCATAGGCAGAACGAGATTACCACCTGACATCGGGATTATCACCTGACCTGGTGGGTGTTTCTTGAGTTCAAGTACACAAGGCTTTTGGTCACGAGCCTTAGTCTCGAGGTGATATGACTCAGCAACCTTGACAAGTTTGGGATCAACATGTTGATGAATAGGTTATACAACTGGGGTGAGTAATATCCTATTTATAGGTGGTATAAAGCTAGCACACTTGCTGATAGCTTCATTCCGTCATTCCGTCACTCTCTCTTCTCCTTGCTGTTGCTCGTCTCGTCTCGACATGTCTATTGTTCTGGACTTCACTTCATCTAGCCTTACCACTGGGGTATTGGTTTTGAGTCTGCAATGATGTAGTGAGTAGAGATGCATTGCTTGCCTTAATCCCATGTAATTGGGTCTTACAAATAAACTCTTTAATCTTTATTAACTGCTGTTATCTCCTCCTTCCGCCTGCGTGACTGGGACTGAGGGTCATTGGCTAGGGGAGCTTTTGAACCCAGGTCAGTCCAGCTCTCACATCCCCCACCACCCACAGCAGGGCTGGTTCTTTACGAGCCTCTTCCCAGAGCTGGTCCAATCACAGTTGAGGCTTTAGCCCAATCCAGCCACAGCACAATCCCCAGCTCTAACACTCAGTAGCAAACGGCATTGGCAACAGTCAAATAATCAAACAAAGCAAAGCAAGCAAAGCTCAGAGAAAAAGAAAAAGGGAAGAACAAGAAGGCACTCCTGCTGCAAGGTAGTAGCAGATGAGGCACAGGGCTAGATGCTTATGCCACTATTCCCATGTTAGCGTTAAGACGATGCTGGGATCCAGGTGTTTCTCCCAGGGTTTATTCTAATGTGTAGCTGGACAAATTTTGAGCAGTTGGGGGGGAAATTGTGCAGTTGTAACTGAGTTTTTGTGCAGTTGGGAATATGGACTTTAATAAGGAACAAGGTTCACCCCAGATTTTGTAATGACTTTCACCATTACATCAGTTTTGTCAGTTCTGGTTCAGTCCACAGTGCCATTACACATCAGGGACAGTGCCAATATATCTTCAGTAAAGTTCTTGGTGCGACTGTCTCTGTCACTTTCTACAATGCACTGCATACATTCTTTGTGGGCATTTGGAGTCAAGTACTAAAAGCCCATCTCAGTCCTATGTACCAATTCTTCAATGTTATAGGAAAAAACAGATGCTAACTTATTTATTTATTTATTTATTACATTTATCAATCGCCCATCTGGCCGGTCACCCGGCCACCCTGGGCGATGTACAATTAAAATACAATAAAACACAATAAAATATAATAATTAAAACAATATAAAAAAATCTCATTAAAAACCTAACCCACCCCATATTCACAACTTACTCACAACTACTCTTGCAGGAAATTTATTTATTTATTTCTATTTATACCCCACCTTTTTTCCTGAAAGGAACCCAAGGCGGCTTACATAATCATCATCATCCTCTCCATTTTACCCTCACAACAACCCTGTGAGGTAGGTTAGGCTGAGAGTCAGTGACTGGCCCAAAGTCACCCAGTGAGTTTCATGGCCGAGCGGGGATTTGAACCAGGATCTCCCAAGTCCCAGTCCAACACTCTAACCACTACGCCGCACAGGCTCTAATGAGTACACACTGAGAGTCAGTTTCTTTGCATCTCCATAAGTGTGCAGGAGGAGGGCGCCAACTTTGCTAGTTTTTCATTGGCCTTGGATATTGGCCTTGGTTTCCACAGGTGTCAAGGCTGACAGTTGGAGCACTTTAATGCTTTCACTGTGATAGGATTGTCCCAGATGCTTCTGAATTGTCTCATTCCTGTAAATACTCCCACATTCTTTTGCAATGGGGGGGGGGCATTTGAGTACTCTTTGAAAACAATTTTACTATGTTGGGAAACTTAAAACGTGCTCTACACCTAACATAGTGCTGGCCATTTTGATGAAAATGTTCAAAGATGTTGTCTTTTGGATTGTGCTTGATTAATTTGGAAGCTGGTTTCATAACACCCTTATGACCTGCCACTCCGCCAGACATGGTTGGCTTAGACATAGTGTTTTCAGCATCTCTAACATTATTGTGAACTTCCCCAGTTTTCTCCTGATTGTTGGCAGAGTCGGGAGCATTTGAGAGTATTGCCGGTGCAGCAGGAGGTAGTGTATTGGTATCAGCAAACACTAGAGGTTCATCAGCAGGCCCAGATGAGAGCTTAGCTGTGAATGATATGTCAGCAGGTGGTGCATCAGGTATGTCCGCTACTAAAGCCGCTGTAGGTGGTGGTGCTTTGTTGGACAATACAAGTCAACATTGCAGAGAGCCTGGTTTTGCACCAGCAGTCTTGCGGTGACATTTTTTTCATTCTAGTACAACTGATTTACCAAAATGAATTTTTAGGCAGGAAGGATATACAAGGGATTAACAATGGACTGACCACATGGGTTAAAAGAAAGCCGAATAACCATTTTTCCTTCTGTCTAAAATGGACACAGACTTTGTGCTTGTCCTAGCCAGCAAGAAACTCTTTCCAAAGGCAATGTGGTTTAGTGAAGGCTGGGCTCCACTCTAGCAAAGCAACCTGTACTCCAGCTACTGTCTCCAGCAGCTGCAGTTCTCCTCAGCAGCCCTTGAAATGACTTCTTCCTTCTCAGCCCTTCAGCAAAACGTAGCCTGGGTAACAGCATCCTCTCTGGTCCCTTTCAGCAGACAGCTCAACACAGGACGGGCCAAGTCTACTTCCAGCTCTTTGTGTAGACAGACTCCTTGTCCCCTTCCTCCAACTCCTACTCTTCTATCTTCCCTCAGTTACAACAGCAGCTACAGTACAGGACACACATTTCTACTGTGTCATATTCTAAACCACAGGGTCCTTTGGGGTCTTGTTGTTCCTGTTTGTCAGTATTAGTCCTTCACCCTTCTAGAGAACTGTAGAATCCTTGAAGAACACTCATGACTGGACTTCCATAAGGTTCAGTTCAGCAGCACAGACTTTTCAGGAGGCAACATCTCTCAGAAAAACTCCCAGACTGAGACAAGGCCTCAGCTCAGCCCAGCAGACTGCCAGCAGGGATGGGGACTCGGACTCCAGGACTCGACTCGTGAGTCGAACTGAGTCCCCCCTCTGACTCGAGTCAGACTTGAGTCCCAATATTTTTAATGGGACTCGAGACTCAACTCGGGACTCGAGACCAAGGACTCGTGTTCCAAAATCATGTTCCTCAAATGCAACATGGATAGGCTTTAGGAAGTACAGCAAGTTTATTTTTTAAAATCATTTTCCTAAAACGCAATCTTTCAGACATTTTGGGTTTGGCTGCCTCTGCCTGCCTGTTTGGGGTTCCCTGCCTCCTCTGCCTGCCTGGTTATTTTGGGTTTGTCTGCCTGGTCTGTTCTTGCCAAAATCAGTGGCAGAGTTTTGAAATAAAAAGGCACACTTGTTGTGCCTAGAATTTATTTAAGCCACACATCTGAAGTAGCCTTATTTTGTTGGGAAAAACCCCCATTGATTTTAATAGGGACTCGGGGAGTCATGTTTGGGAGTGACTCATGACTCGTGAGTCACCATTTTGGACCAAGGACTCGGACTCGAGACTCGGGTCCAAGGACTCGGGACTCGACTCGTGACTCGAGACCAAGGACTCTTCAACATCCCTGGTGCCAGGCCTTACAGACTGATCATAGCCAAAGAGCAGAAGACATTCAGAAACAATTAAGGCTAGTTTGTTAAGTTCCTGGCTTCTAAAAGGTTCTCCACCCATTCCTGGTGGATTTATTCCAAAATGTTCTACCATGTAACATGAAAATTAGATCTCTTTGTGTTAAAGCCAGACCCAATCTTCCTGTTGCACCAATTGCTCCCAAGCCCTTACAACAGATTTGCAGGTTCAGGGTAGCTATGCAGTTTTTGAGCTGCCATTTTGTGAGGAGCCTGTATTCTGTGACAGCTTTAGAACCTGTTCTCTCTAGTATACCATACAGAACCTTCAACGTATTTTTCAGGACAACCACCATCCTGTGAAAGGATAAATTGTAGTCACCAGAATTATAATCAGAGGAGGGGGTTCTCAGATCCTCAGTTATACTTTGGGGGGGGGGGGTCTCAGTCCTCAACTATAGTTTAGGGAGGGAAGATAATCTCACCCATTCTTTGCAAGGCATCTTCATTTTCCCTTTTCGTATTATCCTATTCTTCCTTTCTTCTTTCCCCCCCTTCTTTCCTTCCTGCCTCTTTCTCTTAATTTCTCTAATCATTTTCATTTACTCTTCCCTCTTTCATATTTTTTTTTCCATCAGAAAAAAATTGGGAGGTGCTCACACATTGGGGATGGGGGCTGCACCGGTTTTTTGTGCAGTTGAAAAGAATGCTTAGAATAAACCCTGGTTTCTCCTCTAAGATGTAGTTCTTCCCCTGTGTTCAGAATTATTGCCAATGTCTCACCATCTTTAATGTGACCAGAAAGAGGTTTTGTTTTGTTTTTTGTGATTTTAAAAATTAGCATTATGCTTTTATAGCTGATTTCATATAGGTAATATTCCACTAATATTTTAATTTTTAAAAATATATAGCCAGAAAACATTTTAGTGCCAATTAAGATAGATTTTTTTTTTAATGGGGTGATAAAATGGCAACCATTACAATAGTGCATGCATGCTGAACTGTGATAGGTTCACCAGCCCACCTCAAAATCCTGTCCTCCTAAATTTGGAAAATGGAAGAGAAGCACTAAGGGTGTCTACGTCAGTGGAGATGGTGCTATTCAAGTGTTCTTCAGAAAAAGATGGACTTTTTGCAGTCTGAGAAAAGCCAGGAGAACCCCAGGTAAAATACAGGATGACAATCATTGGATGACAATGGTGTGTGCTTGCCCCCATAAAAAGTGAGTGAGTGAAGCATGGAAATTTAACACCTAGGTGCAAACACCGTAAGTTTTATTTGGTGACCTTGCTATCAGGTACAGGAGTGTTCCTACATGAAAGCTCCATCATACCTTAATATTGAACAGTGTCCAACTCCTGCTCAAACATTTGCTTTTAATTCTGCTCTGGAGTAATTATCTGATGGGCTTCACACTTACATCAATCTTGATAAGAGCCGTCCAAAAGTTAGCATGCCACATCCTGCATGCCAGCCTGTGTCCTAACAAACAAGTCACCTGTCCCCTAAGGCACACAATGCCCCCCACATCCCCTGCTAGATTGTATAAATAGAGTAACTGGAATGTGACATCCCCAAAGTCCAGAGTCAATGCGCACGGAGCTTCCATGGATCCCAAGGTGAGCTGTCTCCAGGAATGGACAACTCTCTATGAGCTGTTACTGCTATCTGTTCGGGGGGGGGGTCTTGTTTTTGGGTGAAAACTGGGTGCATTTACCAGAAACTGTGGGTTGTGTTTATTGTCACATGGTTGACTGCTTCTTCTTATGCCTCCGGAAAATCCTGCAAATTACTTGGGAAGATAGGCGAACAAATGTCAGTGTACTGGAAGAAGCAAAGACTACTAGCATTGAAAAAATGATCCTTCAACGCCAACTTCAGTGGACCGGTCATGTTGTTCGAATGCCTGACTGCCGTCTCCCAAAGCAGTTACTTTACTCCCAACTCAAGGATGGAAAGCGGAATATCGGTGGTCAATATAAAAGGTTTAAAGATGTTCATAAGGCTAATCTAAAAAAATGCAATATAAACATCGAAAACTGGGAAGCTCTGGCCCATGAACGATCTAAATGGAGGTTGGCCTTTCACAAAGGTTCCATGGACTTTGAAGAAGCCCGAGTGCAAGGTGAAAGGGAGAAACGTGCTAAGCGAAAAGCACGTCAAATGAATCCTTTACAGGACCATCTTCTATCTGGTAACCTGTGTCCTCACTGTGGGAAGCTGTGTGGATCTAGAATTGGCCTCCACAGTCACTTACGGACCCATCGCTAGAGTCTACACAATCTTCTTTAGAATTTCCTCCTTTTATCCCGGAAGACAATCTTACTCGGTCACGAGTGATCGCCTGATGATGATTACTCTTATGACATTTCTCTTCAGAGTACACAGTAACCTAATACAGGAGGCTAGGCTAGGACTGAGTGCTTTGCTGAAGATAAACCAAACCAGAGCAGAGTAGGATTTGAATCTGGGTCTTCCCAGGATCAGATTCAGTGGAGCCATCAGTGCAGAACTTGGGGGCAGACTCAGCAGAATGAGTAGGAGGACCCCCAAACACAGCAGGGCTGGCTTTCCAAATTTTAAAGTGATACAAATTTGCATCTAAAGAGGGGGCTCCCATAAGACCATTAAGTGCAGAGGCTAAAATTACTGAAGTGCACCACTGGTCGGATTCCTTGAACTGGAAAGAAATGAAAAACAGGCTGCCTCATCTATGCAGGCCCCAAACCACTGGTCAATTTGCTATGATCCGTGATAACAAAAAGAACATAAAAAGTGCCATGCTGAATCAGATCAAAAGCCTATCTAGTCCAGCATGCTATTCCCACAGTGGCTGACCAGATGCCTCTGGGAAGTACACAAGTAGGATCATACTGCCTCTGATACTGGAGGTAGCATATAACCATCATGACTAGTAACCATGATAGCGCCTTACCCTCTATGAATTCTTCCTGTGCCCTTTTAAAGCCATCCAAACTGGTAGCCATCACTGCATCTTGTGGTTGTGAATTCCAAAGTTTAACTATGCACTGTGTCAAGAAGGACTTCCTTCTGTCTGTCCTGAATCTCCTGCCATTCAGCTTCATGGGATGACTTTGGGTTCTTCTAGTATTATGAGGGGTAGAAAAACATCTATTCTACCATTTTAGCATGTTTCTGAACTGAGAGGTGTGTGCAGAAAGAGATTCGGGCAGTGCTGGGAGCAGGCCAAATCCCTGGCTTTGTGTGGCACACAGAATGCCCGGGGCACCATGCTCCATGTGAAGTGACTTGATTGGCATTGGGAAGAGCAGCCGCTATTCCTGGTGCCTGCCCTGTCCCTCACCACCCACAAATCCAGTTATCTCCAATCTGAGACTGGAAATAACAGCAGGGATTCCCCAGCGCGCCACTCCCACTCCCACTGAGGTGCAGTGCCCTGGGGGTTCCAGGTGCCATGGGAAGCCCAGGGACTCCGCCGGCTCCTAGCACTGGCCCAATCCGTTTCTTCTTCATGCCTCTCCCAGAACAGAGAAACACTAAAATGGTCAGAAGGGCAGGCTGATGACATCAGTGGCCATCCAGCTCACAAAGGGCTTGGTGGGTAGCAATTCGGGCTGCAACCCAAATAAAGTTTGCACCCCTGCACTAACTGTTGATGGGTGTCTTCAAGGACCCTTGTTGCTGTCCCTTCTTGTGGTTCTTTATATTTAGACCAAACCGCCCTTCAAATAGGCTCTACTGAATAGAGTGTGTCTTCAAATAGAGGACTGTCAAGTAAAATTCTGTAAAGTTGAATACAGGGCAACCTTGGAGTTTCAACTTCCAGCTAGCTGCAGCACACTCAGAGAGTAGACAAAACTAGGCCTCAAAACGAGGAAGTGAATCCTTAAAGTGAGAGCAGCAATTTTATTGTAACAAAACTATTCTGGATACTATAAGAACAAAGGAAGAGCCATGCCAGATCAGACTAAGGGTCCATCTAGTCCAGCATTCTGTTCACACAGTGGTCGACCAGGTACCCACAGGATCCCACAAGCAGGATACGAGTGCAACAGCACCCTCCTGCCCATGTTCCCCAGCAACTGGTGCACATACAGGGCCGGATTAAGAGCATTATGGGCCTGGTGCTGAGGATTTTGGTGGGCCTTTTTATGGAAATAAATAAAATGAAGACGCAATTTTATATTAAAACAAATTAAATATTTTAATTAAATAAATATATTAAAGTGCCAAAACAGAAACATATTGAAAATATTTCTTTTTTTGTAAACAATAAGCTTGTTAACTCAATAAAACCTGATGGAAGTGGGCAGTGACTGTGAAAGCTTATGTCAGAATGAATGTGTTGGTCTTTAGGGTACCACAAGACTCTCTTGTTGTTCTTGCTGCAATAGACTAACACAGCCCACCCCTTCGGGAATTATGCAGACTGTTAGGCAACAATGTACACGAACCGAGCTCTTACTCAGCTGCCCCCCCCCCCACGTGCTGTATGGAGAGAATGCTATTGACCTGCCTTACAGGGTTGATGTAAGGATTACAACAGGGGTCCTCAAACTTTTTTAACAGGGGGCCAGTTCATTGTCTCTCAGACTGTTGGGGGACCGGACTATAGTTTAAAAAAAAAAAAAAAAAGAACGAATGGATCAAGTAAAAAAAAAGGACCTGGGTCATTTTTTTTCATTTGATAGGGGTGATTTTTTTTTTCTTAAATGGAAAGTTATTATAAATTAATTATAATGTTAACAAGTGATTAAATGGAGGATGGAATGTTATTTTGATGGCAAATGTGGGTAGAAATTAATGATTTATTTATTTATTTATTCCATTTATACCCCGCTCTTCAGCCAGAAAAGGCTCTCAGAGCGGTTTACAGAGATTACCGGTAATAAGACATTCCCTACCCTCAGGCTCACAATCTAAAAGACGTGACACAAAAGGAAAAGGGATTGGGGGGGAGGAGGAAGAATGCCAAACATTATATTGGTGCCTGAGTTTGGCATTCTTCCTCCTCCCTCCCAATCCCTTTTCCTTTTGTGTCATGTCTTTTAGATTGTGAGCCTGAGGGCAGGGAATGTCTTATTATTAATCTGTGTAAGCCGCTCTGAGAGCCTTTTCTGGCTGAAGAGCGGGGTATAAATGCAATAAATAAATAAATAAATAAGTGATTAAATGGAGGATGGAATTTTATTTCGATGGCAAAAGTGGGTTTAAAAAATAAGAATGTACTACCTTTTTTGCTGTCTAAAATTGAAATACATTATAAAAGGCTACATACAAATTATAAGCGTGTTTTGCTTTTGTCTGGCTGCTCTGTGTGTGTGAGTGCTTTGTGTGGGGTAAACTGAAATACATTATAAAAGAGTCACTGACTCTCAGCCTAACCTACCTCACAGGGTTGTTGTGAGGATAAAACAGAGAGGAGGAGGATTATTATGTAAGCCACCTTGGGTTCCTTGCAGGAAGAAAGGCGGGGTATAAATATAATAAATAAATAAATAAATATGAAGGGGGAGGTAGACACACAAAATGTATGGCAATGGGGACAACGGAAAAAAGCCAAACTGATTTTCAAATAGAAAAAAGAGCATAAAACCAAACCCTTTTTTTGTGCTAATGCAGATTCAACACAGGACTCATTTTTAATACAGCAGAAGTTGAAGGAGTAGATAATTTACTCCTACAAACACTGTGCTGCAGGCTAAATACAGCTAAGTTTCTTCTGGTACTGCACACAGTTTCTTCTGGAACTATATAGAAAGTTCACATTTAGAAAGCTCCTCCAACTTTGGTGCGAAACAGAAAGAAATCCCTATGTCAGCCTCCCCCAACCTGGTGCTCCCCAGATGGGTTGGGCTGCAACTTCCATCATTCCCAACCAGCATCACCATGCTGGCTGAGAATGATGGGAACCGCAGTCCAACCCATCTGACCATCTGAAGGACTAGGTTAGGGAAGGTTGCTGTAAGTACACACATGACCAAACTGCTGGTGGTAGAGCGCTCTCATCTATCATCCTACCAAGCAGCCAGGAGGGTTTGACCACCCTTCAGGTGCCAATGTGTGGCCAGATGGCTGTCCATAGGAGCTTGCTTGCATTCTTACAGCTGATCAGTTCCAGACCCTGCTGGTCAGGATGCTGACAAAGGCCCAGTGCCAAAAGGTGGAGGAGGAGGAATGGGAGCAAGACAGCCCAATAAACAACCGAGCTAGAGATGGACCCGCCAGCGTTCGTTTTCCTGCTCCTGACTCAAAGCTCTGGAGGATTTCCCCTGGCAAGAGCCCCGGGCAGGGTGCCTACTTTGTCCGGCAGCACGTCCAGGCAAGAAGGGAGATCTTCTTTCCAGCAGCATGTCCAGGCAGGGAAAGCCCCCTCTCTTCCCGGGGCCCCGGGGAGCTGCCACTGCCAGTCCAATGGTGGGCTTCAGCAGGGGCAGGCAAGCCAGGGCTTTAAACTACCGCCTCCACAGGATGCTGGGAGCTGTAGTCCCTTAGAACAGCCTCCCCCAACCCGGTGCCCTCCAGTTGGGTTGGGCCGTAGCTTCTGGGCTGCTTGGGGATGATGGGGGTTACAGTCCCACGCAGCCGAGGGGCACCAGGTCGGGGAAGGCCGGACCAGGAGGTCCCCGAAGGCCTCGACCTCCCTCGGCCGCCGCAGGAACGCCGCCCCGGGCCAGGACCTGAAAGGCCAGCCCCTTCCCACCGCTCGACGGAGGAGCTGCGAGGCCTCTACCCGGCGGCCCCATGGCAAGGCGGAGGCAGCGTGTGGTTCAGGACTCGGCTCGGCCGGCCAAGCGGGCCGCTAGGTGCCTCTGCACGCCCTGGGCCTGAGCGCGGTGGCCGCCGCACAGGGCGTGTGGGTGGGCAGCACGGGCGATGCGGGCACCGGCGCGGCCTCTCCTGGGGCCGCCTGCAGCCCGTCCCGCTGCTTGGGGGAGCAGCGCGCATATCTACTTAATTCTGGGCGGGCGTGGGGCCAGGGCCGGGCGCGGGCACGCCGGGGAGACGATGCTTCCCTCCCTCCCTCCTTCCTACCTGGAGGCCCGGAGGGGTCTCGTGGCCTGATCATCGGCCTTGCGTAGCGCACAGGCGGCACAGCTCCCGGGCCAGCGGCGAGAAGAGGTGAGGCGATTCCAGCAGCCGGAGAGGGGAGGAGGTGCCTCGAGGAAGGGGCATCGTCGTCCGGTGGCGGGGGAGAGGCGAGGAATCGCGGGATCGTTTTTGCGCCCCCTTAGCCATGCGCCCTAGGCAGCCGCCTTGTCACGCCGTGCGTCCCTATTGGTGGGCCTGTTTTTTGGGAGGGGCCTGGAGCTGCCGCTCCAATAGCCCCTATCTTAATCCGGCCCTGTGCACATAGGCATACTGCCTCTGATACTGGAGGTAGCATATAGCCAATCAGGACTAGTAGCCATTGACAAAATGCTCTCCTGCCTTTTGTTACAGATGCATCCGTTTCTCTGCACTCTGTTCGTGCCCCTGATCATTGCTGAGCAATCGACCAATAAACTGAATAATACCACCTTCACGTCCGTGGTCCTGAACAGAACAGAGGAAAAGTTCCCTCCAGTGATAGGTGATGGCTTTCACTTCCTCAGAAAGTACAACCGGCTCACCCCCTCCAAGTCATTTTAAAGCTGCCCTTTGGTATCATGTGGAATGGAACCCTGAGCTACCTTAGGCAGTGGTTGGCAGCTGATAACCAGTAGGCCAAATCCTGCCTGCAGCTAATCAAAACCTAGCCCACTACTTATCTTTTATTCCCACATCCAGGGCTTTCTAAAAGTTTCCAGCTAGGCCGCTTGCAGTGCTGAAGAAGCAAGCTGTGATGCTATAATACTTTTTCTTTAAAGTAGCATTATGGCTTGATAGTGGTACGGTGCTATAACCCTATGATGCTATTTTTATTTTATTTTTTAATCATTTAAAGAAAGGCCTTAACAATCACTGCCATTAACTACCTTGCTAAAATGGCATGACTGGTGAAGAGGTTTTCTTCATCTTTTTTTTTTTTTTAAGAGTACCGTATATTATAGGTGTATAACACTCTTTCACTATTTGACAGAACAATCCAATGCAGGTTGACAAAAAAAAGTCCTACAACCCCCCAGCATTCCAAATGCTGGGAACTGAAGGAGTTCTTCCTGTCTAAACTGGCATAGGATTGCACCCTTATTTTATTTTTAAGCTGGAAAAGTGCTTTTAGCTCTATTTAAAAGATCATTAAAAAAAAAAATGTAATGGGTGATAAACATGATGCCCAGTGCAAAGGGCTGCTAGTACTAACAATTCAGTGGCCTTGCGCAGCAAGTCCATCTTTTCTTTTCTTTTCTTAATGAATTTTCTGTGGTGAGGAAAGTGGTGGGAAAACACAGGAGGGTTATGAATGGAAGATGACAGAATCTGCCAGCCTCCCCCCTCCCCCCAAATGCCATCAATCTGGCAGAGTGCGGGTGCCATAGCAGCCTCATCTGAAAGCTATACCAAATGTGTGGAGCTATGATGGGTCCCCAGAAGGCAAACCCATGTGGCTAAAAGAAAAGCAGCATGCCCAAAAACTAAATAAAAGGCAGAGCTGGGGTGTGAGCTCCAAAGCACAAAACCACTCTCTTGAACCAACAGTTCTCTGCTACAGAACCCACTGAACAGAAAGCAAATTGATAAAGCTGAGAGGCAAGTAATTTTTAACCCATTTTTTTAAACATCCATTCCATTACTCATTTTCCTTGGCTGGCATGCTTCCCAGCTGGGATTAAACCATGGAGTATCTCCACAAGCTTTATGGAGATGTTCAGCCACCCTCTCCTCACCAGAAGCCCTCATCTGAAAACTGCCTTAATGACTTAATACCTAATGGTCACTAGGGCCGCCTGCTTTCCTAAAGAGAAATTTCAGTTGTCAGAATATTTCTCTTTAAAAGGAGCTACACAACAGGCCTGTGGCTCAGCTTGTCTGAGCGTGGAAAGCTAAGCAGGGTCAGGCCTGGTTATTACTCAGACGGAAGACCCCTCCTCCTCTAGTTTCCTGCATTGAGCAAGGGGTTGGATTCGATGGCCTTGTAGGCTCCTTCCAACCCTATCTATGAATCTATGAATCATATCTTGACAGAATAACATCGTTTTCATACACTGAGCTTTCTATGCAGCTTGCTCCTTACTATTCCTTGCAGTCTTCTGGTCTATTCTCCTTTCCACACAGTGACTGGGTTCACACGACATGCTAAGCCTCTGTGGTTATTAAGCCACAGAGTGGCATAGCATCTCATCCGAACCCAGACAACACACCAAGCTATGGTCAAGCCCTAAAAGAAAAGAGCCCCTTGGCAAGAGTGGCCGAATGGCCTGCCGGTCTAGCCAAGCGGCTACCTGGCGGCCACCATTGCCAGCCACCCCCAAAGTGCCCACGCGGCACTTGGGGAGAGCTGGCAAAGGCTCCACCTTCCTGCAGCCACCGTGAGCCATTTCGGGCTCACCGCAGCTTGTCTTTTTTTTTAAAAAAAAAAAGATTGTAAAAGGCAGCTGTCAAGCCGCCTTTCCCGATCCCCACTTTTGGCAGCCGTGAGCTGTCCACCCACCCCAGGAGCCCCAGTGGTACCTTGGAGTGGCTGCCCATGCTCACCCCCCTTTTTAAAAAAAGGCAGCCCAGGGGCACATGAGCAGCCCCCCCAAAACCCCAAAGATTCTGCTGCTAAGCATGCTTCACACACACATTTCTTTTTCAAGCACCTGCAAAGTATGCTTTGCAAGGTGCTACACTGTTCAAATTTGGCATGGGCACTTGGGGGAAGAGTCGAAGTGTCAACTAGCAGCGGAATCTTCAGGGGTTCGGGGAGGTGCTCATGTGCCCCTGGGCCGCCCTCTCTGTGCCCTCACCAGGGGCGCACACAAGCACCCCACAAAAAATACTTGAGAGTCCTGCTGAAAAGCATGTTTTGGGGGCCACCCAACATGTCCTGCCCCCTTCCTAGCAGGATCCTTTGGTGGGGGGTGCGTGGAAGCTCTGACAGTCCCCTCAGTTTTGCCATTTACCCTGAGACAATAGCACCTCAGGGAGGGGCAAAACCATGGGGGGGAACCCACGGGGGGGGCATGCGAGGGAATCCCATCCAATTTGAAACTTCCCCCACTGCTAGCAGCAGGGGGACACTTTCAAAACTGGGGGGAGATCTGGGACACCACACCTCCCCCAAAGAAACCAGGGGATCGTGCTGCCAAATGGGGTAAAGAGCCCCTTTCCGCACAGCACGATCTCCCTGGCGAGGTTTGCCTTTGCAATCATCTGTGGGGCACTGGGGAATTTAAGCCACAGTGTGTGGCTTAAATTCCCAAGGGGTTTCCCATGTTGTGTAAACCTGCCTATATAGACTTTTTGCTTATGTCATCCCCAGCTGGGGGGGGGAGAAGAGGCATCCCCCTTCCAGATATTTCCTTAGCTATTGTTAAGTCCAACTATTCATAGCAATCAGCATATAAATTCCCCTAACAAAAGACAGTGGGAGAAGGAGGGGGGGGCATTGAGGTAATCTCCAGCAGTCCTACTGGTTCAACCACATGCCCAGACACCAATCTTGCAGACATGAATTACCTACAAAATTGGAAGGGAATCCAGGAGGCTATTTAGTGTCCTGGATTTAGAGAGCCAGTGTGGCGTAGTGGTGAGTGTTGGACTGGGACTCGGGAGATCCTTGTTCTAGTCCCCGCTCAGCCATGAAGCTCACTGGGTGACTTTGGGCCAGTCACTGACTCTCATCCTAACCTACCTCACAGGGTTGTTGTGAGGAAAAAATGGAGAGGAGGAGGAGGATCATGTAAGCCGTCTTGGGTTCCTTGCAGGAAAAAAAGGCGGGGTATAAATATAATAAATAAATAAATAAAAATAGGCCAAACCCCATTCCCCTAACAGAGGAATGGGGAATGTTCGGCCCTGCAACTCCCATCATCCCTCCCAATGGGCTATGCTGACTAGGGCTGATTGGAGTTGCAGTCTGGCAACATCTAGAGGGTCACACACGTTCCCCACCCCCACCATAACAGTATTCTTGACTGATGGTATACATTCTGTAGCACAAGTATGTACTATTGCTTCAGTTTCAAAGTGAGCCTTCTTCAATATTGTTGTGGAGTTATTTCTTCTAATGCAGGGTGGGCAGAAGGCAGATTGCCAAATGATTGGACTTCAACTCCTATAGGCCCCTGAAAGCATGGCCAATGGTCAGGAATGCTGGGAGTTGAAGTCCAAAACATCTGGAGATCTAACTTCTGCCCACCCTGTTTTAGTGCCCACGGACACCACCATCAGTTGAAACAGCATCATCATAACCTTCTATTTTCTGAGCACCATAGACTTCATAGATCATAGAGTTGGAAGGGGCCTATACAAGGCCATCGAGTCCAACCCCCTGCTCAATGCAGGAAACTAGAGGAGGGGTCTCCCATCCAAGTAATAACCAGGCCTGACCCTGCTTAGCTTTCCACGCTCAGACAAGCTGAGCCAGCGTAAGCCACAAGCCAGGAGCTTGAGTTTCAAGCCAGGAGCTTGAGTTTCAATGAGACCTGCCTGGTTTTGGTTAATATGGTTGTGGGGGGGAGTTGTCATTGTTGTGTTACTGCTCTTCCTTTTCTACCACTGATTCTCAAGTCATTTTTTCTTTTCTCTGTCAATTTCTTGTTTCAGTCTCAAACCTGCAAGATGAGCACACTGAAGTTTTAGACAGTGAAACCCTGAAATGGGTTAAATTCTCAGGATATAGCCCCATTGGAGTTGTGGCCATCTGGAATAATTATGCTAGTAAATATGAATATCCCTGCACTGTACCAAACTGCCATTCCGGATACTACAATCCAAGCCGTGGTGCATCCTGTTTCTACCCTTATGATGGTTATGAACTAAAGGCCTCCGAATTCTGGCTTTTGGTGAATGAGAAAAAACTAGAATTGTTGGAATGGCACGGTGGTTCGAATGGTAGCATTCCACCCCATTCAGTAAATGCCTGTGAAGACAAAAAGATCTACATAGGGAAAAACAAGTTTGGCGTGGGGAAGGTACAGTTAACGAGGCTTTCTACATAGGAATGAATGGTCATGAATACAAGTATAAAACTTATGTCCTGACTATGAATAAAGATTTTAGCTCTGAGTATCCTTGATGTTAACTACAGGATGGAGGAGGGGACATACCAAGGTCAGCCCAAGACCTTAGCCTCCAGCAGAATCATCAACACTGAATGTCAGCTAATGAAGAAGATCACCACTTTATCAACGATAGTAACTTCGGAAACTCACTGGGATTTTATCAATCTCCTCGCTCTGCCTGTGCCCACTGAAATGACAGTGGGGGTGCCTAATGTCTTTAATATGGAATGGTATATAGCTACAAAGATTACTGTTAAGATGAGATATAGTTCTGATCATTTGGTTATGGCTACACTTCCAAAAGGAAGTCCACAGCCCTCATAAGAAGCGTTGGGTAAGCAAGGGTTCAAGAGAAAAGAAGCAGCCTGCCCACCTCCCCAGCAGGGCAGAAGGCAAAAGGTCATGACTGAAGGCTTGAATGGAAGAGTGAGTGAAGCCTAGAGGCATGCATAGGCAAATGAGTGGCAGGCTTGCATTGATTAAGACCTGAATATTGCATATCGCCTAAAACACAGGAAGATTTCTCCTGAAAAGATATGGCTCCCCCCCCCCCCCTGGGCGAATACCACCAGAAGCTTACTCCAAAGACAGTCCCATCAGCAAGAAGACCCAAACCTTTGTACACCCATCAAGAGCTATCAAAATACAAAGAGTAAGGTCGTTAGCAGGGTTGGAAGACATGGGTGGGGCAAAGACCACCCCCACTGCTCTCATTCCCTCCAAAAAGGCTGGAAAGAGACTATAAGAACTAAGAGGTTTTAGCAAGGTGGGTCGGGAGAAAGAGCTGAGGGGGTCACCTTGGAACGTGGTGGACTGCAGGGCTACAGCTGGAACCTCATCACAACAGACAGGTAGTAGCTGGGACTTTGCTTTTCTATCCTTCTAGGCGGGAATCCCCCCCCCTTTTTTCCTATTCAGGCTTGTCAGGGCAAAAGGGACTCTTTCTCCTCTCCAGAATACAGGGTGTGTTTGAACCATAGCGTAAGGATATTTTGCTGCCTGACATCACTAGGTTTGCTTTACCAACAAGTAAGACGCTGTACCTACTCTGTATTCTTCAATAAAACCACCCTTTTGTTTCTAGAGTCTCTGTGTGTGTGTAGGTTTGTTTAAGTATAAAGGGAGCAAAGCGCACACTTTCCACCCCAGCAGCGCAGGTTTTACCCCAGCCAAAGATCCTAAACCTTTCGTAAGAGTGTGGGGTTAGAGGGAATCTAGCGCCCAGAATTATCTGTCGTAACATTACCTTCATCTGGAATCAGGATGTTACATACAGCGAATCCATCAGGTACACCCAATCGCTTGAGGTTGATGTCCTGCCCCACCACATGTGCGAAGTGGTACTGGAAGGCACAGAGATGAAAGCTGATATTCCCTACACTGCCACTGTGATTCGCACCTATAAAAATGGAGTGAGGAGAACAGCCTCTGTGTCTGGGATCAGCCACAGTGCAACTGTAAAGGGCGTTGCCATCAGCGTCAAGCAGTGTGGATCCCTCCCAGATCCACCCCCATGTGAGACACGTCGTATGAATGGCTCTTATTCCAAGAATAGTAGCCATATAAGCATGTGACGGAGGAGGAGGAGGAGGAGGAGGAGGAGGAGGAGGAGGAGGAGGAGGAGGAGGAGGAGGAGGGCAATTGTGGCATCTTAGAGACCAATGGGAACTGTTGGCCTAAGCCAGTGTTCTCCAACCTTGGGTCCCCAGATGTTTTTGGCCTACAGCTCCCAGCATGCTGGGAGTTGTAGGCCAAAAACATCTGGGGACCCAAGGTTGGAGAACACTGGCCTAAGCTTTGATAAGCAAGAGACTTTGTCATCATAATTAAAAAGAGATGCACAAAGTTTTCAAAAACATGACATTTTTAAAAGTCTTTGGTCCTAAGCTTTTTTTCCACTGAAATAACCAGGACTTCAGTCAGCCAAAACTAGGCTGACGGGTACTACCCAGAGGACCTTTTCTTCTGCTGCTCCCAGATTATGGAATGGCCTGCCGGAGGAGATTCGTCAGCTCACCAGTCTTTTGGAATTTAAAAAAGCCATAAAGACTGATCTCTTCCGGCAGGCCTATCCGGCGGAATTTTAGGTTGCCTTTAAGATGTTTTTTACGATGTTTTAATGATGTTTTAATGATGTTGTTTATGATGTTTTTTAATATGTTTTAAGATGTTTTAATAGTATGTATTGTGTATTTTATATTTTTGTTGTTCCCCGCCTCGATCTAGACGGAGAGGCGGGTAAGAAATAAAATTTATTATTATTATTATTATTGTTCCAAGGAACTATGTTTGTTTGGAATTTTGAGGCCCAGGTCCTAGATCACCTTTTGTCTTCTCAAGTCGTTTTGCTGAGGGCTTAATCTTCTCCTCTTCCTCTTCTTCCTCCTCCTCGTCTTGTCCAATAATTCTTCTATCCATTCTGGCCAATAAAAGGACTCTGATTGGCCCAGCCTGGAAGTTTTGATATCATAGCAGAATGATTTCCATTGATAGATTAATCAGCTGAAGCTTTTACTGATTAATTGGTGAGGATAAAATTGATTCAGTGTTGCAGATTAGAGCACACTGACTCTTTTCTCACGCTTTCTTTAGGCTATTTTTTCTTGTGGTGTTTGTATCATAGAGAACAAAAACATAGAATAAAGGTAGTCTTTTCTTCAAAAAATGAATGGTAGCATTTGTTTATTAAATGCCTTGATTATCTTATATTTTCTTCAATATCTCAAAAATGTCTATATTGAGCTTTTGATAAGTTACAAATATCTATATAAATAAAAATGTAAATGTTCGTTTGTTCAAAATCTTAAATCTCTGAAAGTTCTTCACCAATTGCTTTGAAATTTTGACACAACGTTGCATTCGAATACGTGCGTGTTTTTATATACCTACTATTACTATTATATAGATGTCACACCTGTGACAGGTAAAAACATGCTTTTTAAAAAAAACAGTGCCATTTGTTGGACGTAAAAGCAACACACGCTATACTAAATATTAGTGCCTACGTATTACACATGGAATGCGAGTAGAAAATCATTTGAACGACGCAAACGAGGAGAGCGAGTCGACGGACAACCTGGCATATTCAAAGGAACTATGATAGGCAGACTGTACACTGTGCATCCCAATCAAGATGAATGCTTCTTTCTTCGCATGCTGCTGGTAAATGTGCCTGGTGCAACGTCTTTCCAGCAATTGAGAATTGTCAACGGCGTTATACATGCCACTTTCCGCAGTGCATGTCAAGCTCTGAATTTATTGGAGAACGACCGACACTGGGATGTATGCATTAATGACGCATGCAACACATCACATCCAAATCAAATTCGTGCATTGTTTGCAATCATATTGACCGCCTGCTCTCCTTCATCTCCAACAGAGTTATGGGAGAAATATAAATCGCAAATGGCTGAAGATATTTTCCGTCGAATACGCAAGGAAAATTCAAATACGAACATGGATTTCACAGCAGAAATCTACAATGAAGCGTTGATAATGATTGAAGATTTGTGCTTAGAAATTGCGAACAAACTTCTCAATCAATTGGGAATGCCATCACCGAATCGATCTGCTGCTGCTTCGTTCGACGTAGAATTGCGTCGTGAACAAAATTACAACACGGGTGATCTTTTGTCGTATGTGCAATCAAATATTCCTAAGCTAACGCTTGAGTAAGAAGGCATTTACGATCAAATAATACAAACTGTCAATAACAGGGTTGGAGAAATCTTCTTAGATGCGCCAGGAGGAACTGGTAAAACGTTCCTGTGGAGAAAGCCAACCTAAGCCCCCTGCCTGACACACACACACTCACCAAGGAGGGGGGAAGGAGACCCGGGGGGGGGGGGGAGAGAACCAGTCTCCACAGATGCCAAAGGGGACAAACATCTGCATAGAATCACCCCAGGGGGGAAGGCAGGAAGCATCCCCAGGTTTGTCAATGCTCTTGCATATCAGCCCCATCTACATAAGACTTGAATACCTCTCCAGGGCAGACGCTTCGGCACCCCTAAGAAATGGCCACTCAACACCATAGGATGGGACCATTAAGCAAGTGGCTTCAAAGGGACCCCATCCCACGGGGGGAAGGCGTCACCCCACCTGACCCAAAAGGCCGCCCCTCAGGGAGGGTGTCAACCCACCTGATCACGGAGGGAGGGGCTACCTGAAACACCAAGGTATAAAACACCCTGCACAAGGGAACTTTTCTCTGGACCTGATCAGCAATCTTGCCCATGCCTGGGGTAAGGGAACGAAGGATCAGCAACCCCGGGTAGCAGAATCCGGCGCGCTCCAGCTAGCTGGAATCACTGGCCGCTTGGGTTGACCGGACCCCCGGGAAACCAAGCTGAAATCACTCACAAGCCGCTTGGGTAGACCGGGCCTCCGCCGGGAACCCAGCCAGCCGCTTGGGTAGACCGGGCCTCCGCCGGGAACCCAGCCAGCCGCTTGGGTAGACCGGGCCTCCGCCGGGAACCCAGCCAGCCGCTTGGGTAGACCGGGCCTCCGCCGGGAACCCAGCTAGCAGCGTGCGGTTGACCAGACCTCTGCCGGGACCCGAGCTAAACTAACTAGCTGAGAGCCCTGAAATCACGTTGTCCTTGAGGCTTTTGCTTGCTACTTTGTACCGTACTGATAAGCTGTATTGCTGGCGTGGGTCTGGGTTTGTGAAGGTCATTTTGTAAATAAACTTGTTTTCTAAAAGATACTTTTGTGGCTATAAGTTATCCCTTTGTTCTGGGCTAAGGCGAGGCGCTGGGGACCTCAGAGAAGGCCCGCCCCAGCACCCGCTACCCCCTTAGCATTGAACCCGCGCAGAAGACCAGGTTGTCGGTCTTCCACTGTTCCTAATTAGATTGATTCTGGCAGCAATTCGATCCCAAAATGACATCACCTTAGCTCTTGCGTCGTCCGGAATAGCTGCGACATTGCTACCAGGTGGAAGAACTGCTCATTCCACTTTGAAATTGCCATTGAACATGCAATTCATTGAAACTCCCACGTGCAACATTTCCAAAGCATCCGGCATGGGAAAAGTATTGCAGAAATGCAAACTTATTGTTTGGGATGAATGCACAATGGCGCACAAAAAATCGCTCGAGGCTCTGGATCGATCATTGCACGATTTGCGTGGAAACATCAGACCATTTGGGAACGCATTAATATTGCTTGCAGGAGATTTCAGGCAAACATATTCCGCGATAGACACCACAGCAAACCAGACAATCTCTATATCTGCACAGACAATGGAACAACAAAAAATATTGTATACCCACAAGCATTGTGAAATTAAACATATTAGAAACGTGCGCTTTCTCTTTTCTTTCTTTTCCATTTAACCAGACTGAGCCACAGCAACGCGTGGTCGGGTACAGCTAGTATTTATATAAAATAAAAAGTAGTGGTCCTGTTCAGGGTTCAAGCCAGTCAGCCATTCCCACCTTCAAGGCTTTAAGAAGGATATAGATACATTCAAATGGATTTAGAAGAGGGCAACAAAGCTGGTCGTCAGTGGTTTGGAAAACAAGTCCTATGAGGAAAGGTTGAGGGAACTGGGTATGTATAGTCTGGAGAAGAGAAGCCTGAGGAGGGCACAACAGCACTCTTCAAATGCCCCAAAAGGCTGTCACATAGAAGAGGACAAAAACATGTTCTACTCTCCAAGAGGGCAGGACAACATCTAATGGGCTTCAGTTACAATAGAGTAGTTGAATATTTAGAGAAACGACTTAACCATAAGAGCAGTTCAATGATGGAACCAATGACCTACAGGGGTGGTGGACTATCCTTTGCTGGAGGTCTGTTGGGGGATGTTCTAGGTCTGGATTTCCTGCATGAAACAGGGGGCTGGACCAAATGATTTACAGAACTTCCTCCAACTCCATGATCCTTGGATACTCCATTATATTTCACCTTCCTGTTTTGGGGTTGCTGCTGTTTTTCAAAATTTGTATACTTCTATAAACCCCCAGGTCCCCCCGAGAATGGGTTACTGCCTTTTTCTTTCTCAATAGCACTGTTTTTGACTCCTATCTTGTCCATACTCACTGGCTGAATTAGCTATTAGAGCAGTGTTCTCCAACTTTGGGTCCCCAGATGTTTTTGGCCTACAACTCCCAGCATGCTGGGAGTTGTAGGCCAAAAACATCTGGGGACCCAAGGTTGGAGAACACTGTATTAGAGGAAGTGACACAGAATCAAAGATAAGTAGCCAAATATGGCCAGGATCCACTGGGCCAAGTCTTCAGTCTTTCAGCACCCCCCTTTGAACATCAGAAGTGTTCAATTCCTACTTCGGCTCGGTCTTCTCCCAAAAGAGGGTCTATGACCCCCCTGGCAAACCTGAAGTGCAGACTGAAGGGGCAGAATTGCAGCTTGAGATTGATAGGCAAATGGTCAAGGAGCACCTGATTACTCTGAACGAGTTTAAATCTCCAGGGCCTGATGAGCTGCATCCTAGAGTAATAAAGGAACTGGCAGAAGAACTCTCAGAACCACTGTCTATTATCTTTGAGAAATCATGGAGGACAGGTGAAGTGCCAGACGACTGGAGGAGGGCAAATGTTGTTCCCATCTTCAAAAAGGGCAAGAAGGAGGAACCTGGGAACTATAGGCCAGTCAGTCTGACATCAATCCCCGGGAAGATTTTTGAGCAGATTATAAAGAAGTCAGTCTGCAAGCACCTTGAAAACAATGCAGTGATTACTAGAAGCCAGCATGGATTTGTCAAGAACAAATCCTGTCAGACTAATCTGATCTCATTTTTTGATCGGGTAACCTCCCTTGTGGACTGTGGGAATGCTGTGGACATTATATACCTGGACTTCAGCAAAGCTTTCGACAAAGTGCCTCATGATATCCTGATTAGTAAGCTAGCTAAGAGTGGGCTAGATGGAACAACTATCAGGTGGATCCACAATTGGCTAAAGAATCGGACTCAAAGAGTGCTTATCAATGGTTCCTTCTCAAACTGGGGAGAGGTAACGAGCGGGGTACCACAGGGCTCGGTCCTGGGCCCGGTGCTCTTCAACATTTTTATTAATGACTTGGATCAGGAGGTACAGGGAATGCTTATCAAATTTGCAGATGACACAAAGTTGGGTGGAACAGCTAATACTCTGGAAGACAGAAACAAAATTCAAAGTGACCTCGATAGGCTGGAGCGCTGGGCCGAAAACAACAGAATGAAATTTAATAGGGATAAATGCCAAGTGCTGCACCTAGGGAGAGGAAACCAAATGCAGAGTTACAGAATGGGGGACACTTGGCTCAACAATACTACAAGTGAGAAGGATCTTGGAATTGTGGTAGATCACAAACTGAATATGAGCCAGCAATGCGATGTGGCTGCAAAGAAGGCAAATGCTATTTTGGGCTGTATTAATAGAAGTATAGCTTCCAAATCGCGGGAAGTGCTAATTCCCCTTTACTCGGCACTGGTTAGGCCTCATCTTGAGTACTGCGTCCAGTTCTGGGCACCTCACTTTAAGAAGGACATAGACAAACTGGAGAGGGTTCAGAGGAGGGCAACAAGGATGATAAAGGGACTGGAAACAAGGCCCTATGAGGAGAGACTGAAAGAACTGGGCATGTTTAGCCTTCAGAAGAGGAGACTGAGGGGAGATATGATCGCACTCTTCCAGTATTTGAAGGGATGTCACACAGAGGAGGGCAAAGATCTCTTCTCGTTCATCCCAGTTTGCAGGACACGGAATAATGGGCTCAAGTTACAGGAACCTAGATTCCACCTAAACATCAGGAAAAATTTCCTGACTGTCAGAGCAATAAGACAATGGAATCAACTACCTAGGGAGGTCGTGGGCTCTCCCACTCTGGAGGCATTCAAGGTGCAGCTGGACAGACATCTGTCAGAGATGCTTTGACCTAGATTCCTGCATTGAGCAGGGGGTTGGACTCAATGGCCTTGTAGGCCCCTTCCAACTCTACTTTTCTATGATTCTATGATTCTATGAAACCAGGGAGGACACTAGGGCAGCATTCTGTTAGGCACCTGGATCTACCGTCAGAAGGGAAAATCACAACACAAACAAGCCCTCTTTATACGCAGAAGAAAGCCAGTGTGGCGAAGTGGTGAGAGTGTTGGACTGGGACTTGGGAGATCCAGGTTCTAGTCCCCGCTCAGCCATGAAACTCACTGGGTGACTTTGGGCCAGTCACTGACTCTCAGCCTCACCTACCTCACAGGGTTGTTGTGAGAATAAAATGGAGGAGGAGGAGGAGGTTTATGTAAGCCGCCTTGGGTTCCTTGCAGGAAAAAAGGTGGGGTATTAATAAAATAAAATTAAAAAATAAAGAACACATCATATGTGCAAACCTCTGGATACTGACAAACAGTATAACAGTTCTATTAACAGTTCTATTTGATATGCAGCTTTCTGAACCTGTAACTGGAGAAAAGAAATTGTCCTGTCTACATAGGAAGCTGCCTTATCTATCCCAGCATTGTTGACCCTGACTGGCTACAGCTCTCCAGGGTTTGAGGCAGGAGTTTTTTCAGCCCCACCTGGAGGTTGACAGGTTGGCTTCTGATAGCTGACAAATGCTTGCAAAGGGGGGATTCACTTACCTGCAACTCCAGGGGACACTGAACAGGGTGGGTACCTGCTGGACTTTGCCAGCAGGCACCACCACCACTCTGCCCATTAGCCACTCCAGGTTCCCCATTGCTGCTCCTGCATATCTGCGGTCATCCACAGCTGCGAAAGGGCAGCAAGAAAAAAAATAGGTACCGCTGGGGCACCTTGGAGGCACCACTCGTAGCTGCTAAAAGGGGGATCGCGGAAACTGGCTTGACCCTGGGATACCTGCAGGAGAACCGAGGGGGGAGGGGGCACCCTACCCACAATGTGCCCAATCCTGTGTCAGGCACATTGGGGGTAGGGTCTTACAAGCCACACTGCACAGCTTGCTACACAGTGACTGGGTTTGCACAATGTGCTAAGCCACGGTGGCTACAGCAAACCCTAGAGCAGGGCTCTCCAACCTTGGGTCCCCAGATGTTGCTGGCCTACAGCTCCCAGCATATCCGGCCAGCATGGCCAATGGCAAGGCTGGCTTAGCATGTCGTTCGAACCCAGTTCGTGTTTCTTAGCCATGGTTTCGAAGCCACCCTTTGAAACCATGGCTTGTTCTAGGGTTTACTGTAGCCACTGTGGCTTATCGCATCGTGTGAACCCGTCCACTGTCTACCGTGTACAAGTTGAAACATTGAACTGGAGTAGTGCTAGGAATGTCCGTACTTTGTGATATGGCAGCACACATTCCAAAATTCCTAACCTCGGAATAAGGTGAACAAAAGCCAAATTTATGCAGCATTTCTATCATGCATTTTGATTGATGATGTAATTGCACATCCAGGCCTATCTGCTGTGGAGCGATGGTAGCTCTTGGTTGTGCTTATTATTACAGAATATTTTTTTTTATTACAGAAAGGAAGGAAATGCAGAGATGAGATAGGAAGTGGGCCCATTCAAATGAATGGTGTGGGGGGGGGAGTTAACAACCTAAGGGTTTGTGATTGGAGGAAGTAAAGATGGGGAGGACACCAGCCTCTGTAGGCACTGCTATTAGAGCATCAGTGGTGACTCAAGCCTTCAAGGCCCTCAGCACATCGTGCACAATGCCAAAAAGGGTTTCTGAATTAGTAAGTCAACTCCTGGCAGTGGAGCCTCCTGGCAGAGGGTGCACTCAAGCCATTGGTCACCAGATCATGAAAAGACTGTCCCCTTCTGCAAAACACTAATGATTTTGTTCTTTCTCACAGTGTGGAACAGAATGATTTTATTCTAGAATTCCTGTTACAGAATTCTTTTCTACATTGTTATCACATTTAAAAGATTTTGAAGAATGATGCACAGAGCATGGCTTGGATGTAAAGCCCTAACAGTTGACCTGAGTGCTGCATGTGTTGCTCTTAAACTAACGGAGTATGAGCCAAGGTTTGACAAATTATCAGCATGCATGCAATGGCAAAAATCACATTAATTGTGCAAAAGCATGCCCAATGCAAACTTTTACCTAATGCAGTGTTTGCAGTCCAAGACATAAAGTGTTTAAAATGTGTTAAGCACGTTTAGTTTTCTTGTTTATCTTGCTCATCCTAGTACAGGTTGACTTTTACTTTTACTAATCCGACACCTGTAGAAGCAGGGAAAGGACCCGGGGTAAAGCTTGCCCCATACAATTTCAGTCTGGCATATAATCATATTACAAGTTGAGAATCCCTTATCCAAAAATACATGTGCCTAATTATTTAAAAAGTTTGTATAAATTCCCTTCAGGCTATGTGTACAATGTAGTACTATAATAATTTTTTGAGTTGATTTTTTTCCCAACAAAAACTGTTTGTATCATTGAAAGCTCTGTTATTGTGTTTTTCTTTTAAGACAAAAGATGTTAATTAGTTCGGACAACTGTATGAGTTGTTTTTCTAAAACTAAAACCTCGGTATTCAGGTTTAATTGCCGTGTTGGCACTTTGAAATAAATAAGTTGGTTTTGTGTTGCAGTTTGGGCACTCGGGCTCAAAAAGGTTCGCCATCACTGCCCTAGTGTGACCCTTACCATGCATGCCAAGTGATGTCCCCAACAGACACGAGACAGTACAGTGGATTGCCTTTCCCAGGACCAGGGTTCCCACCCATGGTCCGGGGCCAAAACTGCCATTAGGTAGAGCGAGGCGGCTGCCTTAGCAGGAGCGGTGGCGGTAGAAACTTCAGACATTTTCCTTTCTTCATTACACTGGTATCTCCAAGAGCACCTGAAAGTACACCAGAGAATATTAGTGGCTCCTAGGGCAGTTTCAGAAATCTAGGGCTTTTCTACACAAGGTATTTATTGTGCGCTTGTGATTCCTTACTCATGGTTGTTTACGGGCTCTTTAGACAACGTCATGATCTTCCAGTTTCTCTTCTGTTTTTTTCAGAGCACTTTCCCATTATTTTTTTTTAGAACGGGGAAAATGAGGTATTAAATTACAACAGGGGAAATGGTGTTCTTTCTCCTTGTGTACTTGCACCATTCCGCTATTGCACAGCTCCACCTAGAGGTTGTATAGCGGTAAAACAGGGAAGGAAGATCTTTTTGTGTAGAGTTCAGATCTTGATGCTGCAACGAAACCAACAGTAGATACAGCAATTAACAGCCTTGGGTAGAAAAGCTTCTAGTAAACAGCAAGCCGTGTTTCCATGCAGCTGCAGCTCTGTCCAACTTGGATGTGATATTTCAGACAAAATGATGGACTGCATGCAAACATGTATTAAAGCCCCAACAGCGGCTGCTTTTTTTAGTCAAGGTGGGAGTCGTGGGACAATTTTCAGTAGAGGAGCAGTGTGGGAAGGGAATCCAGACAAGGGTTTGTGAATGATAAATACATTCACACGGGCAAGAAACCACAGGCAAGAAACAATAGGGAGAAATTGTAGTGGAAACTTGGCAGGCTGGGGAAGGGTTCAGCACTTACCCACCCTTGCTATTTCTCTGCTGCGAAGGAGGGAAAGAAAGGGGGTAGAGTTGCAGTGGGGACGTGGCAGGCTATGGAAGGAGTAAAGCACACAATCCTCATACTTCTCTGTTTCAAATTGCTCCCTGACAAAGCTTCTGAATATAAGATTCATCAGGGTTTGCATGTAATGTGCGGTTTGGCCCTTTGTGATGCCTCCCAGAGGAGTTAAAATTAAAAAGTTATTTTGTCCTTTTAATCTGCCCAGAGGCACAAAAAACATGGGACCCCTATACCCACAGGCTCGTAGAGCTGCTGCATCATCCCTAATGGCTGCCAGCAGAGTTTTTGGGAGCCAGTATAACATTTGTGTCATTCAGCCTTGTGTAGGCCTGACAGGACCAGCCCTCCCATGAGGTGGGGTGAATTCCCTGCCTCAGGTGCCAGCTCTGGAAGGGTGGCAGATTGCACACACACCCAACTGACGGGAAGGCCCCACCCACTTCTGCATCATATGACACTACTATAAGTTTTAATTATCCAGATCCATGGCCTACTTAAATGCTATAGTCCATACAACTCTGCCTTCCAGTACAAACTCCATCTATAAGTTATCTACCTATTATGACAGAGGTCCTGATCAGGGCCAGCCCAAGACATTTTGCTGCCTGAGGTGAAGGACAAGGCGACACCCAACACACACACACACACACACACACACACACACTCCACATACAGAAGCCGACTGGACCGCCATCTTACTTCAACAATGGCCACAGGACATCCTCCACTGCACCTGAGGGCAACAGGCTAGCTTAGGGCGTCCTCCAACACCTTGTTGCTGCTTGCTCACTGCTTTGCCCAGTGCCTGCTCATAGCTCACTCAAACAAATACTGCAATGCAGCAATGTCAGCACTGGTACCCATCACTTGAGCAGAGCAATGCATACACGCATGTGATGCCTGCTTAGGATGGCCATGTGTCCTACCTTAAAGAGTACAGTCCTCTGTTGGAAGGGCTGTCCAGTTTAAGGATACAGGACCCAAAGAAGGGAGCGGTGCTAGTGCACATATCCTGCTGCTGGGCTTCCCACAGGCAGCTGGTCAGCCACTGTGTGAACAGAATGCTGGACTAGATGGACCTTTGGTTTGATCCAGCATGGCTCTTCTTACATTCTTATGTTCATATAGCCCACAAGCTATGGTGGCTCACAAGTAGTTCCTGGTTTGGCTCCTGCTAGAGACTCCATAAACAGAGCAGCCAGTAGGCCACAATACACATGGCTAGTGAGGTTGGTGGGTCGTAAGTTGCACTGACTTGGCCGACAACTACCACTTTCCTTGTTCCCTTGAGGAGGCTGAACTCTTGGCTACAAAAGCCAAGGTGCAATCATACACCAGCTAATCTCCAAGGCTAAGTTAAGAGAGATTTCGAAGGTTTCGCCTGAAGAATGAAACTTTTAGAGATCTGATAAAACTCCAGCATGATAGCAAGTAATTTCTTGGCTTTTAAAAGTCAAAGCAACAGAGGCCTTCTACAATACTAGCTGCCACAAGGACATCATTTATAAAATAAATAAATAAGGATGTTAAGCAATTATTTCAAGCATTCTAAATATACGGTAGTTATAAACATGCAACGCTTCTGCTTATTCTCTTCCAGAAGGTGGCGCTGCTGTCTTTGAAAAATTTAAAAATTACTGACTACCGTACTTAAATCTTGTTTCAGATGTGGAAGCAAGGTATTCTGTTGTTGTTGTTCTAGGACTGCAGCCCAATTAAAAGAAATGTTGATCAATCAACTTGCCAGATTTTATCTGATTAACTGCTCAGTTAAATCTGCATACCAATAAAGTCTAGACTTGTAACAAAAATGTGTTTTTTTATTATTTTTAAATTATTTTTATTGTAAATTTTCAACAAAACAAAACCATAAAGAGGAAAAAAAATGTGTAGCTACATAGATTTGAATACATCAGTTTCAATACATGCATATGAAATGCGTGCGCGTGTGTGTGTGTGTGTGTGTATATACACACACACACACACACACCTTGCAGAGCTTAATCTGAATATCTGCTACCAACTCCCACATTCAAGCAATCTTAAGACTGGGACTAAATCCATGGCTTCAGTATCAGCCAGACCCACACCCCATCCACAGACTTTCCTCTGTTTATCATCTGGCCTGATGAAGAGCTCTGGAGAACCTAAAAACTTGCACACTATTTTGTGACATTTTGGTTGGCCTAATCAAGGGGTTGTCCTAATACGGATTTTGGGAATGTTTCAAGCACAAGGTTGGAAGCATTTCTGTTTGTTGTGAAATAGGTACTAATCTGTAAATTAATGAAGTCATTTTTTCAACCACAGAACGGTTGCATTTGACAACGTGGGCAAGTTTGCGTCTTTTCGGGCCTCAGGCTATCCATCAACCAGTTTTTATTTATTTACCCATTTTCACTCCCAACCCACTCCACGCCACTCTTCTACAGCAGGGCAATGCAGAAATTAAAATAACACAGCATCACAAGATGTTGCAATTTTTTGTGGATGTTGCTTCATTTTTGTGAGGTTGAGCTATTTGTGCGCTGCCTTGAGTGATGCTGTAGAAGAATGGCACGGGGGGGGGGGGGGAATCCCGTGTGAAAATAGGTAAATCACTAAAATAGGTAAAATTGAAAATAGGTAAATCACTAAAAACAGATAGTTAGATACACTGGAGCCCATCAGAGGTAAAAACTCACTTATTCGTCCGAACTGTAAATGACTTATTTTTACTAATTTGACCACCAGAGGGTGGTGCAGCCCCACTTAAAAACTCATGTTCTTTCTATATTGTCTACCCAAAATGGAGAGAGAAACATTTCACCCCTGGCTGATGGGTCACAAGGGCAGTCAAAATGATACTTTTATATAATGCACAAGCTGCTGGCAAATTACAGTGTCTCAGTGACGTCAATCCTTTAGTCTTCTATTTCTCCGCTCCTGATTTCTTTGTTCCCCACTCTGCTTGCCAGCAACCAAAAGGTGGCTAGCATTCTTCAGAAGACTGGCTAGCGTCAGATCTAGTAAATTTCCGGATTCTATATGATCAGAAGCATTCATTTCTCTCTTTTCTTTGTCTATTCCGTGTTCTTTTGATGCCCTTGAGCTTCTTTATTTAGCTCAGCTTCAAAGCTAGGCACTGGCTTACCACTGGTTCTAATTTACATATATTTGAATTAATTTGTATATTTAAATGAGTAATCTGATGCTTTCTCTCTCTCTCTCTCTCTCACACACACACACACACACTGCCATGATGTTTTCATATGACTCACTGAAGCTGCAATTCTCTACAGATTTACCTGGGAGTAAGTTCCATTAAACTCAATGGGACTTAATTCTAAGTAGACAAGTTATAGGATTGTGCTGTCAGCTACCTGGTACATCCCACACAGCAAACCTCTCCTCATACCGATCAACAAATAATCCCATTACATACATAAAGACACAAATACATACAGTTTGCATTCACAGACACACACACGACTGGGTTCAGACAACATGATAACCCACACTCAAGGTGTGAGTATGGGTTGAGTGTAGATTGTCATTGAACCGTGGGTTGTTGCTGAACTGCTGGTTATCGTGTAGTCTGAACCCAGCTGCGCTAACAAGCCATGGCTTGTTAACTATGAACAACCCACAAAGAGAACCCATGGCTTGTTGTTAGGTTGTGAACCGTAGGTTGTTCATCATGGTTTGTTACCTTGGCTGGGTTCAGACAACACAATAACCCACCACATTTCAACACCAACTCACAGTTCAACGACAACCCTCACTCAACCCTTGAGTGTGGGTTATCGTGTTGTCTGAACCCAGTCATATACACACACTCCAGTGGCCACAGTCCACATGCACAAACAGTTCCCATGAAAATCAGTGCAGCTGAGTCTGCAATCCTATGCACCATTTCCTAGGGATAAGCTCGACTGCACCCAGTGGGGCTTACTTTTGAATAAACATGCATTGGATTGTGCGGTCAAATACATCTACTTGCTGTACTGAGTTGTGGCCAATCCAACTGCCAAAAGTACCATACATACACAACAGGCATGCAATGATATTCTGCATCGCCAGCTCTCTCTTGTTGAACATGCAGTGCAACGGTGCAGCAGCTTTTCCTTTCCACAAAAACAACTAAAGCTTCCACCGTCACCTCTGTTCCTTTCACGCCACCAGCATCCCTCACACAGAAACAATTTGGGATTCCAACAATACTGCAACGCCTCTGCGATACCATGCTCCTCTCCCCCGCACAGCTACATGGAAATTCCCACCACAGCCATAACGCACATCCCACCGTGCCCTTACGCCAGGCCAGTTCGCAATCATCCTTCTATCTATGGTGATGTGCGCCATGTGCGAAGAACTCTGCGCATCTATAGTCAGGCATGAGAAACCAGTCCTGGCATCAGAGACCAGTCTGTGAGTCAGGGCGTGAGCCCTGGCTGCGAGTGCTGGGTTTCAAAGCTTGAAACATATCTTTCAAAGCCTCCGAGCATGTGCAGAGTGACATCCCTGCACCACTGCATAATCACAGCCAGTCTTGCCTGTCCACGCACACATCTGGAATGAGGAAGCAGGCTCAGCACCTGGAATGGCACCCAGGCCTCAGTGCATTCATTCCTTTAACCTCTCTATATACACACTTACAACTCTGGCTCAGGAGGACATGCTCACAGACCCCCATTCAGATCCCTGACACTGATAGGCTCAAGCACTACGTAAATAACCACACACACCGCCACACAGACATACTCCCCGAGACAACAGCATCCCGGGGGGGGGGCAAACCTAGCCCACCACCTCCTCCCTTAGAGACAGAGCCATTGATCCTGCCTCACCAATCAATGTTAGCCCCCTTTGGGGTCCCGGCTGGTCGGGCTGGCACTTGCCCATCACTCCCATACAGCTTCACTTCTTCTGTGGCTGCTTATCCTGAAGTTGCACAAGGCCATGAGAACTGCAAGGGGGCAGGTGCCTGTCAGTCTCCACGACGTGGCTGATCTCCTTGGCCCTAACTCTGTGGCCATTTCCAGGCCAGAGTCGCAATTCACGGGGACGGCTGAATCCTCCTGCCCCCTCCTTGCCCCCTGGGTCCAGCTGCAGAAGGGAGGGAGGATGCCCGATCCCTAGCTAAGCCTCTGCGAATTAAACCTCGGTGCCGGCCGCCCGTTGGAGCATATCTCGAATGCCCAAGATCCACCCACCCATCTATCTATCCACCCCTCCCCGCATGACTGGGCAGGGCTCCGGCTGCCTGCTGCAGCCAGAGGAAGGCCTCGCTCTCCGGGATCAGTACAAACGCAGACACGCACCTCCAGCCCCAGCATGTCCGAGAGCCCTGGCCCAAAGCAGCCCCCGGCAGAGGGACAGGGTGCCCCCGCGGAAGAGCCACCTTGTGCTGAGCTGAAAGCCTGCTGCAGAGAAATGGTAAGTCGGGCAAGCATCGAGGGGGTGCGGAATGCACCGGCAGGCAGCTATGCGACAGCTTCAGAGGCCCCACTTGCGCATGATTAGCCTGGGGCAATATTAGTGGGGTGCATGCTATGGAGAGCGTGGCATGCTCGTGCAATAGGGGAAGTAGTTGATGGGTAGTGGAAGCCCCCCCCCCGCCCGTCTTTCCCAGTCGAGCCGTAGGGTGATTCTAGGTCAGACGTGACAGGCGGTGCCGCTCAGCACTTCCATATGGCACACAGGAGACAGTCGGGATGCCCGGAGGCAAGAGAGGATGAGCTTGGGGAGAGCACGAAAGAATCCAGGCGATCTCTTGAATGGAGGTGGGGGCAGGGTAATATGAGGGCCCAAAGGCACAACATACGTGAGACAGGAAATCGGCCTCACCTAGCAGGCACTTCTCAAGTAGCCCTGCAGTTTGTACGCAGGCTCAGGGCCGGCCCAGGGAAACAGAAATGGCATCCCCACCCTCATGGCTGGTTTGCCACCCTTTAATCGAGGTCACAAAAATCGGCTGCCAGAGGCAAGTGTGTCACTCTGTCTCCTAGTAAGGCCGGCCCTGCGCATGCCTGCCTCGTGACTTGTTCCTGGGTGCTCCTCCATCATTTATGGCCCCAAACGCAGCACCTTATAGAATCATAGAAAAGTAGAGTTGGAAGGGGCCTACAAGGCCATCGAGTCCAACCCCCTCCTCAATGCAGGAATCCAGGTCAAAGCATCCCTGACAGATGGCTGTCCAGCTGCACCTTGAATGCCTCCAGAGTGTACCTAGGTAGTTGGTTCCATTGTCTTATTGCTCTGACAGTCAGGAAATTTTTCCTGATGTTTAGGTGGAATCTAGGTTCCTGTAACTTGAGCCCATTATTCCGTGTCCTGCAAACTGGGATGATCGAGAAGAGATCCTGGCCCTCCTCTGTGTGACATCCCTTCAAGTACTGGAAGAGTGCTATCATATCTCCCCTCAGTCTCCTCTTCTGAAGGCTAAACATGCCCAGTTCTTTCAGTCTCTTCTCATAGGGCCTTGTTTCCAGTCTCTTTATCATCCTTGTTGCCCTCCTCTGAACCCTCTCCAGTTTGTCTACGTCTTTCTGAAAGTGTGGGGCCCAGAACTGGACACAGTACTCAACATGAGGCCTAACCAGTGCTGAGTAAAGGGGAATTATCACTTCCTGCGATTTGGAAGTTATACTTCTATTAATGCAGCCCAAAATAGCATTTGCCTTCTTTGCAGCCACATCGCATTGCTGGCTCATATTTAGTTTGTGATCCACCACAATTCCAAGATCCTTCTCACTTGTAGTATTGTTGAGCCAAGTGTCCCCCATTCTGTAACTCTGCATTATAAAGATCTTCCAGGTCTCCTGCCGGCAGCAGAGGGCAGTTTTAACACAGATCCCTCCTCCCTATCTTGATATCTGATGTCCTAGCTGGTTCTGTTCAGTTTCGGCTTCCTAAACTATGTTAATCGTGAAATACACTTTGCAAGAGCTGAGTTTGTTAACTCAAAGCCCAGCACCTCGCAAAAGCTTAGCACCTCGGCAAGCACAAGACCTTAGACTTTCCTTTGCCAGCATGCTTAACCCACATTGAAATTCATAGAGTAGAAGAATAAAAACTTAAATCTACTGTTCAGCCTTAAAAGTATGAGTGCAGGGAGGGGCAGTGAATGGTCTGGGAACACCAGATGCCACAGCATGACTGAAGCCAAGCAGATGTCAACCTGATCAGGATGATGATGAAGAATCTGGTGACATGGCTTAATGTCTGCTTGCAGTGAGCACTTTTCATTTTTAAAGAATGGAACTGCTAAACCTTTTTGCTTCCAGCATACATTTAAGTACATACATGATTTGAATTAATGGGTGTATTAAATAGCTGCCCTGGTTTCAGTTAGGTGGCAACTTCCACATTAGCAAGCTGGACCTGGTTATATATTACCCAGAGTGGCACTGGCACCTGTGGCTGTATTTACACCACATATGTATGGGCCAGCATTATTTGATATAAAGTGCCATTAGCCCGCAAGGCATTTTACTAAGAAGAGAGGTCCCTGCCCCAAGGAGCTTACAATCTAAAATTCAACACGGGGAAACAACAGAAGAAAGGAAAGGAGGGAAATGGGTATATAGAGCAAGTACCTTTTAAACATGACACTGGTTACGTGGAGCACCTACATCTGATTTCAATAGGGTCTGAGTTATTTCCTCTAATGTGGTATGCAAAGGCAATGGGCAAGGATTATGTCACCATTATGTTTTGTACAGGATCTGCATTGGATACCTGTGGAGAAATAAACAGACAGCACTATTTTTTTTTTAAAATGGTTCAGAGCAAGTAAAGCAATCTCTTTTACGGGACCAGCTTCAGTGATGTAAGCTTTCCGTTTACACACAATGTAAACTGGGAAACCCTGTGGCCTAATCCAGCACACGAGGGGTCCCCATCTGGCCTGCCAGCTTCTCCCCTGTCACCACCCTCTATCCCCCACAAAAGTGCCACACCAAACAGTTACAGGCACCAACAGAAGGTGGATGAATAAAAGATACTGGATTACCTGTTTTGCATTTCTTAGGGCCAGTTCACAGATTACCTTTTTTTAAATGCACACATCTAAGGTATTTTTGTAAGTGCACACTCAAAAATGTAATGTATGAATAAGAGAAAAACACCTTTGGAAATAAATGAATCAGAGAGCCAGGTCTGGCTGTCAGTGTAGCTCCCTGTCAAGTATATTCTTAGTCACCCAGCCAGGGTTTGGGGCATATAATGTGTGAAAAGGCTCTTAATTGCTGAGGACCATCACAGCAGCTACGATCAGCCTGCTGAGCATGGTCCGGCGGGTAAACTGTCGCATCTGGACTGTGGTTCAAGGCCCAGAGTGGCTTGGACAGGTCTCTGAGCCTCAGTTCCCCAGCTGCGAAATGGGAGTAATCGTATCTCAGGTAACTGTGAGGAGAGGCAGAATGGTGACATGGTCCTTGCCCATTACTCAGGCCCCACTGAAATTAGATACAGTTGCTCCATATGACTAGTGTTGCGTTTAAAAGGTACTTACTCTATATACCCATTTCCCTCCTTTCTCTTCCTCTGCTGTTTCCCCGTGTTGAATTTTAGATTGTGCAAAGTCCCATACAAGGAGTTTACATCAGTGGCCTGGTAGAAGATACCTGATAGGGAGGTGAAGGCCCCCAAAGCTCTGCACCCCCTGCTGCCCCGCTTTATGCAGATATTGAGACCCTAATCCTCCTTATCCTCAATTAACTCAAGCAGCTAATGCTCAGCCAGGAGGATTAGAGTGTAAAGAGGAAATCCTCCTGTTGGGCCAGGAGCCAGGGTGATTCCTTCTTCCACACTTATGTTCTCAGGAGTCCCACAGAGACAATCGATCGTTCTGTCCCATTCCTGGTCACACTGCATTTTGTCAAGTGGTTCACGTTTTTTAAAAGACAGGTGCCAGGATTCCGCCAAATGCACTCTGCACGTGCTCAGAGACTTTAATTTGATCGTTAATTCTCATGTCCCCAACATGAGATCTGCCATTTGGAGAAGAAGAAGAAAAAGTTCTGGAGCTCAACACTACTTCTCTTCACTGCAAGCCCAGCCTTTGCCTCTGATCTACAGCTTTCAAAATAATAAAACTTTCCTTGCAAGTTTGCTCTTTAGCTTTTGGAAAGAAAAGGCTGCATGGGTTAGAACAGCAGAAGAATCAGGACACACAAGTTTTACCTGTATTTTTCCACCAGGACAGCCAGCAGGGGTGATGGGGGAAAGGGTTAAGCACAGCATGGCACCTCTGCTCCGCTCAGATGGGCAGCCTCTTCTTCCAGCTGCATTTCAGCTAGAAAAAAGAAAAAACGAGATTCCATCACAGATTCCATCACAGATCTCCCGCATCCTGTGAAGTCTGGCCCTTGTTCTCAGCTCTGATGATGCAATAAGCGAGGCAGGGCCCTGTGCACCCAGCAGTCCTTACTACTTGTTCGCTGGGTGACCTTGGACGAGTCCCTACGGCACATTTCAATCTCAATGCAATAATGGCCCACACTGCTGCTTTCTTTGGAGATAATCTCTCCCTTCCTTAAGCATTTTTCACACACAACACACGCAACACTACACACTCCGTGCTTCTCATTCTTAGCAACATCACTATAATTTTATAATCCCACACACACACTCATTTCCGTCTGTCAGGCTAATCCTAAAGTGCCCGTGGAGGGGATTTTCTGATGGGAACTGGTAGTTTGGAATTGACAGGAATAACACACAGTCTGCTTCTTCCTCGCCCACCGCCCACCGCCCACCACAGCTGAAGTAATGGTCAGATGACTTGAGCCAGAAGCACTTATGAAAGACAAGTTGGACAGGGCAGGTGCCGCCCTCTAGAGGCGGTGCAGATAATTGATGCACAGAGGGTGCTTTCTGAGGGAGAGTTTCTCCCTGTGCTACCAGTCAAATGGCACGGTGCAACAATTTCATCTTTTCCTTCTTAGCGGATTTTGTGTGGTAAGAAAAAGAAAAAAGACAGAAGAGGCAGTGGGAAAACACAGGAGGGTTACAAATGGGAGACAGACACCAATGTCTGCCCACCCCCCTTGTGAAGCAAACTAGACAAAGGAATGTATTTATTTATTATTTTTACTTCCCACTCCCAACCTATATTGCTTTTCCAAACGAAAGTGCCGGAGGCAGCTAACAAACAAAAAGCAATAAAATACAGCTTCCTGCGTTTTATAACGATAAATAATGGAACGATTTCTTGGGGGGGGGAGTGGCAAACTTTCATTCCAATTATTTAAGTGGCCTTGAGTTACGTTTAACCTATTTAATCTGTGGATTAATCAACTAAGGGTGCAATCCTATGCATGTTCAGAGGGGGGGGGAGTCCTACAATTCCCAGCATCCCCCAGGGGCATGCTGGGAGTTGCAGGCCTTTTTTTCCTGTCTAAACATGCATAGGATTGTGTCCTAATAATGGAACTCTATGAATGTTTGCTCAGAAGTAAACCCCATTGACTTTAGTGTAACTTACTCCCAAGTAAGTGTGCACAGAATTGCACCGTAAAGCTTTAACTGCTAGTTGGAATCCCATTTCCCGAGCCAGTCGTTTGAGCCCCCAGCTTTGCAGGTTTTCCCTCAGAGGCGCGAAACGGACAAGCAGCAGCTACCCTTTCGAAGTGGCGCGGACGCAGGTCTCCTTTTTGCAAACTCACGGAGCTGAATGGGCGTTACCTCACCTGGCCGCCGCAGGGCCCATCACGTGACTCTTCCATATCTGATTGGCTCCTGTCCCAAAGGGAGAGCATCGATCAAGTGAGCGGCACCCACGTGAGTGGGGCGTCCACACGCAATCAGCAATATGAGGCTTTTATTGTGCAGTCGCCTCGCCTTGTTAGCGGAATTTTAGGGGGAGGTTCAGAGACGTCAACTTCCATCTGCACCCCTCCCGCGTTTGCCCGCCGCTTCTTCTGTCTTTTCTTACAAAAAAAGTATTTTAAGGAGGCAAAGATGGAACCGCTGCTAGGAGCCCTCCGTCCTGAAGCACCCTAAATCTTGAGATCTTTGCTGGTTGATTTAAAAACAAAAAACCAGAAACAGCAGTCCTAACTGTGCCGTGAGATTTAGGAACACACACAGAGAGATTTTAAGATCCAAGTCAAATTTTAAAAATAGCATGAAAAATATAATCATTTGCATGTCTCTGAATGCTGATGCCGCCACCACTACCATACCTAAAGTTTTTTTTAAAATGCCATTCCAGTTCTTTCCGCTCCAGGAGGAAAAATACAAGCCGTTGTTCAGGTGTTGATTCTCGCCTTTATTATCCAGTAACTTTTATTACCCACCCTTATCCGGAGGCTTCAGGGCCAGTATTCCCTTATCTCTTTCACCCCAACAGTTGCCCTGTGAGGCGCAGAGGCAGTGCCTGCTCCAGGTCCTGGAGGGCCCTTGGGCATGTGCCCCCTCCCTCCGTGAGCCGCCCTTCTCGCTGCCATTGCCGCCTGCTGATACGGCTCTTCAACTTCTTTCTCATCATGGCTGCCATTTGCTTGCTTGCTTGGCAGGCAGGGAGCAAGGAAGCACTGCTCCTCCCGCTCCCCACCCCTGTCGTCTGGGCCAGAGCGACAGGCAAGGGAGCAAGGAGATTGCAGCGGTGAAGAGGAGCGAGCTGGTCCCTCCCCCCCCCCCCCCGGGCAGGTGTGCCCCAGCCATGCCTACCCTTGACACCCGCCCTGGCCAGCGCTCCTGTTCTTACCTTCTTATAAAACAGGAAACTGAGAACAAAAATAATCCTAGGTGAGCATAATGTGATTTACTTTAGGTATATTTCCAGGGGTTTGGATGTGCCCGGAGGGGGTTCGTGACTCATGCGCCTGCTTGAAACAGCAGATACACATCTACACACACACACACACACACAAATGCGAAGTACCCCCAGATTCAAAAGTGGCATGCTAGGCAGCAGCATGGGTGGGGGCATGGGAGGGAGGATGTTTGAGAAATATAGGGCCAAGGCACCCTCACAAGATCCTTGTGAGTAAGCCCTGCTGATCTCTATTGGGCTTTCTTCAGGGTAAATATGGCTGGTCTTGTCAGACAACTCTGCACACTGGAGTACTCGCAGGCATGTAGCATACACATACACACACACACACACACACACACATCGCTTGCAGCTTTCACACACTTGGAATTTTATTCCCGTGGTGGCATACTTGGGAGCCCTGGTGACTTCACCAAGACGGTGTCTAGCGCAGCATGGTGGCCATGCTGGCTGGTAGCGATGGGATTTGTAGTCCAACACATCTGGAGGGCGCCAGGTTGTCACAGTCAGGGCAGGAGAATGAGCTAGGAGTCAGGAAGTCTCTGGTTTGAGTCACTAGGGAGCCTTAAGTCACTCTCAGCATCAGGCCCTGATCTGAAATGTGGAGATAATGAGTACCCTACCTCTCAGGGTTGTTGTACGGATTTCTGACAAGAAATTGTTATCACTTCATTTGTATCCCGCCTTTCCTCCAAAGAGCACAGGGTCACATACATAGCTTCCCTCTGCCCATTTTATCCTCATAACAACCCTGTGAGGTAGGCTAGGCTGAGAAAGGGGTGCTGAGCACAAAGTGAGGCAGTGAGCTCCATGGCTGAGTGAGCTTTTGAGCCTATGCTAGTCCCCGATGCTAGTCTGCCGCCAGGCATGCTGGATTGCCGCAGGCCCACCCCAGAAAATTCCTGACACAGCCCCCCCATTGTACGCTTTTGCAGGCAAGTGTAAATGTTCTCTTCTGTTCTACTGTCATGTGCGCTTGGTTTTTTTTTTTTTTTTTTAATAATGTGCTGCTAGCGTTAGCTGCTCCGATGGGGTCTGTACCTGGACGATAGAAAAAGCGGGATATACATCAAGTAAAAAGAAATCAAGGAATGAAATGATGCCCCGCAGCAGCCCCACACACACCCTGCAGCCGACCCCGGCAGCTCTGGTCTGCCTGTCAGCATTAATGCAGGGTGACAGGAACACCCTGTGACTTGCCATCTGCTAGGCCCCGGCGGGCGGGAGAACACAGCTGTGACTAATGCGGCCACAGGGATTTTAAGCAGCAGGGGACAATTAATTACATAACTGGAGTAGGGACAGAACGTCCGCGGAGGGATCTTTATTGATAGTTACTGAGCACACACGACTCCCACCCAAGGTGTGGTCTAAGGGCCAAAACAGACATTACATTAAATCTGTGTCTAGCAGGTGTGTGTGTGTGTGTGTGTGTGTCCCATTTTTACTCAAGAATAGGCACAGGGCAGGGGTGGTGCTAGGTACCGAAAGGCCCACAGGACCAAAAAAATGCACAATTTTGCATATGCTAACATATATATATACGCTCTAAAGTATCTCTCCCTGTGTGTGTTTCTGTAACAGACCCTGTCTTTTAAGGGCACCCCTATTCGTAAAAAGAGAGAAAACCTCAGGCAGAAAAATTCAAGGTGGGGGGGGCATCAGGAGGGGAAGCACATGTGTGGGAAAAGCCAGCTCATCCAGGGAGATCCGATGCAGCAGTGATCCTCTTGGGCCCTGTGCCTTTATTTCAGCAAGTGCCCGCGGACAGCAGGGTGGTGGGGCAGATGGCCTCCCAGAGATTTGGGGCTCCAAATGAAAGATTTTGGGCTCCCGCTCTAGTGGGCCACCCTCTAACACCACCTCTGGCACAGGGGCCCCAATCCAGATCTTTAAAAAATAACTACCCCCACTGTCAAGGTCCCAATCCAGATCAGGAGCCCTGCACCTACCCTAGAGTAAACATGGGGGGGGGGATGTTCCTGCTAGACACACATTTAAAGTAATGTCTCTTTTGGCCCTAAGAGAGTCCAGCAGTGGAGTCAGTTATCTAGGGAGGATGTCTGTGGGGCCCCTTTCATCGGAGGTTGCTCGGAAAAGGCAGGGCAGGCATCTGTCAGGATGCATTAGTCTGAGAGCACCGGAGGTGTGGTTAAGAGAATGAGCTGTGAGCTGCCTGCAGCCTTTGCAGGATGCAAGACGAGACAACCGTCTCAGGTGGCCGATTTCCAGCTGTCCTTCAGGGTGCAGGGGGAAGCAGGCACAATGCACTGTGGGAAGTTCTCTTGCATAAGCAGTGGTGTTGTGGTACCTACGTTTTGAAGTGCAGGCGCTCATCAGGACAGTCCCCACAGACACCGCCCCCCCCCCAAGGAGAGTTCAAAAGTTGAGGCAGCCATTGCAAGAAACCAGTTTAGCAAATTTTCAGGAGTAGGTGTTTTGTGAAGCTAAAGTCGCAATCCTATGCAAGTTTAGACAGAAAAGCGGCCAACAGCTCCCAGCATGCCCCAGCCAGCATAGCTTTTTTAAAAAATATGTATTTTCCTGGAACACGATTGAGCCATAGTTAAGTGCTTTCAAGTTCCACTAATTTCAATGCACTGAAATTTATCAAAAGTGCTTAATTGTGACTGGATCATGCCCCTTGGTTTTAGCAGTTCTGCAAATGCGATATCTACCCTATGAATTTATACATGCAGAAAAGCAGATGGAGTATACAATTCTCGCCTGGCGGGGAAGATCTTTTGGGACATTCCCTGAAGCCCAAGAAAAATCCTAATGTACTTTCCAGTTAGGGAGACTTCAACCAGATTCATATCTTAACTCTCTCCGAAATAAGTTAACAATTAACAGAAGTGAGTCCACTTGCAATACAGGCATGATTATGTCTCATGTCTAAACCTGATTCTTATTCAATAAACAGATCGCTCCGATAAGGCTGATGAAATTCAAAAAGTCTTGACTTTCAAATCCCCAATTCTGTAACGTTCCCATCCTCTCTCTAATTAAAGTAGTGCTTGAATTATGGGAGGGAAGGGAAGGTGGACACACACACACACCACTCCTCTGTAATTCAGGCACTGAACACCAAGTAAACAATGTCTACTGGATCAACCCTGTCCACATGTTTATTGACACTCTCAAAGAACTCTAAAAGATTAATGAGACAGGACTTATCTTTGCAGAAGCCACGTTGATTCTTTTTCAGCAGGGCTTGTCCTTCTATATATTTACTAATTTTATCTTTACTGCTGCTTTCAACCAATTTACCTGGAACAGACATTAAGCTAACCAGCCTGTAATTTCCCAGATCTCCCTTAGATCCCTTTTTAAAAATTGGTGTTACATTGGCAATTCTCCAGTCCTCTGGTACAGAGGCTGATCCTAGGGACATGTTACATATTTTTGTTAGAAGATCAGCAATTACATATTTGAGTTCCTTAAGAACTCTAGGATGGATCCCATCTGGGCCTGGTGATTTACTGACTTTCAATTTGTCAATAAGGTTGAGAACTTCATCTTTTGTCACCACTATTTGCCTCAGTTCCTCAGACTCCCTTCCTGAAAACATCAGTTCAGTCACAGGTATCTGTTCTGTATTTTCTGCAGTGAAGACAAATGAAAATAATTCATTCAGCTTCTCCACAATCTCCTTATCCTCCTTTAGGACTCCTTTAATTCCATTATCGTCCAGTGGACCAACTGCCTCCCAACTGGTTTCCTGCTTCTGATATATTTAAAGAATTCTTTATTGTTGGCCTCGATGTTGTTAGTGATATGCTCCTCAAAATGCTTTTTTGCATCTCTTATTGTCTGCTTGCATCTCCTTTGTACAAGCTTGTGCTCCCTTTTGTTTTCCTCATTTGGGCAAGATTTCCATTTTCTGAAGGAAGCCTTCTTTTCTCTAATAGCTTCCTTGACACTGCTCATTAACCATGCTGGTGACCTCTTGGACTTGTTGCTACCTTTTCTAACCTGTGGTATACATTCTCTCTGAGCTTCTATTATTGTAGTTTTGAGTAACCTCCAAGCATGTTCCTAGTACTAAATTAGTTTTGGAGCCCAATATTGTCACTCACAGTGCTTCTGCCCCTTTGAGGTTTTCTAGTCTGCTCGACACTATGTCCTCTTTGATGTATAGAGCAACACCTCCTTCAGTATGCCCTTCCCTGTCCTTCCTATAGAATTTATATTCAGAGATGACCATATCCCACTGGTTCTCTCCATTCCACCAGGTTTCTGTAATGCTTGCTATATCTAGGTTCTCCTTTAAAACCAGGCACTCCAACTCTCCCATTTTGGCTCGGAGGCTTCTAGCATTTGCATAGAAACATTGGTTTTCATGTAGGATTGTTGTATGTCCAAGGAAAAGACACAAGCTGTAATCTTGAGTGCAATGGGCCTTTTCCTGAGTAGACTTGTATAGGATTGCACTATAAGAAACGCAGGTGTCAAGTCTTTCAACAGAGCAATGCTAGGCCAGTTTACTCTAAAGTAAATCTCATTGTATTCAATGGGCTATAATTCTATGCACACTTACCTGGGAGTAAGCCCCGTTGAACTCAAAGGCACTTACTTATGAGTAGACATGTATAGGATTGCACTGTAAAAGTATGACAATTTGGGAGAAAGAAAGGAAAGATCTAGCAACTACATCTTCACTGCTCAACCCTGTCACGTTAGCTTGCTGGATGGCTTCAGTGGACCTGATGGGGGGAGGTGACATGCAAGGCAGCAGCCAGCAGACCAGATCCTGTCTCTCTATGGCAAATTCTCCCAGGGGCTAACGCCTGCACAGTCTCTTGGGTCCCAGCTAATCCACTGTGCCAGCAGTGCATCCCTGACCCACATTGGGCTCTTCCTGCTGTGTTTCCCTGGCAACGGGGCCTGTGTTGAACTGCATGCCTGGGCTGACAACTCTGTGTGCCAGCGCACTGTTCAACAGGCAAAGCTGCCCCCATTGACTTATTGGAAGAAGCATCACTGGCCGATCTTCTGTCCGTTGATGCTGCTGCTGCTGTTAAATGCACAGAGCCTCTGTCCATAAAACGTGGCAAATTCCTGCCTCTGCTTGGTGGCAGGGGTGGTTCCTCTGAATCTTCCACCCTGCACCCCTCCAGCTGGCTTTGCTCCTTTTGACACCCTTGAATATGCCCACTGCCCCGAGGTTGCTTCTACAGTGGTGCAGGTAGGTTAGACGGTAATGTATATTACTCCACTTTCCTCAAAGTGTGGTAAGCCAGCCCTGCTGTGTTCTAAGCACGACAACCCAGCAGGCAGAGAGCAAAGCAGGTGCTGAGTCAGCACGAGCTTCATTAGCGCCAGACAGAGCGGGCAGCCACACGGCAGTAATGGGGCTAGGCTAGCCCCACACAAGCGACTAACCCCTTCCCTGCCACAGTGTTCCAGTGCATAGTTCCGCCCCCATTTTTTAAAAAAAACGACAACAACAAAGCTCCTCCATTTCAAATATAAATAGCACACACAAGACAAACTGTGTGACATTTCAAGGATCTGACCATTGGTTAGTATTATTAGCAGGCTTGGTGTAATTTAAACGGGGTGATGGATTGCACAGAACACAGAGGTTAGAGAAAAATACACTGGCCATTTCCTCATTAGAACTGTAGCAAGCAGTGTGCACCAAGTGAAGACACAAAATTGCAAAAGATGGACTTTTGCTTTGTTATTAAAAGTTTCTGATTTTTCAGGGCGTGTACAAGTTTGACTACAGTTCCCCAATTTCTCTACACACACACACACACACACACACACCTCCATTGCTACTGGATCTGCACTAGCCTCAGGCATAAAGACATTAATGGCAACTAAAGCATTCTGGGTGTTCTGTTTGGCCTGCCAACCCCTCTCCTCCAATCTAGCAAAATTGCCACACTCTCTCTTTGGGAGATGCCATTTTGTCCCTAGTCCCCCCCCTTACCCTTCTGTAATGAGCAGACAGGAGAGGAAGGCAGATAACAGAAACGGGGCCGCAGGGGAGCTCATGTCCCATGGATTTGGGGGTTTTAAAGACGCAGGCTCATTTTCTGGGATGCAGCTTCAATCACAACTCCCAAATAGATCCTCGCCGTCAGCAAGGTTTGTCCCGTGAAGCACTGATAACATCGTAGGATGGGGGGATGGAACAAGTTGCCTGCCACCCAAGGGCCCCTTGGTCTTTGTGGTCATTTAGTCCTTGGAGGAGGAATTCACCGTGACTGAGCTGCTCAGTCCTCTGCCACAAACTCGCCCAGCACGCGGGCTTTCCACGCTGAGCAGGACTGTGGTGTCAGCACTCGCTGGGTCCCACCGCAAGTTGTCTCAGTGCCCTGCAGAAGGGGTTGGTGATGCAAGTGGCGGGCGGGCAGAAAATTGATTGGAATCTACTGGTACATCACTGATTTGCAGTGGATTGGCAAGGGTTTCTCATTTCCAGTTGTTTATCAGTAGCAGCAACAGTACAGAGGCTTTTCTCTAAATTAGGCTGCTAGAATCCCTGATCTGCTAGTAACTCAGTGGTAGATTTATTTATTTATTTATTTATTTATTTATTTATTATATTTATACCCCGCCTTTTTTTCCTGCATGGAACCCAAGGCAGCTTACATAATCCTCCTCCTCCTCTCTGTTTTATCCTCACAACAACCCTGTGAGGTAGGTTCAGCTGAGAGTCAGTGACTGGCCCAAAGTCACCCAGTGAGTTTCATGGCCGAGCGGGGACTAGAACCCGGATCTCCCGAGTCCCAGTCCAACACCCTCACCACTACGCCACACTGGCTTTTTTTTCTAATATTACATTTATATTCCACTTTTCCTCGAAGGAGCTCAAGGCAGCACACGTGGTTCTCCCCCCCGCACGCACCCCGTTTTATCCCCACAACAACCCTGTGAGGTAGATCAGGCTGAGAGAGAGAGAGAGAAATTGGCCACCTAGGTCACGCAGTGACCTTCATGGCTGCGAGGGGAGGGATTTGAACCTGGATCTCCCCAGTCCTAGGGGAACACTAAACACCACACGCTGTCCCCGTGTGTTGCTCATAGAGTGCAGCAGGTAATTGGCCCCACCCCCATGCCACCATTTTGCACCTGACTCCAACCCTTCAAGCCACTATTTTTTGTATCTGGCGCCGATTGGTGCCAGATACATGCAGGCACATGCAAGGTAGACCCTGAAAAGCTTGGAAGTCTGCCCCTGCTGCCTGATGTAAGCTACACAGGGGTTGGGTGTGGTTGGGCTGGCCCCACTTTGGAAAGGTGATACAAGGGTTAACATCTTAGGGCTTCCTTCCAGACACCCAGTGGTTTTCAAGTCAACCAAGCAAAAACAAAGGCATGCCCCTGAGGCTTTCTTACCTGGAATGTGCTCAGCTGTGGAGAAGACAGGGAAAGAGACCAGAGAGAGGAAAGTGAGGGAACACAGCCAGGCAGGGAGAGACACAAACAGCAGCATAGAAGTCAAGCCAGACCGCAGCATGGGGTGGGGGGGCATGCTTGCCAGGCCAGCAGGGGGTGATGCCATCCATGCCACGAGGGGCAGACTCTCCACTGAGTTGCCACTGTGGTTTTAATTTAGTGTTGGCGGGGGGGGGTTGGAGGAGGCCCACTCCATAACCCTTGTGACTTCCTCCCTTTTATACTATTTTTAGAAGGCTATGGCGACTTGAAGGGGGGGGTGTCAAGGGTCTTTTGAAATCAAGGGCCCATCTACCTGCCCATAATTGAAAAGCTGCCCAATGTGGAGTGAGCATACTCAGTGACTATGGAATACTGGCTAACTCTTGGGGGGGGGGGGGAGTAAAAAAAACATGTATGGGGGAGGGAAAACGGAATGGAGTATTCTGGAAAAGGGCATGGCTGGCTGGAACCCTAAACAGGAGCACCGCACCACACTGCAACATCTATTTATTTATTTGTCTGTCTGAAGCATTTTTATGCTGCTCCTCTGCCAAAAAGGCTCTGAGACTGACTTACATATACAGTAAAACCTTGGATTGTAAGTAACCTGGTCTGCGAGTGTTTTGCAAGACAAGCAAAAAAATTTAATACAATTTAACTTGATAAACGAGCGAGGTCTTGCAATACGAGTACGGGGAAATTTGTTTTGATATACGAGTGCTTTGGATTACAAGCACGTTTCCAGAACGAAATTATGCTTGCAATCCAAGGTTTTACTGTAATCAAGGCAGCCCCTGCCCTCAGGCTTACAATCTAAAAAGATGCAACACGCAAGGAAAATGAGCGGGGAGGGAAGAGGGGGGGAATAATTCTTTCAGCAGGGCTGGAGCAATGGCCTTACTCTCCCTCTCATTGCCTTCCGGAATGACTGCTGCTGATGACAGTCCAGGGAGGAGCACCCTTCATTGGGGGAGGTCTTCAGCAGGGCTACTGGAATGGCAGGCTCCCCTTGTAAATGTTTTTTTTCATGTGGCTCAGAGGTTAACAACAAAAACAAAGGGTCCTGGAAGAGTGCCCTGGCTCGATGCAACAAGCAGCTCACCTTGCGTGCGCGTATGGTGCTTTAATAGGGTCACTAGTTCAGAGGCGGCATTAAGAAAGGACACCTTTGCCTGGGGCCAACCTCACAAGGAGGCTACATGAGCTATAGGAGATTAAGCTTGATGATGTAAGAGAACGTGAGGCTCAGGGATACTAGAACAAGAGAAATGGTGCAACTGGTCAGGCAGGAGGACGTGGAAGAAAGTGAAACCACCTTTGCTAATCCCTTTAACTCAAAAAGGTACTGAACAAACACCTACCTCTAGAACACCCTTCCCCAACCTGGCACCCTCCAGATGTGTTGGACTACAACACCCACCATCCACTGTCAGCATACCCATTGTCCGTGTTGGCTGGGGCGGGGGGGGGGGGAGTTGCAGTTCAGACACACCTGGAGGGCGCTGCGTTGGAAAAGTTGTGGATATCCAATTGGGCAGGCGGGCAGGGAGGGGTGTGGGTGGGGCAGCCTTGCCGCCACCGCCTCCTGCACCGGCTTTAACAGACATTTTGAATAGAGGAGAGCAGCAGAGGAAGTTTTTCATAGTTTGGCGATAATACAATCCCCTTCTTACTCATTGCTGCAGATCAAACTGCTCTTAATGGGACAGCTAAAGTAGTTCTTTTGGTTCATAGTCCTCTAAATTCCTAGTGCCCTAAATGTGCCTGTCCTTTAGCAGCAGCCAGAAATGTCACAGGTGATGTTTCTCCCACTGCTCATCTCCACGCCCTGAAAAGCTTCCCCTGCTGAATCCCTGCGACAGGACGTTGTTAATTGCATGGGAACAGGGCCAGTGGAAAGAAGTGGCAACCCTATTTTACATTTCAGAAGCAGCTCTGGACACATCTGAAGTCTCCGGCGTGCCCACTTGCCTATGGTATATCTCAGGAGCAGCCCTCACTCCACCTACTTCGCTGCTGCTCTTATCTGTGACCTACAGGCCTAACCACCACTGCTTTGGCCTCTGCCCTGGCTGGTGTGCTAGCATTTTTAAGCGGTACACACAGCCTTGAAGGACAACCTCATGTAAGGTTGCCAGTTTCTTAATCTGGCAGAGATGAATTTCTCTGCCTTTATTACGGTAACTACTGCATAGGACAGTGTTCTCCAACCTTGGGTCCCCAGATGTTTTTGGCCTACAACTCCCAGCATGCCCCAGCCAGCTTGGGACACACACACACAAATGTTAGGAGGTGATACTGCACTGCATCTGCATGCTAGAAAAGGGTTCAGCCGCTTTCTTTTGAGCAAAGCACTGGAGAGCCGTCAAGAATATAAAACGGCAATTCTAGCAGAGTTGATGGTAAACGTCAAGGGTGCCAGCTTCTCTGACCCTCTGCTGCCACCTAGTGGCAAATCCATGTAATGTTGTTAATTGGTGATACAAAATACCCAAAGTGAAGTGTGTCCTGACTCCTGGCCCACCTTCCAGGGGGTGTTGTTCTTCCTTGGGAACACTCCAATTATAATGGTGCCAGGAGGAGATCCTGAATTCCTTCCGACTTTTCAACAACAAAAAACTCACTCCTGGTCTATACTGAAAGTTACTGATCCAGGGGAAAGTTGCTATGTACACTGATGCAAGCTCCCACAATTTTTCTTCGTGGTAAAACAAGGTGGTTGTTCAACCGTTTTCATGAGAAATCACATTATCTCACTATTAGAACCGTGTAGAAGGAAGCATCTCAGCCTCATTCTTTCTGCAAATAGATCAAAACAGGTAGCTGTGCTGGGAGGCAGACCTGTGGGGACACTGGACAATTTACAGTATTTGGGATTGGGGGGGGGGGGTTTGTTCGTGTGTTTGTTTTACAAAGGGTTGGATCCAGATTTATGCTGGATCAACTGCGCTAATGGAAATGGACTTCCCAGGCCCCTTCTTCCCACAGCAGCCTCTCCAGCAGTCAGGGCTAGCCCAAGAGCAGGCATGTAGAAATGCAGGTGACTAGTCAACACCAGATCCTAAAAACTTGGTCCTCACAGGATTGCTGAAAGAGGGCAGAAGTTAGTATTTCCTCCCAGTGGGGACAGCTCTGTATAGGGTTCTGCCGCCACCTTGTAGCTCCTTACTGTCTCACAAGGCCGGCCCAAAACACTTTGCTGCTCGAGGTAAAGTACAAGATGGCACCCCTCCCATTTCCACATACAGAAGCCAACTGGACTGGCAGTTGAACCTTACTTCAACCCTGCCAGTGGGATACAGTCTTCCACTGCACCTGAGGACAGCAAGGAGGTCACATGGCACACACAGCCTTGTCCTCCAACCCCTCGTTGCAACCCACCCCCCACCCCCAGCATCTACCGCCTGAGACGGGAACCTCACTCTGCCTAATGATAGGGCTGGCCCTGCTGCCTCACTGAAACTACCAGCCACGAGACACCAGGAAGGTACTGAAGGCAGAAACCAACATTTTCAAATAAGTCTGAGCACCTGTCAATTAAGCACTGGCTGGAAGTACAGGGGAGCAGGGTGCAGAGAGACCAGCGACCCCAGGAAGAACAGGGCCGGTCCCATCTCCTAGGTTGGCTCTCAGTTCTACACCCCTGCCCAAAAGTGACGGTGCTTCACTCCAAGCAGCTGCAATCCATGTGTTTATTCCCCCGCCCCCAAGTCAAAACCTGAAGGGGCACAATTTGTCAAGTCTCTCTGTACTACTTCTGTTTACTGCTGCAGCATTAAAGACAAGGGAGAAGAGGCGTGCAAGGAACTGCTGGAGGCTTACCACTCCTGTCTGCGGGCACTGGGCACGGCCCATCCAGACCTCGAAGCCAGCCCCTCGGTAAGGGACTGCTGCCCTGTACTGAGAGGAGACAGGGCCGGGTGCTGGGTTCAAAGGGGACTTGGGATATTGGCAATACTTAGGACTAACTTACCATGGAGAACTACCGGAAATAAGAAAAGGGGAGGGTGCAGTAACAGGAGAATCCTGGGACACAGGACTCTAACTTCCACCTATCTGGTGTGGAGAAGTGGCAGCTGTAGCAACAAAACCGTGGCCCTCCGCCCCTCACTTATTATCAGAACCAGCTCTCCATGACCAGGATGTCCCCATTGCTGGCTGCCATTTCTCACAAGAAGTTGAAAGGATAAGAGAAGCTTCACCTACTAGTTTTCTGTCCAAGTGTGTTAAAGACACAGGGACTGGCAGTTGAATCTTACTTCAAGGGCCCTGCAAGAGAGAGAGTTGGCAACCCTAGGCTTAGGCTAGCGGTACAGAAATTACAGCAGGAGCCCCAAAGGATTATGGGAGAAGCTAATCTCTCCCAATTCCCATTTGGCTTGCAGTTAGTAGTAGCGCCCTGCTACACACCCATTACTTACTGGCATCATAAAAGGCATGGAACAGGTGGGGGGGGAACACTGGGGGGAGGCAAAACACAGCTGCATCACCTGATGTAGCTTTTCTTATTCTTCCAGCTGCCAAGTCACTGAGCGACCTATTCAGCCAAGTCTCCAGGCTTCCCACAGCAACTCCATGGCTCGGAAGGAGCGAAGGCCCGGGGCGGGGCCTGCCCAGGGCTGGATGCAACGTTCCCTGCAGGCCCTGGAGCAGGGGCTACCCAAGTGCAATAAAGCCCTTGCATTTTATTCAGGCTGGACCTGCATTAGTTACCGAGTCGCTGCTCATTACTCTGTTCCAAGCATCCTCCATGTATACACCCAGATCCCCAGATCCTCCTTTGACCTTACCTTTGCTGTATCTGCTTCTATGTGTATCATTTATATAGCACTTTAGAAAAGAAAAAAAAGAAACAAGTTTGCAAAAGTGCTTTATGATCTTCTGTTCCTTAAGCTGCCGGCTTGGCCAGCCCCATGACACGTCCATCACCATTTCCACATAACCGCTGGGATACGAATCCTGGACACATCACGCTTCTGAACAATACTGTGCATCCAAATCTCAGAAGACATTTCAGCTGAAATTCTGGGGCAACAGCCACCAGATGCAACACCCAAAAATGGAACAGCCTCCACAGATCAATGACTGAGGGTGGCGGGCTTTGGGCAGTCCACTGGAGGCACATACCCACATATGCAAACAACATGGAGGCAGTCAGTAGTGTGAACCAGCTGTGGAACGGACCTGAGACTTGCTCCTCCCAGCCTGTTCCCAAAGGTGACACATTCCGTTTTCAATAATGAAGCTACACGGTGGTTCTCTTTCCAACACAGTGTATATCAAACTTTTTTTAACTCAGCCCTCCCGCCACTAAACTTTCTGTACCTTCTGGGCCTCTTCAACCCAGCCCCAACCACCAATTTTAACAGGAAATCCTTGTGCGCAACAGTACATATCCCATATCCCCGCACAAGAACTTACGGATCTGGAATCTGGTGGCAGAGAGCTTTGGCCTTTTGGACGGTATAGAAATAAAACTAATAATAACAATAATAATAACAACAACAATAATAAATAATGATAATAAATGATGATGATGATTATAATAATTTTTTTAAAAATGAGTTTTTCAGATTTTAATAACATAAGAACCACCCTGCTGGATCAGACCAATGGCCTATGTAGTCCAGCATCCTGAATTTCACAGGAGCCAGCCAGAGGTCCATGGGAAGCCCAAAGCAGGACAAAAGGGCAATAGCACCCTCCTGCTGTAGTTTCTGCCTCTGATCTCTGGAGGTAGCATATTGCCTTCATACTTATTTATTTATTATACGTATATACTCAAGTACAGGTCGGCCCTAATTTAAGTCGTGGCCCCTAATTTCACCCCCCAAAACTGGGAAAACTTATTGCCCCCCAGTATAAGTCTAGGGTGGGAAATGTATGAGGGGAGACTCCCGCCGCCACCCCCAGACACCCCCCGCCACCGTACCTGCACCCGCTGCCGCCGAAGCCCCGCCACTGCCAAAGCCCCCCCAGGACCCCCGCCAGGCACCGCCAGGCACCCTCCTCCACCCCCAGGACCCCTGCTGCCACCCCCAGACACCCCCACGCCACGCTGTTCCTCTCCGCTCGCTCTTTAAAATTATTTTCCTCCCCCCCCATACCTTTGTCAGCGGCGGCTAGGCAGGGAAGCGGCGCAGCAGCGCGAGGCGCCCGTAGAGCGAGTGGCTGGGCTGCGTCTCCCTGGCAGGGAGACATGTAGAGCCACTCCGCTATTCCTCCGCTCGCTCTTTAACATTATTTTCCCCCCCCCATACCTTTCTCAGCGGCGGCTCGCTCTGCTGGCGCCTTGCGCGCTGCCATGCCGGCTCCTAGGAAGTGATGCCCGTCGCGGCCCCGGAAGTGATGCCCGTCGCGGCCCAGAAGCGACGAGGGCGGCGCCGGCAGCGCCGCGAGCCTCCGCTTACAAACAGAAAGGTAGGGGAATGGCGGAGCAGCTCCACGTGGGTCCCTGGCCATGCCGGCTCCCGGGAACGAAGCAGCATGGCAGCGCGCGAGGCGCCAGCAGAGCGAGCGGCTGCTGGTAAAGGTATGGGGGGGGAGGCAAATAATTTTAAAAGGCGAGTGGAGAGGAACAGCGGAGTGGCTCCACATGTCTCCCTGCCAGGGAGACGCAGCCCAGCCACTCGCTCTACGGGCGCCTCGCGCTGCTGTGCCGCTTCCCTGCCTAGGAGCCAGCATGGCAGCGCGCAAGGCGCCAGCAGAGCGAGCCGCCGCTGACAAAGGTATGGGGGGGGAGGAAAATAATTTTAAAGAGCGAGCGGAGAGGAACAGCGTGGCGTGGGGGTGCCTGGGGGTGGCGGCAGGGGTCCTGGGGGTGGAGGGCGGTGCCTGGCGGTGCCTGGCGGTGGCAGCGGGGGTCCTGGGGGAGCGCTGACCCACTTATAAGTCGAGGGGGGGGCATTTTTCAGCACAAAAAATGTGCTGAAAATCTAGACTTGTATTTGAGTATATACGGTACTTATACCCCGCCTTTTTTCCTGAAAGGAACCCAAGGCGGCTTACATAATCCTCCTTTTCCTCTCCATTTTATCCTCACAACAACCCTGTGAGGTAGGTTAGGCTGAGAGTCAGTGACTGGCCCAAAGTCACCCAGTGAGTTTCAAGGCCGAGGGGGGACTAGAACCCGGATCTCCTGAGTCCCAGTCCAACACTCTCACCACTAGCACTATCCTCCTTGAATGGATTAGATAAGTCATCCAAGTTGGTAGCCATTAGCATATCCTGCGGAAGCAAATTCCGAAGTTTAACTATGCACTGTGTGAAGAAATTCTTCCCTTTATCTGTCCTGAATCTCCAACCATTCAGCCTCATTGGATGACCCTGGGTTTTATGTTTAGTATTATGTGGGAGAAAAACTTTTTCTCCATACTATGCATCATTTTATGCACCTCGTCATGTCCCGACCACCACACACACCTTTATTTATATAAACTATACATCATCATCATCATCATCATCATCATCATCATCATCAATTATTTACAGTATTTGTATGCCGCTCCTTATTTAAGTAGATTCCGGAGCTGTGAACAGTAAAAAAACAAAAACAAATAAAAGAAACAAAAACAATACAATGAAATCAAAGTAACAATTACAGCGGTGGTTGGAGAGCAGAGATGGCTTCCCGGAACAAGGAGGTCTTCACCAGGTGCCAAAAGCAGCACAAAGTCGGAGCCTGTCTGGGCTCCAGAGGCAGGGAGTTCCACAAAAGTGGAGGTGCCACACTGAAGGCCCTTCTCCTGGTGGACTCCAGTCGGGCCAAAGGTCCATGAAGAACCACCAGGAGCATGTCATCTGATGACCTCAGGGACTGGGCAGGTTGGTATGGGAGGTGGTAACCAGGTCTCTCAGGTAACCTGGTCCCAAGTTGTTTCGGGCTTTGTACACAAGTACCAGAACCTTAAACCTGACCCAGTAGCAAATAGGTAGCCAGTGCAGTTCCTTCAGCAAAGGAGTTGCATGCTGAAAAGGGGCAGCTCCCGACAACAGCCAAGCTGCTGCCTCCTGCACTAGCTCCCGTTTCCGGAGCAGCCTTAAGGGCAGCCCCACATAGAGTGCATTGCAGTAATCCAGTCTTGAGGTTACTAGTGCCTTTATCACTGTGTCCAGGAGAGGCTGTAGCTGGTGAACCAATCGAAGATGGTAAAAGGCACTCCGAGCCACCAGTCACTTGGGACTCCAGCGACAATGATGGATCTAGGAGTACCCCCAGGCTGATCTTTCAAAGGGAGAGCAACCCCATCCAGAAGGGAACCACTCACCCACAGAGCTTCCGTCTTGCCAGGATTCAGCCTCGTTTAATGGCCCTCATCCAGCCCATCACTGAGTGCAGGCACTGATCCAGGACTTACGCAGCCTCTCCTGATTCAGTTGTCACGGAGACAGAGCTGTGTGTCATCAGTGTACTGATGGCACTTGGCTCCAAATCCCCTAACGACCGCTCCCAGAGGCTTCATATAGATGTTAAAAAACATTGGGGACAAGATGATACCCTGCAGAACCCCATAGCTCAGTTGAAAAGGGTCCGAGGAATAGTCACCCAATCTTACTCTCTGAAATCGACCCCGCAGGTAGGACTGGAACCACTGTAAGGATGCCTTCTTCTGTGCAACCCGCCCTCTGGGGGTTGGATTGGGGAATATCCCACCACATAACTTGAGTACTTAGCAAAGGGGTGTAGCGCATCTTTCTGCCTGAGGAGCGAATTCCATTTTGGAGATGCTTTTGGGGGGCACATTCCATTGGTGGGCAGGGCCGAAGCCAACGGGAAAAGGGTTTTGGAAACAAGATACCAAAAATACCAGGAAATGTTATCTTAAAGCTCTTACTGCAAGTTTCCAAGCCTTAGATGCATTTCAACCTTTTAGACTCCGGCGGGGACGGGGACCTGCACAGAACATGAGAACCACCTGTGGTTGGGGGGAAAGGGGGAGGAGTCAGGGAACCCAGGGGGACTGGATTTGGCCCCCAGGCCTGTGGTTCTGCAGCCCTGACTTAGGTTCTCCCAGTAAAATCTGCAGGCAACAAAAAGCTGACAGTGCTTCATTGTTACTGTGCCCTTCATATGTGGATCTACTGCAGCACCAATGGACCTCAAACATGGGCTTATTCTTAGAAACACACTGCTGGAAGAAAAAACTTATCTTGAAGGACTCGTTCATTCTTCCATGTATACACACGCACAGAAAATAGTTTGTGTGCGCCAAGCTACACATGCGGTGAATCAGGAGTCTTTGGATTGCAACACATGATTTATTTTAAGCGTGGGATTTTCCCATTGCAAACATTAGGATGGTTTCTAGTGATTTTTTTTTAAAATGCCTACTCCCCAAAAGAAAAGCCTCTTCCACTAACCTGCTCTTGGGCCAGCTCCATCTAACCACCTGCCACAAGTACAAAAAAGGATAGGAAACTTCTCCAGGGACCAGTCTAACCTAGCACTATTTAGCATGGCTTGGCTTAGGAATCTTGTGCTGCAGGTTGCAAGACGGTGGTGGATGCAGGTGGTGGATGCAGATTCTTACATCTCTTGCTCAAGATCTAGCAGATTCCTGTTACCAGTGGCCCAGAAATTTCTAGATACTGGATTCACACTCACTGACAGAGCACATCAAACCTGATTCCTCAGATGCTGAGACAGCAGAACTCTCAAAGGTTAGATTCACAGGGACCTGAATAAAGAACTAGAAAGACAGCAGGACAAGATGGTACCATACTCTACTTGAAATCTGATTCAGAATCACTCTCTGGATATGTTGCTGCAAAAACTTGCCATGACCTCTGGGATCTGCATGGTCGTGGTGGTCATCATCTTTGTTGCCTCTTGCAACAGATTTTCATGCCTGCAGAAGGGCATCCCTGGCTCTCCTTCCAGCAACTGTGTCCCTCCCAAATACTAACGCAGCCTTCCCATCACTGCAGTCCAACACATCTGGAGAGCACCAGGTTGGGGAAGGCTGTACTAAGGCAAAGGGCAGATCGGGTACCCAAGCTTCTATGCACACCATAGCTAAAGGGCCCAGGAATAAGGCGGCCAACACACTGTGGGTTGGTGGCTGGGGGCCTGGCTAAAGAGACTGAGTGCTGCACTTCAACCCAAGTTTTCCATTTTGAGAATTTCAAGGTGGCCGGGGGGGGGGGGGGGGACATAGTGGTGGCTCTAACTGTGGTCCTTGAGTATTTCCATGGTTTGGCAATAACCTTGCCAAAATCCCCAGCGTGCAACATCATACAACTGCATATACACACTGCTCTAAGAGTCACAGACTGCACCAGAAAGCCAGATACCATGCAACCAGCAGCGCTGAGGCCCTTAGGGTCACAACCCCCCCTTGAAAGCAACAGCAGACACCAGAGGAACGTTCAATACAAATCTACAACCTTTATTACAACAAGTGACAGACGGACGTGATGGAGAGACCCACCTGCCTCCAGGGGGCAGGGCTGTATATAAAGCTTTAAGCCGGGAAAGTGCTGCAAAGACTCTTGCCCCCTTCACAGGTGGAGCAGGAGACATCTCCCAAGGTGCTGCCTGTTGCTCCTCTTCTCCTCCCCACCCATTCCTCCCCAACACCAGCACCGGAAGAACATCAGGGATTGCAAGAGGTTGTGTCACTCACACCGCCCCTCCATTGAGAGCTTATTTTGAGTCTCCAAACCACCCAGGCTCGTGGAATGGAGGCATTTACAAGGTACAGGGGGGAAAGGAAAGAAAAAGAAAAACCCACTGCCCCCACAACCTTGCCAGGTGACATTAAAAGTCCTTTTAAAAGAAAGCGGGGAGGGAGTAAGAGCACTAACACAGTGCCATTTAACACTTTCCCTCCCCTCATGCTGCCCACAGCCACCCCCACGAGCCTACGTGGCTCTACTCCCTGCCACGGCAGAGGGGGTCCCAACGTCAGGAGTGCCTCAAGACCCACGCCATGCCAGGGGAGGGAAGCCAAGCTCCGTGTCCGCTAGTCCCGCCGCAGGTTCTTTAGCCGCTCCTCCAAGTCGGCATCTGCATCGGCAAGAGCTGCTGAGGCCTCGGCTTTCTTCCCTCCTGCCACGCTCAAGGAACCACCGGTTGAAGGCAGGTCTGCAAGGAAGAAGGTGAAGTCTGAGGTGGCACAACACACACACCTTTCTTCTCAGTTCTCTCCACACTCTCAGAACCAACACCACACCCAGGTCATATTTGTAAAGGCAGCAGCAGCATGACCAGCATAGAGACGGAGCTACAGAGGTACACACGCATGAGCAATAGACTTAAGCCAGGGATGGGGAACGTCTGGTCTTCCAGATGTTGCTGGACTGCAAATTCCACCATCCCTCACCATTGGCTATGCTGGCCAGAGCTGATGGGAGTTGCAGTCCAACAATATCTGGAGGATCACACGTTCCCCACCCCTGTCCTTAGTTTCTAGTGGGAATGGACATTGTTTCATTTTCTTACATGCTTCCATTTCTGTCCTAATTTTTCCTGAATTACATTTCTGCCTTGCTAAGAACATTCCTGAGATCTGCCCCATGCACATGATCTTCATCCTGCCTGGTTCCACACTGCTGGGACATTATTCTTTAGGAGGTGGGTGATACAGCTGAAAATCTCACAGTGTTAGATAAAATGTAATAAGAACTTCAGATCAGTCCCGCTTCTGCTAGTTAAAATTTGGTATCCCTGCCTACCTAAATTTAAGAATGTTGTCATGTGGTGGCAGCTGTCCTATTCTTCCACGTTGAAAACCACCCCAAAGTTGAGTCTGTGCACAGCTCAATGGCTCAGCTAGATCAGTCGCTCAGTCCATAACGTAACTTCTGCAGCTATGATCCTAACACTCATGCTACAGCCCTCCTGGTGGAGAACAAGGGTTGAACACTCTGGCTGGGTTCACACAAAACAACAACCCACACCCAAGGCTAAGTACGGGTGGAATGTGGGTTGTTGCCAAACTGTGGGTTCTTGTGTGGTGTGAACCCAGCCACACTAATGGTTGTTAACCACAAACAACACACAGTTCACAACCCAACAACAAACCTTGGGTTCTCTTTATGGATTGTTTGTGATTAACAAACCATGGTTTGTTAGCACAGCTGGATTCACACAACACAACAGCCCCACGGTTCAACAACCCACACTCAACCCATGCTCAGCCTTGAGTGTGGGTTATCATGTTGTGTGAACCCAGTCTCTGTCTGGGATCTGAACAGGTTGTGGCTGTTTACAATGGCCATACTCCTCCTCCCACCTCTAATTTCCATTACACCCAGATACTCACTGGAGAGCTCATCTGTCAGCGTCAGACCTAGCTCATCCAACACCTGGGAGACAACGGCATCACTGTGAATGGAAGAAAAGAGCATGAGACCTCAGCCAGGAAGGATGCATCTCTATGCACACCCTGTCCAGCACTTTCCCCATCCCCACACTTACAGCTCCTGTCCTAGATTCAGGAAGAATTCTCTTATTTTATTGGGTTGTGAACAGAGCACTAGATGTGCATAGCTAGGAGGGATACAACCGCTGAAATTCCACTTCTCCCAACCACTCTTCCCAATGCTAACTGCAGTCAGCCCATATCCCATGCAGTTATTGATAGTTCTTTAACTATACCATTTTGTCTGAACCTGCAATGCTACACAGACACATATATACATGTGTGTGCATGGACATAAAAACATTTTTTACCCACATGTACTGTTCAGAGATATATTTAGAAGGGAAAGCAGCAACCTTTCTGAAAGGTCTCAAACTTGTTCTGTCGTCCCTTCTAGGGCACTGCCACATGGTGGTGGCACCAGTCTCCTTTCTCCTAACTACCACATGTACACATCCTTTCCGGAAACCCCAGTAAGAACTTGGTGTGGCATATCCAGATTTCACAGAAGGCGAGCAGGAAAACTGGTGAAGCAGCTGCCTCCATGAGAATAAGGCCTTTGTGACACAATGTGTCATTCCAGCACTTTATAGCTATCTACAGAACGTATCAGCTAAGCAAGGATGGGACACACGCCCTGCCAACTCCATGCTGCCTAGCTTGCCTCCCGCCCCCAGTACCTGTCCATCACCCTACACACCTTTCCTCCTCATCTTCCTCATCTCCCATGGCATCATCAATGGCATCGTTCATCATCTCCTCCTTCATGTCCATGATCTCTGACTGCTTCTCAAATTCCATCATGATCTTCTGGATCTGGGGCAACTTGAGCTGAAAGAAGCCAAGGAGAGACATTGTTACATCCCAGAAAGAGACAGACATCGACCTGCCTTTCACACTTGTGAGAGCAGTGGTAAGGAAACACTAATCACATCACTAAATGTGACAGATTGTCTCTTACTGAGGGGGGGAATGAATGAACTGTCCCAGAGACCAACTCTTTCTGTTGATGTCTGGAAAAAGTGAGGTGGAGGCAAGACTGGAGGGAAGGGGAATTATGCTCCAGTAGGATCACCGTACACTGTTTTGGCCCTCCCTTCAGAGGCTCAGTCTCTGTGCAAGCCTTTTTAAAAAGCCTTTCAATGTGGCGTTTTCTGCCTAGCCCCCATAACCTATCCTCCATCAAGCTTCTTTTAAGGGGTAAGGTACCCCATTTTGGGAAACCATGTCTTAGCATCAGCTCTGCAGCCTGCACTCCCCGCTGCAAGAAAGAGAACATAAGAAACTGCATTATACCAGGTCAGACTGTTTGTCTATTTAGCACAACATTGTCTACTCTGATTGGAAGTAGCTCTCCAGGGTCTCAGGCAGAGGGAGGGTCTTCCCCATCACCGGCTACCTGATCCTTTTAACTGGAGGTGACAGAGACTGAGCCTGGGCTGGGACATTCTGCACGCAAAGCAGGTGTTCTTCCACTGAACTCTGGCCTCTCCCCAGAACTGAATTCCACCCAGCACTCTGAACTCTTAATCCTGACCCTGCAGAGCCCCCTGGCTGAACTGGCTTGGAGCTGACCCACCTGTCTGTTCATGGTGGCCATGGCTTTGGTGACGCCCTTCATTGCCTGAGCCATGGAGTTGTTAGACTTGAGGGTTTGTATCTTGAGGGACACCGCTTGGATGTTAGCTCGCATCACGATGAATTTCTTGACGTAACGCCTTGTCCGTACCAGGTCTTTAGCCATGATCTTCACTGCATCCTGGGGTGGGAGAAACAGGTTTGAGATGGGGGCACAAATGCCCTCCGGCGGCATTCATTCCATTTATTACACATTTCTATACCACCCAATAGCCAAAGCTCTCTGGAAAGTTTACAAAGATTAAAAACTTTAAAAATACAATATTGTACATAATATAAAGACTATTTACATACGGACATATAAACACACACTGTGTATGTGCATGCATGCGTGCATAAACAATTTTAACAATCAACAAGAAGAAATCCCAGGACCCCATTAACACATGAACAGATATGAACAGGCCTGTGGCTCACGCTGGCTCAGTTTGTCTGAGTGTAGAAAGCTAAGTAGGGTCAGGCCTGGTTATTACTTGGATAGGAGACCCCCTCCTCTAGTTTCCTGCATTGAGCAGGGGGTTGGACTTGATAGCCTTGTAGGCTCCTTCCAACTCTATGATCTACGAAATCTACCCAAATTCCTACTATCCTTCCCCTCCCAAGCTCACCATCTGCCCCTGTTTGGCCATTTTCTTGATGTCGGCAATGATCTTCTTCTCTTGGGCTTCCAATTTCTGCCGCTCGCGGTCCAGCTCTCGCATGGCACGATTCAGTGCCCGTTGATTTTGCCGTAGCATCTCCTCCGGAGTCTTCCGGCGCCCAAACAGCAAATCCATCGTGGCAGAAGGTGAGTCAGCCTACAACTGTCAAGGCAAGAGAGTCAGAAGATGGGAGGTTTCAGACAGATACATACATCTGTCCCCATAACAGGACAACAACACCTTTGGGGTAAGAATTAAAGGGAACTCTAACCAGAGCATAACACCATCAAATGGGAATAGTGGGCAACCAGGAGAACTACAACCAGAGCGTAATGATGAATACATCACACTGGGCCTTTAGAAGAGCCCAGAGTGGAGATGAAAATGTCTTTGTGTTTGAAAAATTAATTTAAAAAATTAAAACAAAACAAAAAAACTGTTTCTGACCATTAAATACATACATAGAAACAGTTCTGTGTGATATGGCTCACCCACCTTTCAGGAAACAGAAAACATGAATTTTAGGTCTGGCTATCATTTGGTAGCAGACTTAAGCCAAAGGAGGCTCACTTCCTCTATTTTCAGCTGCTGCTGCTGCTACTAACTGCTTACCCATAAGTCAATAGAACAATTACGAACATCAAAACTGCTACATGGATTTGTTCAACAAGAATAGAATGATATCAACACACTCCAAAATTAATTTATTATCCAGCCCACCCTCTCTCCCTCTTGCCTGCTGCTACGTGAACATAGAAACTTTTAAGAAATGCGCCACACACCAAAAAAAAAAAAAAAGCCAGAAAGAAAGGATTAAACACACACACACACACACACACACACACACTTATATATAGAAAGAAACCAGGTGGAAAAATAAAGAAGCAACTCTCCAGGACTTGTACTGATGGCCAAGATCAAGCAAACTCATCCAGTTCCAAAGTACAACTAAATGATTTAAAGGATCATTCCCGCCACCTTGGGCTTCTGGAGTGGAGACAAGCCATACTTCTGAATAAACATCTCTCTGCCAGAGGCTGCCTGTGGGCCACTAACTCAAATTAGTGACAAGTCCAAGACACAGCCTGTGCACCATCACAATGCCTGAAACCACAATGCTGCTGCAAAGAGCTGGGATCAGAGACATACCAAGCAATGCTTGCTGGGAGAGGGAAAGGAGGGCTGAGTAGCTACAAAAAGTAAATACTGGGGAATGCCAACCTGACCCCACACACACACACACAGTTACTTTTTATATCCCGCCTTTTTTCCTGCAAGGAACCCAAGGCGGCTTACATAATCCTCCTGCTCCTCTCCATTTTATCTTCACAACAGCCCTGTGAGGTAGGTTAGGCTGAAAGTCAGTGACTGGCCCAGTCACCCAGTGAGCTTCATAGCTGAGAGGGGACTAGAACCTGGATCTCCAGTGTCCCAGGCCAACACTCTAACCACTACGCCACACTGGCCCCCTTTTTTTATGAAGGGGGGTGGAGGGTCCCTGCCTCACCTCCTACAGCAGGGGTGGGGAACCTCTTTTTGCCTGAGGACAAAATTCAATTACAGAGAAGCTCTTCGGGGCCACATTCCAGCGGTGAGCTTGGCTGAAGACAAAGGGAGCGGGCCAGAATACCCAAAATACCAGCCTATTTTAGCCTAAAGCTCTTATTGCCAGTAGCTAAGCCTTAGGAGAGGCATTTTAGCCTTTCAGAATGGGTGAAAATTGCACAAAAGCTGGGAAACCACCAAATGGTCAGGGAAGAACTCTGTTTTAGAGGTTCCCCACCCCTGTCTTAGAACAGGGAAAAGCCGAATGCTTAACCAATATTAGCATAAAGGACAATAACCCAGGGAGGGAATGGGTGGACGACCCCCCCCCATCCCTCTCAGTCGACGCCCTCAGCCCGCCCCAATCCACCCGCGCAACAGGGCTTCCTAATTCCGCTCTCCCCCAGCACTGACCGACCCCAACCTCGCCAACTGCCCCCCTTCCCAAATACCAGAACTGGCCGCCTCTATGGTAATCCTGAGGCAGGGACGCGACACCTTACCGAGCAGCAGCAGCAGCAGCCCGAAACCCTCCCTTCAGTTCCTTGTTATTTCCTCGACGCTCTTCTTCCGCCTTGGCCTGCTGACGTCATGGGAGGGAGGGGCAGCCTTCCGTCAAGGTCACGCGGGCGGCGGGGAGCCAATAGCCCAGACGCCGCCTCGCTTTGCAGCAAAGAGGCGGAAGAGGACGCCGACTGCGGCTGGAACATAGAGATATGGTGTGGGGGTGGAGTAGAGAGTGACACGCGCCACCTCAGATTTTATTGGAATTCCCTATTCCGAATAGGAGCACGTTATCTCATAGAGTAATAACAAGGCAGAGAGGATCACCTCAGAGTCTACCACATATAGGTCATTTCCTGGTTTCCATGGACAAGCAATTTTTAAATGTCTGCTCGGGGCGGAAATGAGAGCTGCCCATAGAAAACAATGGAGAAATCCGGGATTTTACCGTAATCGTGCTTGGGCAGCAGTGCGTCCTCCCCGCCACACACAAAAGCTAGCAGTAAAGACAGGAATTCGTGCTTTTTTCTATTTTGGGTATCAATTCGAGTGAAAAAAAGTTTTTTGTTTTTTTTTAAGTCGTTAAATATTTCTGCGTTGGTATCAATGGACAGCTCGCGAGGAGATTTAAAAATGCTTTTCATGTGAATCCAGAAATTTCCTATTCAGACAATGAGATGGTTCACTCTAGTTCTTCGTTATCACTGTACGAAAAACTCAAGAGCTGTCTCATGGAGGATTAAGCCCACTGCAAAGAGCTAAGATCATAATGTTCTTGTCATATGCAGATAGACATGAGCCCCTCTTTGTCAGATGAATATACGTGCATGTGCCTAACGTTATAGTAATCAGGACATGGAAATGCTGTTAACTTGCCCACTGCCTGCCTTGACACCTCATCCTATCAAGCTACTCAGTGTTAGTCTTACACTAAATGGGACTTAAGTGAGACTAACATTGGATACAACCTTGTCATCATCATCATCAGGCGATCACTCGTGACCGAGTAAGATTGTCTTCCGGGATAAAAGGAGGAAATTCTAAAGAAGATTGTGTAGACTCTAGCGATGGGTCCGTAAGTGACTGTGGAGGCCAATTCTAGATCCACACAGCTTCCCACAGTGAGGACACAGGTTACCAGATAGAAGATGGTCCTGTAAAGGATTCATTTGACGTGCTTTTCGCTTAGCACGTTTCTCCCTTTCACCTTGCACTCGGGCTTCTTCAAAGTCCATGGAACCTTTGTGAAAGGCCAACCTCCATTTAGATCGTTCATGGGCCAGAGCTTCCCAGTTTTCGATGTTTATATTGCATTTTTTTAGATTAGCCTTATGAACATCTTTAAACCTCTTATATTGACCACCGATATTCCGCTTTCCATCCTTGAGTTGGGAGTAAAGTAACTGCTTTGGGAGACGGCAGTCAGGCATTCGAACAACATGACCGGTCCACTGAAGTTGGCGTTGAAGGATCATTTTTTCAATGCTAGTAGTCTTTGCTTCTTCCAGTACACTGACATTTGTTCGCCTATCTTCCCAAGTAATTTGCAGGATTTTCCGGAGGCAACGTTGATGAAACCTTTCAAGGAGGTGGAAGTGACGTTTATAGATAGTCCATGTTTCGCAGGCATACAATAAAGTTGGTAATACAATGGCTTCATAAACCAGTGTTTTGGTCTTCTTACAAATATCCCGATCCTCGAACACTCTATGTTTCATTCGAGAAAATGCGGCACTTGCGGAGCTCAGACGATGCTGGATTTCACTGTCGATGTTAGCTGTAACAGAAAGATAGCTGCCAAGATAGAGAAAATGATCGACATTTTCCAGTATTGTCCCGCCAAGCTGGATAGATGGCATCACCAAAGGATTGGCTTGCACTTGCTGATGAAGCACTTTGGTTTTTTTTATGTTAAGTGAGAGACCAAGTTTTTCGTATGCTTCTGCAAAAGCATTTAGGATAGTTTGGAGATCATCCTCTGAATGTGCGGAGACCACATTATCATCAGCATACTGAAGTTCCACAACGGAGGTTGTAATTACCTTACTTTTTGCTTTCAGCCTGCTGAGATTAAAAAGCTTTCCATCTGTTCGATATATAATTCCCACACCGGTGGGAAGTTTCCCCTTGACAAGATGTAAAACCATGGCGATGAAAATGGCAAATAATGTTGGGGCGATAACACATCCCTGTTTAACACCTGATCCCACTTTAAATGGAGCACCATGAGAGCCGTTGTTGTCCAAAACCGTTGCCGTCATGTTGTCATGTTGTCAATAGCAGGTACAACCTTGTACCTGCTATTCAAATGTAGTAATAGTAGGGTAATAGCTCTGTTAGAAGTGACAAAGACGTGAGAAAGCTTTTGTTCATCAAAAATCTTCAGGATGACTATTCAGCAAAAAAACAAAAAGGAAGTTTCTATTCTTCACACAGTGCATAGTTAAACTACAGAATTTGCTACCGCAAGATGCAGTGATGGACATCAATTTGGATGTTTTTAAAAGGGGACTGGACAAATTCATGGAGGGTAAGGCTATCAATGGCTACTAGTCCTGATGGCTATATGCTACCTCTAGTGTCAGAGGCAGTATGCCTATCTACTCCAGTTGCTGGGGAACATGGGTGGGAGGGTGCTGCTGCACTCATGTCCTGCTTGTGGGTTTCCTGCAGGCAATTTTTTAGCCATTGTGTGAACAGAATTCTGGACTAGGTGGACCCTTGGTCTGATCCAGCATGGCTCATGTTACTTATTTTTTTTCTCCCCTATCATACACACATATGCATATGACACCAAAGTGTCTTAAAGTTTGAAAATACAGTAATAGCAAGTAATTCACCATCCTGTATACTCAAAAATCATAGAAAGTTTTAGAACTAAATTTTTGTGGGGCTTGGGGATTTAATTCCCTTCTCCAGGGACCTCCTATATGCACAGCACATGCACATTTGCTTAGTGTAAGAGCACTGCAGGATCAAGCCAAGGAATTCATAATGTGCATAGGTACAGTGATTTAGCCCGTAAGCTTCCCTAACCTGGTGTCCTCCAGCTGTGTTGGACTGCAACTCCCAGCATACCCCAGCCAGCTGCCAAATCAGACTAAGGGTCCCATCTAGCCCAGCATCCAGTTTCCCATAGTCACCAGCCAAATGCTTCTGGGAAGCCCTCAGCAGGGCATGAAGAGAACAGCTCTCTCCTGTCAGCCTATCCAGTCCAGTGACCCACCTGGGCACGTGTCCTAAAGTGCCTTTTACTGGCACAGGAGGGTATGGGAACGATGATAATGGGGGAAAGAGGGGAAGAGACAACAGGGAGACACCCTATTGAAATGCAGCTATAAAAAAAAAAACCTAGAGAATTATGGAACATTCTTATTTTAACCCACACCGACTTTGTTTTAAAGTTGAGAGCAATTAGGGTCACCTTGATAATAAAAGTGCATTTTTTTATCAACCTGCCTAATGCCTATTGAAAAAGACAATTCAGTGCTGCTAGATGGAGCTGAACACAAGTCCCAATCCTGAAAGAACCCTTTCTTGAGGTTATAGCCTAGGGGAGCAAATTTTCATAAGACTTCCTCCTCTCCCCACCCCTAGCCCCTTTGAATGCTTAACTATTTCCAATCTGTCTTGAGCTCTGCATTGATTGAGTGAAGGCTCCAGTGGTTCCTGCAAGCTAGATTACAGCCTGGAAATCTTCAGATACATGGCTGCGACTTGGGAGCAGGAGCAAAGAATCGTCCCTGATATGCTGACTTGAGATCCTGTAGAGTCCTGTTTGTAGACTCTAATAATAATAATAAACTTCCAGCTATGAGTCCAGTCCTCAGCCAAAACAAAAAAAACCCACAAGCACAAAAAACACTAGCTCAAAAAATGAGACTAAATCTGTTAAATCCAATTACCAGTTTTAAACTAGGTTAAGAAATTCATCAAAGGAGCCTTCATAATCATACTGAGTTTGTGGCATGGAGATGTGTAACGGGCATTGCTGCTCAGACATTGCTGCCTAAAAGGCTTGGTTCTGTGCATGGCACTCTAGCCCAAAACCTGGTAGTTCAAGACTCCAAAGGTTGCCGTTTTTTATTCCACAAATAGTATGTTGCAAGACCTCATGGGTGTGTGGTGGGGTTTTTTTTAAGTGTTTGAAAAGTATTATCAGCAGAGGATCAGAAAGCCAGCAAAGGGGGTGGGGGTTTACTTCTGAATGGGGCTCCTACTAGTAAGGGACTGACTCTTACAACCTATCCCTTCACCTCCCCCTCCCACCTCTTGTGGATACACCAGCTGCCCCACCACCTACTAAACTTACAATACAGGTGCTGTAAACTGAAACCATTTTGCACAATATATTTCTTGCTTTCAAAATATGAGGTTTCAGACTATGGGTTGGATCCAAATTTAGTCATACTCAGGCCCATTGAAAATAATAGAACTTAATTATGCCATGACTTGGTCCCATTGATTTGAAGTATGACTAAGTTTGGATCCAACCCAAACTGGGTGGCGGTTAATGCACAAAGTCAGCATCACCACCTCTGCACTGCCTAGAGTTTACTGCTTTTAACAGATCACACCCTCTCATGTTAATGTATTCCCAGGAGGCACAGTTTGCAGCATAGCAACACTGCTTGCACAATGCTTCAAATCATCAGGGACCAGCAAGGAGATAGCATCTCTCTCATGTAGAAAAATGGAACTTCCTAAGGAGGACGAATGGAATATAGTCACCAGTGGGATTTACCAGGGTGAATGACCAGCTCCTTGCTAGGTCCCACAGCATAGAATGGTCACAAAGCGGGGTCCTCTCAGTGCGTCAGCATGAAGGAAGATGTGCACGTAGCCACCGCTTTATCAACTGGCAGAGCTGCACATGTATTAATGGGGGGAGGACAGAAGAGTGTCAGAAGAGGACAGCCAGAATTGTCTCCAGCAAGTGTGTCAAGACTGAGCAGCAAAATCATGAGCATGAGGTCAACTAGGCAAAAATACAGAACATGAGAAAGGAGGTAGCCACCATGCAGCTATTTTCTCACGTCCAAGGCAGAGGCCACTGATGTTCAAACACAACATTTCAAATACCTTTGGTCAGCAACGAAGTATTGGAATGGGGAAAACCCACCCCTCAGAAGTACTGGGCATTAATCCATCTCCTCAATGACACAGCTTATTCTAGTGGCTCATTTGACACCTAAAATGTCATCCTTCAAGGAGAAGGGGAATTTGGCCCCAAGGCTGCCAGCTACCAATCCCTGCAGAAGGTACTAAGCTCATATTCACAGTGCTAGCACAGGCTGAACACTAGGAGGTGCCCCATAATTTCCCATCAGGCATTTAGGATGCACTCCTATACCCACTTACCTGGGAGTAAGTCCCATTGAACTCAGTGGAACTTACTTCTCAGTAGAACTGTCTGGGATTGCACTGCTAATGTCCTGAATAGCACATACTAGGAATATGGAGCTCTACTCTTCATTCATTCCTTTGTTCAAGAGTGCATCAGCCCCTGACTTATAAATAGGATGGAAGAATTGTTAATTCCTGAATGAATCTTCACAGGGCTGTTAAAACGTTTTTATCTTTGGCTGCATCCAAAACAGAAATTTTCCACTACACTTTTCTACTGAATATCCCCCTGCAAGCATACAGACCACATCTGAATAGTAATGTGCAAAGCAGGAAGATACAGAAGTACTTCTCAGCATCCTAGGGGAGGAGACAATACAGTAATGCCTTGGATTGCAAGTAACTTGGTTTGAGAGCATTTTGCAAGACAAGCAAATTTAAAAAAAAATAATTTTTTTTTACTTGATATACAAGCGACGTCTTGCAATACAAGTACTGTAGTACAGCTTAAATGAAAAATCTCTGTACATACATTTTGGGGGTATTTTGTTTTGATATAAGAGTGTTTTGGATTACAAGCACGTTTCCGGAACGAATTATGCTCTCAATCCAAGGAATGACTGTATACCCATTCAGGGATTCAGAATAACTACTTCAGGTATCTCCACCAAAAAGATCAGAAGAGGCTCCTTTTCAACTGCAGATTCCTTCATAATCTTACACTGATAGCAGCACCATTTTCCCCTCATGCTGGAGGCCAACCAGGAGAAAACAGTAGCTTTAGTGCAACTGAACTTTCCATAGGAGCACCAAAGATGACCTGAACCTCTCATAGAAGCAGAATCAAATGTAGTCAGAATACAAGACCACTCAGCCCAGATGTACTTAGTGGCCTTGGGAAAATAGAGGTCTCGGGTTCTTGTCTGCATAATGGGGTGAAAATTACAGTTGCTGTGCAAAGAGTAACAGCAAAGCACTTTGAAATATTTAGACTGCAGTCCTACACACTTACCTGGTAGTAAACCCCACTGGTAGAACTTACTATGCAAAGGATTGTGCTGTTCAAGTGCTCTATGTAAACAAATAAAAAGCTAAGCAACATAAAGCAGCTTTCTGCATCTTTTAAAACCTCACTCCAGTGATGAGAAAACCAAGCCATTGCCTTTTTGAAAATTTTGAGCTGTTCCAATATAGAATTGAATGGAGTCTTCCGAATAAAAGGATCAGGGGTGGGTTACAGTTCTCTCAACCGATCTCGCTTCTATAGTCTCTCTTCGGCGCATCCCTCCAACCCATCCTTCCTTCCCTTGGATCATCTTGTTTCCCGCAATGTAAGAAACATCTCCTTGCCTCCGAGGATGGCACATTGGGGCTGAAGATGACTGCACCATGCAAGATGTCCCTAGTGATATTAGGCATCTCTTTCTCCTGCACCCCCCACCCACCCAAAACCAGGGCAGAAGAAAGCAGAAAACAAGAGAGAGGCAAGGGGCAAATTTAGTGCGCTAACATTCCCCTTTAATAACCCGACACACTAGAAGTACAGTGGCTTTATTTTGGCCAGGGGCTTGCAGGAGTCACTGGAGAGGCAGAGAGAGTTCATTGCTGGGCAGGCCCTGGTAGACACAGTAGAAACAGCACTGCCCGGGTTACATGTTTATTACTACTATTATTAGCATTGGTTGGTTTGGTTGTTTTTATTTTTTCCTTAAAAACCAGACACACAAGTGAGTTGATTCTAAAAGGAATATTCCAGGCCTGACCCAGCCTCCCCAGAGCCACAGTGCCTGGGGCAGGTTGGAGGTGGCTAAGCACCCCCTTCCAGCCTTCCAGAATCACCCAGCCCTCGAGAGCCTCCCCCTTGTAATAAATAGTTACGCTCAGAAGCCTTGGTGCCCAGCAGGGGAGGAGGGGAGGATAGGCAAGTGGCCTGCAGACCGTGCAGTACAGTTGCACTGCGCTGCAGGCAGGGAGTGCCAGAGCACAGAGGGAGCCTTCTGTTCTTAGCAGCAAAACCACAGCCCCTCGGAAAGGCAGACGGGCACCAACATGGGGTCCCACACACCCAAACCCATGGGGCAGGTGGCTACCCCAATGCCGTGGGTGGGGTAGAGAAGCAGCAGTAACCTCACCCCTCACCCACAGCAGCACATAGGGAGAGTGGCGAAGGAGGTACGAGGATCTGGTGAGGCAGCGGCTGCTGAGGCCCCAGGCTAGCAGAGGGTGGTAGGAAGGCGAGCAGGTGGGACGAGGAAGGGGAGAAGAGGGTGGAAGGGCCCCCCTGCCAATTCCTGACTCCTGTGCCCCCTTGATGGCTGAAGGCAGCGGTGTTGGCAGAGTCCCATAGGAGAGCTGGAAGGGAGATGAAGGGGCAAGGGGAGGGCAGGTTTGTGCCCGGAGCTGGTCAGTTCTATTTGAGGCAGCGCTCAAAGTAGGTGGAGCCAATGTAGCCGCCCCGCATAGAGCGCTGGACATTCTGCTCAAACAGGCGTCTGTTGTTCTGGAGGACTTCAGCAGCCTCTTTGTTCAGGGGATCTTCAGGGTTTGGCTCCTAGGGAGGGAAGAGAGCACTATTAAATACAAAAGACTCATGATACCTTAAAGAATACGGCTGATTATAGCACAAGCTTTCACAAACTAGGGTCCAATCAGATGCAAGATTAAGTATCAACACCCCACTTCTGTTCTATTGCCAGTTAACAGAAGTGTCAGAGGTGGGCAAACATGTGGCCCTTTATTTATTTATTTATTAAATTTATACCCCACCTTTTTTCCTTCAAGGAACCCAAGGCAGCTTACATAATCCTCATCCTCCTCTCCGTTTTATCCTCACAACAACCCTGTGAGGTAGGTTAGGCCGAGAGTCAGTGACTGGCCCAAAGTCACCCAGTGAGTTTCATGGCTGAGCACGGACTAGAACCCGGATCTCCCGAGTCCCAGTCCAGCACTCTCACCACTACGCCACACTGGCCCTTTGGATGTTTTGGCCTACAGTTCCTATCACCCCTCACCTTTGGCTATGCTGGCTAGGGCTGATTGGAGCTGGAGGCCAAAACAGCTGGAGGCCCATGAGTTGCCCACCCCAGGCCTTACTCAGATCTTTTCCCCTACCCTCAAAAGGCCCATTTCCATCCAATATACATTGCCCTGTGTACCAAACTGCATGGCCGGTATTCTATATATTCTGCATCTCTGTGGCCACAATGTGCAAGTGCAGGGTTTGGCACTCATCACAGAATTCATCTGTTTCTAATGGCAGATGTCTAGCTCATAGACCTCCTGAAATAAACTGGAAATCTTACTGGTAGTGCCACCTGGTGAAGTTTCAGAAGCTGGAGGGGGAACTAAGCAGGGCTTCCAATGGCTTGCAGTTAGCTTATCCCTCCCACTTGGCTAGCAAAAGCAAAATAAATTGCTCAGAATAAGCAGGTGGGGGGGGGGGAGTACATCTCTAGTCATGGACTGGCAGCCTTGCTCAGTCTGGAATTCCCTCTGCCTTAGCTGCTTCCTAATGGAACACAAAACTTTGCAGTTGCACTAAGAGCTCCCAAAACGGAGATTTCTCCCCCACCCTCAATTCAAGGTTCCTCCCTCAACCCAACGAAAACGGAACATTATTCAGCGTTTAGAGGGAGCCGTGCAAAAATGCAAATTCCACACTGTGGGTTTTCAGCACATCATGATTTTGCGTAATAGAGTGACAGCAGAATAGGAGACGCTTTGAAAAGGACCAAGATGGGAATAGGCAAGGAGGAATGAAATAGCAAGATGGGACTAAGAGCCGATGGGGCTGTGAACTGTGCTGAGCACAAAACCCACAGGCCTTTAGGTTTCCCAGCCACCTGGAGACGCTGCCCACATTTTTCAGACTGCTGTGTCTGCCATGAAGCTAAAGTTTACATTATTTACAGGCAAATATGCCAAGCACAAGTTGCAGCAGCCTACATCCTCCCCTTAAGGCGTTGTCTTCCTAGGGACACCGGGAATTTGCATCCCTTGCCTCTCAGGCTTTGAGGGGCAGGAAGGTTTATCAGCCAGCAGGTTAATCCAGACCAAAAAGCAGGTCCACCTACAGAGGAAAACTATGCAGGTTTTATAAGAAGGTTCCACAACTTCTAATTGGCTAATACTAATTGGCTATGTTCAATTTCGTTAACGTAGCCTGCCCCAACCTGGTGCCCTCCAGATATTTTGAACTACAACTCCCATCATCCCTGACCACTGGCCATGCTAGTTGGGACTGATGGGAGTGGTAGTGCAAAACATCTGGAGGGCACCAGGTTGGGGAAGGCTGCATTAATATAACCTGAGCTTCCTTTTCATCAATGTGACCAATGGCCAACTTCAGCTGAAGGGTTCCATTTCCTGAAGCAATTTCTCTCCAATATGAAGGAAAATCAAGACAGACCTTAAAACAATAAGCAACTGGAAAAGCAGAGCAACAGCAAAAGTAGCACACATACAAGTCAGCAGAATCAAGTGGTAAAGCCCTTACTGTGCCATTCTTCTCACTTGATCCTGCTGATTATATAAGCCAGCCCCCAAGTTCTGTCTAAACCAGTGTTCTCCAACCTTGGGTCCCCAGATGTTTTTGGCCTACAACTCCCAGCATGCCCCAGCCAGCTAATGGTCTAAACGAATCACATGAAATGGCCTTCAGCCTCTCTGATCAAAAGGCTTCTAACATCTGGGTTTCCATTGCTCCAGGGCCAAAAATCATGTTATAATCAGCCCCCCCCCCCCAACACCATGTCCTGTTCCACACCTTCCCCCAGGAGAAAATTGGAGGCTATCCTAATATAAAGAAGATGAAACATATCTGTCTGCTTTCCTGACCTCAGGAAAGCATCAACTCTCAGCAAGAAAGAAAGCACAAAAGAAACTGGAGGTACTGGGGCAAAGTAAGTCCAAGGAATCCTTTTGGGGCTCCATGGAAGGAAAACTCCAAAAAAATCAGCAAGCCTACAGGAAGCGGGATTATTGCCTCAAGTGACCTCAGAGCAATGACCACCAATGCAGGAGCTGATGTGCGCCACCCCACTGCATTTCTCCATTATTTTGGCACTCTGCCTCTCTTCTGACCTAATGAAAGCACTCAATTAGAATGGCTCAGGGAGAGGCCTGAGCCTGCCTGGCAACAGCCCACACCACCCAAGAGGCCTGTCTCATGGGAGACAATGCATTGCACCTCTTACACTTCTTGGCTACAAGGCAAACAGCATCTAGCTGCCATAGGACAGCACCCAAAATGTATTTAAAAACCCTGATTTTGAAAAGTAAAAAAACCCATTCTATTTAAATCACATTAATTTTTTTTAAAAATAGTTGTATTCAATGCCACTTTAAAATAACCTGGTTTTGAATGATATCTGAATGTAATGTAAACATTTTAATATTAATGCAATATAAACAAATCTCCCTTAAAATTGAAACCATGACACCTTATTTATTTATTTCATTTTTAGACCGCCCAATAGCCGAAGCTCTCTGGGCGGTTTACAACAATTAACAAGACAGTCCCTGCCCGCAGGCTTAAAAACACTGACCTGGTTCGCATGACACAAGCGCACACTGTGGGTTAATTTGCCTGCGGGGGCTGCTGCGTTTTGTCGGGCACCTGTAGGCACCATTTTTGTATGGCACCTGGCTTGTCACGCTGTGTGAATGCAAGCAGCAGGGGTTGTTTAAGAGTTAAACAGTCCTCAAATAACCCATGGCTTGTTTTAGGGTTGCCTAACCCTCAAACAACCCCTGCTGCCTGGGTCTGCACGACATGACAAGCCACAGCAAGCTGGGCACCCACAGGCACCATGGGGGCCGCATGACCAGAGGTTTTAAGATTATGCTCCTGGGTAATATATACAGGCTTCATTCTGTTGCTAACAGATGTTTCCATTTGTATAGCAACCTGTTAATATGCATCTTGTTCAAGAAATAGTGAGCTGGATTCAGGATCTACCTTCTGTGAGAGGAATGTCCCTCTGCCCAATATTTGGGGAACCCACCCAATCAACCCATTCAGCAGGGTCTCCTATGTGTAGTATTTTCAGGGACTGGAGGGGTGGGGAAGTCCACTTCCACCTGCGTAGTTGACCCAGTGTCAATCTGGATCCAACCCAAAAAGTATTAGAAAGTTGGAAACTTGATTTAAATCAATCCACCTAGGTTGAGAGGCTGTCACATCAGTCACACACTCTGCAAAGACCTTGCAACACTTTGGCTTTGCCGATACTATCAAGTGTACTGCTGCGTGATGGCAAAGCTCCATCTCAAGCTATTCTTGCAGGCTGGCAGACAGCAATATTCACATCCTACCCAAATATAACTATATAAAGCTGCCTTTACTTCACGCACCACCCAGTCTCGCACTGAACACCCACAGGATCTTCAGATGTGTACTGCGTTCTACGTTCTGTGCCGTTTCTTCCCCATTCCTACACCCACACAGGCTGAACGTAGATGGGCGGAAAGATGGATTTTCTGGAAGGCACTGCTCGCCTCATGCTCCCCTCCCATCACACCTTCATCTCCACATATACTCACCAAGAAGAGATACTGCAGGCCATAAATTATAGAGTTTATTGTTAGTACAGGCTTCCAGTCCTCTCTGTGGGACAGAAAACAAAGAGTGAGTATAGGGATAGGAAAGCAACCACAAATTAAAAATAACACAAGAGAGTGAAAGGCTTAGGTTCAGTGTGAAGTTATAGCCACACTGTAACACAGGATGAAGTAGACATTTTGCAAAGGGCCACAACAGTGAGCTTAAAATCCCAAACATTTAAAAAAGTGGTCACCACTGTTAAGGGTGGGACTCCAAATACATTCAAAGCAAATTCTCATACTCCACTGACAATGCCCCCAGGACAGACTTCATTTCGGACAAGCCAGTTCCAAACTTTTGCTCCCTTTGGGTTTCATTTTCTCTTCATCTCTCATTAGTTATATAACCCCCACACACAGAGACAGAGAGCAACCATTAGACTTTATGAAGGCAAAACCAGGATATGTCATTGATCACCCAGAAAAATCTCCAAAGTAATGGGATGTTTCATACCTAGAGATGCAAAATTTCTGGAAATGTTGAAGCCATGGAAGACCGCCCCCCCCCCCCCCGCATGTTAATTCAGAAGTAAGATATACTCCTGTTAGTGGAGCTTACTCTCTGGTAAGCATGCATACAGTTGCTGTGTCAAACGTATAAACGCAAAATTGAACTCTAGAAGCAAACATGTATCTTGGATTTAAGTACGGTACTATGTGTGTAAAATTATCACTCTCTAAACAGTCTTACACAAAAATCTTCATACTATATATCTTGTTTTTCCCAAAATAGAAAATATTTCATAGTATTTTTTCACTGTTCCCCCAAATTTCCAACTTTTCTTTGGAAAAATTGGAAAATTCTTGAGGAGGATTGTATTATACACACACACACCTTATCTTTCCATTTTCCCCCTAGGCCTTCACATCTCTATTTATATCCAATTGAAAAATGAGTTGGGTCAATCAACTGGGATACACAGCGGTGTCAGGCTGCAAAGCTAGCTTGGAGGAGAAGCATTCAGAGATAACGGAACTGGCATATGTGATCACTTTACATTTAAGATGTTCACCAAACGCTGCAAGAAGGCAATACATGAGAGTGAAGAGAGAATGAATGTAGTTAGGTGACCAATTAAGACAGCACCTGTACCTGAGGATATTTAGGCAGACATTGCCTTCTAGATCTATGTTGGGATGATACACCATGGTCTCACACTTGACCTTGGGTGGGTCATGTGGGTAGCCTTGCCCCACCTGTAATTGAGATGCAAGACAAAAACCACAGCTGTCAGCCTTCATGTTCATTATAGGACAATCAACATCCCCCAACTCCACATCAAAACCTCAATCAGATGGGGGGGGAAAAGCCCTCCATACCTAGGAAATCAACTTCTCTCCTATCTCACATGAATTCCTAACATGGCATCTTAGGTTTTGTCATCTATTTGCCTTATGTGGTTTCCTTCAACGACTTAGGGATAAATCATTCCTCGGGGCACTTCATATACCATACCATACCGGGGTGGGGCTCTCCCCTGGCACCTTTAGTTATGTGCACAGTGCAATGCGTGCCCCGAGAGCAGATAGATCTTAGCTACGCCAACTTCAGCAGACTTCAGTTTCATAGATCATAGAGTTGGAAGGAGCCTACAAGGCTATCTAGTCCAACCCCCTGCTCAATGCAGGAAACTAGAGGAGGGGTCTCCCATCCAAGTAATAACCAGGCCTGACCCTGCTTAGCTTTCCACGCTCAGACAAGCTGAACCAGCGTAAGCCACAGGCCTGTATACTTCAGAACGCCCTTCAAATTGTGGATTTTGATGTTTATATTTTAATTGTTTTCTCTCTGTGAATAGCCTGGGGAATACAACTGAAAGACCATTTGAAAATACTTAATAAATAAGTTGCTAAGACTGAATTGCGAGCTCTAAATCCTTGTGAGTAGAGACACTGGTAGGGCTCCAAGTGAGCACAACAGAACAAGGCCAAATGCGTCTGCTGGAGAAAGGGGACCCATGTCTTTTACATGAGGTTATGGAAGTGTCCCAAGTCCTCAAGAAACAAGGAACTTGAAAACCTTGAACGAAGATAGCTGTGAGCACCTTCTTGATTATATAGATTTATTGAATTATGAGCTTAGAGAACTAATCTGGTATGGTGGATAGACCAGCCTTCCCCAACCTGGTGCCCTCCAGATGTGTTGGACTGCAATTCCTATCATTCCCAGCTGGCTACAGGTCTGTTGCAAGTGGGGAAGGAAAGAATCATGTATGCCACCCTGAGAACCCTGAAGGGTGGGGATAAAAAAAAATATAATAGCTGCCACTATTTATGCATCAAGTTCAGCGGACAAAAGGAGGGAAATCTGAATGCCTGCAAGAAATTTAGAACATCTTTGGCAAACTTTCCAAGGTTCTTCCCGTTAGGGTCACCTCTAAAGGGCTGTGTTTAAAGCTAGTTTTAATGGATTATATTTGTATGTTTGTTCACCTTCCCCTCTTGTCAGGGCAGAACAATAATTAGAAGAAAAACCCTTCACCCTGGCTAGCAGCACAAGCCAACTCGAATGCTTGCCTTGCTTGCTCCTCTGCTTCTGACAAAAGCCCCAACTGAATTCTTACCTTTCTACTTATGGTTCTGGCTCACCAGGTGGGGTGGGGGGTTGTTTTGCATATTTAAGAATTGCCAAAGAAAGACAGAGTAGTCTAAACAAAGCAGAGTTTCTTTCCTCTTTAACCTCCAATTTAACAGCAATCAGGAGGTTCTGTGAAAAGCTACACACCCAACATTTTTCTACATTTGCATCATTTAGCCCAATTGCTGCTGGGCTTTTACAGAATTGGTTTGGACATGGAGGGAGAAGTAAAAATGTTTCACCTTGAGCACTTTTTATTGGAATAGTTGAGTAAAAATATTACAATTAAATAAATAAACTTTTCAGCTACCCTCTGCTTTGAGGCTTCAACAGCCTGTGTGCTCACACATTTCCCCCTCATAATTAGTTTTTCTTTAAATGAAAGCAGAGGTTGTTGGGGTGTCAGTTCTGAGCCATGAGGCATACACCCAGAATAGACTAAAGCCATGCCTAATGTGGCCAAACACTAGAGGCTATGAGATACCACTGAGGGTTATAGATTTGTGGGCAATTCTGTGTTTAAACTGTAACACAGCAAGGAATTGAGCTTCTTGGGATACTATTACAAATTAAAATAAAATAATGAAGCCTGGTTTCTAAGCCACATGTTTGCAGAGAAAGGTTTGAAAACAAGGAGACAATGTCTACCAGTTGATCAGAAAGTAGTGGATTCTGAGAAGAGCTTTCGTCCGTTATCTCCCAACCCCAGCCCATTCATCGGCCAGTGTCACTTCAAGCACTGCACAAATATTTCAAGTTCAGCAAAACAGCAGCACAGCCCACACCAAGACACCCTCAAGCAATGCATATAGCTGTATAATTTATTCCAAACACAAAACCTTCATTTCCTTGGTTTATAATTCATTCAGAATGCTTTCAAGCACAGGTCATTCCCCATTTCAGCAGTGCCTTGAACAGGAACCCTATCCGCAATTAGCTTACTAGGCAACAGCAAATTTAGGATCTACCTTCTATCCCTACTACAAACCCCATGCCATTCAACTATACCCCCTTGTTATTTTTAAAGTCTCTCCTTTCCAACACGTAATTTGCCCTTCGCCAAACAGCCTTGAGAAGGAGGAAAGGCCTGTTTATTTAGCAGGCAGGAAAACAAGGGCAAACTCTGTCTCCCCCGCCCTACCCCATTCCCAGTTATACTTGTAACTCTGTGCAGTGACTTATAACATCTAATACAGGGTGCTTCCTGCATCCCATAAAGCTCAAGAGACCCCCCACAGCAAAAACAAAACTCTGTGGAGGAATCCAGGGAAGCACACAATTACATTTTACTACTAGATCAACCAACCTATGACTCTTCTCCCTCCCCCAATCTTTGTACTCCCCCTTATTCATGTGGCTTAGCTATTGACACAACCTAGCCACTTATTTATTTATTTATTTATTATATTTATACCCCGCCTTTTTTCCTGCAAGGAACCCAAGGCGGCTTACATAATCCTCCTCCTCTCCATTTTATCCTCACAACAACCCTGTGAGGTAGGTTAGGCTGAGAGTCAGTGACTGGCCCAAAGTCACCCAGTGAGTTTCATGGCCGAGCGGGGACTAGAACCCGGATCTCCTGAGTCCCAGGTCCAACACTCTCACCACTATGCCACACTGGCTCTCTCACACTTACTCCTCTTTTAACCAACCAAAGGGCTGGCTGAAATGCACTGAAAGGCAGCTATCCATATTAAGCAATCCTGATTGTGCGCCAAGACAAGCCCATACAGCCAAATGTATACCACCACCCCATTAGATGCCTAAGGCTTAGGCAGAAAAGACAGGGAGGTTACTTACCTTAAAACTGAAAACAAACTTCCCACCTTTATAGAAGCCCTGTAAGGCAAGAATTAGAAATTCTAAGCAAGTTTGGATTCATGTAAAAGTGAACAAGATTCTCATAAAGATCGGGGGTGGGGGGGTGGGGAGCTAAAACAATGCAATATACTCCCCCAATCCCCAGGCAGAACTGTCAAATCTGAATGCATACAGCAGCCTTCCCCAATGCAGTGCAGCAAGATAGTTAATTCAGCATAAATCTCCCTACTTTACATTGCTTCCCCATATTCTGGATGTACAACCAGTTCCCCCAGCCTGGAAATCAGAAATATTTGTGGTAATCTCTCATAGGCTGGGATGTTCAACGCTTTCCAACTTCTCAGTATCTGCCACCGCCAGAAACTCGACTATTCTGAAAACTAAGATCCTCAGGCTCCTAAGTTTCCCATGTGCAGCATGGCCAGCACCAATCACCACAGATCATTGCCTTTTGTGCCATACCAGCTGGGCTCTTACTCTGGATGCTTGTTCCAGATGAAGGGCAACAATGAATGGTGACAGTCACAGGCTCAGTTTTTGATGAAGTAAAGACACGACAAGGCAACTTCCTCCTGTAATTTCCACGTGACTTGAATCTTGAATGCATAGTGATATGACACCCACTCTGAGACACCGTGGGCTTTGTTCAATTTGCCATCTCATGATGTGGAGAAACATTCAGAAAGAGGATTCCCCACATGAAAGTGATAGCAAAACCCAGCTGATAGTGAGAATAGGGCCACAGATGTCAAAGGCTGATATATTCAAGTTATCAAGTGGCAATTGCAATCATATGATTAACTTGATACTCGAAACTAGCCCAAATTAAATGTCAGATTCAATGCTCTGTGGTCTAAGGACACCTATACAGATGGGAGCTTTCTCTCTTAGATCACAACTCACATTTACCCACCCTGGGCAGAATTAGATGCCAGGCGCACAGGCAGAGAAAAGAGCATTGCGTTCAGGTTTAGCATGCCCATGCTCAGATCAACCACTGCCCTAGATAAAACAGAAATGGAACCAGAGAGCATGTATGAAGTTGGGAGTTAAGTGGAACCACCTGAGAAAGCTGTGCACATGGACATAGTGGGGGTCAGAAGAGAGTATGACTAGTGAACTCTGGGTGAATAAATAAGCTGAACTCGAGGAGTCTGCACACTGCTCGAGTACAGCAACAGCTTGGGAAAGGAAAATAAGGATGTGTTGTAGGTCATTATTAGTACGTGAACAGGAAAAACGTTAAGTTGTGTAAAGCTTGCTGAACTCCCCTGTAGGGTTAGCGTGCCATGGTTAATCAAGAATAGGCACTTCAAAAGGCATGGTTAATTGCCCCCTTTATTCTTCTCTCATGCCAAAACAACAACATATTTGTGATAGATATTTTATTAGGACATTTTTATCCCACCTTTTCGGCCTACAAAGTGGTTCACGTATCATTTAAAATGTGAAAAATACAAATAAAAACAATAACCAAACACCAGACAGCGAACAACTTGTAAAAAAAAGAACAGGAGAATAAGCAGCAGAAAGGTACAAGCAATTCCCTACGAGGGAACCTTGGCTAGTATCTAAAAACAGAGTAAAGGAGCAGAGCAAACTTCCCCGTTGTGGGTGTGCTCCACAGTACTAATGCCCTGGCCACGGTAGCCCTGTTTCAGGTAGCCATCCACTGTACCCCAAAGCAGTGCTTCCGAGGAAGATAGTAAAAGTACAAGTAGATTCATGCGGCATTGCCAAAGCCATCTGTAGTCTGTATAGAGGAAACAAAGTTATACCTCCCAAATATTTTTATCAGTATTGTACGTTTATTTTATATATATATATATATATATATATATATTTCTATGTAGTTAATGTTGTAATAATAACATTTCATTCATTCATTCAAGTAAATTCAAGTAAAGTGCAAAAGCAGCACACTTACTCAGCATGCATGTGCTACCTGATATCTGAATTTGGGGGGGGGGGGGAGTATGAATTTTTTTTTTTATTCCACTTGTTCTCAAGGCAACATGGAGGCAGGAAGAGAGGCCAGGCAAGCAGGCTACAGCCTTTAGGGTGCAACAACAGGATTAACAGGTGCAGGTAAGCAAGAGGCAGAGAGTTCAAAATAGGAAACATGATGGGATGCTATGAGAGGGGGTGAGATGGAACATCCATTACCACTGGCGTCCCTTAAGACACATTGCTATGAATAATTTCGAGTGCTACCACAGCCCTAAGGACCCAAATAAGATTTTTAAGAAGCAGAATTTCTCACAGATCCAAGTTCTGCAAGAGATTCCTTACATAGGTGGAATCACAGAAGAAGAAAACAGCCAGCTCTGGGCGCAGCCTACCAACCCAGTGACGGTGGAGCTCAGAGATCAAAGGTTTTGTACACCACTATTGGGTATCATCTCCTGTCAACTGATGCAAACGTCTTCCCTGCTCTAGCTCCACCAGAGAGCTGGGCTTTTATGCAACACAATTGTCTGGCACACTCAGCGGGGCTTTTCAAGTTCACAGACAACATGGCAAGTCTCTGCACACTATGTCAGGCTTGACAGCACCTTCCCATGCCAGTCACTCACCTCATCAGGGCAGATAACTAGCTTGAAGTTGAGGAGGTCATCCTGGTCTGAAAAGTCTATTTCACATGTTTTCGGCAAATTCAGTTCATTAATATCTGGGAGGAAAAGCAGAAGAAATGGTGAGTTTGCAGAGGAAAGCTGCTTAGTTAGGTCAGTGATTATTCCAATAGGAGATTAGGCTTTCCTTCTCATAGCAAAAACCATCAGTGTTCTTTTTTTTCCTTTCAGGGTGACCAGTCTGTTTTGTGATTTACTGAAAAAAGGCACCACTTCGTGATCAACCTTAACAAAAGGGGAAGACAGAGAGTCACCAGCTCCTTGGCTACAAGGCAGGAATGTAAGGAGATGCCTTTGGCCTGATCCAACAGGACTCTTCTGATGTCTTTTTCAATATACGGTAGGTCCATAGTAACTTGATGGAACTATAGGTCCATAGTACCCACTGCAGAAAGGAAAAGACTGTGTGTGTGTTGTGTGGAAGAACTGGAAGGTACTGGAACTAGAAGATCTCTCTCTCACACACACACACTTTATGAGAGAAAAGAGGAGAAAGGGCTTATTTTAAGAACAGTGTAGTGGAGTTGATAAAATGTTAGGTTGTGCCCAAGGACAGTGGGATTCAAGTAGCCTCTCAGCCATTAAGCCAGCCTTCCCCAACCTGATGCCCTCCAGATGTTTTGGACTACAACTCCCAGCATTTCTGTTAATTGGCCATGCTGGCTGGAACCGATGGGAGTTGAAGTACAAAACATCTGGAGGAAACAAGGTTGGGGGAGGCTGCATTAAGTTCGCTGCATGGCCTTGGGCCAGTCATCCTCTCTGTCAGACTAATCAGACTCATAGGTTTCTTGTAAAGGATAAGACGGTGTGAAGACATCACCTGTACCAGCCTCAGCTCCCTACAAGGAGGACAGGATGAAAAATAAGTATTAGCAAGTACAGTATTTTTCCATGTATAAGACTATACTTTTCCCTAAAATTGAGGGTCGTCTTATACACGGAAGTAAGCCGAGGAGAAAACCGTGCGGTTGCTAAACTGCCCAGTGGGGGTCGTCTTATACATGGGGGCGTCTTATACACGGAAAAATATGGTATATGGCTGTATATGTAGTACATACTCAGCCCCAGGACTCAAGTAATAGCAGACTACCTTGGGCACAGGCAGAGTGCTTTTGCTTTGTCTTCTGAGGAAGCACAGCCCACTTAGAATTTGGGAGTGTTTCCAGGCTGGAAAGCCAGTATTCCAAACAGGGTATGAACCTCAGCATCTCTTTCAAACAGTGACTTAGAGTTATTATCCAGGAACTCTCTGGTTCAAATTTAATCTCTGCCATGAACTAACCAGGCAGTCTTTGGCAAGCCACACATACTCTCTCTCAGGCTCCAGCTTGCCCCCGCCCCTATATCTATAATATGAACATAAAGACCAAAGGCCTCTATAGTCCAGCAGAAATTCTGTTCACACAGTGGCCAACCTGATATCTGTGGAAAGACTGCAAGTAGGACAACAGCACCCTCCTGCTCATGTTCCCTAGCATACTGCCTCCGAGGCAGGTGGTAATACATAGCCATCAGGACTAGTAGCCATTGACAGTTTTCACCTCCATGAATTTGTCTAATCCGCTTTTAAAGCCATCCAAGTGGGTGGCCCTCACCACATCTTCTGGAAGCGAATTCCAGAGTTTATGCACTCTGAAGAAATACTGAAAATACTAATACTGGCCTACCTTAATGGGTTGCTGTAAGGATCACAAGATAGCGCAGGCAAAAAGATCTGAACACTGACAGCACAATATCTAAACGCTAGATGCAATTATCTTACATATTTTAGATTGCAAGCCCCTCGTGGCAGGGGGCCCATCCTCTTGCAGTTTGTGATATACACACTGAGAGCATAATACTAATAATAGTGTTAGCAAAATACTATTAATTGAGGGGAGGAGGAAGAAGCAGCAGAAGCACCTTCTGTGGGCTTTTTCGTTAGTTTCTATTTCTCTAGAGAGAGAAGAGGGGAGGCTATCTCATGTCATCCCTTCCTCTTCGCCCCCCGCCCGCCCCACTCCCCAACCTTTCTGGATGCGGAGCTGCGCGGCAGAGGCTTTCTTGCTGGAGCCTTTGGTGCCGCCGGCCGATTCCTCCTCCTTCTTTTGCTGCTTCAGCGAGAAAAGCTTGATCATCCTGGCTGGTTGATGGTGGCTTGGCTGGCTAGCTGTTCCTCGCCCTTCCGGCCCCCCGGCCTCGACCTCTCCCACCTGGCTACCGCGGCCCGGCCCGGCCCGGGTCTTGGGGAGGGGGAGGGAGAGGAGAGGGGGGAGGGGGGACGCCGACGCCTCCCGCGGCCTGGCCTGGCGGGGTCAGCCGAGAGAGACGGGGTGGGTGGGTAAATGGGGCGGGCAGGCCGGGGCGGGGAGGGGGGAGGGAGGGAGGACGGGCCGGAGGGAGGACGTGAGGCGAGAGCGCGAAGAGAGGGAAAGAAAGCACGAAGGGGCCACGCAACCGGGGCCGCTCCGCCTCAGAGCGCCGCCGCAGATGCCTTTCCTACTGCGGGCTCTGTGTGTGGGTCGGACGGCAACGGACAGCCCCCTTCGGCCCTTCCCGGAAGACCGTCGGCAACTTCCGCCTCACGCCCTCAAGCTCCGCCCAGCCCGCCGTCCCTCCGGAAGCACTCGGCTCCTTTCAAAGCGCTCGGCCCTGTCCGGTTGCTTGAGGGGGACGCTCGGCGATTTCCGACTCGGCTTTCTTGTCTTCCGTCTTCCACGGGCTCAGGTAGAAAGCCGGGTTACGAGTCGCCGTCGGCAATTTCCGCCCGGCTTTCGGCTCCGAGCACTGAATTCTGGGACCGAAAGGGCCACAGATGCCATGGAGCTGCGTTCACACGTCAGGTTCCCAATTGAAGGTGTCCACATGCGGGGCAAACCGTGAGAAGAAATGGCCCAGTGAGGCACTATCGAAGGTTCAGTTTAATATATTTCCTTTAAACCTTGTCATAGCAAACGCCACAGAAATGTGGGGATGCAGCAACTTACTTCCCCGCGCGCACTCACACTCTCTCTGCACTGTGCTCCTGCCCCGCATACGGACGTATCCATATGGGAAGCGGAAGTAAGAGTTTGCGTGAAACTCTCGTCCTCTTCTCTTTGCATTTTGTGCTCGCGCTGCGCTTATCTGCAAGCAGCTGCACCGTCTTTGTGCTGTCGTGCGTGGGGGGCATTTTGCCCCTCGTGGCCGCAGTATAATACACACTCACCCAGGAGTAAACCCCATTGAAATCCATCGGCTTTACTTGAGAGGAGACATGCATGGAATTGTACTACAATAACAGCCCATCTTTAAAGCAGCGCAAGGCGTTTTTATCTATAGCAGAGACATAGCACATAGCTACCCCCTCTCAGCATCTTTCCCTGCTTTTCAAAATCAGTGTCCATCCAATTCACTGCATATGCGCATGTCTTACAGGGGCGGCGAGCTGGTGCCCTGCAGATGTTTTAGACCACAACTCCCATCAGAACCAGCCAAAGGGTCAGGGATTATGGGAATTGTAGTCCAAAACATCTGCAGGGCACTAGCTCGCCCACCCTCAAGGTTCAGTGCTGTGTCTCAGCCTCGAGCCCTCCAGATGCGTTGGAACTGCAACTCCCATCATTCCCAGCTGGTTTTAGTTTTAACAGTTTGGTACAAGAGGACCATTTCCCAAATGGAATGTAAAAAAATGCCTTTTCTGCCACAATTTTTAAAAAAGAGCAGTCATTCTAATATCTGAGGGTATTTATTTAGTTGAAGGCTCTCTTTTTAAATCCCATCCTGTTGCTTTATCTAAAGAGATGAAGGCTGCATTTAAATATGTAACCAAGTGTGAAATACCTCCGTATCTCCATCAGGAACAAAAGCTTGCAAAGTAGAAATGTGGCACGTTTATATAATGTCGCCAACTTCCGTTTGTTGGCACAGAAATTTTTTTTTAAAAAAAAATTAAGCACCGTGCACATAACTTTGGAGGTAACCTAGTCCATATAAGGGGATGACGTTTCTGTGGTTTTAGAGCAGCACTTGCCCGGTATAAGAGCCAGTGAGAGTGTTGGACTGGGACTTGGGAGATCCGGGTTCTAGTCCCTGCTCGGCCATGAAACTCACTTGGTGACTTTGGGCCAGTCACTAACTCTCAGCCTAAGCTACCTCACAGGGCTGTTGTGAGGATAAAATGGAGAGGATTATGTAAGCCGCCTTGGGTTCCTTTCAGGAAAAAAGGCGGGGTATAAATATAATAACTAAAAAATATAAGACACATGCCTACAACACGAATTTTTAAAAATTAAGTCAAAGAACCCTTTTGTTACTGAGTTTTACACTAGCAGCCTTGTTTGATGTTACAACTGGCCCTTGGCAACTGTCCTATTATGCAAAAGTAAGGTAATTACAACCTCCTTTGTGGAACCTCAGTATGCTGATGATGTGGTCTTCCGCACATCCAGAGGATGATCTCCAAACTATCCTAAATGCTTTTGCAGAAGCATACGGAAAAACTCTCACTTAACATTAAAAAAAACCCAAAGTGCTTCATCAGCAAGTGCAAGTTAACCCTTTGGTGATGCCATCTATCCATCTATCTATCCAGCTTGGCAGGGCAATACTGGAAAATGTCGATCATTTTCTCTATCTTGGCAGCTATCTTTCTGTTACAGCTAACATTTGACACTGAAATCCAGCATCTTTTGAGCTCCGCAAGTGCCACATTTTCTCGAATGAAGCAGTGTTCGAGGATCGGGATATCTGTAGGGAGACCAAAACGCTGGTTTATAAAGCCATTGTATTACCAACTTTATTGTATGCCTGCAAAACATGGACTATCTATAAACGTCAGATTTCATCAACGTTGCCTCCAGAAAATCCTACGAATTACTTGGGAAGATAGGCGAACAAATGTCAGTGTACTGGAAGAAGCAAAGACTACTAGCGTTGAAAAAAAATGATCCTTCAATGCCAACTTCAGTGGACCGGTCATGTTGTTCGAATGCCTGACTACTGTCTCCCAAAGCAGTTACTTTATTCCCAACTCAAGGATGGAAAGTGGAATATCGGTGGTCAGTAGAAGAGGTTTAAAGATGTTCTTAAGGCTAATCTTAAAAAAAAAAAAGCCATATAAACAGAGAACTGGGAAGCTCTGGCCCATGAACGATCTAACTGGAGGTTGGCCTTTCACAAAGGTTCTATGAACTTTGAAGAAGCCCAAGTGCAAGGTGAAAGGGAGAAATGTGCTAAGCAAAAAGCACCTCAAACGAATCCTTTACAGGACCATCTTCCATCTGGTAACCTGTGTCCTCACTGTGGGAAGCTGTGTGGATCTAAAATTGGCCTCCAGTCACTTATGGACCGGACCCATTGCTAGAGTCTACACAATTTTATACAATTTCCTCTTTATATAATTTCCTTTTTGTAATTTTATCCTGGAAGACAATCTTACTCGGTCACGAGTGATCACCTACTACTACTATGCACTGATACAGAAACATCTGATAAGCAGAGCTGCTCCCAATACATTGCTCTGCAAAGAAATAAATTTATCTCCCTGCCCCCTTCCTATTTATATCTATTGCAGATTTATACCACAGCACAAACATATATTTAGCAACTGCTTTGCTTTTAGTAACAAAGCAGCCTTCTCAAAGAGGTGCCTTCCAATGTGTTGGACTACAACTCCCATTTGCCATGCTAATTCAGGATGGTGGGCACTGTACTCCCAACACAGCTGAAGGGCATCAGGCTTGGGAAAGCTGGGCTAAGGTTTGTAGAAGAGGTGGGGGGCAAACCCCACAAGTTATGGAATGCTTCAACAGTCACGTCTTTAGAACCAGAAAGGAGTCCAGGCAATTTTGGAGGCGGCCACATCTGACCTTATTTGGACTCAAGGTATACAGGAGAAAAGTGTTGGAGCCATGGGACAGTATGGAGTTTTATGCAACCATCAATGCCTTCTTGTTCTGGGTAAGAGTGCAGAAAGGCCCATCCTAGAGTGGGAGATTTATAGTGATTGAGAAGTCTAGAAAGATCACCTGACAGGGGCAGAGAAAATAAGGCAAGTTCTCTTCAGCAAACAGGCACTTGGGTAACCCAACACACATCAGTTTCCCCAATTAAAAATGAAACAAAGTTCTAATTATACAAAGTGGCTGGACTTGGCTATCAATCGAGCCATTTTTAAAAAATTGGGATGGAAAGATCTAACAGGACATCCCTTTCTTCCTCCAAGGAACTCAAGGAAGCCCCCCACCCTTTATCCTACCTACAACCCTGTGAAGTAGGTTAGGTTGAAAAGCACCTGGCCCAGAGGTGTATGTGAGGGAGTGTGAAAGAGGGGCTGGAGAAGTTACACAGAAGCACTCAAACATCTAATTGCCACTTTCCACATATTTTTTTTGTTCCTGGTTTTCTTTATGCTCCAGCCCCGAGCATCTCTCCTGAATCATGCAATTTTTATTTTCTAGGCTGCTCACTTCTCAAGTGTTGCTGGCAATTTCTAGTTACCGTCTCAGATGCTTTGAGGTGACATTTTTCCTGTGCTGAATCTTCCATGGATGTTTTCCACAAGTTTTTCCAGCTTTGATTAGATTCATTTACGTAGTCTAGTTTTTATTAACCAGCTCCTCACTGCTCCCTTTCATTTTCTTTTTTCCAATTTAATCTCTTTAGTATTGTTTCTTACCTTACTATGCCTTCACCATTTGTATGCTGTGATTTACTTCATTTTACTTCATCAACCTTTGGTCCTTTTTGGTTGCTGTTCAGCTCAATGAAGCCTTTTTCATTGCAAAACCCACAATTTTCCCAAAGTCAATTTCTCTTGCAAGTTCACATTCACAGTAGGCAGGCTGTGCTATAGTAGACCGGCCTTCCAGTTTGGATCTGCCACTCACTGGCAGTGTGCAAAAAACTCCATCAACACGATGCACACTTCACTGAAAATTAAATTTGTAAATCTCATTTCATACAGTAAGTGGGGATACTTCATGCTTTTGGAAAAAGTAGACCTGGAAGATTTCTCATATGCAACAATTCATAAGAAAAGTTTTCAGATCTGTAGTATACTTGTAGACATTTACCATACTTACGTATTTTGGGCCTGTAAATCCTCCCACTTTTGCTGGGAGCATTGTGGTTTGTCCCTCCTTCTGGCCTATGCACAAGCAACTACCACTCCCAGAACATGTCACAGATTTTCTCTAACTACAAGTCCTAGTTTAACTGTGCAGACACTTTCTCTGTTCTAGAGAAGGGTCCTGGCCCAGCAACTTTTTCTGCTCGAACACCAATTCTGACATACATAATATATAGTTCCCCTCAAAATAGGGTTGCAGCCTGGACCAGCTCACCTGGATTTCTAGGCTCTTATGCTTGGGCCCTCCCACGTCTTCCTCAAATCCTAGCTTAGAAGCCAGTTGTGGCCAACTCTTTTCTAAACCCTGGCTTCAATAAGTCTTCATCTCTGACCCTACCAATCCTCAAAATGACTTTTCTTCAACCATTACATTACTTACTAGTTTTTGGATATGGTGAATTATGCCCATTAGTACTTAATAAAGCCACCTTTCCAATTCCTGATGCTCTGGAGACTAGGAAAGATGGAGCCAGTACTGCTCTCATAGGGTCTATCCTGATTCTAGCACTTTCAGAAGAGCATGGCATCCATGTTTTTGCCTATTTCTTCACTGATCTATAGTGGGGCGTGGCAGTTTTGACCATGATCACAGAACTCAGTCACCCACCCAGGATGTCTTCATAAGGAATATCTTGTTGCTTTGCTGTATTTATGATTGTAACTTTACTGTTAATTCAATTTTATTATTTTAGCTTTCAGAAGAGCAGCATATAAATTATGTAATATGCATGCTGAACTGAGGTACCTTGCAAGCCCAATCCAGCTCATGTCTATAATCCAACTGTGCAGGGACAAAGGTGCTCAGAGTGAACTATTCTGGGTTCCAAAATGGAATAGAACAAGAGATCTGAAGCATCTCAGTGCATACATCTCATGGTTAGTCCATATTCAAAACCTTCAGTAGCACAGAGGTACCAAGGGCATGCAGGTGACCTAGCCATGACTCCATAGGCCCCATTCTCTAGGCCCCATTCTCCCCCTTACATCCTCCCCCTTGTTGGAAAACATGTCTTGGGATAGCAGGTGAGAGCAACTGTAGACTGCATTATGCCTGCAGGACAAGAATTGCTAATTCCACTATATTATAACCCACCCTGAACTCTCTCAGGTAGGGCAGCCCCCAAAGGGCAACCTCCCCCCCCCCCCAAAGGGACAAGACACACAAGTTGCAAACATTTTTTATTTCTTGAACATGGAAGAAGCAGTCTAAAATATACATAAGCAAAAAAAAAAAAAAGCACATTTCAATGAGAACGGCTCTTGGGATAGTGAGGATAAACTACTGGGTCAGAAAGCATTTGAAGGTACGTACAGCCAGAAAGTACGGCTACACGGCAGGGACAACTGGATTTAAAAACCTACAGCTACCTTGACCTATGATAACAGGCGTCTCCTCTTGAACAAATCGAATGAAAAGGAAAGAGTCTTGTTTGGACACAGGAAAAATTTCAGAGTAACCGCCCCTTAGAAAAAAAGCTGTCATGGAGGCCCAAACACAGTTGCATCTAGCAGGTGTCCAATTGGCACTGGGACCAGGAATAAGTTCAGAACCCACCATGCCAAGAAGTGCTGCCATCCATCTTATCCTAAGACAAATGAGGCACAGGAGAGACTGTGTCTCAATGTAGTTGGGATCTGCTGTAGACCCACCAAGACAATCACGTATATTTGATAGGGCAGCAATTACTGGGAGATCCAATTTGCATCTGAGCCACAACAACTTCCTCCTTGGTGGGTGGGGGATTAAAAAAAAGGGAACCATTACTTTGTTCCCACTAGGAGCAAGAAAGGAGTCCAGGAGGAGAGCAGGGTATAGGGTTCTGGATTCCCTCAATTTATTAATTTCCATTTCAATACAAAAAACACAAAGTGTATCTGTCAGAACAAGGGCATAAAATTTGTCAAGCAAAAAAAGAAGAAAAGAACAGTTTCAGACCATTTATAACCATTATCTAAGCAGTCAAATTCTACAATAACTCTCCCAAAAAAGGCAGAGAGGTGCAGAAGGGAACAAAGGAGGACCAGAAGAGTGGAGGGCAGGGACAGGCGAGGGCAGCTTCAAGATGGTGGCTCCCTCATTTCCTCTCCTCCATGGAATGCTGGTCCGCTTAATAGGTGGCGGCTTTTTTTTTTTAAGCTGCCGTCCCCTCATCCCCACCACTCCCATCAGACTTAGAAGTGGCCTCACCGGGATCAGTGACTGGAGAGCCACGGGGAGGAAGGGCGCTCTCTTTCTGTGGCTCATCCACATCGATGGGTTCACGGAGCGCTGAAAACTTCCGGTCACCAAAGGCAGCATTCAGCTTGGCCTCAAAGAAGCGCTGTAGAACAATGATGGACTGGACATCCTCTTTGTCCTAAGGAGCGAGAGCAATGTGGGAAAGAGGTGAGCATCCAGAGAGTGAGACAGCTAGAATATTGCCCAACTGCCACAATAGCCAAGCACAGTACAAGAAGGGCAGGCAGTATTTCCCTAGTTCTCATTATTCACAGTAGGAATTGTGGCAGACTTGGCCCAGATAAGCCCGACTGTGGCGTTTCCTAAAATATTTGATGTGAGATCCCAGCCAACAGATTCAGATCCCCTTCAATGTTGTCAGCCTATGGGCTCCATTTAGCCCCACACAGGCATACATGCCCTTTACCTGCTCACCCTAACCTGACATACTCTCACCTCTGTCAGCTTGTTAAACTGCCTGAACATCTTCCAGACATCATCTGCAAACTCATCAGGAGAGCCATAGGGTGGGGAGAGCTTCCGCTGCAGCTTAGCTCTGATCAAGGTCAAGTCAATTGTGTTCTGCCCCTCCTGAAAGATAAAGAAGGTGATAATAAAAACCAAGCTGTCTCATGAAATGGTACAGCTTCTCTCAAGCTATCACAGGTTAGGCTGACTATATGCATTGTGGGTTTTAGAAACCCACAAGACATGTGGCCAACTTACCTTGCAATCTTGAAAGTGGTAATTTGCAAAGAAGTTTCCTATTACTGTGTGAAGGGTTCTGCAAGAACAGGTGGGGACTGACAGAACTAAAGGATCAGAATTGTGTAGGACAATAAAAGCGCCAAACTAGGTTCATAGCAGTAAAAACTGCAGGTAACTCAGTGGGTGGAGGGGAAACACAAAGGAAGAGGAAAAGATAATATGTACTTTCCAGAACCTGATCACTTTTACAACTAAGTTAGTATTGTTGGAACCCAAGATGTTCAAAATCCTCCCTCTAGCTCATGAACAAACTCACCGTGGTATTGGAGAGTCGGTGAAGAGGCCTGCATGGCTCAGAACACAGTAACTCAAGGAGAACTCGTTCACATCTCTATTAAGGAGACAAAATGGAAAACTATGTTAGTGGGGAAAGATCTGAAAAAAAAGGAGAGAACTAGGTTCTCAGGATGCAAACTTTATTAAATGTAGGAGCCCGACGCATTTCGGCCTGTTTTTTTCTAAGGCCTTCCTCAAGGGGCTGTAGAAGTTCAAAATACATACAATAAGCTAACATGGTGAGAACAACACATAATAAAAATACTTTCTCATTGTATAATGAATTTCCTTATATTCTAAATAGAAATCATTTTAAACCATTTTTTAAAAATGAGAAACAAGTATTGCTTTTTAAATAAAGACATACGTTTTCTTTATATAAATTGTATCTTACTTGTAAAAGAGTCTGCAGATTTCTTAAACAACTGAAGTGTCTTTCACTGTTTTAGTGGCGATTAAAAAGATAGGTCTTTTTGAATGTTATTATATTTTGGTACAGTTTTTTTCTTTTTTGGGTGTTATCTTGTTAGCAAAATGTCAAGGACATCTAGTCAGGACACAGCTTCTATGTAGAACTGCAGTAATTTGCGGAGTCACATTAATGGGAACAGTTCCAAATCCTCAAATCCTCCATTTAATAAAGTTTGTATCCTGAGAACCTAGTTCTCTCCTTTTTTTCGTTGCTACTGGATGCTCATCTCCTCCGGTTTCTGTCTTTGGGGAAAAGATCTGGCCATACCATTCAATGGAGGTCCTCAAGTTACATTCCAAAGATACATGAGGCAGGTCTACATAGAAAAGCAGGTTTACTGGCGAGTCCTTTTTTTTCTTGATCACCATTTCAGTGCTTTGTGAGATCACACAAGTATTTCATTCAATTACTGCAACATTAAGTTAGGACTTTTACGTGTGAAATATTGCAGACTACCAGAGTTAAGTTTCAACATCTTAGCTAGTAGGCAGTTTGCATTCAGTTGCATCACGCTTGCCTGTGTTATCTATCTTAGAGAAGGAGGGATTTGTAGGGTTCTGTGGGCTTCATACTTGAGCAGAACTAGAACCAGGGTTTCCCACACCAAACCTTGGCATGCTATTATTCCATAGTTAGACTACCTATCATAGGAGGAAGGGTTGAATCCTATTGCTATCCAAACATTACAATAAACTAAGTTTTCAGCCAAGGTATTAGCTAGTTCATTCAAGTCAGTATGCTCCTCGCCCATCATTGCTTCCTCAAGATTATTAGGTTACCTGTAGTGAGAACAGATCCAACGGGCAGAATCCCTCTATGAAACTCACTCTAGTGAGCCTTATGCTGGCCTTGGTTTACTGGTCCCTGCCTATCACTTCCTCCTTCCTGACAGTAGTGCATCTTCCTCTCTATATCAGAGACCCTATCTAGGGTTTTGGCCCAGTCCTACTTCCTTCAACTTCATGTGTCCACCACCTATTGCTTCATCAATTCCTGTTTTCAGCCACTTACTTTGCCCCACTTCCTTTAACCAACTTTTCTCTTGGCCAGATTCACAAACCACCCCCCACCCACCCCCGATTCCTTCCACTGATATGTTCTGATAGCATTGCTCCCTGGGCAGTTGCAATATTCACAGCTGGTCAGCCAGAGTTGGAGGCTCCATTGCCTCAAGTGGCCAGCCAACATTTTAGCCAAGTTCTAATCAATGGTCTGGTTCGCACTTAATGCTAATCCATGGTTTGTTGTCCTACCCAGGGTTTGTCTGGCAGACGATCAAACAAACTATGGTTTGTTGTTTCCCTCCTCCTTTACCTGCCACCTCTGTATCTCAACTGCTTTTGTGGCACTGCAGTACCGGCATGTAAAGAGCCGTATTTATTTTTTAAATACTCTTGCCCACTGCCTCTGTAGCCTGGAGAAACAATCCATAAATGACCCACAATTCTGGGTTCACACGTAACAACAACGCATCACTTAAACAACACAGAGCTCACAACCTAACAACAAACAGGGCTGTCCGGGTTTTGACAGCCCACCGGTTTAAAAAAACAAACAAACTGATGGATTGTCATGCACAAGTGGGCTTCCACTTTACAGCACAACCCACAATCGGCTCCTTTGTAGGTTGTGCAGTACGTGTAAACCCAGACCACTGGGTTGTTTAGGGGCTGAACAACCCAGCCGTTAACCCAAGAACAAACTATAGGTTCGCATGTCGTGTTGCACAACCTACAGAGGAGCTGATCACAAGTTGTGCGCTACAGAAAAGGAGTATAGCACACTGCAGGCAGTGCACCCACTCATCCACAACCATCAATTGGTTCTTAAACTGATGGGTTGTCATTACATGCAAACCAAGTCCATGGGTTCTCTTTGTGGGTTGTTCGTGGTTAACAACCTATAGTTAACCAATAGTTAACTATGGTTTGCCATTATGTGCAAACCAGGTCAGTATTTAAAATTTAGCCCGAACTCATCTATTTGGGGGGGCCTAGCCCACTTGAGAAATTAAATTGTGCAAATTCTTGTATATGAGAGTCCAAGCCATGCAAATCATATCCTGTACAGGGCTTCAGTGTGCTAGGGCTCACCAGGAATAAACCCTCAAATATTTACAATATCAAGGCTGAGTCGTGGAAGACAAGGAAATTTTCATTTCAGTCACTACTGAATTAACTGCAGTTTATCTACCCCCCTCTACACACAGAAGATGCAAGCTTACAGGGCATATGGCATGATTGTCACAGAGGCCCAAGTTCCAGCCTCTCCCTTAGGAATTAAGCACGGTCTCCTTTCCAATAATATAAAACCCAGAAGCCCAGTCTCTCTCCACCAGAACCCACTCCTACCTCCGTTTTAAACAGGCACGTTCTGGATTCTTCGCCCCGCCCCCACCCAAGGCTACACAGCTACACCATGCCAGGATGTAGCCTAGGAATCCGATTTTAACACCAGAGCTAAACCCAGACTGCTCCTCCAATTCCTTCCACGAAGTCCTCCCCAATTTTTCCTTCTACCCCGCACTTTTTACCCTATACTTTTGAAAAACAGGAATTAGTGTACACCAGCTCAGGCAAGCACATTGCTGAGCCAGTGGATATGTGGAAAGCGTACATTCACATCCCCAGTCTGCCAACTAAAGCTCACTCTGTCCCGGGCAAATCCCACTTGGTCCCATCTGCTTCAGGACGCTGCAAGGATGAAGACAGCCAGAGATGTGCTATAACTCACTCCTAAGCCCAAGGCTGTCCCAAGACGTTGGGCTGCCCGAGGCAGAGCAGTAAATGGTGTCCACCGCCCCAAGCCAAGGTGCATAATACCCAAAGTCAGGCAAGTTATTCTGGCACATGAGGTAGGAAATCCCGCAAGCACCTCTCGCCATCTGTGGCATATAGAATCGTAGAATAGTAGAGTTGGAAGGGGCCTATAAGGCCATAACCATTTGCTGTCCTTTCAAGACACCCAAAATTTGCTGCTTGGGGTGGTCTGCTCACTTTGCCTAATGGAATGGCAGGCCCCACCTAAGCCCTCAGGTCATCCATCCATTGGACTCTGCCCAGGATCTAGGTCCCAAGCAGTCTTGTCAACTCAGCGTATACCATCTGCCTACCAACCACCATCCCACCCCCAGCCAGAGCAAGCTGGGCCTCTCCCCTCTCAAACAGGGCAGACTAACCTTCTGGTCAGCATCTGAGAGTATCTTTGGCTCCCCATCTATGAAGATTGGAGTCACGTCTGTTCCATCTGCTTCAATGGCTGACACTGGCTCCTCACACAGTAGACACTTCCATTCCTGGCTGCAGGGGCAAATTGAGACACAGATGTAGAAGTGCATGCTCCGTCTACCCTGTAGTGTATAGCACCCCAGCACCACTACCTTGTCTAAAAACCAAGGAGAAAGCCTACCCAACACAGACCAGCCTGCAAACACAAGTGGCAATGGAACTGTGATATTTGTTAGGCATTTCTTTCTTTTTAACTGGTTAGCTGTATACCTGCAGAGTAAAGTGATCGGAGCGGTTTGTTGAGAGGCTGCCACATCTACCATCTACAAAAGTCTATCATTCAAAGACCTTCTGTAATATATTCAGGTCTTCATTAACTGCATGTCCTGCATACAACAGCAAGTAATGTAAACGGAAAGTCATTTGATGATTTTCCAAGTATGACAGCATGCAATACTGTCAATTTGTACACCTTTAAGTTTTTGGAAAGTTCTCCAAGATTTAGAGCGTTTTGATGCTATTTAAGAATGAAACAGACTGAACACGGCCACATCAAGGATACAGGGCCCATCCACATGCTACCACCCCTCAAGGACCGGCTAACGGCAGGTCCTTGAGTTCTGGCTTGACTTATTAGGCAAGTCATAATTCATGGCCACCACTGACCCGATTTCCCCCCTGCACCCAGTCTACCACTGATGCCAGAGACATGAGGGGAGAATGATTTCTCCTCAAGATGTGCTCGCAATGCACTTCGCTGGTTCCATTCCAAACCTCAGGTTTGAGAAACCCCTTCACCTGACTTGGGAGAGAGGCAAATCGTATTGAGCAGGAATGCTTGCCCTGGAAAGCAAGCAAGCAGAGTTGTGGAACCTTGGCTAAGGGAGATGGGAAAGGAAAAGTTTCTGCTCGCAGCCATGCAGTAAAGATGGCAATACTGGGCAAAGCCTTCCCTGGATCTTGCTGCTTGTGCCACCCCACCCCACCCCATCCCAGACTCACAAATCTTGCCTTCCTTTCCAGAGCTAGTGGGAGGAAAGCCGAGAAAGTGGGGAGTCCGTACCCAGGGATTTCCTGAAGGGCAGGCAGGTGGCAATCCAGGTGGTAGCACTTCTTGCAGCCATCACACATGACCACAGCACCTGCTTTCAGGCAGATCCTGCAGCAAGCAGCTTCCTCCCCATTGGCTGTGCCATCGTGGCTGTGAACAGACTGCATTTCCATAGCAGAGCTGGTACTGCCACTGGGAGAGATGAGCCGGGGGGCTGAGGAGCCTTCTGGAAGAAGAGCATCCTGGGGCAGGAGAACTGGCTTAGTGTCTTTATCATCTGCAGCAGAGGTTGGGTGTTCGATAGCCGCCTCCATCTGCTCCTCCTGAAGGAAAGATGATAGGGGAAGAGTCATAACAGATGCAGAAACTGGAAAATGGGAAGGGAAAGCAATGCAAAGAAAAGTAGCAGCAGCCCGTTCATTAGTGCAACAGGGAAGCTAAACTGCATCCTTGCGATTGTAGGAGTACAAAAGGTGTATCTGGCTTTCACTCACACACACTATAATCATATACTGGTAGCACAGTGCTGTTAGCATAAACATATATGGCATAGGTTACAGATTGTGAAGGCCTGCAAATAAAGGTCTGCAGAAGCATAGCACTAATAGGGTCGGGTTAACATAACAATACATCAATCTAGCATCCATGCAGCTGGAAAGTTACATGAATTTAGGCGGCTAGCTTAACATGGTGATATATCAATACTGTGGTCAGAACAAAGAGTACAAAGAACATAGTAAAAGGGCTAGACTTGGGGAAGTTTTAAAAAAATGGTAATTCTTCACCATTAGCTCTGGTGGCTAGGCCTGATGGGAGTTGTAGGCCAAATTATCTGCAAGACAAGTTGCCTACCCCTGCTCTAAGGAGTTTCCCATACCTTTCAACTATAATGCAGGCTGTGTGACTGAAATCCAGTAGATTGTTACTCCCCTTCCTTGGGATATTACCACCTATGGCTGCAGAGCAGCGGGGAGGGTAGAAGAATCAATTTACACTAGGTATTCTACTCCAGCTGGCAGTGGTGACTCATGTTTCTCAAGGAACACTTCAATCCCTTGCTCAGGCACATAGTTTTGGTATTGCTCGACATTGCTGGGCTAGGCAAACTACTCGTTTGACTCTGTACATGACCAGCTCATCTTGTACATGGAACGTCCTAGGCCTCAATTGTAAATAGTCTGTCAAGCGACTAGGATTGCTACATGCAGCTAGGAGCCTCCACCTGCCCACCCAGATCTAGGCAAATCCCAAAAGAGCAATGCTGACCTTTACTGCAGTGCCTGCAGTTAGTAGTCCCGCTTGCTGAGCAGCAGCAGCTTGCTGTCCCCCTTGTTCAATCACAATGAGATTGTAATCTTCACGGGAATTGCCCGGAAATACTTTGAAGACAGGTGGCTGGTTGTCAGATGTCAGGTCCACATCCAGCCGCTCCAGACTGACGCGGGGCACTTTGCGCACAAGACCAGTCTCTCCATCTTGGCCACGGGGCCTGAGGTATATACCGAGACAGCATTAGGTGAAAAACTAGAGCTGCTACTACATCAAGCACTGGAAATTATGGACCTCCCTCTGCAGTGTAGACACTAAGTTCCAAGTGATTAAGTTGCTAGCTCTGAGTTAGGAGTTGTCATGTCCACTTAAAGCTTAGAGCAGTGTTCTCCAACCTTGGGTCCCCAGATGTTTTTGGCCTACAACTCCCAGCATGCTGCATGCTGGGAGTTGTAGTCCAAAAATATCTGGGGACCCAAGGTTGGAGAACACTGGCTTAAGAGGTTACAGAGGGTCTTGATGTTTGCACTGTCTGATGACAGAAGCCCTCCTACTGATACCACCTGGCAACACAACTAAGCCCTATTTTTTTAACACCATCTTCCCATAAACCACTTCCAAAGAACTGCTTCAAATACAACTCCTTTTTAACTGTTAATGTATCTGAGGTTGAACCAAATGTATAGGTTCAATATGAACATAGATCAGCCTCCTAGTCCAGTTCCTTTATTTGAAAGTATGCCTTCACATGACCAGACATAAAGAGCACCCAGCATGTGGGACCACTAGCTGTCCTGCAGAATTTTGCTTTTGAATGCAACAGAGATTAGTGCAAAGAAGCCTTCATTTCAACTCCCAGTCCAGCAATAAATCCATTTTTAATACCCATTACCTCTTGCAAACAGGCTATCTACTGGTTCCATTTTGGTGCCAAAACAAAGGGTTATTCAGACCTTATCTCAAGGACTCCTACTAGTATTTTGCTCCAGGCCAGGATTTACTCTGCTTAGCTCCATGACACTGCCTGTTAAGATTCTCAACACCCTTCTCTGCCACCTACTGCCAAAGATAACAAATATTTCTATATTTTAGATAAATCACCCCACTTTTCCGTGCAAGGTACTCAAAGCAGCTAACAATTCTAAAGGGAAAGTTGCAGTGGGAAGGAAGGCTTCTGAGAGATTAGGAAGAAAATACATGTCTTCAGCGATTCATGAGCATGTGCAGAAGGTAGCCTTGATAAAGTACCGTATTTCCATCTCTATGATGGCTCACTTTTTTGGTCACTGGCATTCTCCATACTGAGTTAGGTACAGCCACAGGCTTTGTAGCAAGAGATGTGCCTCTAGGGTACAAAATAACCCCAATAGATCAAATATAATTTTTAATCTCGCATCCTGCTCAGAAGACCTAGTCCTCAAAAACTTACCCCGAGTTCAAACACTGTCCTCCATGTCCAAAGCTCATTTCCCTTTAGAGCACACACATTCTTAGGCCAGTCAATTCTGTGCCACACACTAGAGGGCACACGTGTGGAGTAGAGAACAGGGGAGTTTGAAAGTCACACAGCATGCAAGCCACACAGAATTACCGCAGAATAGCCCCAAGCTTCCTAAGCACCTTAGGAAGACATCATAGTACCGGAAGATAATAAACCTTACCTCTTCATTCCAGATACTTCACCAGAGTATGATCCTTCTGTTATAGCAAAAGGAAATAAGTATCAAGAGGATGACAGTCGCCCCCACTGGCCTCCAACAAATATTAATCTTCCTCTTCCTCCTTTCAAATCATGAACAAGTGAAAGGGCCACCCAATAGCACAGTTTACCCGGCCTCACTCTGAACTTCCACTGGACACCCCTGCTTTTCCTTTCATGCTGCTTACCTACGCCAAAGCCATCACCAATGTCCATTGGCTGTAAGAAAACAGAGCAAAGGTAAGAGACCCGCACAAGCCCAAGCTGCTTCCTTACCACCTTCTGCCAACATATATTTACTTGTTATAGGTCCTGTACGAGACAGTGTCCCTGCCTGCAGGCTTCCAGCTTAACACGTATCTTGCCTTGAGCACTGGCTTCCATCTACTGTTACCAATGCCCTACAAGGCATCTCATGCATCTAAACCCTTCCTTGTCCTGGGTTCTGCTCACCTGTCCAGCAGAAGAGGCACTGGCATCATTGATATAGCAGTCAGGGATGGCCTGACGCTGGCTGTTGGAAGGCAGCACAGGCTGAAGCAGAGCTCCCTTATTCATTATGCTTGTCTGCAGAGACATCTGTTGGACACCCTACATGGAAAAGTTGACCAGGAAGCCTGTAACTGCCTCGTTAGCATCTCCATCACGATGCCAGGCACTCCCAAGAATACAGACAGACTGACCAGCTGAGGCTGCTGGTTCAACAGAGCCAGGCAGTCATGGGAGAGAGATCTGTACAAAGAGCCAGTACCTGAGAAGGAGGAACAGAACCCTGCCTGACTGCCACTCCTCCAGGTGCAGCATTGGCTCGCTGTTGAGGAGTCTGGGCATTGGGGGTCACTGGCAAACCACTCCGTTCTGAGACGATCTGACCTAGAGGAGGGGGAAAAGGGAATCATATGTTTCTATTCTCAGGGCTAGTGTTTTACTGTTCTCAATACAGAATGCAAGAATTGCCATGCTAGGGTAGGGCCAGAAGTGAGGCTTATAGATAAGCATTTCAGCACAGGGCCCTGACAGCTGTCACATATTATGTCCAAACACTATCATCCCTGACCTTTTACAGCATTGCATATTATGTCTTAATACTGTTACTACCTACTGAATGTCAAAGAGGTGCCTAAGCAGAGTGAGCGAGCGTCCCCAGCCTCATTTTGAGGGGGATTTCACATAGAGGTGTTCACGAACCTGGGGGGGAGGGGGGTTGGTTTCCCGGCTCCCAGCGCCCCCCCCCGCCTTGATCTTCTGAGCAGCGTGGAGCAGTTCTCCGCGCCACTCGAGTCACTTCCGTCAGCCCTGTTGCCCTGGTTTCTCCGCAAAATACGCAGCGCAGGGGGGTCCAGCGTGCCGGCGCAGGGTCCCGTCATGTCACTTCTGGCCAGCCGGAAGTGACGTGACCGGCGCGCGCGAGGGAGCCCCAGACCCGATTTCGGCCCGCTATGCAGTGAGTGGGTACATCCCTAGCTTCACAAGTATCTGCAAGAGAATCCATTCCAGGTGATTGAGCGCCCGTGCTTTTATGGCTACCTGTCCCTCTTTTGTGGCTTGGAGACTTCCCACTCTCAATATCCACATCCTTCCTGCACACCATGTTAAGATTAATATGGCACCATTGGTGTACACTGTGCTCTATGGAGTTAACTTCCAGGGAGGAAGAGACGAACTACAAACAGATTCAAGTTTTAAGCTCTAAATTCAGAAGTTCTCATCCAAGAGTATTTCACAAAATACATATGCACACAAAATATGCTGACTAAATGCTGTACAAGTTGTGTCTCAGAACTTGTATTCAGTTCTCTGGAGACAGGAAAACTGTAACCCATGTGTTGCTTTTAGTCCTACCCCACCCTTCAAATGGGAAATAAGTTTTACAGTTTTATTATTTTTATAGTCCCACTTTTCTTTCAATGAAGGTTCCTGCGACGACACGGCCCTTTACACTTTAGGACCAGGCGCATTAACCCTTCTCAGGCTAAGCATCAACACAAAAACCTGAGGGGAGGGTCAAATGAAACCTTTCCCCTACTAATGAGGGAAAAGATTAATACTGGTTATTAAGGTTCTAACTAAGATTTAAGATACTGTGGGTACAAAGGTGTGTGTGTAGATTTAAAAGTAATGCAGGTTAATAACACCAAGCTGACACATAGGATTTGGGTAGCAAACAAAATAAAATAAGTTTATTTTAATTATCAAAATCTTAGTTCCAGAAAATAAACCTGCCTACACCTAGGTCCCTGTAACTCCAAATACTCTCACTCCTCATACAATCACTGATTCCTCTTAAAACTCCTGACAAGACACGAATAATCCAACTAACCTAACTCCCAACTCTCTAACACTCCCCACACACTCTACCAACACTCCACTTCTTAACTCACTCTGACATCACTCAAACACTCCTTATATACTCCTCCCCCCACCCTTTCCAAGACATCACACCCACTCGGTTCAACATTCTAGACACACTAAACATATTAAGGCAGACATACACCAGGGAACTGAATTGTGCGGTTATGCCACAGTTCCCAAGTGGTTTCCCAACCAAGCACCGACCAGACCCAAGCCTGCTTCGCTTCAGCAAGGTCACTGTGTCACACCTTCAAAACATTGCCTTAAGGGGTTCTGTGCCAAACCAGAATAGGACTGCCTAGTTGCTAATGTCCAGTCTGGTATACAGCTGCAGCACCATGCGATGTGTTCTCACTCACCAAGGAGCTGTAGCACCTCCAGAACAGTGAGCCCAAATTAAGGCCTCCATTCCCTCTCCCAAAAGCATGTGTGCCTTGAATGGGAAACATTCCACTTCTCCCAGCTCTTACCAAATGTTTCTGCGCTCTTGATCCAGGCATTTAAGTCCCACTGGAATTTCATGTCTCCGTGGGGCTCCACAGGATCCACAATCATTTTCAAAGCCCTGTGCAGCTGGAAGTATATCTGGAGTGGGGGGGGGGGGGAGAACAGAGAGCTCAAAACACCTGGGAGAATCATTTAAAAGCTCCATTTTCATCACCACCATAAGTTTAGCTGCCCAGTCACTTCTCTTCTGCACTGATTTTGAGTACTTGGAATGGGAACAGATTTTGACTGGTTTCTAAAAGCTACAAAAAAGGGGCCTGCTTCTAAGCAAAAGGAGACACAACCATGGCAGGTTTCCACTGCTTCATCTCAAGCGAATGCAGTCCACTTCTTTGTGACCAAACAAAAGGAATGATAAGAGACACAGCCCCACACACATTAGACTGAGCTGATTTAACACTGGTCCTGAATATATGCCATTTTCCAGCGAAGCGCCAAGTAACTTGAAAGTGCTTGATTCCTCCAGCAGACAGCCGCTTTCAAATTTAGGAAAGAAACAGAGCTTACCAGTTTCTTCGAGAGCAGCAAGGCAGTGTTATTGTCACTCTCCAGGGCCCAGTTGGCAAAGCGCAGGATATGCTCCTGGTGGCGCTGAAGCTTTGTCATGGCCCAGTGCTGCCTCTCCAGCTTCTCTTGCTGCCCTTCAGTTACTTTCTGCAAAGGGGAAAACCCAAACACACTTAACCTTAAGTTAGATTACTGCAATGCGCTCTACGTAGCCTTTAAAAACGGTCCAGAAGCTGCAGCTCAAGCAAAATGCTGCGCCAGATTGGCAACAGGGACAAGAAGCTCTGAACATGTAACACCAATTCTGGCTCGCTTGCACTGGCTGCCTGCATGTTTCTGAGCCCAATTCAAGGTGCTGGTTTTGACCTATAGAGCTTTACACGGCTCAGGATCACAATACCTGATGGAATGCCTCTCCCGGCATAAAATCAACCTGTACACTACATTTATCACCTAAGGCCCTCTTCCAGGTGCCTCCTCTGAGGGAGGCTCAGAAGGCAGCAACAAGGGAGAGGGTCTTCTCTGTGGTGGCCCCACAATTCTGGAATGATCTCCCCGATGAGGTCCACCTGCCACCAACATTCTTTTATTTTCGGCCCCGGATTAAGACCTTCCTCTTCTCTCAGGCATTTTGCAGCATATGAGGATGTTTTAAACAGGTCCTGCATTTTTCTTATTGTTGTTTAAAATTGTTTTAGATATGTGTCTGTGTGCCATTTGTTTATGTTCATATTTCATAGATCATAGAGTTGGAAGGAGCCTACAAGGCTATCAAGTCCAACCCCCTGCTCAATGCAGGAAACTAGAGGGGTCTCCCATCCAAGTAATAACCAGGCTTGACCCTTAGTTTTCCACGCTCAGACAAGCTGAGTCAGCATAAGCCACGCACTTGTTGTTATAATATATTTTTAAATCTTTGTAAACTGCCCAGAGCGCTCCAGCTATTGGGTAGTAAAGAAATGTAATAAATGAAATGAATGAACCTCCAAGGAGAGAAAGCCCTTTCTCACTCAGAAGCAAGTGTCACACCCACTGCCACTTTGCCAAGGCTTTAACAGCACCAGATATTGGCACGAAGACTGTCAAGATCAATCCTCAGCTGGTTCCTGTGGGGAAATGACTATGGCCTGTACTGCTCTAGATATGGACTTGCACCCCAAGCAGTGATAGTAAGCTGTGCAATAAGGCCCCTCAAGAGCAGTGCCAAATTCTAAGTGTCAGCTGTTTTTCTGCTTTTTATAAACAGTTTGTCTTTGATCAGAGAATGGTTGCAGATGTAAGAGTATTTCCTGCTGAAGGTTGACTGCAGACATACAAATAACCTTTTTGTGTAAAGGTTACACTCCCCAACTCCTAACCATTCTCTCCCAGAATTCTTATGTCGTGTATATTCATAGCCAAAGCTGCAATTCCAGTCTTTACCTGTGCATCGTTGACCAGCACCCTGGCCCGCTTATTGAGCTCCTTCATGATTTGCAGGATGGACATCTTCACATCCACCTGCACTCGCTTCTGCACATCTGCCACCTGCCGGATCCTGTTGAGGCAGTACCATAGTTTTGTTAGTCAAGCTGTGATAACAGTTCACATAGAGGCTACTTCCAGAGACTGCAGCAACACACCAACATTGCTCTCCCGAAATGGGAAGCAAACCTTAATGAGATGAGGGTAGTGGTTATAACAGAACAGCTTGCGCCTCCTAAAATCACTGGGCCAGGAAGCAAAGAGTTTACTTGAGTTTAGGTCAGACAATGACATTCAGTCTTGCTCTTCCTCCAAGGAATTCAGATCATCATGTGAGTTTCCTCCATTCTATCCTCACAACCACCCCTGCAAGGTGCACAAGGCTGAAATATGACTAGCCACCCAATCCCCCAGCAAACTTCATGGACTAGTGGAATACTATGTCCACTAGACTACACCACACAACCATCCATGAGCTAATCTGTGGAAGAGGAGAAAGCCAGTCACCAAGCCATTGACTAGTCAACCCTCTCACTTCCAGATTATCAGTATGAAGGAGGGATTGTGGTCTGAGCTATAATGCACAACTACCATCCTTCACGAGGAGCTAAGACTAAACAGCTTCCATCATTCAGGGCTTCACAAATCCCAGAGAGCCAGGACATTCTGTGCAACTCTGTTACCTCTTTAGTTTTTATAACCCTTTGAAGAGTCTATGTATCAAAGCCACATGTGCAAGGGTGAACATGTCCCCCAAGGATCAAGACTTCTGAGCAAGAGGCACTTACGAGGTGCGCACTTCCTTGGTTGACTTCTGGAGATTGGCATTTTTATCTCCCAAACGTTTGACCAATGAGGCCAGCATCTTGCGTTGATTCTTAACTGCATCTTCCAAGAACTGGTACCTGCAGAAGAGATGGTTTCAGACAATTTGTGCTAGCACTTTTTAATGGTTGTGCTATACATGCCACTAGTCTAAAAATCAAGGTTTGGGGGGAGGGGGGGGAATTAAAAGATGGCTAAAATTTATCTTGAAACATTGCATGGTATCAGCAAACCCAGCTGGATTTGTGGAAAGGGAGAAAGAATTGTTGGATGGGGGAGATGTTGCTGGTTACGACCATAGCAAAGCAATCTGCTAGAACAGTGTTCTCCAACCTTGGGTCCCCAGATGTTTTTGGCCTACAACTCCCAGCATGCCCCAGCCAGCAAGGTTGGAGAACACTGTGCTAGAACATCATGGAGATCTCATATTGTACTTCTCACATTACACAAAGCTTTTCCCCTTACTATCCTCAGCCCAATTAAAGGGGGGGGGGGGGACAAGCTTAGGAAGTCTGTTCAAGACAGGTGTAGCCCAATGCTATGCACATTTATCTGGAAGTAAATCCAAAAGAGTTCAATGGAACTCACCCTTGTGGGCATGGAAATGCACCCTAAAAGTCAAGACAGACAGCGTAGGGTAAAGAACTCCACAGTTAGCCTCCAGCAACAGCAGATGGCATCATTCTAGAGCAGCCTTTCCCAACCTGGTGCCCTCTAGATGTGTTGGCCTACAATTCCCAGCATTCCCCAGCCAGCACAGCCAATGGTGAGGGATGATGGGAGTTGTGGCCATCCAGATGTTTTGGCCTATAAATTACCCACCTCTGCTCTAGAGAAACAAATACATTTTCATACAGCCAGTGGGAATGCTTACTGGTGATCCTTGTGTGCATTCAGCTGGCAATCCCGACAGGTCAGGGTATCACATGTGTCGCAGAACAGCACCAGTGGCTCATGCTTGTGGACAGAGCAGTAAACTGTCTTCTCTCTCTCCTGTGACTTAGACGAGCCTAGGATGAAATAGAGGTGAGTGTTACTCTTGCAAGGCAGTTCCCTCACACATAAACAGAAGTAACATACGTAGGAGAAAAGAGAACTCCTGCTTGTATGCAAATATTAGCTCATTTAGGTGAATGCAAGTGTTCAAGGAGGCCCACAATTGTTTTCTCAGCCATGCTGGCCATTCAACAAGCTTTTGAACTGCACAGGACACTTCCGATCTCTCTTACATTATTTTGTCCCCTCATCCGAGAGCAGCAGCACTGGCCACACAAGTGGCGTGTTTCACACTCCAATAAAGCTTTGTTTCTACAGACAGCTCAGTGTCCATAACCAGGAAAACTGGAAGCCCATGAGGCCTTCTCCCTATGTGGCCACCTACCTGTGGACCGGACAGTGTGGTCCTTAGTGTACTTCACTCTCTGATGAGCCTCCACACATGTCTCACACAGGGGCTCTTGGCACTCAACACAGAAGCTGGTGGCTGGGGCATTATCTTCACAGCTGGTGCAACACTGATGGGAAAAGGTGAATGGTTAACCAAGAGCAGGTCCAAGAAAGGTGGAAAGATCCAGAACAGATCCAAAGATCAAGCAAAGAAACACTAGAATGAGAAGCTTCTGAAGGGAGGTAAACACATTACCTGGTTGGCATCCCTAGTATCCCCAAGTGCCTCTGTACCACCATCCCTCAGGAAGTAGTTCTCCACTATGTCTTTTAAGAAACATTGGTGCTTGCACACTGGGCAGTCAACCACTGTAAAGAGAAAGATAGGGGAAGCATTAGGATAAAAATCCGCAGGAGCATAGAGCAAAGCTGCCTCTTCGACCAGCTGCTGGCTGTCTTTGTGCAGCCTTCTCAGGATAGGACAGCCTTGCAGATGTAGGGGGCTACTGTAACACATAAGCCAAAGCAACTGCCTTACCTGGTCAGCTGCCATCAATCCAACCTGAATATTGACTTCCCCCGAAGCCCCCACCGTGCTGATGCCTTTGTTAGTTTCCCCCCACCATTTCACAAAAGTAAAAAGACACAACCATTTAACATATGGGTGGGAGGGGAGGGTGGGACCCATTCCATTAGCTTGGATAAGAGACCAGCTTCCATTTGGCTCCTCCTCTCCTTCAATTATATTCCAGCTGGTTACAGGAAATACTATGTAACCCTAAGAACCAGTGCCCATGTTTGCTTGTTCTCCACTTCCCTCCTCATCCTTTCTTCCTTCTATGTCATGTTTTTATATGGTAAACTTGTAGGTAGGGACTGTCATATTTTAATCTGTATATAGCGTGTGGTACATTTAAGGTGCTTTGTAAGTACAGTAATACCTTGGATTGCAAGTAACTTGGTTTGAGAGCGTTTTGCAAGACAAGCAAATTTTTAAATATTTATTTAATTTTTACTTGATATACAAGCGACGTCTTGCAATACAAGTACTGTAGTACGGCTTAAATTAAAAATCTCTGTACAATTTTTTTAGGGGAGATTTCATTTTGATATAAGAGTGTTTTGGATTACAAGCATGTTCCCGGAACGAATTATGCTCTCAATCCAAGGCATGACTGTACAAATATAGACATCTAAAGCAAACCAAGCTATCCAGCAAGCAAACCAAGCTGTCTAGTCACTTACATGGGGGCTAAGGGTCCATTCTGCCCAATATCAGAATAACAGTCAAAATCTACATTTTTCCTACAACCTATGCTGTACCAGCTTGCAGTATTTTAATTTTTATTTACAGTATTTGTATACTGCTCAATGTTCCCAAAGCACTTCACACTATAATTAAAGTAAATTTTTACAATTACTGGTTTAGATATTAATACTTGCACATTTGCCATAACTTTTCTCACCAACAAATTCAAGTGCATGCACACACCTACCTACCAACCATACAAGTTAGCAGAGTCGGGAAATCTACTTTTGATCAATTCTGACCTTGCACCTCAACAACATTCCCTCCAAGCAACTAATGAACAGGATTGTCACTAAGCTAGTTATTTGCTTTCTGTTAGTAGCTTTGGCTTAAATAACTTTTTCTCATGCAAAACTGTGGAGGAAGGGGGGGCTGGCTGGCCCGCCACACCCCCACCCTTTCCTACTCCAAAGGAACCAAGACCCCCAGAGATCTCAAGGTACCAGATTGCCAGCCTCAGCTGTCTGCAATCCTACTTGGATCTCTGTTGAGGGACTCGCCTTTAATTCTGTAACGTGGATTTAGTTACTGAAGCCACAGAGCAATCCACAAACACCATGTGGGGTAAAACCAGGACAAGGTTTATTCTGGCAGCATTTTACAACAAGATTAGGGAAATGAGAGAAGCACACAAAATAAAGAGAGAGACACTTTAGTACACAGTAAAGCTGCAAAACAATAAAACCTGATTCCTTAATATCTCTCAGGCACACACCTGTTACCTGAGGGTGTTCTCTTCAAGGGTTAAATCCAGCACAGCCTCGCTGCCCGAGGGAGATTACCACACCTACCCGAAGGTCCGAGATGGGTAAAACTCCCACAAGGCTTGCCTTTACTAGAACCCTCAATCCAGCTACTTTCACCAGGAGCTGCCTGGGGTCCTTGGCTTACCGCCATTACCACAGCCGGGTAGGGGAAATATACCTTCCCCCCCTCCCCTCCTCTGCTGCCTCTTAGCCAATCACCATGCACCTCACCTGGCCAGGCAGGGGGAAGGGAACTCATGACTCATGGCTTGAACTATTTACATATGAAAGCCCTAAACCAGCTTCTCTAGGCATCTAGGCGCCATTCAAGAGGAACTATGCACACACCCACCCCAGCCTTCACACATGAGGGGGTGTTGTGTGTGTGCATGCATGCAGGAACCCCCAAAGGCCCCTTTCTCCACACGCTAACTATGCACACCCCACCCACCCCAGCCGGTTCACATATGAGGTGAGCGTGTGTGTGTGAGAACCCCCCAAGGCTCTTTTCTTCACAAAAACTACTATGCGAACCCCTTAATCTACAGCTCAGCATTACCACCAGAAGCAATAAGGCATTAACTTAGTTGGCTTTTTAAAAGTGTACAGGCAACAGGTATACACCACTGCAGTTTAAGTGGAACCAGTAGTATATCTGATCAAATTCTAGGGCTATACTCTAGGGCAGCTTCCCAGAGACATCTAGCTGATACAGCTGGTGTTTTAGATCTCAGGGGCTAACCCTAACCCTCAGGGGCTCTCCCCTGCAGCTCACAGGTACCCTTGCTGCTGCTCCCTCAGTTCCCTTCCCTGCACCTGTCCACTGAGTCCTCCCCCCCCCCCCGCCCGCACTTGGGGCCAAGAATCAACTCTTGCCACTCTAGCCAGCTGTACTCCATGGTTTCTCTCTCAAGAATAACATTCTTGAGAGGAATCATGGAAAACAGCGGGCTAGAGCGGCAAAAGATGCTCTAGCCCTCCATACTTTCACTCTCATTCTTGAGAGAAAAATCACAGAATCCAGCGGGCTAGAGCAGCCACCTCTCCTCTGCTAGCTGGGAGAGGAAAAGTTTCCCTGTCCAGGGATAGGTGGTTTAAGATCTTGCTGAAGATCCCCACTCCCCCACCCCCATGGTGAAGTAAGAGGGGAGGGAGTGTTTATGGGGGGGGGGGGAAGGGCCAGCATGTGCCCCCTGGCCTGCCACCACATGCAGCCCTCATAGGCAAAAAGGTTGCCCACCCCTATAATCAAGGTCTATCTTTAACTCCATGAGGCATTTATCTTCCTAAGGGGCAGGCAGCAACATGGCAATACTGAAGGGAAGTAGAGAGAAGAGAGATACATGGAGCATGCCTACAACTAAGATCTAACTGCATTCCCTCAAGGAATCTGAGCATTGTGCTTTTGAGGGAAGAGTTACGATGTCTCCTGAAAGACCCAGCTACAATTTCTGAGGAGTCTTTGAACCACAAGCAGCATTTCATTTTAAGAAAGAATTTTAGCTTTGCAGAGTAGAACGCCTGAAGATTATGCTTACCACCACCCACCCACTTGTACCACTTGTTCTACTGAAAGTATTTAAGGCAGGCTGCTCTACTTTGCTCGGAAGATGGGCTGCTCTATTCTTGGGCCTATCAAGAGATATTAATGTTATTGCTACAAACTTGAATATCAGCACCAGGCACATCTGTGCAGTCAGCATATAAATAGGGGAAGTGGCCATCACTAGGAATGCCTCTAAACCAAGCAAGGTCAGGACAAAAATTTATTTGTTTGTTTATTTATTATATTTATACCCCGCCTTTCTTCCTGCAAGGAACCCAAGGCTGGCTTACATAATCCTCCTCCTCTCCATTTTATCCTCACAACAACCCTGTGAGGTAGGTTAGGCTGAGAGTCAGTGACTGGCCCAAAGTCACCCAGTGAGTTTCATGGCTGAGCTGGGATTAGAACCCGGGTCTCCTGAGTCCCAGTCCAACACTCTAACCACTACGCCACTAAAGGCAATGCTGTTTCCAGATGACCAAGGACACCAATCCATACTAGAGATAAGCCAACATGCATTGTGCCAACTACCTCCTCAAGAAGTATTTCACAGCACTCCTAAATACAACATATTATGGTAGAAAGCATCACAGAAACCAATGCAACACAGAACATGAGGTGCAACTATGAATCCAGGAAAGCTCTTGGGGTGTAAACCTTGCAGCACAATCCTATCATATCTACTCAGATGTAAGCCCCACCAAATTCAATGGCACCTGCTCCTAGGTAAGCATCTATAAGATTGCAGTCTAAGTTACTTTCAAAGGCTTTGTCTTGAATTAAATATAACACACCCTGATCACTAAGGATAGGGAAGGTCATTTTCAATTTCTACTCTTATTTTTTTTTAATTAAATGAATTTTGCTTTAGTTTTAAAGAATAGAATACAATGCTAAAAAGAGCACTTTGAAACAATGGCCCTGAGCCAGGCATTACATCATTTCTCCACTGAGGCAGCAGAGCCTGCATTTCCATGAGCTTCCTTTCTGCTTTTAGATCAAACCCAGAAGAGGAAGCATTCCTAGATTGGGTCAATTTTGTGCCTTTGCTATCCCAGATACATGCAGAACACACTAGATTGAAATCCAAACATCTATGGCTGGATAAAAATGCACAAGGAAGTAGAGTTCAGACTGTTGCACGGTAAGGACCAATTAATTTTACTGTAGACAGAACAGCAGTCAGTATTATTTTCATAGTTCAAGGGCCTACAAGAATGCACAGAACAGGTTTCTGGCCATCAGTGTATACAAGGAGCACAGCAAGACTATAATCCTTTCGGTACTCCTATGAGTGCCATCACAGCGCAAGAGTCAAACTAGTTAGTGCAGGCCTAAATTCAGCACTTCTTAATCTTGTGTTCAAATGGTATGTAAAAAAACTCTAAAACCAAACTACTGTATGCAAGGCCAGAAGCTGCAATACAATTTTAAACCACCAGTGCCGGAGAATCCTCTTTTCTTCCCTTCTGCACACAATCTTGCCAACTAAAAATTTTGGTAGCTTAGTTATAGCAAAATGGGTTATATATCTTCAAACACCCCGCAGACATGCATAACTTAAAATATATGCACAGAAAATTCATTCTAGCTAACTGAGCAAAGTTACTCACAAATATTAAAGATGTAATTCTTCCCCTCCAAATGAGTAAGAGAGGATTTACTTTTTTGCTTGGTGAAATGAAGCTGCAACTCTCCTAGTCAGCCTACCAACTTACGGTAAACACCATTGAAGATCTCTCCAAAGGCTTTTGTGCTCCAAAGGCTTTTGTGTGGCAGTATTTATAGCAGCTGAAGGAAGTTGTAAAGTATGACAAAGATGCCCCCCACCTTCGCTAAATCCCCTATCTTGCTCTCATTTGGTTTACAAAGAAAGGTATGTGTAAACATTAATGGGAGGGAAATAATCTCTTCTCTCCATAACTTTGCAGGCACCACTTGGGGGAAAGAGGGTCATCAATCTTTACATACTTACAGGAACATCAGCTTGCCCTTGAGCTATTGGGAGAAAAGGAAGCTCCCACATTATTCCTAAGTGAAATGTCAAGCTTTTAAAGAAAGCTCAATGCTGGTTTATCCCTGAAGTGAAGACAAGCATTTCACAAGAGCATATTCATGAAGGCCAGTAAAGTATTTCCAGTGCTCCACTATATGCCCTGCTCATTTGCCCACCTATAAGGTCTATCATGTTGAGATACAGGGCCTTATACTGTGTCATAATTGATTTTAAAATTGTTATTGCTTAGAATGTTGTGTGTTATATTTATGTAAGCTGTCTTGTGAAGGCTATGCCCTAAAAGGTGGCCTAAAATCCCTACATAAACAAATTGCATTTATTTATTTTAACTTATATATTTATGGGAAATGGGAAATTAAATGTTTAGGCTGGTTATCCTGTCTTTGTAAACACCAAATTCAGGTTCTCCATAATGCATGCCACCCCATTCCTTCTGGAAACTGAAACCAGGTCAACACATGCAGCAGTATGAGATGATAGAACAAGTATACTTTTGAATGCTGCCTAACTTGCAGAGATACCCCTGCAAGTCAAAAGTTAGCACCAAATTCAAGCATAGTCTTATTCCTTGTATTTAAGAAATTTAATTAGCATAGTCTTATTCCTGATGTTCTTACTATTCGCAGGATTTATTCATAGGGCAGCCTTCCCCCCCAATCTGGAGCCATTCAGATGTGTTGGACTACAACTCCCAGCATCCCCCACACCCAGCATAGGTAGGTGGGGGATGCTTGGAGTTGTAGTCCAACACATCTGAATGGCACCAGGTTGGGGGAAGGCTGACATCGGGGAACAGAACTGTGAGCCATCATAGATTTCATAGATCATAGAGTTGGAAGGAGTCTACAAGGCTATCGAGTCCAACCCCCTGCTCAATGCAGAAAACTAGAGGAGGGGTCCTCCCATCCAAATAATAACCAGGCCTGACCCTGCTTAGCTTTCCACACAGACAAGCTGAGCCAGCGTAAGCCACAGGCCTGCATCTGAGAGCCTGTGTGGCGTAGTGGTGAGTTTTGGACTGGGACTCGGGAGATCCGGGTTCTAGTCCCCGCTCAGCCATGAAACTCACTGGGTGACTTTGGGCCAGTCACTGACTCTCAGCCTAACCTACCTCACAGGGTTGTTGTGAGGATAAAATGGAGAGGATTATGTAAGCTGCCTTGGGTTCCTTGCAGGAAGAAAGGTGGGGCATAAATATAATATAATAAAATAAATAAAAATCTGCAGTCAGAGGTATAGTCCATTCTACTACATCGGGATGCTACTATCCCATTCTACTGCAGGCACAAGTGTCTAACCATTAATTCCTAGATTTAGCATTCTTAACAGTATTTTAATTAACCAAATGTAATTAATGTATACCCCGTCTTTCCTCCAAGGACTTCAGAGCAGTGTACATGCGTGCGCGTGTCTCTCACTCCCATTTCATCTTCACAACAGTCCAGTGAGGTAGGTTAGATAAAGAGAGACCAGCCAGCCCAAGGCCCACTCAGTGAGTTTCAAGGCTGAGTGGGCATTTGAATCAGTCTCCCCACTCTTAGTCAAATACTAAGGTCCATCCACCACACTGGCTGAAAACATCATTTTTGGCTGTAATCCTAATACTAAAGTAAATCAGTGTTACTGCTCCCATTTTGCAGATTGGAGGTGGGTGGGTGCTGAGGCTGCTAATTTATAGTTTGCTCAAGGCCAAGGTGTGCAGCAGAAGAGTCAACCCAATTTTAACTGATTCATAGCTCAGTCTTTGTCACATCACAACAGCCTTTCTAATTGGACTGTATTTCAATGGCACCATGCAACATCTAGAGTTCTCCATCTTGTATGGACTCTGGAGGGCTACTAGTTCTGCAGAAAAACACAATAGAGTATCCTCTCCCTTCTTATGCATAAAACTCCCCCGCATATGCAAGTGTTCACAGGGCAGCCATAAATAACCCCTACAGAAAGACCACACTGATCTTCTTTATTCTCAAGAACACAGCATAAAATGCTATTTACCTACTTTTGGCTAAGTAGCAGAGAATTGGCTACACCTTTCCATTTTGTCTGTTTTCTTTATTGGAAAGCAAAGCAGAACAAAGAGCCTTCCACCCATTTCTTTTATGCAATGCTAAATATGCAGTCCATGAAAAGGGGGCAGGGGAAGTTCAGTTCCAGACTAGACAGTTTCTTATCAGAGGAACAATTCCTACACAATTCCACCAGCAACTTTGTGGTTGTTCTACTTACACAATCTTCACTCACTAGGGAGGCTGTGCTCTGGAAAAAAAGAAGCACTTTGAAGCCAGACCCAAGTTTTCACTTATACATACCGTAACTAATTGAGAGCCAGTGTGGCATAGTGGTTCGAGTGTTAGACTGGGACTCAGGAGATCCGGGTTCTAGTCCCCGCTCGGCCATGAAACTCACTGGGTGACTTTGGGCCAGTCACTGACTCTCAGTCTAACCTACCTCACAGGGTTGTTGTGAGGATAACATGGAGAAGAGGAGGACTATGTAAGCTGCCTTGGGTTCCTTGAGGGGGGGGGGAAGGCGGGGTATAAATATAATAAATAAATAAATATAAATAAATATAATGTCAGAAATATATGAATTTTCCCAATTGCATTTACATTTAGGCAAAGACAGGAGCTCAGGGCAGGTCTGGAAGAACTTAAAAGCCTGGCTTTTAACATATTAAAATTTGTTGCTGGTTTCTGGGAATCTAAACCAATTCCAGTCCAAGTTGTGCCCTGAAGGATAACAATCTTTAAGCTACTTTTGTTAACTTAAATGTACCAAGAGGGAAAGGTGCATTAGCATAAAAAGCATTCCTTTTTGTATTAGCAAAGTATGAATTTGCTTGTTAACTTTAAGTTACACATTGTCTGTGGACAAAGACAGGATCACGGGTTTTCATCTACGTAGGAGCTCAGGGCAGGTCTGGAAGAACTTAAAAGCCTGGCTTTTAACATATTAAAATTTGTTGCTGGTTTCTGGGAATCTAAACCAATTCCAGTCCAAGTTGTGCCCTGAAGGATAACAATCTTTAAGCTACTTTTGTTAACTTAAATGCACCAAGAGGGAAAGGTTAATAGCATAAAAAGCATTCCTTTTTGTATTAGCAAAGTATGAATTTGCTTGTTAACTTTAAGTTACCCATTGTCTGTGGACAAAGGCAGGATCACGGGTTTTCATCTACGTAGTTTCCTGCATTGAGCAGGGGGTTGGACTCATGGCCTTGTAGGCCCCTTCCAACTCTATGATCCTATGATATTTAAACAGACTACTGTAAACATGAGTGGAACTGGAATCCAGGCAGAAGGTACAGTAATACCTTGGATTACAAGTAACTTGGTTTGAGAGCATTTTGCAAGACAAGCAAATTTTTAAATATTTATTTAATTTTTTTTACTTGATATACAAGCGACGTCTTGCACTACAAGTACTGTAGTATGGCTTAAATTAAAAATCTTTGTACAAATTGTTTTGGGGGGTTTCGTTTTGATATAAGAGTGTTTTGGATTACAAGCACGTTTCCGGAACAAATTATGCTCTCAATCCAAGGCATGACTGTATACGTAATCTTCTTGGGGTGGGGGGGGGGGAGACTTTACTTACTGGCTCTCAACCAATGAACTTCCCTGAACCAGGCCTATGCTAATGTTGTGGGGGAGGTTACACAAAATCACACACACTTTAAAACCAGTTCAGTGCTAGAGACAAATTGCCAATTTGCATGCACTCAACGGGTCAGAAAAAGAACTAACAAACTTTCCTTGAAGTCAAATAGCAGAAAAGGAGACTTTATTATTGCAGTACTAGTATCCTATGGGGCACATCTGCAAGTACTGGTTGAACATTTGCAAGTCATGGCCTTAATTATCAGAGAGATCTGAATTTGAGTTCAAATTCTAACTGTGGACACATTGGGTAACTTGGGCATTCTGATCCAGTGCTAAAGCGGAAAAATGAGGAGGGAAGACAAACCTGGGGTTGTATTCAATGCTAGGCCTACTTAAAGAGTATACCTATTGAAATGAATTGGACTTACATTAGACATGACTAACTTAAGTCCCATTCATTTCAATAGGTATACTCTTAAGTAAGTTTAACATTGGATACAACCCATGATATGCTTGCAAATACTTTGCACAAATATGCTATATTAATTTAAGTATTTCAGTTTCAACTGCTACTGTTGAAAGCAATTTAAGGGCAAACTTGGAGTGGAAGGATTCTACTGGAAGGGTACACAAAAATGGAATGAACTCCAAGAGACTTGGGGCACACAGGGGGATGCAGTCACAACTGACAGGCAAGCAGGGCAAAGGTTAACACATTTTTCACCTTCTCTGGCATACAACTTCGGCTTGCTTTCTCAACTAATTTGGGGCTTAGAGAATCCTTCATTTGCAGTTATCATCTGAATTAGACTAAACAATAGCCACCATACTGGCTCAACAATATTGAAAAGCAAGCTTTTTGGATGCAAATACTGAGGTTTTAATTATGAACAAGGTGGTTTTCTAAACTCTTTACACTGCAATCCTACGCATGTTTACTCGGGTGTAAATCCTATTAAATTAAATTAACTTATTCACTAGTAACCAAGTATAACATTGCAGCCTAATACTCTTGATTTGAGGACTTAACCTTGTATATAATTACTTCGAAAAATACCCCATTCTACCAGTGGGGCTCACTTCCCATCGAGTAGAACACAACTTACTTCCCTTATGCCCCATTAATAACAAAGCGTTGTAGGCCCGTGTAAAACTCACGTTGTTTCAAAGATCCCTTAATTCAGTCTCTCTCTCTCTCTCTCTCTCTCTCACACACACACACGGGATTAAGGAGGCCTATTTCCTTTCAGGAATCAAGAGCTCAACTGCGGTGAGATCTTCACCTGGATTGATGGGACTTTAGCCTTGCGGGACAAGAAGGCGGGAACGTATGGAAGGGCAAGATAAGCACCCGTTGATCCCTCCCCCACCTCAGACCCCAGCCTCAAAGGCGAAGCAGGAACCGCCAAGGTCTCGCGAGAGTCGTTGCTTAACACCCTCGCTGTGCCCCCCTCGTCGGAATGCACGTGGCCACGCCTCCCTCGCTGCACCTCCGCCGCCATACAGGCATCCTCCTGCTTCACCATCCCTTCCGCGGCGCTCCCTCTCTCGCGCCCTACACGCCCGCAGAAGCTGCTGCAAGAACCAAAGTGGACCCCCCCTCCCTCACCACCTAAACGTGCCTTCCTGTCCCACATTTCCTCAATTAGAAAGAAGGCATTCACCTCCCAGCCCCTTTTCTCCACACGTCCTCCACGCCCCCCTCCGCTTCCTCCTCCTCCTCCATTTTTTTTGCACTCCCATTTACACGAGCCCCTCTTCGGCGCGATTGCCCCCACCAGGCCTCCTCGTGTACTATATTATATACAGACGATAGAGCAGCATCGTTCCTTCCCATTCAGACGTATTACAAAGAGCAACATGGGGGGGGGGGGAGAGACATAGAAAGACAATGCATTCCACCGCCGCCGCCCCAGCCTATTGCAAGACTTTCTCCCACCTCCCTCGGGAAACAGGGCCTATTTTTTTCCTACTAGGGAGCCAATATTTTAAGTGGCCCTTCCCCACCCTGTCACATTTCCTGCTTTCGCCGCCGTTTCTCACCTTGACCATCCTTGTTGTTGCCGCCTGAGGCGGGCTCGACTTTGATGCACTCCTTGCAGACGGTGTGAAGGCAAGGCAGGAGGCGCGGGTCTCGTTCGGAGCGCAGCCGCTCGCGGCACACCCCGCACTTCTCCAGCAAGTCGATGCCTTCCACGTTGAGGGGGCCGGAGGAGGAGGAGCGCTGCTTGTCCCCAGCGGCGCCACCTCCCCCGCCGCCCGCTTCCGCCGGAGCAGGGGCCGTCGCCGTCGCAGAGGCCGACATTGCTGCTACCGCCGCCACCAGCAAGCCAAGCAGTCGCGAGAGCGCAGGCGCGCGCAGGAGCTGGGCCTCGTGGGGCTGGGTTCGTTGGCGACCTCGACGGGATGCCTCGCCACCGACTGGGACCGCCGCCGCCGCCTCGCACGCGCCGCGAAACGTAGCGAGAGAAAGACAAGGGGAGCAGCGCGCGCACCCAGCGAACGAACACACACACACACACACAGGCCTGTCTCGGTCACAGCTCGCTCAAGCTCAGCCACCCCCTCCCCCTAAGCACCGCCCATTCGGCCAAATGAATGACGGGTAATTTAGAGGCGGAGGGAAGAGGAGTGAGGTATATGGAGCCTAACGCGCGCCTTTTGGCCTGGTAGGAGACAGGGCGTTCAGTCTTTCTAACCAATCGATATCTTCGAACGCGATGTCGCATCATTGACCGACATTTAAATCAGCCAACTGGAAAGCACTAGGTTTCTCTTTAGGGAGGTGCCGTTCAAAAAAAGGACAGGGGGAAGAAAAGATAAGCCTGTCCAATCAAGCACTGCTAGGCTCCTGAATTTGTCCAATCCGTTTTATTCGATTGGGGAGGAGGGAATCATAGTTCGAAAACGCATAGGTTTAAGTCCCGCCCTCTGCTTGAGGTGTAACAGGCTGAAACCTTCTAAAAGATCTAAGAGGCTGAAACCATGGCAACCCTGTATTCATCAGGGCGAGTTGGGAGGCGGAGAGTGGCTTTGGATTGATGGGGAAAGAACCAGTAACGGCCTTACATTGCGGGACTACCTGGATGGGATTAGCCAATCATTTTTGTTCATCTTTCTGATCTCTCCATATTATCCTCCATGTTGGAGCCCGAACGAACTTTAGGCGTTAAATGGCTGAAGCACAGACTGTGATAAAGCACATGGGCCAGGATACTTTTAAGTGGCAGCAGTACCCGCATACCCAAATGTACACGTAGGCCAATGGACTCTGGAGTTAATTTACCAGGATAATGAGTGACTCCGGATTCACAGTTGTCCCTCAAACCACAAGTTAGCTCCTAATACCAAACAAACCAGACAATAAGTTCTGGGGATGCATTTGCTTCATAGACCAGTAAGGAGTGAATCCCCATACAACTTATTTGTTGATATCTCACCTAATACTGAGGACTTGGAGCAAGTAAAAATAATACCATAAAAATACTGTGGCACCTTAAAGCCTAATACTATTGTGACAGTGAATAAGCTTTCACAACTACAGTCCACTTCGTGGATCTAATGAAGTTGACTCTTCATGAAAGTTTATGCCACAATTTATGTATTACAATACACAACTTTTTAAAATAGTATTAGCATGGGTCCCCTCTGAAATTTCTCACCTCAACTATAGTTTATGAAGACTAGGTTTACATCAATTGATCTATGTGCCAGTTCAGACAAGAAAGGCACAGCAAGATATTTTCAGCAATTCCCCTGCAGTTACAGATCTCTTTTCCTGTGCAGATTTGCAAAAGTCCAAGCGTGAGCATCTTTCTGAAGGCATGTTTCATCTGTTTTAGCTGCTTTTTTGAAGGCAGGTTTAAACTTGCTGAGGATTGAGGCATCTGTGTTTAACTTCTTTCTTTCTTTCTTCATGTTGAAACCTCATAGAATACCATTGTTTCTCCACCTCATTCCCCAGCCATTAAAACTGGTTGGTCTTCTGGAATCCGTCAGTAAAAAAGAGCCAGTGTGGTGTATATAGTGGTTAGAGTGCTGGACTGGGGCTTCGGAGATCCAGATTCTAGTCCCCACTCAGCCATAAACCTCACTGGGTGACTTTGGCCCAGTCACTGACACAGCCTCACCTACCTCAGAGAGTTGTTGTGAGGATAAAATAGGAGGAGGAGGACCATGTAAGCCACCTTGGGTTCCTTGCAAGAGGAAAGAAGGCAGGATATGATGATGATGATGATGATGATGATGATGATGATGATGCGATCTTATTTTATCCTTACAACAAGCCTGCAAGGTCGGCTAAGCTGACACATATTGACTTGCCCATGACTAAGCAGAGGTTCTAAACCAAGGTCTCTCAGGTCCACTCTCTTTTCTATCAAAGCACTTATTGATTCAGAATTTTGAACAAAACAAAAGTTTGTGTGTTGTTTAAATAATATTGAAAAATGATCTTGAGAATTTTGGTAATCTCATAACCTACCTAACTTTTAGGCTATTAGAGTAATTACCGTACATTCTGTCAAGGAGTATCAGCAACTGCCTTCTTTCAGCAGAGAGTGGGAATGTGGGATATAGCTATGTGTCCTATATACAGAAGACAGTCCTATACTTGGAAGGGCTTCCCAGTCCAAGTCCAGTTTAAAATCAAGAACCAGAAGGAGGGAGAATAGGGGCCTTGAGGTTGCCCATCAACAATTAGTACCTAGATAGTAGTCTGAGCAGTAGCCACACAGATCACCTGCTCAGTCTTCCCCAGTAGTGTGAGATGCCTTATATTTCTGTTTAAATCATACTCATTATTTCTAAATTTGCATCTATATCCATTAGCATATAGGAATGTTATGCAGATCCGTGTCCTCTTTTTTGGGAGATGCATAAGTGGTTACTTTATCTCTAGCTAAAATACTTAATCGCCACAACACTTTACGATATCTGAGAGCAAGTAGGCAAATCTCATTTATTAATTATAGCACAAACACAGTCCTATGCATGTTTACTCAAAGGCAAGTCTCACTGTGTGCAGTAGGGCTTTCATTTAAGTATGCTTAATATTCCAGCTTTATATGAGAGCCAGCATGGCGTAGTGGTGAGAGTGCTGGACTGGGGCTCGGGAGATCCGGGTTCTAGTCCCCACTTGGCCATGAAGCTCCCTGGGTGATTCTGGGCCAGTCACTGACTCTCAGCCTAACCTACCTCACAGGGTTGTTGTGAGGATAAAATGGAGAGGAGGAGGAGGAGGAGGAGGAGGATTATGTAAGCCGCCTTGGGTTCCTTGCAGGAAAAAAGGCGGGGTATAAATATAATAAATAAATAAATAAAATATACTGTATGCCACTTCCATCATGGAATTCAAGGCAGTGTGCATAGTCCTGATAGTTTCCCATCCAGGCACCGATCAAATCTGCTTAGCTTCAGCCAGGCTGCTGCATTATATGCCTTCAAACCATGCCCTGCTTCTCATACAGAAGAGCTTTGGTACACAGAAAACATATGTTACAATATACGGTAGTTATTTGCCTTGGTGCCACAAGATGGTTGCTTTGTATTGCAAAAGAGCAACATGTTAACAGACTCTGGAAATACAAGAAGGCATATTTGGGATAGGGTGGGAAAATAGCTCAGATAAGAAAGTTTGGAGGAGTATTTTGCAGACAAAACCAAGTCTAGTTTTCTCTGAGATATTTATCCCACACTGAAGCCTTTTTCTATAGCCATGCCTACTGTGAGACTATAGGTTCTGATGGATTAATAACTGATTCGGCTGGTGGGGTAGCTCCATTTCCCAAGACCCCCACATTTATCTTTTATGGTGTGGTGATCTAATTCTAGCCTCTTTCATTGCCACTTTACTCCACCTTGCAAGTCTATTGAGAAATTTCACTGTTGGGCATGGAGATGGCTTTTAGAAGAGGCACACACTGAATTTCTGGGCAAGACTTAATAAGTTTCCTTTTTTCCTTAGGCACAGATCACCTCCCGGGCATGTGGAGTCATTTATATGCTAATACACTGAAGTAGAGCAATCAGGACAACTGACCAGGTTGTGCTTTTCCTTTGTCCATAGGGACACTGCCCTCCTGCCTTTGCACTCCATTGTTAGCCATCTCTGAAATATGTTTATAGTCTTCTGCTAAACTATCAGAGCCAGAAAAAAGCACATACCTTATACCTAGCCTTCAGATTACATACATAAATTTATTAGTCTTTAAAGGTGCCACAAACGGAGAAAGTTACTTGTTCCCAAAACACGAAGGAATTAATTGTCAACTTGTTAACAGCGGCTAGGTTAATGACTGCGAGGAAATGGAAGGTTCCCCATGACTTTCTAATTACTGACTGGTATAAGGAGGTATGGGGATATAGCTTTAAATGATAAACTAACGTGTAGTATTAAATGTAAAAAGGGACAGCTAAAGATAAACAATTTCAAGGATATATGGGGTCAGTTTTTGGATTATGTGTTAATAAAGGGGAAAGGGAATCAGCCTTGTCAGGAATGGAAGTATATTAGGATGGTATATTAGGACCTATTCGGATGGTCCACCCCAGGCGTCTTATGGATCCGGATGGATTCCTGAACGCGCTTGGGGAACTAGAGCATGCAAACGGTGACTCGGTCGAGACCCTGGTGGATGACTGGAATGCTGCAATCACCAGGGCATTAGACCGAGTAGCTCCGAAGCGCCCTCTTCACCTGAACAGAGCTCGCACGGCACCTTGGTTTACTCCATTGCTGAGAGCTCTGAAGCGGGAGGTGAGAAGGCTAGAGCGCCGATGGCGTAAATCCTGCTCCAAAGACGATCAAACACAGGTTAGAGCTGCATCTTCAGCCTACCAGGTGGCGGTGAAGGCAGCAAAAAAGAATTTCTATGCTGCCTCCATCGCATCTGCGGAGTGCTGCCCCAGGAGGCTGTTCCAAGTGGTTCGGAGCCTGGTCGGTCCAGTTGTTCCAGATCTGATGGAACAAACCAAAGCCTCCTATGAGGCTTTAGCAAAGTACTTTGCAGATAAAATTGATCGAATTAGGAGTGGGATTTCACGCGTCGTGGATACAGGAAGTGAGTAGGAGGAGGCCAATGGTAGACCGGTCTTGTGGGATCGGTTCCAGCCTCTTCCTTCTGATGAAGTGGACAAGATGCTTTCATCTGTGAAGCCAACCACCTGCTTGCTTGATCTTTGCCCACCCTGGCTCGATATGAGCTGCAGGGAGAGACTGGGTGAAGGGATCAGGGCGGTGGTGAATACCTCCCTCGATGAGGGAGTGATCCCATCAGCCCTTAAGGAGGCCGCAGTAAGACCACTTTTAAAGAAGCCCTCCTTGGATTCCCAGGATCTAAACAACTTTCGCCCAGTCTCCAATTTACCATTTCTGGGCAAGGTGATTGAGCGAGTGGTGGGGGCTCAGTTGAAGGCACACTTGGATGAAACCGATTATTTAGATCCATGCCAGTCAGGCTTCAGGCCTGGACATGGGACGGAAACGGCCTTGGTCGCCTTGGTGGATGATATGAGGAGGGCCTTGGATAGGGGCGAATGCTCCTTCCTAGTCCTCCTCGATCTCTCAGCAGTTTTTGATACCGTGGACCACGGTATCCTCCTGGACCGCCTGGAGGGGTTGGGTATCTGAGGCACTGTATTATAGTGGTTCCGGTCCTTCCTCTCTGGAAGGTACCAGAGGGTAGTTCTTGGGGAGGAGGTTTCGGACCCTCGGCCGCTCACTTGGGTGCCGCAGGGTTCCATCCTCCCCCCGATGCTATTCAACATCTACCTAAAGCCGCTGGGGGCTATCATCAGGAGGTTTGGGGTGCAATGTCATCAATATGCGGATGACATGCAGCTCTACCTCTCCTTCAAGTCCTCCAAGGTTGGCCGTTGAAACCCTGTCCAAGTGCCTGGAGGCAGTGGGTGGGTGGATGGGAAGGAACATGTTGAAACTGAACCCTGACAAGACCGAGGTACTTCTGGTGGGAGACAAGGGGAGGTTAGGGGATGTTGACCTGGTGCTGAATGGGGTACATCTTCCCCTGAAGGACCAGGTCCACAGCTTGGGGGTCATTCTAGACTCCCAGCTGTCCATGGAGGCTCAGGTGTCAGCTGTGAGCCGGGCGGTGCTGTATCAACTCCATCTGATACGGCAGCTGCGCTCCTACCTTCCTAATCACCTGCTCCCATCAGTGGTTCATGCCTTGGTCTCCTCTCGCATGGACTACTGTAATGCGCTCTACGTGGGGTTACTCTGGAAGACGGTTCGGAAGTTTCAGCTGGTACAGAACGCAGCGGCTCGCCTGATTAAGGGCAGCCACCGGCGTGATCACATCATGCCAGTGCTTAAGGAGTTGCACTGGCTACCAGTTGCTTGCCGAGCCGAATTCAAGGTGTTGGTTTTGACCTTTAAAACCCTACACGGCTCTGGCCCAGTTTATATCAAGGAGCGCCTCCAGCAACACCAAGTGGGCCGCTCAACAAGATCTGCCACGGATGGCCTTCTCCTTATCCCATCAGCCAGAGCAGCTAGACTGGTGGGGACTAGGAAGAGGGCCTTCTCTGTGGTGGCCCCCAAGTTATGGAACTCCCTCCCTATGACCTTCGCCATGCCCCCTCTGTGATGAGCTTCCGTCGCGCATTAAAAACATGGCTGTTCAGGCGGGAATATGGGGTGGGTTAGGATTTTAAAAGAATTTTTTATACTGTTTTAATTAATTATCATGTTTTGTTGTGTTGTTTTGATTGTACATCACCCAGGGTGGCTGGGTGACCGGCCAGATGGGCAATTAACAAATATAATAAATAAATAAATAACTATTGGTCCCTAGGATGGTGGGGGGTGCACTTTATTATATATATATATATATATATATATATATGGTATGTAATCTTAGTTAAATTTTGTGTCATTTTTGTATTCTGTTATATTTTATTTGGAAAAATTAAAAATTATATTTAAAAAAATTAAAGGTGCCACAAAACTCTGTGTTGTTTGCGCTGCAGTAGCAGCTAAAAAATAAAACAGGATTTCCAGAGGCCATCATTTACTTCTTTGTATTCTTAGCTCACCTGAAATGTGCTCAGGACAAATGACAACATTCCTATGATGGAAGTCAATTGTTATTATCATTTTTCAGATGGGGGAAGCCAAGGGTAGGATATCTGGGTTAGGGTTCCTTGGTGAATTCTTAGCTGATCTGACAGGGCTAAACATCCAAGGGTGTTTTAGAGCTGTATAAACGAGCCTCGCCGGGCAAAATGAAGGCCGAAATTGGCCCCGCTCATGCCCGCTGAGGCCTTACCCTTTTCTTCGGGGCGGCTTGCCTCTCCGCGGCGAGCCGCCCGCACGGCCCGCTCCTGTCCCGTCGCGTCACTTCCGGGCCCGGAAATGACGTGACAGGCGCGTTCTGCGCCTGCGCAGGGTTCCGTCACATCATTTCCGGTCCCGGAAGTGAAGATCGGGTCAGGGGGCGCGCCCCTGCGGAGAATCGAGTCGGGGGCGCGGAGGGCCCCCGATCCAGGTTGGATCCACCTCTAGTTGTGATAGGTAGCAGCTCATTCCTGCAAAGGAACTGGATGTTAACCTCTAGTTGAGAGGTCAAAGGGGGAGGAGCCTGTGCGATCTCAGCAGGCCTGGAGACCTGCACAATAAAGCTTTAGTCACTACTACCAAGCCTCTGTCTTCTTTGGGCATAGAATCCACAACCAAAACAAAGGGCACTATCCTTTGCAAGTTTAGAAAGAAAAACTGCCTACAACTCCCAGCATGCCCCCAGCCAGCTATTCTGGCTGGGGCATGTTGTGAGTGGTAGGCCTTTTTTCTGTCTAAACTTGTATAGGATTGCACCTTAAGTCTCAAAGCTCAACATGCTATCTACTGGCCTAGGCTGGCTTAAAATCATAGGCTGTAACAGATTTGTAGTTCTATATCCTGAAGTAGTTGTGTTGCAAAAATTCACATCATTGTACAACAGTGAAAAGAACACCTCTTTTTCGTATCTATATCTTATTCACCTCACACCATCTTTGTGAATTTTCCTTCTTTTCCAATTCATAGATGGAGCATCTGAGAAGGTGCCTTTCTGCGTGAACAAAGTGTGTCCCCAAATACACGTCATTCTTTGCACAATGCTCCTAAAAAGCAAGTGTTGCTGCAGCAGCAGTGCCACTTCCAGGTCTTAGGGAATCCTTGGGCATGTTGCCCTCAGTAGGCTACCTCCTGCTTCTCACTGCTGTCACCTCTGCCCATTCACTTTCTCTCGTCCTCTAGGCCAGTGTTCTCCAGCCTTGGGTCCCCAGATGTTTTTGGCCTACAACTCCCAACATGCCCCAACCAGCTATGCTGGGCAGGCATATCATTCTGTCACTCAGCTTCAAACTGTATGGACTGCAAAGCCATGTGCTGGTTAGGGAAGTCTATCGTGGCTGAAGATGTTTCAGCAGGCTTCAACCGCATTGCCACATTAAAAGTAATTAAAATCAATTAACGTATTTTAAAAACAAAATAACCACATGAGGCATATACCCTTAGGGTCCCCTTCGTATGCATGTGAAGTTTCAGGTATCCAGGTTTCACTGTCTTGGTACTATGGTGCTGACAGATGGGTGGACAGATGCACATCTCTTATTATTATAGATGTGTTTTAGGAGGGAATGGGAGGAACAAGATGTTAAGAACACCACCTGCAGTCTTCAAAGTTCGAATGCTCCTTGTTGTTGTCTGTTCTCCCACTCTTTCTGATCTGAAAATGGGATGCGAGGGAGAGCTGGTTCATATGACTAGCATATTACAGTCATGCCTTGGATTGAGAACATAATTCGTTCCGGAAACGTGCTTGTAATCCAAAACACTCTTATATCAAAACGAAATCCCCCCAAAAAAATTTGTACAGAGATTTTTAATTTAAGCCGTACTACAGTACTTGTATTGCAAGACGTCGCTTGTATATCAAGTCAAAAAAATTAAATAAATATTTTAAAATTTGCTTGTCTTGCAAAACACTCTCAAACCAAGTTACTTGCAATCCAAGGTATTACTGTATATTCTGATGTTTAACGTCAGCCAGGATTCTAGTGTATCGTGGAGAGGTGAACGTTGTAGACATTCATAAGGTTCACAAACTGGTTCAGCACAGCTCTACTAAAACAGCTCTAAACTGAGTAGAGCAATGGTGTGCGGAACCAGGGCCGGATTAAGATAGGGGCTATTGGAGCTGCAGCTCCAGGCACGTACCCCAAAATAGGCCCACAATCAGGACCGGTGCAGGGCAGTTTGGTGCCCCAGGCGAAATAATATTTAGCGGGGGCCCCTCTCCAAAGCAGCCCTGCTCTGCAAAAAAAAACAAAACCCTGCGCCGCCACCACCAACCTACCTTCCCCCCGCCCTGGCGGCTGCTGCGGCTGCGGCTGCCGCCGCCACCGCCACTACCGCTGAGGAGGAGGAGGAAGTGACGCGACGGGACCCCCACGCTGTTTTTTGCAGGGGAAACCATGGCAACAGGGCTGTTTAAGCCCTGTTGCCCTGGTTCCTCCCACCAAAACAACGCGGGCGGGGCTCCGGAAGCGACACGACGCGGAGAAGGTAGGTGGCGGGGGGGGTCGGGGGGGTGATGGCGGCGGTGGCGGGAGGCGCAGCGGCAGAGAGCGGGAGGGCGGGGGGAGGCGCAGCGGCGAGCGGGACGGGAGGGGGCGGCGGCGGGCAGGCGGGAGGGTGGGGAGGCGGAGGCCTGGCGGGGGCGGCGTGGCGGAGGCAGAGGCCTGGTGGGGGCGGCGCAGCGGCAGCGAAGAGGAGCGCAGCGTTTCTGCGCCCTCTTCAGCCGCGCGCCCTCCTCAGCACCAGGCCCATAATGCTCTTAATCCGACCCTGTGCGGAACTGGAGTTTATGCTTATGGCAGAGTACTCAAAAATGACCTCACCACAGGCACATCAGGAACGCAAGCTTTGGGAAAGTATATGAGTCTGGAGTGAGAACAAACAGTTGCTCCAGGTGCCCGATATTCTTGTGAATGGGCCCTTTGATCTTCCTGGCTGTGCAGCTCATGTCAGGACAGGATGCCTGGGTTATTTAGGAAGCACTGGAATCTGGGAGTAAGAAAGGAAACAAAACACATGCATTCTTTGGGAGGTGAGTGGGTTTGAGAGCTAGGGCTCCTAAGTTCCCTGCAGGGATGGGGACTCGGACTCCAGGACTCGACTCGTGAGTCGGACTGAGTCCCCCCTCTGACTCGAGTCCCAATATTTTTAATGGGACTCAAGACTCGACTCGGGACTCGAGACCAAGGACTCTTCAACATCCCTGGGCTGTGCCAGAAGGAGTGGAGAGAAGTGCGATCGCCGGCGAAGATTTTATTTTTTAAAATCATTTTCCTAAAATGCAACCTTTCAGACATTTTGGGTTTGGCTGCCTCTGCCTGCCTGCTTTGGGGTTCCCTGCCTCCTCTGCCTGCCTGGTTATTTTGGGTTTGTCTACCTGGTCTGTTCTTGTCAAAATCAGTGGCAGAGATTTGAAATAAAAAGGCACACTTGTGCCTAGAAATTATTTAAGCCACACATCTGAAGTAGCCTTATTTTGTAGGGGAAAACCCCCATTGATTTTAATAGGGACTCGTGGAGTCAGCTTTGGGAGTGACTCGGGACTCGGGAGTCACCATTTTGGACCAAGGACTCGGACTCGAGACTCGGGTCCAAAGACTCGTGACTCGAGACCAAGGACTTTTCAACATCCCTGGTTCCCTGGGGATGAAGGTTCAGTTACACACATCCACCCTGTCCATTTTACTGCCCCTACATATATGCCTCTCTCCCTCAGCAATTATTTCTTGTATGCATCCTTAGCTGACTTCCTGCCACCCTCTCCCATAACTCAGGCCAGTCTGACCAACTCCTTTTCTCTATACCTTGTTCAGGGAACGACAGAAGCTGCCTGCTGGTCTAGAACCAGGAACCCACAGCTCTGTATCCACCAGTCCCATGCAGTGAACCACCATGGCTACAGTTTGGAGCAGGCTTCCCAAACCTGGTGCCCTCCAGATGTTTTGTTCCTGTGTGAGTGATGTCAAAGGACTTGCCAGCGTGATTATTATGGCCACATTTTCCTGCCCGGATACTGAATTGGCTTTGGGGTGGTGCTGGTGAGAACAGGAATAAGAGGTGGTGTGTCTAATCTAGAAGTAGTCTGTGAGGGCTGGAAGGAGATGGCCTGTTGAAGAAATACGTGTAGGCCTCTTTCCAGCAGCCTGTGTGTGTGTGTGTTTCTAGCATTTATATATATATATTTGTGGAGAAAGCCAACCTAAAACCCCTTTCTGACACACACACACTCACCAAGGAGGGGGGAAGGAGACCCAGGGGGGGGAGACGGCCAGTCTCCACAGAGACCAAAGGGGACAAACAACATCTGCATAGAATCACCCCAGGGGGGAAGGCAGGAAGCATCCCCAGGTTCTTCAATGCTCTCGTATATCAGCCCCATCTACATAAGACTTGAATACCTTGCCAGAGCAGACACTTCGGCACCCATAAGAAAGGGCCATTCAACACCACAGGATGGGACCATTAAGCAGGTGGCTTCAAAGGGACCCCACCCACCTGAGGAGGGTGGCAACCCACCTGATTGGCCGCCCACCTGAGGAGGGTGGCAACCCACCTGATTGGCCGCCCACCTGAGGAGGGTGGCAACCCACCTGATTGGCCACCCACCTGATTACTGAGGGAGGGGCTACCTGAAACCCAAGGTATAAAACACCCTGCGCAAGGGAACTGAGTTGTTGGACCTGATCAGCAATCTTGCCCCATGCTTGGGGTAAGGGAACGAAGGGATCGGCAACCCCGGGTAGCAGCACCCGGCGTGCTCCAGCTAGCTGAAATCACTGGCCGCTTGGGTTGACCGGACCCCCGGGAAACCAAGCTGAAATCACTGGCCGCTTGGGTTAACCGGACCCCCGGGCAACCAAGCTGAAATCACTCACAAGCCGCTGGGTAGACCGGACCTCCGCCGGGAACCCAGCTAGCCGCTTGGGTAGACCGGACCTCCGCCGGGAACCCAGCTAGCCGCTTGGGTAGACCGGACCTCCGCCGCGAACCCAGCTAGCAGCATGCGGTTGACCGGGCCTCTGCTGGAGCCCGAGCTGAACTAACTAGCTGAGAGCCCTGAAATCACGGTGTCCTTGAGACTTCTTGCTTGCTACTTTGTGCTGTACTGATAAGCTGTATTGCTGGCGTGTGTCTGGGTTTGTGAAGGTCATTTTGTAAATAAACTTGTTTTATAAAAGATACTTTTGTGGCTATAAGTTATCCCTTTGTTCTGGGCTAAGGGTGATAGTCGCTGGGGGACCTCGGAGAAGGCCCGCCCCCAGGACTCGCTACCCCCTTAGTATTGAACCCGCGCAGAAGACCAGGTTGGCGGTCTTCCACTATATTTATTATTTATTTATTGAATACATTTTTATACCGCCCAATAGCCAAAGCTCTGTGGGCGGTTTACAACAGTTAAAACCATAAAATACAATATAATATAAATATAAGATTTAAAACCACAGATTAAAAACAAACAGCAAAGCTAGCAGCAGCAGTAGTTCAAATTACAATAACAGAGTTAAAAACTACAAGATTAAAAATGATTAAAATGCCTGGGAGAATAGAAAGGTCTTCACCTGGCGCCAAAAAGAGTACAATGTAGGTGCCAGGCGAGCCTCTTTGGGGAGCTCATTCCACAACTGTGGTGCCACAGCAGAAAAGGCCCTCCTCCTGGTAGCCACCTGCCTCACTTCCTTTGGCAGGGGCTCTCAGAGAAGGGCAGCTGAAGATCTTAGTGTCTGGGCAGGTACATATGGGAGGAGACAATCCTTCAGATCCCCTGGCCCCAAGCCATTTAGGGCTTTGAATGTTAGTACCAGCACTTTTAATTGGGCCCGGAAACAGACTGGCAGCTGGTGCAGATGAGAAAGCACTGGCATAATATGTTCACGTCGGGCAGTCTCCGTTAATAATCTCGCTGCCCTATTTTGGACCAGCTGAAGTTTCCGGACCATTTTCAAGGCAGCCCCACGTATAACGCATTGCAGTAATCCAAACGAGAGGTTACCAGAGCATGGATAACTGTAGATAGGCTACCTCTGTCCAGATAAGGATGTAGCTGGTATATCAGCCTACGCTGATAAAAGGTGCTCTGTGCCGAGTTCACCTGTGCCTCAAGTGACAGTTGTGGATCCAAGAGCACCCCCAAACTATGAACCTGATCCTTCAGGGGGAGTGCAACCCCATCCAGAACTGGTTGAATATCACTTAGCCAGGCAGACGAACCACCCACTAACAGTACCTCTGTCTTATCTGGATTGAGTCTCAGTTTATTAGCCCTCATCCAGTCCATTACCGTACCCAGGCACTGATTCAGAACAGCCACTGCCTCACCTGGATTCGATGAAAAGGAGAGATAGAGCTGGGTGTTGTCTGCATATTGATGACACCTCAGCCCACACCTCCGGATAACCTCTCCCAATGGTTTCATGTAGATGTTAAACGGCATGGGGGATAAAATAGAGCCCTGTGGCACCCCATGGCATAACTGCCAAGGGACAGAGCAGTAATCCCCCAGCACCACCTTCTGGAATCGGCCGCCCAAGTAGGATCAGAACCACTGGAGCGCGGTGCCTCCAACTCCCAACCCAGACAACCTATCCAGAAGGATACCATGGTCGATGGTATTGAAAGCCGCTGAGAGGTCCAAGAGAATCAACAGGGTCGCACTCCCCCTGTCCCTCTCCTGGCAGAGGTCATCCCACACGGCGACCAAGGCAGTTTCTGTTCCAAAACCGGGCCTGAAGCCGGATTGAAATGGATCTAGATAATCCGTTTCATCCAAGAGTGCCTGGAGTTGACCAGCAACCACCCACTCAAGCACCTTGCCCAGGAATGGGATATTAGCTACCAGCCTGTAGTTATTAACATCATCTGGGTCCAGGTTAGGCTTTTTCGAAGTGGCCTAATCACTGCCTCTTTCAAAGAGGCCAGCACCGCTCCCTCTCTCAAGGAGGCGTTTACAACCTCCTGGACCCACCTTCTCACCAAAGTCTCAAGGTGGCTAATACCAACAGCTTAATAAAGAGAAAAACAATAATCCATAAAACTGGAAACAGATTTTTTTAAAAAGCAAACACATTAGCCATCAATTATAAAAATCAGGTCCAAGACAAGGAAGCAGTGGCCTTGCTCTCAGCTATAGGAAAATGTTAATAATTTTAGATCATATGAGAAAAGTGGCAAGGATTTCTGACTTCAAAGTGTTTAACGATAACAAAAAACAGAATGACTATCTCCTGCTCTAAATTATACAGCTGAAATAAATAAAAATATGGGGGGAGTAACCAGGAGTAGATTTTTGTGTAGAATGACTGTGACCTCCATTCAATTCTAGTGCTCAAATCAAAATTGTGGGCTGAGAATTCTTTAATTCGAAGTATCTTTTGCAGCTGGCTATGTTTGGGGAATCTTAAGGTTCTTGTAAAAACAACAACAACACACACATTAGAATCTGCAAGCTTACTTACCCCTGAACTAAATCAAAGTTATAGATAATTCCGGAGCTTGGTTACCCACTCCCTGTTCAGCTCCAAACCAGTTTAAGGATGTCCCTAATGTGTACCTTTCCTTGTAGGAGCAACAAAGACTCACTTTCTCTGCCCATAATCTTATCAACCCAGCCATAAATTTGAGCAAGGAAAATTCTGGAGGAAAACAGAAGCATAAATCGAGGAGTAAAAAATTGGCATGCGGGGGGGGGGGCAGTCTGAAGGCTGGAATAAGGAAAGGGAGCAGTGGTTTGTCTTGGTGGAGAATGTAGTGTCCTCACTATTATCTAAATAGAGGAGTAGGAGTCAAGCTTAGAGTTCCTCATCATAACTGGTCTTTTAATAGGAAGCTTCCAGAACAAAACTGAACAAACACACAAAACAAACGCTTGCCATGGAACCGCCTATTGGCAGCCAGAGCAAACAAACAGGAGCAAGGGATAGCAGGCAAGCCAATCAGTCGGCAACCATAACCCATACACTACAGAGAAATGGCACTGAAGAGCTATTAAAAACTATACAGTGCAATCTTATATATGTCTACTCAGAAGTAAATCCCATTGAATTCAATGGCTCTTACTCCCAGGGGAGGGGTATAGGACTGCAGCCAGGGCAAACATTTTCATAATCTCCAACTGCCCTGAAAATGCCTTAAGCCATCACAGCTTCTCACTTTGTTATGCAAAGTCCCGAATTCCCCTGCCTCCCACAAGCTACTTTAAATCACTCTTAAAGGGGCCATGGGCAAAATTGCGGCTAAGCTGAAACTTTTAGCTTAGCTGCAATTTTGCCCAGGGCCCCTTTAAAAGTAGCTCTGCTTAGGCTTGAATGGCCACCCAGGGAGACACAGTAAGCAGGGAGGGAACAGAGGCAGGCGAGGATGTGTGCACATACACATGCTCTACCTGCTGCCTTTGCTGGGTGAAAAGAAGAGGTGGAGGCTGCACCCGCTGGCCTGGACCGAAGGAGAGGTGAATGAGGGAATTTATTACATGATTCCTATCTTTATATTGCCAAATATTTTATTTCCTAACACAGCCGACTCTGTGCCTCTAACATAGTGTCAGAAGGAAATGCAAGAAACTTCCCCTTTTCTCTGAAGCTCCATGTTTGGGGGTGTGGGGTGGGTGGGTGAGTAAGCTTCACCTGTTGAATTTGTGCCAATCCTGACAATTTTAAAACAAAAAGAGATTCCCCTGCAAGCACTGACACCCCCCCCCAAGAAAAATACCAGATATCAACAATTAGTAGTGGAGTAGTGGTTAGAGTGTTGGACTGGGACTCGGGAGATCCGGGTTCTAGTCCCCGCTCGGCCATGAAGCTCACTGGGTGACTTTGGGCCAGTCACTGACTCTCAGCCTAACCTACCTCACAGGGTTGTTGTGAGGATAAAATGGAGAGGAGGGGGAGGATTATGTAAGCCGCCTTGGGTTCCTTTCAGGAAAAAAGGCGGGGTATAATAAATTAATAAATTAAGTGCTTAAGTAAGGTTAAAAAAAATTCAAAAACCACTTATAAAATATAAAATAATATATAATATAATAATGTAATAGTTATAATATATAAGATATTATATAATATAATTCTGGAAAAGTCATCCTAGCACTGGTGCTGCTGCTGCTACCTCTTCTTCTAGCAAAGAGCAGCATTTCACAATTATTCCTCAATTACATGATAGTTCTTCACACAATGCATAACCAATTTGCTGCCACAAGATGTGATGGTCAGTGTTGTAGATTGCTTTAAAATATACACACTTTCCTGTAAGTCCCATTGAACGTAATAGGACTTACTTCTGAGTACACATGCATAGGATTGCACTGTTTGTTTTCAGAGCAGTGGTAAATTTTACTTGGCTCTACCTGTGCACCCCATGTGGAAGTCTTTTTCTAACACATGCTGAAGTGCAATGGAGAACGCTCTCTACAGGAATGATTAGGATTATTCTGCAGGGATTTTGGATTGGTTGTTATTAATGCATTAGAAGGGAGTTAGCAGAAAACACACCCTCCTCAAGAGAAAGAAAGAAAAAATCCCAACTACCTCAAATAGCAGCAACAAACATCATCATCCCATTTTGGCATGATTGTCCAATCACAGTGTTGTTGTTCTTGTGTTTTAATAAAGTAGAATAGAGCCCACATGTTTTTTTCTGAGTGGAGAAAATAGGAGCTTGCAGGGTGGGCCTGTGAACCACTTTGCACACTCAGAGATCTCTAAATGTTAAATATTATTATTTCTTTGGCAAACTACTAATGAGAACGAAGCCAACATGGAGGGATCCATTTTTAAAGTGGGAGATCTTTAAAACAAGGAGTTTCCTGCACAATGTGGGGAAACTAGGCTGAAAGTTATGCTTGACTGAAATAATGGCATATTCCTCCCTGGTTTACCCCTTCCTACCATTTGTTGTTGCCTCTATATTACATTTTAGATTGTAAGCTCTTTGGGGCAGGGAACTGTTCTCTTATAATCATCAGTAAAGCACCATGCACATTCATCAATGTGCATGGTGCTTTACTATGCACATAGTACTTTCAGCTATGTATTTCAGTAAAATAATAATGACAACAACAGCAATCACCATCATCATCACGGGTCTGGAGATCAAAGTGGCTTCAGAGTGGTCAGAGCCCTTAAATGGTTAGGGCATCCTGGGGCGGGTGGCCATACCCTTGGCCACACCCTCTTGATCACACCTTCATGTTGCTTAACCATACCTCTTACAAATTCACATGTGTGTCCCTATTTTCATCTGTGAAATGTTGGTGGGTATGCATTTTAGAAGGGCACAATCCTGTGCATGTTTAGACGAAAAAAGGCCTGTTTCCCAGCATGCCCAGCCAGCTATGCTGGGAATTGTAGGCCTCTTTTCTGTCTAAACATGCATAGGATTGCACCTTAAATGTGTTATAATTTTAAAATTGGGATCTACCTAGCACTTTCCTTATTCCAAATAGTTCTCTCTCTCTCTCTCTCTCTCTCTCTCTCTCACACACACACACACACACACACACACATCAAGATTTAAAATCAGCCAAGGCAACATTGGTTTAATTGGGTATTTTTCTGCCTACTGGAAGATATTATAGTTTTATTCATTTATTGTTCTTCGCTGAGTTATATTTTGATGAATTGCTTAATGGATTGTTACTATTCAACATCTTGATATCCATGTGGTGCCTATTGTGGATTCCTTGTTGCATTCTGTATATTGAGATACTAAATTAATTTTTTTTGTTGTTTCTGCTTTTTGTCGTTATATTCTTGTCATTTTCTATGTAAGCTGCCTTGGGCAGCTTCTACTTGTTTTGCTCTTCTGGGTAGTGGTGTGGTTTGGGCCCAAAGAGAGGCTTATAGCGTGATGTCTGCTACCTCTCTTCTTGGTTTGACAGTTGCAGCTGGGTCTGCTTCCTCATGTCTGCAGGTGGACTTTTCCCCTCTTTCTGAGTAGACCCTGGGTGAAAGACTTCCTGGCAGCCAGGCAAGCACTCTGAAGACAGAGTCTCCCATCTGGTCCACCAGTGGTGCTCTGGAAAGCCTTGGGATGAGGGAAAGGTTGGGAACCAAGGCAGAGCTCAGGATAGGGCAGCTCAGGATCTAGGATCTCAGGTGAGGCATCCCTGGGGCAGGACTCCTTAGTTTGCCTCACATCTTTTGTGGGACTGAGACTGTGGAATCCCAATGCTCCTCCGAGGTCTTCCTGGACTTGGGTCAGCCGGGAGCCTGACAGGTCTCCCATTTGGGAAGGGAAGCAAGAAGGTGCAGACTGCTTGGCAGGGGGTGGAAAGGTGTGTGTGTGTGTATTTGTATTATGAGAATATTGTAGGTACAGGAAACAATCGGGACCGGAGCACCTTTCCTATGAGGAAAGGCTACAATGTTTGCGGCATTAAATTTTGTTTTAAAAGTGGGAAAGTACTTCTTCACAGAAGACATACTAGATTTATGTTTTTTGTTGCCACAAGATGGAATGATGGCCACTAGCTTAGATGGCTTTAAAAGGGGATTAGACAAATTCATGGAGGATACAGCTATCAATGGCTACTACTGCTCAGGATGGCTAAATGGAGCATCCATGTTCAGACATAGCGGGTCAAAAGTAGATCTTCAGATATTTTGGACTTCACCTCCCCGCATTCCTGGTCATTGGCCATACTGGCAGGAGCTTCTGGGAGTTGAACTCCAAAATGTCTGGAGATGTACCTTCTGCCCACCCCTGCAGTATGCCAGGAAATACCAGTTTTGGGGGAGGAACTACCAGAGAGGGCTTTTGCCCTCATGCCCTGCTTGTGGGATTTCTGGAGGCCTCTTGTTGGCCACATGGAAAATAAGGTGCTGGATTAGACAGACCTTTGGTGTGATCCAGCAGAGTTTTTGTTATATTGTTAAGGTTGCAATCCTGTGCACACTTACCTGGGTCTAAGCCCCATTGAACCCTGGGAGACGTACTTCTGAAAAACGTATGATTTTACTATAAGAGTGGCTAAGAGACTGAGCTACAAATCAGGAACATGTCCGTTTGTATCTTGCCTCTGCTGTGAGCTCACTAGGCGGCTCACTAGGCTAAAGAAAAGATAATGTGCAGGCCTGGCATCTGCACCCAGTATGGTGGGGCAGATACAGGGGCCTTTATGGCAAGGCACTCTGAAAGGAAGCAACAAGTAAAATGGCTGCTGGGGTCCAGAGGCATTCTGGGTAAAGAAGATGGTGGTGGCTGCTGCCGCTGCAGCCACTTTATTCGGCGTTTCTCGGCTGCCACCTGTCCCCTCCGTGTGTCCTGGTAAGCTGGCAGGAGGCAGCCTGCAACGGCAGAGTCAGGCAGTGCAGAGCAGAGTGGTGGAGGGCAGTTTGCCCAGGACCCCCTGAAACATGGCATGGCCCTGATGATGTATGTGTTTTGGCAAGGGGCAAAAGGTTCTTTCTGGATTTGGAAGCAATGAACATGCAAGTGTGGAAGGGAAAACAATTTATTACTGCTTTTCAAATCAGGTACAGGCAGTTAATAAAAACCAAAAGTAACAGAGGGGAAATACAAGAAACTAGGTATAAGCATCAAAACAACAGAGAAGAGATATATAAATGAAAGATACAAAACGGATAAATGCAAAGTAATAGTGAACAGATCCTTACGCCCCTTCTGCCATCAAGAACCCCTGGGAAGAGGACGGCAGGCTGGACTCCTGCTTTCAGCTAAGTCTGCATGGCACTGTCTTCAGCTCAGTCCGTGCTGAGGTTCAACCAGGGAGGGGTCTTCTGAGATTTATATAGGTATAAATCTACATAGTTTCACCTGGTACCTTAATTCTCTAGAAAGGGGGAGATGAATAATCATCTTGGAAGGGAGGCCAAGGCCCAGGCCCAGTATGCACTAGATGTGTCCAAGGCCGACCGATAAGCCCTGTGCCTGGTAATTGTTTAAGGACGAAGCTCCTGGCCTCCCTAAAGCTCCCATGCCAGGTGCTAATCTAAACACCCCCTGACACCGTGATTTAAACAGATGAACACTGAAGTGAAAGACAAGACAACAGAACTTTACATTAGCAGAAAGGAATTACGGTAAGAGGAAGGAATTTCAGGCTTGGTCTGCCACTGAACATGTGGCACACCACTAAACTGCTTGGGATACAATAATCTTTCGCGATGCGATGCCACTAGTATGTGAAGTGCTTTGAGCACCCAAAAGCTCCTATACAAATAATAATAATAATAATAATAATAATAATAATAATAAATTATTATTATTATTATTATTATTATTATTAGCGAACAGACCTGGCTTCACACGGACTGGAAGAGCCTTTTGTCTGATACAGCGAAACCTTCAAGCAAACTCACACAGCTGTCAGATTTGGACCACATTTCCCAGGAACAATCTACGCTGCTTCACTGCCTATGTGTCTCAACTCAGGAGTAGGCATCCTGGTGCCCTCCAGATGCTTTGGACTACAACTCCCATCAGGCCCAGCCAGCATGGCCAATGATTTGGGATTAGGGGAGTTGCCATCCATAACAAATAGAGGGCACGGGGTTGCCTATCTCTGCCTTGACTTGTAACTTCAAACATTCTCTAATAAAAAGTTTGATCTCTGTTTATATAGCACTTTATTGATTTATGTTTATTTATTACTCACATTTACATACAGCCTTATCTTCTAAAAAGCCATCAAGGCGGCATACAACAAATTAAAACAAAACCTTAAAACAATAAAGACAAGGACATGAAAAACAGTTTAAACATTAAAACTACATGTTTTAAAAGGCTAAACCTTGACCTCACAATCCTATACATCTAATTGATTTCAATGAGGCTCGCTCCAGGTAAGTGGGTATAGGATTGCCGCTTCAGTGTGCTTGAAGCAGGGATGTTGAAGAGTCCTTGGTTTCGAGTCACAAGTCGAGTCACGAGTCCTTGGACCCGAGTCTCAAGTCCGAGTCCTTGGTCCAAAATGGTGACTCATGAGTCCCGAGTCACTCCCAAAGCTGACTCCACGAGTCCCTATTAAAATCAATGGGTTCTCCCCCCCAACAAAATAAGGCTACTTCAGATGTGTGGTTTAAATAAATTCTAGGCACAAGTGTGCCTTTTTTACCATATTTCAAAACTCTGCAACTGATTTTGGCAAGAACAGACCAGGCAGACAAACCCAAAATAACCAGACAGGCAGAGGAGGCAGGGAACCCCAAAGCAAGCAGGCAGAGGCCTTTGTTTTGGACAATTCAAACTGTGGAACTGGTTAAGAAGAGACCAGGCAGGCAGAGGAGGCAGGGAACCCCAAACAGGCAGGCAGAGGAGCCAAACCCAAAATGCCTGAAAGGTTGCATTTTAGGAAAATGATTTAAAAAAATAAACTTGCTGTACTTCCTAAAACCTATCCATGTTGCATTTGAGGAACACGATTTTGGACACGAGTCCTTGGTCTCGAGTCCTGAGTCGAGTCTCGAGTCCCATTAAAAATATTGGGACTTGAGTCTGAGTCGAGTCAGAGGGGGGACTCAGTCCGACTAACGAATCGAGTCCTGGAGTCCGAGTCCCCATCCCTGGCTTGAAGCTGTTCAAATACATCATATCATTTCAGTAATCTGTACAATAATAATAATAATAATTTTAAAAATTTTATTTCTTACCTGCCTCTCCATCTAGCCCGAGGTGGGGAACAACAAAAATATAAAATACATAAACTAATCAAAACACACATACTATTAAAACATCTTAAAACTACTTAAAAGCATCTTAAAAGCATCTTAAAAGCATCTTAAAAGCATCTTAAAATTCTGTCGGATAGGCCTGCCAGAAGAGATCAGTCTTTATGGCTTTTTAAAATTCTAAGATACTGCTAAATTGACGAATCTCTTCCGGCAGGCCATTCCATAATCTGGGAGCAGCAGAAGAAAAGGTCCTCTGGGTAATACCCGCCAGCCTAGTTTTGTCTGGCTGAAGTAAATTCTTCCCAGAGGACCTGAGTGTGCGGGGCGGATTGTACGGGAGAAGGAGATCCCGTAGGTAGCTTGGACCCAAACCATGTAGAGCTTTAAAGCTCAACACTTTATACTTCGCCCGGAAACTGATTGGCAGCCAGTGGAGTGCTTTTAAAACTGGTGTGATGTGGGCACGCCTAGGTGTACCAGTAACGAATCTGGCTGCCATATTTTGCACTAGTTGAAGTTTCCGGACTAGGTATAAAGGTAGCCCTATGTACAGCGCATTGCAGAAGTTGAGCCTTGAAGTTACCAGCGCGTGCACTACCGTCTTTAGGTCCTCCAACTCTAGGAAGGGGCGCAGCTGGCATATCAGCCGAAGCTGATAATAGGCACTCCTAGCCGTCACATCTATCTGGGATGTCATTTGGAGCGACGGATCCAGAAGCACCCCCAAGCTGCGAACACAGTCTTTCAGGGGGAGTGTAACCCCATCCAGAACTGGTTGACATACCTCCAAACCCAGGTTGTGGCCTTTGACAGCAAGAACCTCCGTCTTGTCTGGATTCCGTTTCAGTTTATTTTTCCTCATCCAGCCCATTACTGCCTCCAGGCATTCATTCAGAGGAGACACACTATCCTTAGCTGAGGCAGCTGTTGCTGAAGGCATAGAGAAATATATTTGGGTGTCATCAGCATACTGATAGCACCCCGCCCCATGCCCTCGGATGATCTCTCCCAGCAGTTTCATGTAGATATTAAATAGCATTGGGGAAAGAATAGCTCCTTGTGGCATGCCACATAGTAACTCCTTTTTGGAGGAGCAGCTAACCCTAAGCATCACCATCTGGAACCTACCCGAGAGGCAGGACAGGAACCACTGAAGCACAGTGCCCCCGATTCCCAGTCCCCTCAGGCGTTCCAGAAGGATACCATAGTCGATGGTATCGAAAGCTGCTTTACAACAACCCTTTAAGACAGGCCAGGTTATTATCCTGAAAGACTGGTGTTATCTCAGGATTCGTATGAGGATTTAAAAACCAAAATCATCAACTCAGCTCCCCATCCCATGGCTATTGGCCTAAGACACTCACTCTCCTCTGGTAGTTAGTTAGCACATCAAGCAAGACATAATATTGTAGGCACAGGAAACAACCAGGACTGGAGCACCTTTCCTATGAAGAAAGGCTACAATGTTCGGTGCTTTAAATCTTGTTTTGAAAGATGTAATCTGTACAACAACCCTTTAAGGCAGGCCAGGTTATTATCTTGAAAAGCTGATGTTATCTCAGGATTCATATGAGGATTTTAAAACCTCGCACGAGGATGTTGTTGTTGTTTTAAATTATTATTATTTCATTTATTCTTGGTTTATTTGATTTGTACCCTGCCTTTCTACCAAAAATGGCACTTAAGACTGATAAATCACTGATAAATGCACTAAGCAAACAAATTAAAACAATTAAAAACACATTATCATCATCATAATCGTATCTCACATCCGTGAAAGAGTTTGCAAACGGTACGAGCCTGCATTCTCTTTCTTACGCGCGCGCACGCACCGGCTGCATAGCATTGCTTTCGTTCCCCTTAGTCGTTGGCAGGAGGAGGGTTAAAACCATCGGGCTGGAGCTTGTCGTGCGCAGTGCAGGCGGGGGACAGGATGCACGACGGGGTCCTTTCCTGTGCATGAACCCGCCACTGCCCACACACACGCACGGAGAAGGTGGCTCTCTCCCTCCCAGGCCCGAGGTTGGAATGTGCCTGCCAAAGGCGCGCAACCCCCTTTTGGATTCCTGCGTTGGGGCTGCATCGGTGAGAGCTCCCAAGACGGATAGAGGGTGGAGTCCAATATATGGGGCAGGGAAGGGCGGGGAGTTTGCATGAAAACACCCATTTATGGGGAGATGCCAATGAAGGGCAATCTTCCCCCCACCCCACCCCACCCCCGCGCCGCCGTTTCTTCTCCGTACCCCAGATCAGTTTTGAGCGGGGAGATCTTCCTTCCATTTCTCTTTCTGTCTTCCCTTTGTCTGTTTTTTCCCCTCTTCCTTCTTCATCCCTTCCATTTCTGCGGCAGAGTAGGGCCCAGTCTTGGGCGGGATTTGGAATATGAGTTGATCGTCCTTTATTCCATTTCGTCTTACGACTGCAGCTAGGATCTCTAACTTGTGATGCACAAAGGCTGCATAGATCCGGCTGTGACTAATGTTGTATTTGTGATATATTACAGGAATTCGTGATTCGTTCTTTACAAACAGTGGGCTGTATCCAATGTTAGCTGTACTTAGAGTAGACCCATTGAAATGAATGAGTCTTAAATTAAGAGTGATACTGGATACAACTGTGGAGGAGCCGTGGCTCACTGGTAGAACAGATGCTTTGCATGCAGAAGATCCCAAGTTCGGTCTCCAGGTAGGTCTAGGAATTAATCCTACCTGAAACCCTGGAGAGCCACTGCCAGATAGTGGCAACAATGCTGGTCTAGATGGACCAGTGATCTGACTCAGTATTCACAGTTTTTTTTATGTTCCTAACTTGTTGGATACATCCCAAATGCTCCAAGCACCATCCCCCCCCCCGTTTCATTTAAGATTTAATTTATATTGTATGCTCATTGGGGCACGGACCTATTTGTTTATGTAACTCTGTACACAGGAAGCTGACTTATCCCAGGGCAGGCTGTTTGTCCATCTAGCGCAGTGTTATCTACTCTGGCTGGCAACAGCTCTCCAGGGTCTCAGGCAGAGGTCTTGTCCATCCCCTGATCTATTTAACTGGAGAAGCCAGGGAATGAACCTGGAGTCTTCTGCATGCAAAACACGTGATTTGGCACTGAGCTGTGGTCACCACCATACCATGTGCAGTGATGCTACTGCAGAAGGAATTAAAAATAAAGGATATTTAGCACTAGCAATGTGCTAGGCGCTGTACAGAACAGGGTGACATAGCCCTGCCTAGAGAGCACACAGTCTATATTCGATGGCCATGACAGGGAGAGGTTGAGAAATGACTGGTGACAATGGGGTAGGGAGAGAAAGGGTAAAGAGAGGCTATTGTAGTTCGGTCAAGGCTTGGCTGGAAAAGATGTCTTTCAAAATCAGTTTGAAGGAGGAGGGGCTTTACTCTGAGAGACAGGGAGACTACTGCAGATCAGGGGTGTGAGGAAAAGGAAAAGAGCTCAAGGAAGTTCTAATCCTTTCAGAATTGTCATTCTTGCTAGACTGAGGGTTGTGAACCAATTAATACTTATTTGGGAATACTGTAAGTCCCATTCAACTCAGAGGAGCCTAGTTCTGAGTAAATATGATTAGCATGTAGCTCAGTGTTCTCCAACCTTGGGTCCCCAGATGTTTTTGGCCTACAACTCCCAGCATGCCCCAGCCAGCATAGCTGGGGCATGCTGGGAGTTGTAGGCCAAAAACATCTGGGGACCCAAGGTTGGAGAACACTGATGTAGCTGATTCAGAGTACTTCCTGTTAATTTTTCTCTGAACTGTACTGTTCAAGGTGTAAACATAATGGCCCTATATGTACATTTAGTCTTGGGGCCTCCCAACATGGGGCCCATAGGAACCAGTGTGCCTATGGACATCTCTCTTTGCATGTGCCAGGCTCCCTGCCTCTCCTGATTTTTATTTTATTTTTTAAGATTTTAAAAAAATTAATTCTTTTTTAAACTGGAAGGCTGGCATGCTAGAAAGCGAATGGCTGCCCTCCAACACCATCTTTATTTGGGTTCAAAAGAGTGCTTTTGTGTTTTGGAGCTCAGACCCCACCTCTGCCTTGTACTTAGGTTCTTGGGCAAGTTACTTTTCTTTTAGTCTTACTAGTTTGCTTTGTGGGAAATGAGTGTTTTGTGACCAGCCATACATACCATAGGCAGCCATTTTATGAATGGGCAATCCCCTGCCATGGCAGCCATTTTGTGAAAGTGCCCATGACACTGAACATTCCAAATGTGCCCATCACCCCAATAAGTTTGGGGACCCCTGATTGGGACTGGAGACCCCTATGCAGTTCTGTGGAGATAGTAAGTAGTGGTGATGGTGAGAATGATGGTGGATCTGATATAATGGATACCCCTTCAATAAGGGATGCCTGGCACACCCATACCCCACCAAGGCTTAAAACATACATTTCCAAATTGCTGAGATATATATTCGCAAGCACAACACAAGAGCTTGCAGGGGTGGCAGCCACATAAAAGTTGGAAACTCAGGATAAAAACTCTATAGTCTTGGAGGACTATGACTTAGGAAAGCCAACAATGATTTCACACATTGATTTAAACTAACCAGACAAATCTTCAACTGCAGATTTCTAATCAGGGTCAAGGGACTGTTGGATGTGCAGGCAAGTTATCATGCCTTGAAATTAAAACAAACAGCTCTTAAGAATAGAAGTTGAGATTCTCAGATCTTTAATTTTGCAGTTCCATATCAAAATCAATCATTTTCTCTCTGTGAGTATACCGTATATATTTATATATATATGGATATCTTTACAGAAAAGCAGAGAGGGGGGAAATTCTCAAGTTAGTGCAATAAACCTGCAGATTTTTTTAAAAAAATTGCAACATATTTTTAAAGGAACAAAAAATCACAGTAAAGAAGAAAAATCTTGATTTTAAACTTGTTCTGTACTTCTGCTCCAATATATAATAACATGAGAACGTTGCTTTGCAAAGGTATCTTGTCAATTGCTTACCTTTTCTTAATAGTTTCCAGAGGGGTATCTGTGTTAGTCTACTGCAGCAATATCAGCAAAGAGTCTTGTGGCAGTGGGGCAGCCCCATCCTTTGTGGGTGCCCAGGCCATAACCCTCTGAACCTGGAGGATTATGAGCAGCCAGTTGAGGGCGGGAGGAGTGCGGCGGATAGGGTTGCCGCTGCACTCACCTCATCCTCAAAAACATTTAGACCGATTTAGGCCAGCTAAACGTCTTACCTCTCCTCACAAGGAGGAGAGGCTGAGGCACCACCTGGATTCCTTGGAAGCTGGAGGTGCCTCGCTCCTCCCCACCCCTGGGAACACACCAGAACCAAAGCCGGTCTTCCGGCTTCCGTTCCTAGCCGGTGCGGAAAGAACCATGCCGGCTCGGAGGTGGGGGTGGAGGGCGCGCCGGGGACGGACTGTCCGCTGCAACCTTGGAAGGGATTTCCATGGTCACAGTGGGGAGTCCGACTTCTCCTATGCCCCCCCCCGGCAAGATTGGAGGGCCATAGGATTGCACCCTTAAAGACTTAACATTCTTATTCTGGTGTACGTTTTCATGGACTATAGCCTAGTTCATGCAGCTGATGAAGTGGGCTATGGTCCATGTGAAAGCTTATGCCAGAATACGTTGGTTAATCTTTCAGGTGCCACAAGACTCTTTGTTGCTTCTCTTCATACATATTAAAATGTTGATTGAATCTTGTTGGTAACCCGTCATATAATCAATAAACATTCTTCCATGAATGGGGTTTCCTCCTCTTACAAAGAATCAATAATGTAATTGGGCAGTATCCTATTCAACACTACTGCCACTGTTAATGATGTTGCGCCAGCATGAGTGACCCCTAGCACAATGCCAAGACTATTTGCTGGTGCGCCAAGTTTTTCGGAAAACCCATCGCGGCACCAAACGCTATTGGCATTCCACTAGAGGTTAGCGCAATGTCATTTGCATTGCCAGGAGTGTCAGATAGGATACTGCCCATTGTAATAAACTAATCTGGTATCAAAAGACATTGTACACCAATGGAATGGCTGCTTTTGTGGGTTGCATCTTTACCATCAGCCAACCCCTGAGTCCATCTGCAGCTCCTTCTCCCGGTTTCCCTCCAGAGAAAAGAGCCTGGAACCTGGACGGTCAGCGCAATCTTGTATATATGCATTCTGTACTCAAAAGTAAAGCTCACTATGTTCAGTGCAGCTTACTCTCAGGAAGTGTGCATAGGATTGCAGCCTGTATTGCTGTTGGGGGCCAGAAGAGACTGAACTCCCCTTCCAGTATCCCTAATTACATTGTAGCTTTGTGTGAATTGTAATAGTATGCTGATTTAGGAGACAATCTTGGCGGAGAAGTGAGGAATAAGTATAATAAATATTAGTCCTTTAGCAGCATCCTGTTAACAAACAAAAAACAAAAAAACTTACTGGCTTCGATCCAGACTTAGTCATACTTTGAGTAAACCCGTTAAAACCAGTGGGACAAGTTAGTCATGATGACTGAAGTCCAATTTATATCAGTGGGGCTACTCGAAGCATGACTAAGTCTGGCTCTAACCTACTGAAACTAAAGATACAATGTACAACCTGCCCATTGATAGTGTGATAATAAGATTTATTTATTTACTTACTTACAGTATTTGTATACCGCTCCACATTTAGGCAGATTCCAGAGCAGTGAACAATAAAAAGATAAAACAGATAATACGATAGAACGTCAATATCACCTGTGATAAAATGCTGCCTTTTGTCTACCATTCTTGTGACAAATATCTGAGTCAGTATTACAACTTTGTGTGTGTTTTTGTATGCTGGGTTGTGCATGTGGTGGGGTGAGAAGACATCAGGAGAAAGTATTCTTCAGCTTTGTTGATCCACATTATATTGGGCAGTATCCATGCTGCTGCTGCACTAGCAGGAACTAATGTTAGCACATCAGGGAACTAGCACAACCCCAGAAACTAGCCCATATTAGTGCTTCTGGAAGGGGACATGGCAGTGGAGCTCATGGAAGGGACCTCTGCTGACTTGTCCCATTCCAGAAGCACTAATATGGGCTAGTTTCTGGGGTTGTGCTAGCTTCCTGTTGCACTAGTGTTCATATCTGCTAGTGCAATGTCTTTGGTGCCGACAGACTGCTAGCATTGGATACTGCCCATTATTTCCTTTCCACCCCACCTTATTGTTCAGCTTTGACAGCAACTCATCGCCTGATCTTCTTTCTTTTTTCTTCCTTCCCTTTTTTGTTTTTACCCTCAGTAGGTGGTGAAAGCAAAGAAAGCGCCGCTGATCCAGAGACCGCAGAGAAGTGATCAAGGCAAGGCTTAGAAGGAAGCAAAAGAACCACAAAACCAAAACAGCTAATTCAGGACAAGTGGCCAAAGGATTTCCCTGTGGGAGAAGCCTTGAGATCGGTCGCTCACTGTGCGCTGCTGGGGGGACGTCTCCTCAACCACTGCAGGTCAGGCCGAAGTGTGTCAAGGCAGGTGCATATCTTTTGCACGAGAGCCTTCTGCAGACCAGCAGCCATGGGGGAGAAGTCCCACACATGCCCCTACTGTGGGAAAGGCTTCCGACGCAACTCGCACCTGACCCGGCACCTTGCAACCCACTCGGGCCTCCAGCGCCCCTTGGGCGGGAAGCGCCTTGGGCAGCAAGTGCCAGAGGAGGACCGCCCGTACAGCTGCAGCTACTGTGGGAAGACATTTGCCCGCAGCGCTCACCTGGCACGACACCAGGAGACCCATTCCGGGGAGCGGCCGTACAAGTGCACCTACTGCGGGAAAGCCTTTGGGCGCAACTCGCACCTGACCCGGCACCACAGCACGCACACCGGAGAGCGCCCCTACGAGTGCGGGGTCTGTGGCAAGGCCTTCACCCGCAGCGCCCACGTCACCCGCCACCAGGGCACGCACACCGGGGAGCGGCCATTCCGCTGCGCGCACTGTGGCAAGCGCTTCACCCGCAGCGCGCACCTCCAGCGCCACCAGGGCATCCACAGCGGAGATAAGCCCTTCTCCTGCCGCGACTGTGGCAAGGGCTTCACCCGCAACGCCCACCTAGAGCGCCACCGCGCCACACATTCTGGCGAGAAGCCCTTCAAATGTGCCAGTTGCGGGAAAGGATTTGGGGCTGCCTCCCACCTCGTGAGACACCAGAGAACCCATAAAGTTTAATTGGCTGGGGTTGCTCCTATATCCATCCAGGCTGGGATCGGAAATGGCCAGTACAGAGAGCTTGGACATAATTACATCTGTATGGGGATGGCTATTTTTTCACCTCTTTTCTCCATTCTCAAATAACCAGGTGTTTAGCTGCTGTGACTTGGGAGAGAACTGAATGTAACACATTCAACAGTGTTTATACATGGCCTGCAGGGAGAATTAAGCTATGTGAAGTTCTCCTGCTCAGTTCAGCTCTGCAGGTCCAGTGAAGACAATTTTAGATGTTGGAGCTGCAAACTGTTCTCTTCCCCCCCCCCCCTAGATGGGAAGGGAGGTATTAAAACTGCTTGACACCGTCCGCTTTCGTGTATGCTTTTCTTCAGTATCGCAGACAGAGGTGACTTTTTAAAATCCCGGCTTACCTGTCGAGAAAGATGCCATGCTCATCAAAAATAAGAGACTCATGGGAAATGCACTTAAGACTCCATGAGAGGAGTTTGAAATCCATGCTTTCACCTCCAGCGTCAGCAGGGATGTGCAGTCCTGTTGTAAATTTGCCAGTCTGCAGAGATAAAAGCATCTTTCTGGGGTGATTCACTGGGAATGAATTCCGAGTAACTCTTCCCTCAACTTCCAATTTTCACCCGCTGTGACCAGGTGAATACCGGTTATATCACATCTAACGCCTGCCTGCAGTGCCCAAGAGAGGTAGTGCAGGAATGTAGGAGCACTGTGCCTGTCTCTTGAGCTCTTCAGTATCTCTTAGCGGGTATAAGTGATCCTTTTGCTTCTGAAGCCAACTCTTGGAACTTGTCTTATCTCTTCCGTAGCACATCCAGTCTCTGCAGCTTGCTTTACAATCATCCTATCTACACGTGGGGCCTGCAACAAAAAGTTGCAGAGTGAAGTGCTCCTGTTCAGTGTTCCAGCCAGTCATGCCCTCTTTTGGGAGACTCCATTTCATTCCCCCCACGCCCTGTTTTTTTTTGCATCCCTCCCAATAGATGCTTGTCATTCCATGGCCACTGAGCATCCTCTGTCCTCATTGGGCTTTTGGGGGGCATAGAGGGGTTGGCCCCCTTAGGCTTTTATTCCTGAAGATTTTTTTTTTTACTTTTGAAAACCTTGAAAACCTTTTGAAAATTACCTGTGTAATTTTGAAAACCCTGGGGCTCCACCGAGCATACTGGCATCTCCCTCTTACATTTTTCAGTAGCCCCGTTTCGGCTACGTAGCTGTCATGACTCAGCACCTGAGTTTGCTATCAGTATAGATTATGAGTAGTCATCCTGCTACCCTCCAGATGTTTTGGACTATAGCTCCCACAATCACTGGCCATACTGGGCTGGGGCATGCTGGGAGTCGTAGGCCAAAAACATCTGGGGACCCAAGGTTGGAGAACACTGCTGTAGGATATCGGCCAATTTGCAGGTGGGGAACTAAGGAAGAGATAGTGACTTTATCCAGGTCAGCTACTATGCGAGTCTGAGCAGAAGTCTCTCAACCCCATCCCTATCAGGAGCACACAAGCCACCCTGTATGCTGTTTTGTTTGTGCCTCCCAAGCCCTCTGCCTCTTCCATGATTCCTAGCTTCTTTTTTGTTTTTACAAAACTTGTGGCTGGTATAGTAACATGCTTCACAGTATAACTCCAGTGTGGTCTAGAGGTAGATAAAAAAAATTAGACCCAAAATTAGTTTTTATTTCATTTTTTTTTAAAAGTCTTTTAAAACTAGGCCTCTTATGTATTTTTGAATAGGGTGGGGGGGGGAGTTATCAGTTGCAACACAAAACAGTGTGTTTTCTTTTGCAAAATAAATTTATGAGGACAGTTGGGGACTCTTTAGCATAAACTGTCAACAGTGTAACTTGGAAATCCTGCTGCTGTGAAGCACACTGAAAGAGTAGCAGAAGCAGCAGGCAGATATTTAGCTGGAGTCCCTGAAACACTCCCTTTCGCTCAGACCTGTGCCCCATGGAAATACTGTCGTCTCTTTGCTCCCTTCTAGGGACATCAACCAAACAATTTATCCCAGCAGCTCATAGTCTGTGGATCTAACTAATCTGATCTGCCTCCAGTTTTGTGGCTATTTGAAGGCACGGACACTCTTGACGCTTCAGAAGCACTGATCGCACAAGGGCACGGCCATGTTCTTAAACCGAGGCCCCACGCAGGGCACCCGCTGTGCCACTGTCGTAAGTTATACATGGCATTTGGCCTTGGCAACAGCAGTGGGCACACTTGGGTATGTTGTCTGTATTTTTAATTTGGGTTCCTTGGAATCGGGGAAAATGGATCTACGCAGAAAGACTGCAACTGTGGAACAAAGATTTCATAAAAGGTTTGAATTTCAACAGGAAAAAAAAAACTTGGTAGATGGGAATAATCAGAGCCAAGAACTAACTGCAACCAGTGAAACAACCCCTCCATTGGTGTAGTAGGAGAGAAAGTACTTTATAACAATTTTACCAGTTTGCTAAACAACAAGTTTATTACTATTTTTAAAGTCTTATTGGGTCATAACAGCAGGAGCTGCCTGGAAGATACAGTCAGCCATTCTTCTCTCTGTGCTTTTTCTGAACTCTTTCTAGTTACAGAATGGAGGGACCAGTTCTTATAAATCAGAAGGCCCTCTTGGTGTAGCACAACAAAATTCACAGAGTGATTGAAGGTGCCACCAAGAATGATGGGTCAAAATGCAGCTGCTTTCATGCTCTCATGTAACCTCATATTTTTTTCTTTCTTTCTCTACATGTGTGTACATTGATCTTATATGCCAGCAAAGAGAGCGCGGCAATAAGAGTTTCCTGCAGCTTCCTATGAATTTTAAAAGGCACTAATGGCTTGACAGTTGTTCATAGAGTTGCTAGAATGGTGTGGAAAAACTGAAACCATGAACCCTGACTCCCATAATTTGTGCAGTATTCAGTGTGGTAAAGACTTGGGATAGTTTGCTTTTTTTGTTAAGCGTTCCCAGGACACAGCAATTGTTGGAATCACGTTTGGGATTTTGTCCCTTATGCTAAATGGCCATTGGAGCCTTTAATTGGCCATGCTGGCTTGAAATGGTGGGAGTTGCAGTCCCAACACATCTGGAGGGCACCAGATTGGGAAAGGCTGCCTTAGGGGTTCATTCTCCAAGGTCAGGCTTTGCCTTTGTGGAGGGGGGGGGGAACTAGTAAAGTTGGTGCCACCTCAATGTAGTGAGCCTGGGAAGGATGACTGTTCTCCCTTGTTCTCTGGTGGCTGGTTTCATAGCTGCTTTGTGTTCCTTCCCATAGGGCTGAGACTGGTGAATTTGAGTCTTCATGCTTAGAGGGAGGAGCACAAGTCAGCTGTGTTTGCCTTGAAGCAGGAGGCAGAGTTTCTGGTCTGCAACATCAACCATAAGGCACCATTCGTATTAGGGACTTTGCTGCTTTTTTCTTACCTGTTCCTACCTAGGCTGCTGTAACACGGTCGCCCGCTGTCTATCAAGGAGCTTTCGGACAATTTTCCAGGGAGATGCAACCTCTGACCATAGTCTGCACATTCAGGCCTTCTCACCTCCACCAATCCCTCCATTCTAGATCAGTACAGAAGTCTCCCCCGCCCCGCCCCCGCCCCCACGCACACACTTAAAATCCTACACACCAACAACATTGGATTGGATCCAAACTAACATTGTGTGGGCTTTGGCCCCATTGAAATCCATAGGACGAAGTTAGTCATGACGATCTTCAGTCCCATTGAAATCAATTAAAAGTGTGACCAATTTAGTCTGGATGTAACCCACTGGCTATTTTTGCTTTTCTGCTAAACCTCTCTCCTGATATCAGCCAGAGAGCCCCCCCCCGGCAAAAAAAAAAGTTGTAGGTGTGTATGCGCCTAACCTCTGAAACAGCACTAGCTACTTCAGTAGTAATGCATTCCATCTCAAGTCAGTGCTCACACATCAAAGTGAAGAAGAGTAGTTTAGTTGCTTCAGAGAGTACAGAAGAGAAATACTGTACTGCTGTTTGTGAGCATATCTGAACATGCACAGAAAATAAAGACAAAGTGCCACGCCTGCCATTCTGAAGGCAAAAAGCAGCCATAGTTTTGAAGCATCCTTAGAGAGTGGAAGAAATGGCTCTCTGTAAAGAGAAGCAGCCTGTTCAGGGCCTAACTGTGATCCTACAGTTCTATAAAAAGACATGGGTCTCCAGTAGTAGGGAACTGGTGTGTTTTCCTTGTTGCCGGCCTCCATTGCCTGATCACAGAAGAAGCAAGAGGGAAGGGATATGCAGCGTTTGCTGGCTTTGTGCATATGCCAGAAGTGGGGTTGGGGAACATAGGGCCCTCCAGATATTGGAATGCAACTTCTATCAGCCCTAGCCAGCATAGCCAGTGGTGGGGGGTGATGGAAGTTGTGGTCCAACAACATGGAGGGCCACATGTTTCCCATCCCTGGAAAGAAAAAGGGCAGGTATCCTTGATCCTGTGCTTGATTGGTCATTTCTGTTAGATATTTTGCATGCGCATACAATATGTCTGCTATATACATGTACAGGAACATGACTGCTAAATTTATTCTGAGGAAACATTAGGTGGCCTCATTCCCAATGTTAGGGGTGGAATCCAGGGACAAGAATAAGGAAGGCCAGTTGATTTCAATGGGACTTAGAAGTAGAGATGAGATGGCCTGGAAGAAAACCATAGAAATCCCAGCAGTGGGATGAGTTCCCCCCAGGACTTTTTATTTCCAATTTTTCCAACTGAAATACTGGAAATTTTGAGGATCAATGAAGGGGGAAAACGATGAAATATTTTCTGTTTTGGAGTAAGTGAAATGCTTTTAAAATAAGGTTTTTCTCAAACTGTGTAATTTGAATATTTCTTATGTAAGACAATCAACAGCATTAGAGAATAATAATTCCTGTGTATACTGCAAACATGAAACACTCAAATCCTAGGTGCATTTCTGTACTTCAGGAGCTGCCATCTTTATGAGAGGAGCATTCGGGGTCTTCCATGGCTTGTGAATTGTTGCTTGCCTTCTGCAAGCCTTTGATCTAGTTTGGAGATAGTACCGGTAATTACAAGCAAGTATTCTGCATCTATTGGCCTTCTGACCTGACACACACCACCCTGCTGCAAAACTAAGGCATTTATACTTTTGAGGTGGCAGTCCTCAACATGTCCCTGGGACCAAGCTCTGCCAAGCAGTGGGCCTTCCTTCTGAGTAAAGATGCATTGGGTTGCCCTGTAAATTTCATACATATGCCAAATAGTACAATTTGATATGCTAAGTTAGTAATTATGCATTTTATGTTGTTGAAGCAGAAAAATAAGTTTAGGTTTTATAAAATAAATGTTACATATATTTCCATTTCCCCCCAAAATTTCCTTCTTTTTTCTCTGGAAAGAAACAGGTCCTTCCCCCCCCCATAGCTTCAAAATGCTACCTCTCTGGAAGAGCTTAACTTTACTTGTTCTGTACCTATCATCTTGTTATATCTGGCCTGTGACTTTGCTAATACAAAACCTGTGGGGCAGAAACTGCAAACTAAAAAATGGCAAACCTTTATTTTCATAGATCATAGAGTTGGAAGGAGCCTACAAGTCTATCAAGTCCAACCCCCTGCTCAGTGCAGGAAACTAGAGGAGGGGTCTCCCATCCAAGTAATAACCAGGCCTGACCCTTGTAAAACTTATCACTGGTGGTAGCACATGCTCTTTTTATTTTATTTTTTGCACAGTTATGGACTCCGGTGAAATCAGTTACACAGATTTCTGCAGTTGTGCTTCAGGCGGTTCCTGGGGAAAAGCAGAAAGTAGCTCCCAGCAGTTCTGTAATACATGCGTGTACATCTGTCATAGGTACCCCTTCAGTAGCCCTGTTCAGGCGTTCTAACCCCCCATGCGATTAGATGTGTGGGGCGCCTACATGGAAAGAACAGGCTCCCTGCTGTAAGTGTTCGCCCTCCAATTTGTGGAGGGGTGCATTGCCAGAAAAGTGGAAATGCATCCCTGAAACAAGAAGGGGCAGCGGATTTGCATAAAATTTGCATATGCTAATTATATGTATATGCAAATATAAAAATAATTACTATAACAGAAATACAATACATCTCACCATGGTGGGAAAGTGTGTGATCAGGTGACCTGTGGGCCTCCTCAGGTGACCAGTTTGCTTGTCCAGGTGCTAAGTTGCTAACTGTTGATGGCAACTTGGGGCCCCTGGGTGATCTCCCTTCTCACTGGTCTTGATCTTTAAAGTGGACTTGGATTGGACAGCCTTTCAAATAGAGGGACACCTTCAAATAGAGAGCTGTCTTCTGACAGCCCTTCAACTAGGAGACTACCCTCCATAAAGTAGGGCACATGGCCACCCTATGCCTTCCCCCATCCTTCAACTTGGAGCAGGTTTTTTTAAAAAAAATATTTTGTTTAGTATTTGAGCATATCTTTTATCTATTCCCTTTTAAATTCAGCTGTGTTTGCCTTGGAGCAGGAGGCAGAGTTTCTGGACTGCAACATCAACCATAAGGCACCATTCGTATTAGGGACTTTGCTGCTTTTTTCTTACCTGTTCCTACCTAGGCTGCTGTAACACGGTCGCCCGCTGTCTATCAAGGAGCTTTCGGACAATTTTCCAGGGAGATGCAATCTCTGACCATAGTCTGCACATTCAGGCCTTCTCACCTCCACCAATCCCTCCATTCTAGATCAGTACAGAAGTCTCCCCTGCCCCCCTATATTATAAACTATATTTTGTTTAGTATTTGAGCATATCTTTTATGTAGTCCCTTTTAAAGAGAGAGAGAGAGAGAAAGGAAGAAACAGTCACTCCATCCCCAGTATGGTGACCAATTAATACATTCTCCCTACCCCAAGTTCGTTTTTCTTCCCCCCCCCCCCCCCGTAGATATATATACTATATCCACACACACACGCACACCCCTACTAGAAAGGAAATAAAATATGTATTATTTAGCCCTTTAAAAAGACAAAAATAGTCCAAGGCAATCCGTTACCACACAGCCATCTCCCAACAATCCTGTGAAGAATTCTGGTAACGGAGACAAAGCTCATGTGGATTTTTGTGTAAACTCATTCTTGAGGGAGAGGTTATTATGTGGCCATTTGTGACAAAACAAGTTACTGTGAGGTGAATTTTTTCTCATTCTCCCATGGTGTGTAAATATACCCTCACATGGACACTATTGCCTATTGCAGCCTTCCCCAACCTGTTGCCCTCCAGAAACGTTGGACTATGTGCTGGTTGAGTTGTAGTCCAACACATCTGGAGGGCACCAAGTTGGGGAGGGCTGGTCTGTAGGCTGCACCCCCCCACACACACACACACTTTGAAAGTGTCCCTCAGAATGTCGCTAAATAAAAATTAACAATTTGGGGACACATTCCCAAGGAAGTGTTAACATAGAATAATGTGGAAATAATGCAGCTGGGTTGAGATGAAAACAGGCAGCTACAGGGCTACTTCCTCTCCTTTATGTAGTAGAGATCTCTGTTGGCTATCTCCAGCCTCCATATTTATGGAAGGGGGGGCATTTATGTGTGGAAAGGAATCTTAACCCTGTTAGGGAAGAGGGGGAAATCAGAATCTTGTTGCATCTTAAAGATTTCTTATTGTGTCAGCCAGCCTTCCTAAACCTGGTGCCCTCCAGATGTTTTTGGACTATAACTCCCAAGGTTCCTGACTAGTGGCCATGCTGGCAGGGGCCGTTGGGAATTGAAATCCAAAACATCTGGGTTTGGATCCAGGTTTAGTCATACTTAGAGTAGACCCACTGAAATGGATAGGACGGAAGTTAGTTATGAGTTATTTGTCCTATTGATTTCAGTGGGTCCACTCTTAAGCATGAGTAAGTCTGGATCCAACCCAGTGACATAAGCTTTCATTAGCCAGAGTCCACCAGACAAATACTCTGCTGCTCTGATCTGGTATAAGGCGCCTTCCTAATACTCCCAAGCTGGTGAATAGTGTTTGGAAATCAATGTCCTGGCACATATTTTGTATCAGGAATCTAGCTGCTTCCACACCTGTAGTTTTATGCAAAGGAAACCAGGAGATATGTTCTGTCAAGAAAGAATCACTGATGCTCTAGACCAGGGCTCTCCAACCTTGGGTCCCCAGATGTTGCTGGACTAGTCTAGTCTCAGAATTTTATTGTTTATAGCCAATGGCCATCACAATGCATCACAATACATATATACATGAAGTATAAAATAAAAACAGGTTGAACATTAAATATAATGAAACAAAATGCTATAAAATAATCAAGATTTAGAAACATTCTTTCTGTATGGCCCCCTTATGGTTTGGCAGTAATGTTGCTGGACTAGACTACAGCTCCCAGAATCCCTTGCCATTAGCCATGCTGGCTGGGTATGCTGGGAGCTGTAGGCCAGCAACATCTGGGGACCCAAGGTTGGAGAGCCCTGCTCTAGATAGAAGAGTAATGGCTCATTTCCTGGCCAATGCAGCATGTTCACTACAGTGAATGGGGCCTTTCTTGCTTCATTTCTGGAAAGAAACAGACCCTTGCACTACAGGATCAGCAGTTATGCCAGACAAAAGGAGCCTAGATGCAGGCATAGCTAATCTCTCCATAGCTGGTGAAATCTGAGCAGAGTTGCATTTAAGGCCTGCTCTATGCATTGAGCAGAATGAGGTAGTAGTAGGACTGCATCACTTCAGGCTGCAAGCAGCAGACTCCCCAATTGTGAATGCTCCTTTAAAAAAAATAATAATAATCCCTGCATTGAAAATTGGCATGGCAGGGAAGGGCTTTTATCCTAGCACTTTGCCAGCTGTGCTGGCTTTCCATTTACAATATGTTTTTCACATAAAAGGAGCATTCAGAAATATGAACACGCACCCGCAGTCCAAAGTAGTACAATCCATTCTCCCCTCATTCTGCAGCATGCTAGACCAGAGGTGCTTCTAGATGCAGCTTTTTTAAAATTGTGAAATTGCACTGCCTCATTCACAGAATTTTATGCAGGGTGGGTTCCAGATGTGTTGTGGCCCTCCCATGTTTTCCCCACTGCTGCTTCCACCTTTTTTTCTTCCCAGGAAAGAAACCATGAAGGAAGAAAAGATGGAATCGCAAGTACAATGACTTTTTATTGGCAGTGATAGCAGGAGGGCATTCTTCAGATGCTGGGCTTAGGTTGATGTACAGTTATCTTTAGTTCAAGTTTGTGAATGATTCTACTTTTATTTGTTACTTTCTGAGAGAAGTTAGGTCTTGTAAACTCACCCTGCTCAGTGAGTAGCAACCCCAGGGAGGAAAGAAGGGGCAAACTGCATTTTGGGTGGAAGAGCTTTGTTCCACATGTTAGATTACTGACAGAAAGAATGATATATTTCACATTAACCTTCCCATCCTAAACATATTTTCTCTGAAGTAAATCTATTAATTTTGATAGAGGTAACTTTCAAGTAAGCATGCTTAGGACTGTGGTCTCCTTTTATTTTCCAGCTTACAGTTTAGTTACAATTTCTTGGTGTTGTTTGACAAGAGTGTTTTCTCCCCTGACTAGTGCATAATAATGGGAAACCTGTTTCATTTCACATGTGGCTCCAGCAATGGGGGGGGGGGCACTTGCCCCTCATCCCAGTCTGGTGCCACCTGTGGGGCCAGTTCTACTAGGGCATTTGCCTTACCCTGGCTCAGCTTGATGTTCATGAACTCTTCATTTTTGGCTTTCTTTGAGGGGTGGGCAGGTTGATTTTATTTGTTTATGGATTGTGGTGGGGGTGGGTTGGGATTTATTTTGGATTGTCTGGACTTGTTTGTATTTTCTATGGTTTTTATTAATGCCAATGGGTATGCCTTAACAAAACAGTCATAAATGCTGTCGCAGCAGTATTATAGCCAAACCCGGATTCCCCACTATCACTTTCTCCTTTTCCTGGTATTGCCCTTGGTATCTTACTTTATTTTCCTATTGTACTAACAGTGTCTGTCTTTTCTCTGTATGAAATAAACACTTTTTTTTGTTCCAGAATGCTTCTTTTTGACATCATCAGTCTTAAGTAATTGGGGCTCCATTCTCAGTTACAATCATTTGACACATGTGGCCATAGCAACAGCTGCCCATGGTTTGTTGTTGGGTTAACTCTGGATTGTTTAACCTATAAACCAGGGCTCTCCAACCTTGGGTCCCCAGATGTTGCTGGACTACAGCTCCCAGGATCCCTTGCCATTAGCCATGCTGGCTGGGTATGCTGGGAGCTGTAGGCCAACATCATCTGGGGACCCAAGGTTGGAGAGCCCTGCTGTAAAAAATCCAGAGTTTCCAGGTTTGCACGTCAACCCATTCCTGGGTTGTTAATTAAAACAAGAAACAACAAGTGTATGGCTCGTGCGTTCTACTCGTCCTCACAATATCTGGGTTAAACAACCCAGGAATTGCCAACGTGATGTCCAAACTGGGCCTGTGAGTTTGGGCAAACTCCAGAAGCAAGCAAACGAAACCATTTACCAGAGATTGAAAATATATCCCATTTGACTGACAGATCGATGGCTAGCATACTATTTCTAAGGGTAGTGAAGAGCAGGCCCAAGTCCTGAATTCAGGCTACCACTACCACCCATTTCCATTGGGCTCCTTTCCACCATTTTCATGGTCCCTGTTAAATTTGACCTCACCTTGTTTGGGTCTGGCCCTAGAACCCATCTGGGAGTTCCAGCCATCAGGGTAGAAGACAGTTGGGTCCCCATTCAAGGAGATTTTCTTGGGTGGTAGGTGTAAGGAGATACAAGTGAATGCCAACTGAAAACCAGCATGTACCTTAATTCAGGCTTCTTTATGCTTTGTGTCATCTTTCCACAGAAAATAATATTCTCTTTGTTAAAGAGTCCCAATTTCCCCTCACGGTCAGAAGGCAGTAGACACAAGTGACCTGATATATAGGACTGAATCCAGACTTAGCCATACTTAGAGCAAACACATTGAATTCAATAGGACTTAAGTTAGTCATGACTGACTTAATTCCCATTGAGTTCAATGGATCTACTCTTAAGTATGGCTAAACCTGGATTCAACCCATGGTGTCTCCAGGACCCAGAGTATATTTCTGTAGTTGGTGAGGGCTTTCCCATACAGACAACAACATGTTGCTACTGGCAGGAACGAAACCTGAAAAGCTTTTTCATTGTTTTTGCCTGCCTGGAGGAGAATCATAACTTCTTTGCTGACTTGTGAAAGAATATGAGGGCCTCAGGCTTGTACATCTGCAATAGGAGAATAATAATATTGTATGGGTAGGTACTTGAATTTGTTCATCTTCCTTTCCCCTCCCTATTCTTTTCCCTTTTCCAAGGGAAAATATTGTAAGCCATGATTTTATATTGAACACGTTGAGTGCATTGGCAGAAATGTATATAGATGTATTAAATTCATTAATAATAATAATCTATCTTGCAAGGTTGTAGTAAGGATTACAGAGATAATGAGTTGATTCCAAAGGTTCCCTTCCTCCAACAGAAGGAGCTTGGAGTCTTCCTCTGCTTTAGGAAGCCTTCTCTATTGAATTAAGCTCCTTCCATCGGAGGACTGGAACCTTTGGATTGATCCCAATGTGTGTAAAGTGCTAAAGCATCATAGAATATTGACATTCTGAATATCTGACCTAGAGGGAATGGGCTGGATGAGGACTAACAAATAGAGGCTTAATCTAGATAATACACAGGTGCTCCTGGTCAAGGAGATGGACTCTGGAATAGAGATTCAACCTGTTTTGGATAGGATAGTGCTCTGCATGAAGAACCAGGGTCGTAGTCTGGGGATGCTCCTGGACTCGATTTTACACCTTGGTGACCAAGTGTAGCCAGGAGTGCCTTTGACTAGCTGAAGCTGGTATGCCAGCTGTGCCCGTTCCTGAGGGGGGCAGACCTGGCCATGGCAACACATGCCTTAGTTACGGTACATTATATCCAGGTTGGATTATTGCAACACCAGTCCAGACAGAGGTACCTTTGAATTCTTTGGAAGCTTCAGTTGGGCCAGAATGTAGCTTCAAGAATGTTGGTGGGCACTTGCAAATTGAATCATGTTTATCAATCCTGCAAGAACTGTACTGGTTACCAATCTCCTTCCAGGTACACTTCCAAAGTGTTGATTACCTTTAAAGCCCTAAATAGCTTAGGGCTCCTTCCATGATACATTAGGGTTTGCCAGCTTCCTAAGATCAGAATGTGGCCCTTCTCTTTGTCCCATTTAGGGTGGAAGCACATTTATGTGGGAAGACAGAGGGGCCATTCTTGGTGGCTGCACACCCAAATTATGCTTTGCTTTGTGAAGTGCACTTGCCCATCTCCTTTGCAACTGTTTTGCAGCAGTTGCTGAAACCCATTTTATTCTGGCAGGTTTTTCTTGATTGTGGCAGACAATGTTTTTACGATTTGGTTTTAACTGCAGACCCTCTTTCCTGTGGTTGATTGTTTTATACTGTTGTTGTTTTTACAAAATTGTAATTTTTCAATGTTCTAAGCTGCCCTGTGTGGTGCTTTTGCATCAGAAGGGCGGGATATAAATGACTTAATAAAAATAAATCTTGTATATATTCATTTTCTGCTCTATTTCTGCTTATCTTTTACTGCTAGGAAGCAAATGCCATAGAAATGGATTGACTTTTTAATCCTCCCCGCCTGCCACAGTGGCTAAACTGTGGCTAGCTGACCATGGTTCACTATAACTTAAAACTCAATGCTTTTGCTTTCCTCCTTATAGCATCCCATAAAACTCTTGCTCACTTGAAAACATATTCCACTTTATTCATTTTTTGGTCTTCTGCTAAAGGCATTAATTTCTAAAAAGAAAAATCCAAAGCTTCAATTTGCCCAAAGGTCATGTTCCCAAACTCGGAAACCTTGACTCTTCATCCCAGATGGGTGGAGGTCCATTGTAATGATTCAGCAATGGTAGATCAATAAATCCTTGTCATCTTCTATATATAGTTCCCAGCATTCCATTCTGCTCCCCCAACATTCCATCATACTCTCCAAGCCAAGAAACACAGCTATGTGCAGAGGAGCAGACTTGATTCTCAATGGCTGGGGGCAGCAGAAGCAGGGAGCAGGCTTGCCCCCCCCCCTTTATGATGTCCCCAATGAGTGCACATTTTTACTTTCTCCCAATATATCTGAATGGTTTTCATTCATTTCTGTATGGAAAACTATAGCAATGCACTTAGGACATTGCTGTAGTGAGGGCAAAGCCTTGCACGCAGAGGTGGTGCCAGGTACCAAAAAGATCTGGGACTCAGGCCCACAGGACCAAAAAAAAAGCACAAATGTGCATATGTTAATTTACAGATACTCTAAAGTCTCTCTGTGTGTCTCATCTCCCTCCTCCCTCAACTGCCACCAGCAGGCTGAGAGGAGGGAGATGAAACGGAGTGCAGGGCCATTCCACCAGCCCTGCCAAAAGTATTAATTAACGTAATATTCCCCCTTCTTCCCTCCCCATTCCTTTTTCCTTGTATGTCCTGTCTTTTTAGATTGTAAGCCTGTGGGCAGGGACTGTCTTGTTAATTGCTGTAAACCGCCCAGAGAGCTTCAGCTATTGGGCGGCATAAAAATGAAACAAACAAATAAAGGACCCTGTCTCCTAAGGACACCCCTATTTGTAAAAAGGGATGTATGGACAAGGGAGAGGACGGCATTTGATTTCAGAAAAAAAACCTCAAGCAGAAAGATTCAAGTGGGGGAGGCAGCAGGAGGTGAAGCACATGTGGGCAAAAAGCCAGCTCATCCAGGGGGAGCAGATGCAACAGAGGTAATCAGGGTCCCGTGTACCTTTATTTCAGCAAGTGCCCCTGGGCAGCAGGGTGGTGGGGCAGATGGCCTCCCACAGATTCGGGGCTCTAAATGAAAGATTTGGGGCTCTAGCCCTAGTGGGCCACCCCCTAACACCACCTCTGCTTCCACCTCTGCCACTGGGCAGATCTGCTGTGTTCAGCTGACAGGGAGGTTAAAATACCTTTCTGCGCACAGAAGCCCAGAAAAGCAGTGCAGCCGCTCACCCCATTTTCAGTGGTGGCACCCAAGTGATTGAATTCCCTCCCTACGCATGTGTGCCTGGTGCCTTCAGGATCTGTTAGGAGCCACGTGAAGTCTTCAGGCTTTTAAATGGCATTTGATCTTCCTTTTAGGATATTTGATTCCCTGTTTTTACCTACCTGGAGCTCAAGCAGTGTACATGGTTTCCCCCCTGCCTCATTTTTACCCCTGCAACAAACCTCTGAGGTAGGTTTGGCTGAGAGATAGTGACTGGCTCAAGAAGGTCACCCAGTGAGTTTCATGGCTGTGTGGGGAATTGAACCCAGGTCTCCCTGGTCCCAGGATGACAGTACAACAAAGGTCCAATTCCTCTCTATCGTACTATTCCTCTGAAAATCAGATGCTCTGTGAACAAGAGCCAGTGTCGTGAGCCAGTGCGGTGTAGTGTTGGACTGGGAGTCAGGAGGTCTGGGTTCTAGACCCCACTCGGCCATGAAGTTCACTGGGTGACTTTGGGCCAGTCACTGACCCTCAGCCTAACCTACCTCACAGGGTTGTTGTGAGGCTAAAACAGGAGGAGGATCAGTGTAAACCGCCTTGGGTTCCTTGCAGGAGGAAAAAAGGTGGGATATAAATGTAATAAATAAATAAACAGGAGTGGTGTGCCACTAGGGGTGGACAGTTTTTTTTCCTGTCCATTCCCTCATGGGTAATCTATTGGGGTGGGGCGGGGGGAGCATGCCGGTGTTGTAGAGGGCTGAAGCCAAAAGGGGAGGAGCCACCCCTTTTATTCTCTCTCTTTCTGCCACCCCATCTCTCTCATTCTTCCCCACCCAGTAGGCTTCTGTGGGTGCGGAGAATAGATCACTCTTGCCAGTGATCTGAATTGATCACTTGCTCAGGGCTTTCGAAATTTGGCTGAGGGCTGCATGAAATTAGGTCACACAGTGCCCACCACTGGACTAGCTAGACCTCTGAGCATCATAAGGGCATGAGAGAGGAGCCCTGTCAGATCAGGCCAAAGGCCCATCTCATCCAGCTACCCATTTTCCACAAGTGGATGCTTCCTGGATGGCAAGAAGCAAGGGGTCTAAACGACAGCCCCCTCCCCGGCTCAACAACTGGCACTCAGTGGCATATCCTCCTGAACCCTGCAGGTGCCTTTGAGCTACCAGGGCCAAGAACCTGATCTCCTTTGAAAGCTGTCGCCATTAGATTATAGCAGGGATGGGGAATGTGTGGCCCTCCAGATGTGTTGGACTGCAACATCTGGTTCTGAACTGGACTGTTCTGGTTTGTAGCTGCAGTTGTGCTGAAGGTTTTTCGTACTGTCTAGGCCAGATGTTTTAATGCTGGCCTTTTAATGATTTTTTTTGTATTATGTTTTTGCTTTGCTTTTTAAAATTATATGGGATTTTTATTGTTGTATACTGCCTGGGGAGGGCTCCGGTCCTGAAAGACGCCCTAGGAACATTGGGAAATAAATAAATAAATAAATCTTCCCCAACCTGGCGCCTTCCAGATGCGTGGGACTCTGCCAGCTGGGGAGGATCATGGGCGTTGTTGTAGTCCAAACACACCTGGAGGCCGCCGGGTTGGGGAAAGGCTGCCGTTGGCTCTGCTGGCTGGGGCTGATGGGAGTTGCAGTCCAACAACATCTGCAGGATCACCCCCCCATTCCCCCGCTCTGAATCCAAGCCATCATATCGGGCCCGATCCAGCAGACTCCCGCTCTCCTTTCGTGCTTAGGCCCCGCCGAGCCAAGGAGGGCTTCCTTCCGGCCGGGCTTCACCGGCAGCAGGAGCAGTCGCTCTTGTTTGGGGTTTTTCCGCGTGCAAAACAGAAGCGATGCCGCTAGAGGGCTCTGACCATTGTCAAAAAAGAGAGAGAGAAGGGGAAAAAAGAAGAAAAAGGAGGCGACTGTTCTCATTTTCTCTCGCTGCTGCTGCTACCGCTGACGATTTTGGGGGCTGAACTTCCCAGGTCAGAACCAGAGAGAGAGAGAAAGGGAGAGCCCTCGGTTGTTGCTGTTTCTTCTTCTGCTTTCGTAGCAGCCGCCCAGGCAGCGTAGATCCCGCCTGCCGGGAGCCTGCAGTTTAGGAAATCTCGTTTTGGCTCCGGCCACATCCTCGGGTTAGTGCGGGTGGAGAGGGAGAGATTTTCGAGCCTCGTGATTTGTGGTTTTAGGCGAGATCCCGAACTCTGCAGCACTCAGGGGGCAAGTCCTGAAGCCAGAGACTTCCAGGTAACTCTGAGCGATTGGGGGTTGGGCACCGGCCAAAGTCCAGCAACGCAGCCAGGCAACTTCCTCAATAAGGGGAGGAAGAGGCGGGGGGGGGGGGCAAGAGAAGGGGGGAACCTACGACAAACCAGAGAATCCAACGCATGGAAAATCTATCAGCGCCTTTGCACCTGTGAACAGTCATCTGAATTCCCCTTCGCTGGTTTAAAAAAAACCCTGGATGTTCCCTACGTATATAAACAAGAGACGTGAAGTGGGGTGTGTGAGGAGGGGGAGGAAGCTTTCAAGACGTGAGAATGACGTAGATCTTGGGGGATGGGGTGGCGGAAGTAGGAAAGGTTGCCACCTTTCTCTCTCACACATACCCCCCCCCCCCGCAGGGCTCATGTGCCTCTAAAAACCAGCGTGGCCTGCAGAAATTCGGAAGGCGAAGCTTTCTCCCTTGCTGCCGCTGTTCCTCTTCCTCCTCCATGGCCAGAAAAGGCCTCACCTGTTGAATTCCTGTGAGTCACGAAGTTGTTAAAAGCACACACATGCAAGCCTTGTCGGAGAGGCAGGAGGTGCCGTGAGGGAGGTGCCATGAGACTGAGTTGATATGGACTATAACACCCACCATCCCCGGCCATTGGCCATGTTGGCTGGGGCTGATAGGAGTTGGAGTCTGACGACATCTGGTGGGCCACCGGTTCCACACTTCTGGTATAGAGGGTAGAGAAACGAGCTGTCTCAAAGTGGCTTTTAGCCTTTTAGGTCAGGGAAGGGGATGCTGTCACCAGAGGTCTGGCCACATGACAGGCCCTAGGGCAACAGGGTTGGTGTTGAATTCTGAGCAGGGGACACTTATTCTTTCAGAGGCCAGAGCCTTCTGCAGAAGTGACTGATGTATTTTGCTGAGATACAGTGGGCCCTTCTGGACCCATGCCAGAGACCTGTCTACAGGGACATTGTACAGGACAATTATGGGACTCTACTCTCGCTAGGTAAGGACTTTTCTTTTTATTTATTTCTTTTTATAGATTTTTTTAAAAAATAAAAGTTTAAGGAGTAAAGATGACTTTTGCAAACTTGAGATCCCAGAGATAGAGAAATGTATGGGGATAATAACATTGACTTCTGCTGGCATAAGTATCTGCAAGTGTTTGAGTTACACAGAACTCTTGATCAGGCGGGAGAGTTTCTGTGCAGCCCAGAAGATGGCATGTTGCTATGCCAGCAAAATTATCTTCAATAAAAATGTATCAGGGCACCTATTTATTTATAAGCTCTTAGAAAAAGCTCAGAAGATTAGGATAACTCCATCTTGTGGTGGATGGAGAGATGAAAGAAAGTTAGGAGCAAATTTCCTGTCCCTGTGTATTCAGCAATTGTACATCACAGCAATTGTACATCACAAATATTCGCAGCATTTGGTGGGTTGTGAGGAAATGTAATCACTCTGGTGGAATTCCCATAGAATTCTGCTTGTTAGCTGAATGTCAGGAATTAGAAACTAGTGCCATCAGCTGCCACAATCTCTTTGGTCTGACTTGTGGCCTTCTGTACCACAGCTCAGGGTGGGTCCTCCCAGGTGGCAACCTAGTGCAACCCCTCATAGAAAGCAATGCTTCTAAGGTGTGACATCAGCAAATGGGTGTTATTTTGCTGTTTCTGATGGCAAGTCCATCCAAAGGGCTTGGGGTGGGTGGGTGGGTAAGACCACTTAAAAGCAACACTCCATCAAACCAGCAAGGTAAAGTATCCATTAAAATATAAAATAGCATCTATTTAAACAATGCCAGTTTTTCCCTGTGGTGGCTTTACTCTCTTTCCTTTGGTAGATGGAGGAACTATGAACCCCAGTTCCCAGCCTGGAAGTGCTGAGGCCGTGCAGGCGCAGAAGCAGTTGCCGGGGCGGTCCGAAGGCTCCCTTTACCTGGGCCAGAGTCAAGCTGCGCAGCAAGGTGAGGATGCAGGGAAAGGCTGGGCCAAGCCGTCTCTTCTTCCTCCAATGCCGAAGGACAACCCCAATATCCCACCCCGGGTATACATGGGGCCCAGCCCAAACTTGTGTGTCCAGTGTGGGGAGAGTCTTGCCCAGACTCAGCATAGCCTCGCCCAGCCCCAGAGAGCCCCCCACTCTGCCAATAAGCTCTTCCCGTGCTCTGATTGCGGGAAAAGCTTCGGCGTGAGCTCCCACCTCAATATTCACCGGAGAATCCACACAGGCGAGAAGCCATACGAGTGCAACGATTGCGGGAAACGGTTCAGCCAGAGCTCCACCCTTGTCCTCCACCGCCGCATCCACACGGGAGAGAAGCCTTACAAATGCTCAGATTGCGGGAAGTGCTTCACCGTGAGTTCCCACCTGACGAAACACCAGAGAATCCACACCGGAGAGAAGCCTTATGAGTGCCAAGCCTGTGGGAAAAGATTCAGCCAGAGTTCCACCCTCATCCTGCACCAGAGAATCCACACGGGGGAGAGGCCTTATAAATGCGACGAGTGTGGGAAAACCTTTAGTGTGAGCTCACACCTTACCATCCACCACAGAATTCACACAGGGGAGAAACCGTATCGCTGCATGGAATGTGGGAAAAGCTTCCGACAGAGGTCTGGCCTCAGCACACATCAGAAAACCCATATGGTCCTGGTGAGGCCTTACAAGTGCCCACCATAAAAGGCCGGCCCCCAAACCTATCTTCCAATTCACATCAAAACTTCCCATTTCCAAATGAAAGAAAGAAACAAACAAAAAATACAGAGAAGGGGACTGGCTGTATTGAGCATTTTGCGCTCGGAAATGAAAAATTCAGCAACTGGAAAAATTGAGATTTTGTCACTAAGAACAACAAGAAAAAGAAGACTTATGCAAATGTGCATACTTTGCCTTAATTTGCATGCTTTATTGTAGGTTGGAAAATGTGGATTTTTTTCTTCGACACTTTTTGGGTCACAGTCTATTAGCAAGTGAGAGTTAGAACTCTCATGATAGGTGTGCCGGAGCTGAAGGCTAGATCACTGGTTAATTTCGAAAAAGTCAGAGTTCAAGCGTGCCTGGAAGTTACATTTTCTGGACTTGGAAGCCTTTGCCCTGTTAAGGTACCTTGATGAGCTTTGGATCAAAATCTGCCAGCCATTTGCTTGACAGCTTCAGAGAGGTGGTTCTGCTCAGAGACTGGAAATAGGAGGGTCGAGTTGGCTGTCATCCTGCACTTGAAGAGCCTCATTGAGACTTGTGGGAGGCTCTGGGCACTATTAATTGTGTGGGTATTATATTACGAGAGTACAAACCGCCCCCGCCCCCCACCATCACTTATAGAGTTAGGGCCTTTCCAGAGCCATTTGTGGCATGAGATCCAGACATGTTCCCTCAAGCAAGCACTTCCGCTTCAGGGATCTTACCTTTCCCAAGCAATCAAACCACAATGTATTGTTACTGGGGACATGCCATTCTTTCCCCGGATAGCAGGGCTGCCTGAAGTGTTGACTGCACATCATAGACACCAACTGGACAGCGCCCGTGACATCATGGAGGTCATCTTGTTTTATATTCTTTTTCTGGGCAGCCCCCCAAGTGCAGAAATCTCCTTGTGACTACCTACCAGCAAAGCTACTCTTCTTCACAGCAATGTTCTGCCATTTTGGAAACATTTTCTTTTGCCCAGTTGCTTCTTATTTCTATCGTTGTTGTTTTTAAATGGTTTTTAATGTAACCGTTGGCTATCTTCTATGTTGTACGATAGTAAGCCCCTAGTAAGGGCTAGGGTTTTGGCTGGGGAGTGGGATCCAAATGCAAATAATCAGTAATGAATAATAACCTTCTTTTTGAAATGTTGTTTGCAGGATATGTCCTCCCCACTCCCTAGAGCTAGAGTACTCATTTCATATGTGAGGGGGCGGGCGGGAGAACAGGTTATTCTCACGTAGTGAGGCTATCCCATGAGATTGCCGGATTACAACTTCGAGATCTAGTCTGTCCCTTTAAAAGTCCCAGAGTACCAGGACAGGATATAGCCCACCTTTCTTCAGCTTCTGCACATGAAGTCAGTGCAGTCTTCTGCAATCAGTGCAATTTCAGTTTGACTTCACAGAAGGTAGGGGAGAATTTGGACAAAGTGACCCCTTAGTGGAGGAACAGTGTGAGATCTATCATGGCTCTGTGAGCGCTTCCTGCCTCAGGAAAAAAGTTGGATGAAAGGGGGTGGGCATGACAGCAGTTTATAACAACCTGCATGGTGCAGAGAAAGTGGATAGAGATTCCCCCCCCCCCCCTTCACTCACGTAATGCTCAAACTCGGGGCTCACCCAGTGAAACTGGCAGGAAACTGAGGACAGATGAAAGAAAGTCCTACTTCACAAAATGCATCATTAACTTACAGAGTTCATTGTCATATGATAGAGGTGGGGAACTAGTGGCCTTCTAGATGCTGTTGGGTTTCAGCTCCCATCAGCCCCAGCCAGCCTATAACCAATGGCCATGGGCAATGGGAGTTGTAGTCCAGCAAAATCTGGAGGGCCACAGGTTCTCCATCCTTGTCATATGACGTCAATTGCCACTGGGCCAGTTCACATGTCACAATAAGCCACCAGGGTATAATTCACCCATGGGGCTCCAAGACGTATGCCAGCTGCCATTTTGAATATGCAAGCTGCGGCAAGTTGTTGGGTTGTTCTAGGGTTATCCGAGGGTTACCCTCAAATAACTCATGATGTCCAGGTTCGCACGATCCGACAAGCTGTGTCACATCCCTGCCATGGCTTCCATATTCAAAATGGCAGCTTGCGCGTATCTCAGAGCCCTGCAGGTGAATTAACCCACAGTGGCTTAATGTGATATGTGAACCAGGTCACTGGCTTAAATGGCTTTAAAAGGGGATTAGACAAATCCACGGAGGGATCAGCTTATTGGCTGTGATGGCTAAATAAAACCTCCACATTCAGAGGCAGTATGTCTCCAAATACCAGTTGCTAAGAGATAGAAAAGGGCTATTACTTTCATGGCCTCCTGTGGGCGTCCCAGAAGCATTGGGTTACCTGCTGTATGAAGCTGGATGCTTGACTAAGTTGGCCTTTGGTCTGCTCTGACTTTTATATTCTTCACTTTTAAAGGGACAAGCAGGATCTCCAGGTTGGATCTGAAAAGCCCATATCCTCCCGGCTTCATTGTGTGTGAGCAGCATGTAGGTCAGTCTTCCCTAACCTGGTGCCCTCCAGATGTTTTGAACTATAACTCCCATCAGCCCCAGCCAGTTGTACTCTACAATGCCTGGAGGTTGCTAGGTTGGGGGAGGCTGATGTAGGTGGATCAGAGCTAGCAAAGCTGTGGCACTGAGGAGAAAGTCCCTTTTGTTCTGTTTCAATTGCCTGAATGCTGGTAGTGGAACACTCCAAAGAATTTTTGTAGTTTTAGATGCTCTTCATTTCCATTTGTAGCTTCCCTTATCAGCAGCCATTTATATTTCTTCATCCACTAATCTCTCACTAATGTCTCACCCTGTTATCTCTATGGCTTCATTCAAGACGTATTAAAGTTCAAAGAGTTGCATGGAAGTGTTTTGCGTGGCTATTTTGAACCATTGGCTGGTGATGTTGTTGCTTTACTTAAACAGCAAGACAGAGCTCAGGATAAAGGGATGGTAAAAGGAAAGGGAAACTTTACTTACTGGGGGCTCTCCTGCAAAAATTGTAGAGCTTTGAGTATTCTCTGTGGCCCATCTTTCCATGGGGAATATCTTGTAATTCAGGTGACCCAAACGACTGGTGTTTTTCATTAGCTCCATTGTTTCAAAAGTAGCAGCCACTCCCTCCTAGTAATGGAGGCACCACATATAAATGGCCTTTGGTTTTGCACGCTATGGGTCTCTAGTTTTAATGATCTTCTTTGATCATACTCCATTTCTGAGGACTTCTTTGTTTCACTTTCTAAGAGAGAGCTGCGGAAATGGGAGTTTTGATCAAAACATTATATTGGATCAGCAGGTCATTTTATCTTCTAGATTTTTGTGTTTTAATGGATTTTATAAGTGTAACCATTTGAGAGTCTCATTTGGTAGATCTGACCTTTCCCAGACTTAAGGTGTAATCCTATGCAAGTTTAGACAGAAAAAAGGCCTACAACTCCCGGCATAGCTGGCTGGGGCACACTGGGAGTTGTAGGCCTTTTTTCTGTCTAAACTTGCATAGGATTGCGCCCTTTGACAAGTTTTTACAGCTCTACAATGTAAAGCTATGCTGACAGCAGTATTCAATGGCATTACCATCAGATCCCTTATGATCAAGAAGTATGTATTTGTGTATCCTCAGAAACTGAAGATCTGATACGCTGTTTATGAGTGTGTCCTTTATTAACATATCCCAAACGTCTTGGGAATATTACATCCCGGTTGCAACCTGAATGTGCCTTAAGAAATACGTGCTACCTGCCGACTGATCATCAAGTGACCCAGCAGGCTGTGCTTTTTGCCTTAGTGGCGTTAAAAAATTGTGCTAAAGTCCTAATTGCCTTCACAAGTAACTGTAAATATGATTCTTTGGTGTAAAGGCCTAGGTGTGTTTTAGTTCAGATTCACTGAACTAAATAAAACTCCATTGTTTTATTTCTGTTACATATATTTTGTAAAGTTGTATAGGTTTTATTAATGGCGTTTGGCTTGCAAATAAATGACTGACATATAAATGGACCATTAGTCCATTACGCTCTCCGGAGTTCAGACAAGGGTCTTTCCCAGCTTTACTTGGAGATACCAGGTGTCAAACCTGGGCCTTTTGCATGCAAAGCATGTGTTCTGCCATGGAGCTACACTCTTCTCCGGAGGTGAAAGTTAGCCTATATGATTGAGCTATTTGCCTCCAGGGAGAAATCAAGAGGAATGACAGACTGTGTGTGTGTGTGTGTATTTTCTTCCTAACCTGATTGTAATAACCACAGTTGGGCTCAAGAAGATGTTGCCTGTTGACCTGCCTGCCTGCCTGCCTATTTGCAAGCCTTCTGCCAGCCAGTGGTTGAATGCTATGAGGCCACGGAATGCTCTCAAATGGTTCAAGTGTTCAGGGTAAATTATATCATTGATATAATGCTGCAAAGGAGTGCAGCTGCTACTTTGAAGCATGAAAGATCAGGTAGGTGGCATGACACCTTGTGCTGGCCATGTGAAAAACCTTTCTGAGCCAGGGGGAATCTTAGGTGGGCAAACCTGAGCAGTGAATGTGCATTATTTTAATCACAAATCGTAGTCTTCCGGGAGTGTGATGTGCCTTTAAAATGAGGCACATGCTCACTTTGCACCTTGTTTTAAAGGGGAAGTGTGTCTTTCTTGCTGCAGCTGCACCACCACAAGTTGCAGTAGTTCAGTGGTGTGGACCCCAGACCCTCCGAAATTGCCCACTCCTGATTTACTTTTTACGGCTTTATACCATCCTTCCTCCATGGAGCTGAAGGTAGTATAAGTGTTGCCCCCTCCATGCATGCCCAACCCTACACCTGAAGTCACTCCGATGAGCTTTGTAAATGCAAATTTGAACTCTGGTCTAAGTGATCCTAGTTCAACACTCTAACCCAGGGGTGGGCAGATTTCAGGCTTGCAAGATCTACTTGGGTTCCTTTATATTCTAGAACTCCCAAGATCCATCAACCGGAGCTCGGTGCAAAAGACCTACATTTAGAATTAAAGTACTAGAACTGAATGAGGCTCTGTCCTTCTACACATACGGTAAATCTGCTTCTGTGGTTACCCCAAGCTTCCTTCTTTTCAGTTGTATAGTTTAGGGTGGCGGAAGCAGAGGGGGAGTAATTTTGTTGCTGCTATTATTGTCAAACAAATAGGAGTCACGAATCCTTGCCTAATCTACTACAATACAGGCCTGTGGCTCATGCTGGCTCAGCTTGTCTGAGCGTGGAAAGCTAAGCAGGGTCAGGCCTGGTTATTACTTGGAAGGGAGACCCCCTCCTCTAGTTTCCTGCATTGAGCAGGGGGTTGGACTCGATGGCCTTGTAGGCCCATTCCAACTCTATGATCTATGAATGTACTCAGAGATCTACCTGTAGATCTAGATCTACCTTCTGCCCACCCTTGCACTACATGATACTGATGCCTGAAGGAAGGGGTACAGAATAAGCCAGGGACCGAGCTGAAGGAAGGACATGTTGAGGATGAGCAGGGCTGGCATCAAGGGCAGGCATAGTTGGGCTCCTGCCGAGGGGCCGCGCCCCAGCAGGGGCCCACTGGCAAGACCCCCTTCGAGTTGCTCTTCACTCGGTGCTTGTTCACCCACCTCTCGTTCTGGCCCAGACAATGGTGGTGGTGAGAAGGAGGAGCACTGCCTGCTTGCTCACTGGCTCTCTGCCTGGCAAGCAAGCAGTTGGTAGCAATAATGAGAAAGAGGCTGAGGAGCCATAGCAGCTAATGACAAGGGTGGTGAGAAAGTAGACCCGCTGAGAGAAGGGGGCCATGGAGGGTGCATTGCGTGAGGGCCTTCCAAAACCTGCAGCCAGCACTGAGTTGGTCCGAGAAGAAACCCAGACAGGGAGTTGAGAGGCCGGTGAGAAAGGTGAGAAAGGGAAATGTCACACATGCACCCTGGATCCAAATCAGTCTCGCAAATATACCTGCATTCTTCTGTCAGATGTTGGACGGTATGAGGACATGCCATAATGAATGGCTCATTAGATCATTATGTTCTCGTACTCTGTGGTGTAGCTAGGGCTTGACCCTGGGGCCAGTCCAAGGCCCAGCAGCCACCAAATGGCTATGGCAGGTGGTGGGGTTAGTGGCAAACAGGCCTGGTGTCAGTACCTAGGCTCGAATGAGCATGCCGGGGCCCACTGGGGCTGACCTAGTTCACCGTGGCATCCTTTTTTATTTTCAAAACATGTTATAGTCAGGGGTGGCTGGTCAGACATGCATGTCTGATGCTCATTTTTAAAAATTACTTAAAATGTATTATTATTATCATCATCATCATCAACAACAACAACAACAAAATGATGCTTATTCCCAAGTAAATGTGTTTTGCATCAGGGCAGCAGACACAAACTCCGTTATGTCCCTGCACCCATGAGGGTGCAACGATCTGAGTGAGTTTAAAATATGAAAATGCACATGTTCAGAGTATTTCTTTTTAATCCAGGGTCCAGGATCTAAAATTACTTAGCTGCACCACTGCTCATACCCTCCAACAGAGTGTTTATAAATGTGAGAGATTATATATTCTGCTTTTTTAGTCACTATATATATACTGTGTATATGTGTGTGTGTGTGTAGTTTTGACACCAGTTGAATTTCATTCATATATATATATATATATATATGACACCAGTTGAATTTCTGCCTGCCATGGAGCAGCTTAAAGCACAGTGCCTCTGCCAACAATTCGTAACAGCACAGCTGTTCCTTCACCAAGCAACTGTGTTTGCAGGTTCCTTGTAAATAAAGAACCTAAGAAGAGCCCTGCTGGATCAGACCAAAGGTCCATCTAGTCCAGCATTCTGTTCACACAGTGGCCAACCAGCTGCCTGTGGGAAACCTGTAAGTAGGGCATGAGTGGTAGGGAACCCTCCTGCCCATGTTCCCCAGCAAACTGGTGCACATAGGCAGCACACTGCCTGTGATACTGGAATGCACCTCCAATTCGAACTCGAGATCCGCTATTGGAGAATAGCAGGGGTTAAAACCATGGAGAGCAATCCAGGCCCCATCCCTGCATGTGGCCAGAGCGGCTACCTATGCGGGGACTCTGGGCTGCAGATGGTCCAATTCCTTTCTCCTCTTTTCTCCCCCAAGTCGTCACCAATGCTGCCGCCGCCTCCTCCTCTCCTCCTCCTTCCTGAGCAGGATCCAGGTCCGGCTGCCGCCTGCCTCCCCCTGCTGCTGAAGCAAGGAGGTACCAGCTCTGACCAGAGAGTGTGAGGTCAGAAGGGAAGATTCTGGAGGGAGTGGTGCCCAAGTGTAAAGCGGCAAAGGTGTGTGTGTGTGTGTGTGTGTGTGTTGGGGGCTGGGGAGAGACAGAGAAGCTGCGCCCCCTTCTGTATATGTGGGCGTTAGTGCCTGTGCATGCCCTCCTCACGCCCAAAGGAGGGTGTTTGTGTATGTATGTGTGTAATGCACGCGGGGTTGGCAGGTCCGGTTCCCAAAGAAACGGACCTTTGCAGTTGTGACGGCTTAATGCAAAGAGCTCGCTTCCCAGCGGCCCCCCCCCCCATGTTCCTCGTGCGAGGTAAAGCCACTGGGCTTCACTTGAGCCCCAGAACCTGCTTTCAAAACCTTTGCCCCCGTCCCTGAGGTGTCCGTATGAAGGCATGCTAAAGAGATATGCCTCTGAGCAAGTGCAGAGTGCGTTTTCTCTCACCAGCGCTCACCCTCAGGCAGCTGGGAGGAACTGGGGGCAGTGTTTTCAGGGCAAAGAGAGAGGCTCTGAAGTAAGATATGAGTCCCATATGTCTCCGTTAGGAATTAATCACTGCTTAGGTCTCTCCCATACCCCAATTGTGAGCCAGCATGGAATAGTGTCTGACTCAGGGCTGGGAAGATCTGGGTTCAAATCCCCACTCTTCCTGGACACGAGGCTCCACTAGGTGACCTTTGGCCAGTCACTATCCCAACCAAACCTGCCCCACAGGGATGTTGTGAGGATAAAGAAGAGGGTGAATAGAGTGCCTCAGGAAATGATGGGCTCTCCTTTGCTGGGGACATTTAAGCAGAGACTGGATGGCCATTTGTCAGGGGATGCTGTAGTAGCATTGCACATCCTGAATTGAGCAGGGGGTTGGACTAGATGACCTCCAAGGTCCCTTCCAACTCTATAATTCTATGATTCTGTAAAGCGCCATGCACACCAATGACTCTATATAATACGCAAATAGTTGTACAGATACTCCCTTGTCCAATATTGGTTTTATCCCATTGCCACATATTAACCTTTTCTGGCTTGGGATGTATTCAGACTGCAACTGACGGTGGTGTAGTGGTGAGAGTGTTGGACTGGGACTCGGGAGATCTGGGTTCAAGTCCCCTGCTCGGCCATGAAGCTCACTGGGTGACTTTGGGCCAGTCACTGACTATCAACCTAACCTACCTCACAGGGTTGTTGTGAGGATAACATGGAGAGGAGGAAGAGGATTATGTAAGCTGCCTTGGGTTCTTTCAGGAAAAAAGGTGAGGTATAAATATAATAAAATAAATAAATAAATAAATAAAAGGACAGGAAGCACAATCAGAGGTACAATTTCTTTCTTGTGTCTAAAATATAAGAGCTAGTGCGGTGTAGTGCTTAGAGTGTTGGACTGGGACTCAGAAGACCCGGGTTCTAGTCCCCACTTGGCCATGAAGCTCACTGGATGACTTTGGGCCAGTCACTGACCCTCACCCTAACCTACCTCACAGGGTTGTTGTGAGGGGGGGGGGAAATGGGGAGGAGGACCGTGTAAGCCGCCTTGGGTTCCTTGCAAGAGGGGAAAAGGCAGGATATAAATGTAATAATAAAAAATGAATGCCCAATGCCAGTGTCAGCAACAGGGGATGACCATCAACCTTCATAGAAACATAGGAACGTGCCTTGCAGCAAGTCACACTGTTTCCCCACCTCGCCTAGTATCGTCTACTCCAGGGGTGTTGAACCTCAGGCCAGATTTGGGCTGGGGTCCCAATCCCGCGCTCCAGGGTCCCAGAGATGGCCACACCCCCTTCCTGTGATCCAACCCCCTTTCCTCCAACCACCGATTGGTGGTTATTCAGCTTTTGCAGATTCCCCCCACACATTCTAAATGGTTGAAATGCATCTCTTAAGGCTTGGTTACTGGCAGGAAAGAATTTTAAGCTAAAATATGCTAGTATTTTGACCCCACCTCTTTGTTTTTTGGCCACACCCCTTTTGCCTTCAGTCCGACCCACCACTGGAATGCGGTCCTTGGAAGTTTCTCAAAAATTGAGAATTTGGCCCTTGGGCTGAAAGAGGTTCGACACTCTTGGTCTACTCTGACTCGCAGCAGCTGTCCAGGGTCTCCTATCAGACAGAGGGTCTTTTCCATCACCTGCTATCTGATCCTGAAAGAACTGGAGGTGCCAAGGATGGAACCACATGCAGGACACGTGCTTTATGAGCTCTCCCGAATGAGGTGCTTACGTGTCATGCTTGTGAGCACCCGGAGGAATCTGGGTGGCTGTTGTGGCAGAGTGCTGAGTCAGATTGGCTTGGGTCTGATTCAGCAAAGTTGTTGTTCTTATGTTCTGATGAGGTCTGAAGCTGTACTAAAAAAACCTTTCCAGTTTCAGAAAGGAGCGTCGTTGGGATGAGCCCCCTAGTGGTTGAAATTAATCAAGCACAGCAGGGCCAGTTTTAGATTGGGATATTTTAACTTTTGTGGGATTTTCAATGGGTTTATCTCCATGAATGTCTGGGGGAGAGTTTAATTCTTTTATTGCAATGCTCTGAAATATGACTCACATCAGAGGCTGGGACAGGTTAAGACTCCAGATACAAAGCAACAAGCCCACTTGTAAATAATTCTTTATTTGAAATGTATTTGAACATTATCCATATCCTTACCTCTGTTTTAGGACTAACCCTATGTGCCCTGGGAAATGCAGGACTTGATGGACATCGTGCTTGAGAATTATGAGACACTCACTTCCCTGGGTAAGGCCATCTGGGTTCTGGGTGTTTGGAACCGGGGAATTCCTTCTGATGTACCTGGCTTGTTTCCTGTATAGGAACATAGGAGCATAGGAAGCTGCCTTATATTGAGTCAGACCATTGGCCCACCTAGCCCAGTATCATTGACACTGACTGGCAGCGGCTCTGCAAGGTTTCAGGCAAGATTCTTTCCCAGCCCTACCTGGAGATGCTGGGGATTGAACCTGGGACCTTCTGCATGCAAAGCAGGTGCTCTACCACTGACTCATTGCCCTTTCCTGGCAGTCCAGCTGCTGCATTAGGAGAAAAGATGTTCACTTCCACATCTGAAACAGGAAGGAACTGACACTTCTAAATATTTCTGGATTTCTCTCCCCTCTTACTCTCCTGCAGGGGTGTTCTGTGTGGGAACACTTTCCTGAAATGTGTGACTATGTTTGTACAGCGTCGTTTTCCATTGACCATTTTTGCATATGACATCTGAAAGATGTTGCACCACCTATGTTCTTCCCTCTGTGCAGTACTGGCTCACTCCTGGCACACTGTGTTGTGTTGGTTGGCCAAAGAGGGAATGAGTGGGTTCTTGTCGTCTGAGTCATGTATCTGTTTTCACACAAAATCCCACATTCTCAGAATTGGACAAACTTGTTGGTGAGATATTGTTGTATTCCGGGTCAAAAGTGACTTTGTTTTACCACTGACCCATCAACTAGGCTACCAGCTGCTATCCACCCCAAACATACAACCCCATTAAGCAGAGCCCATACCGATAACATTTTAGCCCTAAATGGATTGGGGTCATTCGCCATGGCAAGTGTGGCAGGCAAAATTGTGGATCCCTGTTCACGATCCTTCTATTCCTTGGACTATTTCTACTCTTGCTTATTATGATCAAATTAACTATAAATACCATGATATTATTGAAGTTCAGATGTGCCTTGCAAATCTAGCCACAAAAGTTACTGGGTTGGATCCAGGCTTAGTCATGCTTAGAGTATATCTATTGAAATCAATACTACTAAAGTTAAGTCTCATTGATTTTTCAGTAGGTCTGCTCTTAAGACTAGTAAATCTGGATCCAATCCACTAGCTCTGAAAACATTTTACGAGCTGGTTTTCCCCATGCATAATTTTATTAGTTACCTGTGGCATATACATGGCTTGAAAAGGGCAGGGAGATCTTTCTTCCAGTAGACTAAAGCATCATTGCCTGGACATGACTCCTACTTAATGATTACCAGCTGAGTGGCTACTGGCAAGCCTGGGTTATCGTGACATTAGAGCACAAATAGGCAACCTGTGGGCTACATGCAACCTGCAGAGCTCCTGGAGTGCTCCATTCACTTTTCCCCATTGCCCAGCTGATCAGCCAACAGCTAGAGGTCGGGGAACAGATTACTGTTTCCTCACAAACTTGTTCCCATCCCAGAGATCCCCCTTCTGGCTTTAACCTTGCCCCCCCCCCCAGTGATTCCAGTGTAGGGATCACTATTTCTTCACTCCTCACTTGCTCAGGATGCAGGGGTGGTGGGGGGAAAGGCTTTAAAGTCCCTCGCCCCAGTGATCCCATCCCTTGATTTCAGCAAACTTGAGCTGTGAGTGGGTGGGTGAGGGAAAGAGTGTGTGTGTATGTGTGTGTGCATGTGTATAAGCGTGTGTGTGCATGTTTGGCCCCCTATAGCGCAACCTGACACTGCATGCGGCCCCTGGAGCCAAAAAGGTTGACCATCCCTGCATTTGAGATATAAGTGAAATGGTCTCCTTATGCAGGGCCGGCATCAAGGGTAGGCATGGTCAGGCACTTGCCGAGGACCCACACCCTGACAAGAGCCTCCTGGACTTGCTCCTCCTCCTTCACCACTGCAACCTGCTTGTTCGACTCCCTCTTGCTGTGGCCCAGACAGTGGTGCTGGTGAGAAGGAGGAAAAGCAGATGCCTCTGCTTACTTGCTCTCTGCCTGTCAAGCAAGCAAGCAAGTGGTCGCAATGGTGAGAAAGAGGATGAGGAGCGATAGCAGCTGGTGACAATGGTGAGGAGGTAGACTCACTGAGGGAGGCGGCCCACGGAGGGTGTCTTGCCCAAGGGCCCACAAAAACCTGGGGCTGGCACTTTCCCTGTCTTTCCATGTGGCTAACGTACATGTCTTAGTTACTTTTTTTTGCTCAAGTTGGGATACGCTGATATTGTCTCGACAGTTGTCAGGCGGGATCGTGAGCAGGAAACCTTCGCTGCCAAAAAGATGTTGTCGAGAGAAGAACCTTCAGGGCATGAGCCGCAGAGCCCTGACCAGGAACTCAGTCCATGGGAAACTGGGAGCTGGAGATTTCTCCTTGGTACCTCCCACCAGACCTCTCCCTGTCTCCTCTAGCGAAGGCCAGAAGCCGTATAAGTGTATGGAGTGCGGGAAGGGGTTTGGCCAAAGCTCACACCTGATGCGCCACCTGGGGACACACTCGGGGGAGAAGCCTTACAGGTGCGCAGACTGCCCCAAGGCCTTCACGCAGCTGTCGAACCTGCGGCAGCACCAGCGAATGCACACCGGGGAGCGCCCCTACGCCTGCGACTGCTGCGGCAAGCGTTTCTCCTGGAGCTCCAACCTGGCTCAGCACCGGCGCCTCCACACTGGCCAGAAGCCGTACGCTTGCGTCCAGTGCGGCAAGTGCTTTTGCGAGAGCGCGCGCCTCCTGGAGCACCAGCGCACCCACACAGGCGAGCGGCCCTACGCCTGCCCACAGTGCCGCAAGCGCTTCAGCCGCAGCTCCCACCTTGCTCGCCACCAGCGCCTCCATGCTGCTGTAGCAGGCACAGATGAGGACCGGAGGTGCTACTCTTGTAGCCAGGGTACGGCCCTCCTCCTGCACCACCACCACACTCACTGCAAATAGACTTAATGGTCCACTGGTGCTGGAACACTGTTGGTAGAGCATGGGGGCCTATGCAGGGATTTTACTCTTGTCAGCAGCATCCTAGAGTTGCCTCTAGGCAAAGCTTCCTGCATAACTATCTAGGCTGCAAGGTGAGCTCAGATGATGCCCCACTTCAGAGAATCTACAGGCAAGGGATCACTTGTGGTTGTGCATGACACACCATAAACCGCCTGTACGATTGTACAGTGCATGAAAGATCAGCCTGTACATTGTGTCCTTGCACACTACAGCACGATGGCAGAAGTATGTCAAATACACAGGAGAGGCAAATTGAAGCAATTGGGGTACTCCAGATAATCTTCAGCAGGAGAAATGTGTAATGACGCAGTGAATGATTCAGCATGTTCTCTGGGCAGGGTCGGCCCAACCGTACAGGCAAACTAGGCAACTGACTGGGGTTCCAGAGCTCCGGTACATGCCTTGGGGGGGAGAGAGCTGCCACCTGCACTTTTGAAAGAGGCACACAAAAGCAGATTAGCAGATCATTGGCAAGGTTGGATAATCTCCTGCAGTCCAGGGGGACACAACTGGGAGCCTTCTGATCACCACTGACCATGGGGGACAATTGTAAAGTGGAGTGAGCGAGGAAGTGATGGATATTAAAAAATGAAAATAAGAAAACAGTAACCCCAGCTGACTCTTGATCCTTTAACGTGCTATGGTTATGCTGATTAACATTCGATATGAGGTGAGTAGGGTGGGGAAACAATAAAACTTTTAATTTATTCGAAGCAACAAAAAAACAGCCAGCCAGCCCTGGGTCTATGAGCTTCCAGAGGGCTCCTACTGCCACCAATCAGAAAACAGCAATTCTGTCTTTTTCTCCTAAACAGATTTTTTTTTCCTGGTAAGAAAAAAGATGGAACAAGCAGTGGGAAAACATAGGAGAGTTGCAAGTGGAAAATGACAACGTCTGGACCCCCTGTATGACGGCGCTATAAAAGTGTCCATCTAGAAGCACCCCTATGTCTCCGCTTCAGTACCAAGAAGTGTTGATGTGGGTATGCTATGCATACTATTCCTCAGAGAATCTTTATTCCTAGGCTGCCTCTAAACAAGGCCATTTCCTCTGGAATCTACAAAGGACAAAAGACATAGAATATTCCGTAAGAAAAAAACCTATTAAACTAGAAACAGAGTTAAGGGGAAAACAGATAAATGAACAATGTACAGCAGGAGTGGGGAATGTAAAGATGTTGCAACTCCTTCCAGCCCTAGCTGGCACAGCCAATGGTGGGGGATGATGGGAGTTGCAGTCCAACATCTGGAGGGGCCCCACATATTGCCCATCCTGTTTATTGTGTTAGCTAATCTTTACATATAATGCCACACAAATAATGAAAAACCTAATAGAGCCTAATACTGAGAAATATATTGCAACATAAGCCAAATGCATTTCTACATAAAAGTCTTTCTCCCTGGCCTAATAACAACAAACTAAAAGGTTTGGCTGTGGTATCAGCCAGCTGGATTCCAGCGTATGAAAGCAAAACCCATCATTGAGCTTGTCCACAAAGTTTGTTGAATGGTCTCAAAAAACTATCTAATTCGGTCTCCTGCCATGAGGCAGGGCTACCTATCCAGTGTTCCCTGATAGGCCTGGTTGCCTAATCTGCACCAAAGTGTACCACACCCTTACTAGGACGAGGTGGCTGCCTCAGGTAGTAGCTTTCAGGCACTATAAATGAATTTATTAAAGCTATGCTGGCTGGGGCATGCTGGGAGTTGTAGGCCTTTTTTCTGTCTAAACTTGCAGAGGATTGCACACTCAAGTATTTTTTTAACCTCCTCCTCAGCCAAAAACACTCCCAGAGTGGCTTACATGCAATCAGTACAACAAAGTCCTTGGCCGTAGGCTTACAATCCAAAAAGACACGGCACTGCAAGGAAAAAGGGATGGGGAGAGAAGAGGAAACATGAAGTCATCTCTCAGCAGGGCTGATGGAATGACCCTGCTTTCCCTCTCCTATCTCTTTGTTCCACTTACTGGAATGGCTGCTAGTGGTGGCAGAGGAGGTTTCAGCCCCATGAGTTTGTTCCTCAGGGGTACCAAGTCCTCTGGTTATTATGTGCTATAAAAAGTAATCACAACAAATATTCTGTAAAATGTAATCATTGTGGTGCCAGATTCCTGAGGGAGGTTTGCCTGTCTTCCTTATCCATGGCTTTTAGGTGGTGTTAAAACCATGCTATTTTGGAGGGCATTTGGGGCAGTAGAGAGATACCTCCAACTCTTATTGGTGTCTCTTCTCTTTTGTTATTACTGCAGCTGCTGCAGTTGTTTTATGTTGGTTTTAATATAGAGTTTTCTTTTGACTGCTGATTAAGCCATCTCATCAGGGAAAGGTGGGATATAAATGTGAAGGACTCAAACCAGTCCTTGCCCTCGAAGGAGAGAGAGTAAGAGTGCAAACTACCACCCTCTACCCTGTTCCCCTCCTCAATGAGCTTAACTTACAGCCTTGGCCAAGGCACGGGATTTAGCACTGAACCCAAAGAGACACAAACCACACACCCTGTCAGGGTTAAACAAAATATTTATTGGGGTTAAAAGAATAGGAAGGGAGAAGGGAAGGGAGGAAAAAAATACACAAGGTATAAGGATCTAACAGGAGACTACTTTGGTCACACAATCAGAGCAAAGAAAATAACAAAGCTATCTCATCACAGCTAGTCACCCAAGCCAGGGGGTCATTTCTCCTACAGGGACTTACGCCTCAGCTCCGCTCTGCCCTTCCCATCACTGGGGCAGAAGAAAAAAGACCCCAAACTCTCTGTCAGGCAGTCCTATATCTCCCCAGCCCCACAACTCATGGTCTGATCTTTTCAGCCAATCATAAATCAAATCTTTCATCTCTGGTGCCATCTCTGACCAGAACAGCACCGGACAGGTTCTCAGCTGTAACTTATTCAGGCAGTCAAGCCTGGCTGTGAGCACAGGGTGGCTATTTTACAAGATAAAAAGTGAGACATCTGGCACCAGGGAAAAGGTGAGACACCTGGTGCCAGGGAGAATCTTTTCTGAGTCCCCCCCCCCCTTCTCGAAGGGCTCAACCTGAATTTTTTTTAAAAAGTTTTTCTTCACAATAAAGTATTCTGAATGAACAGTTTTAGGTGTGCAGGCCAAGAAGCAATGCCTCTTTGTGAAGTCATCCTTTGTGATGTCATAGTGTGTGCTAGGGAGCACTGCTTAGGTTATACAGTGCAGCCACTTGGGGCAACAGCAACAAAATGTTTTAGGCATCCTGGAAACCAGGGCCTGCCCGAGATCTTTTTCTGCCTGGGGTGCCCCCTCCTGTTCCATCTATGAAAGCCAAATGGACTGGCAGATTATTCTGTCTTCAACACTGATGATGAGGCAGCATCCTCCCCTGCACTTGAAGACAGCAGGTGTTAATTCAGGGGAGGCCCACATGGCACAGAGGTCTCTTCTCCAACACCTTGCTGCCACCTCCCACCATCTGGTGCTGGAGGCAACTGCTTCACTCTGCCTAATGGTAGGGCCAGCCTACCATTACACAATTACACATTAAACACAATTGTGTGTAACAAAGGTCTCTAATGACTGCCTTTCTTGGGAAAGAGGCTTGGGAGATGGGGAACTGACATGAAGAAGTGTCAGTGTATATGTGTCCTTCAGCATCAGCTTAGTCATCAAGAGTTTTGTTCCACACATACACATTTAATGTATCATCCCACACTGTGTGATAGGGCAGATAAGAGAAGAAGCACAACTTACAAGTAACAGGTCCGGTGGAATTGTAGAATCACAGAACTTTATAGAGTTGGAAGGGGTCTTGGAGGTCATCTAGTCAAACTCCCTGTTCAATGCTGGATCTACAATGCAGGCTGCAACTACAGCAGCCCTGATAGATGGCCATCCAGTCTCTGCTTAAATGCCTCCAGCGAAGGAGAGCCCACCACTCCCTGAGGCAGGTCTGTTCCACTGCTGAACAGCTCTTACCATTAGGATGATTCTCCTCATGTTTAGCCTAAACCTGCTTCCTTGCGATTTCCACCCATTGGTTCCAGTCCTGCCTTCTAGATAGATGAGAGAGTGCTCCATCTTCTGCCTGAGACAGCCCTTCAGATATTTGAAGAGAGCTATCGTGCATCCCCTTAATCTTTTGTTCTCCACACTAAATACACCCAGCTCTTTTGACTGTTCCTCCTAGGTCTTGGTTTCCAGACTCCTCACCATCCTGGTCACCCTCTTCTGGACATGCTCCAGTTTGTCTACAGACTTCTTAAAATACTGTGCCAAGAACTGGACACAGTACTTCAGATGCAGCCTGACCAGTGCAGAATAGAACGGAACTATCACTTTTTGTGATCTAGACCAGTGTTCTCCAACCTTGGGTCCCCGGATGTTTTTGGCTTACAACTCCCAGCATGCCCCAGCCAGCGTAGAGTTGTAGGCCAAAAACATCTGGGGACCCAAGGTTGGAGAACACTGATCTAGATGCTATGGTTCTGTTAATGCAGCCTAATACGCTGCCTCATATTCAGCTTATGATCAACTAACAGAGCGATCCTATGGCCCCCTAGACAGTTTCTAGGGGGGCGTACCACGTAGGATTCTTTGGACTCCCAGATCCAAGGCTGAAAAAGAACTCCGCCCTTGGAGCTGGGGATCCGAGCACGGCTGCTTTTCCGAGGTCATCAGAGCGACCTCAGAGAAGGGGTAAAGGGGGTGTTCCAGGGGTCAGGGAGGGGAGGAGATTGGGGCTGCCGGGGTGTGACAGCTTGGCGGCACTCTGGCTTCCCCTCCCTGTCCGAAATGCTGCAGCTAGACAGCTGAAATCAACTGACTTGCAGGGTGGGAGGAGAGGGACGCGAAGATCACCTCTGCACTCCTCCTGCCCTGCATAGGATGCCCGTAATCCTCCGAGTTCAGAGGCGTATGGCGTCCCCCTTGGATTGCGCCCTAAGACACCTAGATCTTTTTAATATGTACTGCTGCCAAGCTAGGTCTCCCCCATAATACACTTGTGCCTTTGATTCCACCCTCCCGCCCCCGCCCCCAATGTAAAATCCAGGGTATGTGCTGACATATGCCTGGGTAGAAAAACAATGGGACAATTATGAGGAGATGGTTTGGCCTGGGACATACAGAGGGAGGGTTTCAGAGCTGAGCTTTGATTGGAGCGGCAAAGGATTGCATCACAATCACAGCTTACCTTCCTTCCTACGGTCCACTTCATCATCATCATAGTCCCATCCTGTGATGCCAAGAGGGTGCTGGGGGCCACTGTGCTCTGAGCTGTAGCTTCCAATGCTCTCCTTTGAAGGGGGAAGATGCCTGCCAAGGGCTAGAACAAGGAAGCTGAACCTTGTGTGTGTGTGTGTGGGGTAAATTCCCCCCCCCCGAGCCCTCTGCAAACCAGATTATATCAGTGGGCATGGCTGAGATTGGAGAAAACAGCAGGGATTCCTCCAGGGCCAGTAAGGCTTGGAGGCCAAGTACCACCACCCTTTGGATGAACCCAAGAAGGCTCCACAGGCCAGATGGAGAACCTCCAAGGGCCAGATTATGCCCGCAGGTTAGAGCTTCTGCATCCCTGAGGTAAAACTTAAAGCTCTTGGAGATGGAGATGTTTCCTAACTTTCCTTTGCTGCTGAGCAGGAACTCAAAGAAGCCACAGGACTGTTGAGCCGATGAAGCCTTGCAGTGCATTAGGATCAGCTCTGTGTAGCTGATCTACACGTTTCCTTTATCAAACCACAGCCATGCAACATGGTTCATACCTTCGGTCATCTCCTTGCCATCCTTCTAGATGTGGCACTGCTGTCTGTGTGGCACTGCTGTCTGAGGGTTTGCCTGCCACTGCCAGTCACTGTTAGAGGCCAGAGGTGGCTCTATTATGAGGCAAGGTAAGGTGACTACCTCAGGTGGTAGATTTGGGGCACCATTTAGGGCAAAGAATGAGAGGCAGACAAATTTGACCCATGGGGGCACAGTCCATCAAGATGTTTTCCTGGGCTCAAGCCCTGTTGAAATGAGCACAAGGACATAAGAAAAGTCCTGCTGCATTAGGCCAAAGGTTCATCTAGTCCAGGGGAGGGAACCTGTGGCCCTCCAGATGTTGTAGGACTACAACTCCCATCATTGCTGACCTTTGGCCATGCTAGCTGGGGCTGATGGGAGCGGCAGATTCAACACCCCTGACGTAGTAGCCCAACATCCAGTTTCCCACAGTGGCCAACCAGAGGCTCCATTTAGCTATCTTGACTGTTGATAGGCCATCAATAGACCTATCCTCCATAAGGCAGAGGTGGGGTCTGATCCCCAAAACACTAAACAACCCCTCTGAAGCCAGTTTTTGGCACCAGCAGAAACCTATTTCAAACAAGGCAAACTTTTTTTTCAGTACCAGAACTGAACTGAGCTCACAGTCCTTTCACACAAAAGTCAACTCTTGTTTACCCCGAGCTTTTTTCATTTCAGCAGCCTAAATTAGGTGGTGGTGGGGAATAATTTCATTGCTATTGCTAAATGATTGAGAGTCAGAAACCTTGCTGAACTACTGCAAATCATCCGGCGATTTACCTTCTGCCCTGCCCTGCCCTGCCCTGGTGAGACCAGGGGTGCAGTGCAGAACCTCAGATCCAGGGGCTAAATCTAGCCCTCTTGCCTCCAACCCTGCCCACCACTGCAATGTGGTCCCCCAAGAGCTTCTCCTCGGCTCTTACGCTGTTATTTCTGAGGCTAACTGCCTGCACAGTGCTAAACTCAGATTAACATTTTTCAATATTAGTTCAGGCACAACTGATCCTTTTAAGCAGGGATGGACCGGAACTCTTTTCAGGGAACTTTTCATGCTTCTCTCACCATTTATAACTGGGTATCTACAACCAGCCTGTTTTGTGAGTTTCCTTTTATCCCCACAAGGGGGAACTATAACTCTTTGGTCACAATCACACAGTAACCATAGAGACAGACAGGTGGCCTGATTGAACTTCTTGTCAAATTGGTGACCCCAGGAAATGAAAGAGACAGGAGCAGTGAGCATGTATGTTATCATTGTCTTTTGTTGGTGCTAGATTTTTTTACATCACACGGAAGCTGCCTTCTTGAAGAATGACACGGTAGTCAAGTCCCACATCCAGAGGCTCTCTTTATAAATTTTATTTTGTGCAATAAATGCAGAGTTGTTACTCAGCTATTGCATCAGGATTTCAATTACTTTTCTTATGGTAGCCCCTGTTGCCAGCATAACATTTTCTAAAACCGCAACTTGCAGTATCTTGTACAACAGAAAATGCTATTCTTCCTTCTCCTCCTTCCTCATTTAGAACATTTATGTTAAACTTGTTACTTGATTAACAGTGCAATTGTCGGCAGGTCTACTCAAAAGTAAGCTCCACAAACTAATGCAAAGAAACATTGGACACACAATGTTGTCCTTCTGCCGGCAGGCAGATTCATTTTTATTCAAGCAGGCCTTTGGCATGTAAGCTGGTCTGTTGGGTTAAATGCTGTTTTTATTTTGTTATTGTTGCGTTTTATAACCATGTTTTAAATGTATTTGTTTTACTATTGTTTTAACCAAGTTTTTATTTTAATTTTAAAATAAGTTCCTATCATTGTTAGCTGCCGTGAGTGCCATTTGTTGGTGGAAATGCAGGATACAAATCAAATGAATGAATGAATCAATCAAGATTTGTTATTGGGTGCAAAGTGGCTCCCAATAACAAGGGGCAAAAAACGAAGACATCCAACACAGAAAGAAAACTGTTGTGTGGATTTTTCTTTATTCACAACACGTTTTGATAATTTTCAGGGGTGTGGGATCTTCTACAGAAGCAGGTAAACGTCTCACCTTCTCTTCTCCAAATATATAAATTCCACACACCCCCATAAAACATGGCCAAGAAATTGCTCAAACATCTTCCATAGCTGCAGATGTTTACTGAAATACATTGGAAATAAAGAACGATTTTTGGTGGTACAGCAGCCCCTCCATTATCTACCTAAAAGAAGAAGTACTGACTGACTGACTCTTCAACGCCCAGCCCAAACCATTTAATCTAGGAACGTGAAATTTTGAAGGAACATTGCTTTTATGACGTAGACACCCACTAAGGAAGGATTTTTGGAAATTCTGTCCCTAAGGGGGTGAAAAAAGGGCAAAACCGCCCTACTCTCATATTTCCTATGGGCAAAACAACAGGGGAGCAGTTATGCAAGTCGGCCTCGCCTCATAATTGCTGCAGGAGCCAATAGGAGCAGTTATGCAAATGGCCATACGACACTTAGAATGTTCGTATGAATTGAACTGAACAGTTTATTTCGGTCACAGACCAGCACCAGAATGTTCGTATGAATTCCTGCAGGGGCCAATAGGGGTGGGTATGCAAATCTCCCCTAGGCCATTTAGAATGTTCTCTGAGGGGGTGAAAAGGGAGGGAAACTTTTTAAATGACTGTTGTGTGTGGGGCGTTGTCACATAGGCTCCATCATGTTTTGATGGATCTACCCCAAGCTTGGCATGGTCACTCTTCATCATCTGTAGACTCTCAGGATTAACCTGTTTTTTCTTTAAGATCAGATATTTCTGTCAGAAAAGTTTTCTGCTGCCAGCACCCAGCCTAAACGTTACACTTTCAGTCACAGAATGACTTGTGTGTGGGGCGTCCCAAATCCTGTGTGTTCGTGTGTCTGTGTGTACGGGTGTTTGTGTGCGTCGCATAGGCTCCTACATGGTTGGATGGATCCGCTCCAAACCTGGCACGCATACTCTCCATCACCCAGGGACAAAGACTGGTGGGTTCAAATCTCTGAAAAAGCCATCACTGCACCTGTATGGCCCAAAATAGATGATAGCCAATGGCATCACTTGGAATGTTTGCAGAGGCCATTCAGGAGCGGTTATGCAAATCACTCCAAGGTAAAAGAAGTCCTTAGAGGCTTGTAACAGAAACAGTGTCTCTTCAGTCCTAAACAATTTTGAAAACCACAAAGTAAATATTAGTAATCCCTTATGTACAAAATATCCCTTTAATACATGTTTAGTAGTTCATCTTGTCTCTAGTGTTGGTGCCCATCTCAGGCCTAAGCCTCCTAAACCAACTATTAGGAGGTTTTAAAGTACGGTATTCTAACAGAATTGGTGGCAGCGGGAAAGGGTCAGCTAGTGGAACTCTTGGTAGAGTTCTTTAGGCCCAGAAATATAAGCATTTGCCATAAATAAGAAAACCCATAGGTGGGACTGCCCAGTGAAGCAGCAGTTTCCCCACAGGTGGTGGCAGTAATGGGGAGAAGAAATGCCCCAAATATATAAATGTATAAATTAGCATATGCATTTTTTATGCAAATCACCACCCTCTTCTTTGGTGATTCATAAATGGCCAACCTTGTTCAGGCAGACCTCCACCTTCGACTCCGTGGCTACCACCAAACCATTAGTGGAGCAGGCTAGAGTACCTACCGGTAATTTCACTGGTAACATCATCCCCAAGGTCTTCTCTCTTTAACTCTCTCAGTAGTCAAATCGCCCCAAAGGGGGATCAGGCCCTGCCAGCGAACTGAAGATGATCTCTAATTGTCAACTTGCTTAGGGATTGATTAAAAAGAGGTCTCCACTCTCCAGCCATTTCTCAGCCTGCAGTGTAAATAAGCTCTGAGGGAGGGCTTTCAACACACACCCCTACCGGAGAGACTTAATTAAACCCAAGTTGGGTGCTATTAAAAGTTTCCACTTTTGGAGAACAGTTCTGCTCTGACAGGTGCATCTCTGGAGGCCAAGAAGGCAGCTGGCATGTCAAGCCTCTGGGCTGTTGCCAATGTGTCTCCTCCTCGCGGCGCTCTGTTCTCCTTTCAAAGCAAAGCATTGTTCATTGTCAAGGCATGAGCAGATGGCGGGAGCACAGTGGGGAGCTCCCAGTGGAGGCAGGGCCTGTTCAACAGTGAACTTCTCAAACAGGAAGTGGCCAGTATATACAGGCAGTACAGTATTTTTCTTTTCCCAGGGGAATTTCAAATTATGGGGTAGGTGAGCATTAAGCTTGCTGACTCTCAGCCTAACCTACCCCTCAGGGTTGTTGTGAGGATACAATGGAGAGGATTATGTAAGCTGGTTCCTTGCAGGAAAAAGGTGGGCTATAAATAGAATGAATGACAGGGGGAAGATGCACCTGTTTTATTTATTTATTTATTACATTTGTGAATTGCCCATCTGGCCAGTCACCCTACCAGCTGCAAAAGTATTAAAGGAACAGGCACCTTTGTTAGGTTAAGCAGTGGGTAGCCACAGTCTTGAAGAGATACAGTGCTGCAACATATGCAAGAGTGGAGGCAGAAAACTGGTATCTCACCTCAGCTGTGAACTTATTAGGTGACCTTGAGCAGGCCACTATTCTTGGGAGAGGACTGATTCTGCACAGCACCAGATGGAGGAAGTCATCCTAGAGGAAGAGACCCATCTGGACTCTGCAGGTGACTGTTTGACATCTACTCTCTACTTTAAATCAGGGATGAGGAACCTCAAGGCAAGCCTGGGGTTGCAATCCACCCTCCATGGGGTCCCCAGATGGCCATAACCTCTACCCCCAACCACCAACCATTTGGTGGGTTCCAGGATTTGTGCAGCCCCCATCCTCACCCCATTCTAAAAGGCTGAAATGCCTCTCCTAAGGCTTAGCTACTGGCAGTAAGAGCTTTAAGCTAGGATATGCTCCTATTTTTGGTATGTTGTCCCTGCCCCCATTTCCTTCAGCCCTGCCCACCACTGGAATGTGCCCCCTAAGACCTCCTTGGAACTGGAATTTCGCCCTCAGGCTGAAAGAGGATCCCCACCTCCATTTTACATCATTAAGGCGGCCTTGTACTTACGCCTCATAGCCATAGACAACCATGCAAGTGAGTGAGCAGGCTGGGAGAAGAGAGAAATTGCCCTGTTCCTTCTCTGCCAGTACCGTAAAGAGAACTGTACTACAAAGAGAACCCTTCTCTCTTAGGAGAGGTTGAAATGCCTCTCCTAAGGCTTAATTACTGGAAGTAGGAGCTTTAAGCTAAAATATGCTAATATTTTTGCAATTTTGGCCCTACCCCTTTTGCCTCCCCCCCCCCCCCGCCCACCACTGGAATGTGCCCCCTGAGAACTCCTCCTCCTCCAAAATGGGACTTGACCCTTGGGCTGAAAACCAAGGGTCGAATTCCATTTTTAAAAAACCTGTTTTAAAACCATCTGAGCCAATGGCCGTCAGTCACCACTATCACATGATAGTGTTAACGTGTGTTGTTGGATGTGTGCCCTTGAGAGGGGGCTGGCTCTGCCTTGTGGGTGGGGGTGGGCTGTGAAATTCTCCTTAACTCTGCCCTCACAAGTTCTGCAAGCCATGGAATGTTCCAACAAATACAAATATCTTCTGGATAGTAGAGCAGGTAATAAGTATGTTTATAATTTTATTTTCTGGTAAATTACTGAAAAGACCAAAGAATGCTGCATCCACTTGCTGAGCTGGAAGGTTCACTGGGTGATAGGAACAGCCAAAACGGCATCAGTTTCTCCCCTGGAAATGTAATGTTCCCACAGCAAAGCAGGGACATTGCTAAGTACCTTACTTAAAAGATTTGGAGCACAAACCCACGTTATGGTCCCAAGAATAATTAGGCAAACATTTGGCAGAAGTGTTAGAACTAAAGAAGGCTAATATGCTAATGTATATGTACAGATGGAAAGTTAGAAATAATTACAAGAATTTATTTAAATTTCACAGAAGGCAAGCCAATTAATTTCCCATCCAAATCACCCCAAATTGTTCGGTTAATTTGCACTCCCTGATCATTCCAAATCAGTAGCCCAGTCTTCAATTTATTTACCCCAAATCAATTTCCCATAGAGATCTTTCTCCAAATCAAATTCCCTTTCAATTAATTATCCCCATGCATCACAACCCCCCAAAACACCACTAGGTTTCAAGCTGGAGAAATGTATGACATACTTTGGGTGGCAGAGAAATTAAATACTCCTCCAAACTTTTTTTTTTTTAAAGGTGTGTGTATGAGAAAGCAAAAGAGAGAGACATTTCGGCCTGAAATGTGCCAGTTTTTAAATATGGCCTTGCAATAATTATGGAGCAGAGAATAACTTACTCATCCACCCAGGACTCAGAATTCACAGCTTCCCAAATCCACTTTTTATTTTAAAAAGAAAACGGTAGGGCTTCTTTATGTGCATTTTCATATAATTAGTGGTTGGCCCCACAGGAATGTTATACAAATGCAAAGGGGATTGTAACTAAGGATGAAATCCTATGCATCTTTACACAGAAAAAAATTCCTACACCTCCCAGCATTCCCCAGCCAGCATGGGGGTTCCTCAGGCAGCATGGCTGGCTGGGGAATGCTGGTAGTTGTAGGACTTTTTCCTATCTAAACACACATAGGATTATGCTCTAAAGATCCCATTGTACTATGTTTTTGCACATGACTTGTGCAGAAGAGAAGATCTGACGGGAGAGGGCAACTGGAAGAAGGTAAGCGGTAGTGCTAGGAGACAGGTAGTAAAGAAAGGGGCAGCATTCAGGAAGAGTGACCAGACAGCAAGGAAAAGGGAGCTCCTATACTTCTGATAGCAGCATACGAGAGGGAATTGCTGCAGATGCTGCTCAACATGGAGAAGAATAAGGAAAGCTGCATGTTCCAGAATTCCCTTTTCTACACAATTACTAGCGGTGCAGGAACTCTGACTGTAACTTTCTTTGCTTGAAGGTAGGGGGGAAAGATAGGTACCGGTATATGTTTTATACCGGTACCTTTACAGGACCATCTTCTATCTGGTAACCTGTGTCCTCACTGTGGGAAGCTGTGTGGATCTAGAATTGGCCTCCACAGTCACTTACGGACCCATCGCTAGAGTCTACACAATCTTCTTTAGAATTTCCTCCTTTTATCCCGGAAGACAATCTTACTTGGTCACGAGTGATCGCCTGATGATGATGATGATAGCATCATCACCTTGCCTCATTCACAGAATTATATGGGGGCTCCAGACATTGTCATCTTCCACTTGTAACCCTCCTGTGTTTTCCCACCCATGCAGCAAGTGGTACCCACTGAATAAAGATCACCATGTGATAAGCACAACCCCCACAAAACACAGCAAGAAAGTGGCAGTACAATTGGCAGAACTGACCTACTGCTCACTTGTGGTAGTACAGGAAACAGACTGCACATTTTTTCCAGCCACACTACAGGACTGATGCTCTGGCAGGAAGCTACACAGATCCTTTGGTTACTGAATGAGGCTTTGATTCTATGAGCTTAGGAGCAGAGGAAGCTGCCTTATAAAAGGTACATATTTGTTCCTATAGCCCAGTATTGTCTATTCTGACTGGCAGCGGTTCTCCCGGGTCTTAGCCAGAGAGGGGTCGTTCCCATCACCTGCGACCTAAAATCCTTTTAACTGGAGATGCCAGAGATTGAACTTCGGATCATCTGCATGCAAACCATGTGCTCTCCCACTGAGCTATGGTTCCTCTCCAAAAATCTCATCAAATGTCCTGCAGCTCTGTGACTTATAAATATGTACACGGATTGCTTTATTTCCTCTAGAGAAGGATAAAACAGAAAGGAAAGTCTCTAATAACTTGATTGATTTAAAAAAGAAAGAAAGAAAGAAAATCCCTGGAATCCAACCATTTTGGAAATGCAAGCCAGGAACACCCTAAGCCAGCTTTCTCCAACCTGGTGTCCCCAGATGTGTTGGACAACATCTTTCAAAGGAAAATAACATAGGAAGCGGCCTTATACTGAGTCAGACCCTTGGTTCATCTAGCTCAGTACTGTCGACACTGACTGACAGCGGCTCTCCAGTGTTTTAAGCAGGATTATTTCCTAGCCCTGCCTGGAGTTGCTGGGGATCGAACCTGGGACTTTCTACGTGCAAAGCAGGGGCTCTACTACTAAGCTTCGGCCCCTCTTAAAGAGAGAGGGAGAGAAAATAACACTGAGGATACAAAGGAGACATGTAAAAAGCAGTGTTACTTGATTAAGGGGTACTATTATTTTAAGGGGTGCTATTCTTCTTCTCCCACTTCTACCTGAGATAGGATAGTGGAGTAAAACCGGTCCCCACTTTTACTTCAAGTTTCTATTCTGGTTGCAAGTAGAAAATTGACTCCGTTTAGTGCACACACTCTACCTGCTAACGTCTGTGCTGGCTGGGGATGAGGGGAGTTGTGATCCAACACATCTGGAGGGTGCCAGTTGGGGAAGGCTACTGTAAGCTATAAGTATGACATCCCCAAGCCTGACCACTTAAAAAAAACAAATAAATGAAACAACCACAACAACGAAGTGGCACAGAAGAGTGTTTTCCCATTTTATGGAAGATCTGCAATTAACAAAAGAGCAGCCCTGCTGGATCGCACCAATGGTTCATCTAGGAAGGTAGGAAGCTGCCTTATACTAGCATCCATCTTCCCACAGTGACCAGCCTGGTGTTGCTGGCAAGCCCACATGCCCCGAGCCACTGGTATTCAGTGGCAGAATGCCTTTCAACACAGACATCAAGCTACTGTCGCTCAATATGGAGCTATTAAGCAGACATCTACTAGGTCAGACTATTGGCCCATCTAGCCCAGTATTGTCTACTCTGAGTGGCAAAAGCTTTCCACAGTTTCAGGCATAGGCCTTTCCCAGACCTGCCACCCGAGATCCTTTAACTGGAGACGCTGGGGATCGAACCTATATCCTTTTGCATGCTCCATCACTGAGCTACAGGCAGGCTAGGAACAGCATTGGCAACAGCATTGTGAACACAGTTACTGTTGGATGGACGCACGAGCTGGCTTCCAGTCAGCGATCTCCAATGAATAAAATGGAGTGTAAGTAAAACTAATAAATGTCTTTATTAGTTTTAAACCTTATATAGACAATCCATTTCTTTTTAAGAGCCTTTTAACAAGGGTTTAGCAACCCATGTGGTGATTACCAGTTTCAGTACCCAGGCTGCGCATAAGGGGGAAACTGTTTTGTCCTAACCAGTATAGGACTGACTCTTTTAACCATATCCTCAAACAGTTATGTCCCCGCCCCAGCCACATCCTCCCATCGGTGAACCCCATGGACCGGGGGACACAGCAACACCTCCGTTCTCCACTTTAGAATCTACCACTTGCCTCGTGCCTGCACAGTGGCCCGAGAGGGCTGCCCTGCAATAGGAGAAATTGAGGTCCCATGTGGAGAGCTTTCCAGTTTGCTGGACACCTTCCAGGACTCTAGAGGGCTCAAAGCAAGCCCTAATGCCACACCACCTCTGCGAGTGCCGGACAAAGTGCTGGCAGATCAATCAATCGATGCCCTAGGCTGAATGAGGCTGCATGGATGCCTCTGAAGTCGGATCCCCTTTCCAGGCTGCAACTGGCCCTTCCCCCGTCGCCTCCCCCTTCCAGGCCACCAGACTGCCTTCCCCAGGGGCTGGATCCCCTGCTTTCCAGGTGGCAATGGCGCTCTCAGCAGACGGCTCTCCCGTTTTCCATGCGGCAGCAGTGGTTATGGTCCCCTCGGCAGCGGAAGCCGGAGCGGCAATGTTTGGTTTCTCCTTCCAGTCGGCAGCAGAGGTGGCGATGGGCCCCGGGACGTCAGGCTGCCCGCCTTTCCAGGCAGTGTGGGTGGTCATGTGGCGCTCCAGCAAGGTGCGGTGGGAGAAGTACTTGTTGCAGATGCAGCACTGGAAGCGTTCGGGGCGGTGGGTGCGCATGTGGACGTTGAGGGAGCTCTTCTGGGTAAAGCGCTTGCAGCAGATGGAACACTGGAAGGCCCGCACCCCCGTGTGGGTCACCATGTGCTTCAGCAGGTAGTCCCGCAAGGAGAAGGAGCGCCAGCAGATGCTGCACTGGTGGGGCTTCTCACCTGTTGAGGGGTGGGGGTGGGGGAGAAAGAAACAGCAGGTCAGCAGAGAGGTAGAATTCTAGACTTGGGGGGGGGGGGGGGGGAAGGCAGGGAAGCTGCTTGGATTAAAGCAGGGGTAGGGAACCTCTTCCTGCCCAAAGGGCCGAATTCAAGTTTGGAGAAGCTCTCGAGGGACTGCATTCCAGTAGTGGGTTGGTCAAAAGGCAAAATTGGTGGGGACAAAAAGACCAGCATATTTTAAGCTTTAAGCTTAAAGCTCTTGGTGCCAGTCATTAAGCTTTAGGAGAGGCATTTCAATGTTTTAGAATAGGGGAAAGCTCCATTAAATATCCATAGGATTGTGCCCTAAAGCGCTTACTGCCAGTAAGGAAGACTTAGGAGAGGCATTTCAACCTTTCAGAATGGGGGGGAAAGTGCACTAAAGCCAGGAAACAACCAAAGGATCAGTGGACGGGGGAAAGGGTTGGGTTGGGAAGGGGGCACGGCCATCTGCGGAACTCCAGAGATTGGGAACCCAGGCAGGCCAGATTTGGTTCAACACCCCCGTGCTGTATGTCAAACTCCCTGCCCCTAGAGTTTAGATCAGCCTTCTCCAACTTAGTGTCCTCCAGAGTTTTGGACTTTGATGCCCATCAGCCCCAGCCAACATGGCCAATGGTCAGGGATACTGGGACTTGTAGTCCAAAACGTCTGGAGGGCACAGGACTGGGGAAAGACCAGGTTCAATTATCTTCCTCCTTACTTGTATTCTGCTGGTATTTGATGACTTTTCTTTTTTCAGCGAGCCATTGTCTCCGTTGCTCTTTAAGTTATTATCTGTGAATATGGCTTGCTGGGTTCTACTATTTATGCTGTTTTCAGACTGATGCTGTGCTGTTATTTTAATTAATGGGGATAATTGCTATTGTCTACTTTGGGTGTTTGCTAGCTTTGGGCATTTCTGTTGGAGGGGGAATGTGGGTAGAAATTTAATAGACTATAGAGCCAATGATCCATGCTGGCTGGGAATGATGGCAGTTGTAGTCCAACACATCAGGAGGACACCAGGTTGGGTACAGTTGGGTTAAAGGTTATGTCACCTTTAAGCAAGTCAACAGTGACAAAGCTCATATTATAAGCAGCAAGCTCATGTGTGCCATTTTAATACGTAAAGTGATAGCTGGCTTGCACGATTTTGGGATATCATGGGATATACACTTTGGTAAGAAATGGCTGACATGTTCACTTCTCCAAAATGAAGCCCTCAAAATAAATTAACCAACATTTAACTGCACCGTTTAAAGTCTCTGTCTGCAGGCCTGTCTGTGCATCTGCCTTGTGTAATGAAGGAACCCTGCGGCTGAATCATGCAGCCTGAAGGACACCTGGACCAGTCTTCTCCAACTGAACTGGAGTGGCTCATGCTGGCTCAGCTTGTCTGAGCATGGAAAGCTAAGCAGGGTCAAGCCTGGTTATTACTTGGATGGGAGACCCCTCCTCTAGTTTGCCTGCATTGAGCAGGGGGTTGGACTCGATAGCCTTGTAGGCTCCTTCCAACTCTTATCTATGAAATGAAATCTAAAACCTTGAGAGCAAGTGTGGTATAGTGCTTAGAGCAGGGCTCTCCAACCTTGGGTCCCCAGATGTTGCTGGCCTACAGCTCCCAGCATACCCAGCCAGCATGGCTAATGGCAAGGGATTCTGGGAGCTGTAGTCCAGCAACATCTGGGGACCCAAGGTTGGAGAGCCCTGGCTTAGAGTATTGGACTGGGACTCGGGAGATATGGGTTCTAGTCCCCACTTGGCCATGAAGCTCACTGGGTGACTTGGGGCCAGTCACAGTCTAACCTACCTCACAGGGTTGTTGTGAGGATAAGATGGAGAGGAGGAGGAGGATTATGTAAGCCACCTTGGGTTCCTTGCAGGAAAAAAGGCAGGGAATAAATATAATCAATCAATCAACCTGGCGCCCTCCAGATGGGTTGGACTACAACTTCCCAGACAACATGGCCATTGGTTGGGGACAACATGGAGTTGTTGTCCAACCCACCTAGGAAGATGCCAGATTGGGAAAGGCTGCCCTAGACGGTGAGGTCACCCACCTATCTTTCTCCAACAGGCAGTGCATCAGAAACACATGAAGAGCGACCACAGCTCAGTGGCTGAGCGCATGCTTTGTATGCTAAAAATCCCAGGCTCAATCCCGGGCATCTCCAGTTAAATAGATCAGGTGGAGGGTGACAGGAAAGACCTCTGCCTGAGATCCTGGAGAACTGTGGTCAGTCAGAATAGCCAGTATTGGTCCAGATGACAAATATTCTGACCTGATATAAGGCCCTTACTTTTTAACTATTTTATGTTGCAGCTATCCCTCTCTTGCATCCTGCCAAGTTTATCCATCTCTTAATGCATTTTGCAATATTTCCTCAGAGCAACTTTGAGATTGGTGTGCAGATTAAATTTTTCAAGGGCTTGCCTTGCTCTTCCCCACCCACTGCCTCACCACCCCACAACAATCTCCCTCCCAGAAATTTCAGCCTCAGAGCACCCATTACCGGAATGGATGAACATATGCTTGGTGTAGTTTTTGCGGGAGCTGAAGGTTTTCTGGCAGTGGCTGCACTGGTAGGAAGGTTCGGAGCAGCGTGAAGGACCCGGCTGTTGACTCTGCTGTTCTCCGCCATGCAGGGTGCCCGTGACCATCGTGCTCGGGCTCAGCTGTACCATGTTGCTGGCGCCGGCCTCCTCCTGCTGCTGCTGCTGCTGGATGCTGTAAAAACCCTGGGCCACGCCACCAGGCTGGGGCAGGTGGAACTGGAAGATGCTGGTGGTGCTGGTGGCTGTGTTGGCACCACTGACCTCAGCCTTGAGCTCCCGTTGGATGCCCAGCGAGGAGACAAAGGTCAATGCCCCGCTGCTGCTAGTGCTGCGTGGTGGAAACGCCGAGGAGGGGCCGCCCAAGTCCGGCTTGAATTCTCCAGCCAAGCTCCTCAGGTTGGAAGCCTCCAAGCTGCAGTCCGAGTGAAACTTCTCCCTGTCTCGTGCAGCAGCAGCTTCTTCACTGCTTTCCTCCCCTTGCCAGGACGGAATGAAGGACTCCGAAAAGACATCCTGGTTCCCAAAGAAATCCTGGCCCTCGGAGCTGGCATAATCCAGGTGGATGCTCTCTTTCCTGCTGGCCCCACCAGCTGTTCCCAGGATCCTTTGCCTCTGCCTCATCAGTGAAAGTGGCGGGGAAGTTCCCGCTCCCGCCACACTCTGCAAAACAGCTCAGTTTGGCCTCCCGGTCTGCCACCACACCTTCCCTGCCTTCCGTGCCACCTCCCTCCTCCTCATCCTTGATGATGACAGGCATAGTCTCAGACAGCTGAAGCCTCACCGGCTGGCGCTGTTTGCGGCTGTGGCAGCTGGGTGTCGCCTCAGTTGGGTGCAGGTAAGAGCTTCCCGTTTCCCCATCACTGATGCTTCCCTCGCAGGGGGCCACCCTAGCCTCCCTGTGCTGAGAGGAGAGCAGGTCGCGCAGCTTGTAGCGGACCTCCGAGGCGCAGAGCAGCTTGGGTGGTTCGAGGTGGGCGGCCTCAAGGTCACCAGGCCGCGCAACACCGCCCATGACCTCTTTGGGTGGCTGCTCTTGGGGCTTGGCAGGGAGAACCCTGGGGAGGGAGAGGGGCACTGGTGGCGGGGCAGTGGGAGGCTTGGGGCTGCGGCTCTGGGAGATGATCTGCGTGCACTCATCGATGACGGTCTTGATCTGCAGGATAGAAGCAGCTGTGAGGATCTGCAGAGCTTCAGACTGGGCGACCACAAGAGAACCACTGTACATGAACTCCACAAGTTGGCGCACCACCTGGCTGGGTACCACAGGGGGCACCTCAATTTCCGAATAGCCCAGCAGCAGCTTGTCATGAAAGAAGGGGCTGCCAGCAGCCAGCACACACCGGTGGGCCCGTAGTGTGGCCTCTTGGATATGCACCGTCACATCGCAGAAATGTCCGCCCAGGCGTTGGCCGTTCAGGGTCTCCAGAAGGGACTTGCTAAAGTTCTGGAGATGAATGTAATGGACAGCTTCGGCCATGACACCTTGTGTCCCACACTGGGACGTTTAGGGCAAGAGACCTTTTGAAAAGAGAGCAGGTGATGCAAGTGAAGACGTCAAGCGAGGAACTCTCTTGCACACAAATCCTGAAACACAACATTGCAGGGGAAAGTGAACAAAGCAACCATACAGGGTGGCTTTTTGTTGCATTAGTGCAGGAATTCCAACCTTCTTGGGTCAATGGGCATATCTGGAATTTTTGAAGTGTGTCTCAAAATGGCTGCCAAGGGGTGGGGGTTGTCAATTCATAACATGGCTTCCATGGCTGGACAAAAAAACCCTCATTTCCCAGAAGGCCAAGTGAGGTCTGAGCTCCAAAACACAAAACCACTTTTTGGAACCCAAATACAGATGGTGCTGGAGGACTGCACTTCGCTTTGTAGCATGACAGCCTCCGAGTTTAAAAAAAAAATTAATTAAAGAAAAAAAGAAATAAAATGTAATATCAGGAGAGGCATGGGTCCTGGTGGGCACCAAGAGAAGCGTCTGTGGGCACAGGCTCCACGTTGGAGACTCCCATGTTAGTGCAAGTTCTCAGTACGGGGACACGTTTTGCACAGGTTTTTCAAACCGGTTACTTCGCTATTTCAGTACTGTGTGATACAACTGTGTTCCACAAGAGACTGGGTGCAACTTACTACTAACAGTGGGCAGGGTTACAGCTGTGACCAGGTAGGTCTCCCCCACACCACCAACACCGCTCCTCTCCATGTATTGGAGGAGCAACTACACTAAGCACCGTCCTCCCATTAGACAGGGACTGTAGCTGAGACACAGAGCACATGCTTTGCATGCAGAAGGCCCCATGTTCAATCCCTGGCATCTCCAGTTAAACACATCAGGTGATGGACATGGCCTCTGCCTGAGTCCCTGGAGCGCTGCTGCCAGCCAGAGGAGACAACATTAGGCTAGGTGGACAAATAAGTCTGACCTGGCAGCTTCCTATGTTCCTATTCTGGTTTTCTCTTGAACAACTCTTGCCCATCTACGGTATTTGGAAACCATCAGACAATCTTGCCATAACCTGCCATCTCGAAACCTTATTTATCCTTCTTTGAAGACACACTGCTGCTTAGATGCAAGGGTGGGCAGAAAGTAGATCTCCAGCTGTTTTGGACGGGAGATCCTGCCATGCTGGCAGGATCTTCTGGGAATTGAATTCCAAAACATCTGGAGATCTACCTTCTGCCCACCCCTGGCTTAGAGGATGCAAACTGTAACAGACCATTAACTTATTTAAGGTGCAATCAAGTTTAGACAGAAAAAAAGGCCTACAACTTCCAGCATGCCCCAGCCAGTGGCTGGGGCATGTTGGGAGTTGTAGGCCTTTTTTTCTGTCTAAACTTGCATGGGATTGTGCCCTTAATCAAAGAGCCTGCCCTATCATAGGGCTCAGGAATCCTATTTATGAATGCATTATTTGTATTTAAGAGACACCTATTAAATCGCTTTCTCCAACCTGGTGCTCTCCAGATGTTTTGGACTGCAATTCCTAGGATTCCTTATCACTTGGTGGCTGGGGCTGATGGGAGTTGAAGTCCACAACATCTGTAGGGCACTAGATTAGGGAAGGCTGTATTAAATAAATTCCTTAAGCATCGTACAATTGATAGCACCCTCCCTGCCACAAACAAGAATACCATAACATCTAACAAAAAACTAAAAGAAGTCAGCATCCATACAACACTGATGGAACCTGGGATCTAGGGGGGAAACTGTCAAATACAACAGATGATTATGTAGGCAGCTTGACCGAGTAAGCAAGTGGTAATATACTAAGCACTGATCATTGCTTTTTAAAAAAGCAGGCAACAAGACCGTGAAATGTGTCAGGATAAACCAGACATGAAACTCACTGGGTGACTTTGGGCCAGTCACTGACTCTCCACCTAACCTACCTCACAGGGTTGTTGTGAGGATAAAATGGAGAGGAGGAGGATTATGTAAGCTGCCTTGGGTTCCTTGCAGGAAAAAAGGTGGGGTATAAATATAAGAAAGAAATAAAAACATTGAGCAGAAATTGGAAGAGGATGCTGTGAGGTACGGCTGACCTCAAGCCCTGGCCTGAGGAGAGTCTGTGCAGTCTGCATTGCATGGGAACCAGCCAAACTGCACTCCAAATATCTCAAATGCATGATAGTGCATGGAAAAAAATCTATTATTTCTCAGAGATCAGAACAACAACTAATTGTATCTCTGTATCAGCCTTCCACAATCTGGTGCCTGTCAGATGTGTTGGGACTAAAACTCCCAGCATCCTCCAGCCAACACATCTGGAGGGCATCAGGTTGGGGAAGGCTGCTCTCCATTTTTTCTATTTTGAAAAGCATGGAAATATGCTGCTTGACCCTTGCACAGAAAGAGACAGTCAACCCAGTACTGTGCACCCCGCTACATGAAGAGTGGTAGCAATGACAGAGAGGGGGTTGGGGAATGGACCCAGGGGATTGAAGCCCAATTCAAGGGTCCTGACTTCTTCGTGCACAGATGGTTCCTGTCTCTCAGAGCTGCAGCTGGGCCCTACCACACTGTTTCCTCAGGAATCTCTTCTCACTGCAACAAGAACACTGAACCCTACAGTGCTGACACTCACAGAGCTCTGTCATCAATCATTAACTTCTAAAAAAATAAAGGAAAAATGAAAAAGGAGCACCTGCGCTTGGTTAGAAGCTGCACCTTCAGATCAGGAAGCCCTGCCTCCAGATACGTAGAGTGTGTGGGCGGGGGGGGGGGGGAGAGAAGGTTACTTGGCGGTGAAATGCACTCTGCACATGCTCAGAGGCACTCTCGTCCTTCTTACTGCATACGTTCTGGGGCTGAGTCCCGCCTCCCCGTCCACCACAGAAACTCCAATTGGAGGCACATAGATTTTTTCAGCCCAGCCCCATCTATTCAAAAAGAACCCAGGAGTCCGAGCTTGTTTTGGCCCACTCCTCCACCTCGGAACCGAACAGACACGGGGATTTGGGAGCGAATGGGGCTTGACAAAGACCGAATGGGCGTGGCTTATGCCGGGGACTGGGGGCGGGGCTCCTCTCACCTACCTCCTTGGACTCCGGTCGGGACTACCCACACCACCTCCTCCACCCTCCTTCCGCACACGTCTCCTCCCTCCTGTCACTTCCGTACCGCACGAGGACAGCGAAGGGCCGCTTGCCCATAGATATAGAAAGAAGTAGAGTCACACACGCCCTCTGGTTACACTGTAGAAAGGAGGGGAAACACAACGCGCCTGCAGGAAACTGAATGGAACTCAAGGCGCATCTTTCTTCCTTTCCTGCCTCAACCTATTCAGCACCCATTTTCATACTCACTTCTCCCTGGCTATAACTATATTCTCAGAGCAGTTTACAAAAAACAAAAACAAAACCGCGGGCTAAGGGCATCTTCATTCGTTCAATTTTTATTTCTATTATTTACTGTTTTTTGTTTGTTTGTTTGTTTTGGTTTTTTAAAATCAATTGTGGTCTGGTTTCTAGAGGTGGTGATTTAACTGGCCTGGCCTTTCCTGCAACCTGGTGTGTTTTGTAGGGGTGATTTCTTGTGGAAACCAAAAACAGCCACGCGTTGAAAGTGACCAGGTGGTTTGGAGTTCGTGTCGTGGCATGGTTTCATCGCAGCAATTTTAAACCCTGTTACAGCCTTCTCCAACCTGCTGCCCTCCAGATGTGTTGGACTGCAACTACCATCATTCCCAGCCAGCATGCCCTGAAATTATGACTGATCCAAACTTTGGATTCCAAAGCATATAACAACACTAGACTTCACGTCAAGGTTGTCTTAAAGTCACTGTAAGCTTCGGCCTCGCCTCACCATTAACCGTAGACTACACTACAAGGTTGGGTGATAAGCCACTCTCGACCCCCTTCTGCAACCTGCAATATTAGGATGACACTAGACTACACTGCAGGGCAGGGTTGTCATAAACCGCATAGCCTTTTCAGCGAAGAGAGACTTTTCAGCTCTTTTTAACTCAAATGAATTAAATGTGAGAAACGTAATCTGGGGAGGGAATGGGGGAGTTTCTTAACGTTTTAACAATAGCTCTGCCTATAAAAATCCCAATACCAATTCTATTAATTATTCCCCCATATTGCAGGTTGGGGAAACAGGCTGGGACAGAGCTGCTTATGATAACCTCGCAAGGTAGTCCAGTATTAATATTGTAATTTAGGGATCAGGCTGAGAATGAGAAAGTAGCATACAGCAACCCTGCAATATAGTTCAGTGTTAATATTGCAGGCTAAAAGTGGGGTGGGCTGAGGATGGTTTGGAGTTCCTTTCCAGCCTAATTTACCTCATCCAAAAGACCTCTCAGGTTGTGGCAAAGGTCAGTTTATTTAAATTGTCTCCTCAGAACCCCTCCCAGCCTAAATCCGGTGCCCAATTGCACGTAGAAGCCTTGTGCTCCATTGACTTACATGCATGTATTAAAATTAAAAAAAAAAAAATTTGCACGCGAGGTAAGATCCGAGAGAGAAAGAGCAGCAACTCGTCTCTCTACTTGTACCTTTCGGACGAGGCGGGAACACTAAAGTCCAATCATAGCTGCACTAAAATTCTGATTTTCTCCATTGGTCTTTATGGGTAGCTTTCACTTCCGTCGCGGGGCGGTGAGGAAAAAAGTTCTATTGAACCCGGAAACTGTTTTATCAGTCCATATATTACAAGTCAACCAGCAATAGAATCAGGGGAATCTACTAGGAAGAAGGCGAACCATAGAGAGAAGAACTGTCGTTACATAATAACTTGCTAATGGCTTGTACCGCTAGAGTGGTTGGTTCATAGAGTAAAAGGGCAGCTGTTCCTAGACAGGCTTCGAAACCCTGAGGGGGCTCAACAAATACTCTAAAAGCGAAGACAATACTGAGGAGACAAACATCAAATCGTCGGGGAGGATGATGATAAAATTTATAGACATGAATGTGATCATTTTTCCATCTCTATGGCAACAACGAAGTCCGCTCAAAGCAGATATACCCGGGGTGGGGCGTGCGGGGGGGGGGGGGGAATAGAGATTGATCCACAGAAATAGGAAAATGTAGAGGGATCATTCCATTATCCTGAGATGTAATTTCCTTGTTCACATTCCCCCCACACAAAATAAGACCGCAGTTAGAAAGGTCAGGAACTCCTTTTGCTGGGAAGAGGGAGGATACGCGCTGCTACCCAATCACAACCACGGTAAAATTCCGGATTTTCTCATTGTTTTCAATGGGGCAGCTCCTAATCATGTCCAGAGCACCCAGAATCTTGAAAGTGAGGGTACTTCCAGACAGAGAGCTCCCAGTGCCACCAATCAAAAGGCATTGCGTGCAGCTATTCCGTATTTTTCCTCTTCTTTAATAGAGTAAGAAAAAAGAGACAAGAAGCAGTGGGAAAATACAGGAGACTGAAGAGGACATCATCTGGACAACACCCCTTCCCCACGTAAAATTCCATAAATGAGGCAAGGTGATTGCACAATAAAAGCTTCACCTTGAATGTGAGTTTTGTTACATTTATATGCCACTGAAAGTGCTTCCAAATGAAGGGCTCCACCACCACCACCAAGTGGTGGTGGTGGAGGTGGTGGAGGATTTTGGGGGATCCTCCCTTCCCCCTGACACCGCAGCTCACCCAGTTCACCATGGTCCCTCAACCCCCTGTGTAGCATTTTCAGGGGGCTGCTGTGGAGGAGGAGGGGTGGTGAAGTCTGCTTCTACCAGCCCAGTTGCACATGCATACATCTGGATCCAGCCCTTCATCTGGAAGTACCCTGAGAGAGAGGAGATTAGAAAACATTGAGATAGAAATTCTTACGAATTTGTTGTTGTTGGTAGGCTTCTTGATATGGAAGCCTGGGAGACCTCTGCCCTGGTATTTTGTGCGACGAAGTGCTGTCACTTTAAGAAGTTCAGCCTGGCTGCCCTGGCATCCAGTGTAAAGGCAAGTCTGGAGGGGGTTTCTGCAGGTGGGATTGGTGAAGAGGCCAAAAGCAAAAGATTGTGCCATGCAGTCATTAGCATCTAGTCAAGTAAGGCCAAGATTTAGTAATATGATTCAGTCCAGAGCCACTCCAAGCTAAGTGCCTCACGATTAGATTAAGCACAGTATTCAGGACTAGGCATGGATATACTCCAGGCAAAGAGTCGTATACCTCCAAGGTGTCACATAATAAGCGCAGTGGTCAGGTGGAGGTTCTCCACCCCGAAGCACCACAGTCTCAGAGAAGTACTACCAATTGTGAGTCCACTCTATTGAAACTAATCTATTCTAAGGATGTGGGAATAATCACAATGAACCTTCTGGAAGTGATGTTAAACCAGGGGTGGGGGACGACTAGGTAGGTCATAATTTCATATATTGGAAAGTGGATTATAGAATGACAATTTCTAAGGAGCAGAAGCTGGATTCAGTTTTACCATCCATTAACATTTCACTGACAGCCTAGAGCTCCCGCTCGCAATCCTCGGTTCAGCTCAGGTCACAAACACTGGAATTTAGCACTGAGTCAAAGCGAAACTATGCTTCAGTAGAGAAAGAAAGTTTATTGGATAGTAAACAAGTACAAATTGGAAAGGGAGATAAGGGGAGTGAAATTGACAAGAGGAAATACCTTGTTACACACAGTCAGAACTACAAAATAACAACCGAGAATCTACGCTATTCTCAACTAACATCAGAGAGTATACACTAGGCCAGGTAGGCCAGGGGTCCCCAACCTTTTTTGAGTCACAACCCCCTTTTATAATAGCAAAGTAACCAGGGACCCCCACCACATTTGCATAAATTTGCATTTTAATAGGGTAAAGAAAACACATAAAAATAGATTTTTCAGAATATAATTTAATGAAACCTAATATTTAATGCAGTATTCTCCAACCTGGGGGTCATGACCCCCAAGGGGGTAGCCACGTGTTTTCTAGGGGGTCGCCAGCCAGGGTGGCAGCGAGTAGCGCTCATGCATCCTTTGGTTGTCGGCTGGAGTGACTATACTGGAAGGAGGGAGGGGTGGGTAATTTGCTACATCACCAGGCGCTTGCAAGCCGCCATTGCTGGAGAAGGAGCAAGAGAGAGAGCGCCCATGCGTGGTGCTTTGTGGGTAACAGGCATGTGGGCCTTGAGAAAGAGCTGCGCCGGCCTCCTTCTCTTTCATGTACCAGTCTTTTTCTCCTTGGGGGCTAATGAGCATGAACATGTGTTTTGCAGGTGCAATTTTGACCAGGGAAAAGACATGGATTAACTCTGTCTCTCTGTCTCTGTCTCTGTCTCTCTCTCTCTCACACACACACACACTTTCCCCCATCAAATTAGCAATCCATTTAAAATCTTGGCTGAGTGACAGTTTGGAATAGTTAAGTGAAAGACCGACAACCTGGTCTTCTGCGTGGGTTCAATGCTAAGGGGGTAGCGAGTCCTGGGGCGGCCTTCTCCGAGATCCCCAGCGACTATCACCCTTAGCCCAGAACAAAGGGATAACTTATAGCCACAGAAGTATCTTTTAGAAAACAAGTTTATTTACAACATTACCTTCACAAACCCAGACACACGCCAGCAATACAGCTTATCAGTACGGTACAAAGTAGCAAGCAAGAAGTCTTAAGGACACCGTGATTTCAGGGCTCTCAGCTAGTTAGTTCAGCTCGGGTCCCGGCAGAGGCCCGGTCAACCGCACGCTGCTAGCTGGGTTCCCGGCGGAGGCCCGGTCTACCCAAGCGGCTAGCTGGGTTCCCGGCGGAGGCCCGGCCTACCCAAGCGGCTAGCTGGGTTCCTGGCAGAGGCCCGGTCTACCCAAGTGGCTTGTGAGTGATTTCAGCTTGGTTTCCCAGGGGTCCGGTCAACCCAAGCGGCCAGTGATTTCAGCTTGGTTTCCCGGGGGTCCGGTCAACCCAAGTGGCCAGTGATTTCAGCTAGCTGGAGCGTGCCGGGTGCGGCTACCCGGGGTTGCCGATCCTTTGTTCCCTTACCCCAGGCATGGGGCAAGATTGCTGATCAGGTCCAACAACCCAGTTCCCTTGCGCAGGGTGTTTTATACCTTGGTGTTTCAGGTAGCCCCTCCCTCCGTGATCAGGTGGGTTGACACCCTCCCTGAGGGCAGCCTTTTGGGTCAGGTGGGGTGACGCCCTCCCCCCCCCCCCCCCCGTGGTGTGGGGTCCCTTTGAAACCACTTGCTTAATGGTCCCATCCTATGGTGTTGAGTGGCCATTTCTTATGGGTGCTGAAGTGTCTGCTCTAGCGAGGTATTCAAGTCTTATGTAGATGGGGCTGATATGCGAGAGCATTGACAAACCTGGTGATGCTTCCTGCCTTCCCCCCTGGGGTGATTCTATGCAGATGTTGTTTGTCAGGCAGGGGGCTTAGGTTGGCTTTCTCCACAAGTTAGCTGACAGTTAGTGACAGTTGGCCTCTCCTATGCAGAGTGGTCTCACAGATCAGCCATTTACAGCTCCTAGCAGGAACAGCATTTGAGTTTTGCCACTATGGACTAATACAAGTATGCCCTGTATGATCTAGGGTTAAATTAAACCCCAGCACAAAGTTGTCCATCTGTAAAATTAACTCACCCAAAAAGAAACATGGTATTTCACACCAGAGAGAGAGAGAGAACGAGGGATTTACATATGGTCATGGACCCATGATAAAAGACACTGTTGGAATTACCTGGAGCACTGGAGCAGATAGCTATCTTATTTTGGGGGAATACCCCCAAATGGTAGCCTATTGAAAATTTGTATTGGAACATAACACAGAAATGGCAAGTTCTATTATTGTGTATTATCCCCTGGTAGTACTCTTCCAATATTTAAGATTCATAGTGGCATCTGAGGATTTATGATTGTCCACTTGTTAACCGCAGCAAGGATTGCAAGAAACAACCACCTCCATCAGTGGTCAATACCTACAGCCATTCCTGCAGGCTGTAGCAGAGGGAGATGTAATGGGAAACAGGGCCATTCCACCAGCCCTGCTGAAAGTTTGCTTTTTTCCTCTTCCCTTCCCATCCACTTTTCCTTTTGTGTTGTGTCTTTTTAGATTATAAGCCTGTGGGCAGGGACTGTCTTGTTTTTCTTGGTTGTATTTAAGCAGGCCTGTTTATTGAGCAGGGGGTTGGACTCCATGGCCTTGTAGGCCCCTTCCAACTCTATGATCTATGAACCTTTTTGAATGAGGAGTGGGATAAAAATGCTTGACATAAATAATCAATAAAAACTAGCAACTGGGTGGCATTTGGTGCTACATAGACCAAGTAAGATTTTTAAGGGGCAAGGCAACCTGTGGGTGGTGTGGTGATCCTAGAGCAGATTTCTCTCATAATTTAGGGGAATGCCCTAAAATGGGATCCCATTTAAAATTATTCACGGAACATAACACAGAAATTGTATGATGCTGTATGATACACTGTAGTACACTATTTAAGATTCACATTGCAATTTGGGGATTTAGACATGCTTGTCCACTTCTTCACAGCAGCAAGGATGACAATATGGTACAAAGTGGGGGAGAGGGACTGCCTTTGGAAACTGATTGGTTACTAGGAGTTTGAAAACTCCTATCTGAGAGTACTCTCAGATTAAGGCACTACAGACTTTGTAAGTCACATGTGCAGATACTGCCAAGATAAGATCTTAGAACAATAGAGCCAAAGCCTTTTGGCTCTAAGTACAACTTACACCTGCAGCCCTGCTCATGGTCCCTTTGGATAATGAGAAGAGTCTGACTTGGTGTCCAGGGAACAGGCTCTTATTTTGATGGCCATCAAGTTTAGAACCTCATTATCAATTTCCTTTTGTCTCACAGTTTCTTGTGATACCATAAGCCTTATCTGTTTCTCACTGACCATTTCTTCTGTTTTCTTAAAACAGTGAAATGCAACATTATAATATAATAACCTTTGGCAAACAAAAATAGCAAATAAATCAGGATAATTACTACAGTCATGTGTAACATTCCTTTCAAAATCTGCTTATCTAAGGTACTTATAGATCCCCTGACCAATGCCCAGGGGACATCCCAATCTGATGAGGTGCAATGCCTTTTTAATGGCTTCTTCTATTATATGGGCTCTTAGCTCTATTTCTTAGCTCATTTATAAAAGTGCAGCATTTTTCTCCCACCAGCACACACACACACTTTGCAGCTAAAAGGAAATCCAAGGCCATTCTATTTTGTAGGGATTTTTTTTCTGATTTGCCTCATTCCTCTGCTCAGGGCTACCAGAACATTTGAAGTTTCTTTACCTACGGTATTTCTTCTAAAGCTGCCAACAGTTTGCGTATTTTATTAAAGGCTATGGAAACCACATATCTAGGTATTCCAATACCTCCAAAATACTGGCCCTTCAGTATGTCTCAATAGTTTTTAACCTTTTGTCCCGGGAGATGGGTATAAACAATTCCTCTCATAGTTATCTATGCCAGGCTACAAATACCTGTCCAATTGTAAGGCAGGACCTTATGTACATTTTCTCTACAAATCCAAAAAGTTTCATTGACTCTAGCTGCTGCAAAAGAATATGGATGGTTGGTACAGTTACAGGGCCACACTCTGTCTTGAAGTATTGACAGAGCATTTCTAGTATTATTTCTGCTTTTTAAAGTATAGTAAACTACAGCAGCTGAATCTGTTAGATGGTCTCAGATAGTACAGTTAGGATTACCTGCACTATCTTGGCCTCCTTGGATGCAGAAAGAAAGAAAAAACTTTTTTTTTCCTGGATGCAGAAAAAGAGAAAAACGTTATTTTTAACACAGCTGTTAAAAACACTCCCATTGCAGTGTGATACTGTTTTCTTCCATTGTATTGTATAGTATACACATCTGTGCCCCAATTATAGCCCAGGATTTTACATCCTGAACTGTTGTATGCTTTCCAAATGGTGTTATTTACTGAGTAGTAGCAACACATACGCGTTTTTACAATTCCTGCTGCATTCCATCCATACACAGAGCCCTGTTCTGTCCAGTCTAGTGTGACATTGTATCTCATTCACTGACCTCCTACATATTGGTGTCCAAAAGTTTTGTTTAACTTTAAACAAATTCCAAAGTTTTCTGTGCCATGGGGATAGGCCTGCATTGCCCATGAGGTTGGATAAAGGGGGTAAAAATGGTTAGGGTTCCAATCATAAGTCTGAATGGTTTGGTTACTGGGGACATATGGAATTATGTCATGCCTTGTCTATCTTCTATGGTTTGGATAGGCATAAAGAGGGATACTGTGAAGGAAGGAGCCTTTGGGGGGTTCTTACATGCACACACACACACCCTCATGTGTGAACCGGCTAAAGGCTGGGTGGGGTGGGGTGTGTATGCCGGTGTCCCAAAGTCTACAGTGACCCAGCTTTCAAATGCAAATGTAGTTCAGGCCCAGTAAGTCAAGAGTCATGAGTTCCCCTCCCCCTGCCTGGCCAGGTGAAGTGCATCATGATTGGCTAAAAGGCAGCAGAGCTACCGAGAGGAGGGGAGGGGGGGGGAAAGGTATATTTCCCAATGTGTGGGTTTTTGTCTTTGTTCGTCGCGTAATTGCTGGCTGTGGAGCAATGGCAGCAAGCCAGGCAGAGGTCTAAGCCTTCGGGGGGCCTCAGGATACGACCCCAGGTAGCTCCTAGTGAAATTAGCTGAATGAGGGCTCTGGTAAAGACAGGCCTTGTGGAGGGCTACCCATCTCGGACCTTCGGGTAGGTGAAGTAGTCCTCCCTGGCAGCAAGGCTGTGCTGGATCTAACCCTGGAAGAGAACTGACCCCCAGGTAACAGAGTTGTGTGCCTGAGAGATATTAAGGAATCAGGTTTTGTTATTTTGCAGCTTTACTTTGTACCAAAGTGTCTCTCTAATTTTGTGTGCTCTCATTTCCCACCTTTTGTTGTAAAATGCTACCAGAATAAACCTTTCTTGATTTTACCCCACATGGTGTTTGTGGATGCTCTGTGGCTTCAGTAACTAAATCCAGGTTACAGACAAAGGGCAAGTCCCTGAACAGAGATTCAAGTAAGATTGCAGACAGCTGAGGCTGGCAATCTGGTACCTTGAGATCTCTGGGGGTCTTGGGTCCTTTGGGTAGGAAAGGATGTGGGTGTGGTGGGTCAGCCAGCTCCCCCTTCCTCCACAGATACCATTTCAACAGTTTTGGGACCATGAACACATATCTAACAATTACTTCTATTGGTGGCCTTGGCAACTTTTCTCAAATATGACAAATAAGTGTTTGATGATGTTATAATTGGGTAGTGTCTGAGTTAGCACCCCTACGTATTATGCATGCCAACCACATGCTCCCCCCCTTGAGGTTTCAGATCTTTTGCTATAGAGTTGTAACGTGCATTGCCTCGAGTGTAGGTTCCCTATGCTAAACACATTGACACACTTAGAAATACAAAGAATATTTTTATTACAAGAAAGATAGAACAGATACAGATTCCTTAATTGCAACACTCTTATGTTTAAATACAAGCATTAATAGCAGGGCAGCAACATTTGTTGTTCGTTCCACAAAACTGACTCTGCCAGCAATTGTCCTGTAGGAAAAGGTGAGCTGTGACCTAACTGCCATAAAACCTCACTTCTTATACCTTTGATTCCCCTGTTTCCCTTATGGAGAAAGGAGGGGCTGCCTCAATGAGTGAGTAAATGTGAAGGACTGCCAACCAACCGTTCCTTTCCTCAAGAGGAGAGATCAAAGGTGCAAAACTGCTAGCCTTGGCTCTACTGTCTTGACACTGATTCTCTCAGGGCTTTGCCCTTGGTCTATACACTGGATTTAGCACTGAACCACAGAGGAACCACACACACCGTGTGGGGTAGAACCAGGAAAGTTTATTTAAGGTAAACCAATTGCAATAAAAAGTGGGGAATGAGGGAAGGGGGAAAAGGTGGGGAGACACTTTGGTATACACAAGTAGAGCTACAAAACAACAAAACTAGTTCCTTTACTATCCACGCTCAGACAAGCTGAGCCAGCGTGAGCCACAGGCCTGTATGGTTCTTCATCTTTAAACCAGACTTCGACTGGACAGCCCTTCAAGCAGAGGACACTTTCAATTAGAGGACGGTCCTCTCTCCTGGCCACCCTAATTAGTGCTACCAATCAAAATGCCTTGTATTTTGATTAAGGCACTTACTCTTTGCCTGGGGGGTTGGTCTTCTTAGAGCTTGCCTCAGCAAAAGCCCTACTCTGCGCTCCTTCGCGTCCAGACAACAACAACCAAAACCAGAAGCCAAGGCTGGCAGTATCGATTCCCCCCTCACCCCTCCTTTCAGTAGCCCGGCTGTCTTTGGCCAATTGGGATGAACTTCATCTAGGCTAGGCAGGGGAGGGGTGGCTCCTAGGTGTCAGAGGGGTGAACTCCTGATCATGACTAGAGTGCTTGGGGAACATTTGCATGTGAATACCTGGGAGACTCTGAGTAGGCACAGGGCCATCAAAGGAAGCTATGCACATTTGCAGGAGACTCTGAGGCCCAGAGTCTTCAGAGGAACTACCGGTATGTACATTTGCATGAGGTTCCCAGCCTCCAGCTGAGATTACACTTGTTTACACTTGTGTGGTGGTGAAGGGTCTGCTTTTCTTCACAGTAAAACTCCCTACATGTCTTTAACCGATCCTTCTATTTTTCTGTTGTGTTGTACCTCTTAGTTAGACATTTCCTCCTGACGACACATTTCTTGGGCTGTTTCTTCATGCACTTGTCTTGTCTATTTTCTCTTTACAGTAAGTACTATAATTTCAATAGAAATGCAAAACATGGATCTGATTTTAGTGGGGAAGCCTGTGATCAGGTGACCGGTGTGCCTGCTCTGTCTGCTGTCCTGGTGCTCACTGTTGGTGGGCAACTTGAAGGGCCCTGGACCCCCCTTCTCATAGTTTCATAGATTTCATAGATCCATAGAGTTGGAAGGAGCCTACAAGGCTATCGAGTCCAACCCCCTGCTCAATGCAGGAAACTAGAGGAGGGGTCTCCCATCCAAGTAATAACCAGGCCAAAACCTGCTTAGCTTTCCACGCTCAGACAAGCTGAGCCAGCGTGAGCCACAGGCCTGTATGGTTCTTCATCTTTAAACCAGACTTCGACTGGACAGCCCTTCAAGCAGAGGACACTTTCAATTAGAGGACAGTCCTCTCTCCTGGCCACCCTAATTAGTGCTACCAATCAAAATGCCTTGTATTTTGATTAAGGAGGAAAAATTCCATCTTTTCCTCCTTAATGATCCCCCCCCCCCAGTAAGAAAAAGGATGGAAGAAGTGTTGAGAAAACATGGGAGGGTTGCAAATGGAAGATGCCATCTAGGCGCCTCATAAAATTCCATAAATCGATGCGGGGCAATTGCACAATAACACCCTCATCTAGAAACACCCTTAATCTGTGCCTCTCAGTCTCAGGGTGGATCATATGAGTTCATGACACAGGCTGTGCTGTAGGAGAGACCTGCCTTCTCTCTGCAGCAAGCAAAAGCCAGCGCTGCAGATGCGGGTGGGGGTGGGGCGGAGTTAGGCAGTCTCAGGAGAGCCTGGTAGCACTCAAGAGCTTGTCTCATGTTGGTTAAAGTTCCCTGACTGGGGGCCCAGGGCTTCCTCGAATCAGGCTGCAAGGACGGATGGGAGGAGAGGGGAGGGGAGAGTGGAAATTGCATCACATTCATAGTTGCTCTTGGCTCTTTGCCTTTTCTATGGAACAGGGCTCAGAGAAAGCCTACCACAAGCAGTGTGCCTTCCACTTCCAGGGCATTGGGTGAGACTCCAGATCTCAGCCATGCCGGACTTGTATACGGTTGTGCTGGGTCTCCTGGTCCTTCTGCCCCTCCTGGGGAATATCTTTTTCCCCTACCTTTGGTTGGACTTGGTCTACTTCTTCTCTTTATTACACGCAGCAAACAAATCCCGGAAGCGTCTAAAACGTGAGCCTCCCTTCACCGTGCTGGACATCTTCTTGGCCAAAGTCCAGAAACACCCAGAGAAGCCCATGGTTCTCTTTGAAGAGGAGGCCTATTCCTACCGAGACATCGACCAGCGCAGCAGCCAGGTGGCCCGAGTGTTCCAGGGCCATTTGGGGCTGAAAGAAGGGGAAACGGTGGCTGTTTTCTTGAAGAACAGCCCTGCCTATCTCTGGGTCTGGCTGGGCCTGGAGAAGATTGGCTGTGTCATGGCCTGCATCAACTACAACATCCGACTGAAGTCTCTCTTGCATGTGCTCCACACCTGTGAGGCCAAGGTGCTTGTGACCACTCCAGGTGAGCTAGACTGTGGTTGTATCCACGGGGGAATGAAAGGCATATTTATATGCTACAACTTTGAGTCTCTTTGGTCCCAGCTCTCCCCAGTGGAAAGAATCCTCCTGCCCTATTCTCCCTCTTTTTTTTTTTTAATGTCCGTATGCCTCTTTTTCCTCCTTCCCTGAAAAACAAACAAACAAACAAACAAACTGTGATCACTGGATTGTCTGTTGAAGCTTGACAACCGTCCGAGGCTCCATGCAGGTGGTAGTAACATAACAGCTTTGTTAAAGAGATGTGGATGCACTTAATTGCAGAATCCATTCACTGTGCCCTGAATACAGCACAATCACAAAGCACAATTTGCAAATTGCATAACAGCTTGCAGACTACGATGATGAGTTCCCTCTTCTGTACCAATTTGGTATGATCTTTTTTGGTTGCCTTTTTGCTTCCAGGCTAAATTTCCAGTGCTGATGCTGTCTATTCAAAGTCCTTAATGGTCTGAGCTTGGGATATCTGGAGGAGCATCTCCTCCCATCTCTTTAAGATACAGAAACTCTGTTGGCGAAACCCACCATCTATTAAGTGGTGGCCACCTCATTTATTAGGCTGGTGGGCTTTTTCTGTGGTGGTCCCCCAGTTGTGGAATCACAACTTGCGGAGGCTTGTGGAATTCCCAGTTGTGGAATCACAATTACCGTTGTTGTGGAAAAATGAACCACTGCGTTGTGTTTTTAAGAGGTTCTTAGAGAGGAAAGTTTATTAGTGAATTCACGGATGGCATCTGAGCACAGTCAGGAATGCCAACAAGAACACAAGGGAGACACTTCCATTTATACTGAATAATATCATGTAGAGGTCAGGTGACAATTGAGTCAGTACAGGAAACTGAGAGACAATTCAAAAGGAGACATTTAAACAAAAACAAAAGATCAGGTATTGCCCATCTTCCAGCCATCATGCTAATCAGTAGTCTTTCCCAAGGTGATAATCCCAAGGTGATACTGGCTCACAGTACTTTTAGCATAAACAGGAAAGAGGCTTAGGCAAATCAATAGATGGGTGATTTGCCCTCAGGGTTGTAATCTACAGAAGGTCAAGGAAAGGGTCTGACTCTTGACATGTCAGGACATGTTTCTGTAAGGTAGAAGGAAAGGTCTGACTTCCAGGCCTTTCTGTTTAAACTAAAGTCTGGACAAATTTTACTTCTACATTCCCCCATTTTGTGCTTTTATAGCACAACTAACACTTGTAACTGTTACATTCAGCATCTAAAGCTTCTTTTACCTTTTCTCTCTCTTAATCAATCCTTTCAAGCATCAATTTTTTTTCTGAGTCAATACAGAGCTTTTGCTTCTGCTGCATGTAGTAAAACAACACTTGCTTAACAACAATAATATATAAAACCCAACAAATTCAAGCAATAGGGTTATTAATCCATGAACAATTGCTCTACCCCAACTTCCTAGGTTTGGTATCCAGCTTGTTAGCCAAGACCATATTTCCAGGCTTTTGTCAGGGGCAACAAAAGCAATTTAAGTATCTTTTCTGATTGTAATTATCAGGAATAAACACACAACACTCTTGACCAATCAAGGCGCATACTCCACCTTTTGAGGCAAACACCATGTCTAATGTCATCTTTGGCAGTACTATTTTGCATTGTGGCATTGCGAAAACACTGCCCTTTCCCTGTAAGGGTACAGTCCCACAGTTTATCATTAAAACTCTTCCAGGTACTACATTTAAGAGAATTGCCCATAGTTTGATTACTTTGGGAGAACTAATTTCCATAATTGGTGCAGAATATGGGTTTGGCAGTATGGTTATTTCTCCAATCTCCGTGAGGGGTGAAATAATGCTTACATTGACTTTGTCCTACAAATGTGGAGGGCTGATTTTGTGTTTTGTTGCATGTAAAACACCATTCCCCCAATGTAGGAACAACTTGCAACAACTGGACCCTTTAGAGTACAAGGGTCTGTTGGTGAAGGTCAAGTTTACTAGTGTAATGGGCACTGGCCACATGGGAACTCCTCCCTGGGAATGTACTGGCATGTGGCTACATACCCCTAGCAGTTGGTAGCATTAAATCTTTGTGCAAACTTTAAAAAAGCTGAATGTAAGTATTTTCCTGGAAGGCAGATTGGATGAGGACTATGAGCTCTAAGAATATAACCATACTCCATTTAGCCATATTGTTTCAAATATTAATATATATATATCAATTAAGGCAAAAGAACCACCAGTCACTAACAAGAGCCCAACTACAGGTGTTTCTTCTTGTTCTGACTTTGATGTACTAAAGGGCTGATAAGTAAGGCTCCTGGCTCAGGCTGAGGTGGTGTTCTTTTAAAATGATGACATCAGTTCTTCTCGTCCGATCCTCTGGGTGTTGTCTTTGATGGCCATCCCGTCCGAGGTCTGAGATAATATTGATGTCCTGGCACAAATTCTTCTGTTTCAGGGGAAGAGGTTACTAGCACATTTCACCCTGAATTGGTGGAGGAGTTATTGTGTCCTCATTCTCATCGCGGGTAGAGATGTTGGGAGGCTTGGATCCACGTCTAGAGTCCTTGGCACTTCACAGCTTTAAAGTACCTGGTATGGTGCTTTTCCACTTTGGATCCAGCAGATGATCTTCTTTGATGTATCTTAATACGAATCCAGTCACTTGGTTTAATAGAGTGTCCTTCAGTGCTGGGCTGGTGCTGAGCCACCTCTATCTGTGAATGAAAAGTCTTCACACATCTCATTAGGGCCTTGCAGTAATTTTGAATTGTATCATCAAGCAGGTGTATATGTCTGGCTAGGTCTAGATTGGTGTCTCATTAATATCTCATGAGGGGTCAAGTCCTGTTACTTGATTTGCTGTGGATCTCATACTCATGAAGGCTATGGGCAGTGCATCTAGCCATTTTAGTCTTGTCTCTGCACATATTCTAGCCAGTTTGCTTTTCAGTATTCTATTATGTCTTTCTATAGCTCCCGCAGATTGTGGATGATACAGGCAATGGAAATGTTGCTGGACTTGTAATGTCCTGCACACTTCTGTTACCACCTGTCCAGTAAAATGTGATCTCCTGTCACTGTTTATGGAGCAAGGTATTCTGAATCTGGGGATCAATTATTTTAGCATTTTTTTTTTGCTTACTGTTGTGGTGTCAGCCTTCACGCAAGGGTATGCGTCAACCCATTTAGAATACATACAAATAACTACAAGAACATATTGATAGGAACAACACTTGGGCATTTCAGTAAAATCAATTTGTATATTTACAAAAGGTCCCCAGGGTGTGGGGTGCATGCTCATTTTGGGTTTTTTTTTTTTTTTTTACAGGCTTACCACTGTTATGAGCCTGGCATACCGCACATTGGGCACATCTGAGTTGCTGCAGATGTAAAATTTAATCCAAACCAATCTTTGTTAACAATTCAATGATCCCCCCTTTGCTCACATGCGACAAGTCTATGGAGCATGTGAGTAATTTAGGAAAAAGAACTCTGGGCATCACTAGGCGGCCGTCCGAATGATGCCATAGAGTCTTTAGAGAGAAAGCAATTTGCCAAATTTCCATGTCCCTCTCCCCCCCCCCCCCATTTTCTGGGGTCAAATTCTGGATAGCAGCAAGATTTTGCAATTCAGGTGTATTAGCAGGTGCTTGTGACATTGCTATAAATAAATGCAGGAAAAATTTACCTTTTGAACTTAGGCTTGCCTGTCTTTTGCCAAGAAGTCGGGAGGGGTTAACAATAATTTTTTTTAGCAAGGTAAACCAAGCTTTAGAAAACTAACCAAATGCTTTTAAACCTTTTTTTAACCTTTTAAAACAGAACAAAGCCAAAAAATAAGGCACTTATGCAACCAAAGGTTTAAAAATACTGGGATGCCAAAACTATTAGCAATTAGAAGCTGCAATTTTAAAATGCAGTGGCAACTGTGATGGGATTCATAGATATAGAGTTGGAAGGGGCCTACAAGGCCATCGAGTCCAACCCCCCCACGCTCAGACAAGCTGAGCCAGCATGAGCCACAAAGGGAGCACTTGTGTAATTTAAACTAGAACACTTTTCTTGAAAACCAGCCTAATAACAATAAAGTGAAACAGGAATTGCAATTCTTTTAGTATCTTGGTGCTACTGTGCTATGTTGCACCCAAATACTATTTAACAAAAGTTTTCTGCTAGCTTGCCATAAAGCTACTAGCCAAGCATAAATTCTGAAATTAAACTGCCCAAATTAACCAAGGATGCCTTGTTGGTTTGCCTTTGGCAAAAACCCAACTAAGCATGGATTGTGTTAAAGAGGGGAGGGGTAAAATTCAGGGAAGCCCACTCTAACAAAACTGGGCACTAAAACTTACAAAGGCAAAACTTGAATGCAGCCACAAACACTCATGAGTGTTGCTGCCATTTTTAAAATATTTTGTTTGATTTTTTCTAGCAGCTATAACAAATATTTTTTTTCTTCTCATTTTGGGACTTCTCGCCTCTAGTTCAGATCTGAGGAAGTGTGTGCTTTGGTTAGGAGCACACTCTCTTTCTCTCTTCACTAAACACAGGACTGGTGGAGACTCCAAAAGGCACCAAAACTTTGCTTATGCTCAGGAACTCTTTGCACAAAAAGCTCACAAACGTTTTTGTTATTGTTGTTGTTTTTCTTTAACACAACACAGGGTTCTTTGAGTACTTCTTAATATATATATATATTTAAAGATACGCATTCTCTTTTTGTTTATGTTTTTGACACTGCTTAACACAACTTTCTTTCAAATAGCTTTTTTCAAAATCTTTACTTCTTATCACATCTTTTACAACTTTCTTTTGCCTGCATAACTTGGGCAGAGAGGGTTTTATTTCCTTTTTTTTTTTTTTATGCCCTTCTGTTTGCAATTCTAATGTTTCTTTTGCATCTGCCCTTGTCCAACCTTTCTCTTGGCCTAGTTTTTCTTTTCCTTATCTTTTTTTCTTCTTTTCCACATTTTCCTAAATGGCCCTCTTCCCCCCCCTCCTCGGGGCAGAGGGGACAGTCTACATGCCTTTAAATAATCATCTCTTTTCTTTTTTTCAAAAACCTTTTGGCTCCACTCATTGGTGAAGCTCTTGAATCTTCTGTGAAAAATAGTTAACCATTTCTTTTTGAGCTTATCCTGCATCAGCTGTAGTCTCAGAGAAAAAGCCTGCCTTGATCAGGGGCAGACTCTTTCTGACCTTTAAAGCTAACACAGTTCAATTCTCAAAAGGCACTAACACTTTGTTTATGCTCAGAAAACCTGCATTCTCAATACTCAGACTCTCTCAAAAATACTTCTTTTATTTACAGGTATTAATCTTGATCTAGTCAGTTTTAGGTTTCACTACTGTAGTAAGGGCATCTCTAGAATATTTCATTGCTGAAGCCTTCTATTTGTAGAACATTTAACTTCTTTGCTTTGACTCTGATTTATCACAGAAGCGCCTCAAGTAATTTCATTTGCATCTCTATCAATTTAACAGGATCATTAAACTTTGGATCAGTTACTGGACATTTCTTTTTTTTCTTTTTCTTTCTTAAGACTACTGTTGGCAGAACAAGTCTTAAGTAATTGATTTAAGTCTATCCAGCTAGGGTTATAAATAATTACAGTTTCAAATTCTTCCTTGAATTTGACTGGTTCTTCTCACATGTTAGGAAATTATTTTACTATATTCCTTAAATCTCTTGGTGTCTATGGGTCATGGACAGCCACTAGTCTTATCTCTTGCAGGTACCTCTTACTTAGTGGAGCCAGGGTGACTGACCCATAATTTGGGGTGACTAACAGTCTTTGAGAAGGAACAGAGCCAGGCAAGGTGGTTGCTTTTGGGTTCTTAATTTTTCTGGGCATCTAGTTCCTTCTGTTAACTGCTCTTTCTGGCTAGGCAGAGGTGGGTTAGGGTGAAGGAGTGGTCACTGGGGTAGTTTCAGCATCATCATGCAAAAACCTTCTACTTTCATCTTCATTTTGGGGTTTTCTCATGTAAGTAAGGATAATCATCTACAGGATCTTGCTTTTTCTTCCAAAAAAATCATTTTTCTTCGCTAGCAATGGATATAGGAGCCAATGGTGGTGGTTGGCTGCAGGCCTGCTTAAATTTTAGTTGATCTTTTAATATATATATATGAATCTTTCAAGCTTTTAAGCTTGGATTCATGCATGCATTTTGAAGCTTCTTCATACCAATTAAAATACACTTCCCATTGAGTCTGAGGTACCTTACTTCCTCATGACTCGAGCGCTCCCCTTAAGTGCACTATCCTGTCCCAAGTCAAACTTTCCTCCCAGTGGGAACTGTTTACTAGGATCATCCTTTTGTCATGACATTCCATTTCTCGAGAAATTTACACACCTACCTATGGCCATAAGGTGTGTACCTATAACATGCTAGCATTCCCTTGGGGGGGATCTCCTTTGATCTTGCACCCCCTATTCCTCACACTCATACAGGACACTCATCCAGGGCAAACTTATTGAGGGATGTTCCTCATTTGAGTCTCAGACAGCGGCTCAACACCTTGATCGGCTCACTCAGTCTTTCAACTGCGGCACAATCCCTTTTTGTCGGCTCAGTCAGTCTTATGACTTCAAATGGGACTCATGAGTCTTGGAAATGGGAAAAGGGATTTACTTGCTCCACTGTGACACAGGGTTCCACCACACACTGGTTTAGTATGTGGTTTAAGTCCTGGTCCTGATCAGCAGATTCATGAACAGTCACACGTCACTGGGTCACAAGGTTCCACTGAGCCCACTTGCTTTTGAAACACTGCCGATCATTGGGTTTCCCCTCACGAACAGGTTCAGGGCGTCTTGACTCAGTTTAAGTCCCAGACCTGGTCAGCAACTTATACACACTCATCCGTGAGAATTTTAGGAAGATGTGCCTTTTCCACACAGTAAAACCATGGGTACTGGGCAAATTGGGAAAAGGGAAAAGGGTCTGTCTGTTGGGGCACGAGGTTCAGCTTTCGCCTAGTCCCAGACCTGGTCAACAGCTCATAAATCTAGCAATCATACTTTCACAGACATGCATACAATCCTATAGGAAATTTCTTTCGTCTCTAAAACCTCATGGACTCAAAGTTCAGATCGCGTTGGAGGGAAAGGATAGTCTGCTAGAAACAGAAGGACACACACCAAAAACCCAAAAGAGATTTCAAAAGGTCTCTTACCTGGGTTTTGGCGCCTGGGAGTTTAGTGGTGTTTCCCCGTTTCAGGCAGGTCCAGTCCCTTGAAGCGATCCGAGTCACGGCACCAAGATTGTTCTGGAAAAATGAACCACTGCGTTGTGTTTTTAAGAGGTTCTTAGAGAGGAAAGTTTATTAGTGAATTCACGGATGGCATCTGAGCACAGTCAGGAATGCCAACAAGAACACAAGGGAGACACTTCCATTTATACTGAATAATATCATGTAGAGGTCAGGTGACAATTGAGTCAGTACAGGAAACTGAGAGACAATTCAAAAGGAGACATTTAAACAAAAACAAAAGATCAGGTATTGCCCATCTTCCAGCCATCATGCTAATCAGTAGTCTTTCCCAAGGTGATAATCCCAAGGTGATACTGGCTCACAGTACTTTTAGCATAAGCAGGAAAGAGGCTTAGGCAAATCAATAGATGGGTGATTTGCCCTCAGGGTTGTAATCTACAGAAGGTCAAGGAAAGGGTCTGACTCTTGACATGTCAGGACATGTTTCTGTAAGGTAGAAGGAAAGGTCTGACTTCCAGGCCTTTCTGTTTAAACTAAAGTCTGGACAAATTTTACTTCTACACCGTATTTGCTGATGCTTGGAGGATTCCTGACCTTAGACCATTTAAATGCATTTTTTAAGAGAAACTTTCTGCAATCAGTATCCCTTCTGGGGTTTTGTTTTGTTCTGTTTTGGTGCTGTATAATTTCTGCTTAAATATTTTTTAAAAATGTTTTTATAGAATTTTTAAAGGGGTTTTTTTGGTCTTAAATTGCAGTTTCCCACCTTGATAGGCAGGATATAAAACGTTTCAGATGAAAATAAGTACATTTGCACAGTCAGTATGAGAGATGGTCTGTGGGTATCAGGAAAAAGAGAGTGAGGTATGGTAGAGTGAGGGAGAAGACCTGGAGAAAGCAATTTAGGATTACTTTAGCATGGAAAGAGAACAAAGCAACTCCTAGCCAGTTCTTGACCTAGACTGATCACTCTGTTCTATGTCAGTTCAGTGATACAGTGTTGGAATAGCAAGATAAGAGCAACTCTTGCTGATGTTTGTGGGAAAGAAAAAGTGGGTGGAAGAGAGAGATTGGATCTTGGAGATGCTCTGCAGTTCCCTCTTGGACTCAATAGCCTTGTAGGCTCCTTCCAACTCTATGATCTATGAAATCTATGATTGTCCTTTGCAGTAACTAGGTGAGGTATGTGAGTATTATTATTCCCATTTTACAGATGAGGCATGGATGCTAAGAGAGACTGATTTTTCCAAGGGAAGACAGCATGGATTGGGATGGATTTTAATCCATGACCCCAGAATCAAAGTAAAGCAGGCTGTGTGACTGGGTTTGTACAACACGACGACCCATCGTGGGTTGCTGCCCATGATGGGTTGGCATGTTGTGTGAGCCTAAACTGATCCCTGCATGGTGGCCTGTTTGAGGGCAACAAGCCACCCTGATACCCCCTGGGTTGTTCTATGGATTGTTGTGGGTTTTTGTGTCATCTGACCTACTCCAGTAAATGAGGTGGCTGGCACTTCTGCATGTTCCTGAGATGGTAGAATCTCAGGAACAAGTGCAAAAGTGAGGGCACCCTTAGGACAGCAAGCTAAGATCATTTGAGCCTTTGGTTACATTTGACATCTCACCTTTTGACAGCTGTCAGATACAGCCAAAGGGAAAAATATTACCTGCAGCCTCTGTGGAGCAATTCCCAGGGTGGGTACCTGCTGGACTTTGCCAGCAGGCACCCCCTGCACATTGCCCACCTGGGGCTCCCCATTCCTGCCCCCACTCAACTGTGAATGTCCGCAGTTGCGGAAGAGCAGGCAAACATTTTTTTAAAAAACAATTTTCGCAAATATTGTGAAAATTAAGAGGGACAATTAAAAAAAATGCTTGGCAACCATGGGAAGCCACACCAAGGTGCTGTTTTAGCATTTTTAAGGGGCTGTCTGTAGCTGTCAAAATGGGGATCGTGAAATCTGAAGGGGGAAAAAAGTTTAAAGGGAAAAAAGCCAAGGCAAGCCACGGCAGCTCATGATTATGGCAGGGATGGGGGAAGACAACTTGGTCCTCCTGTGGTGTCCCCTGAGATACCTGTAGGAGGACCGAGGGGGAGGAGCGGGAGGGAGCCAACGACCTATGTGATCCCGATTGTCTGTCGGGCGCACCGTGCTTTGTTTGCAGGACAACCAACCCACTGTGGCTTATTGTCAGGGTATGTTGGCATGGCGTGTGAACGCGCCCTGTGGGTGCTTCCGAACTGACAGCTTCTCCTAGCACTACCAATCAAAAGCTATTGAGCAGCTATTCCATCTTTCTCTCCTTAATGAATTTTCTGTGGTTCGGGTGTGTGTGTCAAGGTTCCACTACTGCAAGGACCCCTTGATCTGCCCTTTGGGAGATCTCTGCCTCTTCCCAAAGACCAAGTCCTTTGCCTGCTTCCTCCAGTAACGTGGGTGAAGGCTTTAGGTGTGGTGAATAAGTCACTCCAAACTCCAGGGTACACAACAAACTTTACTTATAGTAGTAGGGAAATTACTTAATAGAGTGGTTTTAAATCAAAAGCAGGTATGATAAAATAAAACAAACAAACAATGTTCTCTAGTTTCACTTCAGTCTACCTAATTCCTGTGCAGTCAGTCAGCCAGCCAGTTTCTCTTTCTCTTTCTCTCTTTCTCTCTCTCTCTGCTTCTCTCTCTGCTGTTTCTCTCTGCTGCTCAGCACACACTCTCCCACTGCTAGCTGACCACACCCCACATATATAGTCTTCCCAGGACTGGAAGGTTATGACCATGTGACCTTGCACTGGAGAACTGATTCTAAACTTCTATTGGGTAACTTAAAACTCTCAAACTCCCCCTCCCATCGTGGAGTGTTTGGGCCTTCAGGCTTCAACAAACCCAATCCTGTGTAGGCCTCAAACCCTCACAGGGGGAAGACAGAAGAAGCCTTGGGCAAAGCCGGGAGGGTTACAAAATGAGGATGTTTCCATCTGGACCCCCCTGTACAGTTGTGTGGATGAGCCTGTTGCCGGGGGAAAGCCTAGTCACACCGTGTTCCTAATTCCAGCTGCCCTGAGGACTCCAGTAGAATTCAAAGGAGGTACAAAATTAGCTGTACCAGAATGTAAGCAGCATCTGGTCTAGGAAAATTCACTCTTAAGCTAGCTTGCTGCCTTCGGGGGTGGTGGAGGACACTGTCCCGTCTCCAGTGTTGAAGTCAGATTCCACAGCCAGTCCAGCTGGCTTCTGTATGTGGAATGGGGAGGGGGCACCATGCTTGTCGTTTGCTTCAGGCAGCAAAGTGTTTTGTGCCAGCCCTGCAGTGTTGTGTGCTAAGCTGTTTCTGCTGAAAATGACCCATTTCTCCTCCTGAGCTCAACACGGACAACAAGTGTCTAAGTCTGACCTAAATCAGGTTAAACTCTGGCTTGACAGCTCTCATTATGCATGACCATGTGCCATCTAAAAGGAGTGTGCAAGATTCCCCCCACCTTTTCTTTACTCAATTCATTTTCATTATTAAAACCTTCATTCATTCATACATTCAGATCATATCTGTTTTGTTACTCATTTGTTAGATTCCCATTGGTTTTGTTCCTTGCTTTTGTTTTTACTGTGCTTGTTCATTGTCTTTGTCTGACGGGGTTTTTGCTGCTGTCTGTGGGGACAGTGGACTTGATTTTGGTTTTCATTTCATAGATCATAGAGTTGGAAGGAGCCTACAAGGCTATCGAGTCCAACCCCCTGCTCAATGCAGTAAACTAGAGGAGGGGTCTCCCATCCAAGTAATAACCAGGCTTGACCCTGCTTAGCTTTCCACACTCAGACAAGCTGAGCCAGCTTAAGCCACAGGCCTGTATATGTGACTGCTCCTGATTGCCCCCATTCTATTTCCCCCAAATTCGCTGCACACTGTGAATTTCCAAGGCATTCCAGGAAAAAAAAAGGTGGCCGCCACAAAAAATAGTCTCCCAAAGTGGGCCACCATTAAAAAAACAACACCAGAATGCCCAGGAACAACAGAATGTCTAGGACAGCCTTCCTCAACAGATGCCCTCCAGATGTTTTGGTCTTCAAATCCCATCAGCCCCAGCCAGCATGGCCAATGGTCAGGAATGCTGGGAGTTGTAATCCAAAACATCTGGAGGGCACCAGGTTGGAGAAGACTGGTCAAGGGTATTCAGGGAAAAATAAAATGGCGGCCACCCAGAAACAGGCATCAAAATCATTACCAGTGCCATTGCTGGCAAACAAAAGTAACCCCCTGCTCCCAAATCGGTACAAATATGTGTAACAGAAATGGTAGCTATCCTTGATTCATGGCAACAAATGAAAATTCAGCTGAATGGGTTCCAGAAAATGGACATATCTACCCTAAAATGCTATTGTCTGCTTGTTTATACTGAACTACACTGGCTGTAGATTCATACACAAAGTACCGTACATTATTCTTAATTGTTGAATTTGGGGGTTTGCCTTGCAGAATAGTGGGCTTCCCAAAACTAAGGTTGTAAATTCCAATTGAAGATCTTACCTGTTTTCTTCTTCCCTTCAAGATTTGAAAGCTGCCATTGAGGATGTCCTGGCCACTCTGCAGGATGAAGGGGTGCGGGTTTTCTACCTGAGCGATGACTCCCCAACGGAGGGCGTGGAAGCTTTGCTGGGACGGATCAGATCCAGCTCGGCTGAAGCAGTGCCTCTTTCCTGCAGAGCCAATGTGAACTCTCAATCCACATCCATGTATATTTTGACCTCTGGGACCACAGGTGAGGAGAAAAAGTGTCACGGTGGTGGCTGAAGGAATGAAGAGGGGAACATGCTGTTGTACCTGGAAATCTCTCTCTCTTTTTCTCCCCACCCTCCCACTGGGCACTTTGAGGAGGGATGGAGGTACTACATTCAGGAAGGACTATAGCACAGTGGCCAGGCATGTGCACAGTTTCTGAGGGCCCTTGGGCAAGGCCTCCTCCATGGGCCCCCTCCCTTAATGAGTCTACCATCTCATTGCCATTGTCACCAGCTGCAATCACTCCTCATCCTCTTTCTCATCACTGCTGCCGCTTGCTTGCTTGACAGGCAGAGAGCCAGGGAGCAAGTATGGCAGTCTTGCTCACATCTACTGCTCCTCCTCACCACCACAGTTGTCTGGGTCAGAGCAAGAGGCAGGTGAGCAAGCAGGTTGCAATGGCAAAGAGGAGGAGCAAGTCCAGGGGGCTCTTATCTGTGGGCCTCTGTTGGAGTGTAGGCCCCTGGCAGGTGGCAAACCATGCCTACCTTGATACCAGCCCAGCACAGAGAATCATAGAATCATAGAACAATAGAATTGGAAGGGGCCTATAAGGCCATCGAGTCCAACCCCCTGCTCAATGCAGGAGAACAGATGTGGGCAGCCCAAGCGGTCACCCATCCAAGCACTGACCCAGGCTCATACCTGCCTAGCTTCAGCATGTGGCCTGCATGCATCATGGATGCAGGTTCAGTCCAGCTAAAATGGATCTTGGCTTAGACCCCTGCCTGGGACCTTGGAGAACCATTGTCAGGCAGAGTAGACAGTCGGTTAGATGGATCAGTAGTCTGTTGCGGCATAAAGCAGTTTCATATACAGGTCAGATTCAGTCCACATAGGCCTATGACTTCAACTGGTGATGGTTCCCAGTCTATTTCCATGCAAGTGCAGTGTAGATGTTGGTGACTGTGGGACCACCATTGTGGAGCCTGCCATAGAAGTCATATTTACAATCTGCAATTAAATGTGCCAGCTTTTGTTCCATTTGCCGCACAACCAAGAGCCTGAGATGTGTTCATTTTCTAGCTTTCTACTCACTACAGAATAGGCTGTAGGTTGATCTAGAGCAAGGTAGAAAAAGAATTCTCAGATATGCTGTGTCTGCTCTTAACTATTCAGTGACTATGGATATTGTGGCTGTGAGAAGGAAATTAATGTGACACACCTCCCCTGCAAAAAAATTTTGGCTTGAGGGAGTCACTTAAAGTTTTCTTTCTCTGTCTTCCTCTAGGGCTACCAAAAGCTGCTGTCATCCCCCAGAGGAAAGTGATGGCCGTGTCCAACATCTTACGCTTGTGTGGGGTGCATCCCAAGGATGTCATCTACACCCCGCTCCCACTGTACCACTCAGCGGCCCTTCTTCTTGGGATTGGAGGGTGCGTGGAGGTTGGTATGTATAGAATGTCCCTGGGGCTGGTAGTCTAAACAGACATTCACCTGCAGGTGTGAGAGAGGCAGACAGAGATGTCTGGATTTCAAAATCCAAATTATGAGATTTGAGTGATTTTGCGCTCTCTCCGTGTCTGCTGTGTGCAAACCCTGCTGTTGGTGGCAAACTCTGGATTCCTGTCCCACCTCTCTTGTTTTTTGTTTGTTTGTTTGTTTTTTAAACAAATACATAGGTCTAGGGGAATTTATATCTTTTAACATTAGTTTCTGGACCAATCTGAATGTCAGCAACATTCCAAGATGAGTGCTGGTTAACTGATTGATCGATCGATCGATTGCTTTTTTTTTTTTTTTTTAAGAGCTGTATGCTGCTTTTCATTGGAAGTCCCCAAAGCGACGTACAAAAATAAATTAAAATTCCTCCCATTGTGCATCGCAGGCTCAGGGTGGTGGCGGCGGATGAGATTCTGCTCAGGCCTGCAGAGGGACAAAACCTTAAAGGCCCCCTTCTCTCTATGCCACGGTCCTGATCCAGATGACAAGCACACTCGCTATTTGTTAAAGAAAAGTCAACAATGCAAGGGCAAATGACGTGACAAGCGTCACATCTAGTTTGGCCCTCAGTCATCAGTCTTGTGCTTGAAAGACTTGCCACGAGCTCCATTTTTCCATTTGTCTTCACCACACACCAGTGTTCACAGAACAGCACTCCTAAGCAACCTTCTCTCTCCTTCTCCTTATTTTTCCATAAGGAGCCACGTGCATCTTGAGGTCTAAGTTCTCCATTTCCCATTTCTGGGACGACTGCCGACGATATCGTGTCTCTGTGATCCAATATGTGGGAGAAGTGATGCGCTACCTGTGTAATGCACCAAAGGTAATGGGGAGAGGCCAAGGATGTCGTCGTGGTACTGGTGGCAGGGAGAAATGTTGCAAAGAATTTAAAATGGATGGTTGTGCTAAATCCCTTACGACTGAGCCAGAATCACAGTCGTAGGCTCCGCTCTTCAGGTCAAGCAGTGGGATGTACATCATGAATGGGCTTCCTGCTGCTGTGCTCCCAAGAACCATCGCTCAGTGGAAGGGCACATGTGTTGCATGCAGAAGGCCCATGGTTCAGCCCCCAGCTTCTCCAGTTAGAAGTCGCAGGTGACAGGGACGATCCTCGGGCAGCCATTGTCAGCCCACAGAGACCATCCTGGGCTAGATGTAAGATTATTCAGACCAGTGGGGACTGGTGGCGCCAATGTCAATGGGGCTGTGTATCCGCTCCAGATTTCATTCCAAACTTTTGGGGAGCTATCCACGGTGCTGAACCCGATCCATTGGCACCATGGATAGCTCCTTAAAAGTTCGGAGTAAAATCCAGAGCGGATACACAGCCCCACTGACATTGGAGCCACCGGCCTGCACTAATTCAGATCTCGTATAAAAACGCTTCCTGTGTTTCCCTTGCATGCTCTGATTCTCTCCATCATTACTTGTTTTGTTTTTTCTTTTTTTGCAAACCACAGTTTGCCTCAAAGCCCGAACTGCCTAATGGTAGGGCTGGCCCTGGTGCCAGGCAACAAATGGGTAGCTACTAGTGAAGTTCTTTGACCTATCTCCGCATGTTAACAGTCTCTCAGCTGTATTCCGTGGACCAGTTGATGTTTGTGAATAGTTTTCATAAGCAGCCCCACATATAGTGCATTGCAGTAATCTAGCCAGGATGTAATCACGGCCTGATGAATCACATTGTGCAAAGGAACCCAGTCTAAGCCTCTGGAGTTGACCGTACAGATCCCTGTGGAATCTGTATTGGGACCAACGCTTTTCAACCTATTCATAAATGATCTGGAATCAGGCATGAGCAGTGAAGTGGCCAAGTTTGCTGATGACACCAAATTATTGGGTGGTGAAAACAAAAAGGGATTGTGAGGAGCTTCAAAAGGATCTCTCCAAACTGGGAGAATGGGCATCAAAATGGCAAATGCGGTTCAGTGTAAGCAAGTGTAATGTAATGCACATTGGAGCAAAAAACCCAACTTCAAGTATAATCTGATGGGATCTGAGGCTAGCGGTGACTGACTAAGAAAGAGATCTTGGTGAAAATGTCAACCCAGTGTGCAGCTGCTGGGGGAAAAGCAAGCTCCATGTTAGGCATAATTAGGAAAGGAACTGAAAATAACACTCCCAAGATCATGCTGCCCTTATGCAAATCTATAGTGCGACTGCACTTAGAATACTGTGTATAGTTCTGGTCACCACACCTAAAAAAAGGACATTGTAGAGTTGGAAAATGTGCAGAAAAGGGCAACTAAAATTATCAAGGGGCTGGAGCAACTCCCCCATGAGGAAAGGTTACAAGTAGCTTGGGATTGTTTAACTTAGAAAAAATGCAAGTAAGGGGAGACATGTATAGAGGTGTACAAAATTATGCATGGTGTGGAGAAAGTGGACAGGGAGACATTATTCTCCCTCTCTCATAGTACTTGAACCTGAGGGTCATCCCATAAAGCTGATTGGTGGGAGATTCAGGACAGATAAAGGAAAGTACTTCTTCACACAGCGCATAGTTCAACTATGGAATTCACTTCCACAAGATATACTGGATGGCCACCAATTTGGATGGCTTTAAAAGGGGATTGGACAAATTCATGGAGGAGAAGGCTTTCAATGGCTACTAGTCCTGATTGGCTGTATGCTTCCTCCAGTATCAAAGGCAGTATACTTATGTACTGCAGTTGCTGGGGAACATGTGCGGGAAGGTGCACTCATGTCCTGCTTGTGAGATCCTGTGGGCAGCTGGTTGGCCACTGTGTGAACACAGTGCTGGACTAGATGGACCCTTGGTCAGATCCAGCATGGCTCTTCTTATGTTCTTACTTGTACTCATTATAGGTAATAACCAGGCAAGTGGCTATGTTTCTTTGTTTCTGCAACACTCCACTTGACATGTTGTAAAGGTTCCCTGCTTAATCACCCGGAGTGTCTATGAATAAAGTTTATTTAGTCCACCAATGATTCCCTTTGTTATGTTGCCCTGCAGAAGGATAGTGACCGTAACCACAGTGTGCGGATGGCAATTGGCAACGGCATGCGCGTGGAGGTCTGGAAAGAGTTCTTGAGCCGATTCGGGCCCATCCAAATCAATGAGTTCTATGGAGCTACAGAGGGGAATCTTGGATTCATAAACTACACTGGGAAAGTCGGAGCTGTGGGAAGGACCAACTTCATCTTCAAGGTAATGCGCTAAATTGCATGGTCTCCGAATGTGTTGATCATGAATGTCTAACTATCTACATTATGGAACCACCACGATCCCAGTTAAATATTACAGGGATTCTGCCTCTAAAGCTTATCCAAACTTCCAACCCCAACCACCACGCTCTAATCACATGCTCAGTCTTCCAATCTCTTCAAAACATTTCTGGTCCCTCTTCAAAACCCACCTTCTCTGTGAAGCCTTTGGCACAACACCGCAGTCCAGGGGTAGGCAACCTGGCGCATTGCTATGCCCGCCCCCCCCCGCATTGATTTCCTAGGGCCTCACCCAGATCTATTCCACAGAGCCCGGAGTGTCCATTGGTGCCAATGGAAGGTTTTATCCTCAGCCTTATCACCACACGGGGGTGGTGGTGGTCAAGAGGGGTTGCAGCTGGGGAGGGGAGGCTTAGCTCTCCCCTTCTAACATGCTGCAGCCCCTCCCCCAAATAGTTCCCTGCATGACAATTAAGCGTAGAAAAAAACCTTTTTCCCTTGGGTTGGGATGATCTGAGGTAGTGTGCAAATTAATTGAAGAAATAATTTTATTTTTGGATGATTTGGAGGCGAAATTAATTGGCTGGCTTTTCCTCCTGTGATACCTAAATATATCCTCGTAATTATATATATATATATATATATATATATATATATAAAATGCAGATTTTATGCACCTTTGTGTCCCATGGGCCTGGGTTCCAACATCAGGGGTAGGCATAGTTGGGCACTTGCTAAGGGCCCACACCCCAGCAGGGACCCACTGACAAGACCCCTCTGGACTTGCTCCTCCCCTTCACCACTGCAACCTGCTTGTTCACCTGCCTCTTGCTCTGGCCCAGACAACGGTGTCGGTGAGAAGGAGGAGCAGTAGATCATAGGATCATAGATATGGAAGGGGCCTACAAGGCCATTCGAGTCCAACCCCCTGCTCGATGCAGGAAACTAGAGGAGGGGTCTCCCATCCAAGTAATATCCAGGCCTGACCCTGCTTAGCTTTCCACGCTCAGACAAGCTGAGCCAGCGTGAGCCACAGCCTCCTTGCTCCCTGGCTCTCTGGCTCTCTGCCTGCCAAGCAAGCAAGCGGTAGCAAGGATGAGAAAGAGGATGAGGAAGAAGAGCGGCTGCTGGCAATGGCAGTGAGAAGGTGGACTCGCTGAGGGCGGGGGGGGGCATTGAGGGAGTCTTGCCCATGGGACCTCCAGAACCTGGAGCCGGCACTGTGCTTTTAAGAGCTGTCTGATGAACAGGAATCCTGTAGGTTTCTGGCATGCAGATGCAGTGATGGGAAGAACGTCATCTTTTGAAACATCTGCGTGTGCTGCAGATGTTAAAAGTCCTGTCGGCAAAATAATAGTAACGATTATAATATTAAATTGGAAAGCCTAACTTGGAACAACATGACATTGCTCAGTTGTGGTTTGGCCTTGGGTGCTTATGCACTCAATATTTTTCAATCAGCATTCTGCAGCATGTGTCCCCAACAAAGTATTTCAGAAGTTGTGTCAGTCTGGCTGATTGAGTGATCATACCAGAAAATGCTGTTGCTCGATACATGGGTTAAAGAACAGAACCCCACCCTGCTGCCAATTCTGTGTGTGTGTGTGTGTGTGTGTGTGTGTGTGAGAGAGAGAGAGAGAGAGAGAGAGAGAATGCAAAATGGCTGCAAAACTAGGACTGTGTGCGCTCAGTGGCCACAGAATGCTGGCAGATGGTTGGTGGTGGGTGGGAAACAGAAAACTGCACGGTGGTGGCGAGAGCAGGATGGAAAGCAGTATCCTGGAAAAATGCACTGGCTGGAGAGCCAGTGTGGCGTAGTTGTTAGAGTGCTGGACTGGGACTCGGGAGATCTGGGTTCTAGTCCCCACTCAATCATGAAGCTCCCTAGGTGACTTTGGGCCAGTCACTGACTCTCAGCCTAACCTACCTCACAGGGTTGTTGTGAGGAGAAAATGGAGAGGAGGAGGATTATGTATGCTGCCTTGGGTTCTTTTGAGGAAAAAAGATGGGTCATAGAGATGTAATAATAAATAAATACCAAAAAAAATCCTAAGCAGGAATGGTCCACACTGCTACATTTTCTTGCAGGCCGAACTTGTTTACACTAAAAAGGAAAGGAAAAACCCAGATTCCAAAGTCCAGGGCAACTGATTGAGAATTTGCTGACATCCACAAGTAACTGTGTAAAGAAAGGGAAGCTAACGCAAGTTTGTTGACCCAGAGCAAGGAGTTCATCTGTCTTGAACTCTGGATGATTTTCAATGAAAAAAGTCCCGCAATGATTAATCACCACCGCCAAACAGCAAAACACAATTGGTGGGCAAACGAACTCTTGTTCCCAGTGCACTTCCTGTTGACTGTGCACAGGATCTGCTCAGTGAGGTATAGCAGCTGGAGCAGGGCTGCGGAAATGCCTTCAGCCCAAGAGCCAAATTCAGTTTGGGAGAAGCTGGCAGGGGTAGGTGGGTGGGGCTGAAGCCCAAAGGGGTGGAGCCAAAATACCAGCATGCTTTCTCTTCAAGCTCTTACTGCCAGTAACTAAGGCTTAGGAGAGGCATGGCAACCTTTTCCATTGAAAAAACAAACATGCCAAATCCGGGAATTCACCAAAGGAGCGGCTGTTAGGGGGGCATGGGAAAGTTGGTGTCCTGGCCGTTCCACTCCCTCCTTTTGCCTGGCTGTTCCTCTGTTCCTCCTTTCGCCAGCAGACACCAACGTTATAACCAAAGCTTTATTGTGCTAAAGGAAGTCAGCCAGGCTGGCTTGAAAGTACAAATTAAGTGTATTGCAGAAACCAATAACAAAAGAAACAAGCCATTAAGGGGGTGTGACCTCAAGGGTAAGAAGTTGATTCCAAACTGAGGGTCCCTCCTCCCTCCTAAACTCAAATTACCAACACCCTGCCTTTAAGGTGCATGCACATCCTCTTGCTTGAGGGCCAACCTCTTAGAACGCCTTAGCTGGTCCTCCCTCTGACCCTGGGGTTAGTTATGCTGGTTCAACCCTCCTCATTAACAGGGTCACTGTGACTTCCCACAGTATCTGAACTGAGTCACTTGGCCTTGGCACTTCAGCAAGGAATTCCACCTCCTCCTCCTCCTCTGACTCAGAATCTGTTCCCAGATCCCTTGAAGGCTCTTCTACAGCAGCAATGGGCCCAGTCTCTACAGCTGGTGGGGCCAAGGGCATGGTCCCGTGAACAACCCTGGAGGGCCAGATTGGAAGCCCAGACAGGTCGGATTTGGCCTGTGGGCCTGAGGTTCAACATCCCTGGGCTAGAGTATAGGACTTGGATCAGGGAGAGCTAGGGTCAGGGGAAGCTGGTGACTCCCAGTGGGGCTCCTAATCCATGGCAGGCTTTATTTGGAGCTATCCATGGTGATGAACTCCACCCCCAAAATAGGTTCACCACCATGGATAGCTCCTACAAAGCTCAGACACTTTATAACAGTTTCTGCCACTGCTCAGTGTGGTCTAGTTGGGCAGATATGCCACTTTGCAAAGCCTTGAAGGTTTTGGCTACAGTTCCTCGACAAGAACGATACGCTCTTTTAGATCATTCCTTAAATACATGCTGATCCATGTACAATGCAGTTGCTTTGAATTTCTGCCCTCTGGGCTGATGTTTCCATTTCCTATCTGTTCCACTTCAGAAACTGACAAAGTTTGAACTTATTCAATATGACATTGGCCAGGGTGAGCCCGTAAGAGACCAGAAAGGGCGTTGCATCCCAGTGGCCACAGGTAAGTTCATAAAATCAACATTCAAGCATGGACAGGGGGGTTGCGCCATGGGAAGTTCTGATTTCTCTCTTGTGGGGTGGTACTTGGAAGTTTAAGCATTGGTTTTAAATGACAAGACCATTCTCAATACTCTCACCAGACTATTTTATTATATTTATTTATGATATTTATTAATCGCCCATCTGGCCGGTCACCAGCTACAATGCCCAGGATTCCTTTGGGGAAGTCATGCCTGTTAAAATGGCTATTTATTTATTTACTTAAAGTATTTTCATCCCACTCCTCAGCCAAAAAGGCTTCCAGAGCAGCTTACAATCAATCAGTTAAACAAGATGGACTCTGCCTGCAGGTTTACAATCTAAAGAGACACGACATGCAAGGGGAAAGGAATGGGGAGGGAAGAGGGGAAAAATGAAGTAGCATTTTAGCAGGGCTGGTTGAATGGCCCTGCTTTCCCTCTTATCACCCTTCATTACAGCCTGCTGGAATGGCTGGTGGTGGCAAGAATTGAGGGATGAGGAGATTTCATGGGGGAGGTCTTTCTGTAGGGCTGGTGGAATGGCCCATCTTCATATACAGATAAGTTTGTGTTGCAGGTATGCCCTACCAATGAATTCTTCTGTTGCAATATGTCTTGGCTGTGTGCCAATCGGTTTTTGGAGTCTTGGAGGCAGTTAGTGTGTTGGACTGAGACTCGGGAAATTCGGGTTCTAGTCCCCACTCAGTCACGAAGCTCACTGGGTGGCTTTGGGCCAGTCCCTGACTTTCAGCCTAACCTACCTCACAGGGTTGTTGTGAGGATAGCATGGAGAGGAGGAGGAGGATTATGTAAGCCACCTTGGGTGCTTTGCAGGAAAAAGGTGGGATATAAATATAATAAATAAATAAAATAAATATTGCCAAGTTGTCCTTGCTTGTTGCATTTTTAAAAAAAATAATAATCCAGCCACAATCTGTGGTCAAACTACTTTTGCTGGCTTCTATAGGGATTAAGCAGTATCAGGAAAATAAAGTATCTAAAATAGCTTCCAGCAGTGCAACCAGCATTGGTACAATAAGTATGAGTATATTTTTGGTGTGACTGTTATGGGCATCTATTGGAGCTCCATCCCCTCAGTTGCTGCATCCACCTATCTTAAAGGGCTAGCACCTTTTCCTGCTGGGGCTGGCTTCTTCTGGGATATGAGGATCTGAATAGTGGGGATCTAGTTGGGGAACACTTCCCAGGGCCTTCCTCCTTACTGGAGGAGTCTGAGATCCACTCCTTGGAGTTGGAGGACAGGAGTACATCCTTGGAATTTAGCGGATAGAGCGCAGCAGGATCCAAGGTGGCAGGCCCTACTTGGGAGCGACAGCAGGGCCTGAGGCAGGAGAAAACACGTGCCACTGCTGCCAAATTGCGCCCCTCCCCACTTCATCGTGCCCCCTCCCCTTACCTTTGCTGCCACTTCTTCTGGCTGCACGGCTCGCCACAGAGAGGTTTTGGAGGAGAGAACTGTGGGCTACGTGATCTGCCCTGTACCCGCTAAGTTAGCCTGCTGCCTTCAGGTGTGGTGGAGGATCCTGTCCCATCGTCAGTGTTGAAGAAGGAAGGATCAATTGCCAGTCCAGTTGGCTTTCGTACATGGAATGGGAGGGGGCTTCATCTTGCCCTTTGCCTCAGGCAGCAAAATATATTGGGACAGGCCCTGTTCCAGGGACCCCTTACAGCCCATTGCCTCTCATTACAAAGGGATTCAGGATCCCTCCCAACTCTATAACTCTTGATTCTAAGATTTCAGTAAATAGAGCTGTCAACACAGAGAAGATGCCTACAGCCAACACCTCTCAAAGAGCAGACAACAGGCAACTGATAGCTAGCTGGTTAACAGTGACCTGGTTCATATATGACGTTAAGCCACCATAGGGTTAATTAACTCATGGAACTTTGCACGCAGCAGCCACCATTTTTAATATGCAACTGTGGCTTGTCGTGCCATGTGAACCCAGGCAGCATGTGTTATGCAAGGGTTAAACAACGCTCACATAACCTTAGAACAACCCATGGGGGTGTTGCGCCTCTTCCAGCCCAAAGGCCAAATTCAATTTTGGAGAAGCTGTCGGTGGGCGGGGGCTGAAGGCAAATGGGTGGGGCCAAAGGGAAAAGGGGTGGGACCAAAATACCCAAAAGGGGGGAAAGCAGATGATGTGGTAAAGGGGATATGGTCATTTGGGCAACCCTGGAGGGACAGATTTGGCCTCTAGGTGGGCACAATTTGGCTCCTGGGCTTAATGTGTCAACAAGCCTTCTATCATAGGAATGTCATAGGTCTCCAGTGACCAGGGATTTGAAGCCTGAGTAAGTGTTGGGACCCCTGAAATGTCTCACGGCTCAGAAGTGGGGCACATGAGCATAACAATAATCAAATATCTCCAGCTCAGCTCCTTTTGGCTGCTGGAAAAATTTCAGATATTTTACACAGTGCATAAAATTAACAGGATACACCGTTGTTTAGTTTGGCTTACTATATTCAAGCAAGCATGATCAAGCAGATCTTTGCTGATGCAAGATAGCTGAATTTTTTCCGGAATGTTTTCCAGAAAGCCCACACCAATTGAGGGCACCGTTGCCCTGGGCTCTTTGCTAATCAGTATTCCACAGATTCCTCTTTCCCTACCCAGGTGAGACAGGATTACTGGTTGTCAAGATCACCAAGCACAACCCATTCACTGGCTACATAGGAGACCGTCAGACATCGGAGAAGATTCTCCGGGATGTCCTTGAGAAAGGAGACTGTTTCTTCAACAGCGGTGACCTCCTGATGCAAGACTACGAAGGCTTTTTATATTTCCAGGACCGGGTGGGAGATACTTTCCGGTGAGTCACACCACACTGGGTGGTGGGTTGGATGGGGTCTGCTTTCCTGCCTTTTGGAAGTTGATGCTGGGGTGGTGGCTGATGTATCTGTGACTACTGCTCAGTGCTATGGTAGATATAACACATACCCAGAGCAATCCTATGCATATTTGCATGGAAGTAAGTCCCACTGTGTTCAATTGGATTGTCATCCAGTTGAACACAGCGGGTTTCCTGTGGGTAGCTGGTTGGCCACTGTGGAAACAGAATGCTGGACTAGCTGGACCTTGGTCTGATCCAGCACAGCTGCTCTTATGTACTTATCCGTGGGTTGGATCCAGATTAAGACTGGATCAACTGTGCTGACAGAAGTAGACTTCCCCTGCCCCTCCTTCTCATGGTAAGTCCCCCCCCCCAGCCCCCTGAAAATGTGATATAGAGAGTCAGGAGACCCTGCAGAATAGGTGGATATGTGGTGTGGGTGGGAGAGGGGTTCCCTAAACTTTGGGTGGAGGGACCTTCCACAAGCAGAATCTTTCCTCTTCCGGAAGGCAGATCCTGGATCCAACCCAAATGTAAGTGCAGTGGCAGTTGGTGGGCAAGCTGACTGGTGGTGTGGCACGTGGGTCACAGGAGGCAGAGCCAGCTACACCTGTTTTGTTACTCAGCCTCCAGAGCAAAGGCAGAACAGTTAGGCATGCATGTGTAGCACAGGAGCTTTACACGTGACATGATAAAGCAAAGAGTAAGGGCGGAGGAGCCTTAAAAAGCGGAACAGTTGGCCAGCCATGCGGCATATACGATTTTTTTCCAGACTTAACAGAGTGCAGCAGCCTAGAAACAACAAAGGCAGAAGGGCATCAAACAAAGACCATCTTTGTCTGTGGGTGAGGGTGGTGAATCACGTTAAATCTAACGTAAGGTGCAATCCTATGCATGTTCAGACATAAATAAGTCCTACAGCTCCCAGAATTCCTCAGCCAGCCATGCTGCCTACGGCACGCTGGGAGCTGTAGGACTTATTTCTGTCTGAACATGCATAGGATTGTACTCTTAATTAATTTATTCCATTGCACTGGAATAAAAGCATTGTGGTTGATTTAGAGTGATTCCCCATTTTTTCCCCTTGAGCCACAAGACCCACCAATGAATTTTTTAACAGTCCATCCATTCTTTTTCCTTCCTGCATCTCCAAGAAATAGTTGGGATAGCAGAGCATCCATTGCCTCCATGTAAAATCAAACAAAGCAAACTCAGTTGTGAAAGCAATACAGCATCCATCCAAAGCCTCCATGCGATCGCAAACCCAACTAAACAGATAAACTGAACAGCAATTTCCCTCCATGCAATCATAGACCTAAATCTTTCTTTTTTGAAAAAAGGGAGATTTTTCTGCAACCTCTGACCTACCAAAGCAAAATTTCCTGACTGTCAGAGCAATAAGACAATGGAACCAACCAACTACCTAGGGAGGTGGTGGGCTCTCCCACTCTGGAGGCATTCAAGGTGCAGCTGGACAGCCATCTGTCAGGGATGCTTTGACCTGGATTCATGCATTGAGCAGGGGGTTGGACTTGATGGCCTTGTAGGCCCCTTCCAACTCTACTTTTCTATGATTCTATAAAGCTTGTGCATGGACACACTCACTCACACTCACACACACACACACACACACACAGCAAGCAGATATGGGGCTGGAATAAATTCCCAACCCCACTGCAAGCAGATATGGAAAAAAAATTCAGAGCAACACTGCAAGCAGAAAAGGGGTTTGAAGAATTATAATTAAAATATCAAGAACAGCAATAACAGCTTGCTCCCCCCCCCCACCTCTCCCTGCATAGAAAAGCAAGAAAGATGGTTTTTTTTTTAATACGGCTGGGTTCACGATCAGATTGTTCTGGCTGGCTCCTCTCAACAAATGGTAGAAAGTTCCAAAAAACCTTGGAAATGTGGCAAGAACAATGACTCCGGCTGGCTGAGGCTGAGCGACAAAAGAAAAGCAGTCGCTCCCCTAGGCAGTGCCACAGTCAACACAAAACATTTTTATTGGCTGGTTTCTGCTTGGCTCAGCCCCTGTCTAAACACTTTAGTGGCCAGTACTAGGCCTACTGCCTGCCCTGTTATACTCCTGCTCTCCAGCTTCATTCTGATTGGCTCGGGGGCTGCTAGGCTATGAGGCTTCTCTCTCTCTTTTTTACAACTTCCTGGGTATCAGGAGGATTGGCTGGTAAGTCCGCCCTCCATCCAGGTCTCCTCCATCTTTTCCTCAGCCGCTGGGGACATCCTACGCTTGCGTGCTGGGCACGCACGCACAGTTCAGCACAGTGAAGCTGGTGCCCACACACTCAATAACGGGCAGCAGCTTAAGAGCCAGGAACAGTGGGATGCTGATGGTGGTGCATGTGAGACGGGGACGTGCACCTGCACCAGTTTCTCTTAAAAGACCTTCTTTCTCTTCTCCCCATAGTAGCAGGGTGATGATGCCCTTGGACCCATGATTCCCACCATCTCTGTGTAAGTGCATGGCCGTAGTCCGAAATCTGATCTCCACTGGACTGGGCAGCATAGACACCAATGTGGAATGCTGGTCACCACCTAGAGTGCTCATGTAGGGGAGTGGATTAAAAAAAGGAGCTATGGATCCATCCAGACACCTTATGTTTGAATCTGCCATGAACTCGGGGCCAGCATCAGAAGTCAGCATTGTCAGGCACCATCTGAGGCCTGTAAGGTAGTACTAAGGAGTAGTATATCATTAGCAAGTGATGGACATTTGCCAGTGGTAAGAACTCCTCTCTTGTTGCAGGTGGAAAGGGGAGAATGTGGCCACTACAGAGGTTGAGACAACCCTGGCAACACTGGAGTTTATTCAGGAAGTCAATGTATATGGGGTACCAGTGCCAGGTGGGTATGGAATTTTATTTCATTTATTACCTTTTTCTATACCGCTCAATAGCTGAAGCTCTCTGGGTGGGTCACAAAACAAAACTTAAAGCCACAGAATACAATAACACAGTAAGACATATTTACTATAAGGACCTTAAGTTTAAAACAGAATGAGACCAAAGTAAAAACCAGGGTAAAAGCTAGCAGCAGTGCAAAGTTCTAAAAACACACTAAGGGCGCAATCCAGTCAGGATGCCCTTAGCCCTCCGAACTTAGAGGATTATGGGCATCCTATGCAGGGCAGAAGGAGCACAGAGGCTAAGGTTGCCCAATTTCGGCTGCGTGGTGCTTTGGAGTGGGAGGGAAGGAGCCTGAGGGAAGGAGGATACCTCGTATCTTGGTGGTGCCAGTCTCTGCCCTTCCCCGCCCCCTGGAGCACCCACAAAGCCCCTTCTCCGAGGTTGCAAGCCTTGGAGCTGCAGCCGGCACAGTTCTTTCTGCGCCAGCTGCGGCGGGGGCCAGGGTGCTCCGAGCTCAGAGACCCGGCTACGAGGTCGGAGTGAGTTTCTGACCTCGTAGCCCGGTCTCCCAAAAATCCTATGGCTGTCTAGATGCTGCCTAGCGGCCATAGAATTGCATTGTAAGGCAATTTTTAAAACTGATTAAAAAACAACAGCAACACTCAGCTTTGTGATCTCACAGTTTCCCCTACATGGAGTTTAAGATGTTTGCCTCACACCTCACTCCTTGAACCCCACAGGGGAAAAGGGCTTGGGTGAGGGCTATTTATTTATTTTAAAAGTGTCTAGGCTACCTTTCACTCTCCAAAGTCGATTCCAGGATGGTACACAAGGGGAGGAAAGGATCAAGCCACCACCTCCTCTCCTGCTGCTCATCCAGTGCAAACCTCCCTCTTCCAAAGCTGCTTTGCCTAGAAGCAGCAGCTATTGGGGCTTTATTACACTTAAGATGCAATCCTATGCAAGTTTAGACGGAAAAAAGGCCTACAACCCGCTGGGAGTTGTAGGCCTTTTTTCTGTCTAAATTTGCATAGGATTGCACCTTTAGTTTGTGTGTAATGTGTAGTTCTATCCTTAAAACACCCCTTTCTGGTTCATTCCAGGGCCATGAAGGAAAGATCGGGATGGCGGCCATACGGCTGAAGGAGGGTCTCTCCTTTGATGGAAAGAAGTTGTACGCACATGCCCGGGGTTACATGCCAAACTATGCCATACCTCACTTTGTCCGCATCAGGGTGAGACACCTCTCTATTTATTTTATTTTATTTTCATTTAAAATTGTTGTCTGCCTTTGAGGGTAGAACCCCCTCAAGGTGGCATACAAGATCAAACACACACAAAGTGAATACTACAAGGATCAATAAGAACATATTCAATAAAAAGCAATAAAAATCGAACTTACCAAGAAAACCAGCAGCCCAAGATACTGTGGGAAGGCCAGTGAAAACAGGTGGGTCTTCAGAGCTTTCCTGAAGACCTGCAAAGAAGGGGCCTGACAAATCCCTGATGGAAGCCAATTCCAGAGGTGTGGGGCCATCACTGGGAAGGCCCTTTCCCTTGTACTAAGCAGCCTAACTGCCCTTGATGGCGGGCAAGTGAGAAGAGCCTCTGTTGATGACCTCAGAGTGTGGGCAGGCTGCTGTGGGAGAAGGCAGTCCTTGTCTGTTGTCTTCTGTGATGCCTCACCCTGTGGAAGTGAGAGGTCTAATGCTGGTATTACCAGCCCGCTGCCACCACACGAGGTACTTCTCTTCTGTTACCCTGTATCTCGAAAATACCAGGGCAACCATGTTGCTGCTATATAACTGCCACCTCCAGTTCATGTGGGCATTGACCTCCACTAAGCTACACTGAATAAATAACCATGTTTTTATATTCTTATTAAAATAACAGGAATGGTTCACGTTCTTCCAAAGCCAAGTAAAATAATAAAACCAGCAAACGCAAAGATATCTAACTCCTTTTCTCCCTCAGCTTCCAACTCCCCTCCTAACTGCTCTTGGAACCCCAACGGTCATAACTGCCCTCAGAACCCCACTGACAAATCCCAACTCAGCAAAGAAGCCCAGTCACAATGCAGTCCTACCATCGGTACAATTCATCCCAGCGACAAATATAATCTGCTGAGCCCCAATAAAAAAACAATAGTTCCCCATTTCACCACAGCTTCCTCTCTACTCTGGTCCTGCCTCAGTATTCACATTTTTAGCCCTTGAGTGATTAAAAAAAAATAAAATTTAGAAATATAAATTGCATACATGGCCCCACTGAGCCAGATCGGGACTGTGGTGTGTGGGGGCGTGGCATGAGCGCTTTGCCCCTGCTGTGTTCTTGATTGGGGGATGGTGGAGGATTGCTGATCCACCTTTGCTAAAGACGCTCAGTGGCCATCCTCAAAAACTGAGGCCAAATTTATGCCGCAGCAAAAAGCACCGAGTGGCAGAATTCAGGCATTGCAACATAACATTGGAATGCCAGTGCGTGGGCAGGAAGAGCACCCAGAGTGGATACACTGGGTGGGGCAAACCACATGTGGGAGGCCCATAATTAGATCTCCTGATCCGTTTGTATGTTTTAAGTTTCAAGGGGGTCGGGTAGCATCTGTGCTGTGGCAAGGGATGCTTGATCCTTCCCCATTTTCCAAATTTAAATTGCCCTCCCAAAGCTGTTGTTATCCCCACAATAGGGAAAAATTGGTACTTGTATTGTACCTCATTTTGCCCCCACCTTATGGTAATAGGTTTACAGTCTGAGCTCCCTGAGCTCCAGTAAAGTGTACCTATTGCCCCAAGCCCCATAAGAAGATCATATGATGGATCAGACCAAAGGCCTATCTAGTCCTGCATTCTGTTTACACAGTGGCAAACCAGTTGCCCTTGGGAAGCCCATAAGTAGGACATGAGTGCAATAGCACCTTCCCACTTGTGTTCCCCAACAATTGGTATACAGAGGCATACTGTGTATGATCCTATAGGTTGGCCTTCTCCAACCTGGTGTCCTTCAGATCTTTGGGACTATGACTCCCATTGGCCAAGCTGGCTGGAGCTGAGGGAAGTTGGAGTCCAAAACATCTGGAGGGCACCAGCGGGGAAGGCTGCTGTAGGTAATATATAGCTGTCATGACTAGTAGCCATTCATAGCCTTATCCTCCATGCTTGGGCTCCGTTCTGGGGGAGGCCATATTTAGGGCAGAGAACGCTTCTGAGCATTAAGGCCAATGGAGGAGGATGAGTCAATTCAGCAGCCTTTAGGAGCCAGATGATTATATGCTTCAGGATGGAGCCATAGACTAGCGGGTCCTCCTCACACAAGCCAACAGCCTGGGGGTTCCTGTGGCACGTGTGATTTGACTTTTAGCAACCCCCTGGCAAATCACCATCCACAGAAGAAACATCACAGTTCTTATCCCGAAGTTGCAGAGGATGCCGACTTCCCCAGCAGAGTCTACACCTGTGCCTGCATGGCAATCCTACCTGTCCCCCTTGACCTGCTCTAGCTCTAATGTGGGGAATGACTTGGGCTCATTTATGTTTTTTCCATGCAGGAGGCCCTGGAGATCACAGGAACTTTCAAACAGCTCAAGGGTCAGCTGGTGAAGGAAGGATTTGACCCTGCCGCCATCAGCGATCCCCTCTTCTTCCTAGATATCTCAGGAAAATGTTACGTGCCGATGACTCAGCAGATCTACAGCTCCATCGCTGAGAAGAAGCTGAAGCTGTGAAAGGGGCTTCCAGGCACACCGTGTGATTGTCTTCTGAACGGGCCTAGTGGTGCAGGGAGCCCAGGAACAGCTATGGCTTCTGCTGGGAGGGATTGCCTGAAATGTATTTCTTATCTGCTAACCTGGGACATGTGTTTGTGTGTTCTTTCTTTCTTTTTTAAATTAATTTTTTAATGTAAATTTCACCAAAACAAACAAAACCATATAAAAGAGAGAAAAATACAATTTTCTTACAGAAAGTAAAATAAATCACTTACAATAGGTGCATATTAAATGTATGTTCATAAGTATATGTAAGTATGTAATAATACAGATATCAATAGAAACTGTTATGCATAAACTTCAGAAAAGAAAGACCCAATATTTATTTATTTATTTATTCTATTTTTGAATCGCCCATCTGGCCAGTCATCTGGCCACTCTGAGCGATGTACAGTCTAATTAAATACAAAAACAAAACAAAAAACAGCGTCAGTTAGCCCGGGGGGGGGGGCAGTCCAACCGGAGCAGGCCCTGATGTTCCCTCTGCCATAAATATCCATATATTTATCCACCTGCAGGTTATGTCTAAATATCACCCCTTCGAATATTGAAAGCATTGTTAGGTCCTCTATCCATTGTGTTATAGGAGGTGAGCATTTATTTTTCCAGTGTTGTGATATCAGTCTTTTACCTGTCAAAAGGGTGCGGAAAATCCGCTTATGTTGTCCTTGTGATAAGTTCCATTCTTCTCCTCCTCCTCTGCGTTCTTCTCCTACCGGAGGTTAGACATCATCATGGCTAAACAGTCTTTAGATATGGCTGCACAAAAAAATGATGTTGCATTGTCCCTAAACCATTCCTTAAGGTTCTTCAGCCAAGACCTTCTTCTTCATACACTTGTTTTCCCATTTGTTTTCCCTTGTATAATCAGCTGCAACAGTCTATATTTTTCATTTCTCATTATATGACCCAAATGTTCTAGTTTTCTGCATTTTCTGTGTTTTATAATTTCTTGAACTTTATACATTCTCTTTAATACTTCTTTGTTGGTCACCCTCTCAGTCCATGAAATTTGTAACATTTATCCTGCGAGAAATGCGATTTATTGCTGGATTTATCCTGCGATAAATCCACATTTCGAATGCTTCTATCTTTTTTATGGTAGTCTGTGTTAAAGTCCACGATTCCATACCATATAGGAGAACTGAAAATATATAACACCGTACAATGTACATTCTCAAGGTTAATTTTAATTTTTTGTTACATATTACATTTTTTCATCTTAAAAAAGCTACTCCGGGCCATCTCTATTCTAACTTTTATTGCATTATTAGGATCCCACTGCTCATTCAATCAAATTCCAAGATATTTATATTTAGCAACCCGCTCCACATTTTCATTTTGAATTTTTAACTGTTTATCTTGGATAACTTGCTTTTTACTAATTACCATGCACTTGGTTTTCTTAACATTCCTTTTTAGAGCATGTTCATGACTTCCTTCACTGCATGCATACAGCAGGTAAATAATTTAAAAGAATATGTGCATCAGTAAATATTAAAGAACATATCCAGCCTATAACCTCCACCCAAAAAGAAGCAACCACACTGCGCATTTCCAAAACATGTGGGTAAGTGAAGCATAAACAGTATTACATTTCCAACAGTTAGCTGACTTAGACAAACCCTTATTAAAAAGATGTTGTGGTGTTCAATAAACATGAAACAAACATTTTTGCTGAATAAGACATAACCTAAGATCCATAGACCCTTCTGGCACAGACACAAAAACCATGTTCCATTGTTTAGGCAAAATAGAACAATCGAATTCCATTCATATTTGAGACCCTGTATATCATACTTATTCACAGTTGATAATCATTTATAAACATGAATCGTGGGTTGATATGACTGCTCAGCCTCAATCAAAGCTTCCAATAGCAAAGGGGACTCTGAAGCTGTAAAGGTGGCAGGGCCAAACCCATTCTAACAAACCCATTCTAACAAATGTTGCAGTTGCAAATTGTATTTGGCACGTGAAGCCGAAAATGACAAAAACTCATCATCCGCACCCACTAATTGATTCAAAGTAAAAATTAGTCTGTCTGTCCAAGTCCGCCACATGAATATGTTCTTACCAATTTTTAAATATGGATTTCCCCATGAAGTCAATTTAGCATGAGAAAATGGATCAAACTGTAATTGACGAGATATAATATGCCAAACCTGACAAGATATAATATGCCAAACCTCTGACCGCCGTGATTGTAGGAGGTACACTATCCATTTTAGTGGGCCGAGAACCTAATGCCGTCCGTCCATTTCAAGAAGAGAGGATCCAGACATAAGGATTCCAAAACTGACCAAGGTGGATAATCTAATCTAAGTGGAAAAGACCAAAGTTGGAACTAGCCAACAAATAACCCCTATGATATAAGGCAAGATCTGGATTGTGTGTGTGTTCTTGAGAAATCTGCACAAGTTAGTTTGGGGAACTTTTAAAACACACACACACACACCCAGTGTATTTTGTTTCATCCCCCTCTCTGAAGACTGTATCCTTCTGTGTCCAGACAAGATGTTTGCTGTACAATGTATATAATGGAAATATATATATGGGTGACAGTAACAAGGTTCCCCTGCTCCCCACCCACTGGGATGCTTTTGCTTCCTATTGCACATATGTGCACAGTTGTGCACACATACACAGATGCATTCTATGGCCTAATGTGAGCCAGGAGGCAATAGTGGGGAACCTTGAATCTACTTTCAGGAAATAGAGGTGGACTGATCTTTCCCGGTTGCCACTTTTGTGCTCACTTCCGAGAGACACATCTGTGTATTGTTCACCTGACCAATGGTGGGTCCTTGCATCCACACATAACAGAGTAAGAGACAGCTTAGCTCTAACAGGGAAAGCCATGTCAGGGGGCAAAGCCACTCTCCTCCCTTGTTTGACTCTCCAGGTGGGTGGGGCACATCAAAGCAACCAATTGCTTTTATACGCTTTTCTATCCTACATACTTTCCCCAGTAGAACTCAAGGTGGCATACATACATGGGCTTCCCAGTATGTCTCCTGTCATGAAAGGCTTAGGGACACACCAGTCAGGAAGCTTGACAAGAACCTTGGTGGCTTAGCGTGTTGTGTGAACCCGGCGTGCTTCTTGTGGGGTGGCTTATAAGCCCACCTGGGTGGACTTATAAGCCACCCCAACAAGCCATGGCTTGTAATAGGGTTTCGTAACAACCCCTGGGCTTGCAGTGCCATCTGAATCGGATGATACAACAAGCCCAGCGGGAGCCAAAACCACTACAGAGCCGCTCGGCAAGAGAGAGGCACAAAAATTTTGCTGCTCTTGCAAAGTGGCTCTGGGCGAGTTGATGACAGCTGCCACAAAGTGCCCAAGTAGCACTTTGTGGTGGCTGTCATCGGGGTCCCCAATCTCTGCTGCACGGGGCTGCCACAAGCCCCATTCGGGGCTTGGAGAGGCAGTGCACAGCAGAGACCGCAGTGCCGCCAGCTGTCACTCCCGCTCGTGAGGACCCCTCGCAAGCAGGAGTGGGGGGCACACTTGTGAGTTACTGCCGCACATAGGGCAATGACTCGCAGGAGCTGTGATGCCACCAGCTGCATCCCTGCCTGCTGTTTTGGGCAGCGGGGAAGAGAAGGTAGGTTCAGCCAGCCAGACCACCAGACACAGGAAACTCCTGCCTCCACCCAGATACAAGGAAGTCCAGTGCCACCTAGTGACTCAACTATGTATATAATGACACAAACCACACATCTCCCATCCAGACCTGGCTAGCTTCAGCAAGGTGATGGCCTGCCCAGCCCCACAACGTGCCTTCAGACCATAACCTGGAGTCTTGAGGCGTGCACTGCAACACTAGATAGGGCTAGCTCCCTGAGCAAAACCAACACCAACACCTGGAATTAAGCTTTATTTAGGCTTTCCTCTTTGATGCCAACAGCAACAGGCTCCAATAAGAGTGTCCCCCCCACTCAGGAATGTGGGCCTGCATTCTGATCTCCTATCATGGGAGGAGGCCTCCTGGCCTGCTCCTTTAATTGCAGCTTAATCTGCAGAAGTCAGGAGGCAACCCTTTTTCAGACGATCACCTGCTAATCTGCAGAGCTACAGGAATAAGGGCCGGTGAAATAAAAAGGTGGCAACTCTGGTGCAAGCACCAGAAAGCTGATCCTGGTCCCTGTGCCAACTGCTGATGTGGGAGGCCAGACTACTCCACTGGGCTGTCTTTGCTGACTGAGCCACACATAAGCAAGAGGATGGGGGCAGGCCTTATAAGAACACAAGAAGAGCCGTGCTGGATCAGACCGAGGGTCCATCTAGTCCAGCATTGTGTTCACACAGTGGCCAACTAGCTGCCCACACGATCCCACAAGCAGGACATGAGTGCAACAGCACCCTCCCACCCATGTTCCCCAGCAACTGTGTACATAGGCATGCTCCCTTTGATACTGGAGGTAGCATATAGCCAGTCAGGACTAGTAGCCACTGATAGCCTTATACTACATGAATTTGCCCAATCCCCTTTTAAAGCCTTCCAAATTGGTGGCCATCCCTACATCTTGTGGAAGTGAATTCCATAGTTCAACTATGCGCTGTGTGAAGAAGTACTTCCTTTTATCTGTCCTGAATCTCCCACCTCACTGGGTTCTAGCATTATGAGAGAGGGAGAGAAATGTCTCCCTATCCACTTTCTCCACACCATGCATAATTTTGTACAGCTCTGTCGTGTCTCCCCCCCCCTCACTCGCCTTTTCTCTAAGCTAAAGAGTCCCAGATGTTGTAACCTTTCCTCCTAGGGGAGTTGCCCCAGCCCCTTGATCATTTTAGTTGCCATTTCTTGCACTTTTTCAACTCTACAATATCCTTTTTTCGGTGCAGTGACCAGAACGATACACAGTATTCTAAGTGCTGTATACAGTATTCCAAGAGTGGTCACACCATAGATTTGCATGAGGGCAGTATGATACTGGCAGTTTTATTTTTGATTCCTTTCCTATTTATGCCTAACATGGAGTTTGACTTTTCACAGCAGCAGCACACTGGGTCGACATTTTCATCAAGCTGTCCACCACAACCCCAAGTTCTGTCGCCGCTAGCTCAGATCCCATCTGCTTATACTTGAAGTTGGGTTTTTTTTTGCCCCAACATGCCTCACTTTACACTTGCTTACATTGAACCACATTTGCCATTTTGATGCCCGTTCTCCCAGTTTGGAGAGATCCTCACAATCCCTTTTTGTTTTAACCACCCTAAATAATTGGGTGCCATCAGCAAACTTGGCCACTTCTTGTGGCCAAATTTGCAAACGTTATGCAAATTGGTGTCCTCTTCTTGGGTGATGCATTTCCTCTTTTTTTGGCAATGCTTAAGTGGCCACCCTAACAGGGGTGCTTCTCACCACCATTGTCACTAATTGCTATTGCTCCTTTCCTCTTTCTCATCATTGTTGCTGCCAGTTGCTTGCTTGAGAGGCAGAGAACAAGTAGGCAGTGGCATCTACTGCTTCTTCTCACCACCACCATTATCTGGGCCAGAGTGAGAGGTGGGTGAAAAAGCAGGTTGCAATGGGGACAGGCCCGGTGCAAGGCAATTTGGTGCCCTAGGCAAGATCAGATATTTAGTGCCCCCCCTTCCCACTTGAGCCCTCCCTCCCTCCAGCCCTATGCCCATTATGAAATAAATTTCCCTCCCTGGGAACTGCCGAGCTTTGCATAGAAAAACTTTGTGGACTTTGAGACTTTTCCTTTGTGTTCACGAGGAAAGCAAAGAGGCAACATCAGCCCAGCTATGCCAGGAACTCCCAAGGGCCTTCTCCTACTCCATATATATGTAAAAGCCTGTCTCCTCCTGCAGGCAGCACAAGGGATATGAAAAAAGGATGTGAGAGAGGTGTGGTGGTGCTACCTGTGAGGAATAGAGACAAAAGGGCGTCTTGCAGCCTGTCCTACCTCGCAGGGTGGAGGTGCAGAGACACCGGTTTGACTCGTACACCTTCTGGGTTGCAGGGGGGGGGGATGCATGTAATAGAAACATAGCAAAGAGAGAGCCCGTGGATCATCTGGTTCAAATTTAGGAGGGGATTTACAAAACTTGCTACTTCCCCTCCTCTCTCTATCACTTTGTTGCAATATTTCTTTATCAGAATAATGTATATTATCCTGTCTTCCCTTTACCAGCCTAGTGCTCAAGGCAGACAACAATATTCAAAGTACAGTAAAGAAAACATCAACAGCTCAGGGCACAATCCTAAACACGTTGAGGCAGAAAAAAGCCCTGCAACTCCCAGCATTCACCAGCCAGCATGGCTGGCTGTTGGAACGCTGGGAGTTGTGGGGCTTTTTTCTACCTCAACGTGCATAGGATTGCGCATGGCTGGCTGGGGAATGCTGGGAGTTGTAGGATTTCCCCCCCCCTCCAAACACGCATAGGATTGCATCCTAAAACCATTTAAAACCAAAACACAGAAACAGCATGGTAAATAATTAAAACATTGGAGCCCCAGCTAGCTTAAAATACCTTTCCCTCCCTCCCTGGTTGCTGGAAATAACTGCTTTCAGGGGACCTTGAGCTGAGGAACCTGAGGCTCACGCAAGGGAGGGAAGGCGAAGGAGGTGTTTGCAGGTGCATCCTTGAGAGGGAAGGTGAAGGAGGTGTTTGCAGGTGCATCCTTGAGAGGGGAGGCGAAGGAGGTGTTTGCAGGTGCATCCTTCCAGCCGCCCACCAGCCTCCCATCATTGGCCCCTGCCCACCTCCCCTCCTCCAGTCTGTAGCCTTCTCTGCCTCTTTTGATGCTGGTTGTGAGGAGGAGCCTGCCTACTGCTGTTCCTGGTAACGAGCTCCTTCCCCGCCACAGGACATGATTGGTAAAACAAACTTGTATTTTTTTCCCCCCAAGGCATTTCTGGCGCCTCCTTTAGCCCGGCGCCCTAGGCAGCCGCCTAGTTGGACTAATGGTAGCACCGGCCCTGAATGGGGAAGAGAAAGAGCAACTCCAGGGGGCTATTGTCAGTGGGGGCCCTGCTGGGGTGTGGGCCCTTGACAGGTGTCTGACCATGCCTACCCTTAACGCCAGCCCTGAAATAGGAACGGAAGACACATGGTCACCCTAGTCACCAACCATGGTCTCATTGGGTGCAAAGGGTGAGAAAGAAAGAAAGAAAGAAATGAAGTATTCTGTTCCCCTTTCAAGCTTGGCAGGCTGAACTCCATGATTTGGGGGGGGGGCTATCCAGGCCAGGGCTGAGGAAGCTGTGGTCCTCCAGATATTGTTGGGCTACAACACCCATCAATCCTCACCATTGCTGTGCTGGGACTGATGGGAATCGGAATCCAACAACATAATGGATGTTCACACGACCCGGGCAGCGAGCAGGGGAGGCACCATGGGGCCGTTTGGCGGGGAGCCACAGATGACCTGTGCCCCACATGCGTGGGCGGACCGCGGTGGAGCCGGCAGTCCCCGTGCCGCAGCGTGGGCCTCCCGGCGCTAGGGGGTGGCAGCTCGGGATGCCCAGCGGGGCCATTTAGCCCTACAGGCCGGAGCACCGGCCACTCTGGCCTGCCGTCTCTGAGCGGCCACGGGAGGCCCCTGCGGGACGGCTGCCCGCTGTCCGCACGGCAGGGCGGCCACACGCGGTAGGGGTTTACCCCTCTACTGCCCATGGTGACTTTCCGTTCTTCCCGCACACAGCCGTCCCGCGGGGGCACCCCCCCCGGCCGGCATTCGCATGACACATGGTCCTGTGAACCAGCCTAGTGTGGGCCACACATTCCCTGCCCTGATCTAGGTCACCAGTACTGGCCTTCCTGGACACCTAGACCTGAAGAGGCATTCCCTGCCTACCAGTCCCTCAGCCTTTGATCCACGGTCTGTGCAACTTTTGTGTGAGGACTCTGCCCAAGCTGCCACTTGCTGCCTTGGATTTTGACCTCTGCCTGGTTTTGTTTTAACTATGCACCCGCTTCTGTCCCTCCTCTCCTGCCACTTTGTACCTTGATCACTGCCTGGTTTGAATATTCACCTTCTTCTAACCCACCTGAATTGGACCTCAACTCCCCACTGGGTTTTGGAACCAGTTGCTTGTTTTTTGTCAAGACCTAGACTAAAGGTAGGTAATCTGCTCTTCCCCCAGATGTTTTGGACTACAACTTCTATAATCCCTGATGACTGGGCCACATTGGCTGGGATATATGGGAGTTTATTTCTTTATTTATTTGTTACCCTTGTAGCCCACAGTTTTGCCCAAGGTGGCATACATGATCCTCCTCCTCCTCTCCTCCCTTTTCTCCTCACAACAACCCTGTGAGGTAGGTCAGGCTGAGAGTTAGTGACTGGCCCAAAGTCACTCAGTGAGCGTCATGGCTGAGTGGGGGAACTTGAACCCGGGTCCTCCTCAGTCCCAGTCCAACACTCTAACCACTACACCACACTGACTCTAGTTGTAGCCCAAAACATCTGGAGGGCACCCAGTTGTCTGCCTTTGATCTAGGCTGATAAGCAAAAAGTGAAACAATCCATTAGGAAGAGAAGGCTGAAAGATGAATGTACAGCAAAGTGTGTTCACTCTTTCTTTTAAAAAAAACAAGTTGGACATAGATTTCATAGATCGTAGAGTTGGAAGGAGCCTACAAGGCCATCGAGTCCAACCCCCTGCTCAATGCAGGAAACTAGAGGAGGGGTCTCCCATCCAAGTAATAACCAGGCCTGACCCTGCTTAGCTTTCCACACTCAGACAAGCTGAGCCAGCGTGAGCAACAGGCCTGCTTAACAACTAGAATGCTTGTTGGGCTGGCCACCTACCATCCTATGAGCAGCAAAAGCTGCCTTATACGGAGTCAGACCATGGATCCATCTACCTCAGCACCATCCACTGTACCGTCAATCCAGAAAAATGGACCCCCTGGCTGTGTGTGTTGAACTCTAGGGCAGGAGTGAGCAAGCTGGTGCCCTACAGTTGTTTTGGACTACAAATCCCATCAGCCCCAGCCATCATGGCCAATGGTCAGGGATTATGGGAGTTATAGTCCAACACACCTGGGGGACACCAGGCTGCTTACTCCCTGGAATAGATTGTTGGGGGTTAGGATTCCAGAGACCCATGTTCAACCCCCTCACTCAGCCAGGAAGCTCAGTCAGTAGTTTATTTATTTATTTTTATTTATTATATTTATATCATGCCTTTTTTCCTGCAAGGAACCCAAGACAGCTTACACGATCCTCCTCCTCCTCCTCCTCTCCGAGTTATCTGCACAAAAACCCTGTGAGGTAGGTTAGGCTGAGAGTCAGTGACTGGCCCAAAGTCACCCAGGGAGCTTCATGGTTGAATGGGGACTAGAACCCGGATCTTCTGAGTCCCAGTCCAACACTCTCACCACTACACCACACTGGCTCTCAGTGGGCTACTCCCAGGGCCGGCACTACCACTAGGTGAACTAGGTGGCTGCCTAGGGCGCATGGCTAAAGGGGGTGCAGAAACGATCGCTTTCGGCGCCCCTTTGTTTTTCCCGCGCCAAACAGCTGATCTTCACCCAGCTGTTTGGCGGGACAGTGGATTGCCCGGGGTGGCGGCGGTGCAGCCAATAATCATATCTTGACTTGTAGGGGGCACTTTCTTTTCTTCCCTCCCTGCCTCCATGCTGGCGCTAGCCGGATCCGGCGTGGCAGGCAGCCATCGGGGAAGCTCCCGAGGCGGAGGCGGCGGGCGAGAGGCTGTTAGGCTGCCCCGTCACCCTTTGAACTGCGCCGGCGGAGGAGACCTGGCACGGCGGCTGGCTCAGTTCCGCCGCTCCCCTGGGCGGCGATGGCTGCGGAGGAGGTGCGCCAGGTACGAGGCGCCTTGCATGGTGGCGGGCGAGGGTGGAAGCCAGTGAGCGGCTGTGCTGCTGCTGCTGCTGCATGAGCCGCCCCCCGCCCTCCCCCTCCCGGGCCCAGGCGGGCATCCGCGGTGGAGTAGCGGGAGCGCACAGGCTCCAGGGATCGTGCCTCCTCGCTCGCCCCAAGCCTCCAGGGTAGTCACCTGGCAGACAGCGGGAGGTCCGGGTGGCTCTTCCGGCTGGGCATGCAGGGATGGAGCTGGAATCGGCTTGGCAACCATTTCAATTGAATCTCAGCATCTTCTTTAGTCATTAAAGAAATGGTTTGCCAGTTTGGTTTGCCAGTTTGCCAAGAGAAAGGAAAATGAAGTTTTAAACATTAAATGTAGTTTCTGTCACACTTCACCAGGAATTTTTCTATATAGCAAATTGGTACTACATCAACATGTATTTTATGTATGTTTGTCAATGTTTATGATAATAATTTTTTTAGGTTTTGCCAATTGACTTTTATTTCATAATGGGCATAGGGCTGGAGGGAGGGAGGGCTCAGGTGGGAAGGGGGCGCGCGCTAAATATCTGATCTTGCCTAGGGCACCAAACTGCCTTGCACCAGCCCTGGCTACTCCCTCCCTCTGAGCCTAACCAGGGTTGTCGTGAGGATAAAAGGAGGTGGGGGTAACTATGTATGCTGCTCTGAGCTCCTTGGAGCAAGGGTGGGGTAAAACTAAAAAAAATAAATGCCCGTGAACCGGGGTCATTTTCAGCACTATTGACCCACAGGACTGAATATCTAGCGGTTGTAAAAGAAGATATGCTATACAAAGCTAAGCTATGCAAAGAGCAATAAAAGCCTGGCTGTTTGTCTAGTTACAAGCAATAAATGCATACCTGGGATAAGAAGGCATTCTTGTACAGTATGGGTGTTTCCAGAGGATATATCCTTGGGATACATACTCTTCTCCAGGAGAAGAACATATAATTCCTTTCTAAGACACCCATGAACACCTGTTGCTTATTATACCTGAGGCTGTTGCACTTCTTCCAAGAAAGAGCATACTACTATGCTGAGTGCAAAAATAGATCTTTTAAAATCCAAATAGGTATGGTCCTCAAGACGGTGTTTTGGGCCACAGCTCCCAACATCCCTGACCATTGGCCATGCTGGCTGGGGATGATGGGAGTTAGGGGGTCCAATAACGTCGGGGAGGCCACAGCTTCCTGTCCTCTGATGCAAAGGGGGGAGCTATGTGTGGGAGAGACTGAGCCCTGCTCCAGGGCCAGCCCCGCCACGTTGCAGAGTGAAGCGACCTGCTTCAGGCGGCATCATGGAAGGGGTAGGTAAAGGAAGGAACTGGCGTCTGAATGGTGCAAGAAGGCTCGTTAAAGCAGGGGTGGGGGACCTCTTTCAGCCTGAAGGCCGAATCCAATTTCGGAGGAGCTCTCGGGGGGCGCCTTCCAGTGGTTGGAGGGGCTGAAGGCAAAAGGGGCAGGGCCAAAAAACCAAGAATACCACCATATTTTGCTGCCCTTACTGCCGGTAACTAAGTCTTTAAAAAGAGGCATTTCAACCATTTTAAAACAGGGGGAAAATCTGCTCAAAAGCAGAGAAACCACCAAACCATCTGTGGTTGGGGGAAAGGGGCTGGGGCTGGGAGAAAGGGGTGTGTCTATCTGGAGAGCCCCAGAGGGCCAGAGCGGGACCCGAAGAGGACTGGATTTAGCCACTGAGCCTGAGGTTCCCCACCACTATGTTAAAATATTTGCCCTGGCACAGAAGGGGCACCATTTGAGCTCCGCGTCAGGTAGCAATATACCTATACTTATTAGGCCAGCACTGTCTGACTCAGCAGGTAATCTGTTCAATTCTTCCTTTTCTTAAACAAGCCTGCTTTTCAGAGCTCCAAAATATTCTGTTCCACAACGGCTGCAGTGGCTTTCCCAATTATTTGTTTGGACCCTTTTAAGGATCAAATCTTCCAGGGTCAAATGTTTTTTCAGGACTTTGAAATGTAAACGGTGCCTGAGGTCATGAACAGGATGTGCTGTGCTGCATGTGTGGAGGGGTGTTTTATTTTTGCTGTAACTCAAGTGGCAGAGCATCTACCTGGCATACAGAAGGTCCCAGGTTCAATTCCAGGCATCTCAAGGCAAGGCTGGGAAAGACTCCTGTCCGAAACCCTGGCGAGCCACTGCTGCTCGTAGATATGTAAATATTGACCTAGATCGGGCAACCTTTTTGGGCTGTGGGCAAATTTGGCAATTTGAGAAGATGGACCAATGGTCTGAACTGGCGTAGCTTGGGCCAGCGGGTGTTCATGGGTTGGACTTCGCACAGTGCAGCATCCCACAGTCCCATGTGCCTTCCCATCCTCCCTTGCAAACAAAAGCCAGCGCTGCAAATGGGGCAGGGGCGGAGTTAGGCAGTAAGGAAGGAGCGCCTAGCAGCATTCAAGAGCTTATCTCATGCTGGTTAAAGTTTCCTGACTGGGAGCCCAGGGCTTCCTCGAATCAGGTTAAAGGGATAGAGATGGGAGTGGAGAGTGGAGAGTGACTCTTACACATAATTGCTCTGGGCTTTTTGCCTTTTCTGTGCAACAGGGCTTGGAGGGAGCCTACCACAAGCGGTGTGCCTGCCACTTCCAGGGCATTGGGTCAGACTCCAGCTGCCAGCCATGCCGGACGTGTACACAGCTATGCTGGGGCTCCTGGTCCTTCTTCCCCTCCTGGGGAATATCTTCTTCCCCTACCTTTGGTTGGACCTGGTCTTTCTCTTCTCCTTAATACGCAACGGATACAGGTCTGAGATGTATCTCCAACGCAAGCCTCCCTTCACCATGCTGGACACCTTCTTGGCCAAAGTCCAGAAACACCCAGAGAAGCCCATGGTTCTCTTTGAAGAGGAAGCCTATTCCTACCGAGACGTCGACCAGCGCAGCAGCCAGGTGGCCCGAGTGTTCCAGGGCCATTTGGGGCTGAAAGAAGGGGAAACGGTGGCTGTTTTCTTGAAGAACAGCCCTGCCTATCTCTGGGTCTGGCTGGGCCTGGAGAAGATTGGCTGTGCCATGGCCTGCATCAACTACAACATCCGACTGAAGTCTCTCTTGCATGTGCTCAGTTCCTGTAGGGCCAAAGTGTTACTGAGCACCCCAGGTGAGGAAATCTGTGTGCAAGTGGGAAATGGTTATCCCCAAGCGGGAAAATGAAAGCATGTCTATGCTACAGCTACAGGCTTTAACCTGTTTGGTCAGTTGTCCTCAGTGCAAGGAGTACTAAAGACCACGACCTGCTCTACCCCGTCCCCATCTCTCCTTTTTTTGGATGCATCCCAATGCACCTTTTCCCACTCTCCCTGGAAAAAAACCCACAGTCACAAAGCCCGAGTTTGAAAATTGCAAAAAAAACACCTTGCAAACTTAAGCGGATGTTTGCAAAGCTCCCTCTCCTCTACCAATTTCGTACCATCTTCATTGGCTGCCTACTTATCTCTAGGCTAAATTCACAGTGCTGTGGATTTGCAGGGCAATCCTTCAGTTACATTGGAGTGTCCGACATATCCAAACTGCTGCCGGCAGGGCGGAAGGAAGGGAGGAATGGCATTTCTGCTCACTTTCTCCTGTTTTTTGTTTTTGTTAAATAACTATTCCCCCACCCCTTTACGTTAACACCTCCACATGGGGCTAAATAAAGAAGAAAACCTCCATGGGAAGGGAGTTTATTATGATTTATTTTTATCTGTTACATTTATATCCTGCCTTTCCTCCAAGGAAATGTGTGAGGCTAAAGTGGGGAGAGGGGCAGGGGTGTACATGTGAGCCCCCCAGCCCAGTGTCTCGGTATGCTTGACTGCCACTGAGGCCTTGGCAGGGTTTATGCTCACGGGAGTCCCGTAAGCGCTTTCAGCCGAACCACGTGTGCTGACGGGGCCTTTTCCAGACCTTCTGAACATGCGACGGTCTCAGTGGCAGCTGGGTCTGCAGTAGGGTGGACATGTGTGTCTTCTTTTACAGAGGACAGTTCTCTGTTCGACGGGCTGTCAGAGGACTGTCTTTTGCTTTCTGAAGGCATTCTCTATTTGAAGGGCTGTCCTGTCCAATTCTGGTTTAAATATAAAGAAATATAAGAACAGCTGCCCATCAATAAATTGGAGAGGAGGAGAAAATGGAGAGGAGGAGAACCATGTAAGCTGCCTTGGGATCCCTGCAAGAGGAAAAAAGGAGGGAAATAATAATAATAATAATAATAATAATAACAACAACAACAACAACAACAACACAAAATAATTAATAATAATAATAATAATAATAATAATAATAATAATAATAATAATAATACCAACAGTTTGCACCTGGACAGCAGACTGAGCTGGCAGGCACACAGGTCACCTGCTTCTAGTCTTCCACATTATGGTGAGATGTACTGTATTTCTATTTAAATTATAATCATTATTTCTAAATTTGCATCTATACATATACATTAGCATATGTAAATTTTGTCCTTTTTTCTGGTGATGCATTTCCTTTTTTTTTTTTTTTTTGGTCATTCATAACTGGCCACCCTGGCGTGCGGGGACATTGGGAGTGGGGCTTCTGTGTGCATCCACACACCCCCTCCACTTTAGCTCTACACACGTGCAGGTGAATGGCCGCATAGGGGGCAATATAACCAAGATGTGACCCTGATGGTGTTAAATGTAAATCACATGTTGTAAAATTTATCTTTAAGAAGATCCAATATATACTATAAAGGTCAACGTCTCTTCCTAACCACACATTTTCATTTATAACTCCTGTTTTTTACCAATTTCTGGGTATAATCATTAACCCAAAGGTTAATGCACTTAATTTAGACTGAATTGTCTTCCAGCTTGTGCAATAGGAATAAATCATATGGTTGTCAGAAATATTATGGGCCATATGTTCTTATTACACCATAAAAGCACCTTTGATGGAGTCTCTAAGCCAAGGGTGAGGATCCTCTTTCAGTCCAACGGCAGGATTCTAATCTAGGAAAGGTCTTGGGGCCCACATTCCATCCGTAGGCACAGCAAAAGGCAGAATGGGTGGGGACAAAATGTGATTCTTAGCAATTTTAAACCTATTGAGCAGGACACCCCCAAACACGGAGCTTCAGAGAGAAGGGGAAGTTTCTTGCATTTCCTTCTGACACTGTATCTCACCTGTTAGAGACACAGAGTCAGCTCTCTTAGGAAATAAAATCCTTGGCAACATAAAGATAGGAATCATGTGATAAATTCCCTCATTCACCTCTCCCTCTGTCCAGGCCAGCGGCTGCAGACTCCACCTCCTTTTCAGCAGGTAAAGCATGCATGCACATCCTCACAGCATCTGTCTCTCCATGGAGACCCTGCGGCTGTTCGAGCCTAAAAAGAGCTACTCTTATGCCATGGGCAAAATTGCCATTATCTATAGACAGGCTCATTCTGCTGAACTGACACTGGTGGGTTGCCTTTCATAATCAATTCAATAATTCTTCATTGAGGAATTTGGGGGTTTACCTTGCAGTATAAGTTGGGTTCCCAAATCTAAGGTTAGGAACTAAAGTCCAATCAAACCTATTTTCTTCCTCCCTTCAAGATTTGAAAGCTGCCATTGAGGATGTCTTGCCCACTCTGCAGGATGAAGGGGTGCGGGTTTTCTACCTGAGCGATGACTCCCCAACAGAGGGCGTGGAAGCTTTGCTGGGATGGATCAGATCCAGCTCGGCTGAAGCAGTGCCTCCTTCCTACAGAGCCAATGTAACTCCTAAATGTGCATCCATGTATATTTTTACCTCTGGGACCACAGGTGAGGAAGAAGAATTTGGTGTGTGTCTGTGTGTGTGGATGGGAGGTCCTGAATGGGAGAGGATGCTATTAGGCCTGGCAATCTCCATCTCTCGCTGTTTCTGTCCCCCGACCAGGGGAGGCTGGTGACTCCTAGTTCGGTGGGGCTCCTTTCCCATTGCAGGTTTTGCAGCTTTTATTTGGAGCTGCATAGGAGCTATCCACGGTGCTCCCTGGTGGCGAACCTATTTTGTGGGTGGAGTTCAGCACCATGGATATCTCCCATGAAGCTCCAAACAGAACCAGCTGTGGGTTGATCTAAAACATGGTAAAAGAGAACTCTCGGATCTGCTTTGTTTGCTCATAATTATGCAGTGATGGAGTAAGTGGATATTGTTATAATTGTTGGTGTGGGTCCCCTTGAGCAGTTCTTGGGGAACTGAGATTATTTTTAAAACCCCGCATGGGGGGAATTTTGGCATGAAAACAGGAGGGGGGGAAGCTTAAATCCCCCCTCCCAAATCACCATGGTCCTGAATTGTGGGCATGTGTGCTTACCCAGATGTAAGTCAATCATGCATATACGCATAGCTGTGCTAGCTAGGAAGAGGGACTCACTTGTCCTGGCTGTGAGGAGCAGCCAGAGCCAAGGATGCTTTTATTCAAGTGTTAAAGAAAATAAATTAAACCCTCATCCACCTCATCCTAAAATGTCAGGTAAGTCCCACCCACTCTACTCCAAAGATATGGCATATATATGCTAATGCAGGTGCTTTGCAAGGCAAGAAAGGTGGGGGGGGGATCTAACCACAACAGGAATAGAGTTGTGCCACAAAGGCCCCTGGGATATGTGCTGGGAGCAGGTGGGTGGGAAACTGGGAAACAAACCATGGCAACCTGGCGAGCACCGGAGTGTCTGTTGGCAGGAGCGTGAGCGATTAACCAACTCACGTTTTCAGCGTGGCTTCTTGTGACGTGCAAACCGGCCTAGTATTTTAAACTTACTTTTATGTCTGTTTGCTTTTTCTGTGTAACGGGTTCATGCTGACATAGAAAACTCTCGACGGCTTCTGTGTGTTGCTGAATGGATCTCTCCCACTCCAGTCTTCTCCTTTGCACTCCAGGGGTTGGATCCTGATTTAGGTGCATGCAACTGGGCTGGCAGAGGGGCAAGGGATCCTGCTGAATAGATTGAGCTGTGCTGCAGCAGCTGGAGGGCATCATCCGCTAATAATCTGGTAGAGGCACCGCCTGCAAGTGGAGCCCTTCTTTCAATGGAAGGCAGATCCTGGGTCCAAACCATGATCTTAAAGTTAACCTGCATGCCTTCAGTTTTCCCTTTCTGCACAATGGGTCCTTGCTATGGAGCAGAATAATGTGGGATAAAAGGAGTGCTTTTGTGTTGTTGTATGGGTCAAAGAATGCTCCCCCCCGGCACCCCTCTGCTTTGCGCTCATGCTCTTAAACTTATTTGCATGCCTTAGTTTGCCCTTTCCGCGCAATGGGTTCCTGCTGTGGAGTAGATCCCTTGGCTCTGCCTACTGTGACCACCTGTCTCCACCAATCTTAGCTGCCTTATCCTCTGCTGCACCAGCTCCAATGGGTATCAGCCATTGGTGTGAAGGAAAGTCATGTGACTGCAAAATATTGTTTCTTGCTTGAGGAAGTCACTAAGGTTGTTAAGGGAGCCCCTTTCCCTTTCTCTGCCTGCCTCAAGGGCTACCGAAAGCTGCTGTCATCAACCAGAAGAAGATTTACGCTGGGGCCAACCTGTTTCCCACGTGTGGAGTCCATTCCAAGGACATCATCTATACTCCGCTTCCCCTGTACCACATGGCCGCACTTGTTGGGGTTTTCGGATGCGTGAAAGTTGGTACGTATAGAATGCCCACGAGGGCCGAAACACACATTCACCATAGGTGCGTGGTAGACAGACAAAGACAGGATAACATATTAATACATCACTCTTATGATGTGGTGGCAGTGGGAGGGGGAGAGAGGCAGGAGTGGGAGACATTAGGGCCTGCTCCAGCTAGGCTAGCTTTCCCCAACCTGGTGTTCTCTAGAGTTGTTGGACTACAATTCCCATCATCCCCAACCAGCTGGGGGGGGGAGTTGTAGAGCCTTTCTACCCAAGGCATTTATTGTGCACTCGTGTGATACCTCACTCAGCTTCATACGACACCATAATCCTCCAGGAGCTTTGTAGGCTCCTTCCAACTCTATGATCTATGAAATCTATGAAAAGAGCTCTAAAAGCCTGTAACGTAGATGTGTGTCTTTAAAGGAGCCTGTCTCCTAAGGACACTCCTATTTGTAAAAAGGGATGTATGGAGAAGGGAGAGGAGGGCATTTGATTTCAGAAAAAAAAAAAAACCTCAGGCAGAAAGATTCGGGGGCGGGGAGCAGGCGAAGAAGTCCATGTGGGCAAAAAGCCAGCTAATCCAGGGGGATCCGATGCAACAGAGATCATCAGGGCCCCTGCACCTTTATTTCAGCAAGTGCCCATGGACAGCAGGGTGGTGGGGCAGGTGGCCTCCCAGAGATTCGGGGCTCCAGCAGCCCTAGTGGGCCACCCTCTAACACTGCCTCTGATTGTAATATGATCTCTTTGGCCCTCAAAGCTGCGCTCTATGAACCCAAAGCAAGTGATGTTTACAGAGTGACCGAAGAACACATATCTATCCCAGGACTAGTTAAAATACTTTAAGAGTGCTAAAGCCCAAGAGGGGCTAACAGTGTACTCTCAAGGGCTTGATAAACCACTAATACAGCACAATCCTGTGCATGTCTACTCAGAAGTAGGTCCCACTGAGTTGAATGAGACTTACTCTCAGGTAAGTGTGCGTAGGATTGGAGCCTAAATTAAATACCCATCAAGACCTGCCAGGTGCACATTTACCCATCTGGGTGGCACACCTATGTATGCTTAGGGAGAAAATCCCATTGAACACAGTAGGACTCACATGTGAGTAAACATGCATAGGTGTCATTGTTGTTAATTGCAGATTAAATGTTAGTTCAGTGCTTGTGTATTTGCACAATTCTGTTGTACCACAACACCACCTAGTGCTTGTGTAATGGAACATATAGAAAGGCAGAGAAAGAAAAGCCCTGAAAATATATATATATATATATATATATATGTAAAGGAGCTGATGTCAATCCCATAAAGAATCCGGAAGATTCTAACAAATGTTGCAATTGCAAGTATTGCATTTAATTGTAAAAGCAAAAAGAAAGTGTGATTTCTTCTTGTGTAGTTATGCTATTAAATTTCAGCGTTCAGTAGAACTGACCTCCACCTCCACCTCCTCGTCCCGCCCCCCTTCTTCCTCTTCTTTATTTAAAGATGGGAGTTCCATTTTACCTCAAAGGTTGAGATTGCATATTCCATAGTTTAACTATGCACTGTGTGAAGAAGTATTTCCTTTTATCTATCTTGAATCTCCCACCAGTCAGCTTCATGGGATCACCCCAGGTTCATGAGGCTGCATGGCACACAGGTCTCTCCTCCAACACCTTGCTGCCACCTCCCACCATCTGCTGCCTGAGATGACTGCTTCACTCTGCCTAATGGTAGGGCTGGCCCTGGCAGTATGAACCTAAGAACCTAAGAGGAGCCATGCTGGATCAGACCAAAAGTCCATCTCGTCCAGCATTCTGCTCACACAGTGGCCAGCCAGCTGCCTGTGGGAAATCCACCAATATGACATGAGTGCAATAGCAGCCTCCTGCCCATGTTCCCCAGCAACTGGTTTACATAGGCATTCCGCCTATGATTCTGGAGCTAGCATATAGTCATCAGGACTGGTAGCCATTGATAGCCTTCTCCTCCATGAATTTGGATGGTGCTGTTCTGGCTATGTATGGCTGTGCCCTTGGAGAATAGAGTTTGCTATTAAAAAACAGGATAACTAAACAGGATTCCCTTGGAATATTGATTCATTTGTTGATATTGAAATATATATATATTGGTTTCATTATGGAATTATTGAGGTTTTAAAATGTTTATGTTTTATGCTGATTTGGAAGTATTAAGGTGTCTGGATGGGTTTAAAAATTTGTAGTATGTTACTTAAAAATAAAGGGAGGTTGAGGGGCCTTTTTAAAAATTAAATTAGAAGCTTTAGGTGGAAGTTAATCAGAAGTTTTTCTTTAGTTGAAAAAAGAATATGGAAAAGAATATGGAAAACTTTAGTCAGCTTAGGATTTTGTTTTTTTTGTTTTTGTTTTTGTTGTTTTAGGACTACTGGGAAAAATAAATAAGTGAAAACTACTTGGTTGATATAAATGCTGGTTATACAATTAAACAGTTAAGATTTAGATGTAGGGCAACCTCTAGTGTTTTCCTTTTGCCATAACTAGAATGAACGGTTGAAATAGTATTTTTTTATATTTATTAATAAATAGCTGCTTATAGTGCTGTGGCAGAGTTTGGAAGTCCATTTTAGTTTTGTTTGTTGATAGTTATGTATGTATTTGTTTGTTCTCAATTATCAATTAAAAAATTTAAAATAAAAAATAAATAAAAAACAGGATAACTGGGCACTTTGAATTGTGCATGGAAGCAAACTAATAGCCATTGCAGATGGGACAATTGATTTGATTTGATGTATACGCCGCCAAACTGACAAATGTCCTTGCAGAGGTTTACAGTTGTAAAACTCTTAGGTTCATACTGCCAGGGCCAGCCCTACCATTAGGCAGAGTGAAGCAGTCATCTCAGGCAGCAGATGGTGGGAGATGGCAGCAAGGTGTTGGAGGAGAGACCTGTGTGCCATGCAGCCTCATGAACCTGGGGTGATCCCATGAAGCTGACTGGTGGGAGATTCAAGATAGATAAAAGGAAATACTTCTTCACACAGTGCATAGTTAAACTATGGAATATGCAATCTCAACCTTTGAGGTAAAATGGAACTCCCATCTTTAAATAACATAACAGCGGAAACAATGATACAGCCAATGAAAGTATCAAATACTTTTTAAAAAAAACACAACCCACCAAAACACTGAGAAGATTAAAGAGCCAGTGGTAAAACTGTCAATAAAAACAACAAATTAAAGATTAAAATGCTTGCCAGAAGAGAAGGTCTTAGCCTGGCATCCAAATGCATATAATGGAGTTGCTAGGCTGATTACTCTGGGAAGGGCATTCCACTACAGCGAAGGCTCTTCCACTGATAGTATACAGGCTTGTGGCTTATGCTGGCTCAGCTTGCCTGAGTGTGGAAAACTAAGCAAGGTCGGGCCTGGTTATTACTTGGATGGGAGACCCCTCCTCTAGTTTCCTGCATTGAGCAGGGGGTTGGACTCGATAGCCTTGTAGGCTCCTTCCAACTCTATGATCTATGAAATCTATGAAAGATGATTTTAACAGTCAGGCAGGAACTTATGGGAGAAGGTGCTGCGACGACACGGTCCCCTACACTTTAGGACCAGGCGCATAAACCCTTCTCAAGCTAAACAACAACACTTAAAAACCTGAGGGGAGGGTCAAATGAAACCTTTCCCTTACTAATGAGGGAAAATATTAATACTGGTTATTAAGGATCTAGCTTAAATTTATGATACCGTGGGTACAAAGGTGTGTGTGTGTGTGTAGATTTAAAAGTAATGCAGGTTAATAACGCCAAGCTTACACGTAGGATTTGGGTAGCAAACAAAATAAAAATAAGTTTATTTTAATTCTCAAAATCTTAGTTCCAGAAAATAACTTTAAACCTGCCTACACCAAACACTTTGTAATTAACCTAAGTCCCTATAATTCTAAATACTTTCCCTCCTCAGACAAGCACTGATTTCTCTTAAAACTCCTGACAAGACACAAATAACCCTCTAACCTAACCTTCCAAACTCTCTAACACACTCTCATAACACACTAACCCTCTCAACTAACTCTGACATCACTCAAACACTCCTTATATACTCCTCCCCCCACCCTTCCAAGACATCATAAACCACACCCACTCAGTTCAACATTCTAGACCAGTGTTCTCCAACCTTGGGTCCCCAGATGATTTTGGCCTACAACTCCCAGCATGCCCCAGCCAGCGTGACACATTAAACATACTAATGCAGACATACACCCGGGATGTTCATTTTACGCCTTGGTTTCCTTCCTTGAAGCCTACGTTGGGGAGCAATGTTGATAACCATTGTGGACCGGATTAGTCGGTGGAGCGGAATATCGGTGGTCAATATAAGAGGTTTAAAGATGTTCATAAGGCTAATCTAAAAAAATGCAATATAAACATCGAAAACTGGGAAGCTCTGGCCCATGAACGATCTAAATGGAGGTTGGCCTTTCACAAAGGTTCCATGGACTTTGAAGAAGCCCGAGTGCAAGGTGAAAGGGAGAAACGTGCTAAGCGAAAAGCACGTCAAATGAATCCTTTACAGGACCATCTTCTATCTGGTAACCTGTGTCCTCACTGTGGGAAGCTGCGTGGATCTAGAATTGGTCTCCACAGTCACTTACGGACCCATCGCTAGAGTCCACACAATCTTCTTTAGAATTTCCTCCTTTTATCCCAGAAGACAATCTTACTCGGTCACGAGTGATCGCCTGATGATGACACCCGGGAACTGAATTGTGAGGTTACGCCACATGTGCTCTTTCAGGTAGACTGGTCCTAAGCTATTTAGGGCTTTAAAAGGTCAGCACCAGCAGTTTGAATTGGGCCCAGAAATTGACTGGCAACCAATGCAATTGCCGCAGCATTGGAGGCCAGCCCCAAGAAGTAGCCTCCCTGATCTGTTCTGCACTAATAGACATTTCTGGACCATTTTCAGTGGTAGCCTCATCTATAACATATTGTAGTAATCCAGGTGGGCGGATACCAGTGAATGGATAGTTGACTGTAGCAGCTATCCATTCTGGATCTCTATCCAGGTAGGGTCATAGCTGGATCTCTGTCCAGGTAGGGTCATAGCTGGTATATCAGCCGAATCTGATGGAAGACACTTGGTGTCACTGAGGCCACTTGGCCCTCAAGTAACAGAGCTGAATCTATGAGCACCCCCAGACTACAAACCTGCTTCTTCTGGGGCAGTGTGACAACCCCCCCCCCCCATTTAATGGAGTTACCGGTAAATGCTTTGAAAAGCAGGCTCCAGACACAACCCTGGCAGCTGCATTTTGCACCAGCTGAACTTTCTGCACTCTCTGCAGAGGCAGCCCCGTGGAGAGTGCATTACAATATGCAGGGGTAGACAACTTTGAGGGATCTGGGGACCACTTTTGACTCCCCGGACTGCTCCGTGGGCCACACTCCTGCCACACTCCGCTGAATTTGTTGGTGTGGTGACAGAAAAACATGACGGTTTGCTGCCAAATTTTGGCAGCAAACTGCTATGAAAAGCTAAAATGGACAAGTTTAGTTTGTTTCATTCTTGTTTTAGCCTTCTGTAATGGTTTGCTGCCAAAATTTGCTCCAAACCACCAATTTTACTGGGCCGGGCCGGGCCGGGCCGGGCCACATGTGGCTCACAGCCACGTTGCCCACCCCTGCTGTAATGCACTGCATTTAGAAAATTGCATCAATTTTCACCCCACCACTACCAGTGCTCACAGTAGCACGACTCCTAAACAACTTTTTTTCTCTCCCTTTATTTTCATAAGGAGCTACAATTGTCTTGAAGTCTAAGTTTTCTGTTTCCCAGTACTGGGATGACTGCAGACGATACCGTGTCTCTGTGATCCAGTATGTAGGAGAAACTATGCGCTACCTGTGTAATGCGCCAAAGGTAATTGATGGGAGAGGCCAAATATATTGGAACAAAACATTGTGAAGAATGAATATGGATTGTTCTACTGAATCCCACACAGTCGAGTCCAAGCAATATAGACAGGGGCTCTAGAAAACAACAGGGCCAATATAGTGGTGACTATCATTTTCTGTGATGTCCAAAATGAGACATTTATGGTTTACACTTGCGGTGGGCAACTTGTGGCTCTCCAGATGTTTTGACCTACAAGTTGCCCACCCCTGGTTTACACAAACGAGTTTGCCTCCAAACTGGGCAAGCTCCAGGCTTGAGTGGGCCCTTGGAAAAGTGCACTCTGGTGGGCCCCCTCCTATGATGGTGGTCCCTTCAAAGGTTTGCAAGAATCCCTCAAAGGCAGAAATAGTTTGTGGAGCCTTTGGGAGCCCTACCTTTATGGCTCCCGGTAGTGGCCATTTCTCCCTGGGGTGCCCTGGCAGTGAATTCAACTTCTGGGGCATTTGTGTATATGTCATGGGGTGGGGAATGGTTGCTGCCACAAAAAACATGCTGGCCACAATGTTTTTGTGGCAACAGCCACCTCCCCCCCCCCATCTCAAAGGCTCCGAAAAGTTGAGTTGACTTTTGGGGCATTGTAGGGTGGGAAATAGCTGCCAGTAGGAGGTTTATTGTTGCTGTGTTTTAATAGGGCCCATGGCAGATCAATGGAGCCGTTCTCTCTTTCTCTCTTAATTTCTCATTTTAAAAAAATCAGGGGAAAAATGGGCTGGGGAGAAAGTTTAAATCCCCCACTCCCAGAGCACCATGGTCCCAATCTGAATAATTGCTGCAGGCGCTTACACAAGAATAAAGGAAACTATCACACATGGCTACACTATGTGTGATTAGCAGTGCAGCTATGCGTGTAGTTTGGCTCTAACATGAATGTTATCCGGGCAGGAGTAACCACTGTGAAGGTTCCCTGCTTAATCACCTGGGTTGGCTATGAATAAAGTTCATTTAGTCCACCAATGATCCCCTTGGTCATGTTGCTTTGCAGAAAGACAGTGACCGTAACCACAGTGTGCGGGTGGCACTTGGCAACGGCATGCGCGTGGAGGTCTGGAAGGAGTTCTTGCGCCGATTCGGGCCCGTCCAAATCATTGAGTTCTATGGAGCTACAGAGGGGAATGCTGGGTTTGTGAACTACACGGGAAAAGTGGGAGCCGTGGGAAGGAGCAACTTCATCTACAAGGTAACACGCTAAATTGGAAGGTCTCCAGTTGTGTTGATCATGAATGTCTAACTATCGACCTTATGGAACCACCATGATCGCAGTTAAATATTACAAGGATTTTGCCTCTAAAGCTCATCCAAGCCTCCATCTGCAAGGTAATGAGGGGTACACACTGGAAAGGCTCAGGGCATCTATCAATGACTTAGAGCTCAATCCTATGCATATTTAGACAAAAAAAGTCCTACAATTCCCAGCATGTTCCAGCCAACATGGCTAGCTGGGGCATGCTGGGAGTTGTAGGACTTTTTTTCTGTCTAAACTTGTTATAGGATTGTGCCCTAAATCTTTGTTTTCATCAGGGGTGGGGAACCATTTTTTGCCCCAAGGGTGCAGGGAAGCGTGTCAAGGTGGCTATGTGTGTGTATAAATCAGGGGTGGGCAGACAGTGGATCTCCAGATATTTTGGACCTCAGCTCCCATAAGCCCCTTCCAACATGGCCAATGGTCAGGAATGCTGGGAGTTGAAGTCCAAAATGTCTGAAGATCAACCTTCTGCCCACATCTGCTCTAAATTTTAGACATTCTCACCTGCATTGGCTTAAGGGAAAACCCATTCTGTGTGTGTGTATGTGTGTGTGTGTGTTTAGCAGAATCCAGCTTTGCCCAATGTGCTGATTGGCCAGGCCTTAAGTAAATCATGAAGCTACCTCACCCCACCATTTCAGAGCTGTATTCAGTGCTGATTTGCCATTCCCTGTGTCAATCACAAAAACAATTCAGGGCAGCCCCTAGAGATTTTGCTGTCTGAAGCAGAATACAAATGGCATCCCATCCACCCACGGAAGGCCAACACTTTAAAAGGTCTTGCTGCACCATTCAGACACTAAATTCTTGCCTTCATTATCCACGGTGCATGGCAGAGCTGGTCCTGAGCAAGATACCTTTCTGCTCTCTAGTTTCTCAAGTATTTAAGACAGGAGAGCAAGCAAACATCAGAGACGATGCACAATGGCTGCAAAGCAAGTGAACTCCTTTCTCCGTTGAACGTTTGAAGCGAGAAAGCTGGTTGAACAGTGCAGGAGAACTTATCTAGAACCTCACAACCAAGCGTGGAAAATTAGGAAAGATAGCACAGGTTTCTTGGTACTTTGGGTTGAAAATCACACCATGATTTCTCACCACTGCCAATCAATAAAGAGCTGTCTGTGGGCAAACAAATGTTCATTTCAGGTGCTGTGTCTATGAACCTTACACACAATATTATAGATTCTTATCACACTATAGGCCCAGTGAGGTACAGCAGCTAGAGGACTGGGCTTAGACCAGGGGGAGCCAGGTTCAAATCTCTGCTCAACTGCAAAGCTTACTCCATGAGCCTGGGCCAGTCACTGTCTTGCAATCCAACCTATCTCAAAGGGCTGTTGTGAGGATAAAGGGAGAGACTTTTAGCCTGTAAGGTTTTGCTACAGTTCCTAGACAAGAGAGAAGATGCGTATACTGGATGCCACAACGTCTTTTTAATAAGGGTTTGTCCAAAGTGGAGGTGTAATACAGCTAATGCTTCTCTTACCCATATGGTTTGGCAATGCCCAATGGCCACCTCTTTTTGGGAGGAGGTAATAATAATATGGCTAAACTTTGTGATGGAAAGCTCTTGAATATTTACGGACATGCATGTTCTTCTTAACTATCTGCCTGCTTCTTGGAACTTAATGCAAGGCCAACGTAAATGGATTCTCCATGCCCTATCGACAGCTAAAAGGCTAATATTACAACAATGGAAAGACAAACAGTCACCTTCCATAACACAACGGGTTGAGGACTTTATGATGCTTTCAATTTTTGAATGGGGGGTGTTTAGGCATTATCTATGAATGGTCAAATATATGGATATTTGGTCTGCCTCGTTGAAGTCTATGCATATTATGCCTAAGAACAGTACCGTATCTTGCTATATGTAAAATATATAAGGGTATCCATAAAATACATTCTGGTCCATGTACAGTACACCTGTCCTCTATTTCTGCCTTGTGGGCTCACATTTCCACTTCCCATCTGTTCCGCTTCAGAAACTGATCCAGTATGAACTTCTTAAATACGATATTGACAAGGATGAGCCTCTGAGGGATGAGAGAGGGCTTTGCATCCCAGTGGCGATAGGTAAGCTAATAAAATAATAAGCATTCAGACATGGACTGGGCTTTGCGTTGTTATAGTTCCGCCCCACTGGAAGATACATCGCTTCTTGTGAAGGATTGAGGCCTACTCAGGCTTAAGTTTGCTGAAGCCTGAAGGCCCAAACACTTCCCTAGATTAGTTGAAGCCTGAAGGCCCAAACACTTCCCTAGATTTGCTGAAGCCTGAAGGCCCAAACATTTCCCTAGATTTGTTGAAGCCTGAAGGCCCAAACACTTCAGGATGGGAGGAGGAGTTTGAGAGTTTTAGTTTACCCAATAGAAGTTAAGAATTATATCTCCTGTTCAAAGTCACATGATTGTAACCTTCCATTCCTGGGAAGGCTATATATGTGTGGGGTGTGGTCAGCTAGCAGTAGAGAGAGAGAGACTGACTGCAGAGAGAGACTGACTGCAGTGGAGAGAGGTAGTCTGAAGTTAAGCTAGAGAACCTTGGATTGTTTGTTTGTTTTATTTTATCATACTTGCTTTTGAATTATAACCACTCTATTAAGTAAATACCCTAATATAATAAGTAAAGTTTGTTGTGTACCCTGGTTTGTTGGAGTGACTTATTCACCACGTCTAAAGCCTACACCCATGCTACTGGAAACAGGCAAAGGATTTGATCTCCTGGAACGGGAGAGGCTTTGAGAAGAGGCAGAGATCTTCCAAAGGCAGATCAAGGGGTCCCTGTAGTAGCGGAACCTTGACAGATGGTAGCAGCGCTGGGATCCTGAACAGTGAGATTAAGCACTCCAAACAGTAATTGGTTTTTTTTACTAATAGAGCTGGCAAAAGCAGTGTATGTTTTAACTTCAGGACTGCGGAATAGGGACCCAGTGAGGCAATTAAGATGAGCCAATATCTCTCTATGAACAAAACTGCCCTGATAGAGCAGTGTAAGAAGGACAATTTGCCATGGGAGGAGAAAACAGCAGAAGAACTGAAAGTTATGCTGATCTCCCAGGCGGTAATAGAAGGAGCTGCACCCTCTAGCCCTAGGGTAGCAGGACCCCAAACAAAAGAATGGGAGCTCCGTGAACAGGAACTGCGGCTAGGGGCAAAGCAGAAGGAAGAAGAGACCCGGTTAAAGTGGGAACGGCTTCAACTGCAGCAGGAGCAACTTAAGGCCCAGGAAGAGCAACGCAGACATGAGGAAAAGCTGCACCAGGAGAAACTTCAAGCCCAGAGAGAGCAACTTCAAGCCCAGAAAAAGCAACTTCAGGCCCAGAAAGAGGAACTTCAAGCCCAAGAGGAACAACGCAGACACGAGGAAAGGATGATGAAATTGAAAGAGGAGCAGCCTGTCAGAGTTACCCCGAAGGACTTCACAGCATACACCCCAGGAGAAGACCCACAAGTGTTCCTGACCACTTTTGAAAGGGCAGCACAGAAGTGGGGACTGCAGGAGGGTGACTACATGAAGTTTGTGCCTAATTTAATCAAAGGGGAGCTGGCAGAGATTTATAATAGCATGCCAGAGGGGGAGGCTGTTTCCTATGCTCAATTCAAAGAAACGGTGTGTAAAAGGTTCAGGTTAGGCCCTGAGCACTTTAGGAAAAAGTTTAGAGGGTTAACACCTCAACCTGGTAAATCTATGGTAGAGTTTGCAACAAAACTAAAAAACCTGCTACTGAAATGGGTGGATGAAGCAAAAGCTGACAACAGGGAAAAGGTGCTAGAGCTTATGGCTCTGGATCAGTTTTATTTTCGGTTGCCCAGAGAAATAAAACTGAAGGTTAAGGATAAAGATCCTGAAACTGTAAACCAAGCTGCAGAAATGGCTGACAAACTGATTGAAAACCGGGAAGGGTTAGGCCCCAGGATTGAGTCTGAGAAGAAGGGGGGGGGGAAATGGGAAGCCCCAAGTAAAAAGGAGTTCAAAAAACCTCCTTTTGATCCTTCTCACCCCAGAGACCGTGCCTGCTATTCATGTGGTCAGACAGGCCACATCAAGAGTAGCTGCCCCAAGTTACAAGCGGTAACACCAGCTAACCTAGGTAGTCCTAAACCCGAACAAACCAAGCCACAAGGTGTAGCAAGCATAAAAAAACCTTATAATTGTGGATTTGTGATCACCAACAGGGAAGAGGTTAATAATCAGTTTAAAGAACCTGTTTATGTAAAGGAGAAGACCATTATGGCAATGTTGGATTCTGGAGCTGATGTTTCTCTGATCCGAGCAGATTTGGTGAGACCTGAAGATTTGGTACCAGGAATGTCTATTGAGATCCAGGGAGTGAATGGTCCCTCCTTTGAAGTCCCAGTAGCAAGGTTATCCATAGAATGGAGGGGATGGAGGGGTCTGTATGAAGTTGGGGTGATGGAACCTCCAACCCAATTTGCCCCTATCATTGTGGGAAAGGATATAATGGGACCAGAAGCTCAAATATGTGTGGTAACCCGCAAGCAAAAGGAAAGGGAGGAAACTTCAAGACAGGACCAGGTAAAAGCTGATGGGGTAAAAGAAAAGGTACTAGAGGTACAACCCACAGTGATTCCGGAAGGTCCAAAACCAACCCCAGACCCTCCCCAAACCAAAACAACAGAACAAGCCTCCATGCAACCTGTAGACCTGAAAGCCAGTGACACAACCGAGGCAGGTGGTTCTGTAGAGGAAAAGGCGCTAGAGACCCCTTATCCTGATTTAAGAGGAGTAGAGGAATTCAAGCAGGAAGTCCTCAGTGATCCTAGTTTGGAGCCTCTGAAAAGAGTTGCTCTCCCTCAAGAGAAGCCCTTCTCTGAGGAAAGAAGGGAGCAGATTATTTGGGAGAAAGGATTGCTGTATAGGCTGTGGTTACCAAAAACCCAAGAGTTAACCTGGGAACCACTAAAGCAACTGGTAGTACCTAACCAATTCCGGCTAAGGTTGCTAGAACTAGCCCATGATGTGCCATGCGCAGGACACTTGAAAAACAAGACTAAACAAAGGCTCATGGCAAACTTCTTTTGGCCTGGAATTGCTAAGCAAGTAGCAGAGTACTGCAGGTCTTGTGAAACCTGTCAGCGTGTGGGGAAGGCAGGGCATCACAGTAAAGCCCCTTTGCAGCCTCTGCCTATTATAGGAGAAGCTTTCTTTAGGGTGGGCATGGATATTGTAGGGCCTTTCACTAAACCCACCCGCAAGGGAAAAAAGTACATCCTCACAGTGGTGGATTTTGCCACAAGATACCCAGAAGCTGTAGCACTAGCCTCTATAGATGCTCCATCTGTAGCTGAGGCTTTGCTAACTATATTTTGCAGAACTGGATTTCCCTCTGAAATCTTAACAGATTGTGGGTCAAATTTCCTCTCCGAGATAATGGAGTGTCTGTGGAAGTGTTGCGGAGTAAAACACTTGAAAACCACTCCTTATCACCCCCAATGCAATGGAATGGTGGAAAGATTTAACGCCACACTCAAAGGAATGATTAGAGCTTATGTAAACACACACCCAAATGACTGGGACGACAAACTGCGCAACACCTACTCTTTGCCTACAGGGAAGTTCCACAGGAATCAACGGGATTCTCACCTTACGAGCTGTTGTATGGCAGAAGAGTGAGAGGCCCTCTTGATCTCCTGAGGGAAAACTGGGAAGGTAAACTCGTAGAAAACAAAACCTCTGTGGTGGATTATGTGTTAAAACTTAGACAAACCCTAGATACACTCTGTAAACTAGTTCAAGTCAATGTAACCAAAGCCCAAGAGATGCAAAAGTTCTGGTATGATCAAAAGGCACGCTCTCGAGTATTTGAGGTAGGGGATCAGGTAATTATATTTCTTCCTCTGCGCAAAGACAAGCTTAAGGCTGCTTGGGAAGGCCCCTACACAGTCAGAGAGAAAATGGATGATTTAACCTATGTGGTGGTTAAAGAAAAATCTGAAAAAAGACCAAAGGTAGTACATGTAAATATGATGAAGCCACACTATGAGAGGAGTGGAGTAGTTTTACAGGTGCAGAAGAAAACCTAGAGACAGGGGGAGAAGAGATAGTAGACATCTTAGACCACTGGTTAGAAGAGTGCAATCCAGACCAGCTAAGATGGTCAGAACAACTCAACCTTGAGGACAGGAGGAGAATACTGTCAGTGGTAACAGAATTTTCGGATGTCTTTCAGAACAGACCAGGGAAAACGGATTTAGCTGTACACAGCATTGATACAGGAGACAATCTCCCCATAAGGTCACTCCCTTATAGGGTAAATGGAAAGGTGCTGGGAGACATACGCAGGGAGGTAGAAGAGATGTTAAGGTTAGGAGTAATCAGACCCTCTTTGAGCCCCTGGTCTGCCCCAGTGGTCCTGGTGAAAAAACCAGATAACACCATCAGGTTCTGCATTGATTTCAGGAAATTAAACAAGATCACCAAGCCCGATGCATATCCCATGCCACGAACTGATACCCTTTTAGATCAGTTGGGAGCTGCTAAAATAATTTCCACTCTTGATTTGTGCAAGGGGTTTTGGCAGATGAGCCTGGATGAAGCTGCCAAACCCAAAACAGCGTTTGTCACACCTGATGGGTTATTCGAATTTAACGTATTGCCTTTTGGATTGAGGAACAGTCCTGCCTCCTTCCAAAGGCTAATCAATCGATTGTTAAATGGATTAAGTGCATTTGCAGTGGCCTTTATCGACGATATAGCCATATTTAGTGAAAATGTGGAGGATCACTTGGTACACCTAAGAACAGTATTGCAGGCTATACGTGAGGCGGGTCTAACAGTAAAACTAAGCAAATGTCAGTTTGGAATGCCAGAGGTAGTATACTTAGGGCACAGGGTTGGAAATGGTCATACCACACCTTTATGGGACAAGGTTGAAGCTATCAGAACCTGGGACATACCTACAACCAAGAAACAGGTCAGGTCATTCTTGGGATTTGCTGAGTATTACAGGAGATTTGTTCCCCATTTTGGTGAAATTGCTGGACCTTTGACTGATTTAACCAAGAAATGTAAACCTGACAAAATTGTGTGGACTGATGAAAGTCAAAGAGCTTTTGATAGACTAAAGGACATTTTAAGCTCAAGGCCCGTGTTAAGAGCACCTGACTTTGAAAAAACCTTTATTGTGGCTACAGATACCTCTGAGACTGGCATAGGTGCAGTATTGTTACAAGACTATGACTCTGTTAAACATCCAGTAGCCTACCTGAGTAGGAAGCTTCTACCCAGGGAGAGAAACCTGTCTACGATCCAAAAGGAATGTCTGGCAGTAGTGTGGGCTCTGGACAAGCTCCTTATGTTTTTGGACAAGAATTTACTTTATGGACTGATCATCATGCTTTACAGTGGATACAAACAATGCAAAATACCAACTCCAAGCTTCAGAGATGGTCTTGGAAATTGCAGGAATTTCAAATGAACATTGAACATTTGCCTGGGAAGGAGAATGTGATAGCCGATGCTTTGTCTAGGAAATAACCAAAAAACAGTTGCCTTTTCATGTAGGTTAACGTTTCACAATTCTCTTCTGTAAAAGGGAAATTGTTCCACTTGAGGAGAAGGGGGGAAGATGTGAAGGATTGAGGCCTACTCAGGCTTAAGTTTGCTGAAGCCTGAAGGCCCAAACACTTCCCTAGATTAGTTGAAGTCTGAAGGCCCAAACACTTCCCTAGATTTGCTGAAGCCTGAAGGCCCAAACACTTCCCTAGATTTGCTGAAGCCTGAAGGCCCAAACACTTCAGGATGGGAGGAGGAGTTTGAGAGTTTTAGTTTACCCAATAGAAGTTAAGAATTATATCTCCTGTTCAAAGTCACATGATTGTAACCTTCCATTCCTGGGAAGGCTATATATGTGTGGGGTGTGGTCAGCTAGCAGTGGAGAGAGAGAGAGACTGACTGCAGAGAGAGACTGACTGCAGTGGAGAGAGGTAGTCTGAAGTTAAGCTAGAGAACCTTGGATTGTTTGTTTGTTTTATTTTATCATACTTGCTTTTGAATTATAACCACTCTATTAAGTAAATACCCTAATATAATAAGTAAAGTTTGTTGTGTACCCTGGTTTGTTGGAGTGACTTATTCACCACGTCTAAAGCCTACACCCATGCTACTGGAAACAGGCAAAGGATCTGATCTCCTGGAATGGGAGAGGCTTTGAGAAGAGGCAGAGATCTTCCAAAGGCAGATCAAGGGGTCCCTGTAGTAGCGGAACCTTGACACTTCTAAATGGGGAAAAAAATGCTCTTGTGCCTCTCCCGGCAAGAGAGATAAGTGAGTTCGCTCCTCACACAGTGCAGAAGTATGAAAAGGGGAAGTGTGTGTTACCTGTGCCTGATGTTAAACATGAAAGAACCTTTACATCAGTGGTGGGCGACATGAAGTGCAGAGGCCTGACCAAAAATTCTCATCATCCTCACCAATCTACAATTCCGAGGATTGTTTGGGGGCAGCCACGACACTTGAACTGGCTTCTAATAGCTGAGAACTATACCTGATCTAGCACCCAGCAGCAGTACAATGGACAGGACATGAGTACATTTTGGTGTGACCGTTATAGGCAGCGCAGCATACCTGGCAGGGGACTGCCGTCTTCTTCCCAATGCTTGTTTGAGGTGGTTGTCCATGCATAGCAGCTTCAGTCTTCCTTTAACAAAAGAAGCTCAGCTCGTTCAGCCCTTGGCATAATCAGGAATGCTGAGTACTGCATTGTATCGGCCTGGCCTTTTATCGGTCATCCTCTCTCCAAGCACTGAGAAACCTGCTCTTCCCTTAGTATTCAGCTGTGGTGGTCTTCACCTTGCATGGGGACATGCTGCTTGTTTTACATCCCTCTAGCAACCAAACCCACCTGAAACATGGCATTCATATTGTGATGTCATCTACTGTCATCACAATGCCTTCATTATTAGGTGCTGTGACTGTGGAGGAGGTGAGAAATGTGGAGGGTGACATCCTGCTTCCCAACCCCCAAGTATTAAAGGCCTAGAAGCAGGGTGTGAAGGCAATAGACCTCCTCCACTGGCCCCCGCCCCAGCAACTAGCAGTATATTTGGAGGAATACATCCTGTAAACCTGGAAGACTCCATGTAGCAAACCTATATATCAGGGGTGGTGAACCTCCTTCAGCCTGAGGGCCTAATTCAATTTCAGAGAAGCTCTTCAGGGCCACATTCTAGTAGTGGGTGGAGCCAAAGGCAAAAAGGGTGGGACCAAAATGGCAAAAATACCAGCATACTTTATCTTCAAGCTGTTAGTGCCAGTGACAATGCCTTGGGAGAGGGGGCTTCAACCTTTTAGAATGGGGGGAGACTGCACAAAAACTGAGAAACCACCAGGGATGTTGAAGAGTCCTTGGTTTTGAGTCACGAGTCGAGTCACGAGTCTTTGGACCCGAGTCTCGAGTCTGAGTCCGAGTCCTTGGTCCAAAATGGTGACTCACAAGTCACAAGTCATGAGTCACTTCCAAAGCTGACTCCACGAGTCCCTATTAAAATCAATGGGTTTTTTCCCCAACAAAATAGGGCTGCTTCAGATGTGTGGCTTAAATAAATTCTAGGCACAAGTGTGCCTTGTTATTTCAAAACTCTGCAACTGATTTTGGCAAGAACAGACCAGGCAGACAAACCCAAAATAACCAGACAGGCAGAGGAGTCAGGGAACCCCAAAGCAGGCAGGCAGAGGCAGCCAAACCCAAAATGTCTGATAGGCTGCATTTTAGGAAAATGATTTAAAAAAATAAACTTACTGTACTTCCTAAAACCTATTCATGTTGCATTTGAGGAACATGATTTTGGAACACGAGTCCTTGGTCTCGAGTCGAGTCCCGAGTCCCATTAAAAATATTGGGACTTGAGTCTGACTCGAGTCAGAGGGGGGACTCAGTCCGACTCACGAGTTGAGTCCTGGAGTCCGAGTCCCCATCCCTGGAAACCACCAAATTATTGGTGGTTGGGGGAAAGTAGATGAGGCCAGAGGAAGAGGATGTGGCCTTCTGGGGAACCCCCGGAGGGCCAGATTTGGCCTGCAGGCCTGAAGATCCACACCCATGCTACATACTGATTAGTGAACTCTTTCTCTGAGTGTGGATCCTCATAGAGCCAAAATGACACCATCCAAGTACAAGGGAGTTCTCGGCAGGTGTAGAGAAACCCCAAAGTTTGCAGAAGTAGAAAGAAAAAATCTTCAGGGGAAAAAAACCTAAGAGGGGGAAAACAACAACCCAAAAACAGTACAGTGAGAACTGAACATGCTCAGTGGCCACCAAATGCTAGCTGAATATTGGAGAGGGGGCCGCTGGAAAACAGGGTTGAGGAGGAGTGGAATGGAGTATCCTGGGGAAAGGCTTGGCTGGCTGAAACCCTGAATGAAGAGCGCCCCATGTTGCAACATTTTGTTGCAGGTCCAATTTGTCGTGACAGGTGACCTATTCCTCCATGCATTCTTCTGAATCCCTTTTAAAGTCATGAAAGCCAAAGGCCATCAGGACAATCACATACATTATGTGTGGCATGAATATGTACTTTTCTTTTGTCTGTCCTGAATCTACTGTCCTGAATCTACTGCCCGTGAATTTCATTGAGTGACCCAACCGAAGCCACAGCCCTGCCATATTTGTGTGTGCACTAGGTTCGAGCATGCTGTGATGCTGCATTGGGTTGAGGGATAGATGCCCTGAGATAGCATGTCAGAGTCCTAAATTACAGAGTCATGTAGTGGTCCTACATAAAGGATGAGTTGGCTGAATTGCATCCACCAGTATAACCAGAAATGGGGGTGGTAGGTTCTATGGCTTATCCTGAGAAAACTGCTCAACAGACTTATCTGAAACATGGCAGTGTAGGAAAGGTGGGTATGGCAATGATCTGTGCTGATTTGAAGGTATAAAGGGCAAGAAATAGCTTATCTGTAGGAGTTTAAACTTTGATGAGTGCTCACCAGCAGTTTGTTCCCCCACACCATAGACTTACATGGGATTTACTTCATAGTAAAAATGTCTCTGTACAGTGTCTTTTGGGAAACAGTTTGTTATCTTAGGTAAGGGAGAAGGCGTAGTATGTGCCTGTAGTAGCTTCAGTTGCAAGATAGCTTCAGCTGCATTAGACTGCATGTGTCTGGGACTTAGGTCCACCACTCTGCTACTGTCAGCCATCCAGCTCCAAGGGAGTGGTGAAACTTGAACTAATGACAGCATAGGATACGATACCATATGCATATTGCCTAAATAATGCATCTGTTAAGGTTGTGGCCCGTAGCAGCTTTAATTTCTCAGCATTCTGGAGATTGTGTGAATATGGAAAGTCCTTAACACAACATGATAAACCAAAAGTTTTTTTGGTTAATTGAATTAGAGTCACCTGGGTGTGCTCCCTTAATTTGCATTCTGGAAAGTTGGGGTTGGACCCAATGCTGTTGTTCCACCAGCAGGAGGGAACTGCTGACAGAACAGATTCCCCACCCCTGCACCCTGCAAATCTGCAGTACACACGAGGAGCTACAGGCTGGAGGAGAGGGAAGTCCCATTGGATGAGTTAATAATTTCCCATTGCACAAGCATTGGTTTTCACCAGTGCAATGTCACTAGAGCTAGCAGAATGCCACAGCTGGATACTACCCCCAGTAAAGATATCAGTAGTTCTGGTGATAGCAGATGTAATTGTTACCAGGGAGAGTGGTAGGAAGGGGTGATCCCTCAGTAACATTGGCCAATTCCCACTTCAAGCCTTGAAGATGACAGCCTGGCCCTTGGTCCTTTGCTTGAAGATGAGTGCTAGTTGATTCCATTTAGTTCCCTCTTCCTTTTCCAGGTGAGACAGGTTTAATGGTGGGCAAGGTCACTAAGCTCACTCCATTTGAAGGTTATACAGGAGACCGCAAGAACACGGAGAAGAAGATTCTTCGGGATGTGCTGAAGAAAGGAGACACCTACTTCAACAGTGGTGACCTCCTGATGCAAGACCATGAAGGCTTTATTTATTTCCAGGATCGGGTGGGAAATACTTTCCGGTGAGTAAAGGAAACTACACACTAGGTGGGGTGGGTAGGATCTTCTGCCTTACCCTTTGGGAGTATGATGGCTGCTGTATCTGCAGCTGCTGTTGATGTTACGACAGATACAGGTCATAGATTCAGGTATCTTGAGTTTTATTTGAGTGGGTAGGCTTCAGAAATGCTGGCCAACACCTGGAGAAAGCTAGTGCAGGGTAGTGGCTTATAAGGTATCCAGTTTGAATCTCACCTCTGCCATCCCCATCTGTAATATTGGTATAACAATACTTCTTTTATACAGATTTTCATAGGGATAGAGATATTAGTTTGTTGCAGCCAAAACAACAAACAGCCTTAAAGAAGGGGTGGGGAACCAATTTTGGCCCGACACTCAGATGCCATTTTGGAGAAACTCTCTGGGGCCGTATTCTGCTGGTGACGGGGACACAGGCAAAAGTGGCTGGGACTTAACCCCCCACCACCTGAAATTCCATTATTACCAATTTAGGGTAGGAAGCATGTCTACTCAGAAGTAAGTAGGACAAGGCTTTGTGGGTCTACTCAGAAATAAGCAGGAAAGAATCACTCAACATTTTCAAATAAATCCCAAACACCAAGCCTCTGCATGTCTACTCAGAAGCAAGCACAAGCAGCATGCCTACTCAGAAGCAAGCATAAGCAGCATGTCTACTCAGAAGTAAGCAGGACAAGTCTTCACATGTCTTCTCAGAAGCAAGCATGCAAGCATTATTCAGCAGTACTTCAAAAGAGCATCCGAAACACTAATCCTCTGCATGACTATTCAGAAGTAAGCCATACAAGCCTTTGTAGGGCAAGGCTCAAGGAAGCAGGACTGAATCACCTAGCAGCTTCTTCCCATAGCATCACCCCCTCTACCCTGCAGGGAAAAGCTCATATCTCTGATCAGCTGCTGGGGAGGAAGCTGTCAGGCTGGAAGGGGAACCCCCATGGGCATTATCAGGGACCAGAGGTTCCCCATCCCTACTAAAGACTAATGCATTTATTAGGGCTTAAGTGTCTGTGTACTAGAGCCCACTTAGCCAGAGGGAAATGAAATGAAGGTTCTTCAGACAGTGACTGGGTTCAGACAACACAATAACCCACACTCAAGGGTTGAGTGTGGGTTGTTATTGAACCGTGGGTTATCATGTTGTCTGAACCCAGCCGAGATAACAAACCATGGTGAACAACCCATAGTTCACAACCCAACACAAGCCATGGCTTCTCTTCATGGGTTGTTCATGGTTAACAAGTCATGCCTTGTTAGCACAGCTGGGTTGAGACAACACGATAACCCACATTTCAGCAACAACCCAAGGTTCAATGACAACCCACACTCAACCCATACTTAGCCCTTGAGTGTGGATTATCGTGTCGTCTGAACCCTGTCATTGATAATTACCTGTTTAATAGTGGTCATTCAGGAAACAGTTGTTGGATGATCACACAGACATGTTTGCACTGGTGAGCTGATCAATACACGTAGTGTGATAGAAAAAGTTGTCTGTATTCAAACCACAGGAGATAGAGTTGAACCTCTTTATCAGGAGTGGGGTACCTCAGGGGCCGCATGCCATCAGTGGGCAGAGCTACAGCCTAATGTGGGCAGAGCCACTCCACTGCTGATAGGTGGCCCCCCAACTTGCTTGCCTGGACCATTCCCTCCCACCCACCCACACACACTGAACAAACTTCACTCATCCCTCAGGGGAAGTGGAGCATTTGGGAGCTACCACCTTGGTTCCCTCCTCCTCTTTCCCTTCTACAAGTTGGTGGGGGCTTTGGGAGGGGAGGGGCTTCAGGGACAAGGAGGGGCCTCATTTGGAGGCCTTTGCAGCAGGATGGGGAAGTCTGGCAGATTGAATTTGGCCCACAGGCCAGAGGTTGACCCACCCATCTCTGCTCTTGATGAATTGGAGCTCAGCTGTTTGTTCACTCCAGTCCATGAAACCTTCTGCCATAATGTATTTGTTAGTCTTTAAGACAGCCTTCCCCGACCTGGTGCCCTTGAGATGTGTTGGATTGCAACCCCCAGCATCCCCCAGTCAACATGGCCATTGGTTGGGGGGTTGCTGGGGGCTGTAATCCAACACATCTCGAGGGCCCCAGGCTGGGGAAGGCTGCTTTAAGGTGTCACAAGACTCTTTGTTGCATCATCTTACAGCGGTGGTGGTTGTAAGGGTTACAAGAAGATCTGGTATGTGAAGAGCCTTGAAATCATGAAAGTGGTTTCTAAGTGCTGAGTAGTATATTATTAACAAAATGGGGAATATACACAAAATGGGGAATAATCAGGAATTGTCCCTCCTGTCATTATGCAGCTGGAAAGGGGAGAATGTGGCCACAACAGAGGTCGAGACAACCCTGGCAACAGTGGACTTTATTCAAGAAGTCAACGTTTATGGGGTACCAGTGCCAGGTGGGTGTGAAATGCTATTTTTTAAAAAACAAAACAAAACAGCTCCTCTTTGTGATATTATACAATGTGATAAATCCAACTTTAAGCTGGATCAATTGCGCTAGTGGAAATGGACTTCCCCAACTCCTCCTTCCCACGGCAGCCCCTCTAGCCCCCTAAAAATGCTACACAGAGAATCAGGAGGCCATGTAAATCCCACTATGTTTAATGGGGGTTACTCCCTAGTAATTGTGCAAGTGTGCCGCCTAAAAGCATGGGTTATTGCAGTCTACAATACACTCTCCCTTGCCAGGGTACCATGTTCAGTTTGCAATTAATTGGTAAACATGTAAGGTTCCAATGCAGCTCTTTGCTGGTCCCAGGCTCTCCATCTGGATTTGGGACTGAAAGACCAAGGAAAAGTGTGGGTGCATCGAGGGTAAGTTTTCAGCAAGCACAATTTGGGACATTGCACAGTTCTGTCCTGAAAGCAAGTAAGAGGTTAATTAGTTTGCCTGCTATAAAATTTAAATTCTAGTAATTATTTCTAATTATGCACATGTATTTGCATATGAAAATTAGCATATGCAAATTTGTTCAATTTGGGGGGGGTCCTATGGGCCTGAACCCTAGATCTTTTCGGTACCTAGCACCACCCCTGTCCTGCTGAATGGGGTGAGCTGTGCCGGTGGGGGGAGGGGGAATTGGCAAAATTCGGTTGGAGGGACCTTCCATGAGAGGTGCCCTTCCTCTCGTGGAAGGTCCCTTCCTCTCAGATCCCACCCATTATAATCTGCTCCCACACAGCATGTGAAAGGAAGAGTTGGTTAGGATATTCATGTGTGTACACATTGTTTGTGTGGCTCACTGGTCATCTGGATTCTGTGAATTGATTTGAGGATGGATAGTCCTAGATTAGCTGGGGTTGGACTAGGTGGGCCCCATAGTTCCCTTCCTGCCAGGATGTCAAAGGTTTTGCCATTTGCTTCATGTTGCATTGTTGCATTTTACATCAGGGCAGAGCTACACCAGAGAGGCACATGACTGAAATAGAAACTTGATGACTACAGGAGGGAGGGGGCATTCTAACCACACACAGACAAACTGAAGGAATATTTCATAGATTTAGATTTCATAGATCATAGAGTTGGAAGGAGCCTACAATATATGAGGAGGCCATGTGGACTAGCCCCGCAAATTGCTGTGGCTCGTGGCCTCACCCCCTTCATCCATGTGTTTGGCCAGTGTGTGAAGAGGGTGCACGCAGATCGTGATATATAGAGCTCCTCCATGCGAGAGGGGCTAGAGTCTGAGTCCCACCCCCACCTTGCATGGAGGAGCTCTTCGCATTTACATCACTATGTGCATAGAACCTCTTCACAGGCTGGCCAAATGTACAGATTGGAGAAGGCACAGCTGCTAGACTTGTCAGTGGTAGAGTTAGTCCATGTGACCCCTCTGAACTCCCCTCCCGCTTATTTCTAAGCAAAGTTGTGGAGAAAGCCAACCTAAGCCCCCTGCCTGACACACACACACTCACCAAGGAGGGGGGAAGGAGACCCGGGGGGGGGGGGGAGACAACCAGTCTCCACAGATGCCAAAGGGGACAAACAACATCTACATAGAATCACCCCAGGGGGGAAGGCAGGAAGCATCACCAGGTTTGTCAATGCTCTTGCATATCAGCCCCATCTACATAAGACTTGAATACCTCTTCAGGGCAGACCCTTCGGCACCCCTAAGAAATGGCCACTCAACACCATAAGATGGGACCATTAAGCAAGTGGCTTCAAAGGGACCCCATCCCACGGGGGGGGGGAAGGCGTCACCCCACCTGACCCAAAAGGCCGCCCCTTAGGGAGGGTGTCAACCCACCTGATCACGGAGGGAGGGGCTACCTGAAACACCAAGGTATAAAACACCCTGCACAAGGGAACTTTTCTCTGGACCTGATCAGCAATCTTGCCCATGCCTGGGGTAAGGGAACGAAGGATCAGCAACCCCGGGAAACCAAGCTGAAATCACTGGCCGCTTGGGTTGACCGGACCCCCCGGAAACCAAGCTGAAATCACTCGCAAGCCGCTTGGGTAGACCGGGCCCCGCCGGGAACCCAGCTAGCCACTTGGGTAGACCGGGCCTCCGCCGGGAACCCAGCTAGCCGCTTGGGTAGACCGGGCCCCGCTGGGAACCCAGCTAGCCGCTTGGGTAGACCGGGCCCCGCCGGGTCTTCCACTAAAGTAGTTTTGGGTGAGGGAAATTTGCAGTGGAGAAGTTGCAAAGGGAGGGAGTGCTTAACCCAGCCAGCCGGCCACAGATTACTTTTCCTCTGCAATCTCACTGATTTCCTCTTATGGGGTTCTGATTCTGAATGCTTTTGCCTTGCAAACATGCATATGGAATCTCACAGGGGATGGAGAAAGGGGGCTCAAGAAGCGATTGGACTAGGAAAAGCAACTGGAGGAAGGGTTAAGGACTCGCTTCTCCTTTGTCGCTTTTCCTCTGTCACTTCTCCAATGCATATCTCCTTCTCCCAAAGTTGCTTTGCCTAGAAATGTCAGCCAATGGGGTTTTGTTGTTGTTGCATGCAAGTGTAGCTCTACTCCTAATCGCTCCAATCTGGTTTGCTCCAGGGCACGAAGGAAAGATTGGGATGGCGGCCATACGGCTGAAGGAGGGGTTCTCCTTTGATGGAAAGAAGCTATATGCACATGCCAAAGATTATTTGCCAAATTATGCCATACCTTGCTTCATTCGTATCCAGGTGAGAAACAGAAACGTCTCTGTTGCAGAATTTCTTTCAGCCCAAGGGTCAAATTCCATGTTGGAGAAGCTGTTGGGGCTCACATTCCAGTGGTGGGTCAAAGGCCAAAGGGGTGGGCCCAAAAATACAACCCCACCAGTGTATTTGAGCTTAAAGCTTTAATGCCAGTAAGTCAGCCTTAGGAGAGGCATTTCAACATTTTAGAGAGGTGGGGTGGTGGGGAAACTGGCAAAAGCTGGAAAAACACCACATAATCAGCAGTGGAGGGGAAGGGGCATGGCTATCTGGGGACCCCCAGTGGGCCAGATTCCCCCCCCCAGAGGGCCGCATTTGGCTCCTGGGCCTGAGGTTCTGCACCCCTGCCTTACTCTCTACTCTGCCCCTGCCTTAGTAACTTGAGCAACTCTCCGGTAGGGATGTGTGTGGAACCTGATAGAGGGGTGAAAATCTGACAGATCTTCACAATTTTGCCCCCTGGATGCCAGTTCGTAAGCACCCTGCACTTGCGCTGACTCGCTGCGGTGCAAGTAAAACCAGCTCGCGGACTTCCATCTCTAAGATGGACCGTGATTTGCCCATTTTTAAAAAAAACCAACAACCCGGAATTTTGCGCATAATGGAAACTGAAAACCATGTGTTTCTAACGCAATTTTCGGCTTCCAGTTTGCATAAATCAGTTGACTTTGCGCAAATTGCCCTAGATCTGTGTGTTTTCTGGCTCCAATTTTGTGCAAATTGGCTGATTTTGCACAAATTTCCTTAGGAGGTTTTTTTTTTTTTTTTTTTAAGTGCAGGTCGCAGCCCATCTTAGAGGTGGAAGTCTGCGGGGGGAAAACAAACCCCAACTTGGCCCACTTCCCATCATTGGATCGGAAATGGGCAGGAAATCCATTGAGCTCAAACGAGCAGGATTTCCTAAGTTGAACAGAAATGGAGGATGCCAACACAAATGGAAACTGTGGGAGGGAAAGTAACAATGGAAGGCTTGACTGTATCAATACAGGATTACACAATCAGGACTAGTAGATATATGAGAGGATGGTGTAGTGGACATATTCCAGAGTCCTGGAATACATTTCAGGCTCCTGGAATAAGTTATGTACTAAGATGCTGCTTTGAATATGCATAGAGTGCCTTTTGATTCCAGTGTTACTTCTCCCAACTTGAAGGGGCACGTTTGTTTCTGAGACATATTTTGGGAGGAAGAAACTTCACTTTGTGGTTGCTCATCTCTATAAGATAAGCTAATTCTGGTTCCATACAACTGGAGAAGTTTACTCCTTTCCTACTACCATAGATGAGGGAGCAATTGTTTTAGACCAGCAGTAGGCAGGGATGTTGAAGAGTCCTTCGGCTCGAGTCACGAGTCAAGTCACGAGTCTTTGGACCCGAGTCTCGAGTCCGAGTCCGAGTCCGAGTCCTTGGTCCAAAATGGTGACTCACAAGTCACTCCCAAAACTGACTCCACGAGTCCCTATTAAAATCAATGGGGTTTCCCCCCAACAAAATAAGGCTACTTCAGATGTGTGGCTTAAATAAATTCTAGGCACAAGTGTGCCTTTTTATTTCAAAACTCTGCAACTGATTTTGGTAAGGACAGACCAGGCAGACAAACCCAAAATAACCAGGCAGGCAGAGGAGGTAGGGAACCCCAAACAGGCAGGCAGGCAGAGGCCTTTGTCTTAGACAATTCATCTGTTGAACTGGTCAAGAAGAGACCAGGCAGGCAGAGGAGGCTGGGAACCCCAAACAGGCAGGCAGAGGCAGCCAAACCCAAAATGGCTGACCCTGACCTTAACCCCCCACAACAACACATCAATCAAAATAAATCTTGACACACTGTTGGGGCTGCGCTCCTGGTAGCCGTCCATAGTGGCCGAGCAGCGGCACACCTCGCTTCCATGCGCTCTTCGCCGGCAATCACGCTCCTCTCCACTCCTTCTGGCACAGCCCAGGGATGTTGACGAGTCCTTGGCCTCGAGTCCCGAGTCGAGTCTCGAGTCCCATTAAAAATATTGGGACTCGAGTCCGAGTCGAGTCAGAGGGGGGACTCAGTCCGACTCACGAGTCGGGTCCCCGAGTCCGAGTCCCCATCCCTGGCAGTAGGGAACCTTCTTTTGAATGGAAGGCCACATTGGGGTCTGTAGAACCCTTCAGGGGATGCACAGGTGGGCAGGGCTGGCTGTGGGTGGGACCCTGCTTGTACAGAGACTGCTGGGGGGCTAGCTTAAGGCTTCTCCCCACCACCCAGCAGTCCTGATCAAGTTCACTGTTTCCCAGCTGCTAATAGCAGCACCGGAACAGCAATCTGTTCCCTGCCGCCCAGGTGATAGACGATCAACTGAACAGCGGGGGAAAGTGAGCAGGGCCCCATGAGCTTCACAGAAAGAATGAGAGAGGGGCCAAGGGTTGCATGCAATGTGTGGGATTCTGGCTGTCTACCTATATTTTGGAAGCATTCTTTTCTTTTTTTTTCTTTTCTTTTCTTCCAAGGACATCTATGAGGCCTAAAGTCATATTTTTTTAGCTACTAGGTGCAGAGAAAAGCTTTAAACACTCAGGCACCTTTTTGGTTTTCCATGCAGGAGGCCCTGGAGATCACAGGAACTTTCAAACAGCTCAAGGGTCAGCTGGTGAAGGAAGGATTCGACCCTGCCGCCATCAGCGATCCCCTCTTCTTCCTAGATGTCTCGGGAAAATGTTACGTGCCGATGACTCAGCAGATCTACAGCTCCATCGCTGAGAAGAAGCTGAAGCTGTGAAAGGGGCTTCCAGGCACACCGTTCGATTGTCTTCTGAATGGGCTTAGTGGCGCAAGGAGCCCAGGAACAGCTGTAGATTTGAGCTTCTTGGCTTTTGCCAGAAGGGATTGCCTGAAATTTTATTTCTTATCTGCCAAGTTGGGGCAGTGTTTGTATGTGTTCTTGAGAATCCTGCTCAACACATTAATGTATAACACTGGGAAATATGTATCCCCCCCCCCCCCCCGAAAAATGTGTAAGCTGCATTCTTCTGTATCCATGTGAGATGTTTCTCTGGTGTAAAATACATTGCGGACTTCAGGCTTGCATGGTCTACATTGTTGTTTTTTTTTTACTAGAACCCTAAGATCCACCAGCCAGAGTTTAATGCAGAAGATCATAAAATCAACTTCTTGGGGAGAATCTACACTAGACGAGTCCCTTTTGTTTGTGAGGCGCTGCTGTGCTGGTATTTTTTCCAAATGCTCAGCGGGCGCACGTTAATGAATGCAGTGCACTATCTGCTGCGTTCATAATACAGTCCAGTGCCATACACCAATGTGCAGTGTTGCAATTGCAGAAGAAGTAGGAGGCATTTGAAAGGTCATGTGAGCAGAGTTGTATCACTTCCTAACAGGAATTTGTGCCATATGTCACTCCGTAGTGCTTGCATTGCATTAGAAGTAGAAGGGGTGGTTGTAACATGAGCCCTGCTGCCCTGAGGGCTCTTTTTAAAGCATTGTTGAATGCAAGGGTGGGCAGAAAGTAGATCTCCAGATGTTTTGGTTTTCAACTCCCGGGATTCCTGACCATTGGTCATGCTGGCAAGGGCTTCTGGAAGTTGAAGTCCAAAATATCTGGAGATCTACCTTTTGCTCACCCCTGCTTTAATGTATGTGCACCAGCAAAGATCCACATTACTTTAACCAGATAAAATAGGTGTGTGTGTGTGTGTGTGTGTGTGTGTGTGTGTGAAGGTTCCACCTGTACCAGGACACCTTGATCAGCTCCTTAAAGATATTTTTGTTGGGTTTTGCATAGGCAGAACGAGATTACCACCTGACATCGAGATTATCACCTGACCTGGTGGGTGTTACTTGAGTTCAAGTACAGAAGGTCTTTGGTCAGGAGACATGGTCTCGAGGTGATATGACTCAGCAGCCTTGAACAGGTTTTGTGGATCAACATGTTGATGAATAGGTTATACACTGGGTGAGTAATGTCCTATTTATAAGTGCAGGGTCTGTGGTATAAAAGCTAACACAGTTGCTGATAGCTTCACTTGCACATTCACTTGCACTTGCTCTCTTCCACTTGCTGGCTTGCTCGTCTCGACACGACATGTGTCTTGATCTGGACTTCACTTCATCTAGCCTTACCACTGGGGTATAGGATTTGAGTCTGCAATGATGTAGTGAGTAGAAATGCATTGATTGCCTTAATCCCATGTAATTGGGTCTTACAAATAAACTCTATAATCTTTATTAACTGCTGTTATCTCCTCCTTCCGCTTGCGTGACTGGGACTGAGGGTCATTGGCTAGGGGAGCTTTTGAACCCGGGTCAGTCCAACTCTCACATCGGTTATGGGCCCAGAGATAACGATCTGATGGTTATCTCAGATGGGTAGATAAGCCACAGAGACGCAGTTCGGAGAAATTCAGCAGTTATAGAGTTAAAGGAATTTGTTTACTATTTGTAAGAATGGTTTGTAAACAAACCGGAGAGGCAATGAATGTTGCTGAATGCTGATAACAGCGGCTTGGAATGCAGCACAACTGAAAAATGCGAGACAGAGAGACGGAGGATTTTTCGTTTTGAAAGCAGCTGAAAGCGGAGGTGCCAGGCTTGGCAAAATTCCGAGGCTATCGGGCAGCTACTAGGCTGAAAAGTGAACAACGCTGGACACAAGGATTTCGTTTTCCACAGCTTGCTGGAGTGATTGTCAAGGAGCTGTATCGGGCAAAGAAATAATCTCCAGGAGGCTCTGTGTCTAACTCATTTGAGATAAGGCTACAGGCAGGAGGATCATATTTCATTTACAGTTTTCTTCTTCACACAGCAGCGGATCAGCTATCTTTTGCATTGTATCAACAAGTGGCTTGGATTACAAATGCGTGGATTACGTCTGACGTGGGTAAAGCGTCTGGAGCGTCATGTCGCAGCAAAGTCACGTGTGACAGGAACGTATCCCTGGGAAACTTGATACTACGCGGAGGCTGTATCAAACCAGCGGAGGCGTGGTTTTAAAACAGAGAAAAGCAGCGCGGCAGTTTTGAACAGAGAAAGCTGTGCTTAAAATGTGAAGCTGTTCTTCATTTTCTTCATGTGGGATCACAGAAGAAAGGAGCTTGAAATCAGCAGGGGTACTGTTGATGGGAAAACCTTTGTGTTTTAACCCAGGACATAACAAAATGGACATTATTTTGTTGTGAGCAGAAGCAGTGGATTGTTTAAATGAAGCTTTCTGTGTTGGACATAAATAAACAGGAAGAGTATGCAAATGGTCAGGAGTTTAACAGTCATGTTTTGAAACTGTATTTCTTGAAAGTTGGATAACTTGGACTCAAGAAAGTGTAATATATGCTTTGAAATGTCAGGAAATGTACTGAATGTATATATGACTTGAGTATATTGTGGATTTTTCTGTAGCAAAATGTAAAATACTGAATAATTAGGTATGTTTATATGGCAAAGCTAAGAGATGGATTATTTCTTTTATACTGTAATGGTGTAATAAAGAAATGGAAAGTTGTACTGATGCAACTATAAAAAGGTTAAATGCTTATATGTATGACATGTACATGCATGCATATCACATGATTGTTTGATCATTTAGATTCACAGGCTTGTGAAAGAAAATGCAAACTGTGTTGTGGGGAAAGCATTTGGAAACTGTAATTTTCACATGAAAGGTAATTTTGTGCACATAAACAAGGGATGCTAGCTTCAACAGGTAAACTGGAAGGCAAGCTGAAAAAAAACAGTTCATTTCATTTCAATTTGTTCTTGGTGATCTTGTGGGTACTCTGATGGTCTTTAGAGGAAAGGCACGTTATTTCATGATGTTAATTGATCAATACACGAGGTACAGGTTGTGTACATGTTAGATAGAAACTGAAGTATTGAACAAAGTCAAAGTGTTTTGTGCTTGGGTGGGAAACAAGCATATTACCCATGTTACCTATTTCTTTTCAGATTTGGGGAAGTTCAATTCAGTGCATGTTTAGATGCATTTCTAACAGGATGTGATATTGAACACATGGATTGTGTGGAAGAGTAAACAAACACTCAGAAGAGATGATACTAATTTGGATAATGAGGTTTGGGTAGAAGCTCTTAAATGTTTTGATTATGTACATGATAGAAGTTTTAGTTCTGTGTGATGAACTGTACACCTTATAGAAAGTAGTGTAGAAGGAGGAATCTTCTGGAGAAACATTTCAGGATCTTGGATCTGATATGTAGGTACATACACCTCAAAGTTAGAAGAAATCTGTAAGGGAGCTTACATGAGATTTTTCTAAAAATGAGAATATTGTGTTTTACATGAATAACACTTGGATAGTGAGATTATCCAGAAGTGTTTAATATAATGCTGAATGAAAAGGTGAGATCATTTTTCAAAATTAATTCTGTTAATGCAGGAGATGCATCAAGCTCAGAGTCAGAATAGAAAAGCATTTGCTGAAGGACAGTCAGGTAAATTTGACAAACTCTGATACACATTTGGTTTAGAGGAGACTAAACAAATGATTGTTCATCATTGGTGCAAATTTATTGGAACAGGAACCTGATAACGGATGAGGTAAGGAACAGGTGAGTCAAACAACCTGTGAGATATCAGGATGAATTTGCAGGGAAAGCCATTTGAAACTTCAAAATTTCAAAGAGGTGAAAAATTGTCTGTTAAGGAAGCTGAACCATAGCTTCAGGCTATGCAAGCTGAGTTGAATTCTTTGGATAAAGAACAAAACATGGAAGCTGGGAAACAAACAGCAGTCCATGGAACTCATTGTTACCAGATAGATTTTTAAATGAAAACTAACCAGATTGGAAAAAGGTTATATGACAAATAGCAAGATTGGTTGCTTGTGATTTGTTGCTCAGTAAAAAGGAGCAGGATAATCATGAGATGAGTGCAACAACAATTTGCTTTGGAAACAGTTAGACTGATGTTTAAGAATGTGAAAATGTAAGAATATTTCACAATTGAAATATTGGAACATAAGCATTTTAAATGAGAGGAAGTCTTTGGAAAACTGTCTGAGAATTTTCTGTAGAGAAAGCTAGAAATCAGCTGGAGGCTGGAATTCTGGTTTGAACTCAAACATTGCTGAAGTGAGATTTGCACAGTGAGGCAGATCAATGTTTGTTTGTTAAACAGGAGAACAGGGACATAGACTGTATGTACTTTGTTTAGTTGGATGATCTATTGTTTTTTCTGGACAGATAAAAGCAATATGATATAATTGATCCAGGGTTTGGAATTTCATTGAATTGAAACTGCTTGGTGGTGGATCAACTGTTTATTTGTAAATAGAAGTTGAGGGAGAACCAAGAGGGCAGTAACTTACTGCAACTAACCAAAGAAATATCATGGATGTGATTGAGAATTTTGGAGATAGTTAACTCAGTGAGAGACTCCAAATAATTGAAGATTTTCAAGCACATGCTGATGGAAAAGCAGTTTGAATGCTACACAGAAGCATTGGGCTGTTGAGCTTTACTGTACAAGCAACAAGGCCAGATATTGCTGTCAGTGTGATAGGCAGACTGTTAGACCAACAGGACATGCTTGGAGAGCTCTGAAAAGGAGTTGAGTGTTATCTGGAAGGAACATCATACTTCAGACTAAGAGTTACAAGTCAGAGCACAGGTGGCTTACAGATTCACAGAAATGCCAGTTGTGGTTGTGATAGTAAGAACAACAAGAACACACCTGAAGTTTGTTATTTTTATAACCATACTTTGTTTGATTGATTTTGTAGAAACAATCATCTAAAAGTTAGAGTTCAACTGAAATTGAACTGAATGCATTGTATTATGTATTGTGCTATTATGCTATTGTAAAGCTTGAATAGTTATTGCATTTGTTTAAATAGTTTAAATTGTTAAAAATGTTTAAATGATGCTGGGATTGATGTGAAAAACCTATTACAGTTTTTTCAGGAAACCAAGGCAGGATTGCTATGCTGCAGGCAGATAGCAATACACAACGTTTTGGGTTTGCAGATAAAACTGTGTCATAAGGAGGGATACATCAGAAGTGATTTGATAGTGGTTCAAATTTCTGACAGGTAAAGTCATTCCTGCAGAAGTTTTTTTTATCAAAGTCCATAGATGAAGGAACAGCATCAGATGTCAACAAAGCTGTTGCTGTTGTATGAGGTAAATAACCACGTTCTACGCAAATGCAAAAGCAGGGGGATGTTGGGTTTTGCATAGGCAGAACGAGATTACCACCTGACATCGAGATTATCACCTGACCTGGTGGGTGTTACTTGAGTTCAAGTACAGAAGGTCTTTGGTCAGGAGACATGGTCTCGAGGTGATATGACTCAGCAGCCTTGAACAGGTTTTGTGGATCAACATGTTGATGAATAGGTTATACACTGGGTGAGTAATGTCCTATTTATAAGTGCAGGGTCTGTGGTATAAAAGCTAACACAGTTGCTGATAGCTTCACTTGCACATTCACTTGCACTTGCTCTCTTCCACTTGCTGGCTTGCTCGTCTCGACACGACATGTGTCTTGATCTGGACTTCACTTCATCTAGCCTTACCACTGGGGTATAGGATTTGAGTCTGCAATGATGTAGTGAGTAGAAATGCATTGATTGCCTTAATCCCATGTAATTGGGTCTTACAAATAAACTCTATAATCTTTATTAACTGCTGTTATCTCCTCCTTCCGCTTGCGTGACTGGGACTGAGGGTCATTGGCTAGGGGAGCTTTTGAACCCGGGTCAGTCCAACTCTCACAATTTTGCCTCTTTAAGAGCCCCTCCTGTATCAGGACGCCAATTCTCTGCCTTTTACCTTCTCTTCCCAGTTACGTGGGATTAGGCTTTAGGTGTGGTGCAAAAGACACTCCAAACAACTGAATGGTAACAATAACTGTTTACTTTAGTAAATTTGGTATATTAGATTCACAAGAACTTAAGGTAATTACACAAATAGAGCTGTATACTTTTGTGGAGGACCAGCACCCGGGTCCTCTGCGTGAGTTCGGCGCTTAACGGGTTAACCGGCACTGAGCTACAGCCCGTACAAGCGATTGAAATTGACTAGGAGGTTTGCGCAGCAAAAGGAAACTCCAGCCTTTGTATGACCATATAAGGCGTTTATTTACTACAAGTTAAATGGAGCGGAACTAATAGCTTTCTAGGTATACTACAACGTCAACATGACCTGACGTGATCTCCGAGTTTTATCAATGAATGGGTTCCCAGGCTAGCGTATTGAGGAAAGTCAGTTACCTTAGACCCGAGACTCTACGCTGGTCAGTTTCATGCCTGGCTCCGGATCCGCCTGATCCGGGGAAGAGAACAGCGTATCCCAGCCACCACTGGGGAATGGACTTGCCGAAGCGACCCGTGTTCCCAACAACCCCCTAAGGGTGGGGAGAGGGGTTTTCTACCCCCAGTTTCCCGCTCTCCCACCCTTGCGTGGTCAGGTGGGGCTTATGCCTGCCCCTTTGTGTCAGGTGGGCTTATTCTGCCCGGGAAAAGGTGACATATTGGGTACTTCACAGCTCTTTGAGACTGCTCTGCCATTTTGATGGTCCTTTCCTGGGTTTTGTGGATTCTGACCGAGGTGCCCCATTGTTGGGATGCAGATCTGTCTGGTTACCTCCTTGTATCTCCGGTGCCTCTCTCTCGCCCCCTCGGGGAGAGATGGTAGGTGTATGTGCATGTGAGTGTATGTGTGTCAGGCTTTCTCCACAACTTTCAGAAAGCAGGTATAATAGAAATAAAAGAAACAATAACGCAGTTCTCTCTAACCTAGCTACTCTTTCACTTGCATTGCATGCCTCAGTTAAGAGATTCTTTTCCCAGCCTAGCCCTGGCTGTTCTGCATTCTTCAGTGATATTCAAACTTTGCTTCTTGGTGCCTGCAGAACCAGATCCTCTCTCTGCAGCTTCTCTCTCTCTCCTATTTCACTCCCTCCCTTTGCTTCTTCTGCCTTCCCTTTATATACACTCTCACCAGGACTAGAAGGCTACAAACCTGTGACCTCAAACTGAGGAAATGAAACTTAACTCCATTAGGGGAAAAAGGAGACTTCTCTCAATGAAAAGGAAATTTTAACTCCATGAGGTGAAAATGAAACTGACGAATGCCCCCTTCCATCAGGAGATTTTTGGGCCTACAGGCTTCAAACTAACTCAAGCCTGTGTAGGCCTCAATCCTTCACAGGGGGTTACAGAAGCACGGATTCATCTTGCCCTGCATGGGCCCTCATTACCAAGGAGTAAATGCCATTGAAATCCATCTGACTTACTCCTGATATATCATCGTGTTGTCAGCTAGTAGTTTTTGAGGCAAGGGAAGGAAAAGGGATCATTGAGAAGGCTGGAGAAGACATTCCAAGCTTTATTTTTTTAAAAGTAGGGGTGTGGGGGGAGGAAGGTGCGGCAGCATTGATCTCACTCTCCATTTCCCTGGGCAAGGCAGAGGGTGGGGGGCTTTTCTACACAAGGCTCTTAATCCTACTTTCAGTTTCATCGCAGAATTAAGATCCGAGCACTGCATCAGAAGCATTTCTGTTACTGCTTTCCCACTACATAACCTCTAGGCGGCACTGTGGTATAGTGAAATAGCGCAAATACACAAGTGAAAAAAACATTTCACTTTCAGAAATAATATTGCATTTCCCCCGTTCTAAAAAAACTTGCCCAAAGTGCTGTTTAGAAACAGAAGCAAAACTGGAGGGTCACGATGTAATCTACACAGAACTCATAAACAACCATGAGTAGGGAAGGACAAGTGCACAACAAATGCCTTGTGTAGAAAAGGGTTGTCACATTGTGTGAACCCGGTGCAGTTTCTGCAGGGTGGCTTAGTTTGCATGAACAAGCCACCCTGAGGACCCGTGGTTTGTTGCTGATACCTATGGTGGGCAACTTGTTGTATTGTCTGAACCCAGTAGGGTGATTTTGTCATGGGTTGTTGGGAACGGCTACAGAGTCGGCTGGCAAGAGTTGTGAAAACCCCTGCCGCTCCTTGCAATCTTGCTAGTGCTGCTATCACCCTTCCTCACCCTTCTCAGTGTCCCCCACCCCAGGGTCCTAAAAATAGCAAAGGAAGGACACAAGAGTGCCCTGAATGTTTTTGCAACTCCCCCCCCCCCCCGGTACTTCACAAGTGTGCAGGAGTGAATGACAGCTGCCTTGAGATTTGTGCAATTTTTGCCTTCATTTGAGTGCTGTGTCTTGACATTTGTGTAATTTTGGACTCCATTTTACTTCTCCGCCATGAGATTTGTGCAATTTCCCCCTCCGTGTTACTGCTCTGCCATAACATTTGTGTATGTTTAGCAATCTTGCTCACTGCTCTGTAACCCATATGTGACAGCTAGCAATGGAGTGAAGCAGCAAGCAGGAAGTGTGCGTGTGGCAGGGAGCCAAAAATGGCTGGAGGGAAGGCGCTTTGCTAGTGGGCGTTCTTCCTTCATAGTAACATGAGCAGCCTTTACCAAAAATAAAAATAAAAATGGTGTACCCTAGGAAGGAAAGCCCTGAGATGGAGGACATTGACAAGAGGGGAATAAGGGGATGCCTTGAGCAAGAGTGCAAGTCCTCGAAAATAAAATTAAAGAAAAATGCTGGTGAATGTGTTCCCATGTTCATAAGTGCTCAGAAAATTATTTTATTTTTGTGATCTGATGTGGGGGAGGGAGCCAAAAGCAGCTGGTTGCTGGAAGAGAGAAGGCGCTTTGTGGGCGGGTGTTCTTTCTTTCACATAACATGAAGCAGCCTTTAAAGAAAAGGTGTTCATTTGCAAGGCAAGTGCCCCAAAATGGAGGATTGACAGAAGAGGAGATAGCAGTATGCTGGGCTCAACATTGGAGAGGCACTCTTGCACAAGAGTGAAATTCTCCCGGGGGGGCGGGTGGAGCTGGCGAACACATTCCTGCATTCATAAGGGCTCTGAAAATTAATTTCATTTGACAATCTGATGTGGTGTGTGTGTGTGTGTGTGTGTGTGGTGTGTGGGATTTCTCTTGGTAGCTGGCAACCCTGGCAGGCAGACCAATTGCAGAAAGGGTCTTGACGTAGGGACTGAGGCAACAAGGAGTTCTGCTGCAAAGGCACCTGGGATACATGCTGGAGCCGGTGGGAGGACTGAAAGGGGATGAGGTGGGAAACAACAAGCCATGGCAAGCCCAAATGTCTGTCGGTAGTACTGCGAGTTGTTCAGTGGACAACCAACCCATTGTGGATTATTCGCAGGGTGGGTTTAGCGTGACATGTGAACCCGCCCAGTGGGAAAGCCCTAGGGCCCCTGAAGTGTGGATGGTCAATTGCAATTCCCCTTGAAGTTTATAGTGGAAAAGCAATGACTTTGTAGTACTGTGAGCTTTCTGTTTGGAAGCGCCCATAAGATGACACACTCCTATTGTTGTGAGTTTGAGTTCCCCAGTGTGGGACTGCAGCCTATAAGGCTGTTCTCCAGCAACAAAACTTTTGGAACATGGCTAATAACTGGGGGGGGGGGGCACTAGACCATCCTTCCCAACTTGGTGCCCTCGAGATGTTCTGGATGTCAACTCCCATCAGGCCCATTCAGCAAGACCAGGAATGCTGGGAGTGGTAATCTAGAACATCTGGTTGGCACCAGGTTGGGGAAGTCTGAGCTAAAGGGAGGATGGCATTTTGGGGCTGAGCACATGTTTCAGAGCTTCCTGCATTTCTTTGTTCCTCAGGCAGTATATAATTGGATTCAGCATCGGCGTCACCACATTGTAGAGCACAGATGCCAAGGTGTCCATGTGGACAGAATGGCTGGCGCTGGGCCTGTTATAATTGAACATGCAGGTGGTGTAGAACAAGGTCACCACTGCGAGGTGCGCGGTGCAGGTGGAGAATGCTTTGCGGCGACCCTGGGTGGTGCGGATCCTCAAGACAGCTGCCACGATGTGGACGTAGGAGACCACGATGCAAATAAATGGACTGACACCCAGCAGCAGGGTGACTGCCAGCAGGGTGACCTGGTTGACGGACGTGTCAGTGCAGGACAGCTTGAGGAGCTGCGGGACATCACAGTATAAGTGGTTGAGGCCATGAGAAACACAGAAGGACAGGCTGGCGGTCATGGCCGAGTGCAGGACCGCGTTGAGGAAGCCGCAGCCCCAGGACGCCACCACCAGATGGGCACACGCTTTCCTATTCATGACGAGGGCATAGGTAAGAGGATGGCAGATGGCAACGTAGCGGTCATAAGCCATCACAGCCAAGAGGAGGCACTCAACCCCCACAAAAGCCACTAGGAAGTAAAGCTGCACTAGGCAGGCCTGGATAGAAATGGTCTTGATCTCTGCCAACAGATGCTTGAGGATGTGGGGCAGGGTGACTGATGTGTAGCAGACGTCCAGGAATGACAGGTGCCGGATGAAATAGTACATGGGCGTACGGAGGCCAGAATTCAGCCCTGCGGTGGCCAGGATGAGCCCATTGCCAAGCAGCGTGGTGATGTACATGGTGAGAAACAGGAGAAAGAACAAGGCTTGGGGTTCAGGGAAGGTGGAGAAGCCCAGGAAGACAAATTTGGTTGTTGTGGTTTGATTTCCCCTCTGCTCCATGTCTTATATCTGAAATGGGGAAAAGATTTGGAGTGGGTGCAGGGAAACAGGGGATCATACATGCAATGGCATATTGTACTTATTTCAGCCCACCTTGCATGTTTGCATTGATCTCATTTGCAATGTGTAGATCATGGGACATGGTCACACGATCCCCACTAAACTCTTAATATGCGCACAATACTTTACAGGAATTGAATCCATCACAAGTGATTCATAGGCATAATTTCCTTGTGGTGGGTTGCATAAAGTTCCTCAGGATACATCAATTTCTCTTAGGGGGTGGGAAGTTGTCAAGCTTCCTGTTGGGGATTGCCAAAAGACCTGGGAGAGGATATTGTGATATATTATCTCTCCCCTCTTGCTTTTGCAAACACAGCAGAGTATACCCAACTACAGGCGAAAAACGTGTGCATGCGGAGCTGCTGGTTAAAGCAGGGCTGTGCATTTAGTTGATACAGACTGTCCCTTTTGGACAGGCTGGATCTTCACCTGGTTTCCCCCTTACACTACCAATAAGACAAACAGTCTTTTGGAGGTTAAAAACAGAGTTTACTCACTCAGATCTTGCAGATTGGATACAGGCAGGCTTAAGAATGTATTTACAGTTGTGCAGGAATCATATGGTAGTCGACCTGTTCTGAACTTGGGAAAAGTTCAGAACTGCAACTCGGCTACATCTTCAGACATGTTGTTCCTACAAGTTCATGGCTCCGACTGTTTTCCCGGGGCAGGAAGAGAAGGCGACTGGTTACGCCCACATCCTGCACCAGGAGGTCTGGGTAATGTCCACAGGGTCTCTGCTCTAGGATGCAGAGACTCTGTGGTCCCAATTACATCATGCACCTATGCATGGCTTGAGGTTTTGACTGTTCATTCGCAACATACCCCTTCTCAGACAAAACAACATGCATCAGTATACATTTTATTGTCCCACCCACAGTCCCATCTTGACACGAAGTTTCTGGAAACTCTCCTTGGGCAGGGGTTTGGTCAGGATATCCGCAATCATCTCCCCTGTAGGACAGTACATTAGTTCGACCAGTCCCTTTTGGATGGCTTCTCGAACGAAATGGTACTTGGCCCTGATGTGCTTTGTCCTGGCTTGGAACTTCTCGTTGTGCGCCAGCTTCAGGCAACTCTGGTTGTCCTCCATCAAGCGAAAAGGTCCCTTGCGCACTAACCCAAAGTCCATAGTTAGTTCATCCAGCCAGGTCATCTCTCTGCACGCTTCTGATGCTGCAACGTACTCAGACTCTGTTGAGGACAAAGCTACACAGTTCTGTTTATAACTGGACCATGTGATTGGCCCATTTCCAAACAAAAATACAAACCCACCCGTGGATTTGCTATCAGTGATGTCCCCAGCCCAGTCAGCGTCAGAGTACCCCACCAGCTCTGGGTTCCCCTCAGCTGGCAGCTTCAGTTTACAGTCCGCAGTGCCCTTCAGGTAGCGAACCACCCTTTTAACACCCACCCAATCGCGTTCAGTGGGGCAGCTTACCTTTCTGCTCAGTAAACCCACCGCATTTGCAATGTCGGGTCGGCAAGTAGTACTCAGGTACAGCAGCTTGCCTATGGCGGACCTGTAGTGGTTGCCCTCGGGTAGCGGCTTTGACTCTTCCTGATTTTTCAGGAAATCTGTGCTCATGGGTGTACAAACTGGGCTTGCGTTCTGCATCTCCATACTGTCGATCAGTTCAATGATCTTCTGTCTCTGGCTCAGCAGAAAAGATCCATCCTCTTCTCTTGCTATCTGGATCCCCAGGTAGTACTGCACCTTTCCTAGCTCCTTGACCTCCACGTCTTTGCTCAGCTGTTTCACTACATGTGTGTATTCCTTTTCATTGGCTGAAGCAATTATCAGGTCATCAACAAATGCGAGGATGTATGAATACTGTCCATTAGTACATTTTGTGTACAGACATTTGTCAGCTTTACCCTGTTTGTACCCAAGTTGGGTCAGCATTGTATGTAGCTTGGCATTCCAGGCTCTGGCTGCCTGCTTGAGTCCATAAAGCCCCTTCTGAATCCGGCAGACTAAATGGGCTTGGTGAGGCTTGATGAAGCCCTTGGGCTGCTTCATATATATCTCCTCAGAGATTTCGCCATACAAAAATGCTGTCTTTATGTCTACGTGCCAGACTTCCATCCGCCTTGAAGCTGCAATGCTTAAGAGTGCGCGGATGGTGCTATATCTCACAGTTGGGGCAAATGTGGAGTCGTAGTCCTCTCCATATTTCTGGCTAAATCCTTGGGCGACTAGCCTAGCCTTGTAACGCTGTACTTCCCCTTCTGCCCCGTGTTTAATTTTGAAAGTCCACTTACTTCCAATGGCCTTTTTGCCGGGTGGCAGTTCTGTGAGAGTCCAAGTTTTGTTTTGATGCAGAGCTTCCATCTCCTCTTCTGCAGCTTTTCTCCAGAGACTTGCTTCAGGGGCTGGCATCTCCCCTATCTCCTCCCACGTGGAAGGTTCTCGAGGTAGCGCCGACCCTGCGAGGTAGGACAGTTTAAGTGGTGGCATGCCCCTGCTGGAACGAGATGAGCGCCTAACCTGTGGTTCTGGAGCCTCCTCAGGTTCCTCATCTGTCTCCAACTCCGGCATATCCGCATCACTGTGGTCCTCTGGGTCTCTGGTGCTGCAATCAGGATCCTGGTCCTCTGCGTCTTCTTCCTGTTCATGGCCTGTAGAGGGGGCTATGACATTGGAAGCTGGGTGCACAGAGCCAAAAGTTATCGGCGGGAAGCATATTAGTTCTTGTGTGTCCCCTTCTGATTGACCAGAAAAATCTATGACACTTCCTTTGATGTTAGCCTTGCTGGTTTCATCAAAATGAACAACATGCTTTGCTCTAACCTGCCCTGTCTTTAGATCCATAATTCGGTAGCCTTTCCCTCCAGACGCATATCCCACAAGGATGCCTTCTTGCGCTCTGGAGTCAAGCTTGTGCCTATTTTCTTTGGGAACGTAAGAATAGGCAACACTACCAAAGACACGGATGTGTGACAAGTTGGGAGTTTTCCCGTGCTAAAGTTCAAAAGGTGTACGTGTGGCTCCTTTTGTAGGCAGCCTGTTCTGGAGATACACTGCATTTGCTGCTGCGTCTCCCCACATGCGCTGGGGCAAAGATGCATCTTTCAGCATGCATCGTGTCATCTCCATAATGGATCTGAACTTTCTCTCAGCTACAGAATTTTGCTGGGGAGTGTATGGTACGGTGGTCACATGTTTAATCCCTTCCTGTCCCATGAGGGCCTCCATGTCATGTGAACAATATTCCGATCCATTGTCAGTCATCAGGACTCTTGGACTCTTCTGGAACATGTTTTTCACCATGGCAATGTATATTTTGAACATGTCCAGCACTTGGCTCCTTTCCTTTAGAAAATAAGCCACACAGTATCTGGAAAAATCATCTAGGAAGATTAGTATGTACCTATTCTTCCCTAGTGAGGGAATGTTCATTGGACCACACACATCACTATACACTAGATCCAGCACTCCAGTGCTTCTTTGCTGATTGCAGGGAGGGAAAGATGGTTTGACTGCTTTTTCAGTCAGGCAACTTACGCACATGGTTGTGGGCGGTGCACCTTGGCTTATTTCAACTCCCCTTGCAAGCTCTCCTTTCTGCAAGTCCAGAATTGCCTTTATGCTTCGGTGTCCAAGCCTCCTGTGCCACAACTCAGCGTTGGCATCTTCCTTCCGGTTCGTGGACGCGGCTTTTGCCGATTGGGGCTCTGAAAGAGTAACCTCAAAAGCGCCATTGGTTAGAACCGCTTGGGCAAACACTTTCCCATTCTTGATTACTTGGCATTGTCTATTTTTAAACACCACCTCAAAGTTCTTTTCAATGAGCACTGGCACGCTTAACATGTTGCAATTGAATTGGGGTACATACAGAGCTTTCTCCATGAAGTTCTGCCTCACTTCGTCTCCCACTTTGCACCTCAAGGTTCCTGAACCTTGGCCTTGTGCCCTAATGATTTTTCCGTCCGCGATTTGGACGTCCCCATTTTGCGAGGAATCAAATGTTTCAATGTCCATAAAGAACTCCTTATTACATGAGAAGTGGGACGATGCGCCTGAGTCCAAAATCCACTTGCTGGACTTGTCCTCTCTACCCTTTGCTGACAAGCTTATTTCCTGTGACAGAAGATTACTCTCAGGGCTGCCTTTCTTTTCCTGTTTCTGTTCTGAAGAGTGGGGCTTCTGACCCTTGGGAGCATTGCAAGCCCTGGCCATGTGTCCCTGACCACCACAGTTAAAGCAAACCACCTTCTTTGGTGTGGCTTTGGTTTTCTTCTGGGGCTTAGACACATAGTTGCAGCCGCTTTCCTTTGCACCTCTATCTGGGGACTCATCTCCCCTCTGCTCACACTCCTCCTTCAGGTAGGCAATTAGCCTCTTGAGAGTTAAATCCTCTCTCCCATCCATGAGGGTGGCGAAGGTTTTAAACTTGGGTCCCAGTGACCCCAGGAAATAGCAAACCTTTTGCTCCTCATCCAACTTGTACTGGGACAGCTCTAATTTCTCAATGATAATTAAGAATTCTGTCACATGTCTGCTGCAATCTGCTTTTGAGTTGAGCCTCATGTTAAATATGTCCCTCATCCACGCCCTGTGGGATCTCTTACTGGCAAATCCACATGAGAGCTCAAGGCTTTCAATCATCTTTGCTGCAGTATCTGTTTCCTTAATATGCACCATTTGTACATCAGTGATGCTGCTTGCTATCACTGCCTTGGCAATGCAATTTTGTTCCTCCCACACTTTGATTTTGGCTCTGGCATCTTCACCAGCCCCTGTGGGCTTTGCACTTTCAATGGCTGCTAAGACTCTCTTGCTTTCAAGAAGAATCCTCAGGCGTTTCTTCCATTGAAAGAAGTTGTCCTCTGTTAACTTGGGCAACTTCATGCTTGCATCACTATAGCAACCTTCATTTGCCATGCTGGAGTCAAAAATCAAAAATCAAGGATTTTGCCAAAAATTCAAAATTTCAAAGTTTTGGAAAAATTGCCAAAAACAATCAAAAGCATCCAAAAAAGGAAAATTCTTCACTGCCTTATCACTGCTATCTGAGGAGAAGGGGGGGGGTCTCAATCCTCTCTCAGACTGAGACAAAGGATCAGCCGCATGGCTACCAGGAAGTAACAAAGAAAAAAATGTGGCCGTTTGGGGTTTCTCTCCTCTGAAAGAATCCAGCGCCACCCACTAAATGCTTCAGCACTTTTCCGCTGCTGGGCCCGGAACCCTTATGTTGGGGATTGCCAAAAGACCTGGGAGAGGATATTGTGATATATTATCTCTCCCCTCTTGCTTTTGCAAACACAGCAGAGTATACCCAACTACAGGCGAAAAACGTGTGCATGCGGAGCTGCTGGTTAAAGCAGGGCTGTGCATTTAGTTGATACAGACTGTCCCTTTTGGACAGGCTGGATCTTCACCTGGTTTCCCCCTTACACTACCAATAAGACAAACAGTCTTTTGGAGGTTAAAAACAGAGTTTACCCACTCAGATCTTGCAGATTGGATACAGGCAGGCTTAAGAATGTATTTACAGTTGTGCAGGAATCATATGGTAGTCGACCTGTTCTGAACTTGGGAAAAGTTCAGAACTGCAACTCAGCTACATCTTCAGACATGTTGTTCCTACAAGTTCATGGCTCCGACTGTTTTCCCGGGGCAGGAAGAGAAGGTGACTGGTTACGCCCACATCCTGCACCAGGAGGTCTGGGTAATGTCCACAGGGTCTCTGCTCTAGGATGCAGAGACTCTGTGGTCCCAATTACATCATGCACCTATGCATGGCTTGAGGTTTTGACTGTTCATTCCCAACACTTCCACCTGTACCAGGGCACCTTGATCAGCTCCTTAAAGATATTTTGCCTCTTTAAGAGCCCCTCCTGTATCAGGACGCCAATTCTCTGCCTTTTACCTTCTCTTCCCAGTAACGTGGGATTAGGCTTTAGGTGTGGTGCAAAAGACTCTCCATACAACTTGATGTTAACAATAGCTATTTACTTTAGTAAATTTTGTTATAGTAGATTCACAATAACTTAAGGTAATTACACAAATAGAGCTGTATACTTTCAAAAAGCAGGTATAATAGAAATAAAAGAAATACTGTAATAACTCAGTTCTCTCTAACCTAGCTACTCTTTCACCTGTAACCTTAATAGAGATTCCTTCCCAGCCTAGCCCTGGCTGTTCTGCATTTTCCAGTGATATTCAGTCTCTGCTTCTCTGTCTGTCTCTGCTTCTTGGTGCCTGCAGTTCCTTTGCTCTCTGTGGCGGTGCCTGCAGCTTCTCTCTCCCCCTCTGCTGCTTCTGCCTCCCCTTTATATAGTCTCACAACTTTAGGAGGCTACAATCAGGTGACCTCAAACTGGGGAAACGAAACCTAACTTTATTAGGGGAAAAGGAGACTTCTCTCAATGAAAAGGAAACTTTAACTCCATGAGGGGAAAATGAAACTCACAAATGCCATCAGGAGATGTTTGGGCCTACAGGCTTCAACCTAACTCAAGCCTGTGTAGGCCTCAATCCTTCACAGAAGTACACTGCAACATTTTGTTGCAATTCCCACTTGTTAACTTTGTAATAGACATTGCCCTACAATCTGATATGCTCATTTGGATGAATCTGTCCTTTTATGTTTTCTGTTTTCACCAGAAAGGAAAGTGGGTTGGAATAGCCAAGAATGGTATTCCTTCAAATCCAAAGCCCCCTTCCATGTTTAACACTTGCTTGCAATCTCCCTTTATCTACCTGTTCTTCATCTTTGTCTTTTCTGTCTCTCTCACTCTTTCTGCATCAATTTGATTCTTTTACCTAGTTCTTTGGCAGCATGTGGCTGGTTTGGTGTATGTTTCCCTTTTGCCATTCACTCTTCCAGATGACTTGTGTGCCTTCTCAGTCTGCTGTTTAGGTGCTAGCTGTTGATGAGGGACTTTAAAGCCCCTGATCTATGCTTCTTTATCCTTAAACTAGATTTAGGCTGGAGAGCCCTTCAAATGGAGAACGGTAAAGTAGGACACATAGCCACCCTACTCGTTATTCAAGATTACAGTGGTTTCAACCACCTTAAAAACATAAGAAGAGCCCTGCTGGATCAGACCAAAGCCCTACCCTGTCCAGCATTTTGTTCCCACAGTGACCAGTCAGATGCCCCAGTAGGAAGCCCACAAGTAGGACATGAGTACAACAGCATCTTCCTACTTATGTTCCCTAGCAACTGATATTGTTCAGAGGCATACTGCCTCTGATACTGAAGGAAATATATAGCCATCATGGCTAGTAGCAATTGATAGCCTTAATCCAGCGATGGCAAACCTATGGCACGCGTGCCACAGCTGGCACGCAGGGACCTCTCTGTGGGCACTCGAGCCATTGGTCACCAGATCGCGAAAAGACCGTCCCCTTCTGCATTCAGCGTCGGGTTTCCATAGTAATTCCTCTCCACTCATTCCTCGCTGGCCTCCACAGGCAGGCACACTCCAACATCTCCACCCCCAGAAGCAGACTGCGCAGGCACCCAGCCCTCCTTCTAACAGGCAGCTTAGAAGCACAGCGCACGCACGCCCAAATCTTTGCGCGCCCGGTGAAGAGCCATACCCTGAGACAGAGCGGGGCGCGATTAGCTAGTGCCCCCTCTTCCTTCCTGCCAAATTTAAGGCACTCTGAAATAAATAAGTTGGTTTTGTCTTGCAGTTTGGGCACTTGGGCTCAAAAAGGTTCGTCATCACTGCCTTATTCTCTATGAATTTGTCTAATCCCCCTTTGAAGCTGTCCAAGTTGGAAGCCATCACAACATCATGTGGTACCTTCATAATCATAGGAACCTAAGACCCTTGGTCCATCTAGCCTTTGACTGGGTTCAGACAACATGATAACAAACACTCAAGGGTTGAGTGTGGGTTGCCGTTGAACCATGAGTTGTTGTTGGAAATGTGGGTTATCATGTTGTCTGAACCCAGCTAAGCTAACAAACCATGGTTTGTCAACCACGAATGACCCATGAAGACAACTCAAGGTTTGCTTTTGGGTTGTGAACGGTGGGTTGCTCACCATGGCTTGTTAGTGCAGCTGGGTTCAAACAGCACGATAACCCACAGTTCAATGACAACCCATACTCAACCCATACTCAGCCTTTGAGTGTGGGTTATTGTGTTGACTAAAACCAGCCAATGTCTGTTCTGACAGCACACTAATCCACAGGACATTCAGGAGTCCCAGCTCAGTTCTGGATGCCACATTTTAAGAAGGACATTGAGAAACTGGAGCATGCCACTAGGGTAGCAGGCCTGTAGGCAGCCTAAAAGTTCTGGGGGGTACCAGGGATGGGGACTCGGACTCCAGGACTCGACTCGTGAGTTGGACTGAGTCCCCCCTCTAACTCGAGTCACACTCGAGTCCCAATATTTTTAATGGGACTCGAGACTCGACTCGGGACTCAAGACCAAGGACTCGTCAACATCCCTGCTTGATGCCACCTGCAGGTGCTGTCTGGACCTAGTTACAGTAAAAATCCAAGTTTATTTTTTAAAATCATTTTCCTAATGCAACCTTTCAGACATTTTGGGTTTGGCTGCCTCTGCCTGCCTGTTTGGGGTTCCCTGCCTCCTCTGCCTGCCTGGTCTCTTCTTAACCACTGCAGTTCCACAGTTTGAATTGTCCAAGACAAACGCCTCTGCCTGCCTGCTTTGGTGTTCCCTGCCTCCTCTGCTTGCCTGGTTATTTTGGGTTTGTCTGCCTGGTCTGTTCTTGTCAAAATCAGTGGCAGAGTTTTGAGATAAAAAGGCACACTTGTGCCTAGAATTTATTTAAGCCACACATCTGAAGTAGCCTTATTTTGTTGGGAAAATAACCCAACAATTTTAATAGGGATTCGTGGAGTCAGCTTTGGGAGTGACTCAGGACTCGTGAGTCACCATTTTGGACCAAGGACTTGGACTCGGACTCGAGACTCGGGTCCAAAGACTCGTGACTCGAGACCAAGGACTCTTCAACATCCCTGGGGGGTACACCTGTTATGATGGGATATAGTTATGATCATTTGGTTGTGGCTATAGCTCCTAAGGAAGTGCACAGCAAGGCCCCAATAACTTGGGTAAGCAGGATTCAGGAGAAAGGAGCCACCTTCAACAACCAGGCAGCGCAGGTCATGACTGAAAGTTTGAATGGAGACGAGTGCTTGAGGAAGGCATGAATGGGCAACGGATGGAGACTTGCAGTGATTTGATTTAATATGCACATCGCCAAAGGCACAGGAGGATTCTCCTGAAAATAAATGCAGCCCCCCCACTGGGCAGGCTCAACCAGAAGCTTCAACTGATCATGTAGGCAGGCTAAACTCCTCACCTAAGACAGGCTAACTTATCAGGTATGTGGACCAACAAAAGGTTTTCCTGATGATACTTATCAAGAACCGTCAAAACACAAAGAGTAGGGCCATCAGCAGAGATTCAGGGCACCAGGGGGACGGAGGTCACCCCCCCCCTCTCAGATCTCCAAGAAGGTAGGAGAAAGGATATAAAAACCAAGAGTTTTAGCAATGGAGTGTGTGTGTGTGTGTGTGTGTGTGTGTGTGTATGTGTGTATGTATGTGTGTGTGTCTGTCTGTCTGTCTGTCTGTCTCCACCAGAGCTACAGCTGGAGATTCACTTCAGGGAGCCTCAGTGGACAGGTAGTAACCGGAACTTATTTCTATCCCTTTAGACAGAAGCCTTTCTTCCACTCCTTCTATTTAGGCTGTCAGGACCAAAAGGGACTCTTTTCCCTCTCCAGAATATAGAGTGTGTTTGAACTATAGCGTAAGGATATTTTGCTGCCTGAAATCACTGGGTTTGCTTTACCGGGTCAGGCCTGGTTATTACTTGGATGGGAGACCCCTCCTCTAGTTTCCTGCATTGAGCAGGGGGTTGGACTCGATAGCCTTGTAGGCTCCTTCCAACTCTATGATCTATGAAATCTATGAAACCTACTCTATATTTCCTTTTTAATAAAACAACCCTCAGCCTTCTCTTCTCAAGGGCCAGGCTAAACATACCTAGTTCCTTCAATCTTCCTCATAGGACTTAGTTTTCTCAGTCCCCTGATCATCTTTGTTGCCCTTCTCTGAATTCGTTCCAATTTATCCAATTTATCTAAGTATAGTGTGCAGAACTGGACACAGCATTCGAAGTGAGGTCTGGCCAGCGCAGAGTAGAGTGGAACTATCACTTCCTGTGATTTTGAAACTATACTTCTATTGATGCAGCCTAATATTGCATTTGGCTTTTTTGCAGCCGCATCACAGTGCTGATTCATATCGTTTGTGATCAACTCCAACTCCAAGATCCTTTCTGCATGTACTGTTGCCAAGCCAAGTATCCCTCGTCTTATACCTATGCATTTGATTTCTTTTTCCTAAATGAAGAAGTTTGCATTTGTCTCTGTTAAATTTCATTCTGCTGTTTTCTGCCTGGGCTTCTAACCTATCAAGGTCATTTTGAATATTGTTTCTGTCTTCTAATCTAAGGTATTAGTTATTTCACCCAATTTTGTGTCATCTGCAAATTTTCATAAGCCTTCCTACCCCCATCTCTTGAACTCTTCTTCCTGTTGGGTTTCCCTGCGCCGGGGAATATACAGTGCCTTGAAGAAGTATTCACCCCCCTTTGACTTTTCTGCATTTTGTTGTGTTAGAACCTGGAATTGAAATGGATTCAATTGGCATTGTTACCACTTGATGTACACAAGTGACTCAACACAATAAAAATATTTTGCACCTTCACAGTGTTGAGTATCTTGTGTCCATCAAGTGGTAACAATGCCAGTTGAATCCATTTTAATTCCAGGTTGTAACACAACAAAATGTGGAAAAGTCAAAGGATGTGTGTGAATACTTCTTCAAGGCACTGTACAGTGTACACTGATTAATTTGAGCTTGGAAAAAATGAATTATTTGTTGGAATGTACGTATATCCGTAACTGAATCCAAGTGTCCAGGCCATCATTGAACCTATAGGAATTTTAAAGGACTGCCTTTCTAAATCTGAACAACATGCCCCTTCTTTAAAAAATATGAACAACTGTTTGCATAAGTCAAAATATTCCTTCATCTCATATACAGCCTCAATTGTATGCATTCTTAGAAATCTGTAGGCAGATCCCACCATGTCACTGCCCCAAAATGATAGCATTTGTACCCACAAGAAGAAAAACAAAGACTTTCCTGCTGGTTTTCTAAAATGCCTGTAATATATTTAATTATTTGGGTTTTTTTAAAAAAAAATAGGGGGCAGAAAAAAATTGGGGGGGCTGCTCCCCCAGCCCCCCTGGCTATAGGCCAGTAGAGCAGGATGGTGAGGGGTGTGGAAGTCAAATCCTATGAGGAACAGTTGAACAAGGTGGGTATGTTTAGCCTTTAGAAAAGAAGAATAAGGGGGTGACATCACATGATAGCTATCATGCAGAATATAGAGCATGCTCCAGAGGACAAGACAGGAACCAAATAGATGGAAATTTCAGGGCAGCAGGTTTCATTAGACAGTAGAACAGACTGTCTTGGGAGGTGGTGGGCTCTCCATTGCTGGAAGTATTTAAGCAGAGGCTGGGTGGCCATCTGTCAGCGATGCTGTAATTGCATCTTGCATTGCGGAACCTGCATTGAGCGGGGGAGGCGGGCACTGGACGACATGGCCACCAAGGTACCTTACAACTCTATGATTCTATCCCCCAAAACAAAATTATGCTCTAAATTCTAAACATTGCTGCTACCATATCTGCCTGTGATATTGTGTTGTGCCTACAATGGCAGTATAAAATCTAATTCTGTGACTTTGTTTGTGCACATGTTGTTCTTGTTATTTAATAGCTTTATATACCACTGAACATATTTAAAAATATATCTAAGTGGTTACATACCATAGCTGCTAGTGCATCCTGAGTAGAGACAACAAAATGAAGATGCAAAATGAGAGAGAGAGAGAGAGAGAGCATGCGAGAAAAAGAACTAAGGAGAGATGGGTAGATAACTAGATGAGACAACAGCCAGATAGGAAATCAGGAAGGATTCGGAAGACCTGTGCTTTCCACAGGTTTAGATAAATGAATATTACATTTAACATATAAAATGTATTTACCAGTGAGTCTTACAATGATGAAGTGTCCGCTTTTCATTTTCTTCAGTATCTGGCTAATACTCTTAATCATGTCAATGGAATAAATTCCATGCATATTTCAGTTTTTATTTTGTATCCAAACTGCCACAAAGTCATTTCCTGGTGCCTTTGGGGTTGATTCACACAGGAGAATAGTTACTTTTAGAAAATTCCCAGCCCAATATAAGCAGGGTTTATTTTGCCCTGAGAGATGACATTCCTTGATTGGACCCAGATGGCTGGGTTAGACTGGGAGTTGTAGGACTTTTTTCTGTCTAAACATGCACAGGATTTCACCCTTCGTGAATTTGGAATTAGCCCTTTCAAATAATTTGTCTAAGTAGTGCTTTCCATTTTTAGGGAAATTTCAGACACGTCCTAAAACATGTTTACATGGAAGTTAAGTCTCACAAGGACACAAAAGGAGAACAAATGGCCCAGTATCCAAACATAGGGCAACACTTAACAGAACTTGAGGAACACATGGAGGTTTTGCAGACTCCACCTTCAGGCTGAAACACAACTAGATGGAGGAAGGGGAGGGATCCCAGAGGGAACGTTTCACTTTCTCTCATGCCAGGAAAGCCCAACATGAGTTTATGGGATGCTAGGAACTGCTTGTATCAGTTTTTACCAGACTTCCCCAAACTAATGCTCTCCAGATGTGTTTGACTACAACTCTCATCATGACCATGCTGACTGGGGATGATGGTAGTTTTAGTCCAACACATTCGGAGGGCACCAGGTTGGGGAAGGCTGGTGACACATTCAGCCAAATGAAGTGTTAAAGCTTTTCCTGGACCACTTCAGGCTTCAGCCAGTGTGGTACATAATGATCTTCCATAATCTCTCTTCCCCAACCCCCAACCCCCACATAAAAGACTAGCATGTCAAGGAGACATCTAACCTTCCCCCTAGTTTTCTACTTGCAGAGAGTCTTTTCATAGGGGAGCCTTCATTCATTCAACCCCACTCCTCCTGTGGGACAGTACAAGAAAAACTTGACCACTCAATTCTGCTGAATGTATATTAGCTGGCCCCAGGACTGGGATGGCTGGAGCTGCAGGGAGAATGAAATTCCAGCCTGTCTGTCATGAAATTAATTCCTTTGTTTGTTAAGATTTAGCTACCTGTGGAAGCTCCCATTTTGTGAGGGGAGGGCCTGTACGCACTCATTAAAACCACCTGTGTGCATCATTGTGTGGTATTCTAGTCTCAAGGCCAATCAAGGCCAGAGTGGAACTCTTGACAGATTAGACTGAACAAGGTCAACTGAGCTGTGGTGAGAGCTTTTCACCACCACCCCCATCCCCTCCTGAAAGGCGAAGCAGTTACACAACCCATTAGTGATTGGCTAAGGAGGCTTGTCTCTGAGGAACCGGTCCAGCCAGAGAGGGATTGGCTAAGGGGGCTCACCTCACATATGTCAAGGGCCTGTGTGGGCAGGATATAAAGCCTGGGAAGGGGGGGGGGCTACTGTTGCCATTGGGTCTTCGTTTTCATTGTGATCTTCAGTCTTCCTCTGCCTGTGCTAAATGGCTTTCAGGCCTGTGAGCTCGTGGATCCTGAACTGGGCCCTGTCCTATTGGAAGACCCTTACGTAGATAAAGTATAGGATAGAGCTAAGTATTGCTTTGTTATATTTGCCTGAAGCATTGTTCCAAAGGGTTCCTCTGGTTTCTTTGATTTCTGTACACCTTTTTATTCCTCCCTCTCTTCCTTATTGTAAATAAAATTCACATCTGTTTCAAAGTTTGTGTGTGCTTTATTCCACGTAAGCCTCAGCACTAAATTCAGAGCCTTCTGTTTGGTCTTGCTACTGTTTAGAATTTTAGGCTTGGGGCTTGAAATAGAGGGTGTCAGCTTGATCCCTTATTTCTGTGCCCCAAGTGAGTCGTGAAAGGTCTGGGAGTCCCCTGGCTCAGGCTGAGGTGGATGTTAAGGGGCGGTGGCAGTCTATCGGGTAATTTGTTGCCTGCCTGCTGCCTACACTGCAGGGACTTGGGAGCTGGGCAACCCCATACCTTCCCACTCCCTTTACTCTATCCAGGAGGGCTCTATTGGGATGGCAACAGACACCTGTCATGGCTCAGGAACAGGAGCCCTCGAAGACTGAAGCCTCCGGGAACAGTGGCTCTGAGGAGGCGCCACAACCAGTCCCCGCTCCTTCTGAACTGGGGCCCGCTCCCTTGGATCTCATATCCTATCCACGTGACCCCCCAGGAGGTGTCACTGCCCCCTGAGGAGTGGGCCCCAGACTCCTCTAGTGAACAGGGAGACCCTTAGTAGCACTACCTTACAAGAGAAATTAGAAATGTACAAGTTCCTCCAACCTTCACTCTCCTGGAGAAGCCAATGTCTACAGAAAAAGCCACCAGCTTTTTGACATCCAGATAAGCACCTGAGAGGGCAGAGCTTCCAAAAATATGGTCCTGGTATGACCACAAATCCCTGTAACTTGCTTCCACTCAGTGCCCGGGTAATTGTCAGTACTGTAGCTGCAGGGGCCGCTGTCCACGGTCCTGAAATTAACTCAGGTCCCAGATGTGATACAGCCGCCTGTCCCCAAATTGTGCCTCGTTGCCTGAGCTATCTCCCAGAGAAGAGGGTGGAATCCCAGATGGAGCAGGACAATACCCACCACCATACCCTGCCTCTCCAGTTCCATTCCTATATCCCCATTAAGGTGGCCATGTGTCCTACTTTTCAGAGGACAGCCCGTTAATTGAAAGTGTCCTCTTTTTGATGGCCTGTCCAGTCCATGTCCAATTTAAAGATGAAGCACCATAAGAAAGGAGAACAGCCAGGGGCCTTGAAGTTGCCCATCACCAACAGTTAGCATAACTAGGCAGCAGACTGAACAGGCATGCAGATCACCTGGTCAGAGTCTCCCCCACTGCGGTGAGATCACTGGATTGCATTTCTCTTTAAATTACAGAACAGGAGTGGAACAGAAGAGGGAATGGAGGGAATGATTGAAAGCTGAGATTGGAATAGAATCTTGGGTGGAGCTAGTGACAGTTAAGGGAAAGTCAGTTAAATGGAGGACAGGAGAGTTAGGACGGAGAGAGAGTGAGAGGAATTAGGAGCCAGAGTCAGTTAGTTAAGGGTGCGATTCTACACATGTTTAAACAGAAAAAAGGCCTACAACTCCCACCATGCCTCAGCCAGTCATGCTGGCTGGAGCATGCTGGGATATGTAGACCTTTTTTTCTGTCTAAGCCAGTGTTCTCCAACCTTGGGTCCCCAGATGTTTTTGGCCTACAACTCCCAGCATGCTCCAGCCATTCTTTCTTCTCCCCTTTCCTCCTCCTCTTTCTTTCTCTCAAAGCCCTCTAGAGATAAAAACCTTGATTAACAAACAAATGAGCAAACAAACCAACAAACTAACAGGGAAGGTTCTGCAGCTATACAACACAACCCTCTATATTCAATGGAAGGTATACTCTATTGTGTCAATTTAGGACTGCAGCCTAAATAAGTTATATCACCAAACCTGGTCAAGGCTACAGAGTGCAAAATTTCTTCTAATGCTCCAGAGTTCCATTCAGATATAATTAGGTCGGCTTCAGCAAATTGGTACACTCCCATAGGAACCGGTGGCACCTTTACCTCTGAAGCTAAGTGGGGAGATCATTGCAGTGGGACATTCTGGTAATCCCAAGAGCCAGATACACTGTAATTTCCCTTATAACAACAGTCATGTTGACCTCTTTATCTCCTTGCCCTGTGCCACATTTTCTGGGCCTTTCACACTGGTTCTTGGACAAACTCCATGATTCAAGGTAAAGTCCTTAATGTTTCCCCCTACCTAGATATTAGAGTTTGTGCTAGCACCCTCTCAGATATGTTCGCCCGTGCCTGGTATTGAGAGGCGTATTGCTCCTGATACTGGAGGTAATAGATAGCCACCATAACAAAGAGCCATCGATAGCTTTATCCTCTATGAATTTGTCTTGTCTTCTGCACAATATCAAATCTGTACAGAATCCCTCTGAAAATCTTAGTTTTCATTAAATAAAAATTATTTATTTTTGTTTTAACAGGTAACAACAACAGGTATATCATTACATTGATATATTGTGTGAGAGGCCATCTCTTTCCATTTTTTAGCAATGAGTGGAAATCGATTTTATAGTTTCAGCTATGCCAGAGTGTTTTTCCATAGTGTGCTGTGGGTAACTGGGGGTCTCATGTCTTCCTTATTCTTATTTTCAAATTCGATTAAAAAAAATATTGCAAGAAAACAATTTTTTTTAAAAAAATCACCCATTTCTGTGTATCTTACGTTATCTGTATTTGCTTTGTTAGCTTTTCAGCTAAAGCAGTGTTCCAAACTTGATTGTACCAATGTTCTAGAGATAGGGCATTGCATGCTGCTACCAAGAAAAACAGTATCAGTTCTTTGTAAGGTAAGTCCTTATCATGTCCTTCAAACATCAGTAGCAGAGCTATTTGGGGGGATAGGGGGACAGTTACAATCTATTTCTTGTCCAATTATTTTGCTACTGTCTTCAAAAACATTTAGCCAAAAGTTTTCTCATTCTCACAGCCCCACCACCTGTCAATCAATGAACCAAACCAAGTTGGTTGCATCCTCTCTGGCATAAAGGGCTTGGTGCATTGTAAATACAGCTTAATGCCAATGGGAAAAGGTACCATCTATGTACTATCTTAATTGTGCTTCCTTGAATTCTAGCGGATATTGACTTGAATAGGTTTTCATTCCATAGTACTTTCTGTTTATCACTAGCTACCTGGAATTCTAGATCTCTTTCCCAAACTGTTTTTAAATCCTCTTCAATTTCCCGCTGACTTTGAAGATTATATTTTATATATATTTGAAACAAGACCTTTACATATGATTTATTGTGTAGCACTAGGTTCTCAAGTTCTTTGAGAGGTTACCTGACTGCATGCTGTGGGATTCAAACTGAAATATCTGGCCAAATCTGAAGTATTTGGATCCAACCTATTATTCTTGTTTCACCTAGCAGTCCCTTGGGTTGTTCCTCTGACACATGTGCTACCCCTTTATCCAGATCTTTTGATCTATAGAGTCCTTTGATTCCCATTCTTTGTATTGACAGATTTGGTCTGTCACAGAATAGTGTACAGTTTATAAATGGTGTAAGTGGAGAAACTGGTTTCTGCTACCTCTTCCAGACCAGTAGTGTATTATATAGGAATGGATTCATTACATTTTCCAGGATCTTAGTTTTATTTATTAGAAAGGACATTCACGTACTTATTCCATTGTGTTATCCATATGGTCCATATGAAGCCATGTCCCCCCCAAATATCGTTGTGAATTATTGTTACCTTATCTGGTATGCTTCATCTTATACTTGGGATACTTGGACCTCCCTATTTTGTGCATCTATAACTTGTGCTTTATTGATTCTGGATTTCTTTCCCTTTTGTATGAAAAAGATTCAGTACAGTTTTCCAGGTGGACAATTTTTATTGATAATTGGATTGGTAAAGTTTGAAATAAAAATTTAATTTTGGGGAGGATAGTCATTTTCACTCCTGTTATTTTGCCAGTGATGACAAATTGACTTTAGACCATTTTTGTTTTTAAAAAAACTTGCTTTATTTGTTGAATTAATGGCTTAAAATTTAATTTCACAAGGTATTTTGGGTTTTGAGTTTTGTGTATACCAAAATATTTCATTGCATTGATAGGCCAGATTTTTCTTGCATTTTACAGTGGGAATCTCCATGCATATTTAGGCATAGCCTCTCTGATTCCTTAAAATTTATTTTGAGGCCTGCAAATTTTGTTATGTTTTAACAGTGCCCATTTGGCAGCATCCATGCTATGTCATCTGCACAGAAATTTACCTACGTTGTCATTTATGCATTGTAACACCAGTAATTTACCGGGTGACCGGCCAGATGGGCGATTGATAAATGTAATAAATAAATAAATAAATAAATAATTTAGGGATTGTGTCTGAACATATTAGTTATCAGCCCCATTGTAAAAGCAAAAGGTAATGGAGAAAGGGGGCAACTTTGGTGTCTCCCTTCATGCTTATTAGGTTTCAGACAGTTTCCTTTCCTGTTGTTTTTTTTTCTTTAGAACTTCACTTGATGTTTAATCGGTGAGGTCCAATTTCAATGAATGAGGGTTGTTAATTAAGTGCACAGTAGTATTTTTGAAGGTGTTTTTAGGCACTAGACAAACAGCTAATAACCGCACAATCCTTTAATGTCTACTCAGGACAGGAGTCAGTCCCCTTGAGTTCAGTGGGTCTTATTCCCAGGTCAGTGGATATAGGATTACAAGATCCTTGCCAACAAATGTAAAATGTTCATCAGAATTGATAACCATCATGCCTCACCCTGCAGAAGAGAGAAGTTTAATGCTGCTACAACAACCATTCCACTGCCACCACTTGAGGGGTTTATCTTCTGATACCCAAGTAAAATAGTAAAAGCAGCACACACAAAGATATCTAACTCCTTTCCCTTTCCATCACTGGCTTCCAACTGTCCCCTCTGTCTTCGGAACCCCAACTCTCATAACTGCCCTCAGAGCCCCACTGACCAATCCCAACTCAGCAAAGAAACCCAATCGCAATGCAATTCTATCGGTCATCCCAGCAATAAATAGAATCTGCAGGACTTTAATATATGGACAACTCTCACCACATTCACTTCCGACATAGATTTTACTATGATGCTCCCCTGAGCAGAAACTACCCAGAATTGAGGTGCCTCCAGGCTCACTCTTACATGTCAAGGGCCAGACTAAGGGATAGTGACTGAACTAAGGTCACCCACTGAGCTTCAGGACTGAGTGGGAATTTGAATCTAGGCCTCCCTTGCCTAAGTCCTGTGCTCTAACCAATGCACTGTGCTGCTGCCTGCCCTTCAAGAAAGAGGTAGGTGAAATGAGGATGTACCTCCATTATATTATTTCTTGTTCTCAATAGCACTGGAGTAATAACAGACATGGGAAATGGAACAGCAGTGAAGGAATTCATCCTACTGGGCTTCACCAGTGTTCCCCATAGCTGGATCCTTCTTTTCACACTCTTTCTAGCCATCTATGTGGTGACCCTAACAGGCAACAGTCTTATCATTGGTGTCACCGGCATTAACTCCTGGCTGGCCATGCCTATGTACTACTTCCTCCGCAACCTTGCAGTCATTGACATTTGCTATATCTCTAGCACAGTGCCCCAGCTGCTGGTCCATTTCCAGAGCCATACCCAGACGATCCCGCTGCTGGCCTGCGCCACCCAGAACTATGCCTTCTTTGCCTTTGGTGTTACTGAATGCTTCTTGTTGGCTGTTATGGCCTATGACCGCTATGTGGCTATCTGCAACCCCTTGAATTATATGCTACTGATGGGGCATGGAGCCTGCGCTAAGATGGCCGCTGCCTCATGGATCCTTGGCTTCCTGCATTCAGTGGTCCTCACGGTGTATACGTTCCACGTGCCCTTCTGCAAGTCCAACTACATTGATCACTTCTTCTGTGAGGCCCCTCAGGTGCTCAAGTTGTCCTGTGCTGACACTTACATCAATGAACTGGTCATCTTTGCTGTGGCTGTACTGGTTCTCATTATCCCCCTCTCCCTTGTCTTTGTCTCCTACACCCGCATTGTGGCAACCATCATGTGCATGAGCTCGGCAGCCGGGCGCCGGAAGACCTTCTCTACCTGTGCTTCGCACCTCATGGTTGTCTCCCTTTTCTATGGGGCAGCCATTTTTATGTACATGAGGCCCCGTTCCACTCACTCAGCCCAGCAGGACAAGATGATCTCCCTCTTCTACTCTGTCATTACCCCTATGGTCAACCCTATGATCTACAGCCTCAGGAACAAGGAGGTGAAGGGGGCAGTTTTAAGAATCCTGGGGGGAAAGCAGATTCCTAGGTGGTGGCTCTGTGACATCAACTTGCTTCCCTTAAAGCTTGTATACTCTCTACATTCCTTATTTTTCCTTGTCCAATTCCTTGTCTATTGCTCTAGTTGCATACAATTAAACCAAGATATCTCCCTCTCTCCTAACATTTTGCTTATATGCCCTTTACAGCCCATCTTTTCCACCCAATCCTTTAATTTAATTACTTTCTTCTCCCTTAATAACATTTCCAATTCCTTTCTTAAGGGGAGATGGCTTCTAATATAGCTTTTCTCCTTTACAGGCTAATGTAAGTAAATCTGGAATCAAACTATTGTGATTCAAAAGGGTCTATTTGCATAATTATCTATTACAATCCCAGGATGAGGGTGCATAGATTGAGGCTTCTTCCACAACACTGATGGGGATGGTACAATCTTTACTCATGTGTTCAGAGCATAAGAAGAGCCATGATGAGGCAGACCAAAGGCCCGTCTAGTCCAACATTCAGTTCACACAGATGCGCACGAGAAGCCCACATGCAGGATATGTGTTGCACCATGTCGTGCTTTGGAATCTTGTGGGACCTTGGACTGGGGTAGCTATAACTGCTCAGTGTTTGATGAATCCCAAGCTGTCTTTTTCAGTCCATCACAATCAAACAAAGCAGTGGGACAAAATGTTCCAGTTTCTGCAATAAAATCCAAGCTGCCTTTTCCCAGTCCATCCGCACCCCAAACCGAAACAAGCCAAACCCAAAATAAACACTGCCTCTTCTAGAGACTCATGTACATTTTTGCCAAGGTTGTATGATTTATCCCAGACACAGAGTTTAGATGATAATGATGGTGACGATTATACAGTAATACCTTGGATTGCAAGTAACTTGGTCTGAGAGCGTTTTGCAAGACAAGCAAATTTTTAAATATTTATTTATTTATTTAACTTGATATACAAGCGACGTCTTGCAATACAAGTACTGTAGTACGGCTTAAATTAAAAATCTCTGTACAAATTTTTTTGGGGGGATTTCATTTTGATATAAGAGTATTTTGGATTACAAGCACTTTTCCGGAACGAATTATGCTCTCAATCCAAGGCATGACTGTATAAGAAAATATAATATATACTATCATCAATATAGCATTCAGACAAAAGACAAGCATCTAGTTTATCGAACACTCCTTCAAAATATTCTAAACAGGTACTTAGTATGTTATTAAACATGTAAAAAAGCAGAACAATTAAACAGTTTGTCAAAAGTTGGTAAACCTCACGGCTTGATCAGATTATAACAAGGAAAACCATATCCAAGGTGTATCTCACTCTCATAAGGACAATAAAAGGGTGCCAGACATTGGGAAAACAGGCAGTCTTTTGTCTACCATCTCTTAAGCAGACATACTCAGGTAGCTGAGTCATCTCTGCAGCATTCCAAACTTGATACAACCATTCTTTTAATGTGGGAATAACATTACCATACCCTCCAACATTTCACAGATGAAAATAGGGACACACATGTGAATTTGTAAGAGGTATGGTTAAGCAACATGAAGGTGGGATCAAGAGAGTGTGGCCAGGCAACATGAGGGTGTGGCCAAGGGCATGGCCAGGCAACCAAAGGGCATGGTCAAGTACAAAAGTTATTATTAGAGGAAACACACAAAACCTTATATATTATAAGTATTACATTACATTATTACATTATTATATTATATATTATTTTATAATATTTTATAAGTCGCTTTTGTAATTTATTTTTTTTAACCTTACTTAAACCCTTAATTGTTGATATCTGGTGTTTTTCATGTGCGTGTGTGTCAGTGCTTGCAGGGCAATCTCTTTCTATTTGTTTTAAAATTGTCAGGATTGGCACAAATTCAACAGTTGAAGCTTACCCACCCACCTCACACCCCCAAACATGGAGCTTCAGAGAGAAGAGGAAGTTTCTTGCATTTCCTTCTGACACTGTAAACTCCCTGTTAGAGGCAAAGAGTCAGCTCTGTTAAGAAATAAAATCTTTGGCAATATAAAGATAGGAATCATGTAATAAATTCCCTCATTCACCTCTCCATCGGTCCAGGCTTTCACCCAGCTAATCCCTTTCCCACAGCAACGTGCAGCAGAGGCAGCAGGTAGAGCATGCGCGTGTGCGCGCACACACACATCCTCGCCTGGCCCTCCCAGCTTAGTCTGTTCCCTCCCTGCTTACTGTGGGTGTTCGAGCCTAAGCAGAGCTATCTTAAAGGGGCCATTGGCAAAATTGCAGCTAAGCTAAAACTGCGGCAGGCAGGGGAATTCGGGACTCTGCATGACAAAGTGAAAAGCCGTGATGACTTAAGGGTTTTTCGGGGCAATTGGAGACTACGCATTACTCCTCCAGTTTCTGGCAAGCAAAATCCTAGCTGCAATCAATAGATTCTGAACCATCTCTTTGTGTATGGGATCTATCTGTTCATCTGCATAACTGTGCAGGACTGTTAGAGGGTCACAAGATATAGAAACATGTGTAATTACTGATATTGCACATATAAGGTTGTATGTGATTAAAATATTTATTTTAATCGCCGTCCCCTCTATTTATTTATTTATTTATTTATTTATTTATTTCATTTTTATACCGCCCAATAGCCAAAGCTCTCTGGCCGGTTTACAGCAATTAACAAGACAGTCCCTGCCCGCAGGCTTACAATCTAAAAAGACACGACACACAAGGAAAAAGGAATGGGGAGGGAAGAAGGTTCAGGGCGGAGGGCCACTCCTTATATAGCCAAAATGGCACCTCCTGTGCAGAAGATGGAGGCATCAGCATGCTTGCGGGAACCCAGAGGTTTGCAGAAGCACAAAAATCAAAAGGGGGATTAAAAAAAACCCCACACACCTCAAAACAAAACAAACCCCCCCACCACATGTGCCTATTTGCACAGTGGGGAGGGGAGTGGGGAGGCGGAGGGAGAGAATACAGGCCTGTGGCTCACGCTGGCTCAGCTTGTCTGAGCGTGGAAAGCTAAGCAGGGTCAGGCCTGGTTATTACTTGGATGGGAGACCCCTCCTCTAATTTCCTGCATTGAGCAGGGGGTTGGACTCGATGACTTGTAGACCCCTTCCAACTCTATGATCCTTTGATCCTATCCTATGAACACAGGCACAACTGTCCCCCCTGAGCCATGGAGGCTGTCCCCACTCTGGGCAGCCTCGACATCTGGGCAGGGTGAGCCTTGAAGGTGTGGATCAGGCCTGCTGACAGCCAGCCCAGTCTGTGCCTTCAAGGGCTCTCTGGACTGGAGCCCTCACCCTGCCTGAGAAGGAAGAGCTTAGACTAAATAAACATCAATAAATAAAATAAATAAATAGCTAGCTGTCAAAACTCTGGGGGCCCTTTAAAATGGTTTTTTGACAGGGCAATGGGTTTTTGACTGGGACTTATGTGGCTGTCAAAACTCATTTTCCCCAGAAAAAGGGGGTGGGATGCACTTTTGCACTTTCCCAAGCAGTTAGAGTCTCAGGTAAAAGTGCAAAAACGTCTGTCAGGGCAGAGAGAGAGAGAGAGAGAGAGAGAGAGAGAGAGAGAGAGAGAGATGAGGATCTCAGCATGAAGGGGGTGTAAATCACACCACCCCCTTTTTGAGAGCAAAGATCACACACGCCTTTGCTTTCTCTTGACAGCTTGCCTTTCAGCTGTCAAGAGAAAGCAAAGGGGGGGGGAGCTATAAGGAGCCTCTTTGAGGCAATGCCCAGGGTTGGTATCTGCTGCACTTTGGCAGCAGGTACCCCCCAAGGATATTGCCCCAGCAGAGGCTTCAAATTCCCACATTCGTGCAGCTGTGAACCTCCACAACAGCACATTGTGGCTAACAAGAACAATAGCGATGATGATGATGATGATGATGATGATGATGATGATGATGATGATGATGATGATACAAACATATTTGTGCACATCATGTGTGCAGAATAAAATATAAAAAAGGGTTTGCCAGCCACTGACAGTCTCCCCAAGGTGCCACTTGGGCAGTTTGAAGGGGCTGTCAGTGGCTGTCAAAAAGGAGATTGCAAAAGCCAGCTGTCAAGCCGGCTTTCACAATCTCAGGAGGGGGGAAGGGGAAAGAAAAAAGCTGCGGCGAACTGAAAACAGCTCACAATCATGGCGAGGACGGTGGCTGGCCCTGGCGGGTACCCAGGCATATTTGACAAGTGCAGCAAGGGGATTTTGCTGCTCTTGCAAAGTGGCTCGGTAGCCTATTTCCGGCACACATGATGGGGTTGATCACCTGGGTTCGTACAACACAACAACCCATAGTTCGTAGTCTGGGGGTACGCCTAGATCCATCATTGTCGCTGGAGTCCCAAGTGACTGTGGCGGCTCAGAGTGCCTTTTACCATCTTCAATTTGTTTGCCAGCTTTGGCCTCTCCTGGACAGGGATAGCTTGGCCACAGTGATATAGGCACTAGTAACCTCAAGACTGGATTACTGCAATGCACTCTATGTGGGGCTGCCCTTAAGGCTGCTCCGGAAGCTGGAGCTAGCACAGAATGCAGCAGCTCAGCTGTTGTCGGGAGCTGCCCCTTTTCAGCATGCAACTCCTTTGCTGAAGGAACTGCACTGGCTACTTATTTGCTACCAGGTCAGGTTTAAGGTTCTGGTACTTGTGTACAAAGCCCAAAACATCTTGAGACCAGGTTACCTGAGAGAGCGCCACCTCCCATACCAACCTTGCCCGGTCGCTGAGGTCATCAGATGGCATGCTCCTGGTGGTTCCTCATGGACCTTTGGCCCGACTGGAGTCCACCAGGAGAAGGGCCTTTAGTGTGGCGGCTCCATTTGTGTGGAGCTCCCTGCCTCTGGAGGTCAGGCAGGCTCCGACATTGTGCTGCTTTTGGCACCTGCTGAAGACCTCATTGTTCCGGGAAGCCTTCTCTGCTCTCCAACCACCATTGTAATTTTAGTTTGTTTTCAGTCATGTATTGTTTTTTGTTTCTTAGTGTTTTTATTGTTCACTACTCCGGAATCTGCTTGATGTGGAGCAGTATACAAATACAGATGATGATGATGATGATGATGATGATGATGGGTACAACAACCCATTGGTGTCAGGGTGGCTTGTTGCCCATGAACAAGCCACCCTGCAGGCATCAGTCCAGGTTTGCACAACACAACAACCGATCGTGGGCAACAACCACAGTGCTTTATTTTGTCATCTGAACCTAGATCGCTTCCCGCAGGGTGGCATATTTTTTGGCAACAAGCTACCCTGCCAATTCATGGCTTGTTCTAGTGGTTGTTTCATGCACAATGGATTGTTGTGCTATCCGAACCTGGGAGGCTGATTCCATTGAGGTTTGTGGGGAGAGGCTAGCAAGCCACTCTTGCCACTCTTCGTGATCTTGCCTGTGCCGCTGACAGTGACAGCCCCTCAGCTGATGCCCAAGTGGCACTTTGAGGAGACTGTCACTAGTTCACCACCTTTAAAAGAAAAGAAAGAAAATCAGTGTTTTGGTGGCAGCCGCGTCACACGGCTCCCCTCCTGGAATGTGTTTGCCCGTCTCTCTCGTCTCTCCTCCTGCTGCCAAATTTCTCTCAGGAGAAAATTCTACAACAGCTGGACTTTCAGGCTCAAAGGTGAGAGAGGAGTGCTCAAGATCGAAAATGTGTTTGTTACTGCACCGCCCACCAGTCCACACCATGCCTCGCACCCCTGTGTCATTACATTTACATAAGACTTCAAAATGTCAGTGATATTTCAAACACAAAGCTAACACCCATGGTGGCAAAAGATCCTCGCAGAGGCCACTATGCAACTACTTTTTAAAAAATCAATTACACATTAGAACAGCCTTCTCCAACTTGGTGCCTTCCAATTGTGTTGAACTACAACCCCCATCGCCATGCTATCTGGGGATGATGGGAGTTGTATTCCCCCAAGTTGGGGAAGGCTGCATTAGAAGAAAAAGCCTGTCAGGCTGATTGGAGAAGCGGAGGCTTGGTAGCTATGAAAGGTACCTCTTCCGCCCAGCCACCTTCCAGAACGCTTGCTTCACATCCTTGTTCCTTAAGCTGTAGATCAGTGGATTCAACATGGGAGTGATGGTGCCATAGAATATGGCAATGTACTTGCCCTGATCCGAGGATGATGTGGCCTGAGGCTGTAGGTACATGGACATGGCTGTCCCATAGAATATGGCCACTACCATGAGGTGGGAACTACAGGTTGAGAAGGCTTTGGTCCTGTTCTCTGTGGACTGCATTTTCAGCACCGCAGTGATAATACGAGCATAGGTGACCACGATGAAGCCAAAGGGCAGAAGCAAAGTGAGGGTGCTGGTGACAAACATGATAACCCGGTTGCTGCGGGTGTCTGAGCAGGCCAGCATAAGCATGGCCTGCAGCTCGCACACAAAGTGATCGATAACATGATGCCCACACAGGGAGACTTGTGTGGTGAGAGAGGGCACCAAGATCAGGAAGAGAGGACTGCTCCACGAAAAGGATGCCATGGCGACACAAACCTTCCTGCTCATGATGAGCACGTAGCGCAGCGGGTTGCACACGGCCACCCAGCGGTCGTAGGACATCATCGCCAGGAGGAGGCACTCGGTCATCCCCAAGAAGAGGGAGATATACATTTGGGCATAACACCGGACGAGTGATATGGTAGGCGTGACGGACAGGCAGTGAGCCAACATCTGGGGGATGCTGCTGGTAGTATAGCAGATGTCAAGGAAAGACAAGTTGCTGAGGAAGAAGTACATGGGGGTGTGCAGGCGGGGGTCCACCACAGCAAGCAGGATGAGAAGACCATTGCCCACCACTGTGATGAGGTAAATGAGGAGAAAGAGGCCAAAGAGGGTGAGCTTTGTGTGAGGGTTACTAGAGAGGCCTAGCAGGATGAATTCTGTCACGGTGGTCTCATTGTCATTTCTTCCCATCTTCTGCCCTGTGAGGGATTAACAGTGTCAAATAGAAAACAGATTGAATGGAAACAGCCTGGTCTGAGCCCAGTTTCTGTCTTTGTTCATATAAAGATTTACATCCTGCCTTATTGAAGAAGCCTCAGTGCAGCTAAACCAAAGTAAATATAAAAATGGGGTAGGGGAGAAACAGCAATATTAAAAACCAGTAAAACAAACAGATTTGACACAAAGTACAAGAAGGAGAGAAACACTAGTTTTGGGTGGGTGGGATGAGGTAGAAGGCATCAAATGCCATCAAAAGCTCAAGAGAACAGAAGAGTTGTGTTGTGGAATTGTGGAGAAGACAGAAAAGCAGGAGAAATGGGAGAGAAAGCACCAAGCACCACCACCCCCGCCCATCTGATGGAAGGCTGCAAGTGGATGCCTGCAAGCAACTTTCATTAAAAAAAGAAAAGGTTTAAGGACGGCATCTTATGCATGTTTAGATAGAAAATGGCCCACAACTCCCAGCATGCCCCAGATGGTCATTCTGGCTGGGGCATGTTGGGTGTTGTAGGCCTTTTTTCTGTCTAAACATGTCATAGGGTTGTGCCTTAAGCAAGTTCTAAGTCCAGTTGGTCAATACCTTTCTCAGGATCAACCCAAATGCCACAAAAATATACAAGCTTTTGAGTTCTCCAGAATGCTTCATCAGGCTAGGTGATACAAAAAGCAAGGGGGTTGGGGAAGAAACAGAAAAGTCGGAAAGCTAGGCCAGATGATATGGCCATGAGGCCTGACCCAGTCTCAGAATGGAGACTTGCAGTCTGAACTGAATACATTAGTCATGGTAGGTGCTGCAGGTTGTACCTCACAATGCATTTTGGGATAGAGACGCAACGGCCGATCTCCATTGCTGAAAACTCAAAGGCAGGCTGTAACTATGATCTGCTTCTCGTTTTGTGCGAAACACACAGGTTTCTGAGTCAGCATAGAGTAGAAGTTCAGAGAAGCGTGATAGTCCTTATACTGACAAAGCCCAAGATTAATTTTAACTGGTGCCCTAGTAAAGAAGTCAACTGAGGCCAAATTGTGAGCATTCCCAAGCAGTTACAGGGGAGGGAACCCTCAGTCCAAAGTCCCTCTTCAGGTGGTAGGAAAGCTTCTTCCTCTGCTGGTAGATTCCACCCTGGACAGCCAACACCACTAATTCATTCAGACTGCAAGTCTCCATTTTGAGACTGGGCCTATCTAAACTGCAGACCTCAGGGACATATCCTCTGGCCAAATGTTTGGACTTTTCTGTTCCTTCCCCCGTCCCCTGCTTTTTGTACCACCTAGCCTGAAGGAAACGAAATAGTTAAAAGAAAATCTTACAAGAGATTCTAGCCAGGCATGTAGACAGATTGCCAGGGTAATGACTGTGGCAATGACTGACAATGGCCGACAATGGCTATGTTGATTCAAAAGGGTTGAGGTGTTTTGCTGTCTCACCCTGCATACGTGACCAAGATAAGAAAATACCTACCAGCTGCTTGATTGTAAGATCATCTTCCTGTCTCCTTGTAAAGAAACCCCCCTCCCCTAAAGCAAACCCCTTTTGTCTTGACCTGCTGACCAATGTGAGAACGGTTGCCAAATGACCAGACTTAGGTATGCTATAAAAGTAGTTGTAAAAGCCCCGCCCGGGGTTCTGCTTTGCGACACAGTCCGCAGGACCTATTGTGCACAATAAACCTTTTTCCAATAACCCGAGTTGGTCCTCGTTGTCCTTGTCTGAAGTAAAAGGTGACCACTTCATCTGGCGAACCACGAAGGGACAGCAAGGAAGCTTTGTAGCTTGCTTGGGGCACAGCCCACCGCTGCCCCCTAGGGAGAGGCCTTGCGGAGCTCCCAGCGCGCATCACAGCACTTGGCTGTGAGGGAATCCGAACAGGGGGCCTGACGGAGCAGCGGTCGGACGGTGACTCCAAGAACCAACAAAACTCGGTGCGGAACTAGGACCAAGGGGGCCGGACCGGCGGAACAGGCGAGTATACTCTAGGGTTCCTACAGGAGAGAATAGGAACAAGGGGAGGAGGATTTGGCCATCCTCCGGGGATTGGACCTACGAGGCAGCTGAAAAAGGCTGAACTGGTTTTTTTTCCCTTTTGGGTAAAGGAATAAAGGATTGGGCCTACGAGGCAGCTGAAAAAGGCTGAACTGGCCTCCCTTTTGGTAAAGGAATATAAGAGATCTCGGGAGGGAATGTGTTGGTATGTGTGGTGAAGTGTGAATGCCGCTGCAGTTCCCGTAGGTGACCGTGGAACGTCCGGGGCCACGGGTCAGCGGAGCGTATGTGTGAAATCCCTTAATGTCTAACAGGAGAGACCCCTTACTCTCCTGTCCATACCCCACCCTTCTGTTTCTGTTCTTGTTGTTGGTCTTAGAATTAAGAGAATGGGGTGGGAGGGAAGCAGCGTCCCAAGGACACAGCTTCAATGCATGGAAAAGAATTTCAAAGCAGGGTTTGGGAGAGACTACGGGCGAAAACTCAAACGCCAAACTCTCCAGACCCTGTGCAAGGTAGAGAGTGGCCATCCATGGGAGTGGGGTGGCCAGCACAAACCCACCCCATGGTTAAAAAGGAGTGCAAGATGGGGGCAGCACACATGATTGCCTGGAAAGAGACCCTGCCCTGGCCCAGAAAAGAGGAACGCGCCAGACCAAAAGAAAGGCAGAAAAAGAAAAAGAAAAAATAAATAAATGAGTGCAGTTGTCCCTTTAAAGTAAAACCTCTGTCTGCTCGCCCAGTTGCCTAAGAAAGAAAAGCACAGACTAGCAAATCACATTCCTAATAGGTTAGAAGTCAAACACAAGATCTAGGAATGGCAAGAAGTACTCAAAGAACCCTGTGTTGTGTTAAAGAAATACAACAACAACAAAAATGTTTGTGAGCTTTTTGTGCAAAGAGTTCCTGAGCATACACAAAGTTTTGGTGCCTTTTGGAGTCTCCACCAGTCCTGTGTTTAGTGAAAAGGAAAAGAGTGTGCTCCTAACCCAAAGCACGTACTTCCTCAGATCTGAACTAGAGGTGAGAAGTCCCAAAATGAAAAGATATATATATATATATATATATGTTATAGCTGCTAGCAAAATCAAACAGTTCTCCAAAGAAATGGGCAAAAATGAATTGAAATACCTCCTTTTCATTTGTTTCTGGTTCTTGATTGTTGCATTGTGTTATTGATATTGTGTTATTGTTATTGATGTTGAAAGGTTTAAGGTTTAGAAAAGAGGGAAACCTTCAATAAGGGTAGTATACATGTACGTGTGAAAATGTCTGTGTGCATGAATTAGATTCATAAGCTGTTGAAAGACAGACAGGCCCATCTCTCTCTCCTTCGCTTATTAGAATTCATAAGCTGTTGAAGCTGGGGATTGTGGGTTCGAGTCCCACCAGAGTCAACAGACAGGGACACCCCCCCTTCTTTCCAAACCTCCCTGCTGATGAATGCATATAAGTCGCTGAACAAGATCTGGGATTAAATCAGGTCAAGACGCCCTGATCTCTGTTGCGGCAGAGTTTCAAAAGCAAGTGGGCCTGATTGAACCCCCCCTCCCATGATCCAGTGACATGTGAATGTTGTGTGCCTGTTTGTGAATTAAACCAAAGCACTACACACACACACAGAGTGAGCTCAAAAGGTAGAATTCTGTGCCACAGTACATCATAGGTGGGAACCAAAATGCTCCAAAAGGGGCACCGTTAGCAATAGTACTCCAAGAATTTGCCTCTTTACCTAGAAGTAAGACTTTGTCAAAGACATAGTGGCAAACTCTTTGTACTGAGGAATGGCCATGCAGAGGGAGAAATACTTGGCCCAAAATGGGTCCTAAGAAAAATGAAACCTGAGAGACCTTCTGGTGGCCCTAGAGAACAAATTCCAAGGACAATTGGATGATTGGTATGTTTAGACAGAAGTGAGATTTCAAAAGCCTTCCGAAGTAGGTTCACCAGACAAAAAGTGCTTCATGATGCTTTAAGAACTTTAAGAACTCAAGCAATTGAAAACAGTTAAAGAATGCTTGCAGTTGTCAGCATAATCTCCAGCATAATTTCTGTACTGGTGAAAACAACAAATCCACTTGTTTAGAGGGGTAGAAACTCACTGGGTGACTTTGGGCCAGTCACTGTCTCTCAGCCTAACCTACCTCACAGGGTTGTTGTGAGGATAAAATGGAGAGGAAGAGGATTATTATGTAAGCCGCCTTGGGTTCCTTGCAGGAAAAAAAGGCAGGGTATAAATAAATAAATAAATGAGCCTTTAGTAATATCCATTTGTAAAACATTCTCAAAGGGGATAGAAAAAACATGTAAATGAGATTCTGGCTACTGCAAGCCATGTGTGTAGCCAAAAAGAAAAAAAAGAAGGTTTATGTTCAAGTTAAATGTTTATTCTTCCAAGTGGGGCTAGTTAATGGTGTAAATTGAAAAGGTTTTTATTTTGTTTTGAGTGTGGGTTAAATCTCTGAAGTAAGCAAAGGAAAAAAAAAAAATATTGTTGCTTCTGGTTATGCAAATGCGAGGTTGCTTCCTCTTGTATGGCAAAAGCGAGTGGATTAGCATTAGATTAGCAGCCACGAATTGCAAAGATTGAAAACAAACAAACAAAAACCCTCAAGTGACTGCAGGTTTCCTGGTATGCGAGAATTGGCCATTCACGCTCCCAGAGAATCAGCAGCTAACCACTAGAGCGAAAAACGATACTAAAGTGTTTTTTAAGAACTGTAATTGAGAGAGTCTGAGTATTGAGAATGCAAGTTTTCTGAGCATAAACAAAGTGTTAGTGCCTTTTGAGAATTGAACTGTGTTAGCTTTAAAAGGTCAGAAAAAGTCTGCCCCTGATCAAGGCAGGTTTTTTCTCTGAGACTACAGCTGATGCAGACTAAGCTCAAAAAGAAATGGTTAACTATTTTTCACAGAAAATTCAAGAGCTTCACCAATGAGTGGAGCCCAAAGGTTTTTGAAAAAGGAAAAGAGATGATTATTTAAAGGCATGTAGGCTGTCCCCTCTGCCCTGAGGAGAGGGGGGAGAGAAGAGGGCCATAGAGAAAGAAATAGTAAGTAAAAAGTTTAAAAAAAAAATGTAGGGGGAAAAAAGATAAAGAAAATAAAGACTAGGCAAAGAGAAAGGTTGGACAAGGGCAGATGCAAAAGAAATATTAGAGTTGCAAACAAAGGGCATAAAAAAAGAAATAAAACCCTCTCTGCCCAAGGTATGCAGGCAAAGGAAAGTTATAGAAAATGTGATAAAAAATAAAGATTTTGAAAGGAAAAAAGCTATTTGAAAAGAAAGTTGTGTGAAGCAGTGTCAAAAACAAACAAAAAGGAGAATGCGTATCTTTAAATATATATATATTGAGAAGTAACGTGCAGTTCTGTTCTTAACAAGGCAAAAAAAAAAAAATCAAAAGTTTTCTTGTCTTCTTGAAAGAAAAAATGAAAAATGGTTCTGTTAAGTCATAATGGATTGTGTAAACTAAGGGCTACAATAGAATGTAGTCCCAATTCTCCTGGCATTTGCTGAGTCTCTGGGGAATGAAAAAAAAAACAAAACAGGGCTTTCCGCCAATATTGGCTTTGGTACTAGCAAAATGTTAGGCGGAAAACAAAAAAAAACAAAAAAAAAGAAGTAAGACTCTTAAAAGTCTACTTCTCTGGTTCAAACAGAAGAAAAGGGAGATATGCTGCAATATCCCCTCCCTCGAGAAGCAATAAATGCTATAAAGCTCATTAGGTAACTTGGAGTCAGTCACAGACTCTCAGCTGTACCTACCTCAAAGGGTTGTTGTAAAAGAGAAAAATCCAGAAAAATTGTAAAATGCTGTGTCACTTGAAACCTTGCCACCTTGCTGCTGCTCCCAACAAAAGGAAGGGTAAGCAAGGGGAGGGGGAGCATGATTATTTACCAGCAATAAAAGAAGTGCAGCTATCAAAGATAAATCTAAACTACTAACTCAGTTTTTGTACGTTTTAGTGCCCAGTTTTGTTGAAATGGGCTTTCCTGAAATTTTACCCTCTTTATTATCCTTTTTAAAGATGTATGCTTAGATTTTGCCAAAGGCAAACCAACAGGGCAGCTTTGGTAAATTTGAACAGTTTAGTTGCAAATTGTATGCTTGTCTAGTGGCTTTTATAGCAAGCTAACAGAGCACTTTTGTAAAATAAGTATTTAAGTGTAGCATAACACAATGGCACCAAAATACCAAAAGAATTGCAATCCTTCTGTTATTGTTAAGTTAGTTTTCAAAAAGTTGTACAAATGACCTGTTGTGTTTTATGTGATTTTCAAAAGCTTGATTTGCCTTGCTAAAGATAAAAGTCTGTAGCTCATGCTGGTTCTCAGCTTATCTAAAGTGTAGAAAGCTGAGCAAAGTCAGGCCTGGGTATTACTTAGATAAGAAACCCCTCCTCTGGTTTCCTGCATTGAGTGGGGGGGTTGGGGGGTTGGGCTTGATGGCCTTGTGAGTCCCTTCCAACTCAAAACAAGTCAGTTTCTCCTGCATTCTTTATAGCAATGTCACAGATTAGTAAGTTGCTTTCCTGCTAAAGACTCTGTACAGCGTCAGTCAGAAAAGCAGATTTAGTTATTGGTTTGATTGTTAAGAAAGAGTGGTTTGAATTTAATTTTACATCTGCAGTAACTCAGTACTTTGTCCAGTGTACAGTGTGCCAGGCTCATAATACTGGAAAACCTGTAAAAGACAGGGTGAGCATACAACGTCACCCTAAAGACCTTTTTTGTGGTGTACAATTTGATTTTGTTGAAATGCCTAAGTATTGTTCCTATAAATATGTGTTTGTAGTTGTTTGTATGGTTCTAATTAAGTAGAACATGCCCCTGTGTGAGAGCTAATGCCACGGCAGCGGGCAGAGAGAGAGAGAGAGAATCCTTTTTGCTAAAATATTAGAAGACAAGCTGGCCAAAGTATGCACAGAGACAAGACTGATGTGGCCAGATGCACCTTCCATGGCCCTTGTGTGTGTGAGATCCAGGCCAGGTCGAGTGGTGAGACCTGATCCCTCGTAAGATGTTGATGAGACATTCAATTCAGAATTACTGCAAGGCCCTGGTGAGATGTGTGAAGACTCTTCATTCACGGGTGAAGGCGGCTCAGCACCAGCCCAGCATGGAGGGACACTCTGTCCCAGGTGAATGGATTCATATTCAAGTACAGCGAAAGGAAGTGTACTTAATGCTGTGAAGTGCCAAGGACTTCAGCCATAAAAAGCCTCAAACCCGAAACAAGAATGAGGACATAATAACGCCTCCAACGATTCGGGGGAACGTGCTAGAAACCTCTTCCCCTGAAACAAAAGAATTTGTGCCAGAACATCAATATCATCTCAGACCTCGGACGGGACGACCATCAAAGACAACACCCAGAGGATCAGACGAGATGAACTGATGTCAACTCCAGCTCAGTCTGAACCAGCCTTACCTATCAGCCCTTAATTAAAAGTGACCCTCAGTGTGCATTCACTTAGAATCAAAAGGAGAGAATGTGGTAAAGTGTAGTTTCAAAATGTAATTTCTGTATTGTATAAACACATAACCTGTAGCCAATGTTTATTGTTATTCTGCTTGAATGTAATCCTATGGCTTACATATGCATCCAGTCCAGACCTAGGAAGGGCTCGATCTAGGAAAAGCTTTCTCTAGATGGTTCCCTAAGTTACCAGGGTTGCAAGCGATAGGGCTAATCACAATGGGTTGCATCCTGCTCCCTTGTGTCCTCCCTATTGTGGTCCGGACAATCCAAAATAGCCTGAGCCTATTGGCAGAAAAAATGTGACCAAGATAAGAAAATACCTACCAGCTGCTTGATTGTAAGATCATCTTCCTGTCTCCTTGTAAAGAAACCCCCCTCCCCTAAAGCAAACCCCTTTTGTCTTGACCTGCTGACCAATGTGAGAACGGTTGCCAAATGACCAGACTTAGGTATGCTATAAAAGTAGTTGTAAAAGCCCCGCCCGGGGTTCTGCTTTGCGACACAGTCCGCAGGACCTATTGTGCACAATAAACCTTTTTCCAATAACCCGAGTTGACCACTTCAGCCTGATGATGAGTTCTGGAGAACTCGAAAGCTTGCACACTTTTGTGGAATTGTGGAGAGCCCGTGGTTAGAATGCTGGACTGGGACTTGGGAGATCTGGGTTCTAGTCCCCCCTCAGCCATGAAGTTCACTGGGTGACTTTGGGCCAGTCACTGACTCCCAGCCTAACCTACCTCACAGGGTTGTTGTGAGGATAAAATGGAAAGGAGGAGGGAGATTATGTAAGGCACCTTTGGTTCCTTGCAGGAAAAAAGGCAGGATGTAAATAAATAAATAAATAAATAAAGGTTGGTCTTGCCCAACTGTGAATTTTAGATGTCCCCCCCCCTCATGGACTAACGTGGCTGTCTTTGTTTCTTTTAACTGGTGCACCAGAGTAAGACACATGAAGACTCTTTGTTCCTTAAGAAGACCAGTGGTCGAGAAGTACTGGGCAATCTTCATATAATAATTTTCTGCTCTCAAACAGCTTGACACACGCCATTGCTTCTTCTATGTTTAGGAGACACATAGCCACTCATGAGGCAAGAACTGCCAACTACCTATAAGATAATTTTCTCCTAAATTTTCTCATCAAATTTTCATGCATGTTTTCCTCCTCTGACCTTACTTGCTCTGAAACAGAGATTTCTGGTGATGATCAATATGTCTTTGCAATTAAACAGTTTCAACATGGCTGGTAATATCTTCCTGTATTTTTGTTATTACTTTTTTATCCTTTCATTAAGGAACACTTCCTCACAACAACCTTTTTAGGTAGGTTAGGCTCCGAGATAGTAAGAAAGTTCTTCCACTTCCAGCATAATTCATGAATTCTCCAGTTTTCAAAGGAGGCGATCTTGAATTTTATCATTTGTTATGGGCAGAAACTGGATTGAGGATATCTATATCCATATCTATATCTCTGTCTCTGCCTCGCCTTCTTCCTTCCCATATCAAAACACTAGAAATCAAGAACATTCCAATGTTTGGATCCAGACGTAGTCATAATGAGAGAAGACCTATTAAAATCCATGGGATTTAATCTAGTCATGCCTAATTTAAGACCTATTGATGTTAATGGGTCTACTCTAAGTATGCCTAAATCTGGCTGCTGCAACATCATGAGACTGATTAACAATAGGTTTAGGATTGGCTCCAGACTTAGTCATACTTGGAGAACCATTAAAATCAATGGGACTTTAATTAGGCATGACTAACTTAAGTCCCAGTGATTTCAGTCAGTCTGTTCTAAGTATGACTAAGACTGGATCCAACCCAAAGAAAAGGAAGGGTTTCTCTCCCTTTTTTCCATGCAACACAGAATTAACTAATCGAATTTAGTGTCACAAAATGGCCACTACTTTGAACAAGATTAATAGGGGATTAGAAAAATGCATGGAAGATCAATCTACCACTGACTAGTTACCATGATGGGTAAGAATAGAACCTCAATGTACACAGGTAGTATACCATCTGCATACTAGAGGAGGGGCCATAGCTCAGTGTGGTAACGCACCTGCTTTGCATGCAGAAGGTCCCAGGTTCAATCTCTGGCATATCCAGGTAAGGTTCAGAAATAATCGTACCGGAAACCCTGGAGAGCCACTGCTGGTCAGTCTCGGACGATAACAGAAGGCCAGATGCATGGACCAATGACTCAGTATAAGGCAGCTTGCTCTGTCCTATGTTCCTGTAACTCTGATTATCAGATGCTGGGGACAGAGTTGCCTTGGGGCTTCTCAGTGGCATCTGGTGATCGCGGCTGAGAACTAGAGACCTGGACTATATGGACCATTACGCTGCGATGCAAAACACATTGATTATGTTGTTACAGGAAGGAAGTCTTAGTTGGTCTGGTGGTAAAGTGGGAATTCTTATTGGGCTTCATTAGAAAAGAGGGTTACTCACCATAGCATCAAGGTCTTTTTCTTCTAGATTTCTGGCATCACTTCAGGAAACAGCCCAGGCTTGTGCAAAATGAAAGGCATGCGAATCAGCTAGAAATGTTAGACTGGAGTGGACACAGCATGTGCCATTTGGGTATTCCAAAATAAATATATATCTATCCTATAGGGCAGTGAAATTAAGACTCAACATTGTCTGCATCTTTGTAAAAATGGATCTCATCTCCCATAACATCAGCAGGAACAGGACAAGTTAGCAGAAGTTTTCATATTCAATTAATAAATAAACAGATAGTGACTCACAGGCTTTAGAGCTACATTATCTCATTTGACCATTTTCCAGGTTTATCGTCTCAACTGTAGAGAGACAATTCATTGCAATTCATTGGGGAGCACAGCCCAATTAACGATCAAGAGTTCTTTCCCCTCTGAGTTGAACATATAGAAAAATGAGAAGTTTGAAAGAGAGGAGTAGGATAGGGAGGGGGTCGTTTTTTGTTTTTTTGCTACAGACCTCTAAACTTGGGACTTTTTTTTAAAAAAGTGTAATTTAGTCATTTCAGAATGGGGCCATTTTGTTCCATTTGCATTCATGCTGAAATGAATCCAATGGGTTTGAGTGGATACAGTCTTCAGTACCCCATTTTAAACTCATTTTTGGGGGGCAGTGTTAGCTTTCTCACTTGGCAGAGCCAATTTCAGTGCCTGCTCCTGACCGCCACCATTTTAATTTCCCTGAACATTGTGTCTTTGTAGTCCATTTGTGTGTGTGTGTGTGTGTGTGTTGTTGTTGTTGTTGTTGTTGATTTCCACTCCCCCAAATTCACCAAAATGACACAACATCTGGCTGCATTCTGGCCAATTAAAATGGCAGCCACGTGGGGTTGTATCCAGGATCTGCATTCCACGAAAGAGAAAGCTGCACTTGCGGAAGGTCCCTTCACCCAATTTTTGGGGATCTCCCCCACACACCACAGCCCAGCCTATTCAGCAGGGTTGGGATTACACAACGTGACAAGCCAAAGTAAGAGTTAAGTGTGAGTTCTCATTGAACCATGGGTTGTTGTTGAATCATGGGTTGCTGTGTTGTGTGAACCCAATCACACGAACAGATCATGGTTTGTTAACCACAAACAACCCACAGTTGACAACCCAAGAAGAAAACATGCATGGGTTCTCTTCATGGGTTGTTTGTGGCTAACAAACCATGGTTTGTTAGTGTGGCTGGGCTCACACACAACACAACCCACTATTCACAGCAATCCACGCCGAACCCATACTCAACCCATACTCTAGTCTGTTGTGTTATGTGAACTCAGCCTCTGTGCAGGACCGGTGCAAGGCAGTTTGGTGCCCTAGGCAAGATCAGATATTTAGCGCCCCCCTTTCCCACTTGAGAGCGCTGTATTTTTTTTTCAAGGCGTTTCTGGCGCCCCCTTTAGCCCGGCGCCCTAGGCAGCAGTGGCGTAGCGTGGGTTGTCAGCACCCGGGGCAAGGCAAGTAATTTGCGCCCCCTAACCCGTGGATTTTAGCACTCGAGTCTCTTCCACTAGATTAGTTAAAGAAACCCTTACCCCCTAAGCACATGTATTGTTTGTTATGAAAATACTGATGTAATTAAAGTAAAATGCATCTAAATACAAGTTTATTTTCACTCTCACCACTACGCCACACTGGCTCTTCCCTCCTCGTCCCTTTTTCCTTTTGTGTCGTGTCTTTTAAATTGTAAGCCCGTGGGCAGGCAGGGACTGTATTTTTCTTGTTGTTGCTGAAGGGTGGGGTAAAAATGCTTAGAATAAATAAATATGCAGGTTTATTCCAACTTAATCAATGAACTGGTCACTTAAACCAACTAAAATCTGTGATTAATAGATTCCAATTTCTTTAGTTGGGTAACTGCCCTACTTATTTGTAAAGTTATTTTTCTTCATCTTTGAGGCATGTTTCTTTTCTCTCTCTCTCTCACTTGCAATTGCTTTCCTCATATGCAAATGTATTCCGACTTAATCAATTGACTAAAACCATACTATTAATCAACTCAGATTTTGAGTAATTGGAGGGTAACAGCCCTACCAATTTGTAGTTTTTTCATCATTTTTAATAATTTGCAATAATAATATACATTCAACACTTCCTCCAGTGGCTTTCACATTTATTGCAATTTCTTCAATTACTTATTAGTAATAAAAAAAATGGAGAAAATAAATTGGATAACGGAAATAAACCATTAGTAATATGCTTAATAATAATAATAATAATGATAATAATGATAATAATACAACGCATTTCTTCTTAAACTTTCCCCCTTGTGGGCTCCCCGGCGCTCCAGCCCTCCCGCTCCGGTGTGTTCATTCTCACCCCGCGCCCGCCCGCCCGGTTCCTCCTCGGCTCGCGGCGGCCGCCCGGCAGGACCACCTTCCGAGGGGCTGGGTGGGTGGGCGGGCATGCAGGACATCCCCGGCAGCCAATGAGAGAGGCGGGGCCGAGGGGAGGCGAGCCAATGGGCGAGGTGGGGGTAGGTGGCCACGGGGGCGGGCGCTGCCGCAGTCCTGTCGTGGGCAAGGTAGGAAGGAGCGCGCGAGGGAGCTCCGGCGGGGCTGGTTGGTCGCTCGCTCGCTCGCTCGCTCGCCGGCCGCGCTCTGACCACCGGGGCGGGGCAGGAGCGCGCGTGCTGGGGCGGCGGCGGCGGCGGGGACAGGTCTGGGCAGACAACCCACGCTACGCCACTGCGAGCGCGCCCCCCCCAGATGTTGCGCCTGGTGCGGCCGGCCCCCCTGCACCCCCCACGCTACGCCTCTGCTAGGCAGCTGCCTAGTTGGCCTAATGGTAGCACCGGCCCTGCCTCTGTGTAGTATCTTTGGGAGGCTGGAGAGGCTGCTGGGGGAAGGAGGGGGTGAGGAAGTCCACTTCCCTCAGCACAGCTGGTTCAGTGTAAATCTGGACCAAGCTGCAGGAGCGGCTGCTCAAATCAGTTCTGCCACCACCACAGGTGACCCCGGAAACTTACAGTCTGTTCCTTTGTGATGTGAGAGAGCCATAAAGAGTTAGGGTATTTTTGTTCGTTTATTGGTTTGTTTGTAATTATCTATTTATTTACAAATATACGAGCAGAGCATAGTAGATATTAGCAGACTTCTAACGCAAGCAGCACAGCCACTACGGCTGCCTCAGATCACCTAAGAGCAAGAGCATGGATCCCTGGAGCCTTCCCAAAGGCTGCTTCTAGTTTAGCTAACCCCAGCTTTCTGTCTGAACCTCTCTGTCCTAGGGTGGCCGGGTGTCCTCTGTCAGGTACCTGACAGAGGACACCCCTCTATCTGAAAGGCTGTCAGAGGACAGTCCTCTATTTGAAGGTGCTCTTTACTTCCATAGAAGGCTGTCCATAGAATCATAGAATAGTAGAGTTGGAAGGGGCCAACAAGGCCATCGAGTCCAACCCCCTGCTCAATGCAGGAATCCAAGTCAAAGTATCCCTGATGTAATGGAATCATAGTATTCATACTCCAATCCAAGTCCAGTTTAAAGATTAGGAGCCATAAGAAGGGCAAGCAGCCAGGGGCTTTGAAGTTGCCCATCAACTAGACAGCAGACTGGACAGGCACACTACACAGGTCACTTGGTCACAGTTTTTCCCAGCAGGGTGAAATGTTTTGTATTTCTATTTAAAATCTAGTAATTATTCCTGTTTTTTCATCATCTATACATAAAAACTAGCATACACAAATTTTATAAAAATCGGTGTCCTCTTTCTGGGGGATGTATTTTTTATTTATTAATTTTTGGGGTGATGCATAAATGGCCACCCTATTCTGACCTTTTCTACACGAGGCTGCTAATCGCTGTATCTGCTTCTTGTTTTGTTGCAAAATTGAGATCTGAGCTCTAAACAAATAGCTTCTCCTTTCTTGCATTTCTGCTACATAACCTCTAGGTGGTGATGTGCTATAGTGGAATACAGGCAGTCCCCGGGTTATGAGCGTCCGACTTAGGGACAACTCGTACTTACGAACAGCCTGCTGAGCCTCCAGCGAGCGCCAGCTGAGGCACTCGCCGGACTTCCTGGTTCCCCAACTTCCCCGGCTCTACATCATTTATGACAGTATAGTGTAATATACGTAAAAACGGCACCAATTTCCTTAAATGCTGTTGTTAATGTATACTACTACGCTATACTCTACGTAAACAGCATATCTTATGCCGTTCTTACGTAAACAACGTAGATCTGGGGAACCATATGTACCTGTTCTGACTTATGTTCAAATTCGACTTAAAGACAGACTTATGATTTATGAACGATCCATGCATAACCCGGGGACTGCCTGTAGTGCGTACACAAGTAGGAAACTCCCTTTTCTTTCTGTGGAGAGAAAACAGAACCAGAGACACACCCACCCACACCGCCACCTGCATAATCCCTGTCTAGGGCAGAGATGGTTCAGTTCCGAGCAATCATTTACATCAACGTACATTTACATTCACCTCAATAGGACACATCTGCATACACCCCAATGGTTTTCCCCGGCTGTCTCAAAGAGTTGCCAAGCATCCTCAAGCACCAAAGGGTGCCAGGATTTCCCCAGCAGTCTCAAAGAGCTGCCTAGTACCCCCAAGCACCCAGGAGGCACCAGGACCCTGCTGGAGAAAGCCCGTTCAACCTGTCAGCAGAGGAAGAGGAGGGGGCAAGGGAAGGGGTAAAAAGGGGACTACCAAGCCCATCGAGGTTGTTGGAATCAAGGTGCAGGACTACACAGAACAGGACTTCAACTTCGGTCGGGACAAAGCCTCGCAACCCCAAGCAGGACACTTGGTAACCGGCTGTAAGTTAGAACAACTTGCAGTGATATTCTTTCTAGTGAGTTCAGGTTCTTTGATGCAAATACTGTCTGTGTTTTATGCAAGCCTCCTTTAGGCTGAATGTGTATTGGAGCTCTACGCTCCATTAAGTTTTATAGACTGTACTGTGTTTACTGTGAAATTCCTTATCTGACTGATTCGCTACGCTCAATTAAAGGTGTTATAAACAAATCTCTGCCTGCCTGCTGTAAGCTCTTGCTCAGTGTCTATTGAAGTGGTTGCCCTCAGCTCACCCGGGAACCAAATAAGGGGTGTTTTTACAGTGCCAGTTACCCCGTTAACTCCTGAACTCGTGCAAAAGGACCGGCGGCGGTCTTTCACACTTTCACTTTCATAAATAATACCCCATCTTCCCTGTTCTAACCCCCCCCCCTCGGGAAAGTGGCGTTAAAAAACCGACGCGAAACTGGAGGAGCACAATGTCACCTAAGGAACCCATAAACAACCATGAGTAAGGAATCAGAGTGCACAATAAATGCCTCCGGTAGAAAAGCTCTCTGTCTCTATTGAAATTCAGATTGCAATCAAGTATTTCTATGCCCCTCCCACAAAGACTGAGGCATTTATATGGGAATTCCCAGCGAATAGGTCCTTTTGTGAACCCCTTGTGTACACCCATCAGGTACCAAGTTAGAAAAAAACATACTGATTGGCTAGTTGGATAATTACAAATGGCCCTATCATGTAACAATAGCAATAAAACTAATTATTAAACAATGACTTGAAATAATTTTCTGACCATTGTTTTCCCTATCAAATGCTTCCTGGTGTTTGAAGCAGGTCTCAAAAGGACAATATAGCATTTGGGGAGAAAGATGAAATCCAGCAACACAGCACTAGAGATTAAGATGGAGAAGATCTCCACAGCCACCATGTATTTTCCTTTATTTATTTATTTATTATATTTATACCCCGCCTTTTTTCCTGCAAGGAACCCAAGGCGGCTTACATAATCCTCCTCCTCTCTCCATTTTATCCTCACAACAACCCTGTGAGGTAGGTTAGGCTGAGAGTCAGTGACTGGCCCAAAGTCACCCAGTGAGTTTCATGGCCGAGCGGGGACTAGAACCCAGATCTCCCGAGTCCCAGTCCAACACTCTAACCACTATGCCACACTGGCTCTCAAGTAGCTGGGAAGAACTCACACCCATACACAGCAAACTCACACCCATACACAGCAAAGCTTCAACATACTGAAAGTGATAAGCTTGGCTTCAATATAAGTGTCTGTCAGCTTCTTGGCAAGGAAAGCCACAATGAAGACCAAATGATCCATGTAGGCCCAGGACAGTGTGAACATGGTGATTGACCCTTCATTACATTGCACAGTATTCTGTCCAACTTGTTGTGAGTGCATGTCCAGTTCTGGAAATGGAGAAGTTCCCAGCCAAACACCCCAGCAAAAGAGGAAGGTGTCAGCAGGCTCGGGGAACCCCAGGGTTTGCAGGTGTACCACACCCCAAAAAACAATTAAAGGGGGTGTGGGATAAACAAAAAAACAGGCCAATAAGGACTGAGCATGCTCAGTGGGTATGCAATGCAGACTTAACTGTTGAGACTAAAAACAAAACACAAAAACAGAAAACAGGGAGTGGGGGAAATGGAATGGAACAGAAGGCAGCATGACTGACTGGCTGGCTGGCTGGCTGGCTGGCACCCTGAACAGGAGCACTCTGTTCACACTGTAACATTTTGTTTCAGTTTCTCCTTGTAAGATCAATGATGTAACTTTAAGAACTGGTACCTGGCTTTGCTTGCTTTCCTCTCCCCTCTCCATTCCTTTTTCCTTTTGTATCATGTCTATTAGATTGTAAGACTGCCAACAGGGACATTCATGTTTTTTTAATCTCTGTTCAGTGCGTAGAAAATGTTAGGCACTTTATTAATGATTGACAACAACAATTTATTAATCAATTAAATCATTTATATATCCCTCCCTTCATTGTGTTTGGATTTCATGCCCGTGTACAACAGCATAACATCAGTACAATAAAACAGAAGAACAATGATAAAAGCAGCAGATATGATTCTTAAAAACAGACTGAGATTTGCACAAGTTCAAATGTCTGGATAAACAGAAGTGTTTTTACCTGGCACGTAAAAGATTGCAGCATTTGCACCATACAAAAAACATCTTTGAGGTGGACATTCAGCAACCAGGCCGCTACCAGAGGAGGGGGAGGGGGAGGGGGACGACGACGACGACGAAGAAGGCCATCTTCTTTGTAGATGAGTGACTGACCTCTGATGGAGGATGTACAAGGAGAAGGGTCTTAGCAGAAGATCTTAGAGCATGGGCAGAGTGCATGCCTCCAGGTGCACACACACACAGTGCATGGCCCAGGTGGTTCCCACCATCAACACTCATGGAATTTACAGGCAGAGAACCAGTGTGGGAAAATGTCAAGGGTGTGTGGATTAAGGGGCATTATGCCCTGACTGAACATTTCTCACCACCACCATCACCCATTAACTCTCTCAGCTAACTTTCCCCATCACTTTGGCCAAAGCCCCTTTAACGTCCTTGTTCCTCAAGCTGTAGATGATGGGGTTCAGCATGGGGGAGACCAGAGCGTAGAAGACTGAAGCTTTCTTCTCCTGGTCTGCAGCACCGTCAGACCGGGGCTGCAAGTAAGTGAAGCTGATGGTGCTGTAGAACAATGTGACGATGGTGAGGTGGGTAGCACAGGTGGAGAAAGCACGTTTCCGCCCCTCCACTGAGCGCATGCTAAGCACCACCCTGGCAATATGGATGTAGGAGACCACGATGAAGGTGAAAGGCAACATGAGAACAATGACGCTCAGGGCAAAGATGAGGGCTTCCACCATATAGGTGTCCATGCAGGCCAGCTGCATCACGGCTGGCTCCTCACAAAAGAAGTGGTTGATCTGGTTGGGCCCGCAGAAGGGGAAGTTGATGGTGATGATCGTCAGTGCTGCAGCATTGAGGAAGCCTCCGACCCAGCAGGCCCCCGCCACCTGCAGGCAAACCTGCATCCTCATGATGGTGGGGTAGTGCAGGGGCTGGCAGATGGCCACATAGCGGTCGTAGGCCATGAGAGCCAGGAAGAAGCATTCGGTGATCCCACAAGACAGGGTCAAGTTGAGTTGGGCCATGCACCTGTCGAAAGAGATCGTCCTTCTGCCGGAAGCCAAGTGTGCAAGCATCTGAGGGATAGTGATCAGCGTGAAGAGCATGTCCAGCAGAGAGAGGTTCCCGATGAAAAAGTACATGGCTGTGTGGAGGCGGGAGTCGACCCAGACCAAGACGATGATGAGGCTGTTTCCAAGCATGGTAGCCAGAGAAATGGCCAGGCATAGCACCAAGAGGAGACGCTGCAACATGGGGTGACTGGTGAAGCCCAGAAGAATGAACTCATTCACTGAGGTCCCATTCTGACTCCACATCTTATCCACCAAACTCCACCTGCAATGATAAGGATCAGTCATAACAACACAGGAAGCTCCACTTACCATGCCAGACACCTAACCCAGTTGATGACATATACTGTTGAGATTTCATAGAGTTGGAAGGGGCCTACAAGGCTATCGAGTCCAACCCCCTGCTCAGTGCAGGAAACTGGAGGAGGGGTCTCCCATCCAAGTAACAACCAGGCTTGACCCTGCTTAGCTTAATCCACACTCAGACAAGCTGAGCCAGCGTAAGCCACAGGCCTCTGTACATGCTTGTTCCTCACTAGGCAGCTCTTGGGCCACATCCGCTCTGTTATGTCATTGCAATCACGCCCCTCTCCTGGCTTCTGAGTCTTCCCCCACCGTTGATGCATCTGCTATTTGGGGTGACTGCTGGCATCCACTCCCAGCCTCCATGTTTCTTTATGATACACATGCTTTCCAATCTGCCATGGGACGAAGGTGCTCAATTGTGTGCTGAATGATGATGATGAGGATGAGGATGAGGAGGAGGAGGAGGAGGAGGAGGAGGAGGAGGATAATAATAATAATAATAATAATAATAATAATAATAATAATAATAATAATAATAGATCCCAAGGTTTTGCAAGGGAAGCAGGAGAATGTATCTCACAACACATTCATATCTGTCTTGGAATCTCTATGAAGTTCTATGAGAACGGGAATGTAATTTGACACCAACACCATTTCTATCAGACTTCCCCAACACAGTGGCCTCCAAATGCGTTGGCCTATAACCCACATCCCCAATAGCCAAATGGCCCTATTGCCTAAGGATGATGGGGATTGTAGTCCAACGCATTTGGAAGGCACCAAGTCAGGGGAGGATGATTTAGGTAGAAACCTTGTTTTTTTTTAGCTTGTTCTTGTGGCAAGTTCACAGATACTCCATGTCTCAATATTCATTCAACTTATGAGCTGCCTGACAGCCAAAGCTCCCAGGGTGATATATGTAATAACAAATAAAGCTCAATAAAATCTAATTAGTTACAATCAAAGTTAAAATCTGCAACAAACCACAATTTAACAGTAGCAGAGAATAAATATCAAGTAAGCAGCAAATAAATAGCAATGACCAAAAAAGTTCTGAGAAATATCCAACAAAGAAGGAGAGTGGTTCTGAAACCCAACTTTAAAATACAGCTGGGCAGTAAAACATACAGCAAGTTAAAAAGGACTGAGAAAACAAAAAGGTATTTGCCTGGGGCTACAAAGTCAACAAAGCAGATGCCAGGTGGACCTCTCATGGGGGGCATCCCACAATTGGGGGGGGTGGTTTCCTCTCCATGGTGCAATGCACCTGCATGACGCATTGAGAATTGCTGATGTGCCCATCATACCTGTTCATATGTATGTGAATGGGCTTCTGAGAGCCAGAGCAGTATAGTGGTTAGAGCAGCCTTCTCCAGATGTGTTGGACTACAACTCCCATCACCACCAGATAGAATGCTGACTGGAGGCGATGGGAGTTGTAGTCCAACACTTCTAGAGAGTGCCAGGGAAGGCTGGGTTAGAATGTCAGACTAGGTCTGCGAAGACCTGGGTTCAAATCCCCATTCAGCAGTTATGCTCACTAGGTGACCTTGGGCCAGTCACTCACTCTTGGCCTCAACTATCTCACAGGGTCACCCTGTAGATGAAATGGTGGTCCCTGTGTGTGGGGTGTGTGGAATGGGGTGGGGGATGGTTGTACGCTGCCCTAAGCTCCTTGGAGAAAAGGCTGGATATAAAATAAATAAACAACCTGGAGCAACAACAATACAATGTGCCAGCAAAGACATTGGATGAGTATATCCAATATGTATACTACTGGCAGCCCAGTCTTGTAGAAAAGCCTGCTAATGCACCAGCACCTACCTATGCCCATGTAAGCTAGTAGTCATCAACACCCTCTGTTTGAACTATAGGCCTCGGCACTCCTATGTCTGAGAGCATGCGCATGCCCTGAGTCCAGAGGCAGCACCAGGGCAAGGGACATCCCTGGTCCTGCAGAGTGTAGACATGCAGATGAGATTGCGCTTGGCACTGCTACTCCCCCAAATGACATTACCCAAACTCTTCCTACATCAGGCCCAGGCCAGATCCTACTGGGTGCACTGCTCTAAGCCCAGCACAAGAAGAAGACATGCGCCATTGCACTGGTGCACAAGTCCTTGCACAAGGACTGTCCACAGAAGTGTGCAGGGATGACGCTTCTGTGCATGTCTCTCTCCCCTGTACCATAACATTTGACCATTTAAATATTAAATAATATTTAAATGACCAATGTTATGGCACAAGAGAGAGGGCGCAATCTTATGCATGTTTAGATGGAAAAAAAGCCCTACGACTCCAGCATTCCCCAGCTGGGAGATGCAGGACTCCCCCCCGCCCCGTCTAAACATGCATAGGATTACGCCCTAGGTAAATGATGACATTTTAACATGTATAATTTGTTTTAACCCTGCTGACGAATGTTATGATGCTGTCCAGTAGCTTTTGCTTTTACATTGTGGTTGGGCAGAGCAACCTAAAGGAGCATGGATGTACTGCCACAGCCAAAGCCCTGCTGGGTCATGCTGGCAGCATAGAAGAGAGGGAGGTGTGGTGTTGGTTGGTTCGGTTGGTTTTACTTCTAGTTCTGTTTTCTTCTTTTTGGAATTATTTCCCTCCCACTGCAAGCAACCTAGCTCATCATGTGCAACAACAGGCTGTAGCCCAGTCTTCCCCAGCCTGGTGCCCTGGAGGTGTTTTGGACTTCAACTCCCATCAGCCCCATCCAGTATGGCCAATGGTCAGGAATCCTGGGGGGTGTAGCCCAAAACATCTCAGGGCACCAGCCTGGGGAAAGCTGTTCTAGCCTATCCTTCCCTGAGACATCTGAGATGATATTTTTCTATGTGCTGGGAGCTTTTTACTTGGGGGGGGGGGAGCATTGAAACAATACTCCTTGCTCCCACCCTGATGTATCATAGAGCCCAGGAAGAGCTGCACCATGGGACCTTGTGGATCCACAATTGACTCATATGCTTGTAGCAAATGTGAACACTAGTATCAGGCATGCATGGTCTGGAAGGTTTGCATAATGATGGAGGCACAACTTAGTTACAGCATTTTTGCCCCGTTCTTCAGCCCAAAAAGGCTCCCAGAGCAGTTTGCACAAATTAATAAGAAGACTGCCCTGCCCTCAGCCTTACAATCTAAAATACACGACACAAAAGGAAAAGGGGTTCAGAGGGAGAAGGGGGAAAAGCAATAAAATTGTGTGAGATACAATTCAATCAGCCCCAACAATAAATGGCTGATTTCAATACCATGCACTATTATACTATCCTGGCAAGGTTCACAGCCATCATTTAAGACAGCCTTCTCCAACCTGGCACCTTCCAGATATTTTAACTTTGGATTACAACTTCCATGAGCCTCATCTGGCATGGCCAATGGGCCTAGGGATGGTGGGAGTTGTATTCCAAAACATTTGGAAGGCTCCACATTGGGGAAGGCTGACTTAAGAAACTAAACCACCTACCCGCAATGTACACTTCAAATTTGGGGTGGCAGCAGCAGAAACATGCTTGCTGCACATGGACTACAATCTATGCATGTTGTCACCATTTGAAAAGCAAAGCCCAGCTTTGAGTCTAAGAGAAGCCTCCGGCTTTCCACTGTGACACTAACCCGCCTCGTGACTGATCAGCAGGGAACCCAACAGGATCAAGCAATGAGAATCCAGGTCCTCGAGTCAAACCAACAATCTGTGGAAGCTCTGACTATGCAGGCATCTTGACTGCAACATTCCTACAGAAAGAAGCCTGTGGCTCATGCTGGCTCAGCTTGTCTGAGCGTGGAAAGCTAAGCAGGGTCAGGCCTGGTTATTACTTGGATGGGAGACCCCTCCTCTAGTTTCCTGCATTGAGCAGGGGGTTGGACTCGATAGCTTTGTAGGCTCCTTCCAACTCTATGATCTATGAATCTAAGCCTTTTCCCCACTTCTATCCCCCCTGCCACAACAACTGCCTACCTGCCTCTTGTAACATCTTGCCTGATGAAGAGATCTGGAGACCTCAAAAGCTTGCAAACTTTTTGTGATCTTTGAGTTGGCCTAACAAATGTATTGCACTGTATGGATTTGGGAATTTTTCTTATGGCCAAATCGGCTGCCTTTGCATACCATCATATCAACAGTAGTATGATCATCAACTCTCTTTCATGATGCTCTAACACAGGGAACTAACTGAAGCTTCCAAGGTACTGTGTTATGCAAAGCCTGTCTGGAACTTTTGTCTCTTTTGACTGCGAGAGGATACCGTCTGTAGCCTGAGGCAATGCTTGCTTGCTTGTAGTTTGCATAATAAAGATAATTGACTAGAAACAGGACTTGACAGCTTGACTACAGAGAGAGCCAGGGGCTGGGCACACAACACCGTCCTACACACTTAAGGTCCTCGCCTCCCCCAGAAACATGCTCTTGAGATTTAGGGGATCTTCCAGAACAGTATGGGATATGGCGCAGAGGGCTGTAGTACATAGGGGGGACTGGCAAAAACTGGGTGCTTCGCCTTGAACAAGTGGAAGTGCTTTCCCCTAGCACAAAGCCACCATTGGGTTCAACCCTTTGTGCTTTTTGTAAGTGTTCTAACAAGTTCATATACATTATAGAATCATAGAGCTAGAAGGTACCTTGGAGGCCATCTAGTCCACACGCACACCCTGCTCCATATAGGATCTGCAATGCAGGATGCAACTACAGCAACCCCGACAGATGAACATCCAGCCTCTCTTTAAATACCTCCACCTCTTGGGGCAGTCTATTCCATTGTTGAGTAGCTCCTACTGTTTTGAAGTTTCTCCTGAAGTTTCACCAAGAGTTTAGTCAAAATCTGCTTCCCTGCAATTTCTACCCATTGATACTAGTCCTTAGTAATCGTAGGGATGTATGAGAAATTGGTTTCAGTTTGCTTCTGATCAAGATTTTACCCAGTTCACACCTTCTGGACCAAACATGGAAGTACATTTCAAAAATACATATATTTCAAAAATTCTCACAATCTTACATTTGGTGAAAATGCACACAGAAATGCACACGAATTTTCATGTGAAGGGGTGGGGGGAACCAAAGCTTGCAATCTGATATGGACTCCATCTGATACATGCTGATTTGCACATCCCTATAATCCTGACCACCATGCAAACAACCATGTAAAGAAGGCCAATGTAGGAGATGAGGTTGAAAGGCAGTCACTTGTTTAAAGCCGCCCAGTGAATTCATAGCTGAGTAAAAATCTGGACTAGGGGCTTCTTGGCTTGTAGTTCAGTCTTCTGCAGTGCAATCCTAAACCTGTTTACTCAGAAGTAAGTCCAGCTCTGTTCAATGGGACTTACTCCCAGATAAGTATGAATAGGATTGCAGCCTTAATCACTGTTTCACATTCACACAGACAACCCATTTGTCACTGGTCTGTGAGCCAGTGTGGCGTAGTGGTGAGAGTGTTGAACTGGGACTTGGGAGATCCGGGTTCTAGTCCCCGCTCAGGCCATGAAACTCACTGGGTGACTTTGGGCCAGTCACTGACTCTCAGCCTAACCTACCTCACAGGGTTGTTGTGAAGATAACATAGAGAGGAGGAGGAGGATTTTTCCTTGAAGGAAAAAAAGGTGGGGTATAAATATAATATAATATAATATAATATAATATATATAATAAATAAATACATAAATAAATTTGCTACTAAAATCTGCTGTATCATCATCAGATAACTGCAGGCCACTTTGCTCCATACACAACTATATCTCACTGCAGCACCAGATATTGCTCTGCTCTCCAGTCCTAACATGGCATCACATCAGGACTGAAGAGCAATATTATTCACAACTCATGGGCCATCAGGGCATAATTTGGTCTTTGAAAAATTTGGATTGCATTAATATACTCTGCAAGCCTGAAGAACTCAACAAGGTTTGTTTTCTTAATTCATCAATCAAAGCATTAGAAATCCCTGGTTAAATAAATGAAATTATGAGTAGATGATGATGATGACGACGACGAAGAATCCACTCAGTGGTAGAATTTCTAACTATCTGCTTCACTTGGAAACACCCCCCTCCCCAAATCCTCACCGTGGAGCACATCTATGGTGGGATTGTTTTGGACATAAGAGTAGCACAATAGTAACCCGTTGCAACTGGTTTTCCTATGCCTGTAAAGCCTACTTTTGCTACTTTTTCTTACATGCCTTATTGTCTACTTTGCACACACAGACATGCATGCAAAGGAATTATTTCTAGCCATTTCTTATTACTTTCACAACACTACTGAAAGGAGCTGTGCTATATGAAGCTATGAAGTTACCTCTTCATAGTGTGTGTGTGTGTGTGTGTGTGTGTGTGTGTGATATATACTTTAATCATGCAAATCCACCATTTGTAATTTACCTGCTGGTCACATAAAATCCATTCCAGAGGTTCTTTGTTTCCCACGATACAAATCCTTCATAATTCTGTGCCAAATAAGCAGTGACAATTGCAAACACTCCCAACAGATTTTAAAAAGTTTGGAATTCATCTATCATCTATCCATCTATCTATCTGAATGTAGAATGTTTAGGGATGACTGGATGATACAGCACAGCAGCCTCATCAGAATTTGGAATCAAAACATTCTGCATAGGGACATAGTTCATTAAAATAGTTTTTTTTTTTACATCTGACCTAGTATGTACAAAAACTTTTCTTCCCTGAAGCACTCAAGACAAGCGAAGTCCCGTGAGTTCCAATCTTGTTAACTTTCACACATTCCTTAGAGAAAGGCAGAATGGAGATGCAATTAACTTGTTGAATTTTGTGTAGGCTAATGACTTAACAAAGAAAATGTTTTGATCCTTTCCAGCCACATGAAAAACCATGAACAAGACCCAAAATATATAGGATACTGTATTGGCTTAAAAACTTGAAAATTATTACTGGAGTCCTGATGAAAACACACACAAAACCCCCACAAGATCATGCTGCAGTATAGCGCAATTCTGGAAATACATAGGCTTTTTTTTTTTTTAGCGTGATAGCTTATATATTCATGCTCCCAGAAATGCACAAATCCCTCCAAATTATGCAAATCCCCCAAACATGTGTATTTTCACACTTAAGACATTGGGGTAAATTTACATTTTGGGTCAGTGTTTTTAAACTTTTTGTATTTTTCTATGACGAAATCTGCGTAAAATTACAGAAAATTAAAAAAAACAGGTCTGCAAGTCCACAGAATCCATGTGACTCAGGAAAAGCCGGTCCACTGTGAAATCCACAGGTCAGATTCTTAGAAATTCAAACTCATTTGAGACCGTTGAGGATTTCTCTGAAATCCCTATGCATTCATGACTGCTCACTCACAGTAGTTTGCTGGTGCTTTACATAACATCGTCATCCTCCAGGGCCTCTTCTGTTCTTCGCAACCATTTTCGTGGCTTTTTTTTAGATTAAGGAGAGTCTGGTATTATTTGTGAATGGTGGCATGAAACCCGCATGCATTTGCGCAATTCTGCTATACCACAGTGCCAACTAGTGGTTGTGTTATGGAACACATAGAAAGGTAGAGAAAGAAAACCACCCGAAAAAAACATGTATACAGGAGCCGATCTTAAACCCACAAAGAATCTGGAAGCAGAAGCCTCAGTAAAGCGGTGGGTTAAAAGCCTCATGTAGAAAAGCCCGGAGTAACTCACTCCCCAGTGAGTGCCCATTATTCTCTCTTTCCCACTTTGGAGTAAACCCAGGGGATTCCTCCTCTCTCCCTCCCCCATTCACTGCTTCAAACTGTAAACTCTTTCTTGAATGCACATCAGCTGAGTCTTTTTTTTAATTGCCTAGAGAAGAGAGTATTCCTGATCATGAGAAGAGTGCCCTTCCACCACATCCAGAGACTGGGTTTGCACAACACGGCAACCCATCATGGGTAACTAGCCACAGTAGGTTGTCGTGTCATGCGAACTTGGATTGGTTCCCGCAGGGTGTGGACAACAAGCCACCCTGACAATCCATGGCTTGATCTAGGGGTTATTGTATCCATGATGGGTTGTCATGTCATCCAAACCCAGGTGACCGACCCCATTGTGGATACAGGGAAGCAGCGAGTGAGCCACTCGGCAACAGTGGCGAAACCCCCTTGCTGCTCTTACTGAGCTTGCCCGGGCCACCACCAGAGACAGCTGCTCCACCAAGTTCCCAAGCTGCACTTTGGAGCAACTGCCACTGGCTCAGTCTCCCTCGCACTGACCACAACCCATTTTGTGGTCATCGCAGCTTGTTTTCTCTTTTACCCCCCATTTCCCCCCTGGAGAATGCTTTTCATGATCTCTGAAATGACAGCCAGTGACAGCCCCTTGGAGCAGCTGTCACTGGTTCACCACCTATTTCTTTCTTTTTTGCATTCAAGGGTTGTGCAAATGTTTGCTTGTTTTTGTTAGATTTTCAGAGTTGCACAGGTGCGCAACTGTGACTATCCCAAATGTGCAGCCTTGACTCATCAATGCCCTGGATGGTGTCTCCCGTTAAAGTACAGGAGGCACCATCCATGGACGTTGACAAAGCAAGGCTACAGCTGTCAAGTGGCGAGATGTCAAGTGAGAAGTGAAGCCGTGAGGGGATCTTTGCTGGTGAAAGGGGGTGGCATGTATATCACCTCATGAAATCTGCATATATCCCTCTTTAAAAACCCTGATTAGCCCTGTCAAAAACCTCATTTTAAAAGGAAGGTTGAGTTTTGACAGCTGTCAAAACGCCATGCTCCCGTAAATGGGGTGGGTCACACTTTTCCACTTTCCAGAGCACCTAGAGTCTTGGGAAAGGGTGGAAAAGATGGAGGACCCTGAGAGCAAAAACAAACTAGAGGATCTCACAGGGAAGGGGGTGATACCCATGCCACCCCCAGGGGAGGCTGGTCACTACTATGTCAGTGGGGTTCCTTATCCATCACAGCTTCCAGTTTGAGCTTTATAGGAGCTATCCATGGTGCTGAACTCCATCCCCAAAATAGGTTCACCACCATGGATAGCTCCAATAAAGTTCAAAATAAAAGCTGCAATGGATAAGGAGCCCCACTGACACAGGAGTCACCAGCCTCCCCAGGCCACCCCCTTTCACCAGCAAAGATCTCCTCTGGGCTTCACTTCTCACTTGACAGTTTGCAGTTTGACAGCTGTCAAATGAGAAGCAAAGCAGCAAATCATCCTATACACGCCTCAGGGGATGACTCCCCCCCCAAAAAAAAAAGAAAGAAGGAAAAGAAATAGCCCAATGAGGACTGAGCACACTCAGTAGCCATGGAATGTTGCATATCAGTTAGAAAAGAAAAATGGGAAAGGGGTGAGAATGGAATTGCCTGTTTGAGCTCTTTACTCCCAAGTAAGTGTATCTTGCCCCTATGAATCACTGGGGCAGATTTTCAGGGGGATCTCTGTGTCCCAGACCTCGAAAAAAGGAAGCAACCTCTCAGAGAACGGATAGTTGAACGTAAAGATAAGCTCCATGGAATCAGCATCGTAAAAGGAAAGGATGCTAAAATGGAACTCCAGGTGTACCTTGATCCGTCGTGGCGATTTCCACAGTGGAAGGATGGTGGAAGGGGTGGTAGAGGCTTTGTATTCTCCATAAACCAGCTGCAGCACCCAAAACCCCTGAGTAACAGTGATATATTGGTACCCTTTTCTATCTATCGATTCACGGACAACCCCAATGGACCAACTTTTGGCCTTGCCCACTTCCACCACCCATTCCACAGTCCCAGAGTCAATGCCTTCCACTCCCAGGACACATGGTACAACATTGAAGCGCTCCGGGTTGTCAGGAAGAGCTTGGGCTCGCTTGCCAAGATGCACACTTTTCCGATCTTCAGAAAGGATGAGCGTTGGGAAGGCTGTCTTGGGGTCCAGGGTCACCTCCACTAAAGGAAGAGATGGGAAAAGTTAGGGTGACAGCTTCCACATTCATCAACTCACTGGATTTGATCCAGAATTCTTCACTCATAGAAAGTACACCCACTATTCTTCACACAAAGTAGAAAGTAGCCATGACTAACTTAAGCCCCATTATTTCAACGGGTCTACTCTGAGTAGGACTAAGTCTGAATTCAACCCATAATCAGCTGAAGAAATAAGTAAAGCTGTGTGCAAATGGCCTCTCAAAGTTACGCAAATTGCGGCCGCTTTTGGTGTATCATATGGCATTTTCTACGTAAACAGCAGTCCGCTGGGAACCCGGAAGTCGCTTCCCCGGCTCGATTTGGGAGAATGCAAGTTGAGCCAGGGAAGAAGGTAAGTGGAATGGAGTTCGGGGGGTCGAGCCCAGCCAGTTCGCCGGATTTCCACCCCCCCCAGAACGAAATCCTCACACATCCCTAGCGTTCTGCCACAGCTTCTTTCTTTCTTCGTAGGGGCTTTAGGGTTTTTTGTGCTACTACTGCAAGTGGCAACAGCATCAACCGAGTTGCAGCCTGGCCTCCATTTTTAATCCACCACAATGCAGGGGTGAAGGGGGCAGCCTTGTTTCTAGCTCCAGGGAAGAGGTGGAACACAGTTGTGCCTAAACCTGACATCCAGGTTACTGAAAGTTTCCTTCCCCCATGAAAAAGGCTTCCAGGATTCTGCCTGAATGGGACTGAGCTCTGAGGAGACATGCATAGGATTACAATGGTAACCTCACTTTCTTCTATTGAAGCAGGGGTTGGCAGCTTGTGGCTCTCCAGAAGTTTTGGCCTACAACTCCCATCACCCCTAGCCAGCATAGCGAATGGTCATGGGAGTTACAGGCCAAAACACCTGGAGAAAAGAGTAAGGGGGAAAGGCACGAATAATGTCACAAAACAGGAGGAAAAGTGTTCTAGAACAACTTTGGGGCCAACACATTTCAGAAAGAAACTTCCTTCCTCGGGCTGCAATGACAATGCGATTATAAAGCGCCGTTAACATTTTGTAATACTCGTAAAAACCTATATACATACATGAAATGGTTCAATGATTAATATTATACACTGAATTTTGCCACAATTTGTAACATTGATAAGACGTAACAATGAAAAGAAACTGTTGCATTAAAACTGCTATTCGATATAAATTCTAATTTTTTGCATTGCATTTTTTGCATCTGCTGGTGTATGGAAATGAACCAAATTGCTAAGTAAGGGTGCTATCCTATTGATAGTGCCCTTGGTGATCAGAAGCCCCCAAACTCAGAGGCTGATTGGAAGACCCCGAACTCCTGCCAACGCAGGGCGGGAGGAGCAGCAGGGGCGATCTTCGGCCTCCCCAGTCCTCCTGCCCTGCAGATTTCACTAGACGGGCTTTTCTGGAGGGTACTGTGGCGTAACCCCACAATTCAGTTCCCTGGTGTATGTCTACTTTAGTATATTTAGTGAGTATAGAATGTTGAACTGAGTGGGTGTGGTTTGTGATGTCTTGGAAAGGGTGGGGGGAGGAGTATATAAGGAGTGTTTGAGTGACTGTCAGAAGCAGTTGAGTGAGTTGAGTGTGTTATGGGAGAGTGTTGGAGCGTGGGGAGAGTTGGGAGTTAGGCTAGTTGAATTATTCATGTCTTGTCTGAGGAATGAAAGTACCGTATTTAGAATTACAGGGACTTAGGTTAATTACAAAGTGTTTGGGGTAGGCAGGTTTAAAGTTATTTTCTGGAACTAAGATTTTGAGAATTAAAATAAACTTATTTTTATTTTGTTTGCTACCCAAATCCTATGTGTCAGCTTGGTGTTATTAACCTGCATTACTTTTAAATCTACACACACACACCTTTGTACCCACAGTATCTTAAATCTAAGCTAGATCCTTAATAACCAGTATTAATCTTTTCCCTCATTAGTAGGGGAAAGGTTTCATTTGACCCTCCCCTCAGGTGTTTAAGTGTTGATGCTTAGCCTGAGAAGGGTTTATGCGCCTGGTCCTAAAGTGTAAGGGACTGTGTCGTGGCAGGTACCAGGTTGGGGAAGGCTGTTCTATTACCTAGGAATGGGGTCTCATTCCAGAGGGCCAGCAGTCATAAATAGCTTAGCTGAAGCATTATCAGGTGGGCAAACTTCAGCAATGCCAATCGACTTTGTCTTTTACTAGAACCCTGAAGTCCACCAACTTGAGCCAGGTGTAAAATAGTGGGGGACAGACATACACTTAGGGTGCAATCCTATGTGTGTTTAGACAGGAAAAAGTCCTACAACTCCAAACATTCTCCAACCAGCGATGTTGGCTGGGGAATGCTGGCAGTTGTATGACTTTTTCCTGTCTAAACATGCATAGGATAGATAGCACCTTTAGAATTAAGGGACAGGGAGCCCATGCTTAGTTTGGGGATTTGTTTTCAGTCTCAGCACAGTTCACAGCCCTTTCACACATTAATCCATTCCTGGTTTTCCCTCCAGGCTTTCTTTGTGCTTCTCTACATGAGGCTTTTAACCTGCCACCCTACCGAGGCTTTTGCTTCCGGATTCTTTGTGGGATTAAGATCGGCTCCTTCACATGTGTTGTCCCCCCCCCCCCCGGTTTTCTTTTCCCTCCTTTCTATATGTTCTATTACACAAGCACTTGGTGGTGCTGTGGTATAGCAGAATTGTGAAAATACAGGAGCTTCTTATTCCGGTTCATTCTGCCATTTCCAAATAATAGCACACTTTCCTTGCATCTAAAAAGGAAAGCTGCGGAAATGCCTGGAATGCACGGGAGAGGCCCTGGAGGATGATGAGGTCTTGTAAAGCACCAGGCAAACTACTGTGAGTGAGGAATCACAAGCACACAATAAATTCCTCAGGTAGAGAAGCCCTTTGTTTCAGCCACCTAATTAAGAAAAGTGGGGAGGGGGGGGGAAGAAATGGCCTTTTTGTTGTTGCTTCTGTTACACCATTGGAATCAGAAATCCAGTGGATCTGCTTCAGATCACCCAAAGATCTAGCAACAGATCAGATGTACCTTCTGCCCACCCTTGCTGCAGTAACCCCGAGCCTTTCATCAGGAAGCACCTTTAATTCACATGCCGGCAACTAACCTTCCTTTTGGGTCCCAGAAAACTTGTCATGGATGTCGGACCACATCTTTTCTTCCTGCTCTCTTTTTTCTTTCTTCATCAAGGGTTTTGGAGCCTGGATGAAATCTGTTTTTTAAAAAACGGCAGTTCTTGTTTTTTAAAAATAAAAAATGAATGAATGATAAAGCCTTTTTGCTTCTCTAATCATCATCTGGGAAAGAAATGTGCCCCCCTCACAGCAGTCACACACCATCGAACCGAAGCAATTAGGATCAGATGCTTTCACAACAACTAGGATCAGACAGTATGGTGTAGACCAGGGGTGGGCAGGCAGTAGATCTCCAGATGTTTGGGACCTCAACTCCCAGAAGCCCCTGCCAGCATGGCCAATGGTCAGGGATGCTGGGAGTTGAAATCCAAGACATCTGGAGATCCACTTTCTGCCTACCCTTGGTGCAGACAGCCTTCCCCAACCTGGGACCCTCTAGTTGTGTTGGGACTACAACTCCCAAGCTCTCCCTGACGTTTGTGATGGTCCCCCTTGATTACTGTTTTTAGAAGGATATGGACGGGGAAGAAATGACCTGGGTAAAATTGGGATGAGCCAGGACTGAAGCGTGTGGATTTTATGAAGGCCCCCCTGCTTTGCTCCCCCACCCCACCCCACCCCAACACACACAAAATAATCCAAGCACTAGTTCAAATTCTCACTCAGCCACAAAGCTTGGGCCATCTGCATTTTCTCAACCTAACCTCCTGCACAGCGTTGTTGTGAGGATAAAGAGGGGGCATGTGTATGCCCACTGTGAGTTCTTGGGAGGAAGATGAAATCCTATATATACTAACAGCAAACACATTCTTTGAGTGATCCTTTTGGAGTCAAAATGGCACCGTCCACACAAAAGAGAAAGGTATCAGCAGGGTTGTGGGAACCCCAAAGTTTACGGAAGTATAAAAAATATATAGGAAAAAACCCACCCTAATGGGAAGAAACTCCCCACCACCACCCCAGAAGCTCAATAAGTACCGAGCAAACTAAGCGGGGATGGCAAGCTGATGGAGGAAGGTGGGATGGAACGGAGTGTCCTGGCTGAGGGCATGGCTGGCTGGAACCCTGAGCAGCAACACTCCACATTACAACATTTTGTTGCAGGTCTCACTTGTCTCAACAACAATAACCATCAGGCCCTTTTCAGATGGTCTGTGTATGGCATAAATATATTGTGGATACTGATTTGTTGTAGATGATCTAGGCTTCTCCTCAAGAAGAAACCATAATATGGATTTGCAAATAACTAAAACGTGATTCTCTCCCTGACCGCCCCGCCGCCTTAGCTGACACTATTGTGACTGTTGAGTAGAAACTCCCCACTGCTTACCCTGCGACTAGGAACAGAAGTCCCACAAACAGGTTCATGCAATGCTATGATTTTTTATTTCTTTTAGTGTCCTTTGTGCCGGGGTAGGGAACCTCAGGACTGGGGGCCAACTCCGGCCCTCTGGGGTTCGCCAGATGGCCCCCTTTCCCTCAACCACCAGTGGTTTGGTGGTTTCCCAGCTTTTACGCATTCCCCTCTGCAGTTCGAAGAGGTTGAAATGCCTCTCTTATGAATGGAGGGTGTTTGCCGCACAGTCTGAATCAGGGGGCGTGGGGGACGACTGACATTAGAAAGCTGATGTGCATTTCTCAAGCCTGCTTGATGTATATTCATGGATCTGAATCCGTGGCAAACTGGCCTTTGTTCCTACAAAGGAACAAAGCCCAAGATTATACGGGGCTGCCACTGCGTGGTGTGCGGCAGTGGCTGGTGGCCTCAGGGTCAGCGGGGTAGTATATCCACGCCGAGTCTCAGTCTGAGCTTTACAGGAGCTATCCATGGTGCTGAACCTATTGTGGGGATAGGGTTCAGCACCACAAATAGCTCCTTAAAAGTTCAGACTAAAACCTGGAGCGGATACGCTGCCCCGCTGACACGGGCGCCACCAGCCTCCCCTAGTGGTAGGCTTTCTTTTTTTACTTACAAGCTGCCATTTCACTCCTGACTCTCAAAGACAGATTCTTCTGATTTATTTTGTCCAAGATGTTGACCAGTCATCTGCAATGCCATGGCCTCCTCGTAGGCCTTGACCATGAGCCGTGCCGTATCGATTTTGTCTGCGCTCTCGATCTCACAGTATGGAATGCGCTTGTAGCCTTCCCCCACTGGGTACTCTTCGAGGTGCATCTTAAATTTCTTGAATTCCTCCACCGTCAGATCATCGAGATAGTCAGCAAGTTTGCAGCAGACGCTGTCAGACATCTTGGCCCCGAGTGAGAGACGTTTCTGGAAAAGCAGGCGGGAAATAATAACTAGGAGGGCTCCAGAACAGGGGAAGCGGGGGTTGAATCTTTTCTAATTGGATGAGAGGAGTAAAGGCTGAATGCTTCCGTTTCTGTAAAGCAGCCTTCCCCAATGTAATCCAAAAATGTCGGGAGGGCACCGCATCAGCCCCAGCCAGCTTTGCTCATCAGGAATGATGGGTTATGTAGTCAAACCATCTGGTGGGCATCACGTTGGGGAAGGCTGCTGTAAACCATAGAGTGCCTGGATACAAAAGGGTGCAGGGCTCTTGCACTTTTAATCATCGCATAGAAGAGGACATTTCAGCAGGAGTAGCCTGTTGTGCAAAGAAGGAATACACAACTCGAACTGTGCAGTCCCAGGCCAACTGAGAGTTGAAGGGGGCAGAACACTCTGGCCTCTGCCATCAGCCAAAATCTGCCTCCTAGCTGTTTGTGAGTGACACCCTGCAGGTATTGGCTGATGCTACTGAATGTCCATAAGCATTCCACCTAGGGGGAAAGACACGGGGCATGGAAAAGTGCAAATCTGTGCACCTGTTGGGAAAGAAGCCCAGGGGCTGTGGTTTGTGTGAGATGGGGTGCAGCTGTGGAAGCATGCGTCTCGAGGCCTCTGGTTTAAAAAACAAACAAACCCTGAGAGAGAACATAGCCTAACCCCTACTTCAAGCCAACATTTGTGGGTCAGGGACTTAGAATTTCTCTCAAAGCAGCTGGAACAGGAGCAGAGGTCTTAATGTGGTCAGATGAGAAGTTGGAAGGGTCTTACTGCAGTTTGGGAGACAAAGGTGAATACTCTGGTTGCATAAACACCAGACAATTAGAGCACTGGTTTAAGGATGGATGCTGCTGTAACTTTCAGAGAAGTTCATTTTGTTTTGACCCAGCAGCTATGCACACTGTAACATTCCCGGAGTAGGAAGAGGCCATTTCCCGGAAGCTGACAAAGAAGCCAGAAAAAATCCTTAGGTTTGACTCAGCCAGCCGCTTGTTACTTCCACCTGTTTATGGAAAAGTTTGGAGAAAGAGGCAGTAGGGAAACTGGGCAATTTGTTTGCCAGAATAATTTGTTTGCCGAAAAGGCAAGGAAAAAGGAACACGTGAGCAAGAAAGGAACCATTATGGAAGAAGGGCTGACGTATAAGTAACATCTGCAACCAAAGATACAGAAGGTGATTTTCTGACAGCTTTGGTTTGGATAAAAGGTTGAAGGGGTCTAGCCAAGCGCTGTTGACAGTCACCCAAAGTGCACAAGTGTCACTTCGGGTGGCTGTTACCGGCTTCCCCGCCACACGTCACCCCCTCAAGCCCCGCATGGGACTTGAGGAGGTGGTGCACGGCGGCGCACAGCACCATCGCCAGTGTCCACCACACCTGCTGGGGGCTTGGGAAGGCAATGCACAGTGGTGGGCTGGGATGAGCCGGCTCTGACCGGTCTCCTCTAGAGGAGACTGATGAAAGCATGGCTCATCCCCCTGCCCGCTGCCATGGTCACTGGTGGGTGGTGGGCGTGCTCTGACTGTGCTCTCCCACCCCCATCCAGCAGCCCAATCCCAGGGGAGAGTAATTCTCTCTTCTAGGATTGGGCTGCAGGCCAGCCGTGTACCCGCCCCCCTGCTGTTCCAGACCGGCAGCACCTGCGGGGGAAGAGGCTCCTGCTGCTGCTCACCACCATGGCCAGCCCTTTTGGCTGGGCACGGCGGTGGGCAGCGGACATCACTTCAGCCTACTCGTGAATAGGCTGAAGCAATGGCCGCTCTCCCGTCCCCCCCTTCCTGTCACCGCTAACAAGTGGCGGTGGGGATGGAAACTTGGTGCTCCCACGGGGTCCCCTGGAATCCCTGCAGGAGGGCTGAGGGGGAGGAGGCATCCTACCCCCCCCCCCCGATGTGCCCAATTGTCTGTTGGGCACATTGCAGGTAGCGTGGCTTACCATGTCATGTGAACCCTCCTCATAGTGGGTGAGGGGGAAATATGTTGACCCCAAACTAGCGTGTGGTGATTCTAGAATTAGGCCTGTGGCTCACGCTGGCTCAGCTTGTCTGAGCGTGGAAAGCTAAGCAGGGTCAGGCCTGGTTATGGCTTGGATGGGAGACCCCCTCCTCTAGTTTCCTGCATTGAGCAGGGGGTTGGACTCGATGGCCTTGTAAGCTCCTTCCAACTCTATGATCTATGAAATCTAGCCCACTAGGACCCACGATTCCCGGGAAAAGGGTGGGGGGAAATCAGTGAGCAGCTTAGATATAAAAATATGTAACAAGAACTAGGATTTATTTAACAGGGAAGCAGGGGAAAGAGGAAGCAAGCAAAACAAACGTTCAAATGAATAAATGATTTAAATCAAGACTAAACCATAAAAAAGCAGAAGGGAGTCAAATACTGATATGGTCCAAAAATGTAGGTTATGTATTTAGATCTGTTTCAAGCGGTGTAGTCCAGGACTCAGAGGTAGCTGTACTAGCAGGACTTTTCTGCAGTGGCCCCCAAATTGTGGGATGCGCACCCTAGAGAGGTCCACCTGGCACCAACGTTGGTGACTTTTTGGTTCCAGGCAAAGACCTTTTTATTCTCCCAGGCTTTAAAAGCATGTTTAACTGCTGCTTGCTTTATTTTTAATACATTTAATGCTGCATTTTAAAATCATCTGTGTTTTCAGCTGCTTAGTTATTGATCTCTTTGAAATGCTGAATTTTTGTTGCTGCCTTTAAAATAGAATACCTCGTAATGCATTTTAAGACTGCTTTTATTGTTTTTGCTTTTATTATGTAGGTCAACCTGAGAGCTTTGACTATAGGGCAACTCATAAACTGAAAATGATGATGATGATGATGATGATGATGATGATGATGATGATGTCCCCTCAGAATCTTTCTACAGTGGCTCATCAGGGTCAAAAAGGGTTGAGATGGCACTGACGTCCCACCAGAGGGCACAGGGTTACAAAAGGGTGGCAGGAGATCTAGAAGAGAGACTTGAGGAAGAGAAGAAAGCTGTGGTAGTGGAAGGAGAGGAAAGGACAATTTGGGGGAAAGTATTTTGAGAAGTGAAGAGATAACAAAACAGAAAGAGATGAAGGATGGAGACAAATAATAGATCCCCCACCTCTGAAAGCAGTTGAAAGGACTGCCGCTGCTGGCGTCCCAGCGTCGCCTGCGGCCGTCACAGGTTGTTGCACCATCCTGCTGAACCTGTTTGAGCCAGAGGTGGCAAAATAAACGGTGTGTGCACATCCAACGTGGGAAGCGACACGCCTCTCTCAGACCACACTTACTCGCGATGCCCTGTCTCCTCCAGCCCAGGGTCAGAATAATCCGGGGGGGGGGGGGAGGCGACTTGGGGGGCGGGGAAACTCACCAAACTTTTCCCGTTGGGGTTGTCGGCCTTTTCCGCCTGCACGGCGAGTGAAAGTGAAAGTGAAGAGGGAGGGCGAAGTCCCTCCTCTCCCCCCGCCCCCTCAACCCCCTTTCAGCATGTGAATGACAGGAGAGAGATACTGCAGTATGTCATCGCTCACCCCCACCCGGCTAAAGTTGAAAATGGTACTGTGTAATCTAGGTCGCTTGAGGTGATCGCAGAGTTCAGGCCGCAAGTCGCAGCGCAAGCGATGTTTTGCACGCGACAGCCTCCTCCCCCTCCTCCAAGCAAACAGCCAAAAGAAAACTGTTCTAGGAAATGAGATGCCCGCTAAATCAGCCTTTCCCTACCTCCTGCCCTCCAAAATGTGTTGGACTACAACTCCCAGCATCCCCAGACAGCGTGGAGATCCTGAGAGTTTTAGTCCAACGCATCTGGGAGGAGAAGGCTGTTCTATTAATGTATGAAAAGTTATGGCAAGCCCTTTGAGGAGTATACATAAGAAATAAGGTTGCCAACTGACATGGGGAAATAATTTGGCCTCGTTCTTGTGCCTTTTAACACTAGCCAGATCTGCAGAGATCACCAGGTGAAATTTTCATGGTTTGGAAGTGACTTATTGCCTCATCCACGAATGCCGGTAGATTAAGCTATTGTTAAAGGTAACAGGAGCCAGGGGCAGTGTAAAAATAAAAACAAAAAGTTGGCAGGCCTAGCGTAAGGGGAGTTCTGGGATGCCTCCAGCCCATCTTTTATCGCTTTCACATTTTCTGGGATCCCCCCTCGTGCTGGTCTGTGACCGAAATAAATTTCATTCATTCATTGCACTCTCTTCTTGCTTTGCTGATATGAGACAGGAGGGGGTTTATCAAAGGGACTGGAAATATACTGGAACCTATTAATAGAGAAGACATCCCAGCAAAAAATTTGTAAGGGTCATTTCTACATTTTAAAAAGAATTTACTCACTGGGTGCAATCCTATGCAAGTTTAGACAGAAAAAAAGGTCTTTTTTCTGTCTAAACTTGCATAGGATTGCACCTTTTGTCACCTTCCATTTCTGGCTCTGCCTTTTAGTGTTTTGTCTCAGTCAGTCATCCCTCTTTTCTCTTCTTCCCACCCCACAATTCTTGGGCCTTGCCAACAGTTTGGGGGGCTTGTTAACCAAAGTTGGTTCTCCTTGATTAAAGAAATCCCCTCCATCACCCTCTTTAACAATTACATGCACCCATTTCCTGTGGTACAGGGCCCTTGTGTGGCTTCATTCCTTTTCATTGCCAACTTTTTCAACCAGTTGACATTTTTAAAATTTGATTCCCCCCCCCCCCAATAGAGTCACCTAGCAGGACTCTTACGCTCTTAACAAGCTGACCGACATGCAGAAATGTAATGATAATGACATAGAATCTTAGAATAGTAGAGTTGGAAGGGGCATATAAGGCCATCGAGTCCAACCTCCTGCTCAATGTGGGAATCCAAGTTAAAGCATCCCTGACACATGGCTGTCCACTCCAGCTGCACCTTGAATGCCTCCAGCCCACTACCTCCCTAGGTAATTGGTTCCGTTGTCGTATTACTCCTAACAGTCCAGAAGTTTTTCCTGATGTCCAGGCGGAATATGGCTTCCTGTAACTTGAGCCCATTATTCTGTGTCCTGCACTCTGGGATGGTTGAGAAGAGATCCTGGCCCTCCTGTGTGTGACAACCTTTCAAGTACTGGAAGAGTGCTATCATATCTCCCCTCAGTCTTCTCTTCTGAAGGCTAAACATGCCCAGCTCCTTCACTCTCTCCTCACAGGGCTTTGTTTCCAGTCCCCTGATCATCTTTGTTGCCCTCCTCTGAACCCTTTCCAGTTTATCTGCATCCTTCTTAAAATGTGGTGCTCAATACATCATGATTGAACACATTAACACATCACAATTGAAACAACCCACAGGGAGGTTTAACCTTTTCCTCCAACGTCAGTCATGTTCTCCCCCCCCCCCATCTATTCGGCACCTTTGGGGTGATATCCGTTGCTGAACCCTATTCCCAAAATAGGTTCAGCACCATGGATAGCTCCTTAAATCCCTGCTGACATTGGAGTCAACAGACTCCACTGCTTATACCGTAAGTACGGTACATCACTTTGCTTTTCTGTTGTGTGCTTCACATATAAAAGCAAGTCACAGTACATGCTGATTTACTGAAACATACATTCCAAAGCACTGACTGCAGAGCAAGAAAAGGGCTTCTTCATCCTTTTAAGGCGCACAAATAAGCAAAGTGGGATGGGGTATTTCCTAGGTAACTGCAGACACACCCCATGAATGTGAGGTCACACTGGATGAGTGAGGTCACAAGACCAGTCAGGTTGCCATTGGCTCTTACCTGTCAGTCCTAACCTGCAGCTAAGGGTGAGGGAGAAAGGAGCAGGTTTCTCTGATTTGTTTCTTCCTTGATGGCATTTAGACACTGGGACAGCTTTAGTTTAAAGAGGTCAGATTCCCAAAGGTGAGTGGTATTGCTAAAGGTAGAAAGGAGAGGATTTCTAGACAACAACTACCCCAATTTTATCCTTGGTCTATTATTATTTATAATGACTATTATTTATTTAAGGTATTTTTTATCCTGCTCCTCAGCCAAAAAAGCTTCCAGAGCAGCTTACAATCAACCAACAAAAAAAGACAGTCCCTGTTCACAGGCTTTTGTGCTGTTTTCCCCCATTCTAAAAGGCTGAAATGCCTCTCCGAAGGCTTAGTTACTGGCAGTAAGAGCTTTAAACTACAAGATGCTGGTATTTTGTTTTGGGCCCCACCCCATTTGTCTTCAGCACCGCCCACCACTGGCATGCAGCCCATGAGAGCTGCTTCAAAATGGCATTTGGCCCTAGGGTTGAGAGGTTCCCGCACCCCTGCCCTAGAGGTTTCCCCTCCTTGTTTCTGTATTGGTAGCTGCCTGTAGACCAGGACCAGGCCTAACTCCACTCCAGTGGATAGGTTTTGCTTCATATTCATTCTAATTGCATGGATTCCATTTAAGCCTGCGGCTTGGCTTACTTAATAGTACCATATGAATGATTTTATTAGACTATTCTCAAGGAGTTAATTTTTCTCTTGCTGACACAGCACTTTCATCTGTATGATGTAGGTCAATCAGCTGAAGTATTTATGTATTTTGTGTGGATGAGTCTCAGTGGGGTGAGGATGCTCTTTTAAGGCAACAGGAGGGCCTACTGATTAAGAGCTTTCTAACCCTGTAACTCAAAGGAGAATAGCCAGAAGGTTCATCTAGCACCTACCAATTATTTCAAGCCCCTCATGAGTGAGGCCAAACAGCTACTTCCTAGAAATAGTATAAGCCTGCCTGTCCTTGCACAACACCATACTGAAGACCCCATTTTAACGATAGCTGTTTTTCAGCCGAGCTGGGAGCACCCAGTCATACAAAACAATCTTTATTTACAGATACAGAGTAAACATGAATGGTGAAGGGGGCAAGCATCAAGCAACCAGCTAGTTCGTAAGACCCCAAGCTCCGATCCACAGCTTGGCCAAGGGAAATATCATACAGCCCAAAGCCGAGACTGTGCCAAGTAGGGGAAGGTTGGTTTTGGCCTGTGCCAAAGTTACTCAAGGTCATTGAGCAGCTGCAGTTCAAAGACCTGCAGGTGCTCCTTGAGCCGTCGATGCGCGTCAGCGCTGTGTGGCCGCCGTTCCCGCTGCAGCTCACAGATACGCAGGCGGAGCCGCTGCTCCCGGCGCCGGCAGGCCTGCAGTTGCCGCTGCGCTTTCCCCAAAGCATCAAGGGCCGCCTCAGCCCGCCTCTTCCACAGCAAGGCACTGCCCACCTGGTAGCTGTGCTCGTTCTGGATGTAGGCGCCGGCCGGGGGAGGGAGGCGCAGCATGTAGAGGGAGAGGGAAACGGGATGGGATGGATCTCCCACAGGCTCTGGCAGAGCGGGAGAAGGAGATGCGTCTTCCTGGCCCGTAGCAGCTGGTGACTGTTCCAGGGGAATGTCTGACAGGGTGGCCAGGCGCTCAGGCTCTGGCCCAGCAAGGATGGGCTGGCTTCGGGGCTCACCGCTGGTGGGAGCAGCCCCAGGGCTTGGTAGCTCTTGCGCAGGGAAGCATGAGATGTCCATGCACAACGGTGTTGACTCCTCCTCTGGGCAAGGGCCACAACTGTAAGAACGGAACAGAACCAGGGTCAGGCGGGAAGATCAGCCACACTCCACCCACCCAAGCAGTGACAAGTGGGAGCAAGCAGAACAAAATAAATCATGCACATGCTGAGGGCCTGCATAGTGCATGTGCCTGATCCAGAACTTCCTACAAGACTCAAGAACCAAGCTTGCCAGCATGGAGCAGTAGACAGAGTACCAAGGTTGGACATAGGAAAACAAGAAAACTCTTTGAGCAGTTCTGGAAAAAATAACTCTCTCCTGTAATGTACCTTACCAGGCTGTTGCAAGGATAAAATGAGATGAGACAAGGCAGGCACAACATGGCTGGGAATAGCAAGATCCTATTTAGCCCTTAAACTACAATCCAAGATCTGTGTTTTCCACATACCTAGCCCGCTACTGATCTCAATCTCTCTTTCTCCCTCCCTGCCAGCTCCTGGACCCCCTGCTTTTCCTTTGTTCCCAATCTCAGACTCCACAATTCTATTGTATAACCCCTCCACAAAAATCCCTCTATCCCAAACCTAATGAAAGATGGGGCCAATAAGTCATTAAGGCTACAATCTTATATGCACTTACCTAGGAGCTCCACCTAACATGGTGGGATTTACTTCTGAGTAAACATGCATAGGATTGAACGGTAAGGGAGGATCACCTTCCACAAAGCAAGGGAAGACAAAGTCAGAAGGGCAGTGCTCACCTCTGCTTCTGCTGACGCTTTGCGAGTTTGGAGTTGCCTAGCTTCGATTTTCGGCGTGGTTTGGCGTGAAGCTCAAATATGGTAGGAACGGCACCCTCCTTGAGCCGATGGTAACCACTACAAAGGAAGCATTGATGCATGTAAGCCATCACTACCTGCAGAGAATCTAGCATTCCCCTCTGAAAGAAGGTCATCTGAACTGTGGACCACTGGGCAGTACGGTGAGATTTACTGAGAGCCACAGGGCTCCAGGAGGTGCTAATGGACTTACAAGTAGCCAGTTACATGCTACTTTGCAATATTATTTGCCCAGACCTCTGTGTAGGCATGTGTTGGGAGGGTTCAAAGTATACAGTCCTAACTTTATGACTCTGTTTGTATGGTTCCTCCCACCAAAACAAAAAAATCCTGTTTGATCTCTAGCTACAATATAACTCCCTTGCTTGCTCCCTTTTGTATGATTTATTAAAGCATTTCAAACCCTCTTTAGCCAAGGCTTCCAGAGCAGCTTACAAATATCAGTCATAAGACAGTCCCTGCCCTCAGGCTTACTATCTAAAATACATGACACACAAGGAAAAAGGAATGGGGAGGGAGGAGGGAAAAAAACCCAAGCATGGGCACCAGGTCTTAAAGTTACAGTTCTTATCATGAGCAGCTGGGATAGAAAAAGTTTGGGTAGACTGTGGAATGGTTGCTGGCTAGGTGACAGTTGGAGAGAGCCAAAGGAAGCTGATATCTCAGCAGAGGTGATGGAATAGCCCTGCTTCTCTTCCCTGCTTATATGAAGATATGAAGTTGCTCTTTACTGCATCAGACCATTGGTCCATCCTGCCCAGTACTGTCTACTCGAGCTGCAGAACCAGTACCTACTACGAAGATCCTTCTCAAGATCTCCCTCTCCTCCCCACACACATACCTTCATTACTTTGTCAAGCTGGTTTACCAGTGCTTGGTGGGAGTCCAACCTTTTGGCATGGCACAGAAGTGTGCTGCTGCTGGTGACTACAGCCTGTCCTAAAGGCCAGTCACTCTCACTGTTGAAAATTAAAAGCCTGCTGGTTTCCAACTTGGATTTGCCAAGGTCTACTTTCACAGTGTTTGCTCATGTTGGCATTTGTTTTTCCCTGGAGAGATAGTATAAAGTGAAGACCAGTCACCTTGAATAAACCAGACTGGATCTCCATGGCAGCTCTTCCTTGCCTTCCAAGACTTGTTTCATTTTCTGGTCTTCAAGTCATTTTTACTTCCCTTCCCCACCCTTTCTGCAAGGAACTCTTTAAAAACATGGAAGCTACACTTCGGCCCAGATATCCGGTAGCACCTTCACCAATGCGAAGTGTGTCGTCTAAGCCATTGTCTAGTTGTGACCATTTCTGACTGTTTTAATTATGCTTGACCTTTCATGCCCTTTCATGTTCTGATGACCTACCTGGTGCCCACCAGTTCGAAGCAACTCTTCTCAAAGTGCTTGGAGCAAAAGTAAACATACTTGGAGGCAGGGTCCCAGAGACCTTGGCCGCTCATGTCCTTCCGCCGACAGTTCTCCAACCACGTGGCTCGCCGGGGGTTGTCCTTTGGCAGACTGTGAGAATACACACAGGAGTGAATCAGGGTTACCCTGGCAAGGCTGAGATGCAGCATGCAGAACTATGGATGCCTTTTTCTCAAGCTCAAAGAACATGGTGGACTTTCCCTGGAGCTTTCTTGTAATGATACAGATAGCCTGGGCTGTGGCATTCCCTGCTACAACTACAGCAGACTAATCCCGGCCAGCCTTCAATTCAATATAGACACTGAACAGAATGGGAGAATGAACAGGAACAAGATGGCATCAACTCTCACCGATGGAAGGAAATGCCTCGGTTGCGTGTCTCGGGTGTGTCACGGGTGCAGCAGCCAGTGGCAGAGCAGTGACGGGGCATCTGTAAGAGGTGGGGGAGAGGTATTTATAAACCACATAATCCCAAGGGTTCAGATATATAAATCACATGTAATTTTACCTTGACAGGAAGAGGCAAGCCAGGAATTCAGAAGCCCCAAGGACTGAGCTGGGTGTGCTATGAAAGGCCAAATATTCTGCACTGAGTTAACAAAGATTCTGCACCAAGAGCAATGGAATTCTGCAATCTGAACAGTTTGCTTGCTTTGCAGAATTTATTGGATTTATTTTTGTAGTCTGGGGTTGAGACAAGGAGCTATGCAGGGCAGTGAAGTTCCAGCCCATAACATAACTACTAGAAATCTTATTCAGCCACGCATCTGGCTAGTGAGATCTCACCAGCCTTGAACACAAACCTTCATGCTTATCTTCACAAGATATCTGAGAAACTAAGATGCTGAGGAAGTGGAATCCTTCACTCAATTACACATGCTATGAGTTTTCTGCACTGGCATGGAATATAAATTCTGCCATGGAATATAAATTCTGTCACTCAACCTCTCCTTTCTGTTGTTACTCTGAAGGTACCTACACAGGGTGACAGGAGGGAAAAGATGGAGGATTTTGCCTTGTGGAAGGGAGCTGGACTTGACATTGTAGATCCTCACAACTCTATGAATTTGCTATTGAGGTAGCACTGAGGGAAAATTCCTTGTGATCTCAGAGAAAGAAAACTGCTCCTATGAAATCAGCATGCCAGAGTTCTTGCACAAGGTTGTACATAGAAATCGGAAGGCCCGGGAGGAGCCTGAAAATTCAGGAGAAAGCTCCCCCACTCCATTCTTTTCCAAGTCATTGAAAACAATGGGGGAAACAAGAAAATAAAAATAGTTCCATCCCCCCCCCCCCATGGCCTTCACATCTCTCATTGTACAGCAGCAAAAACAACAAAGCCACATATAACATCCCTATTGCACCAAACCAATCTCACAGAAATCTTGAATATAGCTAGGACTGGGGTAAGCCTAAAACTAGAGCAACATAGACTGTGCAAATCAATATAGGTATCCTTGAAAGAAGACTGCTGAAGCTCAAGTCCTTACGCCAGGAAAAAGGACGCCAAAGCAAAGTGCTCAAAACACAGGTTGCGAAGCTGAAGCCGAGAAACAGCGACTCTGCCTAAAGTCAAATGAATTTATGAATGCTGTGGAGATAGTGGACAAAGAAAATGCTAAAAACAGGGTCACCCAATGACATTGATTGGGAGTAGGCTGAGAACAGACAAATGGAAGTACGTACTTATGCACACAATGCCAGATTAACGTATGGAATTCACTGCCAGATGTGATGCCATCTCCGCTAACTTAGTAGTTTAAAAAAAATATTTATTTTATTTATTTATTATATTTATACCCCGCCTTTTTTAGAGAAATGCATGGAGGGGAGGTCTATCAACAGCTATTAGCCACTATAGTTAAATGAAATGGGCAAGTCCAAAGGCAGTATATACCTACTGGATATGAGTTTCTGGAGGAAAATAACAGGACTGTTGCCTTTATCCCTTGCTTGTGGGTTTCCAAGAGGCATCTGGTCGGCCGATGCTGGAAACAGAATGCTGGCTTAGATTAATCCAACAGTTCTTATGGCAACAGTACTTATGCTAACAAGCAAATCCATGTTTTACTTGGTATTTCAAGTCATCTCTCAGAGGTCCAAATTAAACCCACTACTCTCTAGCCCAGCCTTCTCCAACCATGTGCCCTTCAGATGTGTTAGATTACAACTCCCAGATGATGGGAGTTGTAGTCAAACATCTGGAGGGCACAAGGTTGGGGAAGGCTGGATTAGCCCATGCTCCTCCTTTACACTGCATTTCATTTCATTATATGAGGCAGATTTATTTTGCTCCCAGCCTCCCAAAGTGGCTTACATTTGGATATTGTGGGAATCACTACATTGCACTTGTCAAGAAAGTGTGTAACAGTCCTTGAATCCAGAAATGCTACAACAATGGGAATATCAAGAACGGAAGATGATGCTAGGAAAGTATATCAGTATCCTAACAGTATGATGTAAGAATGATAAAGAATGTAATTTAACAAAAGAGGAAATGAAATAGAAAGGCCTAAATAGAAGCATGTGTGCAACACCCCCCCAAAGGCAGAAGGTTGTGAGAAAGGGGAAGGATAAAATGACATTTTGGGAAAACCAACCACATAATCTCTAAATTTCTTCTCACAGCCATCTTCTGATAATCATCTATCCTTGAGGATTAATTAATTTTTGCACTCCTCATCCTTCCCCCTGCCCCAAGAAGCTCATGGCTCCTTGAGAGTCCCCCATTTTATCTTCAAAACAACCCTGTGAGGTAGGTTACACTGACTGGGTTCACACAACACAACAACCCACACTCAAGGTTGTTGTTGAACTGTGGGCTGTTATTTTGTGTGAAGCCCGCTGCACGAACAAACCATGGTTAACCACAAACAACCCAGAGTTCACAACCCAACAACCATTAGTTCTTTTCATGGGTTGTTTGTGGTTAACAAACCATGGTTTGTTAGTGCGGCTGGGTTCACATACCACAACAACCCACGGTTCAACCCACACTGAACCTTGAGTGTGGGTTATCATGTTGCATGAACCCAGCTAGTGAAACAGTGACTAGCTCAAGCAAGGTCACCCAATGAGCTTCAGGGCCGAGTGTGCAATTGAAGCCAGGTTTCCCAGGGGTCAAGTCTGACACTTTCAATGCCACTGTAGGCATACAACCCACAGACAATTCAACACAGATTAAAACACACACACACCTTCATACAGTTCTACCAACCGGTTTGCAAACAGCATTAGTAACGGAGAGTATAGAATGGGAGTGGGGATGCTAGTTACTCTGGATTAGTTAATCTGGAGTAAATAAGAAAAAAGGGGGGCGGAGAAGCATAACTGAGGACCGTACCAAGCTGATGGGGGATGGGGAGCCACGAACCTCCTTCCGATACCTCCCCCCACCGCAAGAGAGATGGCAGAGTTCGAAATGATCCGAGCGGGGGGGGGGGAGATACCCGGAGCACGAAGGGGCGGGGCCACAGCAGGTCTCACCGTTCCCCCCGCCCCAGAAGGCCTTGCAGGTCGCTCCTCCTCCTCTCTCCCCCCCCCCGCGGGGAAGAAAGAAAAGCCGGCGGCAGGGCAGAAAAGCCACCACACCGTCCTGGAGAAGCATCAGGACGGCTCTGCGGAGGAGAAAGGTTTGGGGCGGGGGCTCCTCAATGCTTTTTCTTTTTGGGTTCTCACCTCCCCACTCCCATTGCTCAGGGCACCGCCGGCGCGGCTTCGAAGGCTGACTAGGGAAAAGGAAATCCCAGCACTTCTCGCGAGAAAGGGAGCACGAACGGAGACGTAGACCTAGGAATGTAACAGAGCATCCCACCGTCTCGAGGTCCCACCGGACGCCTTCTGCTCTAAAATCGGCGAAGGGAGTCCTCTGCTCCCATAGGGAATCACAGTCCAACACAGAGACAAAGAATTTTTGTTTAACTTGACAGGCAATGGCGGCTTTCAGTTTTACCGGAAGTTTAGGCGGTATGTTACTCTATAGGCCTATCTCTATGGAGCCGGAGCGAGGTTCCTGCTCCTTAGTAACCACCCTCCCTCCTGACCAACCCCCTTTCCTCTGTCTTGTGGTGCCTTCACCAAGCCAATGCCCCGTCTCCTTCACTCAGAACCAACCAGCGGCTGCCGTTCCGAATAAAGGCGGGTTCAAAATTTTAAAAAAGGTGTGTATCATGTAAGGGAGAGCAGCACGCGCCCCTTAGCCAATCACAAGCGCCCTCAGCCTCAAGACAGGCACGAGCCTGAGGGCCAACTGTCAGTGTCTGAGACAGTGAGGGGAAAGGAGTTTTAGTCTACCAGCTTATTTACCTATTTAGTATGTATTTTAAAGCATATTATCTTCTAGATTTTTAAAAAAATCAAAGCTATGTTCTTATCTTTTATAGTTTTCTATTTGGTGAACTGCCCACAAATTGGGTGCTATGAATAAATGTAATACATAAGATTTGCCCTGCTTTTAAGCCAAAAAGGTGCCCAGGGTAGATTACATAAATTCAATAAATAAAGAAACCAACAGCATATGCCATTCCTGCTGCAAGCTCACAATTTAAAAGACACGACACAAAGGCTTTTAAAAGTGGGGGGGGGAGGTGTGAAGGCAAAAATGCAGGTTGCTTGTTGTTAGTAGAAAACAATATTTGGAGTTTGTATAAGTGAATAATCTAAACTTTGCTGACTGTGTAACTGCAGGCCTGGTTTAAGCCAGTACAAGCTGAATGAAGATGTAACTTTCTTGTTGAGAGGGTGAAGAATACAAGATAAGAATGAGACCACATTCTTCCCATGCTAATAACCAATCACAATGTTGATTCTCGCTAACATCCTTTTCTGCTTCCCTACCAGAAAGTATAAAAATTCCTTCCTGGATTTGTTTGGGGGGAACTGGGTGAGTCCAGCTTCCACACAGCTGTGTTAATTAATAAAGTTTTCTCTCTTTCTGCATCCAAGGATTACAAATGGAGTTTTTCCGTAACAGTTTGGTGCGTTGGCTGGGAACTCTGACGCCCTTTATTTTTCAGCGGTGATGGCTGCGGGGTAGCAACGGGGCCTCCTTTAGCGCTTGCTCTAAGGTAAGGGGAGCCTTTTGAAAACCTCCATGGAGGCCTCCGTTCTTTCCTGCTGTCTGGCTGCTAGAAGGGGAGTGCTGCAGTTGGAGGAAAGGACAAATAACTTTTTTCTTTTGTCTCTTATTCTTTTATAAAATCTTTCTCTTTCTCTCTCTATAATTACTATTTTTTTTCTCCCTTTTTAATTCTATTTTATTTTATTTTATGTTGTTTTTCTTTGTTTGGTTGGTTTTTTTATTTCCTGCTTGGCTGAAGAAAAGGGGAGATAGTGGTTTTTTGTTATTGTTGTTGCTGTTTTTTTTTGTTTTTGTTTTGTTTTGGTAAAAAGAGACCAGAAGGAAGTAAATGATTGGAGTTCGTAGGCGGAAGTCTCAACCTCCCCCCCCCCCCTTCAAAGGCTCTAGAAGCTGTGTGCGGGGTGATTATCCCTGGGATAAGAGAGGGGGGAATGGAATTAAATGTGTGGGTGGGGGTTGTGGGGTTGTGGTGATATATATGTTTATGCACAGGGACCAAAGTTGGTTGAGCAACAATAAAATAAGATGGACCCTAAGTTAAGAGTTTCAACGTTGAATATCAAAGGTCTGGGATCTATTCTGAAAAGAAGACGGATTGAAGCACTTCTACATAAAGATAAGGCAGACATAATATTTCTACAAGAAACACATTATGGAGAAAGCCCAACACAAGTCTGCACACACACACACACAGTCTTCCCCTAAGGGAGGGGGCGAGGGAGGAGGGATGAAGTCACAGGAGAAGCAGCCAGACAGGTCGTCATCCCCAACAAAGAAGAGTCTCGGTGGAGATCCACAAAAACCCAGGAAGGACCATCAAGGACCATCAAACTATCAGGGCAGTCTCAAAGAGCTGTAAAGTACCAGTACGTCACCTTCTTCCTGGGCAGGAATAAGCCCACCTGAAACGAAGGGGCAGGCATAAGCCCCACCTGACCTGGAGGGCGGGGAGAGCGGGAACTCCGGGGTAGAAAACCCCTCTCCCTTCCGGTAAAGGGTTGTTGGGAACCAGGGTACATCGGGGCCAGCTTCGTCCTTCAAGCGGCAGCCCGAATAAGCCAGTCTCATCCCCGGATCGGCCGACCCGGAGCCAGGCTGAAACTGACTAGGCGTAGAGTCTCTGATCTGAGGTAATCGACCAGATTCAATCCGCTAGTCTAGGAGCCTGTTCATTGAGTAACGCAGGGGGTCAACTAAGGTTGTGTTGACATTGTAGTATTCCTGGAGAGCTGTTAGTTCCGTTCTGTGTTTTGTATAAACAAATAAAAGCCTTATTTGGTCATTTAAAGGGCTGCGGTTTCCTCTTGTGCGCGAAAGCCTCGCAGGTGGTCGCCAGCGCTCGTACGGGCTGTAACTCAGTGCCGGTTAACCCGTTAAGCGCCGAACTCACGCAAAGGATCCTGCTAGTGATCCTTCACACACATCAATCAAAAGAGGGAGTAAACGAACTTAAACTAAGATGGTCTATGATATACGAGAAAGCATATGGTTCCACCAAGTCAAGAGGTGTGGCAATTATTATTTCTAAAAAATGTGGTTTTATTGTGAGTAAAGTTAAAAAGGATACTAGGGGGAGATATATAATGGTATATGGGGCATTAGGAGGGGAAGAATATATATTAGTTAATGTATATGCCCCAAATGTAAATCAAGCAGAATTTTACCAAGAAGTATTAAAGGAAATGGGTTCAAAACAAAATGAGTTACGGTAGTTATTATAGCTGGTGATTTCAACATGGTGATGGACAAAAAGATAGATAGATCTAATCCCACGGTAGAAGAGAGGAAAAATAATATAACGGCATTAAATACAGTAATTAACAAAGAGGGAATGGTAGATGTATGGAGGAGTGTAAAAGGAGATGAAAGAAGTTATACATATTATTCACCTGTCACAAAGAATTTTTCTAGGATTGACTATATATTTGTTTCTAAAAATTTGATTTCAAGAGTAATGAACACGGAAATTGGTATTATAAAAGTGTCGGATCATGCAATACATAATATGGATGTTAAGATAAATAAGGATTATAAAGAAGCTAAAAGATGGAGGCTGAGCGGTAATATTTTTCAGTACAAACATATAAGAGACAAGATAGAGAAGGAATTAAGAGAGATTTGGGAGATTAATGATACAGGAGTTTGTAGCGATGCAGTAGTTTGGGACACAATGAAAGCTGTTATGAGGGGCATTAGTATAAGAGAAGCATGTATATTAAGGAAACAACAGGAGGTATTTAATAAAAAGCTTGAAGAGGAGATAAAGGAATTAGAAGCTAAATTTTTAAAGGAAAGGGGAAAGCAGATTTATGCAGAACTACAAGCTAAGAGGAAAGAGTTAGAAAACAAGGATATTGAAAGGACACAGAGAAATTTGATTTATATGAAAAGAGCTTACTTTGAAAATAGTAACAAGAATTCTAAAATGTTAGCTAGATCCACACACAAAAAATGGGGGGGAAATATAGTTGGAATAATAAAGGATAAAAAAGGGAAAGGGCATAATTTGATGAAGGAAAAATTTAAAAAAATTCAAGAATTTTATTCAGAATTATATAAAGCAGGAATAGGTGAGGAAGATAGGATTAAAGAATATATTGAAAAACATATGAAAATGAGAATACAAGAAGAAGATAGAGAGACGATGGAGCAACCATTCTCAGATTTGGAGATAGATTTTGCTATAAATAAATTAAAAGAGGGTAAGACCCCAGGAGTAGATGGATTAGGGGTGGAATATTACAAGGTTTTTAAACATATGTTAATTCCAAGGTTGAAGTCATTATATAATAATATAATGGAAGGGGGAGAAATTCCCCCTTCATGGAAACAATCTATGATTATAGTAATTCCAAAACCAGGAAAGGATTTAACAGAACCAGATTCATATAGACCCATTTCGTTAATAAATCAAGATGCAAAATTATTTACTGCAATACTAGCGAGATGAATGAATAGGTTTATGAGTAAATATGTAGGGAGGGACCAATGTGGATTTATTGCAGGTCAACAAATGGCCGACTTAACTAGAAGAGTATTAAATATAATATATAGTATAAAGAAAAATAATGTTAAAGTGGGTGTATTAGCATTAGATATTTTCAAGGCTTTTGATTGCGTGGAATGGCCTACGTTAAAAATGATAATAAAAAATATGGGGTTTGGAGCAAGATTTAAAGGAGTAATTAATCAATTATATGCCCATAATATTACAAATGTAGTGGTAAATGATGGTATTACGGAACAAATTTCCTTAGACCGAGGAACTAGACAAGGATGTCCCCTTTCCCCTATTTTGTTTGCATTAGTGATAGAAATACTAGCAAATGTAGTAAGAGAAGATAGAAATATTATAGGGATGGGGGTTGGAGATCAAATTAAAATAAATTTATTTGCAGATGATACTTTATTAACAATTAAAAATCCAATTGAAACAATGGATAGGTTGGAGAACCACTTGAAAGAATTTGGAGAAATAACTGGGCTACAGATGAATTGGGGTAAATCCAAGATTTTACTGTTTAATTATAGTAAAAAAGAGGAGAGTGAAATGTTGAAGAAAAAATATAACATTAAAATTACAAATGTAATTAAATATTTAGGAATAGAAATTACACAAGATATTGATAAAGTAGGAGAACAAAACTTTAGAAAGTTAAAGATAGAGGTTAAAAATAAAATAGAGGAGTATAAAAAAATTGGACTTCTTGGTTTGGTAGAATAGCGTTGGTAAAAATGAAGATATTGCCTAAAATAAACTTTTTGTTTAGGATGTTACCAGTAAAGATTACAGAAAAAGAAATTAAAGATTGGCAATCAATTATTAATGAATATTGTAATGGAAGGAAAAGATCAAGGATTAATAAATATAGTTGGTATAAAGCGCAAAAAATAGGTGGTTTAGGTCTTCCTAATATAAAGTGGTATTATTTAGCCAACCAAGTAAGACATATTTTGGACATTATAGCAGGGAAAGACAAAATGTGGTTGGAATTAGAATCACGAGAATTAGGAAACATGATGGTGAATATATTATTTAAGAAAAATATAAATAATATTATAAAAGGACTAGAAAATCCCTTTTTGAGGAGTATGTTAGAGAGTTGGAATAGCACAAGGAAAATTTTTACACCAGAGGTATCCCTGTTAACTCCGGTAGTGGTCATGGAGGACTTTCCAGAAAATGTAAGACATCTAGAAGCTATATTAAGGAGAAAAAAGGTGATTAAATTAATGGATTGGGTGGAAAAATTGAAGACTAGAGAACATATAATAGAAATAGTAGGAAGAGAGAGAATATCATGGTTAAATTCAATGCAATTGGAACTGTGGTTAAAGAAGTGGAGGACAAGAATGGACAGCGAAAGAGAACTAACCAATTTTGAAAAGATAGTTTTGACTAGAGAAGCTATAGAAGGTAATGTTTCAACAAGAGGCACAACAAAGGCTTTATATACGATGTTACAAAAAGAAGAAGAGCATAAAGATTCTCAAAGTGTTATGGGATAATGAATTTGATGAGGAAATATCGAAACAAAGTTGGAAAAATATTTGGGATAGACGTATTGTAAGAGTTGTCAACTAGGATAAAAGAGAACTTTTATAAAGTGGTATGGAGATGGTATTTAACTCCAGTAAGATTAAATTGGATAGATAAAAATTGCTCCGCATTGTGTTGGAGAGGATGTAATGTAAAAGGTACGTGTGCCCACATGTGGTGGAGCTGTAAAAATGTTCTGGAATTTTGGCAGAAAGTATTTGCAGAAATATCAGAAATAATTGGAATGGAATTAGAAGTCTGCCCAAAATTAGCATTGTTAACAATTACAAAAAAGTTAGTCTGTTTAAAAAATACAAAAGAATTGATAGTGAATTTGTTAACAGCAGCAAAATTAATGATAGCTAGGAAGTGGAAGGTTCAACATGTGTTTTCAATTAATGAATGGTATACAGAGGTATGGGATATCGCGTTAAATGATAAATTAACTTGTAATATTAAGTGTCAAAAAGGACAATTGGAGAAAGACACCTTTGTGAACATTTGGGGCAAATTTTTGGATTATGTGTTGGTAAAGGGGGAGGGGGAACAAACCTTGTCAAGATTTGTTATATTTTTGGAATATAGAATAATATCTTGTATATATACCACAAAAAAAAAAAAATTGGGGTGAGAAATATAACTTGGTCCCAAGAGGTGGGGGAGTGCACAATGTTTATGTTGTATTTTTTGTTGTTGTATTCATTAGTAGTTGTAAGATTTGAAAAATTAAAAATTTAAATTAAAAAAAAAATAGAAGGGGAGTGCTAACGGGTTCCAACAGGATTCATAGATGCATAAACAGAGAATTCAGGTGAATTGTTTAAAAATTGCTTTGTGTGCAGTGTGTGTGTGTTGGCATGCTGCTATGAGTGGGGAAAAGTGATAAACTGAATCAATGTGGTAAAATATAATTTCAATATGATTTCTATACATAACCTGTAACAAATAGCCTGTAACAAATAGTTACTATTGTTCTGCTTGAATGTACTCCTATAACTTACTTGTTATGCTAAGTTCCTGTTCTGACTCTGTATGCAAGAAGTTCTATTCTAAAGGAATGTAACACTAATTTCAGGGCCTCTTGAGGTTAACCCTGTTGAACTAACAGCTAAAACTTAATGGAAGTTGGCCAAACAATACAGCTTTACAAGAGGTGCACTAAGGCAATTAACAAGAGGTGTGAGCCATCTCTCCTCAGTCTCCTGTTTGCATTGTCTAATACCCCCCATTACACATATGTCAATTAATTGTTATTTACTGTTGGGAAGAGAAACCAGATATTGTAAAAGCACAAGTCTGTCACAAAACAATTAACACACATCAAAGGATTTGTTAATACCCATGCTCTAAAGCAAGATGCTTGTCAATAAAAGGGCTGTATTCTTGATGTTCGGGGTCTCATTCCTCCTTTTGGAATGACACCATACAGCGCTGTATCCACAATAAAAGAACTTTTTCTTTTACCCGCTCTGGCTGATTTTTTTGACCACAAGTCAGCTGGAAAACGAACTCAGGAAGTGGCTTTAACTTCCTTACCACATCAAGATGCACCAGCTCTCGTTGCTAAGGGAAACCCAGTGACCGACAAGAGAGTGAATGCAAAGTGGGTTCAGTGGGGAAACTTTGCCCAGTGCGAGAGAGTTTTGTGTAAAGTGCAAGCTGAAAAGGGCCCAGAGTTTTCCTTTCCCCGAGCTCCAAACAGCTGGTCAGGCTCCGAGAGCAAATCTCCCTTCTCCCTCCATGGTTAAAATGGGTGCCTTAAGTTCGAAGCAGGGGGATATGTCCCGCCCAAGGGAACACAGCAAAAACATGTATGCCCATTTTGGGCCCAATACATGCAAATTTTTAGAGAAATGGAAAGGATGAGCTCAGCAAGCAATTTTCTTTAGAAGGAAGTTTCGATTTAAACTGGTTGTTTTTTTTACATAGTATTTTAGAAACAAAAGGGTCCCGAATTAAGCAACCACAGTGGGATGCCTATTTTTCATGGCATGAAGAAGCTTCAAAGCACAAATTTGAATCCAAATTCAGGAGTCTTCAAGATTCCAATGAGAAATTGCAGAAACAGTTGGCAGAAGCGAAAATTCAAACCCAAATTAACCCACTCTATCCTCAATTAGTCAAGGAAGAAGAGGAGGAGGAGGAAGAAGACCTGTTAGATTTGTGTCTCCATGCTGCCCAAGCGCTCCAACATTAACCCCTCAAGACAAATCTCCTGAAGTACTCCATGCTACTCGGAACCAAGATCCGACAAGCAGACTGAATTTAAAGTTAAGAGAAATAAATTGCAAAGCACTGTCTCCAAATTAGGGCAACATCTAAGAGACAAGGAAAGCAATTCAGATCTGAAATGGAAATATGTAAAGGCCTAGAACAATTAGAGGATTGTGAAGAGCAAATACAAAGTCTACAAAAATCAATTGAGCTACCTGAATTGGACATGTGTGCACTAAACTGGGCCCCCAAATATATTACTTCTATTTTAAAAAATTTCCCCTTTGTGAATATCCCACAGCTGAAGGGAAAACTATTGTGCACATTCCTTGGTCTAGTGACCTGGCCAGGCTAGTAAAAGACTTTCCAAATGTTAGAGAAAACCTGGGAAAACTTGCTGCAGATCTAAATACATTTTTTCCTGCTACAATCCTAATTGGACTGGTACAAATCAACTAATGAGACTCACCCTGCCTGATGGAGTAAGGTCTCAAGTTCAAATTGTGGCTAAATGGCCTCCAGCCCCGCCCACAAAAGAGGAGGAACTCCCCAGCTAAGAAATAATATTTTAGATGCTATCCCCAAGGTTTGTCTGAAACGGACAGACTAGGGGGGGGGGGGAATGCATGCAAACAGAAATGTTTGCAGAAGCTATTCTCTACTTCTAGCTCTATGTTCTTCCCTTGAAATGTCTGGATTTCGTAAAAAGATTCTTTTATTGCTTTTAAGTGTGCTCTCCTGCTTATTCTAAGCCATTCACTCTACAGTGCTATGAAAGAGATGGTTTTGCTTCAGGTGTCTTACTCAGCTCCATGGTGACAAATCCCACCCACTTGCATATTATAGTTATGTTCTTAACCTGGTAGATGTTGATTTCCCTTCTGCTCCCATGCCTTGAGCTGACTTGCTTGACATTCCTTTGCCAAATCCTGATTTTGTTTACTTTGTGGATGGTTCATATTTATGTTCTTCTACAAGAGATTTATGTGCTGGTTATGTTGTATATACGTCTCACTCTATAATTGAAGCTACACTTTGCCAAGCATCTCTTCAGCTCAAGTACCTGAGCTTGTTGTCCTTTCACATGTTGTCATCTTGAAATTAGCCCTGTTATTGTTTATACAGAGTCCTGCTACCTCCCCATCTGTAAGCCATGCTTTGTGGCTCTGTGAGAAAGAACTACGATGTGTTAGAGTTGTAACATGAGAAACTGTGAAGAAAAGCAGACCCTTGGTGTCCACCACCACACACATGTAAACATGTGTAATCCCAGCTGAAGGCTGGGAACCTCATGCAAATATACATAGTTCCTCTGATGGCTCTGGACCTCAGAATCTCCTGCAAATTTACATAGTCTCCTCTGATGGCCCTGTGAACCTCAGAGTCTCCCATGTATTCGCATGCAAATGTTCTCCAAGCACTAGTCATGATCAGGAGTTCACCCCTCTGACACCTAGGAACCACCCTCCCCTGCCTAGCCCAGATGTTCATCCTGATTGGCCAAGGACAACCGGGCTACGGAAAGGAGGGGCAAGGGGGGAAATCGATAGTGCCAGCGTGGTGGCTTTTGGGTTTGGTTGTTGATCTGGAAGGAGCGCGGAGTAGGGCTTTTGCTGAGGCAGGCCCTAAGGAGACCAACCCCCCAGGCAAAGAGTAAGTGCCTGGGTGTTTATATAGTAAAGGAAATAGTTTTGTTTTGTAGCTCTTCTTGTGTATTTCCCACCTTTTATTGTAATCGGTTTACCTTAAACAAACTTTCCTAGTTCTACCCCACACGGTGTGTGTAGTTCCTCTGTGGTTCAGTGCTCAAATCCAGTGTATAGACCAAGGGCAAAGCCCTGAGAGAATCAGTGTCAAGACCGCAGAGCCAAGGCTGACAGTTTTGCTCCTTTGATCTCTCATCTTGAGATAAAGGACCGGTTGCAGTCCTTCACAGAAACAAATATTGTTGTTTTCTTTTAGGTTTCAGTTAATCCATAAAGTCCCTAAAACTTGGTGTGTTTCTTATCTCCAACCCTATTTAAAGATTCTGTGAAGGCCCGGCCTGATCAACGGAGGTTTTCTGGTTTAGTCTGAAGGGGAAGAGCCCTAAGAAATACACCATACAAATTTGAAAAAAACTGTTGTTTAAGGCAGAGCCTAGTCCAGGAGACTCCCCACAGGAGCTTCGGGATCAGGATTTGGCTGAATTATAGTAAGTGTATGAAACAAAGAGCAAGTACAATAAGGCCAAACTCAGCACAACAGAGTCACTGTCGAAGTTCCGCTGGGCCCGACGAGAGAGCCAGTGTGGCGTAGTGGTTAGAGTGTTGGACTGGGACTCGGGAGATCCGGGTTCTAGTCCCCGCTCGGCCATGAAGCTCACTGGGTGACTGGGCCAGTCACTGCCTCTCAGTCTAACCTACCTCACAGGGTTGTTGTGAGGATAAAATGGAGAGGAGGAGAAGGATTATGTAAGCCGCCTTTAGTTCCTTGTAGGAAAAAAGGCGGGGTATAAATGTAATAAATAAATAAAATAAATATCAAGACATTGACTCTCTTGAGCTTAGCCTATTTAGGTAAATAAAGCAGCCTTTTGGCTGTCCGCCTTTTAGACGTTTGTAGTAAAAGAACCAGCTACAGCTATGCAAGTTTGCTTTGCTGCATTAAATATCAGAGGCAGTCAAAGCAAGGATGTGTGCCTGATCCTGTCGGGCACTCATCAGATCTTAGATATTGATATGCTAAAAATTTCCCCCATGTAGCCCAACAATATTGTCATGCCTGCCATATTTGCCAAGCTCACAATGTGGGCAAACCTGTAAAGACAAAGAGGGCAGCATCTTCCTCTTTCTTTTCCGTTGTAGTAATAGCTTTCCTAAGATTCAAATAGACTGAGCTCACTGGTAAGATCCAGAGTCCCTAGTGAGAACTGTAACTGTTTTTGTTGTTTGCTAAATATATTTTTTTGCTAATTGTTTATACTAACAAGTATGAAAGATAGCTTTCTTATTATTAGAAGTTATAGTTTAATCACTCTAAAGAACAATAAGAGCGAGTTATTTGAGAATGCCAAGATGCCTTTAACCATACAGAAATGTTTAAGTGTCTTCTGCATAAACATGTAACTAAGTTTGTATACTGTTCTCTCTCTGCTTTCATTCCTATAGCAGAAATTTGAACACCCACTATTAAAATACAACCAAGAATATAGCAAAGGATATATTTTGGATTCTTCACCTAACAAGATGTGTAGATAGCTGAAGGTACTCCAAGGTGTTGTAGCCATGAAGACCCCAAATGGTATGTGTATTGAATGGACTCTACCAGAAGAATGGTGAGGAGGTTATTAAGGTTCAACAGGTAGGGAGTGAACTTTCCCAGTGTTCAAAAGCCAGGATAGTTTCTGGGAGCAATGCCAAAGCCTTATGGCCTTCAGCTTTCTTAAAAAGAATACCAGAGACAATTGCCTTAAAGCTGTTCTCTCCAATTACATTCCTTAGATAAGGGCTGCTTTTGCTGTGAGAACTGAAGCAACTTTGCCTACTCCCCTTGCCTCGCAAGAAGGGGGTTAGTTTGTGGCTAACTAACAGCCTCTGAAACAAAGAGAAAGAAAGCGCAAATGGTGCAGCCTCATGAGGAAATTGTTGTTTTCTCATGAATCTGTATGAAGAATGTGTTCAAATCCCTATAGATATTGTATTAAGCTTCCAGACATAAAAGCATTGACCCCTGTGCAATGTAAAGCACAAACTGTAACTAACCATGTTATGTTTTTCCCCCCTCCTTAAATTAGTCCAAATGTGTTTTTACCAATCAAACATTTTCAAAGGTGTCACACTCACAAGAAGATGCTGCTCTTGGCTGACTGCCCTGAAACACCAATATGATACTGCAAGGGAGGAGACCCTTTCCTCCCCTCAGGTTCACCTGCCCGCAAGACGCCCCTTCTTTCTTGAGACAATTGACCATATTACAGGATTGTACTCCAGATCCCGAAAAAGATTTTGAGCATCTGCTGGTTGTAAATTATACTGTGGAGAAAGCCTGACACGAGTATGCATGCACGCACACACACACACACACACACACACACACCAGTCTCCGTCCAAGGGAGGGGGGCGAGGAGGGGAGATTGAGTTACAGGGAAGCAGCCAGACAGACCAGCATCGCAACAATGGAGAGTCTCGGTTGAATTCCACAAAACCCAGGAAAGGACCATAAAGACCATCAAACTATCAGGGCAGTCTCAAAGAGCTGTAAAGTACCCAAATACATCACCTTCTTCCAGGGCAGGAATAAGCCCACCTGACGGGAAGGGGCAGGCATAAGCCCCCACCTGACCTTGAGAGCGGGGAGAGCGGGGAACTCGGGTAGAAAACCCCTCTCCCCTCCTTTGAGGGGTTGTTGGGAACACAGGGTGCTTTTGGAACAAGATTCATCCTCCAAGCGGCGGCTGGAGTAAGCGTTGATCCGCAGACCCGGAGCCAGGCTGAAATTGACTAGCGTGAAGTCTTTAGTCTAAGGTAACTGACTAATCCCAATGCGCTAGCCTGGGAGCCTGTTTCATTGATATAAAGGTTACCTCAGGTTGTGTTGACATTATAGTATTCCTAGAAAGCTGTTAGTTCCGCTCGGTATCTTGTGTAAATAAATAAAGCCTTATTTGGTCAATTAAAGGGCTCGAGTTTCCTCTGGTGCACGCAAACCTCCTAGTTGGTTTCACTCGCTTGTACGGGCTGTAACTCAGTGCCGGTTAACCCGTTAAGCGCCGAACTCACGCATAGGACCCGGGTGCTGGTCCTTCACATATACCTTAACAGTCTATGGTGCAACCAGAATGGCCAACTGGTGGCGGCTAAGGCTTTGCTACCCTACCTTGCTCATTTGGCGCATGGCCCATCCGAGCAAAGGGGAGGGGTGGGTTTGCCCATTCTTCAGCACATTTGATCAACATTATTGTAAAAATTGTATTGTTTCGTATGTACAAATATATTCTGTGCCCATCATCTACATCAGCAGGAAAAGTAGACACAATGTCTTCGCCTACTATTAAACTGACAATCTTCATCTTAGGGATGATATGTTGTTCAATTATTGTAAAAAGTTATTTACCACGATGAAGAGATATTGTTCACAGGTTGCCAGTGCTCTCCCAGAACCTCCCAATGTTCTTATACTCAACCTGTAACCCAGTGATTGGATGTACAAAAAGGTCCAGCAGAGAAAGACAGCTTTGGAGCAGAGATGGAAGGGACCTTTCCAAATTTTGCCTATCACAAACAGCTCAGTCAAGTGCAAAGGCCATTCCTCCTAGATCTATGCATCATACTGCAAGAAATCAGTTCCAGTGAACACCTCATGACCAACGATTAAAAAGTCACACGGGGTGGGAGGTTGTTTCTTAAATCTGTTTAATAAGACAACTGTAAAGAAAAGAGCCTCTGAGGGTTCCCACACACACACACACACCTCCTCATGTGTAAACCAGGTAATCCTGGCTGGGGGCTGGGAGGAGGCAAAATGTGCATAAGTATCTGATAAAGCATGGCACCTGAAAGTCCTGAAAAGCTGGTCTAGTCAGTGACCCAGCTTTCATATGCAAGATGCAAAAGCCCACTAGTCATGAGTCACCCCTCCTCCCTGCCTGGCCAGGTGAAGTTCATCCTGATTGACTAGAAGCAGCAGAGCTACAGAAAGGAGGAGGGGAGGGGGAAAGGTATATTGCCAAGGTGTGGCTTTTGTCTGTTGTTGTCGTGGATCATGGCAGCAAGCTGTGCGGAGGTCCAAGCCTTCGGGCTGGCCTCAGGATCCGGCCCCAGGTAGCTCCTGGTGAAATTAGCTGAATGAGGGCTGTGGCAAAGGCAAGCCCGGAGGAGGGCTACCCATCTCAGACCTTAGGGTACGTGTGGTAGTCTCCTCGGTGGCAGGGCTGTGCTGAAACCAACCCTGAAGGGAACCGGCCCCCAGGTAACTAGTGTGTGCCTGGGAGATATAAGGGATCAGCTTTTATTGTTTTGTAGCTCTATTGTTTGTACCAAAGTCTCTATTTTGTGTTCTTACCTCATTTCCCACCTTTTGTTGTAATATGCTACCTGAATAAACCTCCTTGGTTTTTACCCTGAAGTGGTCACCTTTTACCTCAGACAAGGACAACGAGGACCAACTCGGGTTATTGGAAAAAGGTTTATTGTGCACAATAGGTCCTGCGGACTGTGTCGCAAAGCAGAACCCCGGGCGGGGCTTTTACAACCACTTTTATAGCATACATAAGTCTGGTCATTTGGCAACAGTTCTTTACATTGGTTAGCAAGCTCAAGACAAAGGGGGGCTTTATTATGGGAGGGGGATTTCCTTACAAGGAGACAGGAGGATGATCTTACAATCAAGCAGCTGGTAGGTATTATCTGATCTTGGTCACGTAGGCAGGGTGAGACAGCAAAACACCTCAACCCTTTTGAATCAACATAGCCATTGTCGGCCATTGTCAGTCATTGCCACAGTCATTACCCTGGCAATCTGTCTACATGCCTGGCTAGAATCTCTTGTAAGATTTTCTTTTAACTATTTCGTTTCCTTCACTCCCCCCTCTTGAAACTTCAACACTTATCTGTAGTTTCAACCTGGGGGATGGGGCGATATTCCCACATAGCCAGGACCTGGGCAGCCGCCCTTTTTTCTGCCAATAGGCTCAGGCTATTTTGGATTGTCCGGACCACAATAGGGAGGACACAAGGGAGCAGGATGCAACCCATTGCGATTAGCCCTATCGCTTGCAACCCTGGTAACTTGGGGAACCATTTAGAGAAAGCTTTTCCTAGATCGAGCCCTTCCTAGGTCTGGACTGGATGCATATGTAAGCCATAGGATTACATTCAAGCAGAATAACAATAAACATTGGCTACAGGTTATGTGTTTATACAATACAGAAATTACATTTTGAAACTACACTTTACCACATTCTCTCCTTTTGATTCTAAGTGAATGCACACTGAGGGTCACTTTTAATTAAGGGCTGATAGGTAAGGCTGGTTCAGACTGAGCTGGAGTTGACATCAGTTCATCTCGTCCGATCCTCTGGGTGTTGTCTTTGATGGTCGTCCCGTCCGAGGTCTGAGATGATATTGATGTTCTGGCACAAATTCTTTTGTTTCAGGGGAAGAGGTTTCTAGCACGTTCCCCCGAATCGTTGGAGGCGTTATTATGTCCTCATTCTTGTTTGGGGTTAGAGGCTTTTTATGGCTGAAGTCCTTGGCACTTCACAGCGTTAAGTACACTTCCTTTCGCTGTACTTGAATATGAATCTATTCACCTGGGACAGAGTGTCCCTCCGTGCTGGGCTGGTGCTGAGCCGCCTTCACCCGTGAATGAAGAGTCTTCACACATCTCACCAGGGCCTTGCAGTAATTCTGAATTGAATGTCTCATCAACATCTTACGAGGGATCAGGTCTCACCACTCGACCTGGCCTGGATCTCACACACACAAGGGCCATGGAAGGTGCATCTGGCCACATCAGTCTTGTCTCTGTGCATACTTTGGCCAGCTTGTCTTCTAATATTTTAGCAAAAAGGATTCTCTCTCTCTCTCTGCCCGCTACCGTGGCATTAGCTCTCACACAGGGGCATGTTCTACTTAATTAGAACCATACAAACAACTACAAACACATATTTATAGGAACAATACTTAGGCATTTCAACAAAATCAAATTGTACACCACAAAAAAGGTCTTTAGGGTGACGTTGTATGCTCACCCTGTCTTTTACAGGTTTTCCAGTATTATGAGCCTGGCACACTGTACACTGGACAAAGTACTGAGTTACTGCAGATGTAAAATTAAATTCAAACCACTCTTTGTTAACAATCAAACCCATAACTAAATCTGCTTTTCTGACTGACGCTGTACATAGTCTTTAGCAGGAAAGCAACTTGCTAATTTGTGACTTTGCTATAAAGAATGCAGGAGAAACTGACTTGTTTTGAGTTGGAAGGGACTCACAAGGCCATCAAGCCCAACCCCCCCCCCCCCACTCAATGCAGGAAACCAGAGGAGGGGTTTTTTATCTAAGTAATACCCAGGCCTGACTTTGCTCAGCTTTCTACACTTTAGATAAGCTGAGAACCAGCATGAGCTACAGACTTTTATCTTTAGCAAGGCAAATCAAGCTTTTGAAAATCACATAAAACACAACAGGTCATTTGTACAACTTTTTGAAAACTAACTTAACAACAACAGAAGGATTGCAATTTTTTTTGTATTTTGGCGCCATTGTGTTATGCTACACTTAAATGCTTATTGTACAAAAGTGCTTTGTTAGCTTGCTATAAAAGCCACTAGACAAGCATACAATTTGCAACTAAACTGTTCAAATTTACCAAAGCTGCCCTGTTGGGTTGCCTTTGGCAAAAACTAACTAAGCATACATTTTAAAAAAGACAATAAAGAGGGTAAAATTTCAGGAAAGCCCATTTCAACAAAACTGGGCACTAAAACGTACAGAAACTGAGTTAGTAGTTTAGATTTATCTTTGATAGCTGCACTTCTTTTATTGCTTGTAAATAATCATGCCCCCCCTCCCCTTGCTTACCCTTCCCTTCTGTTGGGAGCAGCAGCAAGGTGGCAAGGTTTTAAGTGACACAGCATTTTACAATTTTTCTTTTTGGATTTTTCTCTTTACAACAACCCTTTGAGGTAGGTACAGCTGAGAGTCTGTGACTGACTCAAAGTTACCTAATGAGCTTTATAGCATTTATTGCTTCTCGAGGGAGTGGATATTGCAGCATATCTCCCTTTTCTTCTGTTTGAACCAGAGAAGTAGACTTTTAAGAGTCTTACTTCTTTTTTTTTTTTTTTTTTGGTTTTCCGCCTAACATTTTGCTGGTACCAAAGCCAATATTGGCGGAAAGCCCTGTTGTTGTTTTTTTTCCCAGAGACTCAGCAAATGCCAGGAGAATTGGGACTACATTCTATTGTAGCCCTTAGTTTACACAATCTATTATGACTTAACAGAACCATTTTTCATTTTTTTCTTTCAAGAAGACAAGAAAACTTTTGATTTTTTTTTTCTGCCTTGTTAAGAACAGAACTGCACGTTACTTCTCAATATATATATATATATATATATAAAGATACGCATTCTCTTTTTTTGTTTGTTTTTTTGACACTGCTTTACACAACTTTCTTTCAAATAGCTTTTTTTCCAAAATCTTTACTTTTTATTACATTTTTTTTTTACAACTTTCTTTTTCCTGCATACCTTGGGCAGAGAGGGTTTTATTTCTTTTTCTATGCCCTTTGTTTGCAACTCTAATATTCCTTTTGCATCTGCCCTTGTCCAACCTTTCCCTTTGCCTAGTCTTTATTTTTTTTTTATTTTTTTTCCCCCTACATTTTTTTTAAACTTTTTACTTACTATTTCTTTCTCTATGGCCCTCTTCTCTCCCCCCCCCCTCCTCAGGGCAGAGGGGACAGCCTACATGCCTTTAAATAATCATCTCTTTTCTTTTTTCAAAAACTTTTGGGCTCCACTCATTGGTGAAGCTCTTGAATTTTCTGTGAAAAATAGTTAACCATTTCTTTTTGAGCTTAGTCTGCATCAGCTGTAGTCTCAGAGAAAAAACCTGCCTTGATCAGGGGCAGACTTTTTCTGACCTTTTAAAGCTAACACAGTTCAATTCTCAAAAGGCACTAACACTTTGTTTATGCTCAGAAAACTTGCATTCTCAATACTCAGACTTTCTCAATTACAGTTCTTAAAAAACACTTTAGTATCGTTTTTCGCTCTAGTGGTTAGCTGCTGATTCTCTGGGAGCGTGAATGGCCAATTCTTGCATACCAGGAAACCTGCCATACAAGAGGAAGCAACCTCGCATTTGCATAACCAGAAGCAACATTTTTTTTTTTCTTTTGCTTACTTCAGAGATTTAACCCACACTCAAAACAAAATAAAAACCTTTTCAATTTACACCATTAACTAGCCCCACTTGGAAGAATAAACATTTAACTTGAACATAAACCTTCTTTTTTTCTTTTTGGCTACACACATGGCTTGCAGTAGCCAGAATCTCATTTACATGTTTTTTCTATCCCCTTTGAGAATGTTTTACAAATGGATATTACTAAAGGCTCATTTATTTATTTATTTATACCCTGCCTTTTTTTCCTGCAAGGAACCCAAGGCGGCTTACATAATAATCCTCCTCTCCATTTTATCCTCACAACAACCCTGTGTGGTAGGTTAGGCTGAGAGACAGTGACTGGCCCAAAGTCACCCAGTGAGTTTCTACCCCTCTAAACAAGTGGATTTGTTGTTTTCACCAGTACAGAAATTGTGCTGGAGATTATGCTGACAACTGCAAGCATTCTTTAACTGTTTTCAATTGCTTGAGTTCTTAAAGTTCTTAAAGCATCATGAAGCACTTTTTGTCTGGTGAACCTACTTCGGAAGGCTTTTGAAATCTCACTTCTGTCTAAACATACCAATCATCCAATTGTCCTTGGAATTTGTTCTCTAGGGCCACCAGAAGGTCTCTCAGGTTTCATTTTTCTTAGGACCCATTTTGGGCCAAGTATTTCTCCCTCTGCATGGCCATTCCTCAGTACAAAGAGTTTGCCACTATGTCTTTGACAAAGTCTTCCTTCTAGGTAAAGAGGCAAATTCTTGGAGTACTATTGCTAAAGGTGCCCCTTTTGGAGCATTTTGGTTCCCACCTATGATGTACTGTGGCACAGAATTCTACCTTTTGAGCTCACTCTGTGTGTGTGTGTAGTGCTTTGGTTTAATTCACAAACAGGCACACAACATTCACATGTCACTGGATCATGGGAGGGGGGGTTCAATCAGGCCCACTTGCTTTTGAAACTCTGCCGCAACAGAGATCAGGGCGTCTTGACCTGATTTAATCCCAGATCTTGTTCAGCGACTTATATGCATTCATCAGCAGGGAGGTTTGGAAAGAAGGGGGGGGTGTCCCTGTCTGTTGACTCTGGTGGGACTCGAACCCACAATCCCCAGCTTCAACAGCTTATGAATTCTAATAAGCGAAGGAGAGAGAGATGGGCCTGTCTGTCTTTCAACAGGTTATGAATCTAATTCATGCACACAGACATTTTCACACGTACATGTATACTACCCTTATTGAAGGTTTCCCTCTTTTCTAAACCTTAAACCTTTCAACATCAATAACAATAACACAATGCAATAATCAAGAGCCAGAAGAAAATGAAAAGGAGGTATTTCAATTCATTTCTGCCCATTTCCTTGGAGAACTGTTTGATTGTGCTAGCAGCTATAACATATATATATTTTTTTCTTTTCATTTTGGGACTTTTCACCTCTAGTTCAGATCTGAGGAAGTATGTGCTTTGGGTTAGGAGCACACTCTTTTCCTTTTCACTAAACACAGGACTGGTGGAGACTCCAAAAGGCACCAAAACTTTGCGTATGCTCAGGAACTCTTTGCAAAAAAGCTCACAAACATTTTTGTTGTTGTTGTATTTCTTTAACACAACACAGGGTTCTTTGAGTACCCGTACTTCTTGCCATTCCTAGATCTTGTGTTTGACTTCTAATCCATTATGAATGTGATTAGCTAGTCTGTGCTTTTCTTTCTTAGGCAACTGGGCGAGCAGACAGAGGTTTTACTTTAAAGGGACAACTGCACTCACTTATTTATTTTTTTTCCTTTTCTGCCTTTCTTTTGGTCTGGCGCGTTCCTCTTTTCTGGGCCAGGGCAGGGTCTCTTTCCAGGCAATCATGTGTGCTGCCCCCATCTTGCACTCCTTTTTAACCATGGGGTGGGTTTGTGCTGGCCACCCCACTCCCATGGATGGCCACTCTCTACCTTGCACAGGGTCTGGAGAGTTTGGCGTTTGAGTTTTCGCCCGTAGTCTCTCCCAAACCCTGCTTTGAAATTCTTTTCCATGCATTGAAGCTGTGTCCTTGGGACGCTGCTTCCCTCCCACCCCATTCTCTTAATTCTAAGACCAACAACAAGAACAGAAACAGAAGGGTGGGGTATGGACAGGAGAGTAAGGGGTCTCTCCTGTTAGACGTTAAGGGATTTCACACATACGCTCCGCTGACCCGTGGCCCCGGACGTTCCACGGTCACCTACGGGAACTGCAGCGGCATTCACACTTCACCACACATACCAACACATTCCCTCCCGAGATCTCTTATATTCCTTTACCAAAAGGGAGGCCAGTTCAGCCTTTTTCAGCTGCCTCGTAGGCCCAATCCTTTATTCCTTTACCCAAAAGGGAAAAAAAAACCAGTTCAGCCTTTTTCAGCTGCCTCGTAGGTCCAATCCCCGGAGGATGGCCAAATCCTCCTCCCCTTGTTCCTATTCTCTCCTGTAGGAACCCTAGAGTATACTCGCCTGTTCCGCCGGTCCGGCCCCCTTGGTCCTAGTTCCGCACCGAGTTTTGTTGGTTCTTGGAGTCACCGTCCGACCGCTGCTCCGTCAGGCCCCCTGTTCGGATTCCCTCACAGCCAAGTGCTGTGATGCGCGCTGGGAGCTCCGCAAGGCCTCTCCTTAGGGGGCAGCGGTGGGCTGTGCCCCAAGCAAGCTACAAAGCTTCCTTGCTGTCCCTTCGTGGTTCGCCAGATGAAGTGGTCACCTTTTACCTCAGACAAGGACAACGAGGACCAACTCGGGTTATTGGAAAAAGGTTTATTGTGCACAATAGGTCCTGCGGACTGTGTCGCAAAGCAGAACCCCGGGCGGGGCTTTTACAACCACTTTTATAGCATACATAAGTCTGGTCATTTGGCAACAGTTCTTTACATTGGTTAGCAAGCTCAAGACAAAGGGGGGCTTTATTATGGGAGGGGGATTTCCTTACAAGGAGACAGGAGGATGATCTTACAATCAAGCAGCTGGTAGGTATTATCTGATCTTGGTCACGTAGGCAGGGTGAGACAGCAAAACACCTCAACCCTTTTGAATCAACATAGCCATTGTCGGCCATTGTCAGTCATTGCCACAGTCATTACCCTGGCAATCTGTCTACATGCCTGGCTAGAATCTCTTGTAAGATTTTCTTTTAACTATTTCGTTTCCTTCAACCCCACATGGTTTGTGGGTGCTCTGTTGGTTCAGCTAAATCCAGGTTATAGTCAAGGGCAAGTCCCTGAACAGAGATTCAAGTAGGATTGCAGAGCTGAGGCTGGCAGTCTGGCACCTTGAGATCTCTGGGGGTCTTTTGGGTAGGAAAGGGTGGGTTGGCGGAGTCAGCCAGCCCCCCTTCCTTCACATGGTGGCAAGCGCTGGGATTCGAAAATGAACCACGGAGTGGGTGCACGTGGGCAAATAGGGAAGATTGGAGAGACTTTGATACATTGAGTAGAGGTTTGTTGTTTTTTAGAAATTGAAGGGTGAGATTGAGCCTCAGGGAAAACGTTCAGATTGCTTCGAAGGGGCTGCCCCAGGCTGTGGGAGCCTAGCTACCAGCGGGGAGCGTTGAAGGCAAGAAATCTCAACTGTTGAGTGAGTAAGCAAAGAAAGCAAACTGCAAAAAGTTCCAGAACAGCCTGTGTGCCCCAGCAAGTGAGCAGAGGGCAGCAAGTGTGTAATCCAAAAGTACCAGAGCTGGAGGAGCCCTGGCAAGGAGAAGATATGGGCTGCATGTGCGTGTTCCCAGAGGCTGGGAGCAGCGGCTGCCAGTGAGTAAGCGGAGGAGGATCCTACCATCCCCATCGAGTGCAAGAAGTCTGTGGCTGGGAGAAGGCGACCTGAATCCCTGGGAGCCCAGCGGGTGAGCAGATGGCGGCTGTGTGATCCAAGAGAACCGGAGCTGGAGGAGCCCTTGGCAGAGAGAGGAGGGCTAGAAGCAAGAAATAGGCTGTGTGCGCGTGTGTGCTCCCAAGAGGAGGAGCAGAAGACCAGAAAGCCTCTCTTGAGAGACTTGTGTGAAGGAGGGCAACAGCCGTTTGGTGAGTGATTTTGTTGTACTATGTGCCCCAGAGAAGTTGTCAAGACTTTGGGGGGGGGGAGGGCACGTCCTGTCCTACATCTCTCCCATGGGAGAAGGACTCAGATTTTGAACTTAGACTTTCCAGTTGCTAAGGGGAGGGCCATGGTGAGTGGCCAGCTAAGCAGCAGCAAGCAGAGGGGGGGGGCAGACATCAGAAAACAGCCCCCCCCAAAGAGAGACTGTTCCCTGTGCTGCCGAGAAGCGGGCGAAGAGAAGCACGGAACAGAAAAAGGAATTTCCTCTCCAGGCGTTTTCTGCTGCAGCGAGAAGACAAAGGACTGAGATTAAGTGTTGATTAAAGCCAATAAAAACTGATAAATTGTTGCTGGAGTGGGACGGGGACGGGTGATCCAAGTATAAGCAAATTGAACTATTTGTTGTCTTGTGCAAAAGTTAGCCCAAACTGTATAATGTAATTTGAAGTTATATGTAAAAATGATATAATGAGGTGATGGCAGAAACCTGTAAGTTTTCAAAGTGCCTCAGGGCAGAGAAGAGTTGCCAGAAAAGAATCAGTCAGAGGCGGGAGAAAAAAGCAGAAGGCTAAAAGGAATGTTAGAGGCGAAAAATCCCTCTAACGGCTGAAAGATTGGCAGGCTGGTTTTCTAGCCGCCTGGGTGGAGCCTCCCTGGCTCAGCATTTAATTCTGAGGGAGACAGTCATCCCGTGCAAGTCTGGGTGGTGGGGGGCCACCAGCAAGCCTTTGGAAAAAGGGGTGGTGTGCTCATGTCGTTAGGTAGAGGGTGGCAGAAGCAAGCCTTTAAAAGTGAACATAAAGGCAAATTGAAGAGTTGTTCACATTTTAGTCAGCAATCTGCCCCCTACAGACTTGTGAAAAAGCAGCTCCCATTTGAATTGTACATGATGTCTCTTGTGAATGCAAACCTTGTAAGCGTTTGATTGTTGTTTGATGTTTTGATGTTTTTTAGTTTCGTGTTGTTTTGTGTGTGTAAATGAGAGAGGGTGTGCTGGTGGTAGAGGGCTGGCAGAGGCTTTTTCTTCTAAGTTAGTGTAGATGAAATAAGAAGATTAACCCCTCAGTTTCATCTTTTCCCAAAAAGAGGGGTGTAAAGAAAAGAGCCTCTGAGGGTTCCTACACACACACTCACACGCCTGCACACACCCACACACCCACACCTCCTCATGCTGGGAGGAGGCAAAATGTGCATAAGTATCTGATGAAGCATGGCGCCTGAAAGTCCTGAAAAGCTGGTCTAGTCAGTGACCTGGCTTTCATATGCAAGATGCAAAAGCCCACTAGTCATGAGTCACCCCTCCTCCCTGCCTGGCCAGGTGAAGTTCATCCTGATTGGCTAGAAGCAGCAGAGCTACAGAAAGGAGGAGGGGAGGGGGAAAGGTATATTGCCAAGGTGTGGCTTTTGTCTGTCATTGTCGTGTCGTTGTTGTGGATCATGGCAGCAAGCTGCGTGGAGGTCCAAGCCTTCGGGCTGGCCTCAGGATCCGGCCCCAGGTAGCTCCTGGTGAAATTAGCTGAATGAGGGCTGTGGCAAAGGCAAGCCCGGAGGAGGGCTACCCATCTCGGACCTTAGGGTACGTGTGGTAGTCTCCTCGGTGGCAGGGCTGTGCTGAAACCAACCCTGAAGGGAACCGGCCCCCAGGTAACTAGTGTGTGCCTGGGAGATATAAGGAATCAGCTTTTATTGTTTTGTAGCTCTATTGTTTGTACCAAAGTCTCTCTCTATTTTGTGTTCTTACCTCATTTCCCACCTTTTGTTGTAATATGCTACCTGAATAAACCTTCTTGGTTTTTACCCCACATGGCGTTTGTGATTGCTCTGTTGGTTCAGCTAAATCCAGGTTATAGCCAAGGCAAGTCCCTGGCAGAGATTCAAGTAGGATTGCAGAGCTGAGGCTGGCAGTCTGGCACCTTGAGATCTCTTGGGGGTCTTTTGAGTAGGAAAGGGTGGGTTGGCGGAGCCAGCCAGCCCCCCTTCCTTCACAACAACGTTAGGAAAAAAGTCGCAAGATTGGATTAAGTTCAGATGACGAAATCCTGAAGCCAACTTGGCATGTATCCCTGGCGTACATCAAGGTCCACAATACTTATGGTGAGCTAGTGTGATCATGCTGTTTTGCCAAAGGCAGCAGTTCTTTTTAGGATCTAGAGACAATGAGCACACTTATGTGTGAAGCTTGAAAAGCTTTATTAGCAAACCACAGACAAGAGATAGCAGCTAAAACAAGTGCAGATTGCAGAGGATGATGCTTATGTCCCTTCTGTTGCCGGGAACCCCTCAAAGAAATGACAACGGACTGACTACTTGGCACACAGCACCTGTGCAGCTAGGTCTGTCTGGAGGTTCACCCTGAAGGGTGCTGCATGTAGATTTCCTCTTGTAATTCACCATATAGGAAAGCAGTTTTTACATCAAAATGAAATGCCATCATTTTTCTTTGTGCTGCCAATTTCAACAACAATCTGACAGTTGCATACCTAGTTGTTGGTGCAAACATGGAATCAAAATCTACCCCATGTTTTTGTGCAAACCCTCTCGCAACGAGTCTTGCCCCGTACCTTTCCAGCTGCCCCTGGTGATTTGTTTTCACCTTGTACACCCATTTACAGGTGATTGCCATGCGCCCTACAGGCAAAGATACTAGACTCCAAGTTTTGTTATCATGCATTGCATTGATTTCATCCTGCATGGCCTCAAACCAATCATTTTTGGTTCCATGCTCTGGATTTCTTCAAAACTTTGTGGTTCTAAAGCTATCTTGAGATCTTTATGTACAACAGTTTTCCCACTTTGGAATTCATCCTGATATCTAACAGGTGTTTTGCATTCTCGGGTTGAACGCCTTAGAGATTGTTCACCTCCCTCCTGCTCCCCAGATATCTGCCCAGTGGCTTGTTCTGTCCCAGAAGCTTCCTGCTGTGTTTCAGATATTGCATGCATTGGCAATTCCACCAGCTGTTTCTGTTCATTTGTTTGCTCGTGAAAAATCACATCCCTGCTCAGAATTACCTTGTTGTGGTGTGGTGACCACAACCTGTACCCTTTTGTTTGTGCATCACACCCCAGCAGAAAACATTCAAAGCTTCTTGGAGATAGCTTTGTTCTGTTTTGAGCCTGTATATGAACAAAACATTTACACCCAAAAATGTGCATGTGTGCTATCTTTGGTTTCCTCCCATGAAATATTTCATATGGAGTTTTCACAGTTGTGGTGTTGGGTAACCTGTTCAGCAGGTAATTGGCATTTGACAGTGCATCCCCCCAGAAACGGTTTCCCACCTGTGAGTCAGCTAATTGAGCCCTCATCATTTCCTGGAGTGTTCTGTTCCTTCTCTCAGCAACGCCATTTTGAAATGGGGAGTATGGGGCCGTGACTTTGTGCCCAATACCCTCACTTTCCAAGAATTTCTTGAATTTTGTACTCATGTACTCTCCCCCACCATCTGTGAGCAATTTACCTATTGGATATTGTTTATATCTGTTCCCAGCCCATTTAACAAATGATTCAAATCTCTCTTGAACCTGAGACTTATACTGCAGAAGATAAACAAAACCAAATCTTGAAAAGTCATCAACGAGTGTCATGTAGTACCTATTTCCCCATAGCTGTTTTCAAATGGTCCAGCAACGTCAGAGTGTATAGCTCAAATATTCTTGTGCTAACTCTATCACTGTGTTTCTGAATGTTAGATCTGTGTGACTTTGCTGTACTGCATACTTCACATTCCACATAATTAGAACAAGGTTTCATTTTCATACCCTCACACAGACCTGGCATCTTTTCTATGCTTCTGTAGTTGGCATGCGCGAACCTCTTATGGAAAATATGCACACAATTGTCATGGGGTTTACAATTTGCATACTTTGCCCTCTCATCATGTGTTACAAATGGATTTATAACATACAGAGAATTCTGCAAATCACCTTTTGCACAGACCACCCCTTCTCGTGAAATTACACAGTTGCTGTCAGAAAAGCATATTTCAAAACCATTATTAGCTAATTGTGAGATACTTATTAAATTTGTATCCAGTTCCTGAACAAACAGTGCCCTCTGCTGACCCAAAGTAGCAAAGTTGATTGTTCCTGCAGCTGACACTTGGATCCTCTTTCCATCAGCTAATTCAACATGTTGATTAATTCCACATTCTTCCAGAGATTGAAATATGTCTCTAGAATTAGCCTCTAGAAATATGTCTCTAGAATGTCTCTACAATTATACACCACTATTAAGTGTGGCCCAGGCCCTATATTTATCCAACTCTTGTCATATTTGAGAAAGGTTGACAAAGCCACCAATAGAACAAAGTTGTTGGATATGTGCTCATGGTCCCAAAACTGCTGAAAATGGTAGCCCTGTTTATGCCTATCCAGACCATGAAATAAAGGTATGACATAATTCCATATACCCCCAGCACCCAGCAACCAAACCATTCAAGCCTATGATTGGGACCCAAGCCATTTTTACTCCCCATATCCAACCCCATGGGCAATGCAGGCCTATCCCCATGTGACAAAGAAAACTTTGGGATTTGTTTAAAAGTAAACAAAACCTTTGGTCACCAATATGCAAGAAGACAGCGAATGAAGTGCAATGTTATGTTAGACTAGACAGAACAGGGCTCGGTATGGTGAGAATGCAGTAGGAATGGTAAAAACAGGTATGTGTTGCTACTACTCAGCAGGGACTGCTGCTTGGAAAGCAGACAATTCAGGGTGTAAAAACCTGGGGTACAATTGCGGCACAGATGTATACACTATACAACACAATAGAACAAAATAATGTCTCACAGCAATGGGTATTTGGGGGGGGGGCATGATAGTGTAGGAAATCCAAACTGTACTATCTGGTGCCATGTCACAGGTCCAGTTGCAGTGGTTTATTACACTTTAAAATGCAGAAACAGTACTAGAAGTACTGGTACTCTGCCAATGCTTCAAGACAGGTAAGGTGGTGAAAGGACTGCAGAGGAAAAAGGAGGGCACAGGCAGCAATCTGTTGCTAGGCAGCCTTCAGGAAGCATGTTTGCTTGTGTAGAGAAGAGCAGCAGCATTTTTTGCCGCTCTTGCCCAGGTAGTCTGTAGCCGTTTTCAACAACCCATGATGAAATTGCTCTGCCGGGTTTGGATGACATGCCAACCTACTGAGGGTCAAACAACCCCTAGAACAAGCCATGGGTTGTCAGGGTGGCTTGTCAAAAAATTAGCCACCCTGCAGGAATCAGTCCAGGTTTGCACGACATGACAACCCATTGTGGCTTGTCACCCAGGATGGGTTGTTGTGTCATGAAGAACCCAGTCAATAACTCAGAAAGGCTTCAGGAAGTGGCAAGGAACAGTGAGGAGGGAGGCCCATGATCACTAGTAATGTATCCCACAGTTTGTAGGGCTACCCCATAAATGGATCTGCTCATTTTATAATTGGTGCATGGCAGATTGAAGATGTGTCTGAAGGGGCCACTCCAGTCCACAGGTTGTAAGTCTTCAAACAGTACTTGGCACCACAGCACATCTAGAAAGTAGATGGTGCCTTCTGGAGAAAAAGCACAATTTTATCTGCTCTTGGAATCCTTTTGGTACTTCCAGTTAAATGCTAGGGTGTCATTGGTGATTTCTATGCAAGACAGTCAGAATCTGCATCTCTTCTCTCCCCCCCCCCCCCCCCAGACATGGACAATTGTGGTCGGTGCCCAGCAGATCATTATCCAGACTAGAACCAATCACAATGCATTCCAAAGATAATAAGTTTCCTGTCTTTTAGAGGACCCCTAGGGATGAGCTTAGCTTCTTCTGCTCTTTCTTTTTCTCTACTCACAGCATTGGTTCTAGCCATCTTTGTTAAGCATCAGGACACGCCAATTGTCAGAGCCAACAATTGGAATCTCACCTGTATTCTCCTCAACTCCCTCCTGCTCTGCTTGCTCTGCTCCTTCCTCTTCCTCAGCCCACTAGAGAAAGTGACCTGCCTTCTCCAACAAATTTCATTTAGTGTCATTTTCACAGTGACTATTTCTTGTGTTGGCCAAAACTGTCACTGTGGTTCTGGCCTTCGTGGCCACCAAACCAGGATCCAGAATGAAGAAATGGGTGGGGAAAGGACTGGCAAGCTCCATCGTGTTTTATTGCTCCCTTATCCAAATAGGAATTTGTACCATGTGGCTGGGGACCTCTCCTCCATTCCTTTATTCTGACATGCGCTCTGTGATGGGAGAAATCATACTAGAATGTAATTAAGGGTCAGTCACCATGTTTTACTGTGTCTTGGGCTACATGGGTTTCATGGTCATTGTCAGATTTGTTGTGGCATTTTTAGCCAGGAAACTGCCTGACAGTTTTAACGAGGCCAAATTTATCTCCTTCTCCATGTTAGTGTTTTGTAGTGTTTGGGTTTCTTTTGTTCCAGTCTACCAGAGCACCAAGGGGAAGGAAATACATGGTGGCTGTGGATATCTTCTCCATTTGGCCTCCAGTGCTGGCTTACTGTTCTCCATCTTTGCCCCCAAATGTTACATTATTGTGCTGAAGCGACCAGAATCTCAGAGAGCGATTAATTAGAAACATGAATGACAGAAAATGATATTTTTGGGGAGGTTTGGTTGTTTTTTAAACTGTTCTCTTCATCTCTTTCTAGGCAATTCTTTAGTGATATTATGTCAGGAAGGATTTCATACATTCTATGCATGTTTGTTTATTTTGAATTCAATTGGTAATGAATGAATGAGAGCCAGTGTAGCGTAGTGGTGAGAGTGTTGGACTGGGACTCAAGAGATCCGGGTTCTAGTCCCCGCTCGGCATGAAACTCACTGGGTGACTTTGGGCCAGTCACTTACTCTCAGCCCCTAACCTACCTCACACGGTTGTTGTGAGGATAAAATGGAGAGGAGGATTATGTAAGCCACCTTGGGTTCCTTGAAGGAAAAACGGCGGGGTATAAATATAATAAAATAAATGGGTGTTTTTAATGGACATTATAAGCACCTGCACCTCAAAATTTATCACTACACCACTAAGAAGGGGTCAAGTCTTTCATCTCCCACCTTCTCTGGAGATGAGATCATCAAGCTGCATATCTGTGAAGTCTCTGTGGCAGTATTTGGGAAAAGACTCAGACCAATGGATGCTCCCAGATGAATAGCTCCTAGCAATACCAGTTGAAAGGCGTTGTGGAGCTATTCCATCTTTCTCTCTGAATGGCTGTTTTGTGGTAACAAAAAGATGAGAGAAGTGGTAGGAAAACATCGGAAGGTTACAAAATGGAGGACATCATTTGGACCTCTCGTAAAATTCTGTGTTGGAGGTAGGGGGTGTGGTATACAGTCTGGGGAGGCTATTTACCATCCCCTGTACTCAGATTTTAAATTTGTAAATAAATGCAAATATTACAAACACCAGCTAGTCTCCAGTAACCTCATTCCAAGGAAACCAAACCCTGAGAACCACTTGAACCCCTGAAACCTCATTGGGGTACACATAAAACTATGAATGAATATTTTGAAGAAAACAAACATTTTGAATATGAGCAAAATTAAGTTCTATTTTATTAGGAAACAGTGTTGCCACGCATCATTTGAAAATCTGTAAAGTCAAATGAGGAGATTTGTAATTAAAAAACAGAACTGTGCATTACATTCCATGACCTGCTTTGGATAGTGAATACACCTGGGCTATTGTAAAGTCATTGCTTCTCTCTGTCTTGGTATCTCTAGGGTATCATTTTCATGTATTTCAATCCTTAGGTGTCTTTCCATCAGGAACATGAATGGTGACTTTGCAGTACAAAATTTCATGTGGGAAAATAAAGCCAGAAAAAGATGTGTGTGCATGGGGTGGGGGTGACCTGGCGTGTTCTCATACAGACCGTGGGATGAATACAGCAAATACAGAGATGCAGTTTAGCTATGTGCCATTGTGGTGCATTGGTTAGAAAACTAGGCTTGGGCCAGAGGAAGCCGTGTTCAAATCCTTGCTGAAAAGTGTGTGTGTGTGGGGGGGGGGGGGGCGGACAGACAAAGAGGCTCCAACCAATATGAGGAAATAGAACTAAAAAAATCCAAGCCAACGGGTTCACCAAAAAATGTGTTTTAATACTGTTACATAGTTCCTAATCATATACGGTTTTGGCATTACCTCTAACAGGGGATAATCTCCCATACAATATTTACTCATACATGCTATCTTTCATCCATCATTCGGCAAAAAGAGCAGTGCTCCAAGTGAAGTTCACAGCTTATCTGTTCCATTTCCAAACCACTGCTTAGCCATGAAGCTCAAAAGGTGGTTCGGGCAGGCCACTATGACTTTATACAAACCAACCCATGAACAGAAATGGATGGGGGTTTTCTACTGTGGGGCAAGCTCTCCTCCCTGCTTTCGCTCCTGAAAGCACACAAATGCCTGGCTCCAAACTGATGGCTGACTCCCGCCAATACACAAGCACCTTGCATGACCATTCCATCAAACCTTTGTTTGGCACTTTAATTTTTAGCAGTTCAACAACAAAAATTATTTATGTTGGTATTGTTGAAAAATTGCTCCAAGAAGTGGGGGAAGAGGTGGCTTTGTGATTGACCAAAAGCCAGCCAATCGGTGCTGTGTACAGCCCGGCTCCAGGAAGGGAATGTGTGGCTTCATGACTGACACAATATGGTATACATGCCCAAACTGTAGTGAGTGCATTTCCATAAGACTCACCATTGAAATGATGACCTGAACACACACCAACTCTCACCCTAGCCTGCCTCACAGAGTTCTTGAGCTCCTTCGAGGAAGGGAAAGAGGCAAATATGATCAAAGGAGAAAAAGGATCACCCAAGCAAGTATATGTCAGAGAACAGCTGAGAGCTTTTTCACATTTTATTACAGCTTGGTTCTATGAAAGGGAATAGCTCCCTTGTCTTATTGCATTAAGCATCTGTCATTTGATAATCACTAAATAAGTATAATAGAGTAAACTGCATGCTGCATAGGGCAGAACAAGTGAATTAAAGAGGGATGGACGAGAAAGAGGACAGAACTGAAGAGAAGAGTACAATAGGAAGAAAATAGAGAATAGGAGGAAAATAGAGTACAGAAGAGCAAAAGAAAGGTGTAAGAGAGAGCAATTAAAGACTAGTTCACACATTACAGTGATGGCCACTTGTGCTCAATAGCTCCTGGCTTGTGGTGCTGTTCATGTACAGGCCACATCCACCACAAACAGCATTAAGCACCACCCACATTTAAGATGGTATGTGTGAGTGAGAGAGAAAGAGAAAGAGGGGGCGGGTAGACAGTGGTAGGGAGAAACAGAGCAGCCAAGAAGACAACAGCTGGGCAAAAGCAGATGAGCAAAAGGAAGTGAGCAGGTGTACAAGGAGAAACAGCACAAGGCAGGCAAGAGAAAGGGGGTGCAGGGAAAAGAAGGGAAAATAGCAGAGTAAACAAAACAGTGCATTGGTCTTCAACTGGTGGGTTTGGCTTCACAATGGGGTTGCACCCCAACCTAAATGTAGGTCACACCAGTGACACCCTCACCATTTTTGCTGCCTCCCCCCCCCCTTTAAAGCAGTCGAGAGAGGCGAGGGGTTTGCTATGACATGGGTGGGGGGAGGGAAGCAATCTCTTCCTCTTTGTGGTTGCACCTGTGCATTAATTGCAAGAAGATTTCCAGGAACCAGCAGATATCTGAGCATTGCTGTCATCAGGGCAGGCCTTTGGGGCAGATGCCCAGAACCCCATTCAGCAGAATGAGCAGGAGGGTCCCAAATGCAGCAGGGCCAGCTTACCACTTTTTGAAGTGATACACATTACCACCTAACGGGGGTAAGACCATTACGTCCAGAGCCTAAAATGACTTAACTGCACCTGAGAGTTGTGTAAACTAGCCCTGAAAGAGAGAGAAAGCAGTACTGGTGTGTGTGTGTGTGGTGTCAGGATATAGGCAGGATAAAAAAGACAGAAAAATGTGGATTCTGCAAAGAGACAGAAGAAAAGAATAGGTAAGAAGGAAGAGTCGGCAAGAAAGAAAGGAGATAACCTTGTGTGAGTGAAGTGAGAGTAAGCAAGTAAGCGTGGATAGAGGAAGAGAAAATAAGTGAATAAGGGCACAGTCCAATGGGGCTGCCCGTAACCCACCAAACTCGGGAGGATTATGGGCGTCCTTTGCATAGCAGGAAGAGTGCAGAGGCGAAGGTCGCTATAACTGCGGCACTTTGGAGGGGGAGGGAAGAAGGCTGAGGCACCACCAGGATACGTCATATCCTGGCGGTGCCAGTCTCCTCCCCCCCTCGCCCCCCTCTTCTCCGTAAGTGAGCAAGAGACAGAAAGCCAGTAGCAAAGCAAAAGGAGAAAGAGAATGGGGTGATCAGGGGACAGGCATGCTTGAGGAATTCAGTCTTTGTGGATTTCTGATATGAACCACACTGATCCGTACCTCCTGGATTGGAACATAGCTATGCACTGTCACTTCTCTGAAAGTCACAACAGAGCTTTTCAGCATAAAAATCATATCAGAATAGATTACGAAACGCATGTTTCAAGAGATACACATGTTTAAATGTGTATTTCAATGCGAATTTCTGTGCCTTTTTTTTTTTTTTAAAAGCAGATTAATGTGGAATCAGGACCAAATGGACTTATGAGCAAACACATGCAAAAGTGGCATGGACCAGAAATAGAATGATATGTCCATCCCTACGTAGTAGAGGAAACCCATTTCAAGAGGCCTTATGCCCAAATATAACGACACCACAGAAGTATCCCCAAGAAGAAAAAGCAACTCATATAGCACCTTAAAGACTAACAGATTTATTGTGGCAGCAGCAGACTTCACCAACTAGAGACCAGTTCAACAGATGCGTAAGGACACATGGTTGGTAGGCCTGTTCTCACTCACAGTCAGCCTCCTAACTGAACATGGCTGCTCACCAGTAACAACAGGCCACTACCAGACACAAAAATCCCACAGACTAGGGCCTGCAACCAACCTAGATGCCAGCTTTGCTCCCGTATCCACTCAGGAACACTATAGATGTGTTAGTCCATAATGCGCTGCAAGATTCCTTTTTGTTGTTGCTTTTAAACAGACCAGTATGGGTTCTCACAGAAATAGCAAGGTATTCCTCATGTGCCCACACATTGCTACACCACCACTCGCCCTGCTTGAGGAAGCATCCATCATTGGACACAATGCATGAGATGTAGGAACATGCACGCGCATACACAGGCGGCGCACACTGGATGTGTGGGTGAATCACCCAGAACTACTTCGAGCAACACATGCTTAAATTGGAAAAGTGTCAGACCAGGCCCACTCAACTTATACCCCACTACTTCAGTATGGTGGTGTGAAACTGCAGACGGAGTGGACGGAGAGGGGAAGGAAGAGAGGGGTGTGGGGGGTAGACAGTGGGAGGGAGAAATGGAGCAGAAGAGAACAGCTGGGCAACAGCAGATGAATAAAAGGAAGTGAGCAGGTGTACAAGGAGAAACCGGCAAGAGAGAGGGTGGTGCAGGGGGAAAGGGGGAAACAGCAGAGTAAACAAAACAGTGCGTTGGACTTCAACTGCAGTGCAGGCTGGTGGCTCTAATGTCAGCAGGGCAGGTTTTATTCCAAAATTCTAAGGAGCTATCATGGTGCTGAATCTTTTTCTTTTAAAGTTCAGACTAAACTCCAGAGTGGATACACGGCCCCACTGACACCAGAGCCACCAGCCTCCACTGTCAACTGGTGAGTCTGAATTCACAAATGGGGTCTGTGAATTCCCAACCTAAGTGTAGGTCACACCCATGGCACCCTCACCATTTTTGCTGCCTTTCTCCCCACCCCCCTTTAAAGGAGTTGTTGCCTTTTAAGAGGCAAGAAACAGAGAGAGGCTGTGGGGAGGAAAACAGAGAGAGAGAGAGAGAGAGAGAGAGAGAAGGGAAGAAGGGGGAGAGAGGGGAAAACAGAAAAAAAGGTGGACACGTACAGTAAAAAATTGAAAAGTAGTGCTATGTTACAGTTAAAAAGTGAGTACTGACTCTGAAAAAGCTGGAGATGGGTGGAACGGAGGATGCACAGAGTCGCGAGTAAGAGCAGAGACTGGTTGTGTAAGTAAAGCAGAAGAGAATAAGGACATGCGATACTAAAAAGTACATCTCGGCCCCTCATGTGCTTTGGCATCATGTATGCATGCAGTGAGGGTGAGAGAGAATTTGGAAGAAACTAAATATACATCCCAGCCAATGCTGGTTTTATACTGATGAAAGCAGGAGGTGATTTAAAGCAGAAAGTGATTTTAAAGGTCACGCGCAAAGATGTTTTGAGAAAAGAATCAGTGGCGGAGCAAGCAAGATCTGGTGCCAGGAAGCAAAGGGGGAAAAGAGAAAAGACAGGTAAGCAAGAGAAAAAAGGCCCGCATCATCCTGATTATTCTGAAGAGCAATTGTAGCAATTTCCCCTTTACGACTACCATGGAAACTTGTTGAGTAAGGAGAGACGAGAAGAAGAGAGGGGAGAAGGAGAGAAGAATAGAGAGAGAAAAAGGAGAGGAGAGAGAAAGAAGTAAGAAAGCAAGCAGGACAGTGTGCAAAGTTCAAGCAAGCAAGCAGGACACTGTGCAAAGAAACAAAGTGTATGTGAGAAACTGCATATAGAAAGACAGTAAGAGGCAAGTCAGAGGATGTGCAAATGTGACAGGAAAGGGACACAAAGGAAAGAGCGCAAAGCAACAGTACTCTGTATGAGCAAAAGAAAAAAAAAGGAGAGATGCATCTTCGGGGAGGTATTGTGTGAAGTGGGTCTCTAGGTTAAGGTAAGCCCTTTACTTTTAAAACCAATTTTAAAAGGTGCAAAACAATAGGAAGGTAAGTACTTTATGGCTGCAGATGCATAATTTTCATAGAATCACAGAATGTAAGAGTTGGCAGTGACCATGAGGTCATCTGGCGCACGTCCCTGTTCAATACAGGATCTGCAGTGCAGGATGCAACTGCAGCATCCCTGACAACGGCTGTCCAGCCTCTATGAAGGAGAGCCCACACCTCCTAAAGCATCCTGTTCCACTGTCAACCACCCCTTTACCATTAGGGAGTTTCTCCTGTTTAGCCAAAATCTGCTTCCCTGCATTCTCCACCCAATTCATTCTAATCCTGCCCTCCGGCGCAATGAAGCACAAGTCTGCTCCATCTTTGGCATGGCAGCCCTTCACGGAACTTGGGGCACACTGACCATCTTCTGCCTTGGGTCGTGCTCAGAGGAAAACTCATTCTGGTTTTCACCAGAAGTCGAATTTCAACAGAGGTGATGCGTCACTGAGTCACATCACCCTGCACAGCCTTGGCACAGGGCTGTGCACAGCACTGATTGGCCGGTTTTTATGACTGTCACAAAACTACCACCTCCCTTCTTGGAGCAGTTTTGAAAGGGCAAAGTCACTTTAAAAAAAGTAATAAGAAGCAGATAATGATTTGCGCAGATAAGCATGCAAGGCGCTAGGGGAAAACAAAAAATAAAGTAAGCAGCCCTCCTGATGTGGGTAGAAAGCAGTGTTGGGTTCAGAGGCTGTACACATGTCATTAGCGTGAGCGGGGAGCAGAGCTCCCCCCGCAATGCAAAAACACCCACCCACACCCATTTGAAGGTGTGTCTGCATGCAGCCTAACTAGACCAAATCTAATGGTTTAAAAATGTTCCTTTGCTCTCTTCCTTGCCCACTCGCCTCCAGTTCTTTGCTTCCAGCCCCTGGATGCTCCCAAAGCCTCAAAACCGCACACAGGAGACAGAGAAAGAGGGGACGAGTAAGACTCAGAGAGTGACAGATGGGAAAGTGGCATGCAAGCAAGAAGAGCAGGCAAGCAAAACAGGACAATTGAGGAGGGCCAAACCAGTTGTGCACATCTTTGCTAAACACAGTCCCAGCTCCAGATGTTTGAGGGCCACTGGGCAAGGCACCTTCACTGGGCCCCTTCTGCAGTGGGCCCCTTCACACAGAACAGTGGAAAGTGTGGGCTAAATTAACCCACGATTTGCCATTCTCATGGCCACCGTGACCAGCTGCTCTTGGCTCCTTATCCTCTTTCTCATCTGTGCGACCACTTGCTTGCTTGACAGGCAGGGAGCCAATGAGCAAGAAGGCCGTGGCACCGGCTGCACCTCCTGCTCACCACCACCGTTGTCTGGGCCAAAGCGAGGCAGGTGAGCAAGCAGGATGCAGTGGCGAAGATGAGGAGTGACTCTAGGGGGCTCTTGTCAGTGGGCCCCTGCTGGGGTGTGGGCCCTCAGCAGGGGCCCATTCATGCCTACCCTTGATGCCGGCCCTGAACACACACACTCACTGGTTTGGCCAGAAAGCAGGACTGGGGGTTCCTTTTCATCACTAAATGGGAGTGCAGTGGGTATGGGGTGATTAGAGCGAAACCCCTCCCACCACTGCCTTACCTCCCCCACACACTGCTCCTTGAAGATTTTATCCCCCAGCCGGCTCAGTTCTGGTATGGGGGCTGGGCTGGGAGGGGGGCTGGGCTGGGCTGGGAGGGGGTGGTGGTCACAGCAGCAGGACAGTGGGAGGAGGCAGCTTTTGCTCCTGGCCCCCACGTGCTCCATCTAGTGATAAAAAGTAGAACCTCCCCCTGCTCCACACACAAACACTTCCTGGCCAAATTAGTCTGGCTTGGTCCTAAAGAAGTAATCAGAAAGGATGGAATCGAGGAAAGGGGATGCAGGGCAGGCAAGAAAAAGGCAAAGAGACTGTGAAAGCTTGAGACTAATGGAGAAGGCAAGCAAAGAGGAGCAGAGGGCACGAGGAGATGGTAGCCCAGCCGAGGCAGAAGTGGAGCTGGAGAGAAGAGCAGTGGGCCAATGGGAAGAGAAAGGATGTGTGTGGGAAGAAAGACAGAATGATGGAAGGAAGGAAAGGAGGAAAGATAGCATGAGAAAGAAGGAAGGATAGAATGATAGAAGGAAGGAAGGAAAGATAGCATGAGAAAGAAGGAAGGAAGGAAAGACAGAATAATAGGAAGAAGGAAATATAGAATGATAGGAAAGAAGGAAGGAAAGATAGAATGATGGAAGCGAGAAAGGAAGGAAAGATAGAATGAGAAAGCAGGAAGGAAGGAAAGACAGAATGATAGAAGGAAAGAAAGACAGAATAATAGGAAGAAGGAAATATAGAATGATAGGAAGGAAGGAAAGATAGAATGATGGAAAGAAGGAAGGAAAGAAAGATAGAATGAGAAAGCAGGAAGGAAGGAAAGACAGAATGATAGAAGGAAAGAAAGACAGAATAATAGGAAGAAGGAAATATAGAATGATAGGAAGGAAAGAAAGATAGAATGAGAAAGCAGGAAGGAAGGAAAGACAGAATAATAGAAGAAGGAAATACAGAATGATAGGAAAGAAGGAAGGAAGATAGAATGATGGAAGGAAGGAAGGAAAGAAAGATAGAATGAGAAAGCAGGAAGGAAGGAAAGACAGAATGATAGAAGGAAAGAAAGACAGAATAATAGGAAGAAGGAAGTATGGAAAGCAGGAAAGATAGAAAGAAGGAAGGAAAGACAGAATGATAGAAAGAAGGAAGGAAAGACGGACTAGAAAGAGGGATGGATGGATGGGAGATAGATAAAGGAAAGAAAAGCAGAGGTTAGGTGATGAGAGCTGGCAGCTAGTCCCATGGCATGATCTGACAGCACATATTAACATCATCCTTGTAACACGGCTGGAGCTAAGCAAGGTGAGGTCTGGTCAGTGACAGGACAGGGGACCACCCGGGAGTCATGCATGCCTGCCATGATCCCAAAACAGCAAGATGTATAAATAAAAATAATAATGAAGGCCAAAGGAGACATGACATACAAGTACTTGGATTCCATCCCCACCCCCCACAGCAGGGCTATAAGGAGGGGGGCATTTAGGTTAGGAAAACAGGGAGGACCTCTGCTCTGATAGCTGTCTGATGGTTTGTTTTTTTAAAAAAACATACCAGGAGGTCCTATTATCGGGCTCTTGTACAATGTCTGTTTCGGCCCTCAAATAGGGCAAGCACAGAAGCAGCAAAAAGGGGTCAAGAAAAGTGGGAGAATGCCTCAATATAAGAGATAGGAAGGAAGGGAAATTAGGGAATGCTCGAGAGAGGAGGCATAGAGAAAGCAAAGCAGAGAGACAGAGACAGTTGGAGGTCAATGGAGAAGCGCACAAGCAAAGCTGGAGAGAGAGAAAATGCACGCCAAGGCTGAATCCCCATGTTAATTTTTGCTGCATTCAAGCCACGGTCATGCAAGGTGAGCCAGCATTTTCTGCTGGTGACCCTTTCTTCTGAATGCAGCCCAATGCAGCAAGAACTTGGACATGCTATTTTAGATGTATGAATGCAAATTTAGAAATAGTTATTCTAATTTAAACAGGAATACAATCCCTCGCCCCATAGTGGGGAAGACTGTGGCCAGGTGATGTGCGTGCCAGGCTGCCTGTTCAGAGTTGGTGGACAACTTCAAGCCCCCTGGCTGCTCTCCCCTTCCGATGGTTCTTGATCTTTAAATCGGACTTGGACTGGACAGCCCTTCCAATGGAGGACACCTTCAAATAGAGGATGATCCTCTGGCAGCCCTTCAAACAGAGGACTGTCCTCTGTAAAAGGACACCAGGCCATCCTAGGACCAGGAGAACTTTGGCAAGATGAGCAGCAACCAACAATTCCCGGTTATAGGAGGGCAGGAGACGGAGGTCTCATGCTTTCATGCTGCAGAGACTTATTGCAGGATGATGAACTTAACACAAGAATCCGTGACTGGCAGACAGGAAGAAGAGTTGGAAAGAGCAACAGAGGTAAGGAAGGCCGGCCGGCCGGCCGGCCGGCCAGCAAGCAAGGATGCATGAGAAGGCAGGAAGCCAAAGCGATGGAGGAGAAAGCAAAAGAAGTGAGCCAAGGCTGAGGGAGCGAGCTGGTGCGAAGAGCAAAAGAGGGCAAACAAAGAACACAGGATCAAGATAAATGCCAAGTGGCTGAGGGCCAAGCTAGAAGCAAGACATGGTCATGTATCATCTTCCCCTAGTATTTTTGAAAAATATAAATGCAGCCTCAGGAGGCCGTGAGTATAAGTGGAGGAACGGGCAGGAAACAAGGACTGCCTAAAAGCAAGCCTTCCCCAACCAGGTGCCCACCAGATGTTTTCAGTTCAGCCCTAGACAGCATGGCAACGGTCAGGGATGCTGGGAGTTGTAGTCCAAAACACCTGGAGGGCACCAGGCTGAGAAAGGCCAGCTTAAGCTCTTGCCCGCCAGACATTTCTCTGCTCAAAATCCCCCTTCCCCCTCAAGCGGTTTTTCTCCCTGCAAGGGGAAGATTATCTCCCCCACCATCAGTGAAAAATAGATGAGTGATTTTGAGAAGAAAAATGGGCAGAGGGAAGGGCTTAAGAAGCCATCTCCTCCCCCCAATCACTTCCTTCCAAGGGAAGGGCCATGGCTCAGTGGCAGAGCACCCGCTGTGCATGCAGAAGGTCCCAGGTTCCATCCCCGGCATCTCCAGGTAGGCCTAGGAGAGGATCCTGCCTTGAACCCTGGAAAGCCGCTGCCAGTCCATGTTGACAATACTAGGCTAGACAGAGCAATGGTCCAACTTGGTATTAGGCAGCTTTCCTGTGTTCAACATACCCACCGTGTGTCTAATTTGGACCCAGCAGGGAAAAGGGGGAGTGCTAAGCAAGGGTTGGGCAGGAGCAAGATAATGCAAGCCAGGACTCGGGTAGATAGAAACGCTAGTGGTGAGAGATGAGCAACCACGAGGCAAAGCAGCAGGAAAGGAGAAAGAAAAATATGTGAGCGAGCAAAGGGGGGTGATGAGAGAAAGGGCGTGGAAACAGAGAGAATGAGAGGAAGGGGCCAAGGAGACAGAAAGGCCCAGTGGTAGGTCAGCGCAGACCACCTCCCACCTCTGGGCTTCTCTACAAGAGGCATTTGTTGTGCGCTCGTCGTGATATATCACCCGCGGCGGGTGCTTTACACGACATCGTCATCCTCCAGGGCCTCTCCCGTGCTTTCCAAGTATTTCCAGGCTTCTTTTTAGAGTGAGGAAAGTGAGCTATTATCTGGCCATCACGCTAAATTGTGCTAAAACAAAAAACCACATGTATTTTCGCAATTGCACTATACCACATCGCCACCTTGTGGTTGTGTCATGGAACGTATAGGAAGGCAGAGAAAGAAAAACCCTGGGGGGGGGGGACACCACGTGTGAAGGAGCAGATCCTAATCCTGCAAAGAATCCAGAAGCAGAAGCCTCGGTAAAGTGGCGGGTTAAAAGCCGCATGTAGAGAAGCCCCATGTCTTTGAGAGGCAAAATGCCTCCTTTCCACTTTAAATTGTATCTGCTCCATTTCCGTGTGGTCCCTTCCATATTAAATCATGCCAGCTGCTAACGTGCAGCCAAGATGCGCCCCAGGCTCCCTGCAAGGACGCAGCTTGTTCTGCAAGTTAATCAAAATAAGCATGGCAAGAGGTCACATGCAAGCCAGTTTAAAAACAAACACTAGAACTCCCATGCAGAGCAGGAACATGGCATTATTTTTTAAGGAAATGGAAATCTATGCTTTGCCTGTAACACAGGGGTAGGGAATCTCTTTCAACCTGAGGGCCAGATTCAATTTCGGAGAAGCTCTTTGGGGCTGCATTCCAGTGGTGGGCAGGGCTGAAGGCAAAGGGACAGTCTTCCCCAATAGGGTAAAATTGGTGGATTGCATTTCTATTTAACTATAGTACTTGTTTCCAAATTTGCATCTCTATACATAATAATTAACACATGCAAATTGGTGTCCTATTTTGTCCCCTCTTTTTTGGTGATGTCTCAGTGGCCACAATACACTGCAGGCAAAGGGCTAGGTTAGAACCATTCTCTCCCCTCTTCTGGTTTTGTCTCCTATTTACAGGAATCTGACATATTTCATGTATGGACACATTCCATACTGGTATTCCAGTATTCATGTATGGACACATTCCAAAGTGGTATTCCCCCACTGCAGCCTGGACTGCACCTAGGAGGGCTGGAGGTGAAAAGAGAAGCTTTACACAGATCTCTTTAGAAATGTTGGTAGGATAGGTAAGGGAAAGATGCCGCCTTCCTGGAGGGGTGGGGGAGGAGATGTGGAGAGAACGGGCAGAGAAAGAGAAAGCAACACTGAGGGAGTTCCCGTTCTGCCAAACAACAGGCCCCAATAAGCCCAGAGCCAAGGAGAAGGCCATTCCCCTCCCTTCCGTGGGGAGGCAAACCAAAATGTCAACTTATGAGAAGCAGCATGTTGGAGGGTTTTCCCTGAAAGCACTGCATTGCCTCAGATGAGACAGTCACCCCGCTGCCACTCAAAGTCAGATGCACCCTCAATATAGGCTATAGTCAGGGGAAAAGCACACTCCATATTTTGAAGGGGGGCGGAATCCAACTTGTATATCTGTCTTGGGACATGGAACTGGGTAGAGAACCAAAACCCCATCCTGAACCCCTACTCATCTCATTTGACCCCTCCTCTGCTTTAGATTTCAGTGGGCACTGCCCACATGCTTTCAAGCTTCATGGCCACAAGGACTAGAAACTTGGGGGGGGGGGGTTAATGAGAAAGCTTAGGTTCTCAGGGAACTGGATTCTGAGCCTGACACTTGCCCAGAAGAACATACAAACTGTTGTGGCTATAGAGAAATCCTGGCCTTACATCAGGCTCTGTGGCAGTTTAAGATCCCAAAATGGGTGATGCAGATTTTCCCTCTCTAAAGAGCAGTAGGGAAGCTACTACACCAGGTTTAGCTCCAGCAGTCAACTCTTCTTAGGCTGGAGACAGACAAAGAGTGCTTACAACAACAGTCAAAAATGATTTGAGAGAGGCATTGCTTCCCATGCTATACACACACGTTCCTTTGTTCCACTGTTACCTGTGCTCAAACAGGTTTGGTAGGCTGTTTGAATAAGGGGGGGGGGACACCCTTCCAAACCTGTTTAACCAGAGGCAAAAAAAAGAAGAAGTAATAAATGTCTGGACCCAGAGCAGCGATTCCTCTTTTTCAAGCCGCCTTCAACTCTCTGAATGAAAGTCTGCCAGTCTCCAGACCAGGGGAGGCTGTGGGGACTCCTATGTCAGTGTGGCTCCTCATCCACTGCAGCTTTCACTCTGAGCCTTATAGGAGCTATCCATGTGCCCCATGATGGTGAACCTAATTTGAGGACGGAGGTCAGCACTGTGGATAGCTCCTATAAAGCTCAGAATAAAAGCTGCTATGGATAAGAAGGCCCACGGACATAGTAGTCGATCTGCTCCCCAGCACACACCCACACTCGCATCCCATCCCCTGCCAACCAAGAATGGAGAGCTGGAAACAAGAAGCAAGTTATCAGTCAGGACAAGGAAAAGAGGAAGCAACAGAGGAGGAAGAGGAAGAGGAAGAAGAGGCAGAGTAATAGAAGTTAGCCAGAATCAGGATTTTATTACAGTAACAAGGAAACAGTGAAAAGAAAAACAAGCGTCTATTGAGAAGGGTTTCCCTGAGATATTGCACCGTGAACTGAGCAGACACTGCCAGAGACACTAAAGCCCAGAAATACGTGTGAAGCAAACTGCTAGGAATAGAAACGGCTTCTGCTTTGGGATCAGCAGCCTTCGGGGGGGGAAATGAAAGCTCCGGTTAGATGTGTTCCAGTTTTGGTTTTTTTTGCTGTCGTTTTAATTGCCTAAAAAAATCAAATGCTTAGGCTTCAGATCTGCACTAAGTTGTATGCATTATAATATATGCATTAACAGTCATTTGTTTCCCTTGGACAATCTACATGTACAGCAATATCCAAGCATTCAAACATTTCCCAAGGTTACTAATTTGTAGTTCTTTCCTTTATATGATATGACTATGACATGGCAATATCTATATATGCACGCGCACACACACACTCACACACAGTATGTGTATATATACGCACACACATATACACATAGCGCAATCCTATACACACTCACCTGGGAATAAGCCCTATTGAATGCAATGGGACTTACTTCTGAGTAAACATGCCTAGGAATGCGCTGTTAATTTATTTTCCAGCTATAACCACTCCCAGTTTTTAAAAAAAGGTTATAAGGGAGCAATCCATGCAAAATTAGGCATTTATAAAGTCCCGTGGATTTGAATGGGAGAATGTGAAGCAGATTGATATCAATGGGGTTTAGAAATGCGTAACTGCATGGATTGCAGTCTAAGTTTTTGTGTTGTAGTATTTCCTGAAAATGTTTAATGCTTTTTAAAAACTCATTTTTATTGTAATGCATGATGTAATACTGGTGGGATCCAAAACGGTGTGTGTGTGTGTGTGTGTGTGTGTGTGTGTGTGTGTGTATCTACATATGCTTCTCCATGCACAGATGTGCAAAACCGTTGCACAAGATGATGTGCATCGGAGAGAGATGCAAAACACCAACTGCTTGTTGAATAGTGGCACATAGAATCAACCCCCTAGTTGGGTTTGTTTTTTCTTGATGCAAGGGAGAGCTTTGCTATCCCTGCACACAAAGCCGTTTCTCTGCATCACAGCTATTCAGAAACAAAAACAAAAACTGAAACGTGCTTACATTTCTCCATGATAAAATTAAAAGCAGGGAAATAATATTTGTAAACAGAATACTATGATTTCCACCCAGAATTTAAATAATAATATTAAAAAAAAAAAACATTCTGAAAGTTTTCACAGAAAAATAAGAGTCTTTGCTTCAACCACTGCCTGCCCTTGAGCCGATACCCAAAGCAGATCTGAAATACAGGAGAGCACACAGAAAGGAGTAGAGTAGGAGCACAACATGAAGGAGAAAAATATAAAAGAGCAACCAAAGAGAAGGAAAAAGACAGGGAATGAGAGAAGGGGGAAATTCCAGAGAGAGAGACAGATGATTCTGAATATGAACTAACCCATATGGCTGAGGTGAGGAGCCTGTAGCCCCTCAATATTGTTGGATTCCAGCTCCCATCAGCCCCAGCCAGCATGGCCAGTAGTCCGGGATGATGGCAGCTGCAGCCCAGCAACATCTGGAGGGACCCAGGCTTTCTGCCCTCTGGCATGTCTGTAACACAAAGACATCAAAAACAGTCAAGCCTTCACCCTGGGGGACCCTGGGAACTGTGTGTGTGCGGGGTCTTGGGAACTGTGTGTATGCGGGGTCTTGGGAACTGTGTGTGTACGGGGGTCTTCGGAACTCCTAACAGTGAATTTGCAGTATTTTCAAATGACAGTTCCCAGGTTTTCTTTGGGGAAGCTAGGACTGATATAAGCTTGCAGTGTAGGCAAGTCCAAATTCAGAAACGAGTTTCAAATTGGTTTTAACTGTTACTGTTCCTCCGCGCACAATGAAGACTACAACAGCCTTCCCCAACCTGCTGCCCTCCTGCTGTGTTGGCTGGGAGTTGAAGGCCAACACATCAGGAAGGCACCAGGTTGGGGAAGGCGGGTCTAAGAACTGGCATTTTGTGCAGGGCCTGAGTATTCTTTCTTTAGGGACCCTGCTCCCTTCTTGAACTTCTTCTAAGGAACCTTCTTCCAAGGTTCCTTAGTAGGATGACGTGACTGTTAAACAGCTTGGAAACAGGTTCAAAATTATTCTGGGAGAAGCATACAAAGAAGATCCAGTAATAAGATTGGGAACCCACCCCCCATGCACGCTGCGGAGCGCAGAGAACTGTAGGACATGGTTCAAAGAAAGGACTTTGACAGGCCTCCAATTCCACCCCCCACCTCCCATCATAGTTCCTCTTTAATCTGGCACACCTTGGCGATCCCAGTTCCTGTAACCTAGCAGTGATTGTACGTTTTCAGTTTGTCCTGCATCTGAATTTGGTTTGCTGCCCAGCCACTGGCCTCAGTCTGACAGCAAAACACGAGAGGCCAAAACTGTGAGTCATGCTGAAGATTGTTATGGGAGCCAAGGGAAACTCCTGAGCTGTCCACAGGGGCCACGGGAAACTCCTGAGCTATCTCCGGTGTCAAGTGTACTACTAGTTGCGAGGTATTTGCACCAAGCCCCTAACTGCCTGTCTCTCTCTCTCTCTCTCTCTCTCTCTCTCTCTCTCTCTCTCACACACACACACACACACACACAGTTCTCAGCGCCGGGTCCCACCATCTGTGCCATCAGCTCACAGGCGCCTCCAAGTTGCTCAGCACCAGCGCTTGGTCCTTCAGTATGGAGTGAAGCGGTTGCATCCTCCTCGGTACAAGCTGGCCTGCCAGAAAGAGAGGAAGCGTGCGTGTGAGGTGAGCACCCGACCAGAGGGAGAGTCAAAATGAGAGGACAGGAAGGAATCAAAAGGCCCTGGACCTCCCCCGCAACCATCCTCTCTTGTAGCAAAGCCTAGGCGTAATGTAACTGCCTCTCCCACTTTCCTCCCTTCTTCTGGGGTCTCCTGCCTACATGATACTACACTGTCAGCTCCTTGAGGGAGGAACCTGTCTACTGAAGTACACAAGTCTGGAAAGTGCCATGTAAATTTGGGTCATATCATATATACACCGGTATTCCTTAAAAAGGGACCTACAACAAAATATTGCAGTGTGGCGTGCTCCTGTTCTGGGTTCCAGCCATGCCCTTTTCCAGGATACTCCATTCCATTCCCTCCCCCCACCCATAGTCCACCTGTATTCCTTGGACTCTGAGCATACACTGTTCTCACTGGGCAGTTTTTGGGTCCCATGCCCTCAGGGTGTCCCCCCCCAAGTCTTTTTGTACTTCTGCAAACCTCCATCTTCTGTGTGTATGGTGCCATTTTGGCTACATAAGGGTCCACACTCAGAGTTTGATATTAGTATATATAGGACCTTTATCATCATCTAGTCCAACAACTTGCCCAAAAATAGCCCATTCACACAATCGATCCCGCCCCATCACAGAACAACTTCCACAGTCCAAAATACAGCATGACCCAACCAGTGACAGGGTATACATTAGAACAAGGTGCCTGAAGAGGAAATAGCTCCAGATGATTTGGAAGGTGCACGTGGGGGGGGGGGCAGGAAGCACAAGCGCTTCCTGCTTCCTGTCTCTACGCTTCTCCATCACATCTGACAAAGAACTTCCATACGTCCCTCCCCTGGGGAGCTGCATGGCTGTCCTCACACGGGAAGCTTGTGCAGGGATACCCAAGAGAACGTCTTCTCCCGTATAGACCTGCCTGGCCACTGTGATCATCAGCAGAGGCCCTCCTGGTTGGGCACATCCCGCAGTTGACCATCTGGTGAAAACCAAGAAGAGGGCCTTCTCTGTGGTGGCACCCACTCTCCGGAATACCCTCCCCACCCAAAATCAAACATTTGCCAACCCTGCTACAGTTTAGGCGCATGTCAAAGATTTGTTTTTGTTGGCCTCAACGTTTGGCGATTTGCGGTGGCCTGTCATTCTGATTTTTTAGCAGATGGCCATTGGTTATGCTTTTAGTGTCTTTTAGTTATTTTTGTATATTGATATTTACATGATGGCTTGATTGTTATACACAAGCCTGGATAGATTTTTACATCTTATATGGTTTGATAGGCAATATAGAAATATTTTTGAATGAGTGAATGAATAAAGTGTACAGGAGATACAAAATTTCCACATTGGATGTGAAACAGAAGCTCGAGGCAATTTTGTCTTGTAATTCTTTTTCCATTGGGACTTATCTAGCTGCCAAAGATTAAGCACCAGCATTGGAATCCCACATAGGACCAAAGGTGTGTGTGTGTGTGTGTGTGTGTGTGTGTGTGTGTGTGAGAGAGAGAGAGAGAGAGAGAGAGAGAGAGAATGAATGAATGAATGAATGATCATACTCATTATGAATCTCGGGAGCCCCTTAATGGTCAAGCAGACCCTGCCATCTGCTGGTCATTTTGCAGAAATGCAGTCAAGGTACACTTCATATTGCAGCCTCTCCCAATCTGGTGCTATCCAGATGTTTTTGACTTCAGCTGCCATCTGCCCCGGACAGCATGGCCAATTGTCAGGAATGCCAGCAGTTTAGTCCAAAACATCTGGAAGGGACCAGGCGTGGGAAAGCTGCAATACATTGCTGGGAGTTCCCAAAAATGTTCTCCGAGCGATCTAGAAGCACATGAAGCTTTGCTTCTCATGAACACTGAGATAAGGAATTTTGCTCTTCTGCTTCCTGACTTTTCATGAAAAACTGGCTGCTGCATACATAGCAAAGCTCTTCCTTTCTATGAATATCTGCATTCTTTGAATCCAAGAATGATTATCGCCAACGACTGTATGATCACCAAGTTGAGTTTAACCAAGTTGATTAAACTCATACAGAGCCAGTGTGGCATAGTGGTGAGAGTGTTGGACTGGAACTTGGGAGATCTGGGTTCTAGTCCCCGCTCAGCCATGAAACTCACTGGGTGACTTTGGGCCAGTCACTGACTCTCAGCCTAACCTACCTCACAGGGTTGTTGTGAGGAGAAAATGGAGAGGAGGGGGAGGATTATGTAAGCCGCCTTGGGTTCCTTGCAGGAAAAAAGGTGGGGTATAAATATAATAAATAAATAAATAGCTACTTATGGTTCTTTGTGCGACATCCTTCATAATAAAATTGCAAGGAGAGCCTGCTGCAATTGTTGGGAACACCAGAACTGCTTCTTGGTAAACTGCATAGAAGAAGCTCCGGTCTCAGGAACAAATGATTAATAATAATAATAATAATAATAATAATAATAATAATAATAATAATAATAATATAAAACATAGATCTAAGTCAAATCTTCTCCCATTTTGTTTTGATTTTCAGGATGAAATCACTGTGAGGGGAGAAGGTATATCCCCCCACCCCCAAAAAACACATTCTCCCAAGAGAGTTCCCCTTTTTGCAATCCTGTTTTGTTGAGATATAGTTCTGATCATTTCGTTATGGCTACACCTCCAAAAGGAAGTCCACAGCCCTCATAAGAAGCGTTGGGTAAGCAAGGGTTCAAGAGAAAAGAAGCAGCCTGCCCACCTCCCCAGCAGGGCAGAAGGCAAAAGGTCATGACTGAAGGCTTGAATGGAAGAGTGAGTGAAGCCTAGAGGCATGCATAGGCAAATGAGTGGCAGGCTTGCATTGATTAAGACCTGAATATTGCATATCGCCTAAAACACAGGAAGATTTCTCCTGAAAAGATATGGCTCCCCCCCCCCCCCTGGGCGAATACCACCAGAAGCTTACTCCAAAAACAGTCCCATCAGCAGGAAGACCCAAACCTTTGCTTTCCTAAGTACACCCATCAAGAGCTATCAAAATACAAAGAGTAAGGTCGTTAGCAGAGTTTGAGGACATGGGTGGGGCAAAGACCACCCCCACTGCTCTCATTCCCTCCAAAAAGGCGGGAAAGAGACTATAAGAACCAAGAGGATTTAGCAAGGTGGGTCGGGAGAAAGAGCTGAGGGGGTCACCTTGGAACGTGGACTGCAGGGCTACAGCTGGAACCTCATCACAACAGACAGGTAGTAGCTGGGACTTTGCTTTTCTATCCTTCTAGGAGGGAATCTCTCCCCCCCCCCTTTTCCTATTCAGGCTTGTCAGGGCAAAAGGGACTCTTTCTCCTCTCCAGAATACAGGGTGTGTTTGAACCATAGCGTAAGGATATTTTGCTGCCTGACATCACTAGGTTTGCTTTACCAACAAGTAAGACGCTGTACCTACTCTGTATTCTTCTTCAATAAAACCACCCTTTTGTTTCTAGAGTCTCTGTGTGTGTGTGTGTAGGTTTGTTTAAGTATAAAAGGAGCAAAGCGCACACTTTCCACCCCAGCAGCGCAGGTTTTACCCCAGCCAAAGATCCTAAACCTTTCGTAAGAGTGTGGGGTTAGAGGGAATCTAGCGCCCAGAATTATCTGTCGTAACAGTTTACAGACCTTATTTCCCATCAGTTGATACTTTGGCAGCATTTTTCCTCTTCTTGTAATTGCATGCTCTTCATCTTCCTCTTCCTCCCAAATTAGTCACATGAGCAATAATCCAATTATGGCAGGACTGGCCAACTTGTGGTCCTTCAGAGATGTTGGCCTACAACTTCCATCATCCCTCATTATTAGCTATGCTGGCAAGTGGATGATGGGATATGCAGGCCAGAACGTCTGGAGGGCCACAAGTTGCCCATCCCTGAGTTATGGAATGCATGGAACACTGTCACAACGTTACATCACCAGGTTTGGCTACATCACCAAGGACAAGTGAAGCCAATTAAGAAAGACGGCCCTCACTCCTGAACGTGCAATCATTTTTCACCCTCTTTCAGAGGAATCACCCAATTTGGGCTGGGGCAGAGAAGGGTTGTTTTTTTGATGGTGGTAAAAATGGCCGGGGGTGGGGCAGGAACCCACACCTACCACTCTGGAACAGCTCTAGAAGATTATGCTTCTCTTGGGTGGAAGTTGCCTTCCCACGTGCGAGTCAGCTCACTCGCCTTCACCATCTCAAGCTATCTGCTCTTCAAGCAACTTCCCTCCAGTCGACCTGCTCAATGCTTACATCACCAGGGCCTAGATTGCCTAGGCTGATCCCTGGGGATCCTGCTTCACAACAGGGGATCAGATGGAACAGCCTTCTGTCCCCACCCAGCTCTGTGATTCTAGGAGCAAGATGGGACACGCCTGGCCCATTGATACAATGGCTCACCATGGCACCGACTCCATAGGCGGGGGTCACTGCGTGGTGATAGGGCTCGGCAGTAGTGTAGACACGTCCATACCTGTGCGGGGGGGGGGGGGGAGACCAGAGAGACATCAGTAAGCAAGCCCTCAGGGCAGGGGTTTGGGACCTCAGGCCCGCGGGCCATATCTGGCCTGCCTGCAGGTCAAATCCGGCCTTCAAGGTTCCCCTGGATGGCCACACACCCTTCCCATGGCCTCACCCCCGTTTCCCCCAAACGCCAACTCTTTGATGGTTTCCTGGTCTTTGCACATCCCCCCCCCACAATTCGCAAAGGTTGAAATGCCTCTCCTAAGGCTTCATTACTGGCAGTAAAAGCTATAAGCTAAAATTTGCTGGTATTTTTGGCCCCGCCCCATTTGGCCTTTGGCCCCACCCCCTTTTGCTTTTGGCTCTGCCCACCACTGGAATGTGCCCCCCCCCCAGAGCTTCTCCAAAACTGGATTTGGCCCTTGGGGGCTGAAAGAGGTCCAACACCCCTGCCTTAGGGGTCATTGACCCAGAGACACTGTGGATTCTTTTGCTTCGGACTTACCCATCACTATAAGCTGCTGCTGTTGCTGCTGCAGCCGCCGGAGTCTGGGCCACTCTGTAAGCTGCAGGATAGCCCTGCAGTTCAAAGAACAGTGAAAAATCGGACCACTCGCCCACAATGTGTGTCCAGAAACCTCCCCCACTCCATTTCTCAAAAGGAAAACAAAGACTTCCTTCATAGAGCTTCTTTCCCCTTTCCTGAACCAGCCAAGCATGATCCCGTAAATCCACCTCATCATTCAAGCCAACCACAACTCTACTCCACAGGGTCATTTTTCTGCTGGAAAAAACCCCGCTTCTGTCCAGTGGGTTTCTCTCGTCCCGTGCACTCCCGTTGCATCCTGGAGACCTGTAAGCCCAGCCTAACCCAACCTAGTGCCCTCCAGACATTTTGGACTACAACTCCCAGCATTGCTGACCCCTAGCCATGCTGGGGCTGAATGAAGTTGAAGTCTAAAATATCTGGACAGCACCAGGTTGGGGCAGGCTGCGCTTGCCAGAACCTAAGAAGAGTCCATCTAGTCCAGCATTCTGTTCACATACTGGCCAACCAGCTCCTGTGGGAAATCCACAAGTATGACATGAGTGCAATAGCAGCCTCCCACCCATGTTCCCCAGCAACTGGTACATAGGTGTACTGCCTCTGATACTGGAGGTAGCATATAGCCATCAGGACTAGTAGCCATTGGTAGCCTTCTCCTGCAGGAATTTGTCCAATCCCCCTTTAAAGCCCTCCAGATTGATAGCCATCACCACATCTTGTGGAAGTGAATTCCATTGTTTAACTGCGCTACAACAGTTGGACACGCTAGTGCAGGGCTCTCCAACCTTGGGTCCCCAGATGTTGCTGGACTACAGCTCCCAGAATCCCTTGCCATTAGCCATGTTGGCTGGGTATGCTGGGAGCTGTAGGCCAGCAACATCTGGGGACCCAAGGTGGGAGAGCCCTGCGGTAGTGGGCGAAACCATGATGGCCACATCATGGCGTCTTTTGACTGGGATAGACTCCTACACTTTCAGTTGTGCATTAAAGCACAACCCCGGAGTGAGGAGCAGTCCTCATGTTGGCATACCCAAGGCTGCACATGACACAAAGACCTTTCCCCTTCCCATCTCACTTCCACCCACCCCAGTGAGAGACGAAGGGGCCGCGGCTCAGTGACAGAGCCCCTGCTTTGCGTGCAGAAGGTCCCAGGTTCAGTCCTCGGCACCTCCAGGCAGGGCTGGGAAAGGATCCTGCCTGAAACCCTGGAGAGCCGCTGCTGCCATTCTGTGTCGACAATACTGGGCGAGATGGACCAATGGCCTGACACAGTTTAAGGCAGCTTCCTGTGTTCCAATATCTCCGCCCCAGCCTCCTCCCATGCCGTCTTAACAGTTGCTCCTGAAGCATCCCTTCACCCCTGCCAACTCCATGTGTCCTGCCCATTCCACAGGGATATTCACTAGCTCGCCCATCCTGAGAGCTGCCCCAGAGGCCCACCCCATGGCCCTTCCCTTGCAAGGCCCACAAAGCCAGTGCCGCCGCACCCTCCTCTGCCCTCAGACTGCTGGCCCCGGCACACACGCAGGCCCTTTGAATCCTCCTCCCCAAAGACACCCATCCAAGGACTTACGTAGAGGTCGGAACCATACAGACCGTCCGGATAGAGCACGCTGGGTGGATAAAGAAACAAAGAAAAATCAGTGCAGGGTGGGGGATGATGAGAGTTGTAGTTCTACCCCAGGAAGGTTCCTCCTCCCTCAACTGTCACCACCAGCAGCCGTCCCAGCAGACTGTACGGAGGGAGGTGAGAGGGGGAAGCAAGGCCATTCCATCAACCTTGCTGAATGATTTGATTTCCCCCCTCTTCCCTCCCTGTTCCTTTTTCCTTGCGTGCCGTGTCTTCTTAAATTGTAAGTCTGTAAGCAGAGACTGTCTTGTTTTACTGATTACATGTAAGCTGCTCCAGGGGCCTTTTTGGCTGAGGGACGGGATAAAAACAAAACAAGCAAACACATCTGGAGGGCGCCAGGTTGGAGAAGGCTGTTTTATGGCAATAATGTTGTGGTGCTCCCCGTGAAAACAAACCGTCAGCAGGCTCATCCTCCCACCCTGCTCCTGTGATGCTCACCTGCCATAGGCTGGAACTGGAGAGGGGGCAGGCGCTGCTCGAATGGGATTATAGATGGCGGCTCGGCCACGCCCTCGCAAAGCCCCACGATATGCCAGGGCAGCTGGTGCCATCATGGGGTAAGGGATGCTTGCCACTGGGAGGGAGGGAGCAGGACACAGAGAGAGAGAGAGAGAGAGAGAGAGAGAGAAATGCTCATTCCATTAGGGGCAAAAATGGCGGAGGCAGACGTGAACATGGCAGCCAATAGAACTGGGTGTGGTCAAGAAGCAAAGGCCATCGTGTGGTCTAAAGGATTTGCCAGAGAAGGGAAAAGAGGAACCCCAAAACAGGACCCTGAGGGGCAAACCACACATCACATTAACTGCATAGAGTGTAAACATCTGGAAATCTACTTTCTGCCCACCCCTATGAGCCTTTTTTTTTACTCGAGTGTAAATACATGCAGCTCCAATTCGGATCAGGACCAGTACATACCAGTTTTAAACCTCCCAACCACATTTGCCCCCCTGTGCACAAGGATTTTTTAAAAGAGAGAGAGAGAAAAGGCTCCATTGACTCCAATGGAGCATTTTTTCCTTTTTAAAAACCCCACAAGGTGTGGTGGGGAGGAGAAATCCTCCCCTCCTGGTGCACGCCAGAAAAAGGGAACAAGCTCAGTTAGACTCTATACAATGAATGTAACGATTTGGTTGACCCCTAGTGGCCAACTGAATTTAGTGCACTGACATTGTCATCCACGGTTGGGGCTGCTCAAGAATCCAGGGAACTGTACATGTCCATTCAAAAGTCCAAAGCCAGGATGCTCCAGCTGGGGACACACCTGGGATCTCCGTATTAACTTGGTAACACGGGCAGCTTTGCCTCAGCTGGGGGGGTCTCCCCAGAAGTACGGCAAGCAGCAGAGAAGTGCCGTGCAGAGGCAAGAGGAGGGAGCCAAACAACCATTTGCTTCTCAGCTTATCCAAACCTTCCGTGCCCCTTGAACAGCGGCGTCATCAAGGGAGGATCTGGGGGCAGAAATCCAGGGCCCCCACTTAGCAGAACAAGCAGGAGAGCCCCCAAACGCAGCAGGGCAGGCTTCCCACATTTCAAAGCAAGTGAAGCGACACACGTTTTTACCACCGTTTAAAGAGGACGGACCCCGTAAGACCACGGGTCTAAAATTGCCTAACTGCATTGTATATATTCAGACACAAGTTTGAGGCCTTCCCCTTTAAGCAGGCATTTAATCTTTAATCGGTTGCTCAGCTTTTTAATTTTATCACCAGTTTTTAAAATAGTTTTAATGTTTAATAATTGTATTATTTTGATACCTCTATGGCTGTGGGGTTTTGTTTTGTTTTTGTTACTGAGTAGTTGTCGTTGTTTGGTTTTATGATTGCAAACCACCCCCAAGGCATTTGCCAGTTGAGCAGTAGACAAAGAAATAAATAACTGCACCCCTGCTCTGGAACGTTGAGTGAGGCATCCCTTTGGTGGGGACCCTAAAAAATCCAGAGGCGGAGATGCCAACGCTCACTGTCAGGCGAGGAAGGGTAAAGGAGCCGTATGACCTGGAGCAAGGGAGACCCTCTGAACATGTTGAGGGCCAACCCGGAGAAGATCTGAGGCTCAGGCCCACAGGACAAAAAAATAAGGCACAAATTTACATATGCTAATTTACATGTGCTCTAAAGCACATGTACGTGTAAATGTAAAAAATTACATATGCTAATTTACATGTGCGCAGTGGTGAGAGTGTTGGGCTGGGACCCGGGAGATCCGGGTTCTAGTCCCCACTTGGCCATGAAACTCACTGGGTGACTTTGGGCCAGTCACAGACTCTCAGCCTAACCTACCTCACAGGGTTGTTGTGAGGAGAAAATGGAGAGGAGGATGAGGATTATGTAAGCCGCCTCGGGTTCCTTGCAGGAAAAAAGGCGGGGTATAAATATAATAAACAAACAAAGTGTCTCTGAGTGTGTTTGTCTTTAAAGGGCCCTGTCTCCTAAGGACACCCCTATTTGTAAAAAGGGATGTATGGACAAGGAAGAAGAGGGCATCTGATTTCAGAAAAAAAAACCTCAGGCAGAAAGATTAGCGGGGGCAGCAGGAGGGGAAGCACACGCGGGCAGAAAGCCAGCTAATCCCAGGTGCAGCAGAGATCATCAGGGCCCCTGCACCTTTATTGCAGAACGTTCTCATGGACAGCAGGGTGGTGGGGCAGATGGGCTCCCAGAGGTTTGGGGCTCCAGCCCCGAATGGGCCACCCCCTAACACTGCCCCTGCAACCCGCAACGTTTTGGCAGCTGAGGCAAGGGTAAGATACATTCGACTATTTATTGTTGCCTTTTAGTAGTGACAGAAATCTCACTGTGCCTCGTGCTAGAGCCAGCGCTGCAGAGGGCCGTCAGTAAGAAGTAAGCGGAGTTGTAAAATGGAGCTTGCTCAGCTCCACTCTAAACGCAGGCAGGGACTGGGGGCTGGGAGGGCCAAGAGAGGGGAGAAAGTGGAGCTGCATGCAGACAAAGAGGGGAAGAGGAATCGCAGGGAGGGTCTGCTGTGGCAGAGCAGGGGCAGGCGACGCGTGGCCCACCTGATGTTTTGGCCTAAAACTCCCATCAGCCCTAGCCAGCATCACCAATAGTGAGGGGTCATGGGAGCTGCAGCCCAAAACATCTGGAGGGCCACAAGTCACCCGGCCCCTGTGATAGCGATTTAGCAGCCTCCTCTGGCTTCCGCTAAGAACAGGCACAGCTTCTTACAAACGTAACGCTGTTATTTTCATCTAAAACACCACTCAGGCCGAGAGCTCTTAGCTAACTACAGGGTTCTTCTTTCCCATGCTGCCTCTGGGAGGAAAATTCCTCCCTCCTACAAATATTAAGTCTCCACTCATCACAATACTATTGCATGCACTTCACCACAGGGGCCACTTACCTGTGTACAGGTCAGGAGCGTAGACGGCCCCAACGACAGGATTGATCTTCCATCCTACAAAGGACAGGCACAAAGAGGGGAGGCACAGAGGAGAAATTTGTCTCATGCTCTTCATTGTTGTTACCCTTGCCCACAATACTCGGATCATCCCACCCTCCACCCATAAAGAACCGCACCAGAACACACCATAGCCGTGTTTGGAAATGGTCCCCTTCACCAGCAAACACCAAAAACTGAGGAACCCACTCCCTGTGGCGCTACCCCACAGGGTTGTGGTTACGGTATATGTGTGAATACTACAATAATGTGGGTGAGACTGATGACATAGTCAGGGGTGGGCATCATGTTTCTGGGCAACACCCCCCCCTCCCCCAGCAGCCCCTGCCCCCAAACTTTGCTGCTGCAGTAGCCAAAACGTGGTGAGTTTTCTTTAGAGCAAGCCCTTGTTTTGAAGCAGAACTGTGCTCCCAGAAGCCCCCGTGGGGGACAGGAGTACAAGCCCTGCCAGGGGACAGGAGTGCGGGCCCCAGCAGGAGCAACGAAGCCCCAACCCCTGGAAGTTGCCCATTCCTAATACCGTATATATCTTTCCCACACACTCACTCTTGTGTTTGCAGGTTTCACACACATGCTACACAGCCATGGTATAGCACAGTGTGCACATGAGAGAGAGAGAGAGAGAGAGAGAGAGAGAGAGAGAGAGAGAGAGAGAGAGAGAGAGAGAAAGGGGCCTCTGTGTCCGACAGGCTAAATTTCTCATACTGAGCTGGGCCTGCTGACTGTACTTTGGTTTAGGCCCTTATTTTACATTCCTCAGCCCTGAAGGCACTTCTACAGAAGAGCTGAAGAATGTACAGCTCAGCAATGCTAGTGTGGCAGAGGCCTCTTGGTAGAGGTTATATAAGTGAATGAAAGAGTAAAAAGAGACAAGGCTTTGTCTAAGCCAGGGCTCACTGTTTTCAGTCTCAGGACTTGGCAACAGGACATATGAATCAACAATAAAGCAGAGAAGGCTTTGACCCTTGCTGCTAAATAACTGAGACTGTGGCAGGTGGGTGGGGAGAGACTTTTAGATCCAAGGGTCCAACGTGTGCTCAGCCCTGGCACTTTGCTTTTTGGAAATGAGACGCTGGTCAGAGCTTATTCCTACTGCTACATACCATTCACCACAGCTGCTGCCGGGGGCTTCTTGGTGACTAAGCGCGCAGTGGCGTTGTTGACCTGGAGCAGAGAGGGAAGCAGGAAGTGACGCCATACGCACATGTCAAGTTGTTGTCAGCTTTTCCCCCAAAGAGGCGGGGCAGACAACACATCTCTAGCCACGCAGACACAGCCTCAACACGGCTCTGATGGGTGTGAGACTCAGGGTGGATTCACATGCGCAAGACTGGGCCTATTTATGTCTACGTGGCATTCCTCACATGCGCGCACACGCAGTCACACCAGATCCTGCCTGCTGGGCAGACAAGAAGAGCCTTAAATCATGCAAGTGGAACCTGCAACAAAATGTTGCTGTGTGGAGGGCTCCAGGACACTTAATTCGCCCTCCCACACAGTTGTCCATTATCCCCTCCCACCACCACCAGAGTCTTCACTGGGTTGTTTTGGGGTTCTCCCACCACACCCTCTAGGACAGTGTTCTCCAACCTTGGGTCCCCAGATGTTTTTGGCCTACAACTCCCAGCATGCCCCAGCCAGCGTAGCTGGCTGGGGCATGCTGGGAGTTGTAGGCCAAAAACATCTGGGGACCCAAGGTTGGAGAACACTACTCTAGGAGGTTAACACAAGGACCAGCGATTGGAGAATTGGATTGGCTATTAGTAAATATGGTATTATTCATTGATCAAAGGTCCTCTTTTATAGGGACTATAACTAAACTAGAGACCCCTCCTCTAGTTTCCTGCATTGAGCAGGGGGTTGGACTCGATGGCCTTGTAGGCCCCTTCCAACTCTATGATCTATGAATCTATGAATAAACACCCTCACCTCCCAACAGCTTTGGTTGCCGGTCAAGAGCTCATAGCATCTGGATCTTGAAACGCGCACGTACATATACACACACACGCATGTACGGAGAATAAGGAAAATTCTCACCTCAATCTTCCTCCCTTCCACAATGCTGCTATTTAGCTTCTCCCGCGCCCGATCAGCATCCTGGCTGTTCTCAAAGGTGACAAAGCCAAAGCCCTGAGAGAGAGAGAGAGAGAGAGAGAGAGAGAGAGAGAGAGAGAGAGAGAGAGAGACCCTTGTACATAGGGAAGCTAGAAAGATCCACTTGTGAATGGAGAAGTTAACAGAGGCTAATTCCCCACTGCACGCCAAGACTGGACACCCTTTGAATTTAGCAGCTGAGGAGTGTCCATTTATTCTGATGGCCGTTCCCGCTTCCCCTGGCCTCACCCTTCCCCCACACCAATCGTTTAGTGCTTTCCTGGCTTTTCCATGTCCCCCCCCCCCACTCTAGAAAGTTGCAATGTCTCTCCTAAGGCTTAATTACTGGTAGTAAGAGCTTTAAGCTAAAATATGCTGGTAGTTATTTATTTATTCTGTATTTTGGCCCCGCCCCTTTGCCCCTGCCCCCACCTGGAATGTGGCCCCTGAGAGCTTTTCCAAAATGGAATTCAGCTCTCGGGCCGATAGAGGTTTGACAGCCCTGGATTAAAAGGTTAAAACTTTTGGTCCGCTCCAGCAGAGCTTTTCTTGAATGGCAGCTGACGTTCTCAGGATCCTGAATGTGGCGCCCAGGACAGGAGCATCTCGGGATATTTTGCCACCGACAAAACTCGTCCCAGAGGATGCTGGGGCACAGCCAACAAGACCATGCACTGCGTCAGATGTTGCTCTTAAAAAACCACAGTGACCTCCCAAACACCGTTGGCTAGCATTGCTTGTGCAGTTCGACTGGCCCTGCCAAAACCAAATCCTGCACTGCTGTGGTGATATTCTAAGAGCATCGACATTGCACAGCTTTGCCTCAGAGACACTTATCTTCTTGTCCCCCTGCTTCTTGGCAGCCGGCAGCCGAGTACCTTAGAGCCACGCTCGTTGAAGATGATCTCCACATCCAGGATTTTCCCAAATTGCTAGAAAAGAGGGGGAAGTCAGTCACTGGTAAAGGCCATAAACAGCCCCTTGCTTGCCTAGAGACCCTTTCAGGATCATATGTAAAAATGACAGGCCAAGATTTTATTCCAGTGGTACTGCTAGGCCTGGGCCTATTGGACCCCAGCCCCGAATCTATTTCCCAGGGGGCCTGAGTCTATTTTCCAGGGGCCCCAAGTGTCTACTGGTGCCAATGGGAAACTTTTTTTCTTTTCTAAGTTTAATTGTTATACAGGGGGAAATTTTCATGGGGGATTGCAACTGGGGAGGGAAGGGTTAACTCTCCGCTCCTCATATGCTGCAACAGACATACTCCCAAAATATCTCCCTTGCATAGCAATTAAGCTTGGGGGGGGGGAACTGGTTCCATTGGTTTGGGATGATCCAGGTGGGGGTGCAAATTAATTGAAGAATTTATTTTGAGACAATTTGGATGAGAAGTTGATTGGCTGGCTTTACCTCCTGTGAAATTTAAATAAAACTTGGCAAATATTTCTAAATTTGCATATATAGACATAAATTAGCATACGTAGATTCGATGCAGACTCGTGTCCTATGGGCCTGGGCCCTGAATCTTTTAAGTGCCAAGCAACATTCCTGCCAGTGGCCATTAAAAAATACTTGGTGCTTTTCTGACAACTTGCCGAAGGCATGGCCATGTATTTTTTTTTTTATCATCATCATCATCATCATCATCATCATCATCATCATACCACCGCCCAACAGCCGAAGCTCTCTGGGCAGTTTACAACGATGAATAAAAAACACAACAACACAATATAAAATATAGATGCATTCCCCACTATGGCAAGAGACTCAACTCATCCCAAGCACCTTGGGCCTGCCTGTTCCCCCCCACCCCTGCCACAGGCTAGAAATATGGCATCTGCAACCCCCTCCCTGTTTCATCCAACATGGCCATGCCATCCCAGGCCGTTGGAGCCAACAACATGCTGGAGTCAGCACCACAGTGTCCAGCAGAGTTGGGCAGCTGCCCAGGGCCCATAGATAAAATGGCCTCACCTAATCTCCCAGGCCAATCCTTGAGCCTCCCTACTCCTTGAGACTGGCAGTGAGGGTGGATCAAGCATCATGGCACAGAAAAAGCAGCCTGCTCTTTTGTGGGGGGGTGGAGGACCAACTCACCCCAAACATCTGTCGAAGGTCTGGGTCCCGGAAGCGGAAGGGGATGTTGGACACATGGAGGCGTTTGGGTTGGGCCTTGTTCTCGCCGTTTTCTGCTTCCTCGGCTTCAGGAGACAGCTCGGGTGCAGGGACCTCTTCTGGCTGAAGTTGGGATGGGGTGGAGTGGGGAAGGGGTGAAGAGGAAACGAAGCAGGATCACACACACCACTGAGGCAACCCTCCCCTTGCACCCCTGAGGAGGGGGCACATGGCAGAACAGAGCTCTGAGGGGCCTAGGAGGCCGGCAGTCTTCCAAGTCCCTTCGTTCGGCCATGGGCAAGACAAGATGATCGAAACTGGGCAACTCTCAACAATGGGTATCATCATCATCATCATCATCATCATCATCCAATCCACATTTCAGGTGGTCATGAGGGAAGGTGGAGACTCCCCATATGATGACTCCAGTCTATGAGGCCCAAAGGTTAGTGGGCAGGTGTGGGAGGATGTAAAGAGAGATCAGCTGCCCTGTTGGCAGGGGGGAGACCTATTCAGCAGCACCTCCATGACAAATACACTGTGTGCTCTGGCCTTTGCAGAGGAGAAAACAAGGAGGCCAGTGCATCAGTGGTGGGAGCCAGCTGCCTGCCCGAGGTAACAGAAGTCATTGGCCAATGTCATCCCATTGCTGAATGTTTGGAAGTGCCTTCCATCAAGTCACATTCAGGGTCTATTTGGCTTAGAAGTCCCTATTCAACTGACTGGCACAGTCTCCCCAGGCTCTCAGGCAAGAGGTCTTAGACTCTTTAGCCCCGGTATTGGCTACCCAAGATCCTTTTAACTCAGGCATGGGGAAGCCCTGCAGGCTGAATTTGGCTTGTGGAGGTTCCCTCCTAGGCCACGCCCCCTCTCACACCACTAGAGTTCATGGGGGGCCATCCAAACAGCCACCCCTCCTCACTGCCAGCTTGAAGTGGCACCGTCCGGCAGGAGCTGCATGTTTTCCCCGCCATGTGAAACTGGGGGCCAAACTCAACACGACACACCACGCACGTAATTAGCAATTGTGCTCATTGTTCTTTAAGAGCAAAGAGCAAGAGTGTGTATGGGGGGGGGAGGGGAGTTGCGATCTGGAGCTGGACTGCAGCAGGGGAACAAAGGGTTAAAGCCTCCCCTCTAACCCCAATCCGGATCAGGCTCCCATCCCTGCTGTTTATGCCTTAAAAACCACACACACAATTGCTACTTGTATGAACGGCATCGTGTGTAGTTTGGCCCTTGGTTTTTCTTGTCAGACGGCTCAAGACAGAGAGATTGGACTGAGAAAACCGGGTCTCCTCATTTCCCCACAACTGCCATTGCCCAAAACCAGATCCCTGCTCCCCGTCTCTCTTTTCAAGGAAAACCGGGGCCCGATGCACCAACAAACATTCTGTCTCGGGTTCATGAACAGGACAGACACACACCGGCACACAGAAGAACATTAGTGGAGAGAAGCAGGACAGGGTGAGAGAGCACGCAACTTGTGGGATCTTTGTGGAGAAGATCGGGGGGACGGGACAACAGGTGACAGAGAATCACCCCAAACTTGCACCTCTCTCTTCTCCATGCAAGATGGCCCCCAGTCGACTCACGATGCAACCACCACGATGCAACATGCCGAGGGCACGGCGAGGTGCGCGCAGCCTCTCTTGCAACTGTCTTCGGTGCCGAGGGGTGGAGGGCAGGGGAAGAGAAAGCAATTAATTCGGCCGGAGGACAACGTTGAACTTGTCTTTGAAATCCCAGCTACAGTGTAGCAATGAGGGGCAGGGCCTCTTTGGGGGCATGCACGGCCACATATGGGTGCGATGCGGATGCTGACCACGGGCATGTCTAGACTCACTCTGCATGTGAGCGAGTCTCAGGGGGTGTGGGAAGCAGCGTCATGTGATCGGTTGATGCGGTAGCAGGCCACCACACATCAGGCCGCCCCTCCTCCTCCTGTTGGGCTACAACTCCCATCATTCCTCACCATGGGCTACACTGACTAGGGCTGATGGGAGCTGTAGTCCACCAACATCTGGAGGCTACCAACTGCAATAGGCTAATCACAAACTAGACTGACTCTATGGCCTTGTTCTCACAAACAGCAGATAAGGTAGGAAATCTGCACCTGGACTTTCTAGTTTTACATAGAAAACTAGCTTGTCAGGGGAAAGCCTGGGTTAGAACCCTTCTTTGTAACATCTAGTTTTCTATGTGTAGGGATTTACCGTAGTTCTTCTTTTGAACGGAAGGGCATTCAATCATGCAAGCCCTTACCTGCTATCTAAAGTGATACAGTCCTGAGAAAGGTTGACCATCTCATCCGCTGTTTGTGAGAACTACGGTATGTTTGGCTCAACTACATGGAACGTATCATATTACCCAACGGAACTAATTTAATGTGTGCATTGCCCATTTCCTAATTTATCTTTTAGTTGCGTTTGGAGGTTGGCGAACTACCGTCTCCCACTTCTTAAGCGCGCTCCAAATTTTCAGATTCTGAAAATGGGTATGTTGGTAGTAATACGTATTCCAGCAATAGAAGTGTTCAAAGTTCCAACATTGAAATTGGAAGGGTGCTTTTAAGTTTTGTCAGGAAAAGTATGTTCAGACAATCGTACAGACGCGGTTCATTTAGGGCCAAACTAGACATTGCACAGCAGACAAACATAGCAGATCTCCAAGAAAGGTTTGAGTGGAGGAATAGCAGTGGAACGGTAATGCTTAATCCCTTTTCCTCCCATCACTTTTTCCACTTAAAAATGTGTTCAGGGAAAGCAACCTGCGAACTCAAGCTTCCCTCCCCCATGAATCAGTAGTGGTGTTAGCAGTGGGATTGGGCTCAAAAAAAGCTTCCTCTGAACCAACTGCCCACCATTCCTGTGGTCACTCCCACACCCCTTTGGCCAAGCCCCCCTTTTGCTCTCAAAGCAACTGAAGAAGTGGGGCGTGGAGGGAAAGAAACAGGCTCCAGGTGGGAAAACACAGGAGGGCTACAAATGGAAGACAATGACGTCTGGACCCCCAGGTAAAATTACACGAACGAGGAAGGGCGACTGCACAATAAATGCCTCATCTGGAAGCACCCCACGGAAAATGTAATGAAGCATGGGGGAAACAAGCATGCACAAAGTTCACCCAGGGCCATTTTTGCAAGAATGATGGTGGTCCTTCTGACCTCCCGTGATTTTTCTTTGAGAGTAAGGAGTTCTATGTTGCTGAAGACCCTCGCCTGCCTTGCCCTCTCCCTCCCTTATCTAGGCCCTTCAAACGTCCATTTCAAAGAGACGGGAAGAAATATCCGCATGACCCGTGAGCCCCGCCATTAGCGCACACTGTGTGGGCACACTTACAGGCTTGGGGGCTGTGCCGTGAGTGGACCTATCTGAGCACATCGTGCCTGCAGCAAGGGTAGGGTGGCCAGTGTGTCCTCTTTTGCAGAGAACAGCCCTCTATTTGAAGGGCTGTCTGGCCCAAGTCCGCAACCGTTGCCCATCCGCAGTGAGTGCCTGAACAGCAGATTGAACAGGCAGGCACACGAGCAACCCGGCCACACAGTCTTCCCTGCCACGATGAGATGTACTGTATTTCTCCTCAAATTAGAATAATTTATTTCTAAATTTGCATCTATACACATAAGTTAGCACATGCACATTTTATGCAAATCGTTGTCCTCTTTTTTTTTGGTGATGCATTTCCTCTTTTGGGGGGGGGCAATTCATAAGTGGCCCCCCCTAACAAGGAGAGCCTGAAATGTTGCTATTAAGCACAACACACACACCCGATTCCAGCCACTCACAAATGCAAACAATCCACCAGGCAAGTAGCCAATCCGCCTCAGCCCTTCAAACCTTTGCCCCCTGCCCACCGCCCCACCGCGCCCTCCCCCGTTACCTAGCAATCCACCACACGCCCCTGCACCCCACCCACCCACCCACCCAAAGCCAGATGCATCCCTCAAACGCTCAGACTCTTTTGCTCATAAAGACAAGTTCAACAGGGATTAAAACTCCCCACCAGTCCCAGCAAACGCTGGGAGGATAAAAATGCACTGGGGGTGGGTGGGATGGGGAGGTGCCAGGCTGAGAAGACAGGCAGGTGCAGTTGCGCAGTGAGTAAGGGGTTAACTATCCATGGATTAATGAGACTCGAACAAGAGAAACGTGATTGGGAGTCCAAGATGCCTGGAAGAAAACCTGAGCTTGACGAGAGGTCCACGAACGCCGCTGTTAACACCCCAGGAAAGGCCCTAAGTCCAGGAAAGACACAGAGGTCATTGCGGGGGTAGATTTGCTACCAAGCAGGTGCTCTTTTGCAGCTGGTACTTAGCAGCAACTTTCCAGAAAGAGAGACAGACAGAGAAAGAGAAAAGGAAAAAAGGACACACACACACACACACAGCACAAGCTTCTTCCAACAGCCTCTGTTCTGCCCACCAGGGTAAACGACATGGTACCTGGAGCTAAAAATAAGGTGTGCTAAGAAGTGAACTACAAAACTCATCCGTGGGGTGTAAGACAAGACCATGGCACAGGAACACTGCAGATCTGGACACAGCAGCACGCCAACAGAAATTAAACATTACGATTAAACATTCTGTACATGAAATAGGGCCTGAAGGGCCCCTTTCAAGAGACAGGTAATCTCGGGATTTAAAAAAAATGTTAACATAGGGTTGGTTGCATATAGCTGTATCATTACCTATATCAGCCTGCCCCAGCCTGGCACCCTCCAGATGTGTTGAACCACAGCACATCATTCCCAGCCGGTCCAACACAGCTGCGGGGCACCGGCCTGGGAAAGGCTGGTCTATGCTGAGTGAGCCTTTAAAAGCGGCAGGCTGTGCGGCCATTGGGTTTGCTGCATACCAAGTTGCTGTTAAAGTGACAGGAGCAGAGCCATGAACAGTGCTGGTTCCAGGATTTGGGGCAGGGGGTGTTCTTGGGCATGCCTCCACCCCCCAACCCCGGTGGGATGCCCAAACCCGGAAGAGGCGGGACACATAAACTGAGAATTTGCAGCATCAGATCTTCTTGGATACCTTGTAGAACATAGGAATCTGCCTTCTATTGAATCAGGCCATTGGTCCATCTAGCCCAGTATTGTCAACACTGACTGGCAGCAATGGCTGTCCAGGGTTTCAGGCAGGAATTTTTCCAGCCCTACCTGGAGACGCCGGGAATCGAACCTGGGACCTTTTGCATGCTCCTGCCTTGGGCAAAGTGGAAAGGGTAGCGCTGCTTGAGCGATGGGTCCCTCCGCTGGTCTTGGGGGGCCTGGCAAATGCCTGATGTCGCCACCCTGTGGAGACAGCAACAGATTTTGGTGCAGGGGAGGTGGAAATCCTAACTGCAGCCTGGGGAGGTGGAGGGTGGTGGGGGAGCTGGAGGCAGATAGCCAAGCAAGGTTAGAACTTGTTTCCCTGGGAGGGATTTCATAGCCTGGTTTGTGTGAGGAAATCCAAGATTAGAGATTGCCTGGATGTAGAATAGCCAGGCGCTGGATTGGCAAGTAGGATTGCCAACTCTTTCATTGGCCCCTGCAGCTGTGCCTTTAACAACAGCTCAACTTGCAAGAATGAGCAGGCGATCACAGTTAGCTCCGCGCTATGAAAAGGTTGAGCTGCTGACTTCTGCTGCTGTTAGGGGCACAAGAGCAGGCAAGGTGATTTTCTATTCTAGTCAGTGGGCAACCCTATTGATTTGGATATGGAGCGGGGGGGGGGGAGCCAAGTTAGGGATCTGTCAGTGAGGCCTGAGCAGACTTTGGGGCTTCCTTTGGAAGCAGGTTGCCACAAGTGGCGGATTTGGGGGGGGGGGGACATAGAAAAGCATCCAATGGTCAATTATTTAGTTTATTTATTAATTTTGTTCTCCACCAGGGAGTGGAAAGGGACACCTTTTGGATTTTCTGCCTCAGGCACCAAACTGTTCTAGGGCTACCTCTGTTTACAGTCTCGCAGAGGACACATTGTCCTTGAGATGGGCTATCAGCAAGGCACCACTTGTCCTGAGTAGAGATAAAACAGCTGCTAGGGAAGATGGTGAAAGTCTTTGGGAGGGAGGGGGAACGGGTGGAAAAGAGAGAGCAGGGAATCCGATAGGGATGCAGCTGTCTCTGCTGGAGGAAAAAGCATTACCCAATATGGACACAGAGGCCATCGCCTCAGTCACTGGCTCAGGGAAGAGGAAGAAGGAATCCATTGCCCTGGAGGGCAGAAAAAGAGAGCGAGATCTTGCAATGTGTAAAAAAAAAAATGGGAACACAGGCCTCCGGGTCCTTCTGACCAAGAATTAGGGGTTGCCTACTCTGGAAAGGAGCCTGCAGGAGTGAATCTGAAACCTTCCAACTGTCCCTATTTGGTAGGTCTAGTAGTTCATTATCTCTATACATATTTAATAGCACCTCCTCTCCCGCCCACCCCTGCCAGTTTGGGATGACAAGAGATTATCTGAAATTGGTAGAATGCAGAACTGTAAACAGCCACTAACCTGATCATCTATGGCAAGTAAGAACAGCCTGCAGGGACTTGTTTTCCCACTCTTTTAAACACAAAAGGCAAACAGGTATGTGTGGGTAAGTGGGCCTACTAAGAGTTTATTCTAGAAACTTTTGCAGATCTATTTGGTATAATGATAAAAACATATCATTTTTATGTTGTCCAAAGTGGGCCTTCGCAGACATTATCTCAATAATCCTTGCAATAATCTTCTAAGGTAGAGTAGAACAGTAAAGGCAGTGTTACCTGCAAAGTGCTCGCTCACTCCACTACCGTTGTCCCTGGTAAAGAGGTGTTTTTGGTGCTTCAAAAGCCTGCATGACCATATAGAGCAGCAGGGCAAGATTGACTGTATACACCAGCCTTCTCCAACTTCTGGATGTTTTGTACGACAACTCCCAGCACTCCTGACCATTGGCTATGTGCAACAGCCAGGAAACCACCAAACCATCGGTAGACAGGAGGCAAGGGGGTGGGGGCAGTCCACAGCCCCCCCGGACCTGTGGTTCTACACCCCTGGGTCAGACTGATATACAGAAATTGGCAGGTGTAGCTTTTCAGGACTTGGTCCATCTAGCTCAGTATTGACTACACTGACTGTTAGGGGCTCTCCAGGGTTTGTCTTTCCCAGCCCTAGCGGGAGATGCCAGGGATTGAACCCGGGACCTTCTGCATGCAAAGGAGGTGTTCTGCCACTGAGCTGGGGTTGCCCATCTGGAGGGTGGCAGGCTGGGGAAGGCAGCTGCAGCAAGCCACAAACTCATGAAGGCTGCAATCCTGTGCAGACTTCCTTGAAAGCAAGCCCTGCGGCACGAAGCGAGGCTGACTTCTGAGCAAAGATGCATGTGAGCATGTGTGTGTATGTGTGTGTATATCTATATATCTATAGTGGCCTTCAGCATGCCACTATATTCTCCCAGTCTCAGCTCCTCCATCAGCACCTAGGCTGGGACTAAACATGCAGCAGAATGAGGTGGTGGAATGCTGAGGTGGCAGCGTGGACTGTACCACTGCAGACGTGCATGTGGTGGTGCCACTGTGGAGGGCCATCCCATGTAATACACACACACACACACACACACACACACACACACACACACACACCCCTAACACATTGCAGGGTGTGGGGGAAGTGTCTAGCCTAAACAGCTCCTAGCTGTGCTAGTTTCCTACTCGCGGTGGTGGTGGTGGATGTTTGTTTTTCAGTAGGGGAACTTTTAAAAGCAGTACTCCCCTGCCCGGTAAAACTGAAGTGGTACACTCTGTTCTGTCATCCTACTTCATGTGTACACCACGGCTGACAGCCCACATAATATGAAGCAACTATCATGGCTGCCCCCTTGCCTGTAGTCTAGCACATGTGTTCAACTCCCCTCAGGCCTTGCTGTGTCCCTTCCTGAAGACCGCATTAGGTTCTCCAAGACTGAACGTACAACTACATTCCAGCAGGCTGAGCTGAGAGAGAGCAGGGCCATTCCACTGGCCCTGCTAAAAGAATGATTTTTTTCTCTTCTTCCCTCCCCATTCCCTCTTCCTTGTGTGTCGTATCTTTTTAGATTGTAAGCCTGTGGGCAGGGACTGTCTTGTTTAATTGATTATATGTAAACCACTCTGGGAGCCCTTTTGGCTGAGGAGTGGCATAAAAATACCTCAGATAAACAAACACTTTTCTCTGCTACTGGGGGTCCCTGTATCAGCTGCAATACTTCCATATGTTAAGGGTGCTTGCACAGTAAGTTTGCCAACTGGCCAGGAGGTAGGGGTAAGCGGGATGGGCTAGACCAGTGGTGGGCAGATTTCAGGCTTGTAGGATCTAATTCATTTTTATTTATTTTTTACTAGAACCCCAAGATCCAATTGGAACCCGGTAAAAAGTAGTGTGTGTGTGTGTGTGTGTGTGTGTGTGAGCGGGGGGAGAAGGTCAGGGGAGAAATACATAGAAGGAATAGGGTACCTCTGAGCACATGCTCAGCCTGTGCATAATCATAATATTTTATTACATAAAATATATTAAATATTTATTAATAAATATTATGGAATAAATATTTATTTATTATTATTATTATTATTATTATTATTATTATTATTAGCTTGTGTTTTTATCAGGAGAGAGTTCTCAGTACTTCTGCACAAAAATCTGCTCCTGGGGTGCTTCCAGACAGAGGGCTCCTGGTGGGCACTACCAATGCAAAGGCATTCGGTACAGCTATTTAGTCTTTTCCTTCTTAATGGGATTTTTTAATTTTTTTTTTTGGTAGGAAAAAAAATAACAGATGGAAGAAGTCGTGGGAAAACACAGGATCAAGCCAAACAGATCTGATTCCATGACCACACACGTAGGCACACACACAGCCTTCTTTAGGGTGCATGCACACAGGAACTCTCCACGCTCTCCGTTTGATCCTTTCACACTCAATGTGGAGTGCAGAAACAAGTTCCACACCCGGCCCTGCAAATCTGTTATAGTGCGATGGGTGCCCCCAGCGTGCAAAACATGTAGACGTGAGGACTCGGGGCTCCACAGGGCTGGAGAGGGTCTGGCGCACCGAAGCCTCACACCCACGCCACCGTGGCCCATGAGGAATGAAACAGATCCCAGGGTTTATCCCTTGGTGAGCCCCAGCACAAGTGAAGCCCCAGGCAGGGACTTCCTTTCTCCTGTTTTCAGTTGTGTGTGTGTGTTTTGTGGAAGGGGGGCAACCCAAGATGTTTGCGCTGCCATGTGAAGTCTGTTGCTTTCCAAGGAGCCAGGACCTAAGGGCAGGGCCGGCATCAAGGGTAAGCATGACCGGGCACCCGCTGAGGGCCCACACTCCGGCAGGGGCCCACTGGCAAGAGCTCCTCCTCTTCACCACCACGGCAATCTTCACCTGCCTCTCGCTCCGGCCCAGACAACAGTGGTGGCGAGGAGGAGGAGGAGCAGGAAGTGCCGCGGCCTCCTTGCTCCCTGGCTCTCTGCCTGCCAAGCAAGCAAGCAAGCAAGCAAGCAGTAGCAAGGATGAGAAAGAGGACGAGGAGCAAGAGCGGCTGCTGGCAATGGCAGTGAGAAGGTGGACTCGCTGAGAGTGGGGGGCCCATTGAGGGAGTCTTGCCCACGGGCCCTCAAAACCTGGAGCCGGCACTGCCTAAGGGGTGCGTAGGGGGGGAGCACGTGGCAGGAATGACAGAGGAACACAGGCAATCAGCTGGTGGCCAGTGAGCACAAGGGCCCCCAAGGAAAATATCTGACACATCCTTGGGGAAAGAGGGAGTCTCCCGGCGTTGGCAGATACAGGGTGAACGTGCAAGGGGCACTGTGGAGGCTGCGGCCTCCAGTGAGATGGGCAGGATCTTGAGGGAGATGCATGTTCCATATTGATTGGAATTTATCCAAGATGTGGACTGCTGGGCCAACTATTTGCAATATTGCAGGAAGGCTGAGCGAGCAACAGGAGTTTGCCCAGCTTGTCCCCACCTCACTCACTCTCTCTCTCTCTCTCTCTCTTCACACACACACACACACACACACACCTGCATTACACACAAGATCTCACAGGAACACGATGGTGAGCCTGCGCCTAATTTCTAAAGCGAAGAGCGCCACAGACCTCACCTGTCCCAGAAGGGATTTGCTTTGGAAATTCTTCCCCCTCCCCGCCACTCCCATCTCTAACTCTAGCAGTGTAGGAGTTGGTTGTGGTCTACTTTGTGGTGCAGGGAAAGACTCTCTACACATGGTCAGAGACACTCTTCTCCATTACTTCACATATGCCAGGGCTCCACCCTGAGAATCCAAATGTGTTCGGGGGGGGGGGGAAGCAGTGGTCCCCCCACACCAGGGCGCCGTGTCTCAAGCAAAGCCCGCGCGCGCAGCCGCCCACCCAATGCAAGGCCTGCTTAAATCCACTCCCATCCTAGGATCCCAAGCTCGCCCACCCTTTTCAGCAAGCGAAATACCACACCCCAATGCAGGTCACTCACAGAGAACCCTGGGACAACAGGAATCAGCACTGCCCTTACACAGCTTCTGTTTGGGATGCAAGACGGGGCAGAGGGCGGGGGAAGGAAGAGGATGAGATGGAAGTGAAATATGGGTCACCTAGTTCTCTGGGCTCAGCACGTTTTCTATGCCAGGCAAAGCTTCCTCAATCTAGCACTAGAATTATTTTGGGGGATATGAGAAATGGTTAGGGTTGCTATGCAGACACCTGGCTGGGACCCATAGCTCTTCCCCCTGCCCCCCACACACACCTTCCCCCAGAAAGCAGGCCTTCACCCAGGTAGCCACTGACATTTGCCAGAGCAAGGCGGGCCAGCCCCCCCCCCCCCCAGCCATCACTTACCGCAGGAGGTGGGGGCAGTGGGAGGGGCTCCGGTGCAGCCGTCCCCTGCTCAGGGAAGATACGCAGGCTGTGATCCGGTGCTGTTGGGGACGGGTACTCTGAAGGGGTGCTGTGGAGATGGTACTGCGGAGGCAGCCGGGGCGGCGGCGGAGGGTACTGAGCTGGGAACGTCTGTGTCATGGCATCCGCTGGCGGCACTGCGGCATCAGGACTACCCTGCAGGGAGGAAAAGCAGAAAGACAGTGAAGCCGGGAACCACATCTGCCAGTGAGCAGAAGGAGGCCAATGGAGCCGCTTTCTGAAAGTCAAGCGGGACTTCCAGGAATAGAACAGGGCCAGATCACTCATCTTCATCCTCACCTCCACTGAACACCAACTCCTCTCTCAGAGAACCAGGGAACAGCCCCCCCCCCCAACCCCCTTCTAATACACTGATCTCCTTTCCAGAGCTTCCAAGTATCCTTTGTCCCAAAGGCAACAAAGTAAAGTATTATGCAGCATCTTCCCTCTGTGCTCAAAGTGCCCTGTGGATGTTTATTATCTTGGTAAACCTTGCAACAGCCTTCCCCAACTTGGTGCCCTCTGGATGTGTGCTAAACTACAGCTGCCATCATCCACAGCCAGTGCAGGTGTTGTAGCCCAACAATATCTGGCAGGTGCCCAATTTGGGAGAAGGCTGCCTTACAACATCCCTTCAAGGTGGGTCAGCATTTCCACCGCCATACTACAGTTCTGAAGCTAAGAGAATGTGTGTATGGGGTTGGGGGAGGCATTTGCCTACAGCATAGTGGCGAGAGCTGGCTGGGATGGGGGGATTTCCGAGCTCATCCTGCTCACAGCAAACCCAGGTCTGTAGCATCCTGCCCTTAAAAGATAGAAGGGGGGGGGCAGACTTCCAGCCCCCACCTTATGCTAGGCTCACCCCTCTCCCTTCTCCTTAAGGACCCAGGAGTCCTGCCTTGCAGCTGCCCTTGCACTAACAACCACCCTCCCTTTCCCCACACGCCTCCCCCCCCCCCCGCCGCCCTACACAGAGAACCGAAGGATCCAGGCTCCCAAACCCCTAATGGATCAAAATGAGGAAACTAATCCCAACAAGAACCTGGGGGGATTTTACGCACCTACACCAACGGGCCCCATCCCCTGCCACCTCTCAGAATCTCTGCCAGGTTGGGATGCTCGGAGGGGGTGAAAAAACGCACCCCCTTCTCTCTGTGTCCACGGCCCAGGACTATAAAGGCATCCCTTGTGCTTTTCCTTCAGCCAATGAGGAGAAACCACAGCAGACGTGGGCTCTCCGATTGGCCACCTTCTTATCAGCCTTGCCCCACCCCTGCCCGTATGCGGAGCTCGCCTCTTTGTCTTTCAGCTGTTTGGGGGGCTTTTTAAAAACCGAAGAGCGATAAAGGAGGCAGACAGCTGCAGATTTGCCTGGAATTTGCAATTGGCCGGGTGGGCCGAGCCCTGTGCCCCACGCACCTGCCCCACCTGTCCAATGGCAGAGGCGGGGATTAATTTGAGACAAGAGGGCTTAGTCCTAGAAGGAGCCGGGTAGAGAATGCGTCCCGGTATTAGGAAGATATCCTTGGGATCGTCATGGGCACTAAAGAACAAAAGCCTCACTAAAGAACAAGCTTCTTTAACTGGCTGAATAGGTAGGATCCATCCATCAGCTAAAGCAGGCTTCCCAGCCCTATAGCCCCTCCAGATGTTCTAGACTTCAACTCCCCCAGCCAGCATGGCTAATGGTCAGGAATGATGGGTGCTGTAGTCCAAAACAGGTTGGGGAAGGGTGAACTGAAGCTTTTAGCTGATCGATCAGTAGGGTTGAGAGTTAACTGCAATTTATATTTATTTATGATCCTTTTTTTAAAATCCCACCTGTAATGATATGTGGTTTTTGTTGTATGCGGGGACTCCTTTGGATGTAACACATGCAGTTTTGGGAAGACTCACTGTACTTTGTAGGAGGCCTGTTGGTTTGCTGGTGTTGACTCATGCAGTAAACGGAGTTTTTTAGAATCCTCAGTCTTGTTGTAGTCTCTCGAGTTTACAAGAACACCAACATTACACACCACCCTTCCTTCAAGGAGCTTAGGGGTGGCATACATCATTCTCCCCATCCCCATTTTAAATGTCACAACAGCCCTGTAAGGTAGGATAGTGCGAGTAGTGTAGCCACTTGTGCTTCGCCAATAAAATAGGAAATTCACCAAAAAAAAGAGGGTGTGGGTTTGTATAATGTTTGTGCATGCTAATTCGTAGGTATAGATGGAAATTTAGAAATGAAAACTATAATGTAAATAGAAATACAAGATATCTCACCACAGTGGGGAAGACTGTGACCACAGGACATGCATGCCTCCTTAGTGTGCTGTCCAAGTGCTAACTGTTGATGAGCAACTTTGAGGCGCCTTCTGATGGTTTAAACTTTAAACCAGACTTGGACCAAACACCCCTTCCAATAGAAGACACCTTCAAACAGAGGACTGTCCTCTGTAAAGTAGGACACATGGCCACTCTAAGTGTGTGAGACTGAGAGATAAAGAGACTGGCTGGCTCAAGGTCACCCAGTGTGCTTCATGCCTGTAGGAATTTGAACCCAGATTTCCCCAGTCCGAGTCCCAATCTCTAGTACTACACTATTTTTATTTTAGGCTATTTTGGGTCTGATGTGCTACTGATGGAATTGAAAAATAACTATTAAAATGGCTTTTCCTTTTAGCATGACATGGTAGCTTTTGTATGTTATCTCCCACTTTTTCTAGCCTCTCAAAGGGACATTTATATCCAGGTTCTGGCATTATGCAACTTTGGTTTGTTTAAAAGATGATACATCAAGAAAATCTTCGATGGATGGCTCTGACTGTTTTTTAATTATGTGTCTCTGGTGCCCTTATTCTGCATACTAATGGTTCCTGGAACTCATACGACCCTAGGCACAAGTTTGCATTAATACACAGGACCATGCTGTGAATTGTGGGTTGTGTGCGCCAAGTAGATTTTACACATCTCCTATGGAGACCAATGCCCCCAAACTTCTTGGGTCCATGTGGGCATATTTGGAATTTTGGTTGGGTCTGAGCGCCAAAACACAAAACCACTCTTTCAAACCCAAATAAAGATGGTGCTGGAGGGCAGCACTTTGCTTTGCAGCAGATCAGCCTCCCAGTTAAACAATTCATTTAAAAATATCTTAAAATATAAAATAAAAATCAGGAGGAGCAGGGACCCTGGCGGGCACCAAGAGAAGTGTCCCTGCACACATTGGTGTCCATGGGCACCACATTGGAGATGCCAGAACTACCCCTTACATGGGAGATCTGTGATTGAATCTCTGTGTTACCAAAATAGAGCCACAGGGGGGACCTGAGAATTATCTTGTGGCAGGAGTATTTAATTTTAACCTCCCCCCCCAATGCCATTTTCCTGATCAAAATTGCCCTCCCTAGGCTGATGGAGAGAAAAAATACAGGTAATGTACTTTGACCAAGTAGTGGTACAGTTGAGGCACACGTTTACCATCTAGGATGGCCGCTTATGCAATGCCAACAAAGAAGAACTGCATCACTGAAAAAGAGAACAAAAGAGGAAATCGATCTGCATAAAATTTGCGTACACTAATTTATGTATATAAATGCACATTTAGAAATAATGATTATAAATTTTTTTTAAATCCATTACAACTTACCATCGTGGGGAAGACTGCGGCCAGGGGACCTGTGTGCCTGCCTGCTTAGTCTGCTGTCTAGGTACTTAGTACTGATCAGCAAACCTCAAGGCCCCTGGCTGCTCTCTCTTCTTATGGTTCTTTATCATTAAGCCAGACTTGGACAGGACAGCCTTTCTGTGGAGAAAGCCAACCTAAGCCCCCTGCCTGACACACACACACTCACCAAGGAGGGGGGAAGGAGACCCAGGGGGGGGGGAGACAGCCAGTCTCCACAGATGCCAAAGGGGACAAACAACATCTGCATAGAATCACCCCGGGGGGGGGGAGGCAGGAAGCATCACCAGGTTTGTCAATGCTCCCGCATATCAGCCCCATCTACATAAGACTTGAATACCTCTCCAGAGCAGACAGGTTTGTCAATGCTCTCGCATATCAGCCCCATCTACATAAGACTTGAATACCTCTCCAGAGCAGGCACTTCGGCACCCCTAGGAAATGGCCACTCAACACCATAGGATGGGACCATTAAGCAAATGGCTTCAAAGGGACCCCATCCCACGGGGAGAGGGCGTCACCCCACCTGACCCAAAAGGCCGCCCCTCAGGGAGGGTGTCAACCCACCTGATCACAGAGGGAGGGGCTACCTGAAACACCAAGGTATAAAACACCCTGCGCAAGGGAACTGGTGGTTGTTCAGCAATCTTGCCCATGCCTGGGGTAAGGGAACGAAGGATCGGCAACCCCGGGTAGCAGCACCCGGCGCGCTCCAGCTAGCTGGAATCACTGGCCGCTTGGGTTGACCGGACCCCCGGGAAACCAAGCTGGAATCACTGGCCGCTTGGGTTGACCGGACCCCCGGGAAACCAAGCTGAAATCACTCACAAGCCGCTGGGTAGACCGGACCTCCGCCGGGAACCCAGCTAGCCGCTTGGGTAGACCGGACCTCCACCGGGAACCCAGCTAGCAGCATGCAGTTGACCGGGCCTCTGCTGGAGCCCGAGCTGAACTAACTAGCTGAGAGCCCTGAAATCACGGTGTCCTTGAGACTTCTTGCTTGCCCCAGGACTCGCTACCCCCTTAGCATTGAACCCGCGCAGAAGACCAGGTTGTCGGTCTTCCACTGGACAGGACAGCCTTTCAAACAGAGAAAGCCTTCAAACAGAGGACTGTCCTCTGACAAGCTCCCAGGAGGATGCTTAGGAGAAAGCGATGTCCCGCACCAGCCAGTGCGATTGCGCTGGCTGGCAGAGGGGAGAGGAGACATTTTCCCCTTGGTCTCCCCCTGGGAGGAGGCCACGGGGAAAGCAACCCTCCCCCAGCTGAGTGGCTACAGCCCTTTTGGCTTCTTCTCAAGGAAGCGAAGCCCAGCTGCCGCCTCCCCAAGCCCCGAATGGGGGTTGAGCACATGGCATGCGATGGACCCCGGCAGCTTCCCCCATGCTCCTGCTGATGCCGGGCGAGCAGGATTGCTCACAAGCAATCCCGCTCTCCAGGCATCAGCAGGAGTGCAGCGGGGAAGCCGATGACAGCAGCACCAAGTGCTGCTTGGACAGTTTGGCAGCTGTCATCGACCAGAGCCCCATGGCCAGAGTGGCAACCCTTTTTTGCCACTCTTGCCATGGGGCTCTATACCCTCTGGGCTTGCCCGTGGCTTCGCATGTCATCCAGGTTCGGATGACATGCTAAGCCATGGAGGGTTTGCTAAACCCTAGAGCAGTGTTCTCCAACCTTGGGTCCCCAGATGTTTTTGGCCTACTGGGGCATGCTGGGAGTTATAGGCCAAAAAACATCTGGGGACCCAAAGTTGGAGAACACTGCCCTAGAGCAAGCCATCACCTTGCAGGGTGGTTAAGAAGCAACCCCAAGGTGGCTTCTAAACCACTCTGTGGGAAGAACACTGGGTTGGTAAGCCACACTAAGCCACGGTGACTTCAAAGCCATGGTGGCTAAGCGTGTCGTGCAAATCCAGTCATTGTGAACTGGGCCCCCAGTCTGACTTATCGGTTGTTTCCTCTGCAGAAAAACGGTAGGCACACCTTCTACTTACGTTTACGCAGCTAGAGGAAATGGCCTCAGTGCTTCATTTGAACTCGGGCTTGGCAATGTCAGGACCTGACATCTCTTTTGGAAGCTGCTGGTGGCCCCTGGAACCAAAATGCTTTGGCTGATAGGTTTTTCTTTGCATCTGGAGACAGGCAAAGAGCCCCCTCTCATCACAAAGACAGCACAAGCATGCAACTAGACAGTTGGGACATTCTGATACACTACTCAGCAATATTTTACCCGGACACCAGTGATGCAGCCCATAAACTGAGTGAGAGGTTCACCCAGCGCCACCATCTGAAATGTTGTGCAAGGCATCCTGGCAGTGCCAGCTCTGGATTTTTGAGGGACCTTGGGAAAGACACCTCAATGGGTTCCTCCTTCAGTGAGTCTACCTTGCCATTGCCACCATCTGCTGTTTCTCCTCCTCCTCATTACTACTTAGTTGCTTGACAGACAGAGAGCTAGGGAGCAAGTGGGCACTGGCGTCTACTGCTCCTCCTTCTCTCTCTCTCTCTCTCTCTCTCTCTCTCTCTCTCTCTCTCTCTCTCTCTCTCTCTCTCGTAAGAAGAGAGGCCAGGGGCTTTGAGGTTGCCCATCAACAGCACCTAGACAGCAGACTGAGCAGTCACTCAGGTCATCCTTCCTCACTATGGTGAGATGTATTGCATTCCTATTTAAATTTTAGTTATTATTCCTAACTTTGCATTTGTACATAGAAATTAGCATGAGGAAATTTTAGGCAGATTGGTGCCCTCTTTTCTCCTCTTTTTTGGTGACGCGTAACTAAGTGGCTACCCTACTGGGATGGCCTGCATAAGCAAGTAGAAATCTACATCTGAGTTACTACAAATCACGGATTCTGACACAAAACTCAAACCGGCCAGCAGAGCTGGCCAAAGATCTGGCCAAAGGCAATCAATCAATACTCCTATTTTACAGGAACCATTGAGGCTGAGAGATGCAGTTAGCACCACAAGGCCAGCTATGGTAGAGGTTTTTTGGTTTGTTCTTTTACACCTGCAACTTTACTTGCCATTGTGAAGCTGCCCTTGGAGATCTACTGCAAAATGCCCAGAGCTCTACCAGTATAAGATTCTGACCTACCTTCTGCCTGCACCTGTTCTAGAAGGTCAAAAGGGCCAAGACTCAGGGGAGGCACACATTAGTGGCCACTTGCAAATCACCAAAAAGAGGAAATGCATCAGCAAAAAAAGAGAGGAAAAGACAACACAGATTTGCATAAAATTTGCAGAATCTACTTGATAGGTATATAGATGCAAATTTAAGAATTACTATAATTTAAATAGAAATACAACATACTTCTATATCAGTGTTCTCCAACCTTGGGTCCCCAGTTGTTTTTGGCCTACAACTCCCAGCATGCCCCAGCCAGCGTAGCTGGCTGGGGCATGCTGGGAGTTGTAGGCCAAAAACATCTGGGGACCCAAGGTTGGAGAACACTGTTCTATATTCTGCGTGCCTCCTCATTCTATTTAGTCCAGGTGCTTAGTGCTGATGGGCAGCTTCAGGGCCTCTGGCTGCTCTCCCTTCTACACATGGCCACTCCACCATTTAGCCATGATCTCATTCAATGGCTGAGTGAGCCTATGGAACCATATCACCGCCATCTAGCATTGTGCTAGTTAATTAGAACGCTTTTAACAGTTTATGTCGAGTGAACTTTCCAGGACCGGATCATGTGTTTACAATTTTATTTATTTTATTTATTAATTATATTTATACCCCGCCTTTTTTCCTGCAAGGAACCCAAGGCAGCTTACATAGTCCTCCTCCTCTCCACTTTATCCTCACAACAACCCTGTGAGGTAGGTTAGGCTGAGAGTCAGTGACTGGCCCAAAGTCACCCAGTGAGTTTCATGGCCGAGCGGGGACTAGAACCCGGATCTCCTGAGTCCCAGTCTAACACTCTCTAACCACTACGCCACACTGGCTCTCACTTTAAAATGAAACCAAACACCTCTGGGCAAATTCACCTTTGTTTTGGGACTAGCAGGTTTGATCCAGACCAGTCATAACTAGACATGGCTAGCGAGAAGGAGGCCAACTGAGAGGGTCTCATGGGGTGCCTCTGGTCTGAAGAACAAATTAATCTGGTAGCAGAAGGAGGGCGCTTTTGAGAGCCTTCTGTTTCCTATAAAGACGTGGGGAGGGGGGGGGGAAAGAACAAATAAAGAGGCTACATTTTCCAGCCATGCAACCTGCTCCTGGGATTTATGCACTGCTCCCTTGGCCCGTGAACATGAGAATCCCACGCGCACATCGCTGGATGGTTTGAAAAGCGCCCCCCCCCTGTCAGACGCCATTTCTTATCATGGTTGGCTCCGCTTTCAATCTTTATAAATAACTCCACTTCACTGCAGCATCTTCTTGCCACTCACAGGCCAAGAGGGGCCCCAAAAAGGGGGTGGGCAAAGATGTTCATAAATAGAATGTGTATCGATGGATCTTTCTCAGGGATTGGTGAGATGCCTTTGGCAGGAAGCCAGATTAGCCTTATTTTGCTGGGACTTATTTTATTATTTACTTACTTATTTATTTATTTCATTTTTATACTGCCCAATAGCTGAAGCTCTCTGGGCGGTTTACAGCATTTCTTTGCTTCAAAAAAACAAACAAAGAAAGAAACCTTCCCAGTGCAAGGAGCCAAACACAATGCAAACTACCTTTGAGTTTCTAGAAAGCTTCAGAATGACCTCAAATAATAAATCCATATATTGCAATACCCTTTTTAGGCCAACCCAAAGATCACACAAAAATGTGCAGGCTTCATCAGGCAAGAGTTTTCAAAAAGCAGGTTGGCGGGGTGGAAGAGGAGGAAAAAAAGGTTGGCTGGATTCTGTAGTCAGGATGACTGCATAGTCAGAGTCTTAAGATGACATGGAAAAGGAGGAATTTTATGATTCATGTTGACGTCGTTAATCATAAAATTTTCTTGCAGCCCTGTAAGAACAATACTGTTTTGCTCTTTCCCCCTTCCCCATATGGCAGGAGATATAGGAGTGGTGCTATGTACCAAAAAGATTGGGGATCAGGCCCACAGGACAAAAAAAATATATGCACAAATTTGCATATTCTAATTTACATATGCTCTAGTGTGTGTGTGTGTGTGTGTGTGTGTGTGTGTGTGTCTTTAAAGGACCCTGTCTCCTAAGGACACCCTTACTTGTAAAAAGGGATGTATGGACAGGGAAGAGGAGGGCATTTGGTTTCAGAAGAAAACCTCAGGCAGAAAGTTTCAAGGGTGGGAGGCAGCAGCAGGAGAAACACAAAAAGCCAGCTAATTCGGGGGATCAGATGCAACAGAGATCACCAAGGCCCCTGTACCTTTATTTCAGCAAGTGCCCATGGACAGCAGGGTGGTGGGGCAGATGGCCTCCCAGAGACTCAGGGCTCCAAATGAAAGATTCGAGGCTCCAACCCTAGTGGGCCACCCCCTAATGCTGCTTCTGAGATTTCTTGGCTTTTTAGACTGTGAAAAGGGGTCATAGCTCAGGTGTAGAGCCCAAGCTTTGCATGGATCCCAGATTTAATCCCTGCCTTCCCTAGTTAAAAAGGATCAGGTAGCAGGTGATGAGAAAAACCGCTGCCTAAGACCCTAGAGATCTGATCCCAGTAAGAGTGGACAGTATGAGGGTCAACAACAGACCCATGGTCTGACTTTATAAGGCAGCTTCTTCAGTACCATGATACTAAAATTGAGCTGGATGGTGAAAGAAGATCTCTCATATCCTACAGGAACTGCCAACAACATTTTAAAAAACTAGAATTGGAGGTTGTGGAGAAAGCCAACCTAAAACCCCTTTCTGACACACACACACTCACCAAGGAGGGGGGAAGGAGACCCAGGGGGGAGAGACAGCCAGTCTCCACAGAGACCAACGGGGACAAACAACATCTGCATAGAATCACCCCAGGGGGGAAGGCAGGAAGCATCCCCAGGTTCGTCAATGCTCTCGTATATCAGCCCCATCTACATAAGACTTGAATACCTTGCCAGAGCAGACATTGCGGCACCCATAAGAAAGGGCCATTCAACACCACAGGATGGGACCATTAAGCAGGTGGCTTCAAAGGGACCCCACCCACCTGAGGAGGGTGGCAACCCACCTGATTGGCCGCCCACCTGAGGAGAGTGACAACCCACCTGATTGGCCACCCACCTGATTGCAGAGGGAGGGGCTACCTGAAACCCAAGGTATAAAACACCCTGCGCAAGGGAACTGAGTTGTTGGACCTGATCAGCAATCTTGCCCCATGCTTGGGGTAAGGGAACGAAGGGATCGGCAACCCCGGGTAGCAGCACCCGGCGTGCTCCAGCTAGCTGAAATCACTGGCCGCTTGGGTTGACCGGACCCCCGGGAAACCAAGCTGAAATCACTGGCCGCTTGGGTTGACCGGACCCCCGGGAAACCAAGCTGAAATCACTCACAAGCCGCTGGGTAGACCGGACCTCCGCCGGGAACCCAGCTAGCAGCATGCAGTTGACCGGGCCTCTGCTGGAGCCCGAGCTGAACTAACTAGCTGAGAGCCCTGAAATCACGGTGTCCTTGAGACTTCTTGCTTGCTACTTTGTGCTGTACTGATAAGCTGTATTGCTGGCGTGTGTCTGGGTTTGTGAAGGTCATTTTGTAAATAAACTTGTTTTATAAAAGATACTTTTGTGGCTATAAGTTATCCCTTTGTTCTGGGCTAAGGGTGATAGTCGCTGGGGGACCTCGGAGAAGGCCCGCCCCCAGGACTCGCTACCCCCTTAGTATTGAACCCGTGCAGAAGACCAGGTTGGCGGTCTTCCACTTGGTGGCAGCGGTGGGATAACTTATTAGCCCAGAATATCTCCCGGACCCAAAGTAGCAAGAGCCAAAGGATCACCATGGGCGACCCAGAGCCTGACGGAGCAACTGGGGGAGCCGAGCCATGGCGGCCCCTGCCCGCAACCCCCATCACCCCGGGGTTGGTGGCGCTGATCCGGCAGACGGAGCGGCAGAGGGAGCTGCTGGCAAGTCTGGGGCCGGGTGTCCGACCCAGGGGCCGGGTGTCCGACCCAGGGGCCGCCCTATCCCAGTTCCGACAGATGGGAGAGAGGATGTGTGGACCGAGGACCCCGCTCCCCTGGAGCCCCTCGAGCTTCCCTCGGACTGGATGGCACACGAGCGGGAGAGGATGGCCCACGAGCGCGAAATGATCCGGATGCAGATGGAGCTGGCCAAGATGCAGCTTGAGGCGGGGAAAACTCCCCCGATTGTCCCCTCTGCTCCTCCCCCTCCGTCGTGGGACCGCAAGGCGTTCCCCTACTACAAGCCAGGGCAGGATGTCCTGATGTTTTTGCACATTTTTGAAATGGCGTGCCAGGAGCAGCGGGTCCCCGACAACTTGCGGTTGTCCGCCCTGCGAACCCAGGTCAGTGGGGACCTGGCTGACCTCCTCGGGGCTCATCTGCGGAAGACCCCGGCAAGCTACGAGGCGTTCAAGGCAGCGGTCAGACAACACTTCGCCCTCTCCGCCGAACATTGCCGGCGAAGATTTCGAGAGGGTAAACCTTCCCCTGGGACCACCCACGTGGCATGGGCAGCCCAGGTAATGCACGTCTGCGAGTCCTGGGTGGAGGCTTCCCGGGCCTCCACCCTGAAGGAAGTTGTCGAGCTGTTCGCCATGGAGCAGTTCTTCACCACCATCCCGAAGGAGCTGGCCGCTGTCGTGAGGGATCAGAAGCCCTGTACCTGTGAGGCGGCGGGGATCATGGCCGACGAGATGGGATTATACCGGACGGCCCCATCCACCAAGGGAAGTTCCGCGGCCGTGGCCGAGAAGAACCCGGAGCCGGAAAAGGGCCTGCCCCGACGGCGCGGGGAAGCCCCTCGGACCAAGGGGAACCAAAACCCTCGGTCTGGGGCCTGCTTCCACTGTAACGAGATGGGACACCTGCGGCGGGATTGCCCCAAGCTCCAACCCAAGAACCGGGATGCCCGTCCCTCACCGAGGAAAGTAGGACGCGTCGCGGGTGCTGCACCCACTCAGGACGACAACAGCGACGACGAGCGACGGTCGGTCCTCTCCCTCCATGCAAGCATCCCCGAGGACCGCGGTGCCGAGGAGGACCTCCAGGAGTGGGATTCCTACCGTCCTGAACCCTGTGCATCGCTGTATTGCATCGCCTCCCCGGACCAGCTGAGATGGAGCCGCAAGCAATTCTGTGAGTCCATCTATATCAACAATGTTACCCGGGTGGGGTATAGGGACACTGGGGCAGATATAACGGCTCTGCCCCGGGACCGTGTAGAGAGGTCCCAACTTTTGTCAGGACATACGTGTACGATCAAACCCTATAACTCCCCCGACATCACCGTCCCCATCGCCCGGGTCCGGATCAAGTACCAGGGATGGGAAGGAGAGATGGACGTAATCATCCATCGCCAAAAGGAGTGGGGCATCATCATCGGGAACGACCTCGCGTTCCGGGTGGCCAAAGCTAAGATGGGGGTCGTCACCCGGGGACAGGCAAGGCGAGGGGGGCCGCCCGTAACCGCACCGGTCCCAAAGCCTAAGCCCGTGCCCCCTCCACCACCCGGGGTGACCCCATCCCCTGCGGGGCACCCCGGGGAAAACCAGGCCATAGCGGAGCCCCCGAAGAACGAAGGGTTTGCTCAGATGGCTAAAGACTTTGGGACACAAGCCCAATTCAAGGAAGCCCAGCGGCTGGACCCGTCCTTGCGAGAGTGTCGCGCCCTGGCCAACCAAGACCCCGGGGTATCCCTTGCCACGGAAAGATTTATCTGGGACGATGGAACTTTGTACCGGGAGTTCGAGCCAAAGGGGGAACTGGCACCGGGGCGCAAGCAGAGGCAACTGGTAGTTCCCCAACGGTACCGCCGCGCCGTGTTGCACCTCGCCCACGACGTGGCATGGGGAGGACACCTGGGGCAAAAGCGGACCCAAGCTCGAATTACAGAGGGGTTCTACTGGCCCATGATCGCCTCCGACATTAAGGCTTACTGTCGGTCCTGCGATGTGTGCCAGCGAGTGGGACACAATCGCGATCACCCAAGAGCTCCCCTTCAGCCTTTTCCGGTGGTGGGGATCCCTTTTGAACGGATTGCTATGGACATAGTGGGTCCCCTGAACCCGCCCACCAAGACGGGGAAAAAGTTTGTACTGACGGTAGTGGACTTTGCCACCCACTACGCGGAGGCTTTTGCGCTCGCCTCCATCTCTGCAGCCAGCCTGGCTAAGACTCTGCTCTCTCTCTTTGCCCGCTTAGGAATGCCCCGCACGGTCGTGTCGGACTGTGGCACCGGGTTCATGTCTAAACTGTTCCAGAAGATGTGGGACCTGGGGGGGGGTTGACCATGTAACTTCGGTGCCTTACCACCACAAGACCAACGGACTGGTTGAACGCTTCAACCAGACTTTGGGGGAAATGATCCGGGCGTACGCTAGCCGTCACCCGGGAACTTGGGACCAAGCCCTACCCTACCTCCTCTTTGCCTACCGAGATGCTCCGCAGGAAAGCCTCGGGTTTTCCCCGAATGAACTGATGTTTGGCAGAGAACTACGGGGGCCCTTGGCTTTGTTGCGGGAAGAATGGGAGGGGGCTGCCGGCAGTTCGCCCATGCCGGTTCACACTTTTCTGCGGCGGCTACGGGACACCCTCCACAGCGTTCGAGAAGCCGCCCAACAGCATCTGAAGGCAGCCCAGCAGCGGCAAAAGGAGCTGTATGATAGAACCGCAGTAGCCCGGACTTTTGAGGTGGGTGATAAAGTGTTGGTTCTGCGTACCCTCAAAACGGACAAGCTGTGCCTTAAGTGGGAGGGTCCGGGGACTGTAGTTGAGAAACTTGGACCAGTCAACTACAAAATACTCTTTGCTGGGACTCCTGGAAAATGTAAAGTGTTTCATGTGAACATGTTGAAATTGTATGTGGACCGGGGTGCGGGACTGGGCTGTGTGAAGGAACATAATGATAAGGATTTCGCTGATGGGGATCTGTTGGGAGAATGGGGGGATGGTGGGGGAATGGAAGAAATCTCACTGTCACCCGCCCTGTCCGAGGCTCAGCGGGAGCAAATGAAGCGGGTGCTGGATGAATTTGGGACCATGTTCTCAGACCGCCCCGGGCGGAACCCACTCATCCAGCACACCATTCAAACGGGTGACAGCCCCCCTCTGCAATCTCTGCCATACCGGGCGGTGGGACCCCATGCTCAAGTCATTGCTGAGGAGGTCAAAGCCATGCTAGACCTAGGGGTGATCGTCCCTAGTTCTAGCCCATGGTCCTCCCCGATTGTCCTGGTGGCCAAAAAGGATGGGGGGGGGGTTCGGTTCTGTGTGGACTATCAGAAAATCAACAAGGTGACCGTCCCTACCCCTACCCCATCCCCAACATGGATGTCTTGCTGGAGAAGCTAGGAAGGGCCAAGTACATTACCACCCTAGACCTCACCAAGGGCTATTGGCAAGTTCCGCTGGACGCGGATGCTGCGCTCAAGTCCGCCTTTGTCACACACCTGGGTTTATTCCAGTTCACCACTCTTCCCTTCGGAGTCCGGAATGGTCCGGCAACCTTTCAGAGGCTGGTGAATGGAATGCTGAACGGGTTGGGAGAATTTGCCTGTGCCTATCTGGACGACATAGCTATCTTTAGCTCCACTTGGGAGCAGCATCTGCAGCATGTCCGGCGGGTCTTCCAGCGGATCCGGGACGCTGGGTTGACGGTGAAAGCAAAGAAGTGCCAGGTGGGGCTAGGGGAGGTTGAGTACCTTGGACATCGCGTCGGAGGGGGGAGCATCAAACCCATGGAAGCTAAGATCGAGTCGGTTCAGAAATGGCCCCAACCCGCAACCAAAAAACAGGTGCAGGCTTTTCTGGGACTTGCAGGGTACTATCGGAAGTTTGTGCCACACTTCAGTCAGCTAGCAGCCCCTCTGACTGATCTTTGTAAGAAGCGTCACCTGAACAGGGTCCAGTGGACCGCGGCTTGCCAGACTGCTTTCGACGGGTTAAAAGCCTGCCTCACGGCAGCTCCCATTCTGCAAGCCCCAGACTTTGAATCCCCCTTCGTTCTACAGACGGATGCCTCTGAGGCCGGGATTGGGGCGGTGTTGTTACAGGAGAAGGTGGGAGAAGGGCTGCGCCCTGTTGCATACCTGAGCAAGAAGCTCCTGCCCAGAGAACGTAGTCTTGCCACCATTGAGAAGGAGTGCCTGGCCGTGGTGTGGGCCATCACCAAGTTGCGCCCCTACCTCTGGGGGAGACGGTTCCGCCTGCAGACTGACCATTCCCCCCTGTGCTGGTTAGATAGAGTCAAGGGCAACAACCAAAAACTCCTACGGTGGAGTCTGGCGTTGCAAGACTTTGACTTCGAAATTGAGCACATCAAGGGTAAGGACAATGTCTTGGCTGATGCACTCTCCCGGGCTTTCTCAGGTGATGGGCAAGTCGTTGGGAAATTGGGGTGTGGGACCCCAATGCCATCTTTTCCCCGGGGGGGAGATGTGGAGAAAGCCAACCTAAAACCCCTTTCTGACACACACACACTCACCAAGGAGGGGGGAAGGAGACCCAGGGGGGAGAGACAGCCAGTCTCCACAGAGACCAACGGGGACAAACAACATCTGCATAGAATCACCCCAGGGGGGAAGGCAGGAAGCATCCCCAGGTTCGTCAATGCTCTCGTATATCAGCCCCATCTACATAAGACTTGAATACCTTGCCAGAGCAGACATTGCGGCACCCATAAGAAAGGGCCATTCAACACCACAGGATGGGACCATTAAGCAGGTGGCTTCAAAGGGACCCCACCCACCTGAGGAGGGTGGCAACCCACCTGATTGGCCGCCCACCTGAGGAGGGTGGCAACCCACCTGATTGGCCACCCACCTGATTGCAGAGGGAGGGGCTACCTGAAACCCAAGGTATAAAACACCCTGCGCAAGGGAACTGAGTTGTTGGACCTGATCAGCAATCTTGCCCCATGCTTGGGGTAAGGGAACGAAGGGATCGGCAACCCCGGGTAGCAGCACCCGGCGTGCTCCAGCTAGCTGAAATCACTGGCCGCTTGGGTTGACCGGACCCCCGGGAAACCAAGCTGAAATCACTGGCCGCTTGGGTTGACCGGACCCCCGGGAAACCAAGCTGAAATCACTCACAAGCCGCTGGGTAGACCGGACCTCCGCCGGGAACCCAGCTAGCCGCTTGGGTAGACCGGACCTCCGCCGGGAACCCAGCTAGCAGCATGCAGTTGACCGGGCCTCTGCTGGAGCCCGAGCTGAACTAACTAGCTGAGAGCCCTGAAATCACGGTGTCCTTGAGACTTCTTGCTTGCTACTTTGTGCTGTACTGATAAGCTGTATTGCTGGCGTGTGTCTGGGTTTGTGAAGGTCATTTTGTAAATAAACTTGTTTTATAAAAGATACTTTTGTGGCTATAAGTTATCCCTTTGTTCTGGGCTAAGGGTGATAGTCGCTGGGGGACCTCGGAGAAGGCCCGCCCCCAGGACTCGCTACCCCCTTAGTATTGAACCCGCGCAGAAGACCAGGTTGGCGGTCTTCCACTGAGGTGATGTCCCTTGGAAAGCTATTTTCTGTAATGCATTAAAAACCAGAGTTGACTTTTGCGGTGGAGTTGCAGACGTGGGATTGGCCTTGTGAATGGGGAGATGCGTGGCCACCTTGTGACTCCCCGTACTGTGACCTGTTTCCTTCTGATCTTGTGTGTGTGTGCGCGCGCACTTCAAGAACTGCAAACTGAATGCATAGCAAATCGCTGACAAGACCCATTCAGTGCGCGAATCTATTGAAGAAGTCCACAGCTGGCTTTCTACTTGAAGAGCATTCCAAAGTGGAGTGTGTTTCAGGACCTCCAACAGGTGTACACTGTGCTGCAGTCGGAACTGGAGCTCAGGGCTCAAGACCAGGGCACTGTAGCCCTGGGCCCCCCCAAATGACTACCCAGAAAGCAGCAGATGACAGGCCCAGCAGCAGCACCTGGGCTGACATGGGCAATCCAGGACCCACTGTGGATGATGCTAGTTGGCACAACATCCTTGCTTTCCTTCTATTAAAAAAAAACAAAAACATTTTATAGTCCGGGGATGGCCAGGTGGGCACATACAAGTTACAGGTGGTCATTTCATTATTTTTAATTTTAAAATATAGTATCCTTTTCTACAGTGAAATGATGCTCATTCCCAAGAAACTGTGTTCAGCAGCAGAAGCACAATCCATTTGATTCCTGTAGCCATGATGGGGCTATGATTTAAGTGAGTTTAAAATGCAAAAGTGCACGTGCTCAGAGTATTTCCTGTTTTAAAAAATCAGAGTTGGCCAACAGATTTTTTGGTATGTGCAGTGCATGTGTGTGTGTGTGTGTGTGTGTGTGTCTGTCTGCTGTAACATATCTGGAATGTAGCAGCAGTTGTAAAGTGTGGAATGTTGTGATGGGGGAAGAAAGTAAATGTTAGGGGTATGTTTCACAACTGAAGTAATAAACGTGGCCATCTAAAGGGGCCCTCTCATGGAACCATTAATTCTAAAGTCTAAAATTACCTAGATGTGCCACTGCATATACACCAGGTGTGGGCAACAGATAGCCCACATGTGGCTCCCATTGTCCCCACCCAAATATTTTTTGTTTAGTTTCAAGGAAAAAATGGTGCCTTTCCCCCTCTCAATCATTTTTTTAAAAAAACATGTTTGAGTCACCCAGTATACTGCAGCCCATGGTCAGGGCAGGCAGGAGGGCGGGGGCAAAAATGGCCCTCAGACCTCCCAAAGTTGCCTACCTCTAGTGTACACTGTGACCCCAGAAGCACATTGCAACAATGCTCTGGTGCAGCCTTCTCCAACCTAGATCCCAATGAGATACAACTCCCATCAGCCCAACTACTGCCGTGTTGGTTGGAGATGATAGGGATTGTAGTCCAACACATCTGGAGGGCACCGGGTTGGGAAAGGCTGTTCTCCAGTTGTCCCAGTGTACCAGGGTCAGTCTGTACTTTGCCTTTCGAAGAGGTGCTGGAGATGCTCTAGCATCCTCCCTTGCACTGAATACCTGAGCAGTGGGGTAGGGACAAACACATCTCAACACTAGAGCACCTGCGTACAAATGCCTGCGCACGGACACAAAAATGCCAGCATACCGCTTCCTACAACCACCTACCTAGATAGGAAATGTGGCTGAAGATTTTTGAATCACAAGTATTTTATAAGTAGTGCTACCAGTTCCATTGCAGCATTGTGCTCTCTAAACTGCTGCAGTTGGTTTAGTTGGAGCTGTTGCCCCAGCTCAGGAACAAATGCCAGGAAAGGCTATTCAGTTGCAAAACAAATGACAACACAAAAGAGGCCAGGATCAGCAATGTGTAAGTGGGGTGGGGGACAGTGCAGAGCCAAAGGCAATTGTTCCTACTGTGAGAATTCAGATATTACCTACCCCTATTTTCATCTGTGAAATCTTGCAAATCACGCCTGTCCATTCCCTGGCTTCCAACAACACTCCAGGCACAGAGGCAGTAACTGGGCTTGCATGACACAACATCCCATTGTGGATAGCAGCGCACAACGGGTTGTCGCGTCATGCGATCCCATCCCGGTTTCCACAGGGTAGCTTGTTCACGGGGAACAAGCCAGCCCAACAACCCATGGGCTGTTGTAGGTGCTGTTCTACCCATGATGAATTGTCATGTCGTCCAAACCCGGATGACCAGCCCCATCGTGGGTAGGGGGTATCGGCTAATGAGCCCCATGGCAAGAGCAGCAAAAACCCCTTGCTGCTCTTGCCATGGGGCTCCCAGTGCCAACTGCCCAAGCAGCACTTTAAAAGGCGTGTGTGTGCACTTTTGCACTTTCCCAAGCCTGTAGAGCAGCGGTCCCCAACCTTTTTGGCACCAGGGACCCGTTCCATAGAAGACAATTTTTCCACGGACGGGGGGGGGTCGCCCACTGCTCACCTCCTGCTGTGTGGCCGCGGGGATGTATCCGAGAGTCTTGAGGGGGCTGAAGTGAGTTGAACTTGCCCTGCTCGACCCCCCCCCCCCCCGAGACTCTCGGTGACTTACCTGCTGTCGCTCGACCCAAACGTGCCAGGGAAAGGACCTATGAGGTCCCCGGCACGTCACTTCCTGGTTTTCCAGCGCTACTCTTTTTACGTAAATACCATGGTAAAGTACCTTAAAATGGCCACAATTTGCTATTCATGGCTGTTTTAAGGTACCTTACCATGGTATTTATGTAAAAGGAGCAGCACAGGAGAACCAGGAAATGATGTGACGAGTCTCCCGTCACGTCATTTCCGGTTTTCTGAAAATGCTCGCTGGGAGGCGAGCAGAGGGATGAGCGGCGGGGTGGTGGTGCTTGCCGGAGCTTGCAAGCACCTCGAGAGCCAGGTGGGGTGCTCGCGGTGCATCCCGGCCCGGTTCCTAACAGGCCATGGACTGGTACCAGTCTGCGGACTGGGGGTTAGGGAAGGACCCCTGCTGTAGAGGCCCAGGACAAAGTGCAAACTGTGCACCCCCATGGGCACTGAAGAGGGAAAACTTTTTTAAAAGATGAGGATCTTGCTGATAAGGGGGTATAAATCCCCCAAATACCCCCTTCTCAGCGAGAGATCCCTTGCGCCTTTGGTTTCTCTTGACCAGGGTGGGTGGATAGATTCAAGAGAAACCGGGGGTGAGGGGATGGATTTTGATCTTCGGCTGGCGCAATGTTCAGGGGGGCAGCAGGTACCCACCTTGGATACTGCCCAGCAGAGGCTTAAAATCCACACAGTTGTGCTTCTATGAACAATCAGGCAGCCATGGGCAGCCCCTCCAAGGTGCTGTTGAGGCACTTTGAAGGGGCTGCTCATGGCTGCTCGCTCAGAGATTGCGAAAGCTGGCTTAACAGCTGGCTTTCGTGATCTCTGGGAAAAAAGTTGAGAAGGGAAAAAAGCAGCCAGCAGCAAGCCCAAAAGGGCTCATGGCGGGGACGGGGGGAAAAACTCGTCCCTCCTACAATGTCCCCTGGGATACCCACAGGAGGACCGAGAGGAGAGGTGGGGGGACAACAACCCACGGTGATTCCGATCGTCTGTTGGGCTCACCGTGGGTTGCTTTGCACAACATCCAACCAACCATGGCTTATTGCCAGCGTGGGTTGTCGTGACGTGCGAATGCACCTAGTGTGGTGTAGCAGCTAGTTAACTGGATAGCACAATCGTGGGGTGGTTAATAAGCCACAGTGGTTTGTTAAACACCCTACACGGGCTGGTTGCATGCCGGGGGGGATTAGCATAATTACCCTCAGTAGCGTGGCTTGTCATGTCATGCAAACCCTGCCAGGGTGTCTTGTTGTCATTGGTAACGAGTCAACTGGAACCCATGGGCTGTTGTAGGGTTCTGTGTGGCTTGTTAAACACAGCAAAAAGCCACCCTGGCCAGGTTGGCATGACACAACAAGCTGTGCTGCCAAGGGTAATTATGCTGATCCCCCTAGCATGTGACCAGCATGTGCAGTGGGGGAAATAAGCCACTATGGCTTATTTCCCTAGCCACGATCATGCAAACGGGCCCAGAGTGCTACTAGGACTAGGGAGAGCTGGGTTCAAATCCCCACTCTGCCACAAAGCTCACTGCGTGACCTGGAGCTAGACTTGGGACCTCTCCACTTAACCCACCTCACAGGGGAAGGCGAATCCACCCTGGTGTCAGCCACCCTGATGTCATTGGAGAAAGAGTGCAATATACAGGTAATCCCAAATAATTATAAATGGTGGCTTTTAAAAACTTACCTTTGAAAGCGCCTTCTTTAGGTCCCTTCACGATCTCTAGAACCCGTGGTCGCACCTATTATGTACTAGGCCCAAAGGGCGAGTGCATGTGCATGTGAATTTTTAGAGAGAGAGAGCGCACACAGAGGTAGGTAAACTGGTGCTCTTCAGATGTTTGGACTACAACTCCCATCAGCCCCAGCCAAGATGTATTTATTTATTTATTTATTTATTATATTTATCAGTCGCCCATCTGGCCGGTCACCCGGCCACCCTGGGCGATGTACAATTAAAATACAATAAAACACAATAAAATATAATAATTAAAACAATATAAAAAATTCTCATTAAAAACCTAACCCACCCCATATTCCCGCCTGAACAGCCATGTTTTTAATGCACGGCGGAAGCTCATCACGGAGGGGGCATGGCGAAGGTCACTAGGGAGGGAGTTCCATAATGTGGGGGCCGCCACAGAGAAGGCCCTCTTCCTAGTCCCCACCAGCCTGGCTGCTCTGGCTGATGGGATAAGGAGAAGGCCGTCCGTGGCAGACCTTGTTGAGCGGCCTACTTGATGTTGCTGGAGGCGCTCCTTGAGATAAGCTGGGCCGGAGCCGTGTAGGGTTTTAAAGGTCAAAACCAACACCTTGAATTCGGCTCGGCAAGCAACTGGTAGCCAGTGCAACTCATTAAGCACTGTGCCTGGAGTGTTGTTGGAAGCCAGGGAATGGACAGGCGTGATTTGCAAGATTTCACAGATGAAAATAGGGGTAGGTAATATCTGAATTCTCACAGTAGGAACAATTGCCTTTGGCTCTGCACTGTCCCCCACCCCACTTACACATTGCTGGCCCTTAATCAGGCGAGCCGCCGCGTTCTGTACCAGCTGAAGCTTCCGGACCGTCTTCAAGGGTAACCCCACGTAGAGCGCATTACAGTAGTCTAGGCGAGAGGAGACCAAGGCATGAACCACTGATGGGAGCAGGTGATTAGGAAGGTAGGGGCGCAGGAGATGTGCAATGGCCAAGGATTATGGGACTTGTAGTGCAAACCTTCTGGAGGGTTGCCTACCCCTGAGGAACTCTCAGTAGTTGCTTCTTAGCAGTTCGATTGCCTCCCTGCCCAGGCTTGACAAAGCCCCAGTCTGAATAACTTCTGGAAGTGATAGAATGCCCTTTTTTTAAACATTCAAGCCAGAGGTGAGCATGGGTGTTTGCATTGGCTCATTTCATTTCCTACCAGATATTTTATATTTATATAGTTTCCTCCCACCCACCCCACACACAATCATTTCTCATCATTTTCACCTCTCACAATACATGTGAAAGAAAAGGATAAACATTTTGAAAGCTTATCACGGCTTTTCTGTTCTGCCAGGTTTTCAGTTGGCATTAGTGGTATTATGATTTATGAAGGAGAAAACCGCAATGGTGCTCCTCTCTCCATACTGAAAGAACAAAAATACCTGCAATTTGTAATTTACTGGCACACAAGAAGAGTAGGTTGTACCCCTTCAGGCAATGTTTTGGGGGGAACCACTAAATGGCAGGAAACTGTCAATTATTTATAGTTGTTTCCTTTATATATTTTTTACCACCACCATTCAGGTTTTCTGCCCCAGGCACCAACGTGTCTGGGGGCCCTACCTTCATTTGTCATCAATATTGTGTTTCTGTTTATGTCACCCTCATGTTGCTGATGATTTTATTGCCTCATTTTAAATGGTAGCTTTGCATGAGTTTGAATCACTATTTTGTGAGCAACTTTGAGTGAGAGATTTTATTTTATTTTACAAAAATAACATTAAATAAATTAAAATAAAACCTGGAAGTTCAGCTTGGTTTTTTGGCAGATGACAGAGAGAATCAGAGGGGGAAAACGACAACACCTGACCATCATAAATCATTCCATAAGCATCTCAGCCAACTCACTTTGTTGGTAGCACTTTGGCCACAGACCTTTAAATTATTTGCCTACCATGCAATGATATTCACATGGCCCACGTGAAAGGGACCACCAAAAAAATAAAAAAAATAAAGGCGAAGGCAATTTGAGAGGTAGCTGTATCATTCCTCTCATGAAAATATCCAGACCCAGTCCAATGACACATGCAACCCAAGCAACTGCTTGAGATAGCCATGTTCTTTGGGGCACCAATGACACGGCTCATGGTTCAAGAGCTGTGCCTCAGCAGCATCTTCTTGACTGCAAGGGACCTTAGGGCGCCCTGCCCATGCAGTGAAGCCATTTGGGCATCAAGAAGTCTTTCGCTAACTTTGCAAATGCCACTTCCCTTGCCTGGTTAGACTTATTTATTCACGTGTGCCCCACCCTCCCTATTAAATAGTTCACAGCAGCATTTAAGTCTGTGAGGTAAATGGGAGCACACCTGTATATTGTTCACCACAAACTGCTTAAAATATTGGAAGTGGCCGTCGTCGACTCACAAGGGCTTAGGCATGGCATCTCATCCTAACGCAGTTTGAAGAGCTACCCGGTTAGGGAGCTTAAAGGATCAGAGATGGCATAGTGCTACTAAAAAAACCAGTCCTCCTGGGGATGATGAACCCCCCAAACATGGTGAATTCCCAGACCCCTGACTTTGAGCAGTGTGTACCCTCTCTTTAGCCACTCGTAAGGTCTTTCCCTTCTGTCAAAATATATTCTTCGGCCTGCCGACATCAGGAGTCACCATTTTAACTGCGTAATTAAACCTACGGGGACTTCATCCTTGACGGGGCCTGCCCGTTGACAGTGTCCATCTGGACTACACGCTACTGAAGAGAACCCGATCAATCAGGTACCAAATGGACTGATCTCTCCATTCCCACAGGAGCCGTAAATATCTCTCCTCCTTACAAGGAAAAGGCTTTCTCTCTCTCTCTCTCTCACTGAGCAATTCTGTAAAAATAACTTAGGAATGGAGGGATTTATCTGTGGGGGAGGCTTTATCAGCTGTCCCCTCAAGACCACCAGCCAGCCACAGCTGGGCCCTGTCAATGACATGGAGATCGCACACTCACACATAGACACACACACAGATATGAATACAAATGGTCATACCTGAACCAGCCCGGAGTAACATTGGGGTGCTGGAGGGTAGACAGGCAGGCTGTAGGGGTGCAGAACCACTGCTGGAGGGGACAACATGGCACATAATAAAGTCAAGGCCCGACCACCCAGTCCCAAAAGAAGTCAAAAGCACCTCTGTCCAAGCGGCTTTGGCACCGGCGGAGGGAGTGTTGAGTGGCAGATGGGACGGTGCCATTGAAAGACGCCAACAGCTGTCGAGAACACAAGCTCCTGTCACAAACTGCCTGGGCAAAAGCATCTGCACTGGGATAGAGTCTCACCAGGGACACATAATTTTATGAGGCACAAAGTAAACATGAGGTACTGGGGTAAACATGACTTTGCCACAGGTTTATGACCGTCTTGCCACCATTATATTTTATCTATGTGTCGCACACATACACTCATACAGAGGTAGTGTAAACGTCACCTTTTTAAAAAAAGAGTTATTATTCATAATTGTTTGGGGGGGGGATTTACAATTTATATTTAAACAGCACATGATTCAGCCAGATTAAAAGTGCTTAAATCCCACTGATTTCAATGGGAGTATTAGACATGTGCTTACCTCTCTCCCTCTGAAATCAATGGGACATACAGCACAATACTATGCATGTTTACACAGAAGACAGACCCATTGAATTCAGTAGGGCTTACTCACAAGTAAATGCATATAGGATTGCAGCCTTAGAAATGCTTAACTTTGACTGGATCATGCCCATAGCATTGTATAGTTTTACATTGTGTTGTCCACAGATTTAAAGACAGAGGGTCAGGAGGGATACAAATCTTTTACATCAAAAAATAAAATAAAGCTTATCAGTAATTGCCCATTCATGACCAACACCCCCCAAAATTAATTATTTTATTTATTATATTTATATCTAGTCTTTTTTCCTGCAAGGAACCTAAGGCGGCTTACTTAATCCTCCTGCTCCTCTCCATTTTATCCTCACAACAACCCTGTGAGGTAGGTTAGGCTGAGAGTCAGGGACTGGCCCAAAGTCACCCAGTGAGCTTCATGGCCAAGTGGGGACTGGAACCCAGACCTGCCGAGTCCCTGTCTCACCACTACACCACACTGGCTCTTTATGTTACAACAGGGTGTACAACAAGCACTTTTAAAACATGACACTGGCCTCATGGAACATCCACACGCGTGAGTGCTGTCCACTGGGCAACATGTTGAATAAGTTGGGCCTGAGCTACCAGCTTGCATACACAAAAGTGTGGAAGCGGGGGGCTAAGCAAGACCCCTTTGGTGAGGATGGGCCACTTCCCCATGCAATAATCAGTAGCACGTTGCACAATATCCCATAAAACTGGGCAGTGTGAGAACACTCTGAGACTGCGCACATCCACCTTCTTCCCAGCCCTTTAAATTTATTTTAGAGCCCAGCCCATCTTCCATACACATACGTATGTGTGTGTATACAACACACACACACACACACACACACACTTTAAGATCTGGTGAAGAAAATATCCAGTCCAGCAGACTGGTGGCTGATTCTGAATTCTTCATTACTGGTGGTACAGTAAAGCAGGTCTGAGAGCTTGCTGCTTATGCCTTCTTCTTTAGGCAAGCATTTCGTGATTCGTATCCACTGTAGAATCTGTTTAATGCCACTTCTGGTTTTTATCATATCCTTGTTTTATTACAGTTTGATTTTATCTGTGTTAATTGGATTTTAATTGGACCCCATTTTAGGCATCTATTGATTGAAAAGTGGGCTAAAAAAATTACCTAAATAAATAAATGGCTTAGGGCAGCTCACACTACCATGGCTGTACAGAATTTCCACTCTTATTTTTAATCAAGAGAGCTTTGTATATAAGCTCCAGGCTGTGGTTGTATCTTCAAGCTGTGATTATATTTGTGGTGATGTGGGGGGGGGGGGGGGGAGGATATAAGCGGAATTCATCAATACAACTCTCTACCGCCTCCCAGAGCCCAAAACAGATACTACGAAGTTCATTAAACAAACAAAAAAGAAGCTGTGCTGGTCATAAGATATATTCCAAAACCTAGTTGGGCAAAATAGTGCTGAAGCTTTCAGGGTCTTCATTAGGCTGGATGTTAAGCAGAGTGAGGGTGGGGAAAGCCGGCTTGATGTTGAAGTCACGAAGTCTAAAATGTAGACTTTGTGGCTTCAGCATCAAACCAGCCTCACCCACTTTGGCTTGCTGAACAGTTCTGGAGAACTCAAAAGCTTGCTCACTATTTGTTTATGTTTGGATTAGTCTTAAGGGTAGATTTTGCCAAGTTCACAAAGACAGGCTTTTCCACATTTAAAAAAGGTTATATCCCTTGTTTGTCCATCTATACCATTAGGGATATTATCACAAGATTGCAAATTTTATTAATCATTTTTATTATTAACCGTTATTACTATTATAAAAAGAAGGCAGTTGAAGTCACTGGCTCCTAACTGAGGCAATTAGCGGCCTGATCCTACACAATGTTTGTGTTAAGCAGGCATGAGGATTGGGATGTAGATTCAAATACACCACAAAAGCATATTAGTTAGGATAAAACATGGCCCTAAATATATGATACACCAATCAGGCCTTTCAATGTGCCACTGAGAGGAATATATCTCTGGCCTGTGAGAAGTGTCAGCTGTTCAGAGGGTTTGGTTCCAAAAAGTTAAACCAGGAGTGGAGAACCTATGGCCCTCCAGATGTTGTTCAACTCCCATCAGCCCCAGCTAATAGTCAGATGGGTGCTATAGTCCAAAACATCTGGAGGGCCACAGGTTCCCCGTCTACTCCAGCCTAAAACGCTTGATATTATTACAAGGCTAGAAATCGAATCACCTAGTGGCCCAGAGGTTGCGCAATGGGTGAGGGACCTGTTAAGAGCAGCCATCCCCAAACTGGCTGGGGATGCTGGGAGTTGTTGCCTTTCCAATATGTTGGGACTACAGGTTGGAGACGGCTGTGTTAGAGCGAGGCACAATTGAAAAGTTGGCCAAAATAAAGGAAAACATTGAGAAGTTTCAGAGAATATGGCACAACATCCTAGCCCTTCAGAGACTGGAAGTTTGAGTCCTCCATCCTGTCACCACCAACACAGTCTAGCATTTGAGCATAATTATTTCCTTTCCTTCTTCCCCCATCCCTTCTTTTTCTTCTTCCCTTTCTCATCCTTTTTTCTAAGTCATGGACAGACGGGGCAGGAACAGGTGGAGGTATTATGGAGAAAGGAATAGATTGCTTGACAAAACATCATGTTGTTTCTAGTAGCCCTTTGTGCTGCCAATATAGATAAAAACACAGCAATAAAGATTACACCACAAAAGCAGAGCATGTGCCATGAAGTCTGACAAGCAGAAATTGAACTGGGGGTGGAATGTATAAAGACTTTAAACAGTATTCACATCCTGCTGGGAAGTCAAATCAGAGGAACTTAAAATCACGGCCTACCTGTTTCTCCTGCCTTGCTGGGGCCACCCTTGTGAGATGAGAACGTGACTTCCCCTTTCGCAGACCGAGGGAAGTGTTTTTGTTTTGGAAGGTGCAGCAACTGGCTATCTGACCCTGGTAAGCCTCACTGCACCTGTAAAGCCCCCTCACTTCCCCCCCCCCCAGGGTGGGGGTTTGACATGTATGAAGACCCACTTTCTTCAGGGTGGAGAGCAGGACAAACAAGCTCCACAGGTCCCTGGAGAAGCCCAAAAAGCCCTTGGGAAAGAGTTCAGTTCATTTGGTCTTTCCTGCTTTTAGCCTCAGGACCAGTTCTGTGGCTTACGCTGGCTCGGCTTGCTTGAGTGTGGAAAGCTAAGCAGGGTCAGGCCTGGTTATTACTTGGATGGGAGACCCCTCCTCTAGTTTCCTGCATTGAGCAGGGGGTTGGACTCCATGGCCTTGTAGGCCCCTTCCAACTCTATCTATGGCTCAAGGCTATTCAACCTTCTTTTGGCCCAGTTAGAATCACTGCATGTGCATGCTCCTTCACCCATGCGCCTTAAACAACTCCGATATCACATTCCCATGGGTGCCAACTATGTTTTAAACTAGGAACAGCCCCTATTTTGATATCGATGCCCAGAAAAATGGCAGCTTTGCCTTTTTAAATTTAAAAAGTGTTCATGTTTTTGAAATTAAAATATGCGCTAGTTCTTCAGGTTTCAAACACACCCTTCGTGATGTTTTCTAAAAGTTAAGCCTCTCGGGTGGTAGGGTGACCGCACATGCCCTACTAGAGGACAATCCTCTATTTGATGGTGTCCTTTGCTTGAAGGGCTGTCCTATCCAAGTCCAGTTTAAAGGTAGAAAACCCTAAGAAGGGAGAGCGCCCAGGGGCCTTGAAGTTGCCCTTCAAGAGCACCTGGACAGCAGACTAAGCAAACACGCAGGTCACTTGGACAATCTTCCTCACTATAGGGCAGTGATGGCGAACCTTTTTGAGCCCGAGTGCCCAAACTACAACACAAAACCAACTTATTTATTTCAAAGTGCCAAAACTGCAATTAAACCTGAATACCAAGGTTTTAGTTTTAGAAAAACAACTCATACAGTTGTCCGAACTAATTAACATATTTTGTCTTAAAAGAAAAACACAATAACAGAGCTTTCAATGATACAAACAGTTTTTTGTTGGAAAAAAAATCAACTCAAAAAATTATTCTAGTACTACATTGTACACATAGCCTGAAGGGAATTTATACAAATTTTTTAAATAATTAGGCACATGTATTTTTGGATAAGGGATTCTCAACTTGTAATATGATTACTATATGCCAGACTGAAATTGTATGGGGCAAGCATTACCCCGGGTCCTTTCCCTGCTTCTACAGGTGTCGGATTAGTAAAAGTAAAAGTCAACCTGTACTAGGATGAGCAAGATAAACAAGAAAACTAAAGGTGCTTAACACATTTTAAACACTTTATGTCTTGGACTGCAAACACTGCATTAGGTAAAAGTTTGCATTGGGCATGCTTTTGCACAATTAATGTGATTTTTGCTATTGCCTGCATGCTGATAATTTGTCAAACCTTGGCTCATACTCCGTTAGTTTGAGAGCAACACATGCAGCACTCAGGTCAACTGTTAGGGCTTTACATCCAAGCCATGCTCTGTGCATCATTCTTCAAAATCTTTTAAATGTGATAACAATGTAGAAAAGAATTCTGTAACAGGAATTCTAAAATAAAATCATTCTGTTCCACACTGTGAGAAAGAACAAAATCATTATTGTTTTGCAGAAGGGGACGGTCTTTTCGCGATCTGGTGACCAATGACTTGAGTGCCCACAGAGAGGTCCCTGCGTGCCAGCTGTGGCACCCGTGCCATAGGTTCGCCATCACTGCTATAGGGGGATGTACTCCATTTCTATTTATAGCCATTATTCCCAAATTTGCACCCATACATATAAATCAGTACTGTATATGCAAATTGCTGTCATATTTTTGGGTGATGTGTAAGTGATTACCTGGGGAAAGGGAAAGGCAGGAGGCGGCGGCTGCAGATGCACCTCAAGCGCACACACATAAATAAACGCATACGGACAACAAATTGTCAGTAAACCACTTTCACATCCAACATAGCAAACTATTGCTGAATGTTTTAGGTGCCAAATGCTATTAAAATACAAGCAGATCCATTGAGAGATCAAGAGTGTGTGCATGCACATGTGTGCGTAATTATTTAGGAAGGTGTTGTGGTCAGCTTACTCACACACGCTTCCAGAGTCCGTGCAGAATGGGCTGCTGCAGAATAAGTGAACACAGCATACAACCGCACGGCAGAGCAATGTCCTTTTTACCAGGGTAGGTAGGGCTGAGGCAATATTTGGTGTGGGAGAAGGGTGGTACCACTATACGAGAATGTCACTATTTTCATCTGTGAAATGGTAGAAGGCATGCACCTTCTCCCTCACAACCAGCCACTCCTCACAATTGCCAACAGGAAACTCTCTGCTTACCTCCAGGAGACCTTTCCCCCCAACTCCACTCGCTTACCCCGAATGTAGTCCATCCTAGCCCTTCCAAACCAATCAGCTGACCTCACTGCACTGCACCATCATACTCCACACAGAAGAATCACAAACTCCAGCACAACTTTCTTTATTTTGCATCATTTAGCTTTCCTCCTTTCAGGTTTGTAAAGAACGTCAAGGCTTGTAGTGGTGGTGGTAAGGGGCATTCTCCACCAGGAAAAGAGCTTTTGCATTTGTTTGTTTTTTTAAGCATAAATATTGGAGGATTGTCATGGGAGGTTTAAGGAGTCAGACAGTGCAGTAGCTTCCCACTGCCTGACCACTGGGCAGCCCAGTGCTGGTTTCAGACCTTTCACAAGAAGCTTCGCATGCTCTTATGCAAATTTTCCTCCACAGGCATGAGGGATAGATTTTCCTATTATGGGGGGGGGGGGGGAGAACCTAAACCAAAATAAGCAGCCAAGGTTTTCGCTTATATGGAGAGGGTTGCTGCCTCTATCCCCACCCTGCAGGGTTCTTGCACTTTAACTGCTGGGTGGCAGGCAAAAATTCAACAGGCACAGGTTCTCCCCAAACACACTACTGTTGGGAAAAGCTTCCCCAGCTGACTTTCTGCCAGCCAGCAATTAAAGGCAGAGAAGCCCCATTCAGTGCTTGCAGCCTGGGGCCTCCAAAATTGTCCTCCCAGGACTCCAGCACAATAGTTCACAGCTCCCCACACAAACTTCCCTCTCCCTTTCTCAACTTCACTCCCAACTACTCCAGTCTTTTTAATCCCATCTTCTTACAGCCCTGCCCGCAAAGCATTTCATTTTTCCTGCCAATGCCATTACAGGCAAGTCCCAAAAGAGTCCAGCTTGTTCCGCCAGGAGTGGAGTGGTAAATTTTTGAAGTGCAGTCTCTCATCACGATGCCCCCCCCCAAGGAAAGTCCAAAAATTCAGGGCACCTGTGTTGATCAATTTCAACAAACCAGTTCTAGCAGTTTTCATCTCCACCAGAAGCAGGTCTTTTGTGAAGTTAACTGGTCTTTATGGCCCATTCAAGGTTGGCGTTGCAACAAGGAATATATTGCTGTTGGGAAGATGCATTTCCCCCCCAGCTACTGTGAGGATTGCAGCTAAGCTCAGAGGAACAGGGGATTCTGGGGTGGGGGTGGTAGATGACGTCTACGTACCTGCAGATAAAAAAGTGCCAGTGCTGGGCTCCTGCGAGCCCTGGCTCCACATTCCTCACTCAATTAAAGCGCTGCTGTTCATAGTTCAAGAGCTCCCAGGCACCTCCTCGGCTCCCAAATAGGTCTCTCTCGCTGATGGAAGTTTTGGCATGACACAGGCCTGTGGCTTACGCTGGCTCAGCTTGTCTGAGCGTGGAAAGCTAAGCAGGGTCAGGCCTGGTTATTACTTGGATGGGAGACCCCCTCCTCTAGTTTCCTGCATTGAGCAGGGGGTTGGACTCGATGGCCTTGCAGGCCCCTTCCAACTCTATGAAACCTATGAAAACCTTTCGCTCTTCAACATGCACCTTTCCCTCCGTCCCAAAACCCTTCAAAGCAACCCCTTTCAAAACCACAGGTGGACAAATATAAGGCAAAGGCAAAGACATTCTTTCTTAACCCAAGGAACCTACTACAGTGCATGAGCAGAAATGGCTTTTTACAGAAGGATCACAGCAGTACAGAGAGGAGAGGTCCGCTAGCCATGATGGTCAGATGCACAACCTCCAGGTTGATTTCGCATTTATATCACCAACTGCCACATGGTGGGGGGGGGGGATCATACAGGGTACGAGCCCCACCATCAAGCCCTGCCTGTAAACTCCCCACTCTTCCCACCCCAGAAAGATCCGGTTGGCCAGTGTCGGAAGACCCCTGCATGGCTATTCTTATGATCTAATTGGTCGTGCCAGGAGGAGACCCTCCGCCATTTGGTACCACATCCTTTATTCCATACTGTCCTGGGACAGGGCAAGTCTCTAAAAACAAAGGGGGAGAAGCTGGGGATGCCCATTTACTGGAAGAGGAGAATGGATTTCACAGACGGCTCTCAAGAGTGGCAGTGTAAACGGGGATGCACTGCTCCCCCACAAGACATGCAGCAACCAGCACAAGGGCGACGCAGTGGAGTGCTTCAGGCCAGGGCCCAGGTGGAGTCTTGGGTGCCAGGGATCACCTGACAGTGCTTAGCCAGTTCCCGGCTTCACCTGTCTCATGGGGCACAACCAGCAGCAATTCGCAGGGGCCCTGAGACAGCACCTCCTGGAGGAACACCCTGGGGGTGGGAAAGAAAAAGAACAGGTCAGGAATCGAACAGGGCCTCCTAGAGACAGCCCAGGGTGAGCCCCCAAACACCCATTCTCAGAATTCCAGTGCCCGCCCCAAGCGACTGGGTGGCTGTTCTCCAAATTTCAGCCTTGCCTCACTGCCAGCTCCCACCCGGAGGGATTTCACTTGTCCAGCTCAGCACTAGGGAGTCCTCACCCAGAGTGCAGCACATCAAGAGGAGGAATGAGATTCCAGGAGAGTTACCGGTACTGGACTGGCTTTGAGCAGGAGACAAAAGCGCCGCAGCGCCTTTGGAGACAAGCCGGCTTACGGTGGCTTTTGAGGGCAAGAGGTTATTCATTCAGCTTTCATGCTTTGATGCTCTGGCAACTGTTTAGATTATAGATGGCATTCATGTCTCACACCCCAAGATGACCAGGTTGTGTTCTTCGCATTCCTCCTGCCTCGCGTCTCCTCACCTTGTTAGCTTGGCTGATCCCACACTGACACACACAGACACCCCCAGCCGTGTGCAGATACGCACGCACACACACCTACCACCTTTTCCCAGTTCATTACATGAATCCAACAAAACATGTTCTTGTCTAGAAATTCCCCTGACCACATTAAGTCAGCTAGCTTCTATTTAAAATTTATTTTATTTTATTTATTTAAAACTTTAATACTGCTGCTGCCTTTCCACTGTTGGATCTTCAAAGCAGCTGACAATCCCAAAATAAGTCATCAAGTAAAAACTGCATCAATTCAAAAAATAAAATTGCAGCACCTAGTCAGGAGTAACAGAAACTGGAGCAGAAATAGGCAGGCAACAATTGACAAGAACGGGTAAATCATTACTTGGCAAAGGCCCGACACAATGAAGTTTTGAACTATAGCTGCAAGATTTGAATCTATTTTCGGGGGGGGGGGGGGGAACAACTTTTAAAAGTGCCATGCAGCAGATTTTATAAAAGGGCATTGTTTTTAATACAAGTATTATTTAAAAAATTGCAGATGGCAAATGCTGTTATAGCAGAGGTACCCTCTCCAGTATAAGGAGGAATGCCTCTTGTAAGATGCTGGCTGATGTGACTCATCCATGAATCTCCCTAAAAAAAACACACAGAGAAGATATACTTTTTGCTTCTATTTTATTTTTAGCTGTAGCTATATAGAAACACAGCTATAGTTATAAACAACAACTGTGGTTTTTACCCATATGCAGATTTGAGAATTCATGCAATTAACCAACAGCACAACCTTGCCTGCAGTTTACTCAGAAGCAAGTCCCACTGTGTTCAATGGGCTTTACTCACAGATAAGTGCCCAAAGGACGGCAAGATTCTTTACTTGGATAAGAGCCCTACACATGCCAAAGGGTGTCTCTGGAGAGGATATTCCTTAGGTTGGGGCAGCGCCATGTAAAAGCCCCCCATCTCCAATGACCAGTCACCTGGGGGCCCCAGGAAAAGGGCCCCAACGGTGACCTCAGTGAAAGGGCAGGTTCATGACTCCAACTCCCATCAGCCCCAGGCAGCATGGCCAATGGCCAGGGATGAGGGGAGTTGGGAGTCCCAACACCTTGAGTGCCACAGGTCTGCCACCCCCAAGACATGAGAAGGTGGTCCTTCAGGTACCCTGGTTCCAGGCCATTCTAAGATGGCTTCAGACTCTTATCAGGGGATGGAAATGGAAGCGCAAGGGAGTTGCGAGGAATTGTCTGCGGACATCAGTGGTTGCAATACAAAGGGGTGGGTGGGATCATTTCCCTGGATTATGACCCTCAGATCCATGCCACCTGTATTATTCTGCTGTGGCCATCATCCAGTGGATATAATCCTGGATACACTTGTTAGGACAGATGGAGACCCAACCTTTCCCCAGAGCAGGATTCACCCTCTAACTCAGGGCTAATCTATTCCTGCCTCCTAACCAGTCTTGGCACCTTAAGGGCCACCTTCTTCCATAGAGCCAGTGTGGCATAGTGGTTAGAGTGTTGGACTGGGACTCAGGAGATCTGGGTTCTAGTCCCCGCTTGGCCATGAAACTCACTGGGTGACTTTGAGCCAGTCACTGACTCTCAGCCTAACCTACCTCACAGGGTTGTTGTTAAGATAAAATGGAGAGGAGGATGAGGATTATGTAAGCTGCCTTGGGCTCCTTGCAGGAAAAAAGGCGGGGTATAAATATAATAAATAAATAGGTTCCTCACTGCATGCTCTGTTTAACATACAAGAGGCCTTCCTCCAGATACCATTGACCAATGAGATACAGCAGGCAGCTGCTAGGAACAGGGCCATTTCGGTAATGGCACATACCCTGTGGAATGCCCTCCTGAGAGAGGTTCATCAGGCTTCAATGCTTTAGGGAGCAATCTATGTATGTTGAAACAGGGGAAAAAATGCTGTGATATGTATCACTTCACCAGCTGTAGCACACTGTTTACACATGGAAAGAACAGAATGGCTGTAAACAAGTTTGTTATGTCTTTCTGGGTTCTCGTGTTTTTCGCATGGGAAGCCTAGACCGTGGGAGCATTATGAGCTAGTCACATGGTTTGTATGTTCTGATGACGTGCTAACTTGTTTTCTGTCTGAAGCCATCTTCGAGAGAAGCAGGACTGCTTTCCCTCTTCTCCTTTGTTCTTCTTGCTGGATTTTGTTACTGCAACAATGTAACTTCTTTGCTAAGGTGGAGTGAAGCTCAACTTACTCCACTGGATGTAATGCTTACTATGCATTTATACTCTGCACATGGACTGTAACTAGGAAATGTATACTCTGTAGAACTTTACTTGCTAAGTGAATAAACAGGTAGAATTAGACCTGTGGTGTTACAGAGTGTTTCCTGACTCCATGGATTAATCTGCAAACGGGGAAGCTGGAAGCAAGTTGGATTACAGGCAGGCTGGACTGGCATCTTCACAACACGCTGCACGCTGCGTAAAGGGGGGAGCTGAGATCTGGAAGATCTGTGTGTGAAATAACAGGCCTCTGCTAGCACACAGACAGGATTTTAAATCTCCCATGCGCACACGCACTCCGCTGCTCACGCACACACGCACCAACAAAAAATCCTACAACTCCCAGCATTCCCCAGTCAGCCATGCTGGCTGGGGAATGCTGAGAGTTGTAAGACTTTCTTCTGTCTAAACATGCATAGGATTGCACCCTTATCCTTTTAGGCTGCAATCCTATGCATACCTACTCGGGAAGAAGCCACACTGAACACACCAGGACTTGCTTCTGAGTAAGCATGCTTAGGAATGTGCTGACAGACATCTGGCAGAGAAAAGGCTGTTCCAGAAGGCTTTTAATTGGCTTTGTTATTTTAAGCAATGTTTACCTCCATGAGTCAGTTCTATTATTCGCAGCTGTTGATTTTCCTGCCATCTGATAGTGTTTCTTATTTATTGTATGATATGCTTTTCTGTAAGCCGCCTTGAATTCACTTGGGGGGGGGGAGCAGGATAAGTATTTTAAAATAAAGAGAAATAAAGATATTCTTGGAACTATACCAGGGGCAGGCAACCTGATGCCCTCCAGATGTTTTGGACCACAACTCCCATAAGCCAAAGCCCACATGACCAATGGATTATGGGAGCTGTATCCCAAACACCTGGAGGGCACCAGGTTGTTTATTCCTGAACTATACAGTAGTCCCTAAAGCCACTGTTCTATCAGTACCTGAGATCAGCTTCGCCGCCAATCACAGCCGGAGCCTTCAGCTTGGAGTCAAGGTTGTAGTAGATGCCGTCCAGCTGACGCACAGCGATCCAGTGTCGACGCCACATGGGAAGAGACAGAAAGCCCAGACACACATTGGATGGGATGTTGACGATGAACCCAAAAACTCCTGCCAGGGAGAGCTGCTCCAGGGACCTACAATACAAAGAGGCACATGGGGCATGGCAAGCACAGCATATTATTCTATAGTGCAGGGGTGAGGAACGTGTAACCCGCCCAAAGTTGCTGGACTGCAACTCCCATCAGCCCCAACCAGCAGAGCCAATGGTCGAGGATGATGAAAGTTGTGTCCCTCCAGAGGCTGTTTGACTCCCAACTCCCATCATCCCCGACCCCTGGCCATGCTGGCTGGGGCTGATGGAAGCTGGAGTTCAACAACATCCAGAGGGCTGCAGGTTCTCCCCACCACCAGCAGCGCCACGTAGCCGTATGAAAGCGCTAGTACCCAAGTCTGCTTATTTCCCCTCTGCCCTCCTCATTGCATTTTCCTTTTGCATCGTGCAACTGAGATGGTGAGCTATCATTTTAAACGGCAAGCCACTTTGGGCGATTTGGCAGAAAGGCGGTATACAAACGTAGTTAAGTAAGTGAGCAGAAGCAGAGGAGGATGCCGTTGGAAGGGGGAAGGGGCAGGCGCTCGGCAAGCCAGCTTTTGCAGCAACAGCAAGCTTGCAGCTGCTTGGAGCTTGCAAGGCACCCTTCTGCAGGGGGTGGGTGGGGAAGCAGACAGAATAAACCAGCCATCCCCAACCTGGAGAGCACAAGGTTGGGGAAGGCTGGAAGAGGTGGAGGCGGAGGCTCGTGAGTCGCTCCCTGACCTGCGCTTGTCCCACCAGACGGCTTCTAGCCCAACACTTTGGAGAGCGGCCATGATGACATTGACATCGTAGTTCCCCGTCCCCAGAAAGCTCCGGTGCGGGTTCCACCTAGCATCAGGGGCCAGCCTGTTGGGAGGAAAATAAGAAAGAAGGGACCTGTCATAGCATCGGAGCCCTGGACACAGATGAAAGAATAAGGCACAGGGGAACGGCTGGGGTCCCACTACCCCAAATGGCCCCATCTTTTCTCCTTTGCTGCTCCTTATGCCTGGAACTGCCTCGCAGAATACCTGTGTGATGCTATCTCAATTCCTTCCTTCCCCGCCTCAATACTGGCCTTTTCTGTCAAGCCTTTGGCACAATCCCTTAAGTCTCTGTCCCTTACTGCAATGAAGTCCCAAGAACCTATACGTCGGCCTCCTCCCACCTGGTGCCCCAGCCAGCAGCTGCAATGGTCAGCGATGATGGGAGTTGTGGCCTAAACCATCTGGAGGGCACCAGGCTGGGGAAGGCTGCTATCAGGAATTTGAATTTTGAACACCCATTCTTACAGCATTTACCCTTGATCTCCCTCTTCCTCTGCTACCTCCCGCTTGTGTTCAGTGTTAGATCAGCCTTCCCCCACCTCCAGATGTTTTGGACTATGACTCCCATCAGCCCCACCAGCATGGCCAATGCTCAGGGATGATGGAACTTGTAGTCTAAAACATCTGGAAGGCACCAGGCTGGGAAGGCTGCTCTAAAGCACTATATCCATTGATGGTACTATGTTATTTTATTAATATTAGTAGTAGTAGTATTGTTCTTTTCTTGCAAATTTAGGTTCTCTTAACCTTGTCCAGAAAGAAATTACTTGTCTTTTAAACATGTATTTCACACATTCGTTTTATTTTTCTTGTTCATTTTAAGCTGGCCAAACCTTTATCCCTGGAGAGTTACCCTGGGAAACACATCAAGAATAAAGGATGTACAGTATACTTCTTTCTATGTAACTGTTGTCTTGGCTTTTTCCAGAGAAATATTGTACCCCAGGGAAGCCTCGCAGGCTCCTACTTGCCCCAGAACAACACTGTATAAATGAACTATAAATCAACAGATCCACACTGCAGAAGAAGCCGTATTTCAGATGCTTCCTTATGTGGCTTACACCTGTTCTGCTGAAGTGGTTACAGAGCGCAAGATACTATCTGGATGGTGCTAATTAAAGTGTCATGATGACCAATGGTTTTACATGAAACTGAATTCCAGCGTCTCATTCAAGACACCTTGGGAGTTTCCCATTCCGCTCGTCAAGGGTGCAGGCGGCCTCTCCCATCAGTGCTGAGCAAGCTGAGCCAATGGCTTCAAGGCACATTAGAAGATGGTGCCCCTTTCAGAGAGTGGCAGATGCACATCAAGTAGAAGGGTGTGTGTGGTGTTCCTCTGCTGAACTGCTTTTAAACAAGACCCATTTAAGACCAGTGGGCAAGTTTTGACAAGACCTGCATCCTTCCCACAGTACTATGGGGGCTGTCAAGTTTTCATTTGACATGTCAGGAAGGTGTAGAAGGGTGCGTGCAAGGCTACCTATGGAGCCCTGCAAGAGGAGCTCTTCATCTTCTGCAATTTGACATGTGCACTAATTCCATGCGGAACTTGCAGGTCTCTAGTCCTCATGATTGTCAGTTTTTTTGGGGGGGGAAGAGTATGTAGCAGACACATTCCACACCCAACAAGTCAGCTATACATCTCCATGAAAACCCAATCCCAGACACAACTGAATCATCTTCCTCCTACAAAATACCTAGTCCAGTAAGGACCAACCACTGCACAATTATTTAATCACTTAATTCCTTTAAAGAAAACAATTACTTGTTTTCCTAAAATGCTAACCTGAGAGCCTGAACGTAGATGAACATTCTCCAAACCCTGTCTCTCTCAGTTCCTGCCCATGTTAACAACTGGGACCTCCATAGACACACAGGCCCAAGCATCCCCTAGGACTAGCCACTTGCCCATCTTGATGGCCCCTGCCACATCCGCCAGCCTGAACACATTTCTCCTCTTGTTGCCACCACCCAGGATCTGCGTTCTACAAGCTCTCAAGTTTGGAGGTTGAAATTATGATCATGTTAGTAGGTAGGTTTTGTGCAAAAAACAACAACCCATTGGTGTGTTACTACACAATTAATTTTGAGCCCAGCGTTGGTCTCTCCAGAATCCTGAAATAAACTTTTATTGATTTATTTTTTTAATGTACTTATGTTAGTTTTTCTTTCAAACCAAAACCAGATGTCGGTCAGGGGATGATGATGATGACAACGACGATGATAAAAGGGGGAGCTATAAAAAGACAGAACTATTTATAGGGCTCAAACAATTTAGGGCAGCCTTCCCCAACCTGCTGCCCTCTGGATGTGTTGGAATACAACTCCCATCACCCCAGCCAGCATGGCTAATGGACAGGGATGATGGGAGCTGTAGTCCAACACTTCTGGAGGGCACCAGGTTGGGGAAGGATCCTTTAGGGTGTTCCCAGGAGGCTCCTGTATACAGAGAAATTCTCCTGCAGGGAACTTGCAGTGTGTATAGCGATATGAACACTAAGGGCACAATCCTATGCAAGTTTAGACAGAAAAAAGCCTACAACTCCCAGCATGCCCCAGCCAGCATGCGCCTTAAGCCAAGTTACCAGACGCCCAAACCACTCACTTCTTGCAGATCTCATCAGCCATCTCCTGGGTGAAAAGCCGTTCTTGCAGGACATTGTTGAGGGCATGGACGGCACAGAGCTCGAGGCGCTGCCGCTCATGGTAAAGCCCAGGTGCCTCGTTTTGTCCTGGGTTGCCGGACATCACACTCACACAGCACCGGAAGGCCCTCCCCCAAGAGATCAGCCCTGGAAAGAAAACCCAAAAAGGATCACAAAGAGGGAGAAGGCAGACAAATCAATACAATCCCATTAGTGGCCTACAGCCAACGTTTTGGCAGTACTCTCGCAGCAGCATATGCTCCCTGCCAGGTGCTTCGCTAGCCCTGGGCCAATGGGGCCAGCGAACCCATTTCCCAGTGTGGCGTAGTAGTTAGAGTGTTGGACTGGGACTCAGGAGATCCGGGTTCTAGTCCCCACTCAGCCATGAAACTCACTGGGTGACTTTGGGCCAGTCACTGACTCTCAGCCTAACCTACCTCACAGAGGATAAAAATGGAGAGGAGGATTATGTAAGCCACCTTGGGTTCCTTGCAGGGAAAAAAGGCGGGGTATAAATATAATAAATAAATAAATAAAATTTCCCATGGCCCCAGATCTCTTCCACAAAGCCTTAAGTGTCAATAGGTGTCAATGGGAGGTTTTTCCCTAAGCTTAGCTGCCATGCTGGGGGAGGGGGCAGATTTCCAGAGGGGTCACATTAAGGGAAGGAAGGGTTAACCCTCCCTTTCCTGTGCATTGTGGCCCCCTAAAATCCCCCTCTGCAGGGCACTTCAAAACAACAACAACATTCCATTGATGCTAATGGAAAGGTTGAGCCCTGAATCTTTTACATGCCCAGCAATGCCTCTGGGCTTCCTCACCTCTGCCCCTCCTAGCCACCTGAACATCTTCTGCCTTTCCATTCTGTCTCCAGCTTTTCCTTGACCTCTCAGTTTCTTTCCTTTGGCCTTCTCCTTTGCCCGTCATTCCCATAAGTGCCTGCCCAGCACACCTTCCCCCTACCTTCTCTTCCACCCTTCTTTCCCCAGGTTCTTATATGCCTGCGGTTCGCCCTTCTCTAGGATCAGAGCAGTTCAGCCAATGGCAGCGAAAGACTCCCCTGCCTGCCCCACCCTACTCTTGACATTAGGGAAGTTTAGTCAATCGTTGACAGAGGCTGCCTCTGGCTCTTCACCGCCCTCAAAGTAAAAGCCCCAAGTTCGCAACATAAAATGGCCCCAAGTTCCACCCAGGAGTCCCTACAGCTAAACGCAAACCAAGCACACTCCCTTAAGTCTAAGGGTGGATGTGGCGTACGCTGGCTCAGCTTGTCTGTGGAAAGCTAAGCAGGGTCAGGCCTGGTTATTACTTGGATGGGAGGCCCCTCCTCTAGTTTCCTGCATTGAGCAGGGGGTTGGACTTGATGGCCTTGTAGGCTCCTTCCAACTCTATGATCTGTGAAAGAGCAACACGCACACACTACTAAACTGCACAAAAACAATTAAGGGCTCAATCCCTCTAGTTTCCTGCACCGAGCAGGGGGTTGGATTCGATGGCCTTGTCATCATCATCATCAGGCGATCACTCGTGACCAAGTAAGATTGTCTTCCGGGATAAAAGGAGGAAATTCTAAAGAAGATTGTGTAGACTCTAGCGATGGGTCCGTAAGTGACTGTGGAGGCCAATTCTAGATCTACACAGCTTCCCACAGTGAGGACACAGGTTACCAGATAGAAGATGGTCCTGTAAAGGATTCATTTGACGTGCTTTTCGCTTAGCACGTTTCTCCCTTTCACTTTGCACTCGGGCTTCTTCAAAGTCCATGGAACCTTTGTGAAAGGCCAACCTCCATTTAGATCGTTCATGGGCTAGAGCTTCCCAGTTTTCGATGTTTATATTGCATTTTTTTAGATTAGCCTTATGAACATCTTTAAACCTCTTATATTGACCACCGATATTCCGCTTTCCATCCTTGAGTTGGGAGTAAAGTAACTGCTTTGGGAGACGGCAGTCAGGCATTCGAACAACATGACCGGTCCACTGAAGTTGGCGTTGAAGGATCATTTTTTCAATGCTAGTAGTCTTTGCTTCTTCCAGTACACTGACATTTGTTCGCCTATCTTCCCAAGTAATTTGCAGGATTTTCCGGAGGCAACGTTGATGAAACCTTTCAAGGAGGTGGAAGTGACGTTTATAGATAGTCCATGTTTCGCAGGCATACAATAAAGTTGGTAATACAATGGCTTCATAAACCAGTGTTTTGGTCTTCTTACAAATATCCCGATCCTCGAACACTCTATGTTTCATTCGAGAAAATGCGGTACTTGCGGAGCTCAGACGATACTGGATTTCACTGTCGATGTTAGCTGTAACAGAAAGATAGCTGCCAAGATAGAGAAAATGATCGACATTTTCCAGTATTGTCCCGCCAAGCTGGATAGATGGCATCACCAAAGGATTGGCTTGCACTTGCTGATGAAGCACTTTGGTTTTTTTGATGTTAAGTGAGAGACCAAGTTTTTCGTATGCTTCTGCAAAAGCATTTAGGATAGTTTGGAGATCATCCTCTGAATGTGCGGAGACCACATTATCATCAGCATACTGAAGTTCCACAACGGAGGTTGTAATTACCTTACTTTTTGCTTTCAGCCTGCTGAGATTAAAAAGCTTTCCATCTGTTCGATATATAATTCCCACACCGGTGGGAAGTTTCCCCTTGACAAGATGTAAAACCATGGCGATGAAAATGGCAAATAACGTTGGGGCGATAACACATCCCTGTTTAACACCTGATCCCACTTTAAATGGAGCACCATGAGAGCCGTTGTTGTCCAAAACCGTTGCCGTCATGTTGTCATGGAGAAGTCGCAAGATATTCACAAATTTATTGGGGCATCCAATTTTCATAAGGATAGTCCAGAGAGCTGTACGGTCTACAGTATCAAAGGCCTTAGCCAAATCGATAAATGCCATATAAAGGGGTTGATTTTGCTCCCGGCATTTTTCTTGGAGCTGACGTGCAGTAAAAATCATGTCTACTGTCCCTCTAGAGGGGCGGAAACCATATTGAGTTTCAGGGAGGATCTCTTCTGAAATAGATAGAAGACGGTTTGCGAGAATCCTAGCAAATATTTTACCTGCGGTTGCTAAGAGAGAAATGCCCCGATAGTTTCCACAGTCTGTTCTATCACCCTTCTTAAAGAGGGTGATAATTATGGCATCCCTGAAGTCTTCTGGGATCTCTTCTCTTATCCAGATTTTTTCGATGAGTTTATGAAGATGTTGTACAAGTTCGGGACCCCCTTCTTTAAAGATCTCTCTAGTTTCCTGCACTGAGCAGGGGGTTGGATTCGATGGCCTTGTAGGCCCCTTCCAACTCTATGATCTATGAATCTATGCATGTTTAGACAGAAAAAAGGCCTACAACTCCCAGCATGCCCCAGTCACGGGGCAACTCTCAGCATGCCTCAGCTCCAGGCTGACTGGGGCATGCTGGGAGTTGTAGGCCTTTTTTCCTGTCTAAACATGCATAGGATTGCACCTTTAATCTTAAAACTTTAGCCAGTAGAGTAGTAGAAGAGTGGGCTTTAAAACACACCGATCAAGATACATTTATGGGTGAAATGAATATCTTCATCTATGTAGGTGTTTATGGGTAGTAGGAAGCCACAGGTAGCAGTATTCACAGAATAATGCACTATTAAAAGATATGTTATCTAGGCCAAAACCTTCACCATGACTTCATTTCTCTTCCAACCACTGAAAATCCTCTGAACCGTTCTATTAAAAATAGTCATTTCTCCACAACCCTAAAGAAAAGGCGCTTACATTTAAAGATCAGAAACCTGTTTGTTTTAACAGTCACATTACAGCTAGACTGCAGTTTGCAGGCACTATCGTTTCCCGGCCAGCGCCCCGCTAGCTTAATTCCCAAGGCAAGCACAAGCAGTATTCCGCCAGCTAAGTAGGGGCGATTCATTTCATCATCAGGGTGTTCTTGCTTTGCTTTCTAAAGTAACTTTTAAAAGTTAACAGCCACCAGCATATATGCCAAGAAACCAGGCCCTGGCCTTATTAAGAGGTCCGGTCTCCCTAGCCCCTCTTCTCCAACTGGGGGCCCATCCAGATGTGTTGGGACTACAATTCGCATCAGCCCCCGCCAGCATGGGTTAGGGGGACGGCTGCCCTAACCAATCTCAACGCTACAAGCAGCATTTAAGTTTCTAGAGGCAGTCAGGCCAGTCTACAGCCGCACCTTTTCCACTAGGAAACTTTCCCCTGCAATCTCATACAGTTGGGGTAGAGGTGGGGGGAACTACGCTAACCCGGGGGGTAGTGTACTCCGCACACGCTCTAAAACACCGCTCCTCATTAGAATCTTCCATGGCATCAAAAGCCGGCTCCGGAGCTTAAAAGACGCCCTAGCCTACCTCCCGCGTCCACACCCTCCTGACTTGTTTTTAAATGCCTTCCACCGACCAGCCTAGCACCCACTTTCCACCCTGGGCAACTGCCAGTTTGTGCCGGGACGAGGGCAAGAGAAACAAGCAAACAGCAACCTGGAAAGAAGACATCTTACCCTGAAGAAGCTAGAACCACAACGAAACACCCGCCCCGCCACCATGACTGTCCCAGAAACGGCTTGTCTTATGGCCAGGCTGACTGTGCAGAGGTGGGGGGAAACTACTCTTCCCAGCAAGCACTGGGCGCGAGGATGGAACTACAACTCCCGGCATGCTTCACGGGCCAGCCGGAAGTGGACTGTGAACTACCGTTCCCAGAATGCAGCAGCAAGGCATTGGCAAAACTACAGCCCCCCGGCTTGCACTGAGGGCTAGGTTGGGGTAACCGGTATAGTAGAAGCTCGCTCTCCCTTATGACACAGGGAACACTACAACTCCCAGCATGCAGCGCGAGGGTGGGTAAAAGTGTAATTGAAAAGCATGCGAATGTGCAGCCCTAGTAACCATGGTTTCCAGAATGGACCACGTCAATGGTTTCTGCTGTTCCCAGGTCAGTAATAACATTTTCTTTTTGTACATAATAGCCCAGCCTTCCGCAGCCTGGTGACCTCCAGATGTTTTGGCCTACAGCTCCCAGCATTCCTGACCATTGGTCATGCTGACTGGGGCTGATGGGAGTTGGAGTCCAAAACGTCTAGAGGGCACCAAGTTGGGGAAGGTTGTTATAAGCTCCCCCCCCCCCCAACATATGTTCTGTGTCTTTAAGAGCAGTGTGGCAGAGAGAAGTTCTATTAGTGCAGCAGTCGGGTTCAGTGGGAGGATGAAAATGTTAAAGTTATGAATTCTGCATAGGGTTCCCTCCAGCTATTTTGGACTGCAGCTCCACTAATCCCTATTGGCCATGCTGGCTGGGACTGATGGGAACTGTACTTCAAAACATCTAGCAGGCACCAGGTTGGCTACCCTAAGGCAGCTGTGGCAGAAAGTACATCTCCAGATGTTTTTGGAGTTCAGCTTCCAGCATTCCTGACCATTGGTCATGCTGGCAGGGGCTTCTGGGAGTTAAAGTCCCAAACATCTGGAGATCTGCCTTCTGCCCACCTCTGTCCTAAAGCGCTGGCCCATGAATGCTTTAACTGGAGGTTGGCCTTTCACAAAGGTTCTATGGACTTTGAAGAAGCCGGAGTGCAAGGTGAAAGGGAGAAACGTGCTAAGCAAAAAGCATGTCAAACAAATCCTTTACAGGACCATCTTCCATCTGGTAACCTGTGTCCTCACTGTGGGAAGCTGTGTGGATCCAGAATTGGCCTCCACAGTCACTGAAGGACCCATAGCTAGAGTCTACACAATTTCCTCTTTATATAATTTTCTTTTGTAATTTTATCCTGGAAGACAATCTTACTCGGTCACGAGTGATCGCCTACTACCTAAAGCTCTACTACAGCCTTCCCTAACCTAGGTTTCAGGTTACACCCAGGACTGTTGGGACAACAGTCCCTGTTACAGTGTTTAACAAGTAACGGCTGATTCCCCCATTACATGAATCAGCCATTATGTGTGTTTTATGTGGTGTATTATGTATTTGTCCCAGGCAGTCCTAGGTGTAACCTGAAACCTGCATGACACCTAGTAGAACCAAATGAACCAATCCATTTAAGTCTGCAGCTCTTCCTCCATTCCATCTTAAGACTCTTACCATGATGTCAACATCAAGTCAACTCCCCCGCCTTCCTCTCCCCCGCCCATTTGCTTACCTTGCCTGATCATGAAGAGATCTGGAGATCTCAAAAGCTTGTCCACAATTTTGTGCATCTTTGATTGGTCCTAATAGAGGTGAAATTACCGTGCAATTTGGATTTTTTTCTTATGGACCCACAGGACTTCCTTTGTGTTATGTTTGACAAACCCTGAGCATGTTTACTCAGGAGTAAGTCCCATTGAATTCAGTGAGGCTTATTCCCTAGTAAGTGTGCTTATGAATGCACTGTAAGATTTCTTTAATTTGGTGAAAATACAAATTAAATTAATCAAAATTCAAACAATGTCAAGTCAAAAAAGATGCAAATGAAATTTGAGGTATGAGTCTAAAAAGAGAGGAAGTGGGTGAGAAGGGGAAAGGAAAAAGCAGTCCGATTGTTTGCCCAAAACATATGTTTTAAAACTTTATTTAGGGTAAATGTTCAGGAAGGCAGATCAGATTCTCTCCCCAATTTTTTTTTAAAAATTGATAACTATATGTGTTCTGTCCATTTCTCTATTGTTGGAGGATATTGAACTTTCCAGTGATGTAGCAAGTATTGCCGAGAGTGCCACTTGGAAGAGCCATTCGTTGTTCCTCTAAAATCCCCATGAATTATGAGGGAGGCTCTCTCGAAATGTCTCTCTTATAGCCTCAGTGGTACTTGGTCAAGTAAGCACGCCTAGGACTGCAGCCTTAAAGTTATTGGTGTGGATCGATGGTGGGGAAGAGACTAGACGACTGATGCAATGAGCACTCTGGAGGGCTTGGGAAAAAAAGGCCATCATTTGAGGCAGGGATGGGCAAGCTGTGGCCCTCCAGATGTTGTTAGACCAAAACATCTGTGGAATGTCCTTCCCAGGAAGATCAGCCTGATGTCTTCACTGTACTGTATACGGTTAGCTGCCAAGTGAAGATTCTTCCAAGAGGCATTTCATTTTTAATGTATTGCTCTGATGATTAATTTTACTTCTGGTGTCCTAATATTTTTTTAAAAAATTAAACCCTTTATTATCTTCATGGTTGGATTTATTGTTTCGGTGGTGATTTTTTTGTTTGTTTATTTTTATGATTGTAAATCGCTCCAAGGGCATATGCCAGTTGGGTGGTTTATAAATTTAACTGACAAACAAACAAGCTCTCATTGTGCCTGACCATTATTGATCCTCTACTTGGTTGTTGCGGCCTTTCCCTTCCTTCTCTGTACCCTCTAACTGAACCTCCAGCACCAACAGATAACCTCTGCATAATCTCTTGAGAACAGTTGTGTTAAGGCTCAGCAGAGATAGACTCGACCTCCATGACCTTGGCATACTGCAGAAAGGAAAAGAGAAGAGATTGGTCAGAGCACAGAGAATTGCCTCCCCACAAAAAAAACATCTCCCCACGGAGCCACAAAGACATCCAGATTTTCTGAAGCAGGACTTTGCCTTCAGCGCTATATACAGTATTTTTCCATGTATAAGACTATACTTTTTCCTAAAATTGTTAGACTAAAAATTGAGGGTCGTCTTATACACGGAAGTAAGCTGAGGAGAGAACCACGCGGTTGCGAAACTGCCCAGTGGGAGTTGTCTTATACATGGGGGCGTCTTATACACGGAAAAATTCGGTAAACAGAGCAATCCTATATATGTCTGTGGCTTACTCCCAGGTAAGTGGATAAAAGGATTGCAGCCTTTGCTGTTCCCAGTCCGATACTAGCCTTGCCTTGCCTCTGCCTAAGACGTTTTTCCTGCATTGACCGCTACTCTCTTGAACAAGAATGGAATAGCCACCGGAAATTCCTGACAGCCACCTGGATACAATGAAGTCCAGTGCCACCTAGTGACTGAACTATATAATGACACTATCCACACAACCACCTAGTTCTTCAGAACAGTGCGTATGTTATGAATCTCACTACTGAACCCTTGTAAAGGGTGTGTGTGAACTGTACCCCCTAGACCAGGGGTTCTCAACCAGGGGGGGAATTTTAGGGTTTCAGGGTGGGAATTGGGACCACAGACTCAAACTGCTGGAATACTGATCTTTCTACAAATGACAATTCTACAGATTGTACATAATCTACAGGACATCACACCTTATTGTATGGCACAGATTAAATTAAAAATAAAGATAAATATTTCACTTGTTATATGTGGAAATATTCCATTTATACTATATATGTACCAATATAGAAAAAATAAAAGATTTTCAATATTATATGCATATTACTTGGAATGCAACTTTTGAGTCAGACAATCTTGGAAAGGGGGGGAATGACATTCTGAAATATGGTGAAAAGGGTGCATGGGGCAAAAAAGGTTGAGAACCACTGCCCTAGACCATGGGTGGGCAACTTCGGGAGGTCTGGGCACCATTTTCTCCCCTCTTGGGCCACAGTCAGCCTGGTGACTTGAAAATGAATAGGTGGTGAGGGGCTGCAGAAGGGGGCGTCGCCGGATGCCTGTGGCCCGCGGGCCGTCTGTTGCCCACCTCTGCAGACCTACCTTTTCAGCCTAAACAGGTTCAACATAACTTTTCTAAGAGTTTACATGGGTACAAACTGTTGGGGACCCTGGGTGCAATTTGTACATTTGTAGTAAGCCCTTTCAGAAGTTGAACTGAATGTGTGTAGGAGATGGGATGGGATCAAGAGGCATGATCTTGCTTCTCCCCCCCCCCCCCCCCATCAGGTTCAGTGTAGAGGTTTATACTGTGTGCACAGTCCTGATGTCTCACTTAGTCTTTTCTGGGTGGTAAACAAGAATATAATTCTACTGCTCCATTTATTGTTTGACTCAGGGGAGGACAATGTATGGCCCTCCAGCTGTTTTGGCCCACAACTCCTATAAGCCACAGCCACTATGGGCAATGATCAGGGATGATGGGAGTTGTATTCCAAATCATCTGGAGGCCACCACATTGGGGGACGTGGCAGTAGGGTGGCCAGATGCAAAACTGGACAGGGCTCCTGCTCATTTCACAGTTTTGTAGAAGAGGGGATTTCAGCAGGGATAGCTTGTTATGCAGTGTATACCTGCTGAAATCCCCTCTTCTACACAATTATTAAAAATGCAGCAGCTCCGTCTTCTTTTGCATCTGGCCACCCTATAAAGCAGGAATACATTAAATGAAAGCACAATTTTTCCTAGCAGAATGCAGGTGTTATGATGATTAGGATTAAAAGGCTGAAGTGGTTAAGATTAGGATTATGGAGTTATCAAAATTTGAGGCCCATAGCCAGAAATGTTTTGGTCTAGCGGCGTAAAGGGGTGGAGAATCACTGCAGAACAGCCAGAACACAGATATTGGTAGCTCAATATATTGTTACATTACTTAGGATGCAATCCTATCAACTGCGCCCTCAATGATCATAAACCCCTGAACTCGAAGGCTTACGAGCATCCAATGCAGAGCAGGAGGAGCAGCGGAGACAATCTTTGCTTTCCTGTACCTCCTGCTCTGCATTTTAGCTAGATGGCCATCTAGCTGTCTCCTCCTCTCCCCATCCCCTGGAATGCCCCCCTTTACCCACTCTCTGAGGTCGCTTTCCCGACCTTAGAGAGGCAGCCAGTGTGGTTCTTTCTGTGCCAGCTGCAAGGGGGGAGGGGGATCAGAGCGCGGATTCCCAGCTTCGAGGTCAGAGTTCTGTCTCCGACCTTGGATCTGGGAATCCAAATTATCCTTTGGCCCCTCAGATGATGTCTAGGGGCCATAGGATCGCTCTCCCCATTGTATAAAATTATACTAATTTTAAAAATGCATTGTAATGTTATGAAATTCAATTGTAAAGGCCTAGTGCTTGTCGGTTATCCCAGTGCCTTTGCCTTGCTTGGGCAGAATAATGGGAAGCGGGAGCAAGTTTACTTCTTAATGAACAATTAGGTACAGCAAATAGGCCCTGCAACAAAATGTTGCAGTATGGAGTGTTCCTGTTCAGGGTGCCTGTCAGCCAGCCATGTCCCTTTCCAGATACCATTACACACACACTGCATTCATCACTCAAGAGGTCACACCCTGACAAGCCCTTCTGTGGCTACAGCTCTGCAAAAGATGCCTTTCCTTAAGATGCTACAGCAAAGGATAAGGGACATGGTTACTGTTAAGAGTCATGATTTGACCAAGCTGTTGCATGATCGGGGGATGGAGAGTGAGGAGATTCCAGATACGGGGGGGTTCTGTCCTCACCCAACAGGCTGCTCCAGAAAGCAGCAAAGGTGGCTGCCCCCGTGACGGCCCCACTGGCAGCTGGGTTCTTGCGCCTGGTGTGGACGGAGAAGCCCCCTGGCCCAGTTGCCTCAATCTCCACCACGTGGTAGTCAGGGAGGCTGCAGTAGAGAAATGCAGTCAGTCAGACTCAATGGTGTAGTGGAGCCAAGGCTAGCAGGGTCGAAGTGTTGGAAATTGTAATACAGTCATGCCTTGGATTGAGAGCATAATTCGTTCCGGAAACGTGCTTGTAATCCAAAACACTCTTATATCAAAACGAAATTCCCCCAAAAAAATTTGTACAGAGATTTTTAATTTAAGCCGTACTACAGTACTTGTATTGCAAGACGTCACTTGTATATCAAGTCAAAAATAAATAAATAAATATTTAAAAACTTGCTTGTCTTGCAAAACGTTCTTAAACCAGGTTACTTGCAATCCAAGGTATTACTGTATTGCCTGCTTAAATCAACAAGGTAATATGACCACTAGTTAGAGTGGGAGGAAAGGGTTAATTGAACAATCCCCAGGGTGCATATTTTGTAACCCCTCCTCCATACTTCCGGCCTCTCTGTGGCCAGCTCTCTCTCTCATTCTCTCTCCCCCTGCCCTCTCTCTCATTCTCTCTCTCCCCCTCTCCAACCTGATGGACACACGGTCTGAGCCGGCTTCCAGCCAGTGATCCCCAATGAAGCAGACTCTTAATACCCAAGACTCTAATCTGCCTATATGCATCCTGCATATATGAATAAACGGACTGTAAGTAAAACGAATACATGTCTTTATTAGTTTTTAAACCTTGTTTGGACAATCCGTTCCTTTTAATAGCCTTTTAGCAGAGTTTAGCAACCCATGTGGTGATAACCAGTAACCAGGCTGCTCATAAGGGGGAAAACTCTGCTTCAGTCCTAACCAGTATAGGACTGACTCCTTTCCATAGCCTGCAACACGAAGCACTGGGACGGTTTGATTAGCAGGGATGATGATACCATCTGCCACTGCACTCAGAATTCCCTGTTCCCTTCGGGCTTTGCTGCAGTTCTTATAGGAGCTGGGGAGAAACGGATTTTCCCAGAAACAATATATCGTTCCCTGTTGTAATACTAAAGCTTGCTCTTGAATGGGCAATGAAGACCCATTCACTTTACAAAAGACCTGATATAGAAGAGTAGTGCAACTGGTTTGGTGGTTTGAGACAAAGGGCCCAGTCTGCACGATCACAGTGAGAGAAATACCCAGTCGGATTTCCTTAACTACCCTCGCTGGCACTGGCTTGCCATGTTGTCTGAACCTGGGTGGCATGGCTTCTTTGTGGGGGGCAGCAACCCTCAAATAACCCAATGACAGCTCCTAGGGTATTTGAGCATTGCTACACCCTCAAACAAGCCATGCCGCCCCGGTTTGGACAACACAGCAAGCTGTGCCAGCGAGGATCCATCCGGCACGCAACCGGCAGGCCCAGCATGGTTAACAAGCCACCATGTTAACAAGCCACCTTGTTAACTGTGCTGTGATCATGCAAACTGGGTCAAATGGGGCTCTCCGCACAACACAGCACCATTTTGAATATACAATCCCCACGGGGTTGTCGTGTTGTGCAAACCCAGGTGAGTGTGGGTTATGTGAGGATTAAACCCAGCGAGCGTGGGTTATATGAGGGTTGTTTAACCCTCACATAACCCACACTCGCTGCAGTTCACATGATACAGCAACCCCCTAGCGAGGATTGGATATGCAACGTGGCCTTATGCTGATGGTCTTATTCTGTTTGGGGGCATGTCATGTTCCTCTCTTTCCCTTTCTCATGCCATCTCGAGTATCTCCAGCCAAATTCCAACATGCTCACCGCTACACTGCCCTTTGCCAGCTCACTATTCTATTACTGTCAGCTGAACCTAATAAATTTTGGTATTATGCTATGTAGTATGGCTGGTTTTTGGTGTGTGCATGGGCCGGCCCTACCATCAGGCAGAGTGCCAGCATCCCCACATACCAGACGGGGCTAGGGAACTCACTCAGGATCAGCTACGAGGCTGCCTTTCACACCATCAAAGCCCAGGCTGGGGGCGGCCATACAGGCGGCTGCCATGGTGTTGACATTGTTGGGGGCCAGGGGGCACAGTCTCCGCACGGGGCCATTATACAGCACCACACGCTCCTGCCGGGCCCCTTGGGCAAGATCCCCCAGGGGCCCGGCCAGCCGGAAGCTGTCTGGGTGTTTCACCATGGTGACTGTTAATGCCTAGAAGAGAGGGGGTGGAAGAGAAACAGAGTCAGAGAAATCACAAATCCTCAAACTTCCCTCCCCTCCAGTCATTTAGACTGTAAGATCCCTGGGGCAGGGACCAGCCTTCTTTTGCTTATGGTACTCTATGCCACAGGCCTTGATGGTGGGGCAGATATGATAATATTAACAGCAAGGATAATAACCAACAGCTTAATCCAGAGAAGTCCACCTACCTCTTCAGGAACGGCAGTATATACATGCAAGAAATCTCAACTGTCCTGCCAATAGGTCAGCTGCCATGCACACTTCTTCCTCTACATCTCTCTCTCTCTGCCTTTCCATTTCTCAACTCAGACTCCCCATACACCGACCCTCCGTGGGATCTTACCTGAAGCATCCCTGCGTCGTCCAACCTTTGGATGTCTTGGCCACCCCATAGAGCCCCACTGGGAATGTAGAGGGTGCGTCCGGCCCGCCTTGCGGCATCACGCAATTTCAGCTCTGTGCCTAGATCTGCCAGGGCTGTTGGTGACCCCACCTAGCGGACACAGAGATGTTTGCAATGATTGATGTCAGGAAGCTGTGGGGCGGGAGAGAGGACGGTTCCTACACATTCATTTATTATTATTTAAATCTCCTCTTCCCAGCCACTGTGGAAACATCCGCAGGGGCTTCCTCCATGAGGAAGCAGCTCTGATGTCAGCGGGAGGGGCAGGAGTAGGAGAGGGAGGGGGGTCAGGGGGAGGGGTCAGTAGGCGGAGAGGGAGAGGCTGTGGATCCACAGCCCTCCCAGCTCCACCCCCCACCCCCACCCCACCCCCACCCCCGGCAGAAGATGAAAGTTACGCCAGCCCCTGGAGGTGGTGTAACTTATTTTCTTCTGAGTGTTCGGCTCCTTCCCAGTGGCTGTGTAGGAATATGCCCTTAAATTAAGTATGGTCGTTGCTATCAGTCCTCCTGGCTTCAGGTTTTTGAGGGCCCTTTCGGCAATATTATACCCCTTTCTCGGCGAGTCCACCTTCTCACCGTCATTACCACTAGTTGCTGTTGCTCCTCCTCCTCCTCCTCATTGCTACCACTTGCTTGCTTGACAGGCAGAGAGCCAGCAAGCAAGTAGACAGTGGCATCTACTGCTTCTCCTTCTCGCCACCTCCATTGTCTGGGCCAGAGTGAGAGGCAGGGTGAATTCGCTGGTTGAACTGTTGAAGAGAGGAACAACTCTAGGCTGCTCTTGTCAGTGGGCCCCTGTTGGCAGTCTGAGCCCTTGGCAGTTGCCCAACCATGCCTACCCTTGACACCACCAGCCCTCACTGTTACGGCCATTCATAAGTTCGGTGTATTTCTAAGGACATTCAGAAGGAACCAGTGGCATTTGGTGGCATTCTTTGCAGTATGTCCATTCTATAAAAGAAACTGAATGAGATGGGTATCTCTGAAGAGGAGGGAAGCAATTATCTACTCCACTCAGCCTGCAAAATTCATTGCATGGACCCAAGCAGTATCTCACAGGCTTGTTGCATGTATAAAATGATATATGAGTTGTAAAGCATTTTGTAGACTGACAGCAACATCTGGTGCATGTTTACTTAGAAGAAAGTCTCACTGTGACCTCAATGGGACAAAATCCAATGTAAGTTTGAATGAGTTGCTAGCCTACAAAATGCTATAGAAATTATAAATAATCAATCCAGAGTAAAATTTTGGTGGCACAGAGGTTTAAACAGTACTCAGGGATAGAAAGGCAGAAAACTTTAAAAGTAAGGAAGTTTGATATTGGTGTGAAGGCCATTTAACATTCTATGTGAATGTAGCAATAGGCCAGAAAGATTATTTTCACTGAAACAAGCAAAGAAAGGAAATTTGTCCACTCACCGTGAAAAGCCTGTGTTTGTGGGTGAGGGACAGTGAATGTACTGATGCCAGCCGCCTCTCACTAGAGCAGGCATGTTGAACCTCAGGCCCATGGACCAAATCTGGCCTGCCTGGGGTTCCTTTATGGCCCTCTGGGCCGGGGTTCCCCAGAGGGCCACGACCCCCTTCCCCTGACTCCACCCCTTTCACCGCAACCACTGATCATTTGGTGGTTTTCTGGTTGTGCACGTGTGTGTGTGTGTGTGTGTCCCCCCCGCCACCGCCATTCTGGGAGGTCAAAATGCCTCCCCTAAGGCTTAGTTACAGGCAGTAAGAACATTAAGCTAAAATATGCTGGTATTTCGGCCTTGCCCACCTCTGGAATGCAACCCCCCCCCCCAGATTCTCCCAAATTGAATTAGGCCCTTGGGCTGAAAGAGGTTCAACACCTCTACTCTAGAGGCACCTGGAGCCCTTACCATGAAATCTGCAGCTTGGAGAAAGGACTCCCCATGGTTTTGGGCAATGCACGGATGTGCCACTTCGATAATGATGTCAGCATGGCTTTGGAGAGAGGAGACAGACACAGTAACAAGGCTGGGTCTACAAGGATGTCAAGGACACTCTAGATGACGGCCCCAGCCAAACTCTTCTGGAGAATATGTGACAGCTGTGTGGCACACCTTCTAGTTGCTCATATTTTATTGCTAGGGTAGAATTTTTTCAGTACATATGGACAAACCTCTATCCCTGAATTCGTAACAATTATGCAGGGCCAGCCCTTTCATTAGGTGGAGTTAGGCAGCTGCCTCAGGCAGGAGATGCTGAGACTTGGGGAGGAGCAGACAGAGCTTGTGTGACACCCAGCGTGCCCTTCGCCTCCAAGTTAGCCTTCGGTACTCAGGATGCAGTGAAGGATGCTACCCCATCGTCAGTGCTGAAGTAAGATTCAACTGCCAGCCCAGTGGCTTCTGTACAATGAAGTGTGTGTGTGTGTGTGGGGGGGGGGAGCATCTTGTCTTTTGCCTCAGGCAACGAAATATCTTGAGCCAGCCTTGTCATTACTAAAACATACACTATATGACTGTACCCATGACTTACATTTCCACGATGGTGTAATATGGAAACATTAAGTCAGAATGGATGCGCAACTTAATCTTTCTGGGGACGGAACCCAATTGGGGGGGGGGGTCCTAGAAGGATGAGCCCGTGACATGTTGCCACCCCAAGCCACTGGATCCGTGAGCAGCTTGTTCCCTAGAGTAGCTGAAGATGCGGATGACGTGCATTTCTCCATTCACGTGTGGCTGTCTGGGACCTAACAAGACTTGTGTCCTGGTATGCTCTGCAATGTCGCAGGGGAGCCTGGTGGGGGCATACCACTCAGATCACACGCTGCTTCCTTCCCTGGAGCCCCCCCCCCCAATATGGCTGCTCCATATTGGAGGAGGGACCAGAGCTCAGTGGTAGAGCACCTGCTTTGCATGTAGAAGGTCCCAGGATCAGCGCCTGGGCAGCATCTCTAGTTAAACCGATTAGGTCGCAGGTGCTGGGAAGGATGCTTTGCTGATCTGAGATCCTGGAAAGCTGTCGGCAGCCGGACTAGACCAGGGGTGCAGAACCTCAGGTCTGGTGGCTGAATCCGGCCTGCCTGGGGTCCCGACGCAGCCCTCTGTGGATGGCCACGCCCCCCTTTCCTCAACCACCAATCATTGGGTGGTTTCCCAACTTTTTCCCTGCAATTTTCCCAAGGAAAGCTGGTGACTCCTATGGGGCGGCGGCGGCGGCGGCGGTGGCTCCTTATCCACTGCAGCTTTTATTTTGAGCTTTATAGGAGCCATTCATGGTGCTGAACCTATTTCAGAGATGGGGTTCAGCACCATGGATAGCTCCTATAAAGCTCAAACAAACGGCTGCAATGGATAAGGAGCCCCACTGACATAGGAGTCACCAGCCTCCCCTGAATTTCCTCCCCATTCTTAAAGGTCGAAGTGCCTCTCCTAAGACCTTGTTACCGGCAGTAGGAGCTTTAAGCTAAAATATGCTGGTATTTTCACCCCTGCCCCCTTTTGCGTTCACCAACCAGTGGAATGCAGCCCCTGACCCTGAGGGCTTCTCCGAAATGGAATTCGGCCCTCGGGCTGAAAGAGGTTCTGCACCCCTGGAGGAGACAATGCTGGGCTAGGTGGGCAAACAGTCTGACCTGGCGTCAGGCATCTTCCCACGTTCCAAGTGCTTGTACAGGCAGGCTTGGGCTGCTTGCGTGGTCAGGCTGTCTCTAGATCCTGAAGGGTCATCTTTGGAGGCCCTACTCCGCATGCCTCTGCCCAAGGGAGTTTGGCGGGTCGCTACAAGAGAGGGGGCTTCTTGGTTGTGGCACCCCATTTCCAGAATGTGCTCCTCGGGGAGCTTTACCCAGTGTCCGACCGCACTGTTCTCTTTTTGGTGCCAGGCAAAGACATTTCTCTTCTCCCAGGCTTTTTAGGTTATTATATTTATTGTTTCTCACCTGTTTTATTGTGTGGGCCACCCTGAGAACTTTTTGTTATAGGGCACCCTATAAAATAAAGAATCAAACATGAAGGTGACTTATACCTAGTTGATCCATCTAGTTCAGCACTGTCTTCACCAGGGGTGGGCAACTTGTGGCCTCCCTAGATGTTTTGGCCTACAACTCCCATTACCCCCTGCCAGTGTAGCTGATGGAAAATGATGATGGAGTTGTAAGCCAAAATATCTGAAGGGCCGCGAGCTACCCACTCCTGGACTGCACGGACTAGCAGGGGTCTTTCCCAGAGTGACCTGGAGTCGCGCAGGGATCAAACCTGGGATTTTCCGCAGGCAAAGCATGTGCCCCACTCATGAGCTACGGCCACATTATGAATTGTCAATGGGCACGTCTACCCAGAAGTAAGTCCCACTAAAGTTCAGTGAGATGTACTCCCAGGTAAGTGTGTGGAGCAGCCTGCCCCAACCTGATGCCCACCAGATGTGTTGGACTACAACTCCCATCAGCCCCAGTGACCATAGCCAGAAGCAGTGGAGGCTGGTGGCTCCAATGTCAGTGGGGCTGCTTATCCACTCCAAATTTTACTCCAAACTTTTAAGGAGCTATCCATGGGGCCATGCCTGTTTTGGGGATGGGGTTCAGCACCATGGATAGTGCCTTTCAAGTTCAGACTAAAATCCAGAGTGGATAAACAGCCCCACTGACATTGGAGCCACAGCCACCAGCCTCCACTGGCCAGAAAATGGGAGTTGTAGTAGCCCACACATCTGGCAGGTACCAGGTTGGGGAAAGGCTGGTGCAGAGGACTGCAGCCGGAGTATTTATTTGTGGCTGTCGTGGATGGACCTCAGCCATCCCCAACCTGGTGCTCTCCAGATATTTTGGACTTCAACTCCCATCAGCCCCCAGCCGGTATGGCTAGTGGTCAGGAATGCTGGGAATTGTAGTCCAAAACTTCCAGAGGGTGTAAGCTATGGCATGTGTGCCTGTACGTTCATGGTGGGTTCGTTCCGCTTCTCCTTGCCATGCCAAAAAAGTGTCCCCGGCTGGGCTTGCCTGCTCACCGCTCCAAGAAATCGGTCAGCTTCCCCAACCGGAGCTCCGCTGGCACCGTCTCCTCCAACTTCCCAGCATCCCGGTTCCAAACAAAGGCCAGCTCCAAGCCATGTTGGAGGCCATCGTCTCGGAGCCGTCTCACCAGGTACTGGCCTGGAGAAACAGAAAGCAGAACTGAAAAGCATTTCCAATGCAGAGATTGGCTCTGGTTCTTCCACACCCCAAATCTGTTTCCTCCAGAGACAAAAACCATCTACAAAAGCCTGTCACATTTCTCAGACTCTTGTCAGAAAAAAGTAAAGAGTTGACTCAGCAGTCAGAATTCACATACACCCACCCCCCGGGGGTGTCAGTCACCCTTTAGAGTCCCAAATGGAGGAGTCAGACACATTCATGCCCTGTTTTATGTGTATCAAGAAAGAGCTGGATAGCCACCATGGGAAACAGAAATGCTAGGGTAGATACTGATCTTGTTCCGATCCAGCAAGGTAATTCTTACGTTCTTAGAGAAGAGGGGTTACATTAGAAGAGGGGTTATTAGAGGGGTTACATTAGAAGCCATATATTACATTGATCAGAACAGGAAGGGCAGGCTGGCATTCTGCCCTGGGCCAAAAATCAAGACCTAGGAAAAGTCTGGGTTTGAAAGAGGTATGTGTGTGTTGAACAAGCATTTGGACCTCCTCTAGCAAGTGCCCACACATCCTGAAGGAGCCTTGTCTTACATTTTAATATTCCTTCTAGTCCACAAGTCCAACCTGCCAGCGGTGCCTAGTGCCCACTGTTGATGGTTGGGCAGAGAGTGGCACACCAGGGGCAGAGCCAAGGGGTCATCAGAGGTGGATCCAACTGCATCCAGTGTGCTACCCAACCTCCTTGCTTCCAAGGACTAAGTACACATGAACCCGCCTCCTTCCTTGCCCCCTCCCCACACGATTCTGCCTGCTGTATTCATTGATTTGATTGATTGTATTTTTAATCCACCCAATAACAAATGATCTCTGGGTGGATTACAAATGGTTAAAAGAATAAAACATAATACAGATGGTTAAAAGAATAAAAATGAAATGCAAGTGGTTAAAAGACTACAATACCATGCTAAATAACAAATAATAGCATAGGATATATAAGAACAGCCCCCCAAAATCTTAAAACCAAGTCCCTAAAATGCCTGGGAGAAAGGAAAGGTCTTTTCCTGACACCGAAAGGATAACAACGGAGGCCCCAGGTGGCCCTCCTTAGGAAGGGCATTCCATATTCCCTGGTATGAAGAGAAAACAAGATAGACAACTGATATGGTTAGTTGCAGAAGAAAAAGCAGATGTCCCAGGAAGGGAGAGCCACTGTGACCCACAAATGCACTGGTGTGGAGGCCTCATCACCGCCAAGTTCATGAGTCGGACCTCCAATTGCCAGAGGAAAACGGCAATGTAACAGGTATTCTAAGAATAAATCTATCTTCCCCAAACTGGGACACCATAAAAATGTTTCATGAAGCACATTGTTCTTTCCTGTTTAAAAAAATGTTCTTTTGCAATAAAAGACATCTATGTTATTACTGAACATCTGACAATTTTTCCCAGAGTAGGCACACATAATAAAGGTAGAATACACATTTGCCAGGTTCACTAGCTAGCAAACCCAGGGTTGGTATAGGAGTGATGAGACCCATCTTAGAAGTATAATGGACAGAAGAGGGAAACCGTCAAGAAATGCTACCTACCTAGATGTCCATAGCCCACAACTCCAACCCGTCTCTTCCTTTGGCCCCCAAACATTCTGCCTGCCAGGTTAGAAGGGAAGGAAAAACAGCCGTGTAAGTCATATGGTTTGCCTACAGAGAAGAATGGATCTTGCTGCTTTGTCTTTGCTTGGACTCACAAGGGGGAAAAATAATTGTGGCGAGACGTTTGCAAACTGCAAATATAAAAACCAATGGCAGTGTTGTTTACATATTGAGCTCTGCATTCAACTCTCTCTTTGTATGTGTGCATATCACACACACACACACACACACAATGTACACAGAGAGAAAGAGCTACTCTGCCATTTGCCACTTCTTTGAATAGAAGAGCCAATTCCTCATCAATGGATTTCTCATTACTCAGCCACTTGATCAATTGCTCACAGCAGGATATCTGTGAATGGATTCCACTGCAAAATATTTGTGTTTGAGGGCTAAACTGCACACTACACTTAATATATATGTAGCGTGGAACTGCTCCTCACCATTGTGTTTACCTTACCATAAGCAAGCAGGAGCCCAATTTGGATTGGAACCACCGTGTGTAGATAGGGGAGGGTTCGGGGACTAAAACAAAAAAACCTTCCATTGGCGCCGGTTCAGATTCTTCTTCTTTTTAGTCTCCACAGTGGTGGGATGTGTGTGTGTGGAATTTTGAAGGCAAATAAAGCTGGCTGGGTGGGAAGGTTTAAACCTCCCCTACGCACACGCTTTGGTCCTGATCTGCTTACTCTAAGGTAAACAAAATGGTGAGGACCAGCTGCACACTACGTATTTAATGTAGTATGTAGTTCAGCCCTGAGATGATATGAAAACTCTAGAGCAGGGCTCTCCAAGCTTGGGTCCCCAGATGTTGCTGGCCTACAGCTCCCAGAATACCCAGCCAGCATGGCTAATGGCAAGGGATTCTGGGAGCTGTAGGGCAGCAACATACAGGCCTGTGGCTCACGCTGGCTCAGCTTGTCTGAGCGTGGAAAGCTAAGCAAGGTCAGGCCTAGTTATTACTTGGATGGGAGACTCCTCCTCTAGTTTCCTGCATTGAGCAGGGGGTTGGACTCGATAGCCTTGTAGGCTCCTTCCAACTCTATAAATCTATGAAATCTGGGGACCCAAGCTTGGAGAGCCCTGCTCTAGAGGGATTGCCCATTCACACACAAGTCATCGCTTGTGGTTGCCATTATCAAGAGATGGACGTGTCCATGAGACAGCCCTAAGACAGTATGATGGTCTTCCTAATCCTACCCATCCTTTGAATTCTCCATCCCCATGTCCTTTCCTTCCATCTCCTCCTCACCACCCACCCTCAAAATCCATCTGCTTCTACAGGCTTCCTATGGACTCCATCCAACATTGCATCAGCAAAGGTAGTCTTCTCACGCAGCAGATGTTTCCCTTCTCCTCCTCCCCCTGCAGCCCCCTGCACACCCCCCAAATCTGCTCCAGAGGGTTGGAGGCATAGGGTGGCCATGTGTCCTCTTTTACAGTCGTCTATGTGAATGACTGACAGAGGACTTTCCTCTGTTTGAACGCGTATCTCCTCTTTGAAGGGCTGTCCAGTGCAAGTCTGTTATAAAGATAATGAACCATAAGAACTGCTGTTGCCCATGCATAGTGAGCACCTGGACAGCGGACTGAACAGAAAGGTTCACACAGAATTCCACAACAGGGTGAGATGTACTGTATTTCTTTTAAAATTATAATAATTATTTCTAACTTTGTTTCTAAACATATACATAAGAATATGTAAATGTTATGCAAATAGTTATCCTCTTTTATAGTGATGCATTTCCTCTAGGAAAAAAGGTGGGGTATGAATATAATAAATAAAAAAATAAAATAAAATAAAATTCATAAGTGGCCACTCTAGTTGAGGGACCCTCTGGACCTGGTTTGGAGGGAGAGTGAGGAGGGGTCACAAGGGGAAGGGGGATTTGATTGGCCAGCCAGGGCTCTGGCCCCAAATCTATTTCCCAGGACACTGGGTCTTTTCCCCAGAGCCCTGAGCATCCATTGGTGCCAACGGAAAGTTTTCCTTCAGCTTAATTGCAATGCAGGGATGTTTTTCAAAGGGAATTGCAGCTGGGGAGGGAAAGGTTAACTCTCCCTTCCCCACATGCTGCAACAACACCCCCTCCCCAAATCCCCACTGTATGGCATATGGCAATTAAGGTTAGGGGGGAAATTGCACTGGTGCTAATGGAAACTTGTTTCCCCTAAGCTTATTTTAGGAGTATGGGGAGGGTGAGAGAGAGAGATGGAGGGGTTCACATGATCACGGGGGGGGGGGGGAGAGAAGCCACTCCTGTGTGTGCAGGGCGCGCACCTCGTAATTTGCCTAATTATCCTTGTGGCACACAGCTTGCCATGCCCTCCAAACCCAGTGAGGCACACAGCAGGGGGTGACGGCTTGGAAACCACTCCAGAACCCTACAACAAGCCATGGGTTCTGGGGCAGTTTTGAAGCTACCCCCCCCCCCGCACCTCACCAGGTTCAGACAACATGGCAGGCCGTGCCCCACAAGGGTAATTAGGCAAATCGTGAGGCACGCACCCCAGCATGTGCGGTGGCGGAGGAAAAGAAGCCATTCTTTTCCTGATGATTATGCAAACCCAGCCAATATGAAAGGGTTCCTGATGAAACTTTCCAGCCACTTGTGTGTGTGTGTGTGTGTGTATGCGTGCATTTTTTTCCACAGCTGTTAACAGCCATTGCAAATTAATTGTAATTTAAGAGGAACTATTGATTTAGGTTGATGGGGGGCAGGGGGAATGGGTGCAAATTAATTAAGAGCACAATCCTATGCATGTTTAGGCAGGGGGAAAAGGCCTACAACTCCCAGCATGCCCCAGCCAGCATAGCTATCTGGGGCATGCTGGGAGTTGTAGGCCTTTTTTTCTGTCTAAACTTGCATAGGATTGTGCCCTAAATCATTCATTTTATTTGGTGTGATTTGGGTGGGAAATTAATTGGCTGGTTTTGCCTTCCATGAAATTTAAAGAAATCCTAGTAATTATTACTAAATTTGAATATATCATTACAAATTAGCATGTATAAATTTTATGCAGATTTGTATCCTATGGCCCTGGACCCCAAATCTTTTAAGTGCCGAGCAATGCCTCTGTTACCAGTGATGTCTGTTCTGCTGGCAAAAGCACACTGTTGGACACCACCTCGTGTCTCCTCTCATTCTCTCTATTTCCAGTGTTCAGGTGGTGTTCAGGTGCCATTTAGGACGGCCATCTACCCATCGCCAAAAAAGAGGAAAAACATCACGGAAAAAAAGGACAAAAGAGGATTCCAGTTTGCATAACATTTGCATATACAAATTTATATGCATAGGTCCAGATTTAAAGATAAGTATTATTTAAATAGAAATACAAGACATCCCACCATAGTGTGGAAGGCTGCGACCAGGTGACCTGTGTGCCTGCCCCTGCTCAGTCTGCTGTCCAGAAAAGTTTTGATGAGCAAAGCCAATTTATCCAGTTTATCTCAAGGAGCGCCTCCAGCAACATCAAGTAGGCCGGTCAACAAGATCTGCCACAGACGGCCTTCTCCCTATCCCATCAGCCAGAGAAACCAGGCTGGTGGGGACTAGGAAGAGGGCCTTTTCTGTGGCAGCCCCCAATTTATGGAACTCTCTCCCCAGTGACCTCTGCCATCACATGCCCCTTCCTTGATTAGCTTCCACTGTGCATTAAAAATGTGGCTTTTCAGGCGGGAATATGCGGTGGGTTAGGATTTTTAAGTTTTGTACTGCTTTTAATTGTGTTTTACACTCTGTCCCCCCCTCCTCTTGTATTTTATTGGACTGTACATCGCTCAGAGTGGCCGAATGACTGGCCAGAGGGGCGATTCAAAAAATAATTAATTAATTAATTAAATAAATAAATTTCAAGGCCTCTGCCCTCCCCTTCTTATGGTCCTTTGACATTAAACCAGACTTGGACCAGACGGCCCATCAAACAGAGGAGACCTTCAAATAGAGGCCCTTCAAACCTTAACTGGGAGGGGGGAGACCCAATGAGGGCTGAGCGCACTCAGTGGCCACGGCATGTCGACTGACTGCTGGGAAAACAGAACGGAGCGGCTTGAATCCTGAACAAGGAGCCCTGCACACCACAACATGTTGAGAAGGCAGACTCACCTGGAACCGGCACTGACGGTAGGCCAACCTTCCCCAACCTGGTGCCCTCCAGATATGTTGGACTCCAACTCCCATAAGCCCCCAGCCATCTATGCTGGCCAGGGATTATGGGAGTTGTAGTCCAAAACAACAGGGAAAGCACCAGATTGGGGAAGGATGTTGTAGACCCAACCCCCTCCACTTTTTGAGCTGACTCACCGGGGTTCGCTGGGCTTATTCTCTGGCTCTAGGCAGCTGCAGGATCCCAGAAGGAAAGTTATATTCGTCTGGGTGCCCTTTGGCCGATCAGCCTTTGGGAGGTGTTAATGATTAGCCCAGGCTGGGGCTGTAACCCTGAGGGGGAATGAGCTGAGCTATTGGCAAGCAGATGTTAGCGGACTTCCTTCCTAAACTCAGGCTTCCATCTTGGCTGTAGCACCCAGCAATGACTTGAATGTGTGAATGTGGCCGCTCAGATTAATCATCACAGGCAGAACTCCCATGTTGGAGGGTTGCCAACCTGGGGCCCTTCAGATGTTTTGGGCTACTACAGCTCCCATCATCCCTGACCATTGCCCCAGCTTGCCGGAGGCCAATGTGAATCACAACTTCATGGGAACTGAGCTTGTGGTGACTAACCAAGAAAAAGATCTTGGGGTTGCGGTGGACAGCTCGATGAAAACGTCAGCCCAGTGTGCAGCTGCCTGAAAAGGGCAAATTCCATGTTGGGCACAAAGAAGAAAGGAATCGAAAATAAGACTGCCAAGATCATACTGTTCTTACACAGACCTATGCTGCACTTGGAATACTGCGTGAACAGTTCTGCTCACCGCACCTAAGAAAGGATGCTGTAGACTTGGGAAGGTGCAGAAAAGGGCAACCCGAATGATCAAAGGGCTGGAGCAGCTGCAGTGCAAGCTCTCTCGATGCCTGAAGCACGCCCCCTGCCCCATCCCATGTCCTGCGCCCCCTTACCTTTGCCTCTGCCGCCTGCCCTCTGTTTGCCTTGTCATGCGGAAAGCTGTGTTTCCAGAGGAAGCGGCCGCGGCAGGGCTCTCACAAGGAGGCAAACAGAAGGTGGGCAGCTGCTCAAGAGAGCCTCGGCCGTCGTGGGCTTTTCTCTCACTGTAGCAAATGCCACGCAGGAGAGTGGCTGGTGGGACTCCCCAGAGATCGTGGGTCAGTGGTGGCTGTGGTGGCAGGCCCTCCTGGGGTGGGGGGAATGGCACAATTCTCCGCTTATCCCGCTCCACCCCCTGATATCAGTGTCTCACCCTGCTTCATGGGAGGGCTGCTCCTGGGGCTGGAGCCACTCCCCTATGAGGAAAGGGACTGTCTGTTTCACTTAGAAACAAGGTGAGCACAGGGAGACAGGATAGAGCTGTACAAAATTATGCAAGGTGTGTGGAGACAGCGGAGAGGGAAACGTTTTTCACACTCTCTCCCAATACTAGAATCATCCCATGAAGTTGAATTCTGGACAGATAAGGGATGTACTTCTTCACACAGTTAAAACGGTGGAATTCACTGCCACGAGACGTAGTGATGGCCACCAGCTTGGATGGCTTTCAAAGGGGATTAGAACAATGAATGGTGGAAATGGCTACTGGTCATGGTGGCTATATATTACCTCCAGTATCAGAGCGAGGATGCCTCTGTAGACCAGTTGCTGGGGCACACAAGCAGGAGGGTGCTGTTGCACTCATGTCCTATTGTGGGATTCGTCCGAGCAGCTGGTTGGCCACTGAGTGAACAGAATGTTGGTCCAGATAGGCCTTTGGTCTGACTGTTTTTTTTCTATAGTCGAAAACATCTGGAAGGTACCAAATTGGAGAAGACTGCTTTATATTGTAAGTGCCTTGTGACAGATCTTTCAGGACCGGTGCAAGGCAGTTTGGTGCCCTAGGCAAGATCAGATATTTAGCGGCCCCCCCTTCCCACTTGAGAGCGCTGTATTTTTTTCCCCAAGGCGTTTCTGCCACCCCTTTAGCCCTGCGCCCTAGGCAGCTGCCTAGTTGGCCTAATGGTAGCACCGGCCCTGAGATCTTTCTGGCAGGTGTGGTGGAGTGGGAGTGGGGGTTGCTTGTGCTATTAAATGCCATTCCATCAATGGTGTTGTATAATATATTGGGTTGGATCAATGGGATCCGACCGATCATAACATAACTAACAGTCTGGATGCACCATCATCATCATCATAAGAAGAGCCGTGCTGGATGAGACCAAGGGTCTATCTAGTCCAGCATTCTGTTCACACAGTGGCCAACCAGCTGCCCACAGGATCCCACAAGCAAGATATGAGTGCAACAGCACCCTCCCACCCATGTTCCCCAGCAATTGGTCTGGTGTACACAGGCATACTCCCTCTGATACTGGAGGTACCATATAGCCAATCAGGACTAGTAGCCGCTGATAGCCTTCTCCTCCATGAATTTATCCAATCCCAATTTATCCAAATTGGTGGCCATCCCTATATCTTGTGGAAGTGAATTCCACAAGTTTAATAGTTGTGGAATTAACTATAGTTTAACTATACACTGTGCTAAGAAGTCCTTCCTTTTATCTGACCTGAATCTCCCACCAATCAGCTTCATGGGATGACTCTGGGTTCTAGTATTACGAGAGAGGGAGAAAAATGTCTCCTCATCCACTTTCTCCACACCGTGCATAATTTTGTACACCTCTATCGTCACCACCACCACCACCACCACCAAAGAAGGACATTTTCTTATCCCAAGTAATGGACTGAAATCCACCAGTAACTTCCAGAATAAATGCTTTACTTCTGTCTCATTCCATTGCTCGTGATGTCAATATCTTCCTTTCAGGACACAGCCTCAGAAAGTATCCTGGCTGGCGCTTTTGCCACTTTTAACTTCACACTTGTCTTATTGTCGCTCCTCCCCGTCTCGGTACAAACCTTGGCGCGTTTCCACTTCTGGTAGCCTTCCATCTTCCTGCCGCCGTTGCAAGCTTGGTCCCCCCCCCCCCCCCGCAAGTTCTTCTTCTTGTCCCCCTTCATAATTGCTGAATTTGCACAATTGCACCAGCGAATGCGTAGACGGCCGATAAATTGGATGCAGCGTACCGAAAAATATCTCGGGGGGGGGGCGCCCCAAATGAGGGCCGGGCTTGAGATGGGTTCGTGAGGCTAGCCAGATTGGGCTTCTGCTTGAAGGAATTAGCGGACAAATTAAGCAGGAGTCTGTCTGTGGTGAACGGCTGTGATAGCCGGTACGTGGTCAGAGGCCGATGTCAAAGGCAACCAACATTTTCCTGCTGCTGCTGGCGGGGATCACTCCAGGAGGAGCTCCATCATGCCTTTGAAACGGAGGGCAAAAAACCAGAAGTGACGTGAAAGGCATCTTTACAATGAATTAACCTGCAGAAAAATGCAAGCAGCATCGACCGTGGGGAATAAGGGAGGGAGCGGGCAGCACTGATAAAGATCAGGCTGATAATGGCCAGGATCACAGCAGGCGTAGAAGGAGAATTTTAACCCTTTCCTCCCCCGCAGGGCCGGCGCTACCGCTAGGCAGACCCAGGCGGCTGCCCCCGGCTATGGTCCCGAAGGAAATCCCTCCGCAGGAACTCGTATCTGCAGCACTGTTGCCATTATTAATACAGTAATACCTTGGATTGCAAGTAACTTGGTCTGAGAGCGTTTTGCAAGACAAGCAATTTTTTATATATATAAATTTTGACTTGATAAACGGGCGTAGCGGGCCGAAATCGGCCCCGCTCACGCCCGCCAGAGACTCGCTTTGATATAAGAGTGTTTTGGATTACAAGCACGGTTCCGGAACGAATTATGCTTGCAATCCAAGGTATTACTGTATTGTTATTACATTTATATCCTATCTTTTCCCCCCTCTTTCAAGGAACCCAAGGCGGCTTACACAATCCTCCTCCTCTCCATTTTATCCTCACAACAGCAACCCTGTGAGGTAGGTTAGGCTGAGTGTCAGTGACTGGCCCAAAAGTCACCCAGTGAGCTTCATGGCTGAGTGGGGACTAGAACCCTGGTCCCCCCGAGTCCCAGCCCAACTCCCTAACCATTATGCCACACTGGCTTGGTGGGGGATCCCCTATTGGTGCCAGAGGAGGGATTTTCCCAACAACTAGTACATTAGGGGAAGAAAGGGTTAAATTCCCCATCCAAGATCACGATCCTTATTAGGAGACACACACACTCGCCCTACCTGCTGATCCTATTTGCATTTTAACAAAAAAACAAACAAACCTGCACATTAAATCCAAATGCACATTTGTCATCAGGTCTAGTTTGGCCCCGGGAGACACGCTTCTCAAGGAAAATGCTGATAGGAGCACTGAGGGGAGTGCTGGAACTCAGTGGTAAGAGAGGGCCTAGTTTGCATGCAAAAAAAGGGTCCCAGGTTCGATCCCTGGCCAGCTCCAGGTGGGGCTGGAAACAAATTGCTCTCCGAATCCCTGAAGAGCCACTGCTGGTCAGACAATATTAAGCTTTAAACCTGCCCCAACATTCCCAGGGAGGGGAATGACGGGAGTTGTTGTCCAAACCCTCCAGGGGGCACCTGGTTGGGGAAGCCTGGTCTAAACATTAAGTGATGGAGCAGGTGGATGCACCTTGTCTCTAGCGTGCATACAGGTCAACGACTGCGCGTGAACACTGCGGTGCCACACTGCACGCAGCCTCCCCCTTCACACACTGCGGCTGTTGAGTTTTATTTTAGAACTGTAGATCATTGTTCTCCAACCTTGGGTCCCCGGATGTTTTTGGCCTACAACTCCCAGCATGCCCCAGCCAGCTGGCTGGGGCATGCTGGGAGTTGTAGGCCAAAAACATCCGGGGACCCAAGGTTGGAGAACACTGCTGTAGTCTGTAGATGACACATTGCAGAGGGCAGTTTATGTTTTCCAGAGGCTGGTGGCTCCAATATCAGCGGGGCTGTGTATCCACTCCGAATTTTACCCCAAAACTTTTAAGGACCTAGCCATGGTGCCGAAACCTATATAGGGTTCAGCACCATGGATAGCTCCGTTAAAGTGCAGGCTAAAATCCGGAGTGGATACACAGCCCCGCTGATATTGGAGCCACCAGCCTGCACTTCATGAAAAGTGCCGCCAGCGTTTTCTTGGCTTTTCAAACAGTTCAGGACCAGCTTGGTGCAGAGTGAACAGATGTGGCAGACAGTAGGTTCAGAAGAGCATTCATCAATGTGTTATGAGGGGAGGGGGAGGGCAGCGACCCTTGGTGTGAGGAGTGGGGGGGCGCAACAAGCACATTCCTCTTTTCATGTCCTCCTATCTGCCTGCACAGCAGAAGCCAAATCCATCCAACCTGCAACCCCATCCTTTTCAGCCTCTGTTGGAGCAATTTTGCTGTCATTTGGATTTGTTGTTGTATTTCTTCTTTGCTTGGCTTTAGTACAAATTATTATTGGATTGTTTAATTTATATATATATTAATGTGAGATGTTTCCAGAACCCTATATGTATGATTGTTTAAATTTTGTTATGACTTCTAGTTGCTAAAGAATGATCTTGAAACATTATTTTTGATTGTGTACATTTTCTGAGGTTGCTGTAAGCCACTTTTGAGCATGGCTTTAAGGTGGGGAAGCAGCATATAAGTCAATCAATTATCATGATGACTATATGGCCATTTTGCTTCACACATGGGCTCCTCTCTGCTGGAGGTAGTGAAAAACAGACAAAATGAAGAAGAAGAAACAGAAACATGCAGGAAAAACACATTTCCCCCCTCAATTTTTCCAAAAATCCTTATTCTCCTCCGCCCCACCCCCACCCCTACCCGATTCCCCCAAGGCCTTCAAATCTCTAGCTACAGGCATTTAAGCAGAGGTTGGATGGCCATCTCTCAGGGATGCTATGAACCTGCAAGACCCCTGCATTAGGCAGGGGGTTGGACTAGAGCCAGTGTGGTGTAGTGGTTAGAGTGTTGGACTGGGACTTGGGAGATCTGGGTTCTAGTCCCCACTCGACTATGAAGCTCACTGGGTGATGGTGGGCCACTCACTGACTCTCAGCCTAACCTACTTCACAGGGTTGTTGTGAGGAGAAAATGGAGAGGAGGAGAACCTTGTAAGCTGCCTTGGGTTCCTTGCAAGAGGAAAAAAGTTGGGATATAATAATAATAATAATAATAATAATAATAATAATAATAATAATAATAGGCTCTAAAATCCCATGATTCTGAAATGTCTGACGGTAAAATTCCAAAATATCTGAGAAGTACTCCCTGTCTTTTCTCATCATGTTGGTGCAACTGCATTGATGTATCTATCTATGGGTTGTTTCAGGCTGTCTCTGCGGTCCTTGATCCTCCTGCCACCAGGGGGAGCTCTTGCCTCCCTTCGGCTCCAGTCCGCGTGCCCGCACAACAACTGTCTCCAGATGTTGCCCAGTATTCCCACAGCGCTGCTAGAGGGCAGGCCACCAGGCAGACAGGTGCTGCTTGGAGATTCCCGCCTCCCTTTGCCCTGCTGCGGTGGCGGCTGCAAAGATGCTAATTGTCTCTTCCTGGCCTCATGAAACCGTGATCTCATCAGCTTAAACAGGCAGAAAACAACAAACAGATGGAGATTCTGAAGGTGCCGCTGTGCTAACTGGAGCAGCAGTCACTTTGCTCCAAATGTTAGAATTGCAGGTTTTGCAATGGACGGCAAAGGCTGCTGAATCTGACTTCCTGCACCGAGGCAAAAGTCGACCCCCCCCCCATGTTTCTTTCTAATTAAGCTATATAGATGCAGGGTATTATATAGATGCCGCCCATAAGCTACAGCCAGGGACTAATACCTGCACATTCATTATTTACCACGTCGCATATATCCGTGGTGGGAAACCTCAGGCCCAGCAGCCAAATCTGGGTCTTCCTGGGGTCCCAATCCAGCCCTCGGGGGTTCACCAGGTGGCCACCACCACCCCTTTCCCCCTATCCCGGATCATTGGGTAGTTTCCTGGTTTTTGTGCGGTTCTGTCTCCATTCTAAAAGGTTGAAATGCCTCTCCCAAGGCTTAGTGAGTGGTAGTAAGAGCTTCATGCTACAACAGTCTGGTATATTTTTTGGGGGGGGGATTTTTGCCCCACCCCCTTTGCCTTCAGCCCCGCCCACCGCTGGAATGCACCCCCCCCCCCAAGAGCTCTTCCAAAATTGAATTCAGCTCTCAGGCTGAAAGAGTTTCCCCCACCCCTGGCCTAAGATGTTGGAATCCAGGAGAGAATATAGCATACCCAATCCACGGAGCTCCTTGTACTGGGAGGCTCATCTCACCCACTTCCCTTAATCCCCCCCTCCCCCCCAAAACAGGCAGTCAGCATTCCTGGGGCTACTGTGCATGCTGAGTCCGCATTGGGTCCTGTAGGGTTTGTTCCGTACCATACAGATGTTTGGTACTTCTGCAAACCTTGGGGGTTCTCCCAACCTCGTGATACCTCCTCCTCGTGTGTGGATGGTGCTGCTTTGGCTGTACGAGGATACGGAGATGGAGACTGAGTTCACCGTTAGTATAAAGCAGGGGTGTTGAACTTCTTCCAGCCAGGGGGCTGAATTCCATTTCAGAGAAGCCCGGTGGTGGGTGGGGCTTAAAGCAAAAGGGGCGGTGCCAGAAATACCCCCATATTGTAGCTTAAAGCTGTGACTGGCAGAAATGTAGCTTTGTGAGAGACATTTCCACCTTTTAGAAGGGGGGGGGGAATGTATGAAAGCCGGAAAAAGACCCAAATGATGAGTAGTCACAGGAAAGCGGGTGGAGCCGGGGGAAGGGTGTGCGGCCATCCTTGATATACTATAAAGAGTAACAGACTCTGGTAGTAAGTAGACTAAAGTTGCAAAGTATAGTAGTCACCAGCAGGTGCCTCCAGATTGGGGGCTTTAGCACGCACTGTCACTGTTCTGCTGCCGTAAGCTACATGCAGAATTGCAAAGGACTTCGGTGGGAACAGCACTTTGTGTGTGTGTGTGTGTGTGTACATCTTGCTATGGTCCACCCACACTAGTGAGTGTAACAAGCCATGTGGGTGATGAAGGACAATGCGCACGAGCATGCCAGTTTGGGGATACATTAAAAAAAAAAAAAAAACATGTTAAAATATTGGTGCAATAGCACTGAATTGTAATTGATCATAGCTTTGTTTCATTTCTTTGCAAAATGGTGGAAAGAATGGCCGGGCAGGGAAACACACATTCCCCAACTATCTGCCGTTCTGCAAAGAAATTAAAGAAACCTGCCAATTGCAAGGTAGCGCTATGGCACAAATGTTTTAGCCATTTATTTACAGTGAGGATGAAAAAGCATTTTGGTGCAAATTTAACAATCCATTTTTAAAAAGCGTCACGCTGCTAAAAACAACAACGCTGGCCAGTAAGGTAATAGCGGAGGTGTGCCAAAGTGAAGATGAGTGGCCAGTGATGCAAAGGCTTGGAAAAACCTTGGACGCCTGCCCCTGAAAAAAATAGGACCCCCTGCCATTTTACAAAAATCCCTGGGGAAAATGGGGGGGGATCTTTTTGATTTTTTCCTTCCCCTCTCCCATTTTTTCTGTCCCCCCCCCAGGCTTTCACATCTATAGGTGTGGCAATAGGGCTGAACTAGTGAAATGTGACTGTACATATCAGAACCACACCTCTTCAAAAACACAGGGGGTCTTGCTAAAATCTTCCTCCTCCGCCTCCTCATAATCTAATTTACAGTAATACCTTGGATTGAGAACATAATTCGTTCCGGAACCATGCTTGTAATCCAAAACACTCTTATTTCAAATTAATTACAAAGTGGGCAAAATCAACTATTACAACACAATATGAATTATTATTTATCAGTAATGTGTAAGCCAGAGCCAGACACAGTAACAGCGCAATCCTATGGCCCCTAGAGGGCATCTAGAGAGCCATAGGATTTTTCGGAGTCCCAGCTTCGAGGTCGGAGTTGGGACTCTGTGCTTGGCTCACCCAGCCCCCCTCGCTGCCAGCACAGAAAAAACCATGCCGGCTGCTTCTCTGAGGTCACAAACGCGACCGCGGAAAAGGGTTTTTCTGGGGGGCGGGGCGGGGACAGGCACCACCAGGATACGAGGTATCTGGACTGCACCTCAGCCACCTTCCACTATTTATTTATTTATTTATTTACAGTATTTGTATACCGCTCCATATCTAAGTAGATTCCGGAGCAGTGAGCAGTAAAAAGACAAAAACAGATAAAAGACACAAAAACAATACATTGAAAACAAAGTGACAATTACAGTGGTGTTTGGAGAGCAGAGAAGGCTTCCCGGAACAAGGAGGTCTTCTTCAGCAGGTGCCGAAAGCAGCTGCACAATGTCAGAGCCTGCCTGACCTCCACAGGCAGGGAGTTCCACAGAAATGGAGCCGCTGCACTGAAGGCTCTTCTCCTTGTGCTCTGAGGCGCCGCACTTAGACAGCCAAAGTTGGCCATCTCAGCATTTTGCAGGGTGGGAGGAGGGCGAAGCTGACCTTTGCCTCCGCGCTCCTCCTGCCCTGCATAGAATGCCCATAATCCTCCAAGTGCCTCTGGATTGGATTGCCCCGTAAACCTTTCCTATGCATTGAGGCATTAATAAACGGTACAAACTGCAAACAACTACCCCAGAAAATAGCAGAATGCAGAAAATAGCAACCAGATTTCTTACAGCCTGCAGCAGCTGATTTCTCCTTCATCCTGGTGCAGTTCTCAAGGCTCCAACAGAGGTGTGTGTGTGTGTGGGTGGGTGTGGGTGTAGGTGTAGTCTCTTCCCCATGCTCTGGATGTTTCTGTGGCTAAAATCATGCATACCTGCAGAGATTGCGCTGCTGTTCCTTCTTCCCCAAAAGGTTGCTTTCGGGGAGCTTACCAAAAGAAATAGAAGGAACAGCGCACGGGACAAATGCAACAACTTGATGACAATGTCAGGCAGATGCCCCATAATAAAGCAAGAGATCAAGGGCTGTCAATTCCAGAGTAAACACCTAGTGTAGAAGCACCCAAGGAGATCAACACACATACACACACACACCCCAAATATGAAGGCTTAAGTGCTAATTGTTGTGAGACAAGGAGACCAATGAGTGGGAAGGCGAATGTGAAGAGGGAACAGGAGAGATCCTTGTTGCCTTTCTAGGGATGGATATCTAACCCATCCAGGGAGTACTCTTGATATTGTCAGTAGTGATGTAATGGAGCCAGGGCTTGCAGGGATGAAGCACTGGAACATTTTGATTAGCAAGGATGATGACATCATCTGCCACCCCCCCCCACCCCCAGGCTTCCCTGTTTCCTTTGAGGTTCATAGATCTTAGAGTTGGAAGTTAGCTGCAATCCTCACAGTAGCTGGGGGCGGGGGTAGTTGGGGAGCAGAGTGGATTATCCCAGGAACAATATATTATTTATTTATTATTTATTTATTTATTATATTAATACCCCGCCTTTTTTCCTGCAAGGAACCCAAGGTGGCTTACATAATCCTCCTCCTCTCCATTTTACCCTCACAACAACCCTGTGAGGTAGGTTAAGCTGAGAGTCAGTGACTGGCCCAAAGTCACCCAGTGAGTCTCATGGCCGAGTGGGGACTAGAACCCGGATCTCCCGAGTCCCAGTCCAACACTCTCACCACTACGCCACCTTGTTGTGAGGCATCCCTGTTGTAGTAGAAAGTATTTTGGGTTGGGTTGGTCTTGAAGGGGCAATTAAGACCCATTCGCTTTACAAAAGACCTGCTCCTGATGGAGATGAAAATTGCTAGAATTTTCATAGCATTTTGGGACTCTTGTTGGGGGCATGGGTCTGGGAACTGTCACAATGAATGCCTGCACTTCAAAGTTTACCACTACACCACTGATTGTAATGCACATCTGGTGGTATCTCTTCTTGAATCAGTTATTCCCTCTCTGCCCTAGCAAGCGGTGGCTTCACAGCTCCATGCCATCTCTGCATCTCCCCCCCCCCTTGTTTTCTTTCTCCTTGGAGAACAGGAGAGAGCCCCTCTGCCTTGAAGCAGAAAGCCTCTCTCTCTCTCTGAATTGAATCATCAGAGAGACTTCAAGGACTCTTATCCTAGGATGGGTGGGCAGACTTCAATTCTTGCTGGTTCTACTTTGTTTTTTTTTACTAGCTAAGGTCCATTAACCAGAAACGAGAAATAAAAGACAAATAAACCAGGTGCAAAATGGTGGCTTAGGAAGGTGGAGCCAAACACAAAATGGTGGTTTTAGAGGCAGTGCCTATTACCAGCTTCAATCCGTGTGCCATATACTGGGATGGCCTGCATAAGCAAGTAGAAATCTACATCTGGGTTCCTACAAATCCGGGGATTGGTTCTAGATTTAGTCATACTTAGAGCAGGCCCATTGAAATCAATGGGACTAACTTCATCATTCATAACATGAAATGAATAAATGAATGAATAGATTTAACTCCCATTGACTTCAGTGGGTCTACTCTAAGTATGACTGAATCTGGATCCAATCCAAGGATTCTGACACACAAAACTCAAACTGGCCAGCAGAGCTGCATGGAGATCTGGTCAAAGGAAACCAATTAATACTCCCATTTTACAAGTAAAGGACAACTATGGCTGAGAGGTAAGTGATCCACACAAGTGCAGCTGTGGCAGCGGATTTATTTTTACACCTGCAATTTTGCTTGCTATTGTGAAGCTACTGGGAGGTGGAAATCCTTAGCAACCTACTGCAAATCATCCAGAGATCTACCAGTAGATCCTGATCTAGCTTCTGGCACCCCTGTCCTAGGGTACTCAATAATGAAAACAAGCCATAATTCTGTACATTTAGGGGGAATGGCCTAGAACATGGCCTCTCAAAATTCTTTCTAACTTTTTGATACCACTGGATCCATTGTCCAAGCTGGTTGGGGCTGATGGGCATTGTAGTCTGGAAGGTGCAAGGTTGCCCTTGCTGACCTACAGGATATATTACCAAAGCCCCACCCTTTCAGAAATCGCCTGGTCACAATATTCTATCTCTGTCAAACAAATTGCAATTTAAAGTCAGGGGTGGGGGAGGATAAATCTATTTCCCCAACAATTGAAATTTGGTTTCAAAAAATAAAATGCTTTTAGGAATAACGATCGAGATATATTGTAATCTGATCCCCAACACCACCTTCCACTGTTCTGTTCTGCCTCTTCTGCAGCAAGGGCTTAGCATCATTGGCCACTGGTGAAGCCTGGGTTACAAGGTGTGTACTATGGGTCAGGTTTTCACCAAGGTCTTGGACAAATCATGTTTCCCAGGGAGGCAGGAACTGGAATAGAATAGGACAGCACCACGGAGAGCTCCAAGTGACACTGGAAGCCAGACAAGCATGTCTGTATGTAGCTCCAGCAAGCAGCAGATTATGACTGAGCCGTAAGTATGGGTTTGGCTTCCTTGAGGCAGGTTAGTCTTGCCTCCACACTGATTAAGGCCATTTCTCTTAAAGAGAAATCTGTTTTAGGGAATCTTAGAATCTGTCTTTAGAGAAAGAGAGAATCTGTTTTAGCAGCCCCAGGCTGTGCTTATGCAGGAGTGACCATAGAATGCCAGTGTCTTCATGGCTGGAGTCTGAGGATGGCAGTGAGACCTCCACTGGATGCAGGGGGGGGCAAGTCCTTGGGTTCTTCCTGGACTACTGTGTCCTGAGGATGTGGAAGCCCCATGATACCTTTCTGTAACCAAGGCCTCTCCCTGGACCATTAACGCAGGAGCTGCCTTTTCCGGGGACAAAGGGTTGGGATCATCTAAGGATGAGGGATTGGGATGCTGGACATGACATCCATGCACAAATCTGACCTGGGGGGTGGGGTGGATGAGTTTTTTCTAGGGTGACATTTCCAAGAACTGGAATGTTCAGCAAAAGCACACTGCACGGAGTGCAGTTTTCACACCTTGTGAACAAATATCGAACATGTGCAATTACATGCATGCAGTAGCAGCTATCTGTGAAATTGCACACCGGCATTCACAGCTTATGCTCGCGTTTACATGCATACACTCGGGGGGACCAAATGCAAAAGAAGACAGGGCTCCTTGCACTTCTAATAGATCAGTAGTACAGGGGATTTCATCAGGCATAGCTTGCAGATACATTCCCTCTTCTACACAACCATTAAAGGTACAGGAGGGCTGTCTTCTTGCATCTGGCCACCCTGACGCATTGTCACACACAGGCAGTTTATAAATTCCTGTTCCAGTGTGTTGTGTTCACAAACACACATACTAATCGAAACCACAGTCATGACAGTATTTTCTTTATTCATTTAATTTTGTGTGCTACCCTGTTCTGGAGTCTTATGCTGAGTAACAACATTTCCTGAAAATATACATACTGCAGTCCTATGCATGTTTGGTTAGAAATAAGCCCCACTGAATCCAGTAAACTTACTCTCTAACATAGTGTTCTCCTGTGGCTTACGCTGGCTCAGCTTGTCTGAGCGTGGAAAGCTAAGCAGGGTCAAGCCTGGTTATTACTTGGATGGGAGACCCCTCCTCTAGTTTCCTGCATTGAGCAGGGGGTTGGACTTGATAGCCTTGTAGGCTCCTTCCAACTCTATGAAATCTATGAAAAATCTATGAAACCTTGGGTCCCCAGTTGTTTTTGGCCTACAACTCCCAGCATGCCCCAGCCAGCTATACTGTCTGGGGCATGCTGGGAGTTGTAGGCCAAAAACATCTGGGGACCCAAGGTTGGAGAACACTGCTCTAACATATCTGCTCAGGACTGCACCCATATAATGCAATCCTACGCATGTTTACTCAGAAGTAATACCACTGTGTTCAACGGAGCTGACTCCCATGTGACACAGTAAACTGGCCTATAATAAAATAACTCCCCTGAATGTCTCAATCCCTTAATTAATATTTATTATGTACAATCAACATGAATAACTGCCAACATGGAGAATGCTCATATACAATTGTAAATTGCTCTTAGAGGTAACACAGGCAAACATTTTCCTTTATGGGCACAATATAAAAGTGTTTCCACAAACCCACACTTGAAAGGTTATTGGATCTCAGCCTATATTCCATGTGCTGGGTTTTTTTTTTTTTTTTTTTGGACATGTATGGGGGCTTTTCAGCATTGCCTTTTTAGGAGCAGTTCTCCAAAACCCCTCTCCAAAATGTGCCCCCTCCTGAGCAGCACCCCCTGAAGCATGAGAGGCAGCTCCTAGAAGAAAAATAAAATCCATTCAGATCCCTATAAGTTCACGAATGTGCTTAACACAGGTGCAAGGGCCTCTCCGGATCCTGGCTTTACCATGGTTCAAGTGATAAGCACATGCAAATCAAAGATACATGCACAAATTTTTAAACACAACACATACACAGGCACACTAATGGATCCACAGGCACAGACAGAATCCATGCAGGCATGAAAGCAGATGCACGTTTATAGACAAGCAACCATCTATCTATCTATCTATCTATCTATCTATCTATCTATCTATCTATCTACAAAGAGAGAGATTGACACACAGCACATCCAATCCACCAGCATCCCGCCCTGCTGTTGCTCTGGACCCTGCGATCTATCCCCCTGTCATTTTCCCTTGGTGAATCTGTCTGTCTAGGCACCCGAGCATGACAACCATTTCTCCGCCCCATTCCCTGATCCCCATCTCTCTCTCTCTCTCTCTCTCTCTCTCTCTCTCTCTCCATCTGACAGCCCCTGCCTCCCCTTCCTCCTGCTTGCCTCCTTACACTAAGGTTGCCATGCCAGCCAGTTGCCATGGTCACACTGGCAGGCAGTGAAAAGCACAGCTCCGCAGCAGTGATGCAGAGGGAGGGTTGTATTGAGATGCGGCAATCTGCAAAATTGCAGAATTGATTCTGCTGCCCCCCCACTAGCTGGGACCCCCAGTGGCAGTGTGACATATGCCCATCCTTCAGCCACAGGAGAAAGTAATTCCCTATGATGTTCTCTGGTCAAAACCGGCATTAAACTTCCAGGTTCTGCAGTATACACACAGTGTCTATACAACAAGATGCTGCTGGGGCTGGGCGGTTCCCTCCCCACTGGCCCATCTGACCATCACAGAGAGGCACGAGTGGATTAACAACGAGGAGCATCTGAGCTCAAAGAGCTGCCGAGTCACTTTTGTCCAAGACCAGCCTTTCTTTTTCTTGATTATGGGCCTCTTTACCCTGTGATAGCAACCCCTGAAGTCATGTCAAGGCTTTGTAAGGGAAGAGGTTGGGTAGCAAATTAGATGCAGTTGGCTCCGCCTCTGGTGACCCCTGTCCTCTGCCCCACCAGCCGTAGTGGGCACCAGCTGCCACTGGATCTGATTTGTTTCCATGTGCAAGGAATTAATTTCAGGGCAGAGAGAGGCTCTTGCCGCACCTGCCTTTCATCCCCAAATCCTACTATAATTAATCCCTGCCCATGCCTTCGTTTCACTCCCCATCCTCTGTTGTCTTCTATGCTACACTGGTCAGCATGGTCAGGTACCTGCAGGGGCCCACTTCCCAAAAGGGCCCCCTGAAAAGAGGGGCCACCACTGAACCTGTTGCCCCCTTCTTCACCATTGCTACAATTTGCTTGCCATTGAGCTGCTGCCACAGCCTGCATGCTCATTGGCTCTCTGTCTGGCAAGCAACCAATGGTGAGAATGAGTAGCAGGAGGGTTGAGCACATGAAAGTCCCTGGCAGTGGGAATGAGTAGATGGAGCTGCTGCCACTGCCTGCATGCTCATTGGCTCTCTAGCAAGCAAGCAATGGCGAGGAGGAGGAGGAGGAGGAGGAGCAGCTGGAGACAGCAGCGATGAGGAGGAGGGAGACCCACTGAGGGAGGATGCCTTGCCCAATGGCCCTGCAAAACATAGAGCCGGCCTTCTTCCCTGTGCCAAATTTGACTGTAGGCTCCTTGAGGCTGAGGCCTGTCCTCTTTTGTTTTGTAAAACATCATGCACATTGATGGTGCTATAGCTCTCCTCCTATTTCCAATTTTTAGAGATGAGTGCCATTGTTTATGCAGCCAAAACAGCATCACCCAAGCGCAAGATGGAAGTGTCAGTAGGCTTGGGGGAACCCAAAGATTTGCAGAAGTACAAAAATTATTTAGGAAAATACCTTATTATTTAGGAACTCCCCAGCCCTCAAAAAGTAGCCCAATGCAGACTGGGAGGCCTGAAACAAATGGAGTTCTGAAACAAACACAATTGTTGCTTTACACCCCTAGCAACACCCTTATTCTCACCCAAGGATTACTTTTCAAGCCTGACCCCTTCCGCTTTTGCACACTCTTGAAGCCTCTTCAGCTTTTTTGGGGGGGAGAGAGAAATAGGGTTCAGAACCATGGATAGCTCCTCTAAAGCTTAGGCTAAAACCTGAAGTGGATACACCGCCCGACTGACACTGGAGCCACAGCCACCAGCCTCCGCTGTGATTGCCCCTCCCCCAGAACCCACCATGGGCCGTGCCTCTCCCCCGCTGGCAGAAGTGGCTGTGCCGCCACTGGAAGTGGCGACATGACACGAGGCCCCGTTTCCCAGCAGCAGAATAGCCATTTCTGCAGAGAAGCAGGGCGCACAAGGGCAGCTGTTTGGCAGGCTGGGGGGGAGCACGATCCTTCAGGGAAAGAAGGCGTGAGGCCCTCACCCCCGTGTGCCCTTGTTCCACCAGCAGAATTGCTGGAAATCTGGTGGTGTGGAGGTGGTGGCAGGCACAGCAGCAGCAAGGGAGCCAGCGGGGGCCGCACCCCCCCTCCAGGGGGCCACGTGTGGTCCGCCCCTGCATTATACCATAACAAAATATTCCCCCCCACATGTAGAACAGTGGTTTCTAAGCCACAGATCTGTCTATAATCTCTCTGCAAATATATAAATAGCCCCTCTCTCTTCTCTCTCTCTCTCTTCTGTTAGCAATGGGCCTCTCCTTTCTAGAGAGTACCCACCCCTGTTTTTGACGTGCCCGGCCCCTTTCGAGCGGGGTGCGGCGAAACTGCAGAGTTGTGCTCATCTACCACCCTGAGTGTCACAGCCAAATTACCAGCTGCTGCTTTTTAATTACCAGGGAAGAAAGAAAAAGAAAGAAGGGGGTTTCTTTTTGGGAGCACGAAAACAACAGGCCCTGTGCCCATCGTAACTCACGGGCTGCCTATTTGTAGCACAGTGGGGCTAGGATGGCCACTTACCCAAGAACAAAAGAAGAGGGCGACAGGAGACTTGGTTTCACATCAAATTTGCATGTGCTAATTTGTATGCTTAGATGGCAATTTCGACCTACTATGATCAAAATAGAAATAGAATATGTCTCACCCTAGTGGGGAAGACTGTGACCAGGTGACCCTCCTGTGTGCCTGCCGCTCTATCTGCTGTTTTGGTGCCGTCGATGGGCAACATTCAAGCCCCCCGAGTGCTCTCCCTTCTTAGGGTTCTATCAGGGGTGGTGCCAGGTACCCAAAAGATCCACGGCTCAGGCCAACAGGACCAAAAACGCACTAATTTGCATATGCTAATTTACATATGCTCTAAAGCCTCTCTGTATTATATGTCTTTAAAGGACCCTGTCTCCTAAGGACACCCTTATTTGTAAAAAGGGATGTATGGACAGGGGAGAGGAGGGCATTTGGTTTCAGAAGAATCCTCAGGCAGAAGGATTCAAGGTGGAGCAGCAGGAGGCGAAGCACATGTGGGCAAAAAGCCAGGGGGATCAGATGCAACAGAGATCCTCAGGGCCCCCCGTGCCTTTATTTCAGCAGGTGCCCATGGGTGGTGGGGCAGAGGGCCTCCCAGAAATTTGGAGCTCCACATGAAAGAAAGACGCGGGGCTCCAGGCCTTGTGGGCCGCCCCCTAACACCATCTCTGGGGTTCTTGCTCTTTAACCTTCAAGCAGAGGACACAGTCTTCTGCCGGGGAGGAGGGTGACTGCTATGTCCGTGGGGCTCCTCATCCATGGCAGCGTTCATTCTGAGCTTTAGAGGAGCTATCCACGGTGCTGTACTCCATCCCCAAAACAGGCTCACCAGTGACCACCATGGAGCGTCATGGAGAGCTTCTAGAGAACTCAGAATAAAAGCTGCAGCAGCTAAGGAGCCCCACTCACTGACACAGGGGTCACCAGCCCCCCCTGGTCCTCTGACAACCCTTCAAAGACAGGATTGTCCTCTGCAGGGCACATGGCAACCCTAACACCCGCAGATCGAAACACCCAACACGAGCTGGCTGGGTTGTAGTTCAGTGGTAGAGCCCTTGCTTTGCATGCCGAAGGTCCCGGGTTCGATCCCCAGTATCTCCAGGTAGGGCTAGGAAAGGATCCTGCCTGAAACCCTGGAGAGTCGCTGCCAGTCAGTGTCGAAAATACTGGGCCAGATGGACCAATGGTCTGACTCAGTACAAGGCAGCATCCTGTGTTCCTTCCTAAGCAGCCAGGCAAGGGGGAAATGTTGCTGGTTATGTGCTAAGTTAACCAAACATTTTGTTACTGTACCTCATCCTGCCAACACATGTCAGGGAGAAGGCTAGACCAGGGCGGCCACTTAACACATCTCCAAAAAAAAAAGAAAGAGGAAATGCATCACACAAAAAGAGGATGAAAGAGGGCTCCGGTCTGCATAAACCCTTCAACCCTGGCCACCCTGAATGGGTCTGAGCCCTTTCTCATTTCAGTCGGAACCATCCATTTCCCAGCCGTCGCGGCCACCACCCCTTCCAGGGCTCAGTCGCAGCTTTTAACACTCCATGGAGCCCTCTCCCCTTCTTGAGAAAAACAATGGTGTGTAACGGCTTGGCTAGATCCGTCATGCTTTATGCCAATAAGCTGTCCTCTCTATGGAACTCAAGCCATGCGGTGCGCGTCTCAGTTATGAACAAGACCAATTCAAGCTGAATCCCCTGTGGGGGCATGAAGGTAGCCGGTGCATATAGTGGCAGCAAGATTTCATGTTGTGTTATGCGCCCTGAGAACCACCCTTTGGCCTCTGCCCCACTTGTGTCTACGCTGTAGCAGCCAGCATTGGCAAGTACTTCCAAACCATATCTGAGGTTCCATACACATCCAGTGGCGCCATCAGGGCAGGTACCTTGGGGCAGATGTTCAGGGCCCCACTCAGCCGAATCAGCAAGAGAGCCCCCAAATGCAGCAGGGCTGGCGTAACACATTTTGAACTAAGTGAAGCAGGGGTGTTGCTCATGGGGACCCCAGCCCCAACTCTATTTCCCAGGGCCCGGAACTATTCCACAGAACATTGAGTGTCCATTGGTGCCGATGGAGTGTCCATCAGCGCCATTTTTTCCCCCTCAGCTTAATTGCCATGCAGGGGGCACTTTTCAAGGGGGATTGCAGCTAGGGAGGGAAGGGTTAACTCTCCCAAGATGCTGCAACCTACCCACTCCATAGATAGATAGATAGATAGATAGATAGATAGAGACCCCCTATGTCAGTGGGGGTCCTTATCTGTTGCAGCTTTTATTCTGAGCTTTAGAGGAGCTATCCATGGTTCTCCATGGTGGTGAACCTATTTTGGGGATGGAGTACAGCGCCATGGATAGCTCCTCTAAAGCTCGGAATAAAAGCTCCATTGGATGAGGAGCCCCATCGACACAGGACAGGAGTCAGCAGCAGCCCCTGCATGCCAATTAAGCACGGAAACAACTCCCCCCCCCCCATTGATTTGAGATGACCTGGGTCAGGGTGCAAATTAATTGCAGATCTTATTTTATTTGAGCTGACTTGGATGAGAAATTAATTGGCTGACTTTGCATCCTGCGAAATTTAAATACACCCTTGTAATTATTTCTAAATTTGCACACATAGATATAAATTAGCATATGCAGAGTTGTGTCCTATGGGCCGGAGCCCCAAATCTTTTAAGTGCCTAGCCATGCCCTTGAAGTGAAATAAATTACCATCTAAAGAGCGCCCCCTCACCCCACCCCCTGGTATGACCCTTAAGTCCAGAATCTAAAATTGCCTGACTGCACCACCGTGCACGTTAAATCTGGAGTAGAACTGGGGTTGCTTAGGGCCAAACGAGACGTTAAGATAACGTGTGTGTTCTTAAATTAAAACTGTGCTAAAACTGGCCACTTTTATTTGTGTGTGTGGGAGGTATCTCGGGGAGGGGGCTGAGCCGAAACATGCTCCTGATCTGGATCTAGTGGAGGGTGTGTGTGTGTGACACACACTTCACCTCTGCTCCTGGTGCTCCCCCCCCACCAAAAAAAGTGCTATTTACTGCAAAATCATCTTTCTACAATACTTTCCTCCACTTTTAAAGCCCGTCCCTAAATTGCCCCCGCAAATTTAATGGAGTGTTTCTTGTTACATCTAAGTGCCCACGTATCCTTTTCAATTATCAGCCAACAGTTCCATCAGGCAGCGAGAGAGAAGGGAAGAAGATCTGCCTCCACTTTGGACAGCAGGGTGGTGGTGGTGGTGGGGAAACAACAAAAACCGGTTGCCACAGTAAGAAGGTCTTGACCAGTTTCGAAGATTATGGCAGAATATGAAGGGAGGAAATAGCACTTAACATAGGGATCGAATGCGAGCGATGGGTGTATACCCTTGCCCAGGGCCGGATTAAGATAGGGGCTATTGGAGCTGCAGCTCCAGGCCCCTACCCCAAAACAGGCCCACAATCAGGACCAATGCAGGGCAGTTTCTGCGCCCTCTTCAGCCGCGCGCCCTCCTCAGCACCAGGCCCATAATGCTCTTAATCCGGCCCTGCCCTTGCCCCTTTGCCACCTCCGCCTCCTCCATAATTAAGACTGCAGCGGTCATACAATCAGTGCCAGCTTCAGGACTTGGATGGAAGGCCCTCTGGCAAGACCGCCTCAATGGGCCCCTCTCCCTCAGTGAGTCAACCTGCTCACCAGCATTGTTGTCGGCTGCAGCTGCTGCTGCTCCTGTTCCTCACTGTTGCTGCTACCTGCTTGCTTGACAGCTAGAGAGCCAGCGCGCACGCAGGCAGTGGCATCTATGGCTCCATCTTCGCACCTGCCACCTTTGTCCGGGCCAGAGCAAGAGGCAGGTGAACAAACAAGTTGCGGGGGCTCTTGTCCGTGGCCCCCCTGCTAGGGTGTGCAGCCCTCTGCAGCTGCCCAACTATGCTGACCCTTAACAGCAGCCCTGTTTACTGCCTGTGGCGGTTTTCTGCTCATCTTCTTCCATGGGACTATCTTCTACCACTGCCACCATGCCCTGTTCGTCTTGGTCACAAATGGCTTCTTCTGTATTCGCTGCTCGTTCATTCTCCCCAACCCTGGCCACCTTCAGATGGGGAGCCACCATATCCGCAGGCTACACATTAGTATTACACAACTCCCCTTCCGATGGCTGGGTGACTTACTGATTACATTGCCCAACAGTGCACCACCGCGGTATCGGAGAAAACCGAGCCAGCCACCCACCCGGCGTGCCTGAGTTGTATGGAGGAATGCAAATTGAGGTGGCAGGAACCCCTGTCTAACGGGAGGGCAGAAAAAGGAGCGTTCCCTCGATCGCATCCAATTGTATGGCATTATGGCAACAAGCGTTTGAAGAAGCAATTGTAGTTTGTGCAAGCAAAAGAGAAAAAAGGACAAGAAGCCTCCGTTTCGGAAAAATAAATAAATCATGCTTATGTGAAGATATAATAATAAGCACTTTGGCCTGCAAAATTTGTTCCAGAAAAGGTTACGCTGAGCAGGGGATGGGCTTGCTTCTCTCTCTCTCTCTCTCTCTCTCTCTCTCTCTCTCTCTCTGTCTCTCTCCCTCTTTTTATTACACACAATATTTTGGCGCCGCCGTTGAAGTATCCAAGTGATAAAACACCCCATCACACACACACACACACACACACACACACACATACAAATCATGGCTGTAATGCTGAAAGCAGGGATGTTGAAGAGTCCTTGGTTTCGAGTCACGAGTCGAGTCACGAGTCTTTGGACCCGAGTCTCGAGTCCGAGTCCTTGGTCCAAAATGGTGACTCATGAGTCACGAGTCATGAGTCACTCCCAAAGCTGACTCTACGAGTCCCTATTAAAATCAATGGGGTTTTTTTCCCAACAAAATAAGGCTATTTCAGATGTGTGGCTTAAATAAATTCTAGGCACAAGTGTGCCTTTTTATTTCAAAACTCTGCAACTGACTTTGGCAAGAACAGACCAGGCAGACAAACCCAAAATAACCAGACAGGCAGAGGAGGCAGGGAACCCCAAAACAGGCAGGCAGAGGCCTTTGTCTTGGACAATTCAAACTGTGGAACTGGTTAAGAAGAGACCAGGCAGGCAGAGGAGGCAGGGAACCCCAAACAGACAGGCAGAGGCAGCCAAACCCAAAATGTCTGAAAGGTTGCATTTTAGGAAAATGATTTTAAAAAATAAACTTGCTGTACTTCCTAAAACCTATCCATGTTGCATTTGAGGAACATGATTTTGGAACACTAGTCCTTGGTCTCGAGTCCCGAGTCGAGTCTCGAGTCCCATTAAAAATATTGGGACTCGAGTCTGACTTGAGTCAGAGGGGGGACTAAGTCCGACTCATGAGTCGAGTCCTGGAGTCCGAGTCCCCATCCCTGGCTGAAAGATGTGGGTGGCATCGGGAAAGAGAGAACAAACCATGTTGACCAGCAAAATCGGGCCGGGCCCACACATAGGATAAGTGGTAAACGTGTTCCAGATGCTGACAGTTTAGAAGGGCTCAGATAGCCAGCTGTTGCCCACCCTCACTTCATCTGCTGGGCCAGCTTGTTTTTCCCTGGGCACAGAAGAAGGAAGTCCTAATGGAGTGCCGCCTGATCACCTTCCCTGTAGTTGCGTAGCAATTGCTAAGGTTGTCATTCTCTCCAGGAAGCAGCACAATGGCCAACTTGACCCTGATGTTGTCATGCTGGAGGCAAAAGTGAAGCTGCATAGATGGATGGAAAGAAAGGGGTGAAGCAGAGAAAGAGGCCAGTGGAGGATGAATCTGCTCTTAGCACTGATGGTGAATTCTTCCCAAGGCCAAATTTCCAAGCAGGGCTCAGGGTGGCCATGTATGAATCACCACAAAAGGGGAATTGCATAACCCCCCCCCCAAAGAGGGTCAAAGGGGGCACACATTTGCATTAAAAATGTTTGCATAAAATACATATATAAATATGTATAGATGCAAACTGAGAAATAAATATGATAATTTTAAGAGAAATACAGTACATCTCACCATAGTGCAGATGATGACTGTGGCCAGGTGACTTTTATGCCTGCCTGCTCAGTCTGCTGTCCAGGTGCTGCTAACTGTTGATGGACAACCACTTCTATTATGGCTCTTTACCTTTAAAGTGGAACTGGACAGGGCAGCCCTTCAAAGAGAGGATGGTCTTCTGGCAGCCCTTAAAATAGAGGACTGTCCTCTGTAGATGAGGACACATAGCCATCCTAAGAGCTTTTCTACACAAGGCATTTATGGTGCGCTCATCATTCCCTACTCACGGTTGTTTATGGGTGTTTTAGATTACACATGCCCCTCCAGTTCCACTTCTGTTTTTAAACAGCACTTTTGGCAAGGGTTTGGATTTTTTAGAGCAGGGAAAATGTGGTATTGTTGTGAAAGTGAAAGAAAATGCTTTTTCCACTTGTGTAACTGTGCTATTCTGCTGTAACATAGCTCCACCTAGAGGTTATGTGGCAGAAACGCAGGAAAGGAAATGCGCTTCGTGGAGAGCTTGGATCTCAATTTCAAAACTGAAAGCAGATATAGTGGATTAACTGCCTCATGTAGAAAAGCTCTAGGTCAGCATTGGGCATCCTTGGGCAGCTGCCAGGACCCCAGGACCCAAACAGGGTCAACTGTTGATGCTTGCCCTGGGCCATCCCTAAATATTTTTTTCTGGCCCAGCCTCTGCCAACATCAGTTCTGAAGCTCAAACTACATATGAGGGCAGCAGTCTTGTTTATTTAAACCAGGGCTGTTGAACTTCAGGTCTGGGGCCCAAACCAAAGCTGCCTGGAATCCCAGTCCAGCTCTCTGGGCTTGCCCAGATGGCCATGCCCCCTTCCCCACATCAGCAGATGGCTCCTGCTTTCCCCACATTTGGACCTGACAACTTTTCAAATAGAGGACACCTTCAAATAGAGGACAGTCCTCTGCCAGCTCTCCAAAATAGAGGGCTGTCCTCTGTAAAGTAGGATACCCGGCCACCCTAGAGCAGAGTGTGAAATCAGTGCAGAAAAGCCAGACTCTAAACAGAGGTAGCGTAAGAGGGGAATTGTGTGCGTACAGGTCAATTTCATCTCAATCATGTTAACTTGAGCTGCACTTTGCAGGATAACTGGATGTAAATGTCTAATCTCTCTCTCTCTCTCTCTCTCTCTCTCTCTCCAGACTGAAGCTGCTGCTCCTCATTGCCCCCTCCTGGCAAGGAGATGAGCAGTTTCCTTTATTAGCCTCTGGAGACCACCTCAACTACTCCCCACTCAGCATTTATGAGCCGAAGGCTTTTACCACCATTTTAACTTTACCTCCCCGAAGCTTCCTTTACACTCAATTAAGCCGTCTCTAAACAAACACTCCCAGCCCACCACAGGGTCCCAGAGGAGGAAAGACCTTCTCTGAGCTCTGGGCTAGTATCTCTTGGAATTAGATGGTGGAAACCCTTCCCGTGTTAAAGGCTGCAGAGCCGAAGCGCTTTCGGGGCAATACAAGTCGAAAGTGGGAGTACTTTTTATCTGAGAGGAGAGAGCAGGGCCAGCACCAGCTCTTGGAATCTTTGCGAAGCTGCCAGGCCCACGCAGGGCTCATGGCTGAAGTCTGCCCTGCCCTGCCCTGCTTCCCCTTTTAATTGTTTATTTTTTCCTGTCCCTGCACTCCAAGTGGCACCAGACAGCTGGGTCTAGCCTCCATTTTAATTTCCCACAATGCCCTGAAATAGCGTCCCTTCAGGGCAGGGGTGGGGAACTTCTTTCAGCCCAAGGGCCGAACTGAATTTCGGAGAAGCTCTGGGAGGCTGCATTTCAGTGGTGGGTGGGACTGAAGGCAAAGGGGGGAGTGCCACACAGCCTACCTTGCACCCCCTAAATGGGCCTGTTGCCCTCTGGTGTGTGTGGGGGAGGATGCTACCTCAACCCCAGTATTGAAGTCAGGTTCTGCTGCTGGCAATCCTGGTCCAGTCAGCTTCTGGATGTGGAAAGTAGTACACTGGATTGGCCGGCTGAATCAGACATGGAATGTCTCTCAGCGGGTGCTTCCAGATGAGACGCCCCCCTTGCACTGCCAGTCAAAAGACAGTTGTGCACTGCATCTCTTGCATCTCTCTTTCCACAACGGATTTTCTGCAGTAAGGCAAAAGATGGAAGAAGCAGTGGGAAATCACGGGAGGATTGCAAATGGAAGGTGAGGTTATCTGGAGCCCCTGTAAAATTCCATGAATGAGGCAGGGTGATTTGAACACTAAAAGCTTTGTCCGGAAGCACCTTTTGGTGTTTACTGTTGACTTTCCCATGCCTCTTTCCTTCACTTTTTACGGGGCATCCACGCGATGCCATCGCCCCATCATTGTCACCCTGCATTTCCCTTGGGGTCCTCCTGGCTTTTCTTACGACTGCAGAAAGCCCAACTATTTTTTTGTTTATTAGTACATCTATATTATTCTGCCTTCTTTTCTTCTTGCAAGGAACCCAAGGCTGCTTACACATGGCCTGGTTAATGACAGTGACCAGAAAGGGTTCTTTCCCCATCATTAAAAAAAAAAAAAGAACACACCACAAGGGTTATAGCGAAGGCATGCTGAGCTTCAAATGACTGTGTGGACTGTCCCCACCTATAGAAGCTGTGGCATGCCCACTGATGTGAGTAGAACATAATGGGATGAACATACAGGGGGAAAGTGCAATATCGCCAATGGTGTGGAAACTCAGTTGCAGTTCTGCTTGTGGCTTACAGCGGAAGAGCAATACAGTAAAACCTTGGATTGCAAGTAACTTGGTCTGAGAGTGTTTTGCAAGACAAGCAAATTTTTAAAATACATTTTGACTTGATAAACGAGCAAGGTCTTGCAATACAAGTAGTGTAGGGATGTAACCGCTTGCCTTGAGCAGGCATAGCGGGCCGAAATCGGCCCCGCTCACGCCCGCCAGAGACTTGCTTTGATATACAAGTGCTTTGGATTACAAGCACGTTTCCGGAACAAATTATGCTTGCAATCCAAGGTATATCTGTAATTATCAGTACTAGGAGTCGCCTATCTGGAAGCAGTCTTTGACACCAGTCGAGTTTTCCCCAACACTGTTTCTGTGGGATTCAGAGGCCTGGACTCTGCTGGAGTTTGCTTGCGTGGATCTGGTTGGGGGAGGAACGGAATACAAAGTTGGTATATAGGCAGAGGAGTGGATCGTACTCAGAGAAACCCTATTTCACTATGGCACAGCAAACGTTTTGCTTTTGAACCTTGACCCTGAGGGACATTTGAAGAGTTTTAAGGCAATCAAGAAGAGCCCTGCTGGATCAGACCATCTGGACAGCATCCTGTTTCCTTCAGCGGCCAATCAGACGCCTCTGGGAAGCCCACAACCTAGGTATGAGGCAGGGCCGGCCCAAGACTTGTTGCTGCCGGAGGTGAAGGATAAGATGTCACACCCACACACCTCATTGCATGTACTGAAGCTGACCGGATTGGCAGTTGAATCTTACTTCAACGCTGGCTGCCTCGCCTGCACCTGAGGGCAGCAGTGTAGCCTAGGAGGCACAGGGCAGGCTGTGTGGTACTAACACTGCTCTGTCCTCCAGTACCTTTCCACCCTTCCCTCCCACACTCAGCATCTTCCGCCTGAGACCGCCACCTCACTCTCCCTAATGGTAGGGCCGGCCCTGCTGTGGAGGCAACAGCCCTTCCGTGCTCTTGCCTTCTGAGCGACTACAGTGGCCATGTGTCCTCTTTTACAGAGGACAGTCCTCTATTTGAAGGGCTGACAAAGAACCATCCCCTATAGGAAAGCATCCTCTATTTCAGTGTTCTCCTAAGCTTGGGTCCCCAGATGTTTTTGGCCTACAACTCCCAGCATGCCCCAGCCAGCGTAGCTGGCTGGGGCATGCTGGGAGTTGTAGGCCAAAAACATCTGGGGACCCAAGCTTGGAGAACACTGCTCTATTTGAAGGGCTGTCCAGTCCAAGTCCGATTTAAAGATGAAGAAGCAGAAGAACGGCTGCTGCCCATCAACAGCGAGCACCTGAATAGCAGACTGAACAGAAAGGCACGCAGGTCGCCTGGATCACACAGTATTCCACAACAGGGTGAGATGATGTACTGTATTTAAATTATAATAGCCATTCCTAAATTTGCAGGGATACATATAAATCAGCATATGGATATTTTTATGCAAATTGCTGTCCTCTTTTGTCCTCTTTTGGGGGGGGGGCGGGGAGAGGTGATTTCCTCTCTTTTGGTGATTCATAAATGACCATCCCTCTCAGCAGCTGATAATATTCAGTGATACGTGTTGCCTTGGAACACAAGAGGTTCTGCTTCAAGCAGAACATTTAAAGCAGAACAAATCTTCTCTTTAAAGGAGAACATTTAAAGCAGAACAAATACTTTTCTTTCTTTTCTTTTTTTTTAACACTTGTTTGTGTTCTAAAGCTGACATCCAACAGCATCTGTAACTGGGAAAATTGGCAGCGGGGACGGGGGGGGGGGACGAGGACGAGGACACAGGAATCAAAGTAGATAATTTGCTTGAGAATCCCCCGCCCCCATACACACACATGCTACAAAATAATATTTGGCACTTGTTAAAAAGCAACTCAAAGGGGGGGGGGGGAGAAGGAAAAATAGTGATATGTGGACAAGCCTTTGAGATGATTTATATGAGGTTAATCAGCAGGGCAGCAGCATCTGCATTTCTGTTCAGGGTACCTGAAAGAACTCCACTGATATAAGCTTTGTTCCCCAGAGTACGAGAGTGTCTTAAGGTGCATGTGCGCCTATGCAAGTTTGCAATGATATACACTAGAGGGGAGAAGCCTGTGGCCCTCCTGATCTTATTGGACTCCATATCCTATCAGCTCCAGCCAGTATGGCCAATGGTGAGGGATGATGGGAGTTTTTTTTAAATTTATTACATTTATTTATTTATTACATTTATATCCCGCCTTTTTTCCTCCTGCAAGGAACCCAAGGCGGCTTACAGGATCCTCCTCCTCTCCATTTTATCCTCACAACAACCCTGTGAGGTAGGTTAGGCTGAGTCAGGGACTGGGCCAAAGTTACATGGTGTGTCAAAGACACACACACACTCCCCACATTTCCCCATAAGGCAAAAGCAGCACATTAGGTGGGCTCCAGACTTAGTCATACTTAGAGCAGACCCACTGAAATCAAGGGGTCTTAAATTAATCCTGACTTAGTTACATCTCGTTGGTTTTGATGGGTGTACTCTAAGCAGGAGGACCAATTTTGGATCTAACCCATTGTTTTACCAAGGACAGGTATTAGAAACAAGGGGTATGCTATGGCCCCTCATAAATAGGTACAATGGGGGCATATGAGATTCTGTGCGGTAGACATGTGCAGACATGCTCCAAGTTGTTTTTGAGTGAGTGCAGAAGAACAGAGGGCTTCCCAGGGGCAGAATCTGGCATGGTTTCATGCAGAAAGCACTCCTCTTCGGGTTTGGGTAAAGCCAGTCCTAATCACTCACCACCAATCTTTGCCTGCCAGGAGAAAACACGAGGAAAAAGAGTCTATGGGCCGCTTTTGGCCTATCCTGCCTCATCTGGGGCTTCTGACCAATTCCACCTCCTTGCTTCCTCCACCTTCTCTGAGGGAGATGAAAGTGTCTCCCGACAATGTCTCCTTCTCTCCCTATCAGGCTCTGGGGAGTCTGGAGCTGGCCAGGAGGACCTCCACACTCCTGCCTGTCTCCCCCAGATGCTGAGGCCTGACCTAGCCCAAGGCGGGGAGCTAGGAGGCTGCGGTGAGCCGAGCCAGCGCCTGAAGCGAGCAGGCAGGTGTCTCACATCCCCTCTCCTCGGAGACAGCCTGAGTTTGTGCTGACATCTGCACCAGCAGGCGCTCGAGGCAAGAGGAGATGTCGGAAGTTCATGGCAACGAGCGGGGAAGAAAGCAAGGCTTCAATTTTAAACGGCATCCTGGACTTGGTGCTCTAGTGATGCGGGGGCGGGCGGGGGGGGGGGAGGCAGGGAAGAGGCCCTGAAATGAAATCCATAAAATACAGCCCTATGACTCAACCCCACAATTATAGCCAAATCATGCCTTTTATAAACAGCCACAAAAGGGAAGCCGAGCACCCTCCCCTCACACTCTGGCCACTCTATTGCCTGGATTATTCATCTCCGGGGAGTGACATTGTCGATCGGCCTTCCGCAACCTGGCGCCCCTCCCCAACAGCTGTGCTGTGTTGAACTACAGCTCCCATCGTCCATTGGCTTTGCTGACTGGAGGAGATGGGCGTTGTAGAACAACAACACAGTTGGCGGCATCAGGTTGGAGGAGGCTGTTGTAGATACTGAAGGCCAGGGGTACAGAACTTCAGCCTCAGGGGCCAAATCCATCCCCCCGCAGGTTCCCAATCCGGTCCTCTGTTCCCCCACCCCCCGAAGATCACATTCCCTTTCCCTGGCCCCATGTCCTTTACCCCAAACACCAATTGTCTCGTGGTTTCCCGACTTTTGTTCCGTTTCTCCCCCCCCCCCTATAAAGTGGAAATGCCTCTCCTCGGGCTTAGTGACTGGCAGTAAGAGCTTTAAGGTAAAACATGCCAGAAGGTTGGCCCTGTGCCCCTGTCCCTTTTGCCTTTGGCCCCAATGACCACTGGAATTTACATACCCTCCAACACTTCACAGATGAAAATAGGGGCACGCGTGTGTGAATTTGTAAGAGGTATGGTTAAGCAACATGAAGGTGTGATCAAGAGGGTGTGGCCAGGCAACATGAGAGCGTGGCCAAGGGTATGGCCAGGCAACCAAAGGGCAAGGGCAAGTGCAAAAGTTATTAGAGGAAACACACGAAACTGCAGAATTTTAAGCAAAGAAAACTTTGAATTTATAATATTTACCATTTAGATATCTCTGAGTGTGCAAAGTGGTTCACAGGCCCACCCTGCAAGCTCCTATTTTCTCCACTCAGAAAAAAAAAAGTGGGCTCGAATGTACTTTATTTTTAAAAAAAATAAGAACAACAACACTGTGATTAATAATGCCAAAATGGAATGATGATGTTTGTTGCTGCTATTTGAGGTAGTTGGGATTTTTTCTTTCTTTCTCTTGAGGAGGGTGTGTTTTCTGCTAACTCTTTTCTAATGCATTAAAAAAAAAACAATCCAAAATCCCTGCAAAATAATCTTAATCATTACTGTAGTGAGCTTTCTCCATTGCACTTCAGCATGTGTTAGGAAAAGACTTTCACATGGGGTACATAGGTAGAGCCAAGTACAATAAAATTTACCACTGCTCTGAAAACAGAGTAACAGTGCAATCCTATGCACGTGTACTCAGAAGTAAGTCCTATTACATTCAATGGGACTTACTCCCAGGAAAGTGTGTATATTTTAATGCAATCTACAACACTGACCATAACATCTTGTGGCAGCAAATTGATTATGCATTGTGTGAAGAAGTATCGTGTAACTGAGGGATAATTGCGAAATGCTGCTCCTTGCTAGAAGAAGAGGTAGCAGCAGCAGCGCCAGTGCTAGATGACTTTTCCGGAATTATATTATTATATAATATCTTATATATTATAATTATTACATTATTATTATATTATATATTATTTTATAATATTTTATAAGTGGCTTTTGTAATATTTTTTTTACCTTACTTAAACCCTTAATTATTGATATCTGGTGTTTTTCATGGGAGGGGGGTGTCAGTGCTTGCAGGGCAATCCCTTTCTTTTTGTTTTAAAATGGTCAGGATTGCCACACATTCAACAGGTGAAGCTTACCCACCCTCCCCACACATCCCCAAACACGGAGCGTCAGAGAGAAGGGGAAGTTTCTTGCATTTCCTTCTGATCCTGTAAACTCACCTGTTAGAGGCAAAGGGTCAGCTCTGTTAGGAAATCAAATCTGTGGCAATATAAAAATAGGAATCATGAGATAAATTCCCTCATTCACCTCTCCATAGGTCCAGGCCAGCTGGTGCCGCCTCCACCTCCTTTTCTTTTTGTGTGTGTACACACACTCACATCCTAGCATCTGTTCCCTCCCTGCTTACTGTTTCTTAAAGGGGCCATTGGCAAAATTGCAGCTAACCTAAAAGTTTTAGCTTAGCTGCAATTTTGCCCATGGCTCCTTTAACATTGGTTTAAAGCAGCTTGCGGGAGGCAGGGGAGAATTCGGGACTCTGCATAACAAAGTGAGAAGTCGTGATGGCTTAAGGGTTTTCGGGACTGTCCCTGCATGGCATCTTCGGGGCAGTTGGAGACTTTGAATTTATGCCTCCTTCTCCTGGCCCCACCCTTTAAAGAAATACATCAATAGTCCTTTGCCCAGCATTCTGCATCCCCTCTGCTCTTCTTCCAGTGCATCTCTGTCCATTCCTGTTACCTATTTATTCCTGGATTTGGCCCCCAGGTGAGCCAGGCAGACCTGAAATTCAACCGCCCTGATTTAGGGTGCAATCCTATATATCTGGCCAAAGGCCAGTGAGGTGCTGATGGATGTGGCATATAAGTGCTGCTCCACTTGCAGAATGGGAGCCCCCCCCCCCCGGTCCACCTGCACAAAACCTGTGGGGGTAGATATCCTGCCAGGGTTGTTCCTCCTGTGTGTGTGTTTGCTGGTGGGGGTGTTATTTCAGGGCTGGCTGAAGTTCCCCTCACCTGACATGCCCCCAAAAGAAGCCCTCAGCTACACGAGTGGGGTGGTTAATTCCTCCCCATTGACTGTAATGGCAGGGGAGGAAGGCAAAATAAAATAAAATAAAATAGGGGGGGGAAACCCACCCTACCTTGGCTTCAATGAGCAGACAGGACACAAGACGTGGCAATAAGTCCGCCACAGAAGTCCTCTCCCCACGTACACACAGTGACTGGATTCCCACAGCATGATCAGCCATGGTGACTGATAAGCCATGTTTGTTTGAGAGTGGCTTGTCGTGTTGTCTGAACCCGACCAGAGTGGCTTGTGCGTGCTTAACAAACCACGCTGCTGGGTTCAGACAAAATGAGAAACCATTCTCAAACAAACATGACTTATAAAGCCACCATGGCTTATCATGTTGTGTGAATCCAGTCACTGTGTGTACATGGGGGGCGGACTTATTAGGCAGACCTGTTAGGCTGCCCGATAACAAAGGTTCTCAGTCTAGGTGGCTCAACCTGTGAAGCAAACATTAAAACATCACAGGGTGCCTTTATTAAGCACTCCCCCACTTCTTCAAGTGGTGAGAAGTAAATAGCGGGAGCAAACAGCACAGCTGTTAATCCTGCTTCAGAGTCCTCAAAAGCAACAAGGAGAACCCCATAGCTTCCAGGCTCCTTCCAGTCCAGCAAAACCCGCACCTCTCTCAGCTTCATTCTGTGCCCAAATTCAGTCATCTGCTGCTGCTGCTGCTGCTGCTGCTGCTGCTTCCAGCTCTCTCTCTCTGTCCCCTCTCAGCATTCTGAGGAGGGTCACATGGCCAAGGATGGAGAGAGACTCCAGGCCATCACGGGCCCTTACGGCCCTTCTGTTATGTCCCCAAGTACTCATCAAGTTTGTCAGGCAAAACCACAGGACAGGCTCTTTCATGCTAACCCAGACAACCAAATTCTCGTAACACTGGCATTGCAAGAGGAGAAGGAAGCGTTCTCTTGGCGGTAGCATAAATATAAGCAGTGAGCCTCCAGAACAGGGAAATCCATTTCATGCCATGCAGCCCAGCTACCCGCCGTGAGCCCTCAAGATAAGATGGGATATATAGACCTGCTTCACTATCTTTCACAGAATGAGCACCAATCTAATCCTAAAGATACATGGCAGGCTGTATACCAGGGGTGGGCAACTTATGGCCCTCCAAATGCTTTGGCCTACAGCTCCCAGCGGCACTAGCCAGTATAGACAACGGTAAGGGGCAATGGGAATTTAAGCCAAAACATCTGGAGGGTCACATATTGCCCACCACTGTACAGTGCTCAGGAATCTGTGCGTTTTCCCCAAGGCGAGAGGCAGATCAGAATCATAGCCGGTCTTTGGGTTTTCAGAAATGGAGATCAGCCATTGCTTCTCCCTCTGTCCCAAAATACACCCGCATTGCTAGGTGTAACACCTACCACCGATACCTACAATGCCTACCACTGACCAGTTCATTCAGACTGCAAATCTCCATTTTGAGACTGGGTGTGGGACCTTGCCCAGTGCAGGGGGAGCTATATAGCCCGTGACACTGATTCTGAGTCAGAGGGGAAAGCTGCAGAGTCAGGCCCAGCCATGGGAAGCCAGACACCTGAGAACTCAGTTCTAACAGGCCTCCCACTTGCTGATGAGCCAGGAGGGGGTGAGATGCAGGACATGGGAGCAGGGCGGCAGCAAGAGGTCTCTGCAGGGGAGGATGTTTGCATCAACTAAAGAGGGCGGGGCAGAGGCGACCAGCGGCCACTCCCCTGTATTTAAGCCAGAGCAACCTGCAGTAGACTTTGCTGGAAACAACGCACTGGGTAACCTAGAAGGCTTCCTGCTTTCTCTGGAACTGTGGACTTGTTGGGGCTTGTTCTGTGTGCTGAACCCAGGGAAAGTTGGGTCTCTTGCTGTGAAGCTCGTGAACTGATTGTTGTCTAGTAACTTCGTTGTGATCTGTTAACTGGGGCTCTTTATTGGGACTGTAAAGGCTTATAGTTCATTACTGGAATTACTGCAGTGAAAGGTTTTATTGAGACTTCTGCCTCGGCGCCGGGAAGTCAGGTTCCGACACTGGGCCTGTACCTCAGGGCCATACCTCAGGGTGGCCGGTTTGCCGGCCAGATGGGTGATAAATAAATGCAAATAATAAATAAATAAATAAATAAATACCACCTGGCCACATTTTTGGACTTTTTCGTTTCTTCCCCCATCCTCTGCTTTTTGTACCAGATAGCCTGACAAAGAGTTCTGGAGAACTTGAAAGTGGGGTGGATATTTTGGTTGGCCTTAATAAAAGTATTGCCCAGGTGTGGATTTTGGATTCCCCCCCCCATGGACCAGCATGACCATCTTTGTCCCACTGTCCCCTCAGCCATAAATATTGTAAGCACAAAGAGGACCACGCAGGAGAATGGAAAACAAACCTGCAAAACAGGTTCATCGTTGATGAGGTTGTTTCCAAACTCTGTCATGGCGGGTGCAGAACCTCAGGCCCCCGAGGCCCAAGCTGGCCCTCCAGGGTTCACCAGAAGGCCACGCCCCCTCCCCTAGCCCCACCCTCTGTCCCATAACCACCAATTGTTTGGAGGCTTCCAAGCTTTTGTGCAGTTTTTTTTCCCATTCTCAAAAGCTGGAATACCTCTCCTCAGGCTTAGTTACTGGCAATAAGAGCTTTAAGCTAAAAATATGCTGGTATTTTTGGTATGGGGGGGTTGGCCTTTAGCTCCTTTTGCCTTTGGCCCCAACCACTACTGGAGTACACCCCCCCCCCGAGAACTTCTCCCGAATGGAACTCGGCCCTCAGGCTGAAAGAGACTCTGCGCCTCTGCTCTGCATAAATACTGCACACAGATAAACAAGGAATAATAGAGGCGATGCTGCAGACAGACACAGGTCCTGCTTAGCTATGAAATCCACCCGGAGCACAAAGCCAACCACTCGCTCTGGTTCAGAGGCACGCACAGGCCTAGTGGGAAACGGTGGCGGAGCGTCGGCTGCCCACTGGGAAAGGTCTCCAAGGCAGCATCTGGGTCAGCAGCAATGTCTGGTCTTGGTACAGCTGAATTACTTTGACCTTCAAACTGCCTCGGGGCCTCTGCTGTTCTTCTGCTTTAGTCTATAGAAAGAAAGGAAGAAAGAAAAGAAAAAAAAAAGAAATGCACGGACAGCAGCAGTTCTCAAACTTTTTCCTTCCTCCAGTGGGCCACTTGAAAATTGCTGGGGGCTTCGCTGGGCTATTTAATAAACAGTCTCTTTTTCCTTCAGTGCCAGCAAGACTGTGAAAACCATCGCTGTATTATGTAACTCATGGGCCATGGGTCAGGCTGTTGAGAAGGGCCCTTAGAATTGATAATTTTTTGGGGGGAGGGGGATATTATGAAAATATTCAAATCTTAAGCCAGAGCCTTGGTAGCCTGTTTGATAATCCGGCCCTGGCCAAAATGGCTTCAATCTCCTTCATCAGAAAAAAATGAATAAATCAAGCACAGCTAGGGTGGCCATATGTCCTTTTTTACACACCACTGTCCTCTCTTTGAAACCATCCTCTATTTGAAGGGCTGCCCTGTCCAGTTCCAGTTTAAAGAGAAATAACTGTTGCCCATCACCAGTGAGCACCTGAACAGCAGACTGAACAGGCAGACGCACAGGTCACCTGGTCACCGTCTCCCACACAAATGGTGAGATGTAATGCATTTCCCTTTAAATTATAATCATTATTTCTAAATTTGCACCTATCCATATAAATGAGCATCTGCAAATGTTCTGCAAATCACTGTCCTCTCTTGTCCTCCTTTTGGGTGATGCATTTTCTCTCTTTTGGCCATTCATAGTGTGGGATGGCCACCTAAGCCCAAGGCCAATTTTTTATTTTTATTTTTTTATATTTATACCCCACCTTTTTTCCTGCAAGGAACTCAAGGCGGCTTACATAATCCTCCTCCTCCTCCTCTCCATTTTATCCTCACAACTACCCTGTGAGGTAGGTTAGGCTGAGAGACAGTGACTGGCCCAAAGTCACCCATTGAGTTTCATGGCTGAGCGGGGACTAGAACCCGGATCTCCTGAGTCCCAGTCCAACACTCTCACCACTATGCCACACTGGCCAAGTCCAGATATTCTTGACTGTTTCGCAACCTTTCTGTAGATCACCTGAATGGAGCTGATGTGGAGCACTAGTGGTCCACAGCAGGCCACCGTGTGAGAAGCTCTGAGCTCAAGTTTGTTGGGGTGGTGGTGGAAAGGGAGGAATGGGAGGAAGCTTATGACTAATACTCCATCAGAACTGAGAAGTATTAGCAGACCAGCGGGAAATAAGGGAGGTGTGGATGAAGAGAAGAGTGGGATTGTGTCTTTGTGTGGGATCACCAGAATAACAAGGGATACAGTGAATCCTTCAAAATGGAAGCCGGCTTAATCTTGACCTCGTTGGGACAGGATATGGATACATGCTCAGAGGTGCTTTAGCCATGTGATTACTTCTGGTATTCTAGGAGTCAGTCCTGCCCTTGAAACTGATTCTGAGATTTAGGCTGCAATCCTCAATGTGGTTTACTTATATTGACTGGGCTCAAGACAATGCAATAACCCACACTCAAGGGTTGAATATGGGTTGGGTGTGGGTTGTCGCGGAACTGTGGGTTGTTGTGTTGTCTGAACCCAGCTGCACTTGTTAACCATGTGAACAACCCATGAAGAGAACCCATGGTTTGTTGCTGGGTTGTGAACTGTGGGTTGTTCACCATGCTTTGTTATCTCGGCTAGGTTCAGACAACACGATAACCCACATTTCAACAACAACCCATGGTTCAATGACAACCCACACTCAACCCATACTCAGCCTTGAGTGTGGCTTATTCTGTTGTTTCAACCTAATCATTGGGTTGGATCCAGAATCTGCTTTCTGTGAGAGGAAGTGCTCTGCTCACAGAGGGTCCCTTTGACTGATTTTGGGGAATTCCCCTCCCCCCACACCACAGCTCATCCCATTCAGCAGGGTCTCCCGACCTCTCTGCGTAGCATTTTCAAGGGGCTGGATGGGCTGCCATGGGAAAGAGGGGGCAGAGAAGTCTATTTCCAACAGCACAGTTGATCCAGCTTAAATCTGGATCCAACCTGGTGAATACCGTGGGGTTTACTTCTCTACTTCCAAGTAAACATGCATAGGGTTGTCCCCTTTCCTTGGAACAGAGGATAGTGGAGGGAGGGATATGAAATGAAATTGAGAGAAAAAGTGATAATGGAGCCCCAGCAGTGCTTACATTTCTAAGAGAGCAATCTTGTGGTCCCTGGAAGAGCGTCCCAGGGACCACAGGATGACTCAGTTAATCCCTTCCGAGCATGGAGACAGTGCTTGGACCTCAGAAGGAGGAGTCAGAGATCCAGCCTGCAACCCCTCGCAGCCAGCGTGGAGAGAACTGTGCCAGCTGCCTCTCCGGGGTTGGAAAATTGATCTTGGAGAGGAGGAAAAGGGAACGTCCCGGTGGGTGGAGAAGGGAGGAGACCAGGGTGGCCAAGATATTATTTATCCAGAGCCTCCTTCAGCCTCCTTCCCTCCTGCTTCAAAGCGCCCCTCCTATGCCCTGCTGGGCTGGAGCCAGCAGAGTGGGAGGAGCGGCAGAGGCGATCTTTGCCTCCCCATCCTCCGATCTCCTTTAACCTGGGTCAAGGTACTTCTTGACCCGACCCTGCTCCTGGCATCTCAGGTGGAGGCAACGGCGCGAGGTGCCTGTTACCAGCTTTGGCTAATTCGCCAGCTAGGCGGCCCATTCCTGGAATAGGTGGACTTAGTAACGGTGGTAACCTCTAGGCTTGATTTCTGTAATGCGCTTTACTTGGGGCTGCCTCTATACTTGGTTCGGAAGCTTCAACTAGTACAAAATATGGCGGCCAGGTTGGTCTCCGGGACACCCCGTGGAGACCATATAACACCGGTCTTAAGATCTTTACACTGGCTGCCAATTTACTTCCGGGCAAAGTATAAAGTGCTGGTTCTTACCTTTAAAGCCCTACATGGTCCAAGGTACCTTAGGGAGCGCCTCCTCCCCTATCTTCCACCCTACCACTTAAGGTCTTCGGAGGGCCATCTGCTGCAGCTGCCTAATGTGAGACTGGCAGCTACTTGTCGGAAGAGATGTTACCGTGAATATTGGGGGGCTGAAATGAGGCCGAAATTGGCCCCGCTTGCGCCCCCGATATTTGCGGGCCTTACCTGGCGCCCGCTTGCCCCTCCGCTTGAGCCACCGTGCCAGCAGTGCGGGGTCCCGTCACATCATTTCTGGCCGCCAGGAAGTGATGCGACGGGACCTGCGCCGACGTGACAGAACCGCGTTTTTGGCGTAGAAACCAGGGCAACATGGCTCAAAACGGCCGTTTTAAGCCATGTTGCCCTGGTTTCTACGCCAAAAACACGGCGCGGGGTTCCATCGCGTCGCGTCACTTCCAGCCAGCTGGAAATGACACGACGGGACCCTGTGCTGCCGGCGTGGCTGCCCGAGCGGCGCAGAGAGCAGGCAGATAATTGGTCCACGCCGCGGAAAATACGGGCTTCGGGGGGGGGGCTGCTCACTGAGGAGAGGTGAGATGAGCCCCCCCCAAGGTACAACCCCCATCTCTTGTCGGAGGTCCTTCTCTTTTGCTGCCCCTCAACTGTGGAATGGCCTGCCAGTTGAAATACGCCTGCTGACTTCTTTGAATGTCTTTAAGCAGGCACTGAAGACTTTGGAATGTTATTGTTTTTATGGAATTTTAATGGAATTTTTATACTGCTTTTATGTTTAACAGATGTTTTTACTGCATATTTATTTGATTAATTGATTGTTATTTTTTATGCCGCCTAGAGTAATAGTATATAGGCAGGATACAATTTGAAATAATAATAATAATATTAATATTAATATTATTATTATTATTATTATTATTATTATTATTATTATTATTATTATTATTATTATTTGTGGAGAAAGCCAACCTAAGCCCCTGGCCTGACACACACACACTCACCAAGGAGGGGGGAAGGAGACCCGGGGGGGGGGGGGGAGACAGCCAGTCTCCACAGATGACAAAGGGGACAAACAACATCTGCATAGAATCACCCCAGGGGGGAAGGCAGGAAGCATCCCCAGGTTTGTCAATGCTCTCGCATATCAGCCCCATCTACATAAGACTTGAATACCTCTCCAGAGCAGACACTTCGGCACCCCTAAGAAATGGCCACTCAACACCATAGGATGGGACCATTAAGCAAGTGGCTTCAAAGGGACCCCATCCCACGGGGGGGGGGGGGGGGCGTCACCCCACCTGACCCAAAAGGCCGCCCCTCAGCGAGGGTGTCAACCCACCTGATCACGGAGGGAGGGGCTACCTGAAACACCAAGGTATAAAACACCCTGCGCAAGGGAACTGGGTTGTTGGACCTGATCAACAATCTTGCCCCATGCCTGGGGTAAGAGAACGAAGGATCGGCAACCCCGGGTAGCCACACCCGGCATGCTCCAGCTAGCTGAAATCACTGGTCACTTGGGTTGACCGGACCCCCGGGAAACCAAGCTGAAATCACTCACAAGCCGCTTGGGTTGACCGGACCCCTGGGAAACCAAGCTGAAATCACTCACAAGCCGCTTGGGTTGACCGGACCCCTGGGAAACCAAGCTGAAATCACTCACAAGCCGCTTGGGTAGACCGGGCCTCCGCCGGGAACCCAGCTAGCCGCTTGGGTAGACCGGACCCGCCGGGAACCCAGCTAGCCGCTTGGGTAGACCGGACCTCCACCGGGAACCCAGCTAGCCGCTTGGGTAGACCGGGCCTCCGCCGGGAACCCAGCTAGCCGCTTGGGTAGACCGGGCCTCCGCCGGGAACCCAGCTAGCAGCGTGCTGGTTGACCGGGCCTCTGCCGGGACCCGAGCTGAACTAACTAGCTGAGAGCCCTGAAATCACGGTGTCCTTAAGACTTCTTGCTTGCTACTTTGTACCGTACTGATAAGCTGTATTGCTGGCATGTGTCTGGGTTTGTGAAGGTAATGTTGTAAATAAACTTGTTTTCTAAAAGATACTTCTGTGGCTATAAGTTATCCCTTTGTTCTGAGCTAAGGGTGATAGTCGCTGGGGATCTCGGAGAAGGCCGCCCCAGGACTCGCTACCCCCTTAGCATTGAACCCACGCAGAAGACCCGGTTGTCGGTCTTCCACATCATCATCATCATCATCATCATCATCATCATCATCATCATTATTATTATTATTATTATTTCACTAGATGGGCTAAAAAAATGGTCTCTGCAAAGGTCGCCTCCACCGCTACTCCCGCTTTGCCGGCTTCAGTCCGGCAGCACATAGGAATTCGGAAGCTTCCAAGTTTGGGGGCTTCCAAGCAGAGAGGGCACCGTCCATAGGATCGCACCCTACAAGGAGAAGTACTGGGGCTCAAAACAACTCATGTCCTTTGACCTGGAAGCTTCCTCTCCCCCAATCCTAAGCATATACTGATGGTTTGGGGCTGCTCAGTGGACAGAAAAGCGACTTGCACGTGCGGCCTTCAGGTCACTTCCTTCTTCTACTTATTGCCATGCATGTCCCAGACCAGGGCTAAAGCAAATGGGGTTCCGGGCTATATCCTGATGGACTCTGTGCCGGTGCACCCAAAATTGGCTCTCTGGGATCCATCTATACCTCTTTTTCGCGCGCGCGCGCACACACACAGATGCTCTGGTAGAGGCCTCTTCATGAGCCTGCCCTTCTCCAGTCTCCCTCCTCACTCCCCCTCCCTTCCCGGCTGCACTGTGCCGCCACCTGGAGCCTGCAGAGTTGCTATGGCAACTGGGAATCCGCAGCACTGGCGGAGTCACCATGGCAATGAGGGATCCACAGTGCGGCAGAGTTTCCATGGTGACTGGGTTTCAAGGGAGCCAACTGGGACCAGGGAAGGGGGGGGGTGGAGAAGCGAGCATCAGGCAAAGGTATTTCCACAAGTTCAGGATTCCCGTCACCCGTCCCATCCCTGTGAAACTCAAGGGTCAGTCAATGCTTCTCCAAGCCAGACAGGCGAAAGCTGTCTGGACACACCAAGACCACCTCAAGGGAATCGTGCATCAATGGCTGTGTATGTGGAAATATCCTCCAAAAAAGAGAAGCAGCGTGGTCCAGTGGAGGGGCGTGGACAGTTAGCTTGCTAAGGGAGGCAGGAAACCTCTCTGTCTGCCCAATGCACAGGCCCAGAAGGGCTCTATATACAGAAAACATGGACGGATTTACAATGCAGCATGGCAACATTTATAAAAGAGCATCTAGCCCTCAGGATGCAGAGCAAAGCTTGGAAACATGTGGCCTACTCCTCATCAAGACACTGACTCTCTGAGGTAGAGGCTTCACTGCCCTATACAGTTCCCTGCCCCTCTTTCATAGCTACTGTTTCCTGTCCCATTCCCTGAGCTCCCCATGTCTGCCCAATATCCATGCCATTCCCTTTATAGTCTGCACTATTGTGCTTTGCGAGTCGGGGGACAGGACCTTGTCAGTTTCTCCTACCGCAGATTTCTTTCCCCGTCAACCACCCTTCTCTGCTTTCTGATGAAACTGGCAAGATCAGGAGAGTGCCATGTTCTCTGGCCTCAACACCCCCTCCCTGCTGGCTCAGGGGGGAAGGCTCCAAGGAAGAGGGAGGGGGGGGAGGAGGCATCATCTGGTGAGTCATCATCTGCTACTCCAGGACCTTCCAGGCCAGAAGATGTGGCTTTACCAGACTCAGAGGTCACCCCCCTGAGTAGTCCTCACCACGCCCACAGCGTCAGTGGCTGCAGAATTGAACAGTGCCCTTTAAGGAACCCATAGAAATCCTCAGAGGGGTGGGGTTAACATCAGGTCCAGACCAGCCAGACTTAGTAAGTCCTCGGAAGGCCTCTGCACATTGCTAAGATAACAGCTCTCTTGGGAGACTTCCAGCCAGCACCCATCATAGTGATCTGTCCAACATCCTACCTGATCCCACATAACCAGATGTGACTCTGCTCTATCAGATGTGGCCCGGGCCTTCCAGTAAGGGCCACAGCTTTGACTCAGCCTCCACTGGGAGCCTTGAGCCAAGCTAGGACAGGACAGCAAGCCATTTCTCTGATGCAGACTCCTTTCATTCTACCCTATAATGGGAATACCTGATAAATTTCACTGGTGCCCATTTCCTTCACTGCCCCCCCCCCCCCCACTTAGAAGGTTGGATATATTTTTCTCAGATTCTGGGAAAGCTTCACTGCCTGCCCATTTTCTCTGCCTCTATAGCTGCTTTTGCTCAGAAGAGGGGAAGGAGATTTGTGTTTGTTTGCTTGTTGTTGTTTTTTCCTTCAGAAGGTCTGTACAACTTTAATTTTTAAGAAAAGAAGAAACTGGCAAGACATTGGTGTAACTGACGATGCTTTCCCCATACCTTGTCAGTTTCACTGGAATGCGATGGGGGTGGTGGTGGTGAAGGAAATACACACTCTTTTAGATTATTTACCTGCTTCATGGACATTAACAAATGGGAGGGGAAATGGATTCTCTGTGCCCTTTTGACAGCTAAAAGACTAATATTACAAAATTGGAAGGATTAATATTCACCTCCTATAATGCAATGGACTGAGGACCTTACAATGCTTTCGATATATGAACAGGTGGCATATAGACACCAACTTCAACTGGATACTTATTTGGATATTTGTCCACTTTTGTTGAAGCCTATGTATAATTGCTAGAAAGCTGTATGCATTTTATACAAATCCATGTGCGTATATTTCTTTAAAAAATGGAAACATTTTCAAAAATGTAAAAAATGGGTGCCCACGAGTGCCACATTGGAGCCCCCCTCATGGGCACCATTTGGAGGTGCCCATGGGCACCATGGCACCTGCGGGGACTGCATCGGGGACCCCTGGTCTAGAATGCTGGGGCCAGACTGTTGACCGGGGTGGTTACAGGGAGCTTGTTACTCCCTTGTTATAACACTGGCTACCAGTTTGTTTCCAGGCACAATTCAAAGTTCTGGTGATGACGTGCAAAGCCCTATATGGCTTGGGACCAGGCTACCTGAAATACCACCTTCTCTCATACAAGCTGGCCTGGGTTTTAAGATCAGAGGTGTGTTTGATGGAGACATGAGAGCCTCCTTGATGGCTGCTCCCAGGCTCTCTGGAACTCCCTGCTGAGAGAGGTTAGGTTGGCTCCCTCTCTGTTATCCTTCAGCTAGCAGGCAAAGATGTTTTCATTCAGGCAGGCCTTTGGCATGCAAGCTGGTCTGCTATTGAAGCATTTTTTTAATTGGTCGGGTGCTGTCTTTTTCTTTTATCATTGTGTTTTTAATTGTGTATTTTAATGGATCTATTTCTATGTTATGTTTTAATTAAGATTTTGTTTTTAATTTGTATTTTATTATTGTTAGCTGTCTGGAGTGCCATTTTTGTCAGAGAGGCGGGATATAAAGAAATAAGAGAACTTGTCCGTCCCTACTGATTTTCTCTAGAAATGCACAGAGAATGACCTTAACATTCAGATAGGTTCATGTTGGAATAAGCAGACCTTTAGAAAGTGGATTCCAAGCTGTATATGACTTTAAAAGCATACACCAGAGCTTTGTATTGTGTTCAGAAACAGACTGGCTTCCCCCCTATGCAATAATCCTGATGAGGAAATGGGAGGGGGGATTCATTCTATTCAGTATCAGAGGCAGTATGCCTAAGTACTCCAGTTGCTGGGGAACAAAGGGCCGGAGGGTGTTGTTGCACTCATGTCCTGCTTGTTGGATCCTGTGGGCAGCTGGTTGGCTACTGTGTGAACAGAATGCTGGACTAGATGGACCCTTGGTCAGATCCAGCATGGCTCATCTTATGTTCTGTTTGTAGGGCACTGGTAAAAAAATATATTCCCAGAGACCTCTGCAACATGAAGTCATATTCTATGTATTTTCCCATGCATTTAAGCACTTTTTTTTTTGGTGATTTTAGTACTCTATTCTGCTGCTGGTTTTAATTTGTTTTTATGATGTTGTAATGGTTTTATTCTTTGCTTCTGGTTTTACCTTAGTTTTATTCTGTGCTGGTTTTAATTTTTTGTTTTCATGTTTGCACTTATATTTTTAATGTATTGTACACCACCCAGAGAACTTTGGTTATTGGGCAGTTTAAAAGTACAGTAAATTAACAACAACAACTCTTTGGCAGACACACTGGAGTGTTTTTGGTAGACAATGCTATGTAGAAAAGTTTCCCTAAAGTTGGAAAGTAGTGAAAACTACTGCGATATACCATTGCATGTCTGCTATCAGTACTGTCAAAGACGAACTATTATTGCATGTCAGCTATAAAGTACTGCAAACTATCAAGTGTCAAATATCAAATACTGAAATCAAACTTCACTTGTTGTAAAGTGCAGATCTATAACATTCAGCCCTCCTCCAGGTGCCCCAGCCATCGAAAATAAGGTGGGTGATAATGGGTGAGGGGGCCTTCTTGGTGGTGGTGCCCCAGTTTTGGAATGCTTTTCCCAGGGAGGTTTGCTTGGTGTTTATTCTGATCACTTTTCAGCATCAGATGAAGTCCTCCTCCTCCTCCTCCTCCTCCCTCTCTCTCTCTCTCTCTCTCTCTCTCACACACACACACACACACGTCTTGTAACAACATGTAACATTGTTTCATTGTGTTTCTGCTTTTACCTGCTGTGAAGCTTTTACTCTTGCTGTTGTGTCACATTTTTTAATCTGTTATTTTCTTTGTATTTGTGATCTGCCCTGGGAACCTTTTGTGTTGAAGCATGCCACAGAAATGTTTAAAATAAATAAATGAAAAAATAAAATATAAAAAAGTCTGACTGAAGATACATCCATAAAACATGACAAGTTAAAAAAAAAAGTAAATGGGAAACATTCAAAACAGCTTAGAACAAAATTTAAGTAAGATGCAGGTCATTGAAAGCCACATTAATATAATATTGTTAAGGATATAAGATGAGCAAATCACTATGCAATAATCCAAACAGAAAAGGCTTAGGCGGAAGAAGAAAGGGGGGGGGGAGCATTTATCCACCTACAGGAACATCAGGTCATAAAAACATCAAACTAGTAATTCATACTTTACAATGGACAGAAGAAAAACAAACACATGTAAGTGTGCTTACATGGCAGTACTAGAAAACACACATAGCCACTAATGGAGCCTGAGACTGGATGAGAAAATATATTTCTACAAGCCTAATTGTACATCAACAACCACAAGTTAAAATCCAGCTGGTAGAACATGCACAGAAGCAATGCTCCCAATTTGTTCATTAATTGTATAGTACTGTATTGTATTCATGGCTTTATTTGGGCATTTAGCATGAAAGAAAGAAGTTGTCTTTGTGCCATGTGTTTATACTGCCCTGACAAACATACCTAATTGTCAAAATGCATTGGGCTGGTCACATGATGTCATAGTACTGGTTTTTTAAAAAAAATCCTGAGCATTAGTCAAATGCTTTGCTTCTCCTTTTTGCTTGTTTTGGTGCTGGCATGTGGAGCAGGGGGTGGGAAGCACATAGCCAAGCTGATTGGCAGTAGGTTCATCCTGGACAGATAAAGCCTAGTCCACATGATTACTGGATGAAATTCACGACCAGAAAATGTGAAGGCGGCTGCTTATTTTGATGACTTTTTGAAAGGGATCAGACAAAACTCCTCGAGTTTTTAGATCAAGCAGCAATTAGTGTGGCTTCAGTGGTTAGGGTGTTGGACTGGGACTCTGGGAGATCTGGGTTCTATTCCCCGCTCGGCCATGAAACTCACTGGGTGACTTTGGGCCAGTCACTGACTCTCAGCCTAACCTACCTCACAGGGTTGTTGTGAGGATAAAATAGAGAGGAGGAGGATTATGTAAGCCGCCTTGGGTTCCTTGCAGGAAAAAAGGCGGGGTATAAATATAATAAATAAATAAATATCAGCCATAAAAGGTAAATGCAACCTTCATGTACAGGAGCAAAATAGCTTTGTGCCGGGGCAAATGTCAGGGGCTGAATCAACAGGCCTATGGCTCATGCTGGCTCAGCTTGTCTGAGTGTGGAAAGCTAAGCAGGGCCAGGCCTGGTTATTACTTGGATGGGAGACCCCTCCTCTAGTTTCCTGCATTGAGCAGGGGGTTGGACTCCATGGCCTTGCAGGCCCCTTCCAACTCTATGATCTATGAATCTATCACCTCCGTGCTCTGCTAGCTTCCAGGGACCTCAGATTGGCTACTCTTGGAAACAGAACTTGATCTAGCACGGCCTCCCCCAACCTGGTAACCTCCAGTTGTTTTGGATCACAACTCTCAACATCCCTGACCATTGGCCATGCTGGCTGGGGCTGATGGGAGTAGAAGTCCAAAACTGGAGGTCACCAGGTTTGGGCAGTCTGGTCTAGGCCTAGATCTGATCCACCAAGGCTATTGGGAATGCATAGCTCATCCTTACAGATGACTAGCGGGGTGGCTGAACAGCCAGAAACATACTGGGCCAAGCAGCAAAATAGTGTCCCGACATAGAACCAGTTCTGGGATCAAAAAGCCGGTCAGGTTTAGAACACAACATGAAAGATTCTGCCTTAGTTCTCTGGCCTATCCCACCAGATACTTTCTGGCTCTGCTGCTAATCCAATTGGTAACATTTGACCTGCTTCTGCCTGCCCTAGCTCCAGAAGTCTCCTGCTGGTCCCTTATATGGACAGACTTCTCGTAGAGACCGCCCCTGAAAAGGGTTTAGAAACTTCTGTTCGTATAGAAGAGCCTTCCTCAACATGGTGCCTTCCAGATGCTTTGGAATACAACTCCCATCATCCCTGCCCATATACCATGCTGGCTGGGGCTGATGGGAATTGGAATAAAAACATATGGAAGGTATGTAGGTTGGGGAAGACTGGTATAGAATATGGTTATCCGGCTCTTGACTGGGTGGGAATAGCTGTTTTGAGCATCACTCTAATAACAAACTCAGGTAATGAGTGCCAACAGGACCAGAGCTAAAATGGAGCTGCTGAGAAACAAGAGGGAGGTATCAGCACGTCCAGGGGAATTCAGAATTGAAGCGTAATCTGGGCAAGACAAAGGTGCTGCTGCTCAGGAAGGAAGTGGGATAGGGAGGAGAGATTCAAGCTGTTTTGAATGGTGTAGTACTCTCCTTATTTATTTATTTATTTATTATATTTATACCCTGCCTTTTTTCCTGCAAGGAACCCAAGGTGGCTTACATAATCCGTCTCCTCTCCATTTTATCCTCACAACAACTCTATGAGGTAGGTTAGGCTGAGAGCCAGTGACTGGCCCAAAGTCACCCAGTGAGTTTCATGGCCAAGCAGGGAATACCTTTAAAGCCCATTACTCAAAGCACTGGTTTCTCCCATATGAGCCTGCCTGCATATAAGATCTTCCTCACAGGTTCATCTTCGCAGTCGCTCCGCATGTCCATCCCATCTGAAGCTGAGTGGCTGGCCATATTGAGCAGGGCCTTCTCAGTGGTGGTGCCAAACTGGTGAAACTCCATCTCCAAAGAGGTGCACCTTGCTTCCTCCCTAGCATCTTTTAGCTTGCCGTTCTGGCAGGCTTCTGGATTGGTGTGACATCTGGCCTGAATTTGAAATACTAATGACTCAGAGTCGGCTCCAGGTGGGCCCCCCTCCTTCACCAGCATTGTTGTCAGCTGCTCTTCTTCCTCGTCACTACCACCCACTTGCTTGCCAGGCAGAGAACTGATGAGTAAGTAGGCAACAGCATCTACTGTTACTTAAAGCCCCCACTTTGCTTAGGGTGGCACATTTAACAACACATCTTGTTTGGCCCCTTGACTTTGGTTGCTTCCACACTAGAGTCCTTTGGCACTGCGAGGCACTGCTTTCTCAGCATTAGCTGGAAGTAGAGTTGAAATGGAGGTTCCACACCTCGCTTAATGTAGCTCTATATTATCCAGCAGTGCAGTGCCCTTCCCTTTTTGGCCAAGGCCCTTCTGTAATGTTCACATGCACATACCGTCCTGTTTAGCAAAGGTCCCTTCCAATGTTAATTTTAAAAATTCCTCTGTGGGGCTCCTGCCAATTTTATTATTCCTGTTAACTGGTGGCTGGGGGGATTAGTCATTAATGGCCTTTCAATTGCCACTTGAACAGCCTCTCTGTCTGACATTGCAGTCCAGTCCTATACATGTCTGCTCAGCCGTAAACCCCTTTAAGTTCAATGGGTCTTACTTCCAGGTAAGCATGTATAGGATTGCAGCTTTAATTGCCCAAGTGTCTGTTCCTGTTCCTGCATAGGCTTTAATCACTAGTTTCTTTGCGTTGTTGTTTTGTTAATATTGCAGCAAATTAGCACCTTCTCTCTCATTGAGTCTTTCATGAACTTTCCCGGAGTCCCCAGATAGACCTCCACTGCTGTGTGTAGCTGGATCCCTACATCACCACCAGGACTGTATACCAGGGGTGGGCTGAAGGTAGTAGATCCGGATCTACTGGTAGAACTCTAAGTGATCTGCACTAGATCTGCAAGGGTTTCTGACTCCCATCTGTTAAAACAAAAGCAGCACTGCAAAATGTCTCCCCACTTTCCCTCCTGCAGTAAATTATACTGCTGAACTGAAATCTTGTATTTTGTGTGCGGAAGGGCCACGACGAGCTCTGCTCAGTTCTGGTACTCAAGTCAAAATGAATTTCTGGGCTCGGCATTCTTTTAATTCAAAGTGTATCTCTTTTGGACGAGGCTCCAATGGTGGATCTCATCTCGGGGTTCTTCGAGAGGGTGTGTGCGTGTGGAAATGAAGTAGATCGTGCAAGCTTGAAGTCTGCCCGCCCCTGCTCTATGTACTGAAAAGGGAACAGAAAGGTGAGGCGCCGGAGGGAAATGCAGGGAGAGGGTTCTCCATAGCAACCAAGCTCTCCATAGTAATGGTGCATTGCCGCTGCCTGGCTACAATGTACATATTATAGTGGCGGAAAGCATCGCCGAGCAGCAGCGGTATTTATTTGTGTCCTGGAAGGAGGAAAAGAGAGCGCGCGCAAGGCAGGGATAGATGCAGGAAATGGACAGTGGAGGTAGAGCAACAGATCGGATGATAATCACACGGGCTTAAGAGTGGCCACTTCTGAATCGCCAACAGAGAGGACAGCGATTTGCATAACATTTGCATGTGCTAATTTATATGTACAGGTGGAAATTTAGAAATAATTAGCACAACTTAAAGAAAAACACAATACATCTCACAGTAGTGTAGACGACTGGGACCAGGTGATCTATGTGCCTACCTGTTCAGTCTGCTGCCTGGGTATTCACTGTTGATGGGCAACAGTTATTTTATCTTTAAACTGGAATTGGACTGGATAGCCCTTCTCTTCAAATAGAGGACTATCCTCTGTAAAAGAGGACACATGGCCACCCTGCATTTGTATGTGCATCGCATGAAATGCAAAATATCCCGTACTCTAATTTTCTTTTCTTTTTTTTTTTACTATCCAGGAAACCTGGATGACTCCCATGGTCTATTTACAGTCTCTCCTTCTGCAGAAGCTTATATATCCCCAGTGTGAGAGAAGGAAATTTGCACACACACACACACACGCACTGTCGCACGCACACACACACACCTGCTTAGTCAGGGTGCTAGTGCACGCAGCATAATGTCAACCGTGTGCTCCCTTCATGCACGCAGTACCTCTGTTCCCACTGGTGACACACATGCATAGGAATGCAGGAAACTGTCACACTGTCAGACCTTTGGCCTATCTGGCCCAGTACTGTCGACACTGACTGGCAGTGGCTCTCCTGGGTTTCAAGCAAGAGTTTTTCCAGCCCTACTGGAGATGCCGGGGATCGAACACGCGCTCTACCACTGTGCCATGTCGACATGGTTACGATGACGTGGATGTCAAGCCGCCTTCCTTCCCGTCTCTCGCTAAGCTGAATTAAAAGCTGCGTCCCTGTGCCGTCATCAGGTTGAGTAAATTCACGTGCAAAAGAGGAGCGGGGTGGGTGGGTGTCAAAGGCACTGTTGCCATAATGTGTGAAACCCTGCTAGCAGCAGTCGTGCCAAGGTCTTCTGAAACACAGCTCCTAATCCATCAGCGGCGCCTGCCTGTCTGTCTCGGCTCCGTTTTGGCCTGTCTTCTTTTCCCCCAGCCTGCTGCTCGTGGTACCAGCTGTGGCTCATCTCTGCTCCCCAGTCCCCTGCCGCCTTTCGATGTCTTGAGGTGTCAGTTTGATAGGATTGTCCCTAATCGCTTTAATGTTGCCCTCAGGGATCCACCACCAGGCCCAGAAATGGAAGACACTCTGGGAAAGACAAGGAAGTCGGGAAGGAGATTGACGAGAGTGGGGATGTGTGTTTGTGGCAGGTTGTGGGGTGGGGGCAGGGGGGGGAGAGAGAGTCAGTCACAAACTTCCCCTATGGAGACAAATTTCTCCCAAGCGTTCCTTCCAAAAGTGGACAGGATTTACCCCTTACAAACTGTGGGCCTATGAAACCGTGCCTTCATTCCAAATATGGGAGTTAGAACTGGTATTCTTCCCCCTCCCATCCCACAAGAGATCTTAATAATTAGGGACACCATAATTAGAGATGGGAAGGCTTGGAGGGGAGGGAAACTAGGGGAAACCCAGAAACATGGGGGGGGGGACACTTTTTTTTTTTGCCAAATATTCCAAAAATCCCTGGAAAAAACAAGGATTTAAAAAAAAAAATTCTGTGTTCCCCCCCAGAATTCACATCTCTAAGTCCATGATGCAGAATGGGTGAGCCAAAGTGAACAGGCGGCCATTCCCCTATGAGGAAAGATTACAACATTTTGAGTTAATTAGTTTGGAACAGAGGAAACACACAAAATCTTATATATTATAATTATTACATTATTATATTATACATTATTATATAATATTTTATTAGTGGCTTTTGTAAAAAAGTTTTTTTTTTTAAACCTTATTTAAACCTTTAATTGTTGATATCTGGTGTTTTTCATGAGGGGGGCGGTCAGTGCTTGCGGGGCAATCTCTTTTTGTTTTAAAATTGACAAGATTGGTCCCAGCATTTTCAGGGCAGTTGGAGAAGGAGAAGAAAAGGAGATGCGGAGGAGGGGGAGCTTTTGGGTGGGGGGAAATATAAAAAGACACATTGGGGTTTTGAGCCCCTTCAGTGTTTTGCTCCAACACCTCTACAGCTCTGGTTTTTAAGCACAAGGAGTAACTTTGAGGGGCCGAACAGCTTTGTTGTTGCTTGTTATTGTGGAAAGGCCCCAGTTTAAAGCACTTTTTGTGTTCTATTCACACAATTTAGATTTAAAGAAGCACTTAAACTGGAATAATCTTACAGAATTTAACTAACTTGAATTAAGTTAAAACAGTTACCGTACTCGGAAGTACCGGTAAGTACAAATGTCTTCAATGGGTCTTACTTACCCAGGGGGCCTGGTCAGAGGCAGCAGGTAGAGCGAGCAAGTGCATGCACACATGTGCCCGAGTGTGTGTATGCACACGCACTTGCACACACGCACACACAGACATCCTTGGTCTGTTCCCTTCCTGCTTAAAGGGGCCATGGGCAAAGATAAGCTAAATAGCTTGTGGGGGGGGGGAGGCAGGGAAATTCTGCATAACAAATCAGGAATCTGCATGAAGTATGAAGCTGTGATGGCTTAAGTGTTTGCAGGACTGTCCTGGCAAATTCAGGGCAATTGGAGGGTATGGAATCTCTGGGAGGCCATCTGCCTCACCACCCTGCAGTCCATGGGCACTTGCTGAAATAAAGGTAAAGGGGTCCTGATGATCTCTCTTGCAACTGATCCCCCTGGATGAGCTGGCTTTTTGCCCGCATGGGCTTCACCTCCTGCCCCCCCCTGAATCTTTCTGCCTGAGGTTTTTTCCCGAAATCAAATGCCCTCCTCTCCCCTGTCCATACATCCCTTTTTACAAATAGGGGTGTCCTTAGGAGACAGGGTCCTTTACAGAATATAAATTAGCACATGCAAATTTGTACATTTTTATTTTACTTTTTGTCCTGTGGGCCTGAGCCCCAGATCTTTTTGGTACCTAGCACCGCCCCTGATTGACAATCCTAAATTATAGAGAACTCACTGCACTGCCAACTTTTATTCTTCACTTAAGGATAGGGGTGCACATCTCAAGTCACTTTTATTTAATTCAAGAGGATGGCCCACATCACTACATTTTATTTATTTTATTTGTTGTATTTATGAATCGCCCATCTGGCCGGCAAACCGGCCACTCTGGGTGATGTACAACATGATAAAATATAAAATACATTTAAAACAGTATAAAATTTTAAAATCTTAACCCACCCCATATTCCCGCCTGAATAGCCATGTTTTTAGTGAGCGGCGGAAGCTCAGCAGAGAGGGGGCATGGCGAAGGTCACTAGGGAGAGAGTTCACAGTATGGGGGCCGCCACAGAAAAGGCCCTCCTCCTAGTCCCCACCAGTCTAGCTGCTCTGGCTGAAGGGACAAGGAGAAGGCCGTCTGTGGCAGATCTTGTTGAGCGGCCTACTTGGTGTTGCTGGAGATAAACTGGATTGGAGCCGTTATAGGGTTTTAAAGGTCAAAACCAACACCTTAAATTCGACTCGGCAAGCAACTGGTAGCTGGTGCAGCTCCTTGAGCACTGGAGTGATGTGATCCCGCCACTGGCTGCCTTTAACCAGGCGAGCCGCTGCGTTCTGTACCAGCTGCAACTTCCGAACTGTCTTCCAGGGTAACCCCACGTAGAGCACATTACAGTAGTCTAGGCGAGAGGAGACCAAGGCATGAACCAGTGATGGGAGCAGGTGATTAGGAAGGTAGGGGCGCAGCTGCCGTATCAGATGGAGTTGATACAGCGCCGCCCGGCTCACAGCTGACACTTGAGCCTCCATGGACAGCTGCGAGTCTAGAATGACCCCCAAGCTGCGGACCTGCGTGGGGTGGTGGTGGTTAGTTATATTATTTTAACTCAGTGTTTTCTTCTTAGCCCTTCCTCTGTCAACCCTCCTCTCGTTGCACTCCCCTCCCTGCTCTCCAGAACCACAGATCTGCACCCCCATCTTTTAATTGGGCTGCATATAGAAAGGTATCTCCCTCCAGTGGGTGTGAATTCCAGGATCAGTTATGCTTAATTACATTTTCAAGCCAACCTTGGAGCTCAGGATGGTAAACAAGAGCTATGCCACACACATTTATCCTCACCACAACCCTGTGAGATAGATTAAGCTGAGAGAGAGAGAGAGAGAGAGAGAGAGAGAGAGAGACTGGCCCAAGGATAGCTAGTGAGCTTCGCAGCTGAGCAGGGATTTGAACCAAGGTGTCCCCAGACCTGGTCGCCAGAATTGTAGGGTTGGAAGGGGCCTTGGAGGTCAACTGATCCAACCCCCTGCTCACGGCACGACCTACAATGCGGGATGCCACTACAGCAGCCTTCTCCCATGTGGTCCCCTCGACGTGGTTTGGACGAGCATTCCTGACCATTGGCCATACTGGCTGGAGTGGATGGGAGCTGAACATCCCAAACACCTGGAAGGCACCAGGTGTGGAACTCGCATCTGTGGTCCTCGACACTGGTTATGCTTTGCCCTCTGACCCCACTGGGTGGCAAAGGTGCAAATTTGAACTCAGACCACAACACTAGATTAACAAAAGAAGCTAGCAGTGCAATGATCCTATGCATATCTATTCAGAAGTAAGTCCCATTGGGTTGGATCCAGACTTAAGGTGCAATCCTATGCATGTTTAGACAGAAAAAAAGGCCCACAAGCTATGCTGGCTGGGGCATGCTGGGAGTTGTAGGCCTTTTTTCTGTCTAAACATGCACAGGATGGCACCCTTAGTTATGGTTAGAGTAGACTTTCCTCTACGCCAAGACATTTGACGGCACATGATGGTTACTGGGTTTTTGTTTTGTTTTTTAATGTTAATCATTTTTATCGGGTCCTGGTATTTTATTTTTATTTTTTTTAGTTGCTTCAAACCATTCTAAATTTTTGAATGTTAAAGGTTTTATATTATGTTTGATCATGTTGTATTTTAGGGGCTTCATTTTTTGGTGAACTGCTCAGAGAGCTTTGGCAATAATTGGGCAGTTCAGAAATGTATTGAATGAATGAATGAAGGCCAAAACATCTGGAGGGTACCAAGTTGGGAAGGCTAAGTTCAAATAGGTTGTAGGAGCAAGTAATCCACATTATTAAGTGATCTTTATTTTTGTTTGTTACAATGATATCCCCCTTTCCCCCAAGGAAGCCAAGGCGACGTACACGATCCTCCTCCTCTCCATTTTACCCTCATAACACCCTTGTGAGGTAGGTTAGGCTGGGGGTCAGTGACTGACCCAAAGTCACTGAGGGAGCTTCATGGCCGAATGGGGACTAGAACCCAGATCTCCCAAGCCCCAGTCCAACACTCTAACCACTACACCACACCGGCTCTTTAGAATGAGGCCCGACACAAATTCCTATGTCCTTTATTGTGTCTAAACAAGCACTTAGTTGAAGAGCATGATGTGCGCGCGCACATGACGCATGTTCACGCTGCTCTGCTAGAGCAGTGGTGGTTGTTTTCACAGTCTCCTTGCGGTCCCTCTCTGTTTTTGATGACGGGAAGGTGTCTGCTCCACCTTCTCTGGCACGGAGAATTAGCTTGCCTTTCGAGACAAGCAAGGATTGCTGCGGCTTTACTGTCAACGCAACCAGCAGAAGTCAGAGCGGGCGCCACCCTAAATTCCGGTGCTCAAGGTCAGGCAATGAACCACATGCCAATGAAGCAAATAGGAGTGGAAGGGTCTCCCTGTCTGTACACCAGCTCCAGGAGCCGGAACAGAAAGCAGTGCCACTGCACATGACAGTCTGCCAACCCCCAGCAGTCCAAACAGGAACAATTTTCCTCTTACTTCTCACCAAGGCGTTAAAGCAGCGCTTGGGCTGTTCCACTTCAGACTGCAGGGGGGGGGGGGAGCTCACATGGCTGATCACTCCTTCTTACCAAAAAAATATCCTCTTTGTATAGAAAACTAGGGGAAATACATCTGAGCCTAGCATTCTCCTTGACAGATTACTTTTCTATGTGCAGGGGATGTTTGTGCATGTGCGTCCCCTTCCTGCAATCTGAAATGGTACAGTCCAGGCACTGCTTTACAGCCTTAGAAAGAACTACTAGGCCTTATACTGCAGTCTGATCCACTTTTTACTTAGAGCCAAAACAGACATTACTTTAAATGTGGGTCTAGCAGCTTATGGCTTTCATTTTTACTCTAGAGTAGGTGCAGGGCCCCCCAGTCAAGATCAGGGCCCTAGCATGGGGGGGGGGGGGGGCTGAGCCTACTCTAGAGTAAAAATGAAAATAAAACATAGCTTCTAGGTACACATTTAAAATAATGTTTGTTCTGGCCCTTACATAGCAGTAAATCCAGTTGGATTTAGCAGTAAATCCAGCTGCACTGTGGGCTGGATCCAGATTTAGTCACTATTAGAGTAGACCAGAGTTCTCCAGTCTTCTGCCCTCCAGTTGTTTTGTACCAAAATTCCCACAATCCCTGACTATTCGTCATGTTGGCTGGGGCTAATGGGAGTTGTAGTCCAAAACATCTGGAGGTTGGGGAAGGGTCAAGGGGACCCACTGAAATCAATAGGACAAGTAAGTCATGACTAACTTAAGTCCCATTGTTTTCGCTGTGTTGGATCCAGACTTAATCATGTTTAGAGTAAACCCATGTAACTCAATGGGACAAGTAAATCATGACTTAACTTGAATCTTGTTAATTTCAGTGGGGTTTACTCCAAGCAGAACTAAGACTGTATCCAATCAAAATGGGACTTACTTCAGAGTAGCCATGCATAGGATCATTGCACTGCTAGCCTCTTTTGTTACTTTGGTGGTGTGATCTGAGTTCAAGTTTACACTTACACTAAAGTAAAAAAGAAGAAGTTAGGATCAGCTACACGCTACACATTTAACACAGTGTGTAGTTTAGCCCTAAGCCTATAACCAAGCCTAAATATGTGTAGCTGGAATGATCACATAATGTGGCCTTGTTTTACCCCTTCCTCCAGTTCCTTCTGCTTCCCCTTTTGTTTCCACCATGTAGAATTTCAGATTGTAAGCTACTTGGGGCAAGAACCTCTCCTCTTGTACTCTGTGTAAAGTGCCATGCACACGATGATGATGATGATGATGATGATGATGATGATAATAATAATAATAATACCCATTAATTTGATATTCCTTCCCAGGTTCCGTTTTCTAGATCCTCCATCATTTTTTTGTAGCTTCCTCTAAATCCTTTCTAGTTGCCAACTACAAATGTGTTAAATCTGTCGCTTTATTTCCAAGGACATTTCCGCTTTCCTGCATTCTTGCCCACGTGGGTCCGAATGATCAATGCACATATATGGTTTGAAGAATTATTCCCACCACAAAAAAAGAAGAAGCAGTGACCAGATGCACAAAAACATGTGAATGTACCCATCGGCTTAAAGCCGCACCATGTTCTCCACCGGGCAGCACATCTCGAAGTAGAATAAACCTCATTTGGGAACGTGGGCATATAGTGTTGCAAGTTCATCATGGGAGGGAACCTGTATCCTGCAATTTCCACCTGCTTCACTCAGTGTTACATAATCAGTCACCCACCTTCCCTAGTAGCAATACTGATAGTGGTCTTGAATCTACCAAATATATAGTTGTGTGGACTTGGAATCAGCAGAATACAAATATTCATCATTCCCTCTAATAGCAAACACAGGTGGTGAGTGTCAACAGAAATGAACCCAAACCAGGGCCACTGTAGTAGTAGTAGTAGGCGATCACTCGTGACCCAGTAAGATTGTCTTCCAGGATAAAATTACAAAAAGAAAATTATATAAAGAGGAAATTGTATAAAATTGTGTAGACTCTAGCGATGGGTCCGTAAGTGACTGTGGAAGCCAATTCTAGATCCACACAGCTTCCCACAGTGAGGGCACAGGTTACCAGATGGAAGATGGTCCTGGAAAGGATTCGTTTGATGTGCTTGTATCAACATGCCTTGGGGAACCCTGAGGTTTGCAGAAGTACCCAAACAACAAAAAAATGTTAAAAAAAACACTTAAGGGGTAACTCCTCCCCCATAACAGTCCAATGAGGAATGACCTAGAATGTTGAATGTCAATCGGAAAAGAAAAAAACTGGCAGAGGGGGATGGAACGCCTTGCTCCAAGGGGATGGCTGGCAGAAACCCTGAACAGGAGCGGTTCCTGTTAAGCGGGATGATCCGCATTACGTTGCAGGCCCCACTTGCAACATCTGTACTGCCAACATCTCTTTGGAATGCTGGTGGCACCCAGAAGGGAACACAACATGCCAAACTCTGCCTTACTGCATTGCAATGCACTGTTACTTCCCAAGTCTTAGAAACAATGCTCCTCTTGATACAACCCCGAATGCCATGGGCCCGTAGCATCACATTGTTGATTCATGGTCAGTTAGTCATCCTGTGGAACCCCCATCAAGTTGCACCCAAAAGCTGCCCCTTTGCGAGTTGTTTCCCATCGTAAACGTATGCATCCAGTTCCTTTTTTCACCTGCACAAAACAGTTTGTATATAAAGAACTGAAAATGTCAAGTGACTCCTTCCCCAAGCACATATGGAATCGTCCTCCTGCCCAACCCCAATTGGATTAGTCCTAACATTCTGGATTGGCCATTTCCAGGACCTCTAGAAAGCAGAACAAAAGGGCAGGCTGAAAGCAAACAAGAGAATACATTATGGAATCAGTCACCCCTTGATCAGCTGCGATATCCAACAAGCGCAGCTGGAATTTCAAACTGGGAGATTCAGCCACAATCTGATCAGGAGAAATGTTGTGTTTCATATCCGGAGGTTCTTGACATTGGAAGCATGATGAACAGCACAGTGGCGCCACTTCAGGCCAAACCTACACGTGACGTGGCAGAGCCACAATCAAATTGCCCTATATCAGCCTTCCCCAGCCTGGCACCCCCTCAAATGTGTTGCATTACAACTCCCATCAACCCCTGCCAGCATGGGAGTTGTAGTCCAACACATTTGGGAGGGGAGCCAAGTTAGGGAAGGTTGCCCTACATCTTTTTCTAAGGCTTAAAAGCAGCCAGAAAGGGATGGGCAAGGATTGTATATATGTTTGGGGGGCGGCGGACGGGGTGTTTGATAAGAACTTAGCAAAATTTGCAAATTTCTTAATTTAACATGATAGAAAGAACTTGAGATTTTTAAAATGCGAATGTGCCTGTGGGAGAAAGTGAAACTGACCGCTTCACCCATACAGCCAGCAGGCTGGCTTTGGATTGCCAGTTTGTGTACTCAAACAGGTTTGTGGTGCTGAATTGGGTTTGCCACCTCTTTTTTACTGACAGCCTCCTCATCTTTAACAGCTACACAGCTGGCAGGTAGAACGTGGTCCTTTCCAGGCTGGGAATAGCTGCACCTATTGAATTTGACCAGTGCAGGTGGTTAAGAATTTTGTTTGGTTCGTTTTTTATAAGAATTTACCAAAACCCACACATTCCTTCATAAATGGGACAGAAAGAACTTGAGATTTATAAAACAAGACAAAACACAAAACTGGAATGTGGGAGAGCGTGAAATTGACAGATTTCACCATCCCTACGAGAGTCCAGAATGACTTAGGGCAGCTTCCCCAACCTGGTGCCATCCAGATGTTTTGGACTTCAGCTCCCATCAGCCCCAGCCAGCATGGCCTATGGGAGGGGATGTAGTCCAAAGCATCCTGAAGGCACCATGTTGAGGAAGGCTCTTCTATACCAACAGAAGTTTCTAAAACCTTTTCAGGGCCGGTCTCCACAAAAAGTCTGTCCGTGTAAGGGACCAGCAGGAGACTTCTGGAGCCAGGGCAGGCAGAAGCAGGTCAGACGTTATCTATTGGATTAGCGGCAGAGCCAGAAAGTATCTGGTGGGATAGGCCAGAGAACTAAGGCAGAATCTTTCATGTTGTGTTCCAGACCCGACTGGCTTTATGATCCCAGAACTGGTTCTATATCGGGACACTATTTTGTTGGTTGGACCCGTACGTTTCTGGCTGTTCAGGAGATCCAGTGATGGATCTCGAGTGTCACGTCTATTTTGGCCCTTGAAATGTAAGTGTAAGGTGGACTGGGTCAACCCCTGACCTGCTTGCCTGGTGCTCTCTTCTATCTCCTATCTCTGGTGTCCTTGGTCCAATATTGGCAACCACCACCATGAGCAGCAGAGAAATTAACGTGAGAGTGCCATTGTGATGGGAGGGGGTGAATTCTTTTCCAGCTAGGGGTGCGCAGAAAACCGTCTCCATGATTTCTGCCATCCTGCATGCCGGTCTATGCTGATCAAAAGCCTCACTGTGCATGCACGTTTGGAAAGAAAAGCAGGCGCAGCTGCAGGTTGCCATCAGATCCAAGTAGCATCAAGTTCCCTGTTGCAAAAGCCACACCACAAAGCAGCGCAAATCCCATTGAAGAACATGGATGCACTTCCAATTTAATGTTGATTGGACATGGGAAGGGTTTGGCCCTTACATTTTCCAGCTGATGCACTTGAGCTTACAGATCCAGTTACTCACCCCATCCCATCCCATCCCACCCCACCCACCCGCGCGCGCGCGCGCGCACACACACACACACACACACACACACACACAGATTCTATGAATCTATGAAAGACACACCCAACAAAGCCACCGATAATGTTCAGAGAGCCCAGAAGAAAGCCTCAGTGGGTCAGCTATTGAATAAGAGGGATCCTAAACCTGGATCCAGTCGAGCAGGGATGGGGAACATGTGGCCCTCCAGATGTTGGACTGCAACTCCATCAGCCCTAGCCAGCATGGTCAACATCTGGAGTGCCACATATCCCCCACCCCTGCAGTAGAGTTAATCAACACATGACCTTCTGGCCAATAACTCATCCAGATTTTCTCAGGATTTCTTGGTGAAAGGGGCTAGAATGTCAGAAGTAGAAGCTCCTTGCCCAGAATTAAACCGCCATCCATTCCCTACAATTGAAGGTTGCAGACTGCCATATTTCAGATCTTTCACACTCTTCTCTGTGTATAGTGGACCACCTCTTCTATATGACACACACACTTGTATCGACGTGGACAGATCAAGGCATCTTACATACACACACACACACACACACACACACACACACGAGATGCCTGGATATAGAAATGCATTTCACCCACAAAAGTGCATGCATGGTCACACCTTGGCACGCAGGTTTAAGAGCACAGGAGTGCAGAAATATGCATCACCCGTGCAATTGCATACCTGTCATTTTAGAGCATATATAAGATGCATGCAGTCACAGGGGCTGACATATGTTTATGCACCCATTTACGTGTGCATGCACACACACACACAGAGACACAAGCATATATACCTTCAAGCACATACATCTGCGGTACCAGGTGCTTGAGCATGTGAGCACAAACACACAAATCTTCGTTATGCTGCTGCACTATAAAGATCTTAACCACTCTCTTTGTTTATTCTCTCCATCTGCTTGTGCTGTTGGGGACAATTCTCAGCACCCCTTCCCCCCACACAGCCCTTTGTTGAATTGCAGAGAAACTGTGGGCAACTTGTGGCCTTCCAGATGTTGTTGGACTGCTATCCCACATCAGCCCTAATCCAGCAACATCTGGAGCACCACACATTGCCTATCCCTGCCTAAGCCAGAGCCTAGATTTCAACTGAGATGTATTTATTTATTATATTTTATTAAACACATTTTTATGCTTATCGTCATAGCCATACTGGGAGCTTTTGCATAAAGTGAAAACAAGGCCACCTTTCTAGGGTTTTTTTTAATAGCATTATTATATTATACAACCTTCCCCAACCTGGTACCCTCCAGAGGTTTCAGACTCCAACTCCCTTCAGCCCCAGCCAGCATGGCCAATGGTTAGGAACGCTGGGAGCTGTAGTCCAAAACATCTGGAGGGCACCCGGTTGGGGAAGGCTGATGATGGACAATAAGAGGTCAGTTTGGCTGCTCTTTGTTTCAAGTCCCTGGAATACAAACCACATCCGCCTGTTTTAGGCTGGAACCGGCTCAGCATTGTGTGTGTGCGTGCGTGTGCGTGTGCGTGTGCAGGTGTATGCACATGCGAGAGGGAAAGGGGGAGTGGAGTTGAATAGCAACCATTTTGGTATGGATGGCATGGGACCCACAGTCTTTGGATTTGGGGGGCAATGGAATCTGAGCAGCTGGTGCTGCCTCTGTGCTTGCTTCTCTGTGCTTGCTTCCAAACTGCTTCCTCAACTTGTAGATGTGTAGAGAAGCATCTTCTCCCATCAGCTTCCCCCCCCCACAAATGCATCCGACCTCGCAAAGGCTGCCTTGAACATCTCACGGTTCCGAGGAGCATGAGGAGATCTCCTGCTAAAGGACAGACTGCATCTTGCATCTGTTCAGGGTTCCACCCACCACTTCCTTTTACATTGTGGTTTAAATGAGTCAGCTGACTTTGTCCATTAAAAACAACAACAACAACAACAACCTCTCTTCCTTCTCATCTGTCATCTATCAGGCTAAACCAGCTTGTCTGGGATGGGCAGAAAGTAAATCTCTAGATGTTTTGGACTTCAACTCCCAGAAACCCCTGCCAGCTAGCCAATGGTCAGGAATGCTGGGAATTGAAGCCCAAAACAACTGGAGACCTACTTTCTGCCCACCCCTGGTAAACAACATGACTGTCCCACCCTGGTCAACAACATCAATTCTAGAAACCCCCAATGTCTCTTTGCTACCTAGGTGGCCATGTGTCCTGCTTTACAAAGAACAGTCCTCTGCTTGAAGAGCTGTTCAAGTCCACGTCTGGTTTAAAGTTCAAGAACCATCAGAAGGGAGAGCAGCCTTCAAGTTGCCCACCAGCAGGGAGCACCTGGACAGCACAGACCCATAAGTCCCCTGCTACTAGTCACAGTCTTCCCCACTATGGGTGAGATGTAATGTATTTCTATTTAGTTCAGCAGTGCAGGAACTCAGGCCCAGGAACCAAATCCAGCCCTCCTGGGGTCCCAATTTGGCCCTCCGGGGTTCCCGAGGGCCACCCCCCTTCCCCTAGCCCCATCCTTTCCCCCCCAAAACACCAATCATTGGGTGGTATCCAGGCTTTTGCACAGTATTTTCCCCTTCTCAAAGGTTGAAATGCCTCTCCCAAAGCTTAGCCACTGGCAGTGAGAGCTTCAAGCTAAAACATGCTGGTATTTTTGATATTTTGGGCCCGCCCTCCTGTTTGCCTTCAGCCCTGCCCACCACTGCAATGCGGCCCCCGAAAGCTTCTCCAAAATGGAATTTGGCCCTTGGGCTGAAAGAGGTTCCGCACCCCTGATTTAGATTATAGTAATTATGTCCAAATTGGCATCTATACATATACATATGTACATATCAATCAGCATACAGACATTTAATGCAAACCTGAGGCCTCTTTGCGGGTGATGCATCAGCCTCTTTTTTTTTTGGAAATGCGTAAGCAGGCCACCCTATTGCTACTTCTGAGGCCCTGCTAAGGCCTGCCCCAACGCCTCACTCACTGCTCCTTCTTCTACAATTGAAACTAATACAGGCCTGTGGCTTACGCTGTCTTGTCTGAGCGTGGAAAGCTAAGCAGGGGCAGGCCTGGTTATTACTTGGATAGGGAGACCCCCTCCTCTAGTTTCCTGCACTGAGCAGGGGGTTGGACTCGATGGCCTTGTAGGCTCCTTCCAACTCTACGATCTATGATTCTATGATTCCTCTCTAATCACTTTAACAGGCCTGTGGCTCATGCTGGCTCAGCTTGTCTGAGTATAGAAAACTAAGCAGGGTCAGGCCTGGTTACTACTTGGATGGGAGACCCCTCCTCTAGTTTCTGGCATTGAGCAGGGGGTTGGACTCAATAGCCTTGTAGGCCCCTTCCAACTCTATGATCTATGAATCTACCTCTTTTCCACACCCCCGTTTGCCCCTTCTCTCTCGGCTCTCCCTCCTCCTCCACCTACCTCTACCCTTTTCTCTTTCCCTGTCTCACTTGGTGAGCGGCCTCCCCTGTTGTCTTCTTCGCCTTAACCCCTCCATGTGGCCTGCGATTCTATCCCTTCCCTGGCTGCCATGGCCCCCCTGCCATTCTCCCTCCTCTCCTCCAAACTCTCTCCCCCCCTCTCTGTCACCCCTTCTCTTTCTCTCCCTTTCTACCACTTTCTCCCCACCCAGTGGGCTGCCATAGGAGGGACAGATCACTCTTGTCGGAGTTCAGAACTGATTGCCTGCAGAGGGCTTTTGAAATTAGGCCGAGGGTCACATGATATTAGGCCAAGGGCCACATGTGGCCCTAAGGCTGCAGGTTGCCCACCCCTGACCTACAGCAACTCCACTGAAACTGCTCTCATCAAAAGCTCCAACCACCTCCTCATGGCCAGATCCAAAGGTCTGTCCTTATTTTCCCAGACCTCTCTGCTGCCTTTGGTCTCTCTCGCTTCCCCCGTCCACATACATCCCGAGTCTCCATGATTGTACAATTGGCTGATTCTCCTTCTATCTGTCTAATCCAGTGTTCTCCAACCTTGGGTCCCCAGATGTTTTTGGCCTACAACCCCCAGCATGCCCCAGCCAGCTACGCTGGCTGGGGCATGCTGGGAGTTGTAGGCCAAAAACATCTGGGGACCCAAGGTTGGAGAACACTGGTCTAATTGCTTTTTCAAGACTCCCACAGGGGGAGGGGGCTTTTCCTTCTCTCCGTTGGATCCCTCAGGGATCTGTTTTCCTGAGTCGACTGTTGTGCCTCCGTTTGGAAAGACATGGGGCAGCTGTGCCAGAGTGTGTTTGGGGTGGAGCCAGGTGCGTGTCATCGGCAGCCTGGCCCAGCTGGGCTGCCTTACCAATCCGTGCCTGCTCAAAAGGCAGCTCAAGACACACATCAATTGCTGGAAGAAATTGTTGCCTCCAACAGCTGCAGCTTGACACTCCTGACTGCCCCAGCACCGAGACAAGTGATTGACGACTTTTGGAACGACCTTGACTACGCTATTGGCCTGCTCCTGAACTGCTCCTGGTTATCTTGTTTTTGGGCTTATCTTGTTGGCTTGAATTTTGGACTGTATTGACAACGGCTTTCTCTGAACCAGACTGAATTACAACAGTGACCTCGCCTCAATCCATGGTGTTCAGTACCACCTGTATCCTGGTGACACCCAACTCTTAACTCTCTATCCAGAGTTTTTCCTCCTCCAGCCAGGCCCTTATCTCCAACTGCCAGTCTGATCTTTCAGCTTGGATATTTCATTATCACCTCAGACCCACTACGTCCAACATGGAACATCTCATCCTCCCTGATCCCTCTCCTCATAACCTCTCTGTATCCATCCATGGACGTCACCATCAACCCAGCTGAACAGACACAACAACATCTCTTTGACTCCTCTTTCTCTCCTTCACTGCTATATTCATACATTTCATAGATCACAGAGTTGGAAGGGGCCTACAAGGCCATCGAGTCCAACCCCCTGCTCAATGCAGGAAACTAGAGGAGGGGTCTCCCATCCAAGTACATAACCAGGCCTGACCCTGCTTAGCTTTCCACGCTCAGACAAGCTGAGCCAGCGTGAGCCACAGGCCTGTATAAGTCCATTGCCAAGCCAAGCCAAGTTGCTTCTCCCTTTACAACAAGGAACGGGCAACATGTGGCCCTCTAGTCCAGCCTTCCCCAACCTGGCACCCTCCAGTTGTGTTTGACTGCAACTCCCAGAATTCCCAGCCAGCATGGCCATGGTAGTTGCAGTCAAACACATCTGGAGGGCACCAGGTTGGGGAAGGGTGCTCTCTAGACATTTTGGCCTACAACTCCCATCAGCCCTAGCCAACATAGCCGATGGTGAGGGCTGATGGGACTTGGAGGGCCACAAGTTGCCCAGCCCTGCTTTACAACCTTATGAAACAAATACAGCTCCTCTTCTCTACCCCTATTGTGGAAGCCCTGTTTCAAACTCTGGTCATCTTTTGTATTGACCACAGCAACCTTTTCCTCTCTGGCCTTCCATTGTTGTCACCCCTTTGGCACTTTGCTGCAAGAATTACACACACACATCCTGGTTTTGTCACTCTGACTACATGGCACCCCTCCATAAAGCCCTAGAGTGGCTTCCTTCCTGTTCCAGGATCGAGCATGGACTCCTTGTCCGTATAACCTTCAAGGCCTTTGATGGCCTTTCCTCTTTATATTTCTGCTTTCAGGACCTGATCATCACTGCCTGGGACCTTTGCTCTTCCAGTTAGTTCCACTGCCCTCAGCTGTCCAAAGGTGTCCTGCTGCTCCCTCAGACAACTGCACCTTTTCTCCCTTGCCTGGAACTGCCTACCAGACCACCTTTGTGACGTCAGCTTTCTTAAATCTTTCAGATTCCTCCTAAAAACCCACCTTTCCCCTGAAACCTTTGGAATACTCGCAGGCCCAGCCCTACCAGAAGGTGGAGTGAGGCGACTGCCTCAGGCGGCAGATGCCAGGGATAGCACCATTCCCCCCAGAATGCCCTACATTATGCACCCCTTAAGCTAGCCTGCTGCCGCCAGGTACAGCGTCGGACGCTGTCCCATTACCAGTGCTGAAGTAGGATTCAGCTGCCAGCCCAGTCAGATTCTGCACATGGAATGGGGAAGGGTGGGGGCATCAGGTCCTTCGCCTCAGGCAGCAAAATGTCTTGGGCCAGCCCTGCACAGTCCGTTAGTCCCCGTCCTCTACCATAATGGAGCCTAAGTGTGTGTAATAGAAATAAACACTGTATCCTTCCCCTGTCTCCTCCTGCCTCCCTCTCCCTGCCCTGCCTTGGTCATCCCTCCTGTGTCAAATTTTAGAATGTGTAAGCTCCTCAGGGGCAGGGGCCTATCCTCTTATATACCTGGGGTGAGGAGCCTGTGGCCTTCTAGATGTTGTTGGGACTCCCAACTCCCATTGCCCCTGGCCATTGGCCATGCTGGCTGGGGCTGATGGGAGATGGAGTCCAACAACATCTGGACGGCCACAGGGTCTCCCCGCCCCTTCTTCAGTGCAACAGCAGAAATGCCAGCTCCCAGGAGCTCATCCTGCATCCTGATTCCTGACCCTGTACTACTGTGTAAGGTGCGGCCAAGTCTGTGCCTTTTTGGAAGAATGTGTTTTCCTCTACATGTGCATCTGCCGCAGCCATGCGCACTCCTTGAAGCATCTTGCACATATGAGAATCCACACCCGGCAATAGCCTTTCCCTCAAGGCTGCTCACACACTCACCCACCCACCCCAAAAGAACCACCCTAGGGAGGGTTGGAAACATCTTTATGGATTTTATTAAAATAGGAAACTCAGACCAGACCCCAAAATGCCAAGGGAATCAACAGGCCTTTTTTTTTTTTTTTTTTTTTTTTTTTGGCCGGAAGTGCAGTCCCCACCAAATCCCGCATTCCCACCCCCAGATTATTACAAATTAAAAAATACCTCCACGCCCCTGTGTCTCTTGGGGGGCACACCGGCCATGCCTGCCATCCCATAGTAATAATACTAGTCATAAAAAATCCCCCCTGAACCCTGTGCGCCTGGCATCCCCACGTGCTCCAAAGGGGGGGGACCCTGGCACCACCATGACCTTCCGTCTCTTTAATTTAATTTATTTATTTTGTATATCCCATTTGGATGAAAATAGAATTTTGACGGAAAGCAGCTCAAAATAAGATTTCCCCCCCTCCTCCTCTCCCATTTCGCTTGGGTTTCTTTTTCTTCCTAAAGTTTATTCCCATGACGTCAAAAGGAAAACAAATCAGGGTGATCCTTCCTTCCTTCTTTTGTTGTTGTTTTGTTTCTTTTCTTCCTCTCTTTCTTTTGTTACTTTTTTAAAAAAAGTAATACAGCAGGTAGTTGGATACAGAAACAGCCCCATCTGTATAAAAAAAAGTCTCCAATGTAAAGGGAGAACGGTAGAAAAATAAGTAAAGAAAAGAAGGGGGGAAAGAAAAAAGAAAGAGGGGAAGGTCAGGCACAGGGCAAGAGTAGTATCGTGTTCTGCAAAAGAAAAAAGAAGAGAACGTAAAAGGCTAAATTGGTGAGAACCAAAGGTGTCCACTGGGAACTTGGCATCCAAGATCTGCCACAGTGGTGGAAAGATCTGTTATTTTTTGTGTGGGAGGGGGGAGGAGCTGTTCCTCAACATTCCCCCCACCACATGTACGAATCCACTGCCACCCTCCCACCACGCAAGTATTCCCTGTTGCCTGGGTCTCCTGGCCGTCATATCTGTGTCTCTTGGACATTCTCTTTCGAGCTGCTCTTGAACAAGAGAGGTTCATGGATGGAATTGAGCATGGGGTTCTTGGAGCCACAGGTGAGGGGTCCGCCGCCACTGTTGTTGTTGTAGTGGGCCTTGAAAGCAGCGTAGTGGTTGAGGTGATCGTGCTCGATGGCAGGGAGCGCCAGGTGGCTGTCGCCGGGCCCCCCGGCCGCAGCAGGCAGCTCGTCTTCGACATTGATTATCTCGATGGTGCGCGTGGGCCCATGGTGCTTGTGGAGCTGGTGCTGTTTGCGGAGCTTGTAGAAGACAATGAGCATGACTGCGGCCATGAAGGTGATGGCCACGAAAGCAACCGATGATTATCTTGGTGGTCTTCATGACATCGTCCAGGTCTTTCATGCCACCCTCTGTTACGTCGGTGATAGGGATGGTGAATGGCTTCTCGGTGCTACGGGTGCTGCGCGGGGTCAGTGACGTGGTGGAATAAGTCATGCCCCAGCCCTGCGATGGGGTTGGCCCAGGCTCCTTCTTTGTGGGAATGGATTCTTCTTGACTTGGGTCCATAGTCTCCACAGTCACCGTAGTAAAGTAGGTGTATCCTGTGGTGGCTGGGTCCACAGCGGAGACATTGAGTGTGGCCGAAGCGGTGGTGTTGCCAGCCGAATTGGTCACCATGCAGGTGTACTGCCCTGTGTCTTGAACAGTCACGTTGGTGAAGTTGAGTGTGCCATCATGGAGGACAGAGATGCGCACCCGGTAGGAACCATGTGTCATCAGTGTCCCATTGGGCGTCAGCCAGTTGACTGACGTCATGGAGGTCCCTGTCCGGCATTTCAGCTCAGCCGCCATCCCCTCAGTCACATTAAGGTCAGTGGGAGGCTCCACTATAACTGGGGCATAGCAGGTGAAATGGCTTTGATCCAGCTCTCCAATATACCGCCCTTTGAGGTTTGGTGGGGCATGGCACCGGGCGCAGCAGGTGGTGTTATTGGGCACTGTCTCCTTGAGCCACCAGCTGAGCCACAACACATCACAATTGCAGTGCCAAGGGTTGTGGTTGAGGTGGACACGCTCCAGGCGGTGCAAGGGGGTGAAGAGATCATGTGGCAAAGACATCAAGTTATTGTGGGAGAGGTTGAGCTCCTCCAAGGACTTGAGGTCATCGAAGGCATTACGTTCGATGGTGGCCACCTGGGCAGTGCATCAACCACAGTTTGCGAAGGCTGGTCAGCCCTTGGAAGGAGCCCGGCCGGATCATGTCCAGACGATTCCCAGATAGCTCCAGTTCCTCCAGCCGCACTAAGGCCGTCAAGTTTGGGATGTCCTTAAGATTACACATGCCCAGGTTCAGGTATCGCAGGTTGACCAAGCCTTCAAAAGCCGCCTCTGAGATGTACTCCAGCTTCTTGAGCTCTCCGAGGTCCAGTCGGCGCAAGGAAGGGACTCGGTTGAAGGCGTAGGAAGGGATGCTCTCGATGGGGTTGTTCCTCAGCCACAGCTCCCGCAACTTGGAGAGGTACTCAAAGGCCTGCGTGGGGACAGTGGTCAGCCGGTTGTCAAAGAGCTCCAATGTGTTGAGGTTGGGCAAGCCATTGAAGGCTCCGACCTCAATCTTACGGATGAGGTTCTTGCTGAGCTGCAAAATCTCGAGATGACGAAGGTGCTTGAAAGTGTCAGTTTTTATGACCTGGATGGTGTTCTCCTGTAAGTTGAGGTACCGCGTGTTGATCGAAATGCTCTCGGGCACTTCCACCAGCTCCCGGCGCGTACAGATGACCCGGCTGGCTTGGTTGCTGCAGGAACAAGCAGCCGGGCAGGAGGTGGGAGAGGCTCCACCCAAAACCAGTGATGGCAGCCAGAGGAAGAAGAGGATGAGATGCTTCCAAACCATTCTAGAGACTCCGGGTGCCAGCAAAGGCTTCCGAGTGCATCGGCGGGTGGCCATGCCCAATGTTCATGCTTCAGTGAATGGCAGGGTGGGTGCTCAGGTCTTTAGAAACTGGGAATGAGAAAGAAAGAGAAGGCAAAATAAGGCAAAATCTGGAAGTAGATCTTGGGAGCACAATTATAGGTCAGAAGTTCTAGAACGTGGGGGTCACCCCATGAAATGGATTTGCGGTAGGTTCAAGACAGTCCACAAGGAAAGTACTCCTTTGCACAATATGGGTTGAATCCAGACTTCGTCATATTTAGAGCAGATCCGCTGCAATAAATAGGGCTTCAGTTAGTCAGAAGTAACTTACGTCCCACTGATTTCATCAGGTGTACTCTGACGGAAGTCTGAATCCAGCCCTATATAATGAGCTCATGTCATTCAGTACCACAAGATGTGCTCACTTTTTTTTTTTTTTTACTTTTCTGTAACTACATGGGGCACTGATGTAGATTGGGACTACCATGTGCAAGTACTAGGGTGGTGGTGAAACGTTCCCACCCAGCTGCTTCCCCCCCCCAATTCACCCCACCTGCCCAGGGGCTAAAGGGGGAGGAACCCTGCATTGCTGGGAGTTGTAGGCCAAAAACATCTGGGGACCCAAGGTTGGAGAACACTGCTTTAGAACATATGTAAATTCAGCATATGCAAATTTGTGCTTTTTTTCTTCTTCTTTTTTGGTCTTGTGGGTCTGAGCCCCGGATCTTTTCAGTACCTAGCACCGCCCCTGCTCTGTTCATAGCACCTTCCCACTGTGCTCCTGAAATCCTCACATACACACATGATCAAGTACCAAGTAAGATTACTGATCTTGGGTACTGGGCTACTATGACACCAAACAGTAAGCTCACTGGCTATTAGTAGAGGTGTCAACCAATTCATGATATTTAGCCCATTGATCACTGGGTTGGCACCTATTCTGCTGCCCTTTAGAAGCCAAGTGAAAACCCCATCATTTCCCCAAGGCTTTTAGTGGATTTTAACAAGACTGCCTATTTTAATCTACTGATGGCTTTGACAGCTTATATTTTAGTGCTGAGTGCTTTGTATATTTTATTGGCTAGGATCCAGACTATGATAGTTGCACTTCGATCCCATGAACATCAAGTCATGGCAGTTGCCCTCAGATTACAGAGCAGAAGGGAAGCAGTCTGGCCTCTGCCATCGGCCGGGAGATGAAGGGCCACTGGGAAGTTGCACCCCTTGGCTCCCAGGAACCACATCACAGCAAGGGGAAGAACAACTTGGCCCCATCCATCAGCCAGAGAAGGAGCAGCTGCACCACAAACAGGAAATGTAGAGCTTTTAAATGTAAATAGATCATGTTTTTGCAACTGTATAAAAATCTGAGAACAAAATGTAAGTAACAGTAATTTGTTTTTAAAACCCATCCCTCTTCTGTTAGGAGCAATTCTGGGTTCACTTGAGACCTTTTGTTAAGTAAGAACTCAGTTTCTCTGTGATGTTCTACTGAACCACCTTATTTGCCCCAAGAAAACACTTTGCCAAAGTGTCCAGTGATGGCCAGAACTGGGTTTCATATAGGCGGGGCACAGTTTGATTTGGCTGGTGACCCCAGTGTCTGTTTGGCTTGAAAAACTGTGTGATATTCCAAGGTTAAGTCAAGGGGAGCAACTTGTGGCCCTCCGGAGCATTTGGCCTACAACTCCCATCATCCCTCACCATTGGCTATGCTGGCTAGGTCTGATGGGAGTTGTAGGCCAAAACATCTGGGGGGCCACTAGCTGCCCACCTCTCCCCTAAGACCCCTTTATGTCTGAATCCAGAAGAAACAGCTTCCAAATAACTTTGTGATAAATTGCCATTAAAATCCAAAACACTGAAAACGTCTGAGTCAAGGTGTAAGGTAAGGGGGGAAACTTAGAGAAGTAGGAAGGGCAGCAGCAGTGTTTGAAGGAAGAAGAATAGACAGACAGGTGATTTGGCTTATATTGGAGAAAAACAGCTAAACCACCAGTTAAAAAACCTATTTACAGAGCTATCCTTGCTCCGAGGAGGGCAGGGAGGGAAGAAGACCGGCGCCGCCAAGATATGACATATCTTGGTGGCACCTCAGCCTCCTTCCCTCCAATGTGGTGCAGTTAAGACCAGGGATGGGGACTCGGACTCCAGGACTCGACTCGTGAGTCGGACTGAGTCCTCCCTCTGACTCGACTCAGACTCGAGTCCCAATATTTTTAATGGGACTCGAGACTCGACTCGGGACTCGAGACCAAGGACTCGTGTTCCAAAATCGTGTTCCTCAAATGCAACATGGATAGGTTTTAGGAAGTACAGCAAGTTTATTTTTTAAAATCATTTTCCTAAAATGCAACCTTTCAGACATTTTGGGTTTGGCTGCCTCTGCTTGCCTGTTTGGGGTTCCCAGCCTCCTCTGCCTGCCTGGTCTCTTCTTAACCAGTTCCACAGTTTGAATTGTCCAAGACAAAGGCCTCTGCCTGCCTGTTTTGGGGTTCCCTGCTTCCTCTGCAAGGCACACTTGTGCCTAGAATTTATTTAAGCCACACATCTGAAATAGCCTTATTTTGTTGGGAAAACCCCCCCATTGATTTTAATAGGGACTCGTGGAGTCAGCTTTGGGAGTGACTCGTGACTCGTGAGTCACCATTTTGGACCAAGGACTCGGACTCGGGTCCAAAGACTCGTGACTCGACTCGTGACTCGAAACCAAGGACTCTTCAGCATCCCTGGTTAAGACCGCCGAAACTGGCCATCTAGCTGCTTTGCAGAGCGGAAGGAGCACAGAGCAGGGATGCCCGTCATCCTCCGAGTTCAGAACGTTACAGGCAGCCCCATTGGATTGCGCTCTTAGTTTAGGATAAAGTAACTCCAGACTGTTAACAAATTAGGCCTACTATCAATGCAGTGCTGACTCCAGGTTCTGGAGGGCTCTTGGACAAGATACCCTCAAAGAAATAACACCTTAAATTAGTAGAAAAGAAAAACGATAACAAAGTTGAATTAGCTATGGACCAAAAGGTCCTTAGGAGCAATTTCAAAATGGGGAGCTAAAAAGTAATGTTGAAGAAAGGCAGTGGAATGTAATGCAGAGAGGCAAAGCATGTGTGAACATTTTGGAGGGTCCCAAGAGAGCAGGGCCGGTCTTTCCAAGAGGCAGGGTGAATCCCCTGGCTCAAGCAGCAGATCCTGAAGGCCAGCAGATCCCATGTTCACACATTCATGCACACACACTCTTCCCACACACATTTCAGCTCATAGGGGTGGGGTGGGGTTTAACATTCCCTCCCTAACCACTGAGATCTAAGGATCCCTGGGTCCTCTCCCACCCCCAGGAATCTCCACTGAGATTGCTGTTTCTCCACCACTCCTAATTGGAGAAACAGCAATCTGTAAAGGCCCAGAAAACTCCCCCAGAAAAATTCAGGGGAAAATGGTCCCCCCGCCTTTTTCCTTAAAAAAACACATTTTTCCAAATTTGGGGAGGAATGGGAAAACCCCATTTTTTCGGAATTTTTCCAGTTTTTTCCAGGCCTTCACATCTAGTAGCTGGAAAACGGTAATCTCTAAAGCAGGGTCACTCGGGGTTGGGAGGAATCCGCGGCAAGATTGCTGTCCCAACGCTGCTAATTGCTATGCCGGAACAGCCATTTCCCCCCTGCAGTCCAGCTGATCAGCTGGGCTGTGAGTAAAAGTGGGAGGGTACTTGCCAGCTTCACAGGCCACACCAGGAGCAGCTGAGGGCCACATGCAGCCCACGGGTTGTGCACTGCTGGTTTAAAACTTGTGCCTTGAAAAATAGTTCTCTGAGTTAGGAAGACGTCTTGTGCTGAGTCAAACCATTGATCCATCTGGCCCCCTACTGTCTAGGAGTGGGGAACCTGTGGCCCGTCAGATGTTGTTGAACTACAACTCCCATTATCCCTGACCACTGCCCATGCTGGCTGGGGCTGATGGGAGTTGGGAGTCCAACAACTTCCGGAGGGCCACAGGTTCCCCGACCTGGGTCTGCAGTGACTGGCAGCAGTGCGCCAAGGTTTCAGACAGAGGTCTCTCCCAGGCCTACCTGGAGAGGCCGGGAATCGAACCTGGGACCTTTCACACGCAAAGCAATCACAATCGCTGTGAGTTACTATTGATGCACCGGATGCTGCTCGGAAGGAATATTAAAACGGGCTGGTTTCGCAAGGAGGAATGTGGGGTGGGGCGGGGGAAGGGAGCGGGGTTAAAATGAGGTTGCGCTGCCAGCTTCAGTCAGAATGCTCTGCAGTCCCAACAGCAGCAGCAGCAGCAGCAGCAGGACTTGCTCTGCTCAAGCAATTACCGTACATTCCTGGACACTGCTGGGCATGGGAGAAAAGAAAGGAGAGGGAGAGGGCAAAGTTGAAACATTCAAGAGCGGAGAATATGTCTTTTGTTAACGAGACCTAGGGCACGGACAGGAAGCCAAGGCTGGGTCAAGATCGGCAGAAAAGCAAGTGGGATCTTTGGATGAATAAACAAGGAGGGAGGGAGAGAAGGGTTGGCAGGCAATTATGTTCCTTGGGACACGCCGCTGCTAAGAACGGTGCCCGGAATGCTGCTGGCCGCTTATTGTAAAGGGCACTGGAATACAGTACTGGAGAGGGATCACACAGGGATCACTAGCAGATCATCAAGTAGAATTAGCTGAAAATAGAGGTGAAAGCCAGTGTGGCGTAGTGGTGAGACTGAGAGTGTTGGACTGGGACTCGGGAGATCCGGGTTCTAGTCCCCACTTGGTCATGAAGCTCACTGGGTGACTTTGGGCCAGTCACTGACTCTCAGCCTCACCTACCTCACAGGGTTGGTGTTGTGAGGATAAAATGGAGAGGAGGAGGACCATGTAAGCCACCTTGGGTTCTTTGCAAGAGGAAAGAAGGCAGGATATAAGTGTAATAATAAATAAACACATATCTAGCATTCCCTAAATGTCACTTCAGATGCAGAGTATTCACCAGATATTCTTTGGCTATTCAGTTTTCTCTGTACTTATCACCAATGAACGTTTCAGTCCAATCTTTGATAGCTGACAGAAAAATTGATTTCAAGCCTGGGTATCTGACAGCCGATGTTTGGCAGGAATTGGTTGCTGACATGCAATGGCATTGAGTATTTCTCAGGATTTGACAGCTGAAAATCAATAGGGCCTGATCGCTGGCATGCAATGGTATTCAGCATCTGACTGCCGAAGGCTTACCAGACTTCATCTTGGACACCTGTGTACCTCAAAACAATGCAGAGATGCCAGCAAGTCTAAGGCTGTATACATTTACCTGGGAGTAACCCCCACTGAACTGAGTGGGATTTATTCGTGCTTGTAACACACATAGTGCTGCACGGTGATGGACACAATCCAGGACCGGTGCAGGGCAGTTTGGCGCCCTAGGCGAAATGAAATTTAGCGCCCCCCCTCTCGTGCCGTGGGGGGGGCTCCGGAGCAAAGCAGCCCTGCTCTGCAAAAACCCCCCTGTGCCGCCACCACCACCAACCTATCTTCCCCCTGCCCTGGCTGCCAGCCGCCTCCTCCAAGGAGGAAGTGACGCGACGGGACCCCTGCGCTCTGTTTTTTGCCGGGGAAACCAGGGCAACGGCTGTTTAAGCCCTGTTGCCCTGGTTCCTCCCACCAAAACAACGCGGGCGGGGCTCCAGAAGCGATGCGACGCGGAGAAGGTAGGTGGCGGGGAGGGGAGGGTGGTGGTGGTGGTGGTGGTGGCGGCGGCGGCAACGGGCGGGGGGAGGCGCGGAGGCGGGCGGGGGTGAGGCGCGGCGGCGGGCGGGCGGGTGGGCGGGGAGGCGCGGCAGCGGTGGCAGGGGTGGGTGGGGAGGCGGAGGCCTGGTGGGGGCGGCGCGGCGGCAGCGAAGAGGAGCGCAGCGTTTCTGCGCCCTCTTCAGCCACGCGCCCTAGGCAACCACCTAGTTTGCCTAGCGGTAGCGCCGGCCTTGACACAATCCTATGCATGTTTAGACAGAAAAAAAGTCCTACAACTCTCAGCATTCCCCAGCCAGCCTTCGCCCTGAAGCCCTTAAATTTGAGCTAAAACTACACATTCAGATTTTGACCTCTAATTTAAAACATCTCTTGCAAAACTGATCTAACCAGCCAAGTATCCATTTTACTTCTAAAATAATGTACAAGAACGTTACACAAAAGCTCGCAAACGTTGCTGTAGCACTGACTAAAACGCAATTAAACCCTGTTGACACACATGTCCTCAATTACCATTTGTCTCAATCGGAGTCTATCTAATTACTCTTTTGATGAAGTCTCACTGTGTGGATTGCATATTATGTCATTATGTTTACAGCAGCACTAGATGTATGTTTATTATCATCATCATCATCATCATCATCATCATCATCATCATCATCATCAGTGTAGTGCCATTAATGCGTACCGCTCTTTACAAAGGTACAACAGAACAGGACCCTGTCCCAAGGTATTTTCAGGGTATAAGATTTTACTAAAAGCCAGCCCAAGCGAGAAAGTCATAGAACATTTCTGGAAGATGCTGACCTTTTGCGCGTCTTTGCAATACTCCTAGGCATGCAAGCTTGGCGAATGGAAGATTAACAGTGCTACTCTATGCATGCCTACTCAGAAGCAAGCAGAGGCGGGGCTAGGTACTGAAAAGATCCGGGGCTCAGGCCCACAGCCCCCCCCCCAAAAAGCATAAATTTGCATATGATAATTTACATATGCTTTAAAGTCTCTCTGCGGGTGTTCTGTAAAGGACCCTGTCTCCTAAGGACACCCCTATTTGTTTAAAACGGATGTATGTACAGGTGAGAGGAGGGCATTTGATTTCAGGGGGGGAAACCTCAGGCAGAAAGTTTCAGGGGTGGGGGGCAGCAGGAGGTGAAGCACACGTGGGCAAAAAGCCAGCTCATCCAGGGGGAGCAGATGCAACTGAGATAATCTTTATTTCAGCAAGTGCCCAAGGACAGCAGGGTGGTGGGGAAGATGACCTCCCAGAGATCTGGGGCTCCAGATGAAACATTCAGGGCTCCAGCCCTAGTGGGCCGCCCCCTAACACCGCCTCTGGAAGCAAGTCCTCCTGAGTTAAATGGGAGCTACTCCCAAGCAAGTGGGTATAAGACTGTAGCCTAAATTACACAACAGCTTACCTGGATTGGGTGGGTGCTTTAGCAGAAATTGAATACACTTTTCTTTTTAGAAAAAGAAAAAAAAGGTGGGTGTATTCCCACAACACTGAGGGCTAGAAACCTGATGTGATTATGATTATATGATTATGATTTTAAAAACGAATGAGAAGGTCTGAAGAAGGTAAAAAAATTTATCCCAGCCTTCCCTAAACTGGTGTCCTCCAGTTGTGTTGGACTGCAACTCCCAGCATCCCTGTCCACTAGGCATTCTGGCTGGGGTGATGGGAGTTGTAATCCAATACATCTGGAAGGCACCCTGGTGGGGAAGGCTGGGATCAACCCCGTCCAGGGGTGCATGTACATATTTCATGCTTCGCAGTCATGAAACAATTTTCAACCCCCTGATAAAGAGCAGCACATTCATGAAAATCCTTGCATGGGACACAATCCCAAACAAGTGTCAATCAATTCCCTAAATCATGTTTGGCAGCTGGAAAAATGGGGGCATAGAGCGTGGCCAGGGGAAGAAGGGAAACGATGGCAGATTATTTGGCAGATTATTTCTCCCTTCGGCACTGATGGGATTAGAATGGTCAAAATAGGATTTTTTAATTTTTTAAAAAATGTGGATTGTCCAGATACTTAACTGGGATGAGCCGGGCAATAGGGATTAGTGATTAGTGGGTGAAAGAGGCTGTGTGTGTGTGTGTGTGTGTGTGTGTGTGTGTGTGTGTATGTGTGTGTGTGTGTGTAAAAATCGATAGAGCAGCCTTCGCAACCTTCACATGTGTCGGACTACAACTCCCATAAGCCCCAGCTGACATGGCCAATGGCCGGGGATGACAAAAGCTGTTGTCCAACGACAGTGGAAGGGGCGCATGTCGGGGAAGACTGCAACAGAGTGCCCTCACGTACCACAGTATGCCACGAGTACTTGCGCTGCGTCTCTGTATAGCTGTGCAAGCAGCATGTCGGCTGGGTGAACACTCCCATCCCACATGTTCCCCCGCGCTGCCCTCCGGTGGGAAGCCATTAGCTGAGCTGCAGCCTGAAACGGATTTGGCCAAGGCCTGGATTGGCCGAGGGTGGCGAAGCCAAGCCTGAAGGCGGCCAAGGAGGCCGGGCTCCCAACTGCATGGCTCTGAGGCAGCCTTCCCTGACCTGGTGTTGTTGGACTGCAACTGCCGTCATCTCTGACTATTGTCCGTGCTGGCTGGGGCTGATGGGGGTGGTAGTCTGACACACCTGAAGGTTGCCAAGTTGGGGAAAGGCTGCTCTGAGGACATGCGGGGTGGGGGTGGGGGTGTAGAATGGGAGGGGATTGATGATATGGGGAACTGAAGGGAACTGGGCAAACAAGGCCGAGGCAGGGGGCAAGTGACGGCAGGGCAGTGAAGGCAGGAGGGTGGAGGAGGCAGTGGGCAGATGCGGGTGAGTAATGAAAGAAAGGGTCTGATGAGGCAATGGCATAAATTATTGGAAATCTACCTATCTGCCACCTACATGTTTTCCTTAAACAACAGCTGGTCTGCTGTGATATCATACAGATCCCAACAACTGAGGAAGGAAGGGTCGGCCACAACATGTTGAAAATCACTGAAGATCTTGTGAGGGGCAGGGAAGGTAATTATTTCCAAGCCAAATAAAAGGGGGGGGAAGGCCCACAGGCTATAGGGACGTGAGGATCTGCGTGCTGCAGGGGAGCAAAGAGGGCCGAAGGGCAATAAAGCAAGACTTGGCGGGGGGGGGAGTGGGGGCCATTGGTACAGTGGGGTGTGGTGCAGAGGCATGAAAAGGGCCGAATTTCAAATACAGATGCAAACTGTCCAGCCAGCCAGCCAGCTCTTGGGCTGCGAGTCTCTAGTGTGTGGTTTTATTTATGTGTTCCGTTTTTATTTATTGCCCTGCATACCACAAGGGCTCAGGGAAGGTTAATGGCATTGATCATAAAGAGGCAATGCCCCTGTCAGGAATCTAAATTAGGCACTAGGCAGTTAGAATTGTGTGGGGAGAGAAGGGGAAAGATGGGGGGAAATGGAAAATTACAAGTTCATTCCCTTTTTAAAATCCCCTGACAGTCCTCTGGTACTCTGCTTCCCCCCAGGGAGAGATATTATTCCTTGCTCATGCAAATCATCTCACACACCGTGGTTCCCTTTCTCAGAGAGGGGCCAAAGGTATTTCATCATTAATCGCTAATCAGCTTGAACGTCTTACAATGAGAATGACAGTCCAAAAAAAGAAGAGTAACTGTGCTGCTTCACAGTCATTATCTAAGCAATCCTCACAACCACCCTGCAAGGTAGGCTGGCGGTATGGCACCCATTTTGCAGCTGGGAGGGAAGGGGCGAAGGCAGGGGTGAGGAACTTGTGGCCCTCCAGATGGGACTACAGTCACGCCTTGGATTGAGAGCATAATTCGTTCCGGAAACGTGCTTGTAATCCAAAACACTCTTACATCAAAACGAAATCCCCCCAAAAAATTTGTACAGAGATTTTTAATTTAAGCCGTACTACAGTACTTGTATTGCAAGACGTCACTTGTATATCAAGTCAAAACAAATTAATAAATATTTAAAAATTTGCTTGTCTTGCAAAACACTCTCAAACTAAGTTACTTGCAATCCAAGGTATTACTGTACATCCTCCTGGACCATTAGGCATGCTGGATGGAGCTGATGTGCATTGTTGGAGTCCAAAAACATTTCCAGGGCTGCAGCTGAGACACAATGGCTTACCTATGGCCACATGGCGATTTCATGGCAGAGATTTTAACTAGGGTTAAGAGGACATTCTGCTTCACAGTTCAGTCTGTTATGCACTAGACTACATTATGCTAGCTTTCCTGTATTCTCTTAGCAGCTCACGTGCTAGACTATTAACATTCCAGTTTCACAGATAAGGGACTGAGGCTGAAGATTTGCTTAAGAGACACCCAATAACACTAAGGCACCACCACCCCTTCCCCTGTGATGATGGCAACCCTTCTGAGCCCAGAAGGATGCTGGTTTGATCCTAGATGTGGCCTTTTTATGGCCCTCTTCAGACATTTCCTCCACGTCTTCAGGGAACGCATGGAGGGTGTGTGTGCAGGGCCACACCCACTGAACCCAGTGTCAATGTCACCGCTGGCTCTGCCCCCTAATATCCACAGGATGGATCCAGATTCATATATCATAGAGTTGGAAGGGGCCTACAAGGCCATCGAGTCCAACTCCCTGCTCAGTGCAGGAAACTAGAGGAGGGGTCTCCCATCCAAGTAATAACCAGGCCTGACCCTGCTTAGCTTTCCACGCTCAGACAAGCTGAGCCAGCGTGAGCCACAGGCCTGTATATGCAGTCATACTTCTATTTGTTTGGGGGTTTCCCCCCTTCTTCTCTCCTGTTTTGTGATGACCCTTGGTTTTAAGCAAATAGAGATTGAACTGAACCAAACTTAGAATGGAACCATTGAAATCAATGGGACTTAAGTTAGTCCTGATTTCAATGGGTCTACTTGAAGTAGGACTAAATCTGGATCCAACCCGTATGTTCACCTCAGGTTCTGAAGTGGGGAACCTACACACATACAGTGGATTCCAAAGCCAAAAGCATACGTTCTTTTGGTGAAAGCTCTATTAAAACAAATAATAATAAAAATCTCCAACCCATAATTGTCCTATAAGATATTATCAGAATATACTTCAGCAACAGCAGTGTGTGAAATGGCAGACTGCACACTGCATGATCCCTTCGTGTCTACGTGTGTGCATTTATATGCATTAGAGATACATCTCTAATGCATACAAACGCATTTGAGATTTAAGTTCTAGAAAATCTGGGGAAGGAGCTAAAGCCTAAAGAAGGGGTGCAGAACCCTTTTTGGTGATGTGATGCTGGCTCAGGGACCGGGGGTTATATGCACTGCATGCACTTGCACATACATGCTCACACACAGAGAGCCCAGGTTCAGACAATGCGATAGCCCACACTCAAGGGTTGAGTGTGGGTTGCCATTGAGCCATGGGTTGTTGTTGAAACATGGGTTATCATGTTGTCTGAACCCAGCCGAGATAACAAACCATGGTGAACAACCCACGGTTCACAACCCAACAACAAACCAAGGGTTCTCTTCATGGGTTGTTTGTGGTTAACAAGCCATGACTTGTTAGTGCAGCTGGGTTCAGACAACACGATAGCCCGCAGTTCAACAACCCATGGTTCAATAACAACCCACACTCAACCCTTAGTGTGGGTTATTGCAGTTGTCTGAACAAAGTCACAGACACACTCTCTCTCTCTCTCTCTCTCCCTCTCTCTCTCTCTCCCTCTCTCTCTCTCTCTCTCTCTCACACACACACACACACACACACACTGCACATCACAGCGATCAAGATAGAGATAGCTCTTTCCTTGCTACTAGCAGGTGTAGGGGAAAAGTAGCCTCTACGAATATCTCTGGAGGAGGGAGTGCAGAGTACAAGCAGCAGGAAAATTGGCCGGGGTGGATTATTATATTTTATTTATTACATTTCTATACCACCCAATAGCCAAAGCTATAGCAGTGGGGGGATCAGGCCACCCTTGGGAGGGGGGAGCAGTAAAGGCTGTGTGTATGGGGGTGCAGGTTGTGCACCCCTGTCCTAAAGGATGAAAGCAACCAGAGCAACTCACACAAAGAAGGCACCCCCCCACCCACCCCAAGACAAAAACAGGGACACTGATTAACCAGGGACAATTATCTGAAAAAAGGATGTAAACAGGAGCAGCTGGAGCGTATGCAATGCAAGATGAAATAAATTAAAAGATCAATCCAAAAACAGCTATCTAACACCAATCAATCGAGTGGCGCACAATGCAAGTTAAACAAGCAAAGCCTAGCAGCGGCAGCATTAGAGTACAGGAGATCATAATATCACTTAGTTAAAGCGCAGGCAAACAGAAGTTCGCTTGGTGCATAAAGGCGAAAAGAGCAGATGCCAAATGAATTATTTCTGGAAAGACTGTTTCACATTTAGGTGCCACCGGGGACAAGGCCCTGTCCCCAGTCGCTGTCCTATTGAACTTCTGAAGGCGGGAACACGCAGAGCAGGGCTTCAGGCAATGACCTCAATGAACAGGTTCACATGTTCCAGTGCTCCTGGCTTCTTGTGCATGCGGTCACCCCAGAGCATAGGTGGCCAGCCTGTGGCACAGGGCGGCAGCAGTGGCACTTGTTAATGTAAACCACACGAATTGGTTGGTTTAGCCCAGTAGGGACTGACTCTTAATTCAGGAGAGAGCAAGGAGGAAATCAGTCAGCTTGTTCTGCCGGGGAGCTGAATAATAATTACAGGCTCTTATCATCTCGTATGAGACCTATGACCTTCACGCTGCAATTTATAAGTTGCGAATTGCTGCTGTTGTGTTGTTGCTTTGGGACTGAAGTGCTCTGCAGAGAAGTAGCTGAAGTGTCATAAGAACATAAGAAGAGCCGTCTAGTCCAGCATTCTGTTTACACAGTGGCCAACCAGCTGCCTATGGGATCCCACAAGCAGAACATGAGTGCAACAGCACCCTCCGGTCCATGTTCCCCAGCTACTGGTATATATAGGCATACTGCCAGAGGAACAGAGGAGTGTCTAACTTGGTCAACCAGAGGAACAGTGGAGCTGTCGAAGTACAAAGCATAACTTTGCAAGCAGGACTGACATATTTCTCTTTGGACTAAGAGGGATGATTGTTTTTATTGTTCCTGTGTTAACAGTCTACTTATGCCAGCCGTCTCCGAGCTGGCATCATCCAGATATTTTTGACTACAGCTCCCATCAGTCCCTGTCAGCATGGCCAATCAATCAGGGTTGATGGTAGTTGTAGTCCAAAACATCTGAAGGACCCCAGCTTGGGGGAAGGCTGCGTTCAGTCATTCTGGCCAATTGCTGTAAATGTTTTATGTATAACTGGTTCTACTGAAGGAAAGTTCATTTAATTTAGATTCTTGCAAGTTTTATTCCATCGAAGCTCCATAGAACCCACACAGGCAGCGGTTACATCAGCATGAGCAGAAACCTTGTGATTAGCTTGAAGGAGGTTGAGTCTTGTAGCTGAGCCTGAGTTTCCCATTTCCACAGCCACTGGCTCATCAGGTACCATCTTTTCCCTTAGGACAAGGGTGCTGAACCTAAGGGCCACAGGCCAAATCAGGCCTGCCTGGAGTTGCAATATGGCCCTCTGGGGGTCCCCAGAAGGCCACACCCCAACCGCCAACCATTTAGTGGTTTCCCAGCTTTTGTACATTCCCCCCTCCCCATTCTAAAAGCTTGAAATGCCTCTCCTAAGGCTTAGTTATTGGCAGGCAGAGTTTTAAGCTAAAATATGCTGGTATTTTAAAGGGGGTCTTCTGGCCCCACCCCTTTTTACCTTTAGCCCCTCCCACCACAAGCATGTGGCCCCCGAGAGCTTCTCTGATATTGGCTCTGGCCCTTGGGCTGAAAGAGGTTCAACATCCCTGCTTTAGCAGGTATAATTTATTAGCTGATGTATTTTACAGTGGAATGTAACAGTTACGTCTCTAATGGGTTTACAGCATGTGCTATGCATGGGGTGTATGTGTGTGTGTGTGTGTGTGTGTGTGTAACCACATACTAATGGCAATGCAAGCGCCTGCCACTTGAGACAACTGCACCCCTCGGAGGACCTTCCGTCCCAAGCATGCCGCAGCGTGAGATCTTGTACAGCGTTTATGGAATTATTTCTCTGAACCCACTGGGGGAGTGAGAGAGCTTTCCTAAGATGCAACCGAAATAATCCTTTCTGTAAAGATGAAAAAAATAAAAAATAAAACACATTTGCTTCTTCCTTTATCCTCGGTGGCGATACGCACTGAATATCCTGCTCTTTTACACGGCTTGATGGCTGTTATCACGCCAACCCTCCCCGAGTGAACCTTTCTTCCGGCTAAACCTGCCCAGTTTTTTCAACCTTTCTTTGCCAATTTCCACTCCCTAATCTTATTGTTCATCCTAAATTAATTCCCTTTCATTTCGTTTCTCACCTCTCCAAGCTGCACTGGGGGGGGGGGGCTCTCAGACTTCGTCCGTCATCCTACGACAGGGAGGGGGAGGAGGAAGGCATGAGCCACGCTAAGTATCACAAGCGGCGTGGAGCTGTACTGACGTGGAGCTGTACGACGTGGGCTTTATATTGGTAGTGCGGGTCGCCCGTTGGAACTTGGGGAAGTGGCATTGCTGCCTTACGCCACATCAGACGATTTGTCCAGCTAGTCCAGTGTCGTCTACCCCATTCTTTCCACGATCTGGTGCCCTCCAGAGGCATTGGGACTACAACCCCATGGCTGGCACATGTGACCATAGTTCCATGCAGCCCTCAGGCATCATCCGACTAGCTAGACAGGGGCGCGGAATCCTCTTTTGGCCAGAGGGCTGAATTCATTTTTGGAGAAGCCCTCAGGGGCCACATCCTAGTGGTGGGCAGGGCCAAAGGCAAAAGGGGGCGGGGCTCAAATGCCAGCCCATTTTAGCTGAAAAACACTTCCTGCCAGTCACTAAGCCAGTGTTCTCCAACCTTGGGTCCCCATATATTTTTGGCCTACAACTCCCAGCATGCCCCAGCCAGCGTAGCTGGCTGGGGCATGCTGGGAGTTGTAGGCCAAAAACATCTGGGGACCCAAGGTTGGAGAACACTGCACTAAGCCTTAGGAGAGGCATTTCAAACATTTTAGAATGGGGAAAAACGAAGCAAAAGCCAGAAAACCGCCAAATGACCGGTGAGGGAGGAAGGGGGCATGGGGAAGTGGTGTGGCCCCCTGAAGAGGGAGGGAGGAGAGGGGGAAGGGATGGGGTGGGGTGTGTGGTAGTGCAGAGAGAGAAAGAGTTATGCAATCCTGCAAACTCCACCCACTTTTGACTCTGGCCCCACCTTTCTTTGGATCTGGATCCACCCCATCAACAGGGGTCCCTAATGGACTTTTCCGATGGGTCAGTGGTTCTTCCTAAGAAAAAGGTTCCCCACTCCCAAAGCAGACTTTCTACATGCAAAGCGTGTGTTCTGCCACTAAGCCAAGTTCCCTCCCCTTGAACTATTTGGCCATCTCTCTTGGGCAGCCTTCCCCAACCTGGTGCCCTCCGGCGGTGCCAGACTACAACTCCCATCCAATGGTCATGCTGGCTGGGGATGATGGGAGCTGTAGTCCAGCTCATCTGGCGGGTGCCAAGTTGAGAAAGGCTGTTCTGGGCTATTGGCCACTTGTGTGGAGCAACATTTGTGCGGTTTGGGTCAATTTTGACCCCTATGAACCTGCCTGATCATTTGTGGGGGGTGGAGGCGGGGGGGAGGTTGCTTAAGTGCTCCCACCATCAGAAGTGAGGTGGCTGGTCACCACTCTGTCCTGGCACGCACCCATCTGTGGCATGCCCTCCCCCAGAACCATTTCCCAGAAAAACATTATTAAAATTTAGGTGCCAGGTTTAAAAACTTGGCTTTTCTCTCAGGTCATTCTGTGGCATTTGAGTTGTTCATTTGATTGCGTTGATGCAGACTCCTGCTTAGTGGTTTCTGCTCAAGTTCAGATTATTTACGATAATGCATTGTGACTGTTTTGAATATTTTCTTTTATCAACACTTTTGGAGACCTTCTCTATCTTTCTAGAATCTGAAAACTGTAGTTGTACAATGGTGGGTGGTTTTTTTTTTAGAGGGGTTTACAGTATTGGGGAGGGTAAAGTTAGCCCTTCCCAGCAGTACCCCCCCACACACACACACACAAATGCCCCCTTGCACTACAACTCTTATCCATTGCCACTCTTATCTCAGCGATCGGAAATGAGAGACTTTCAGCAGGGAAAACCTATAATCTCCAATTGGAGATAAGAGCTTTTCCTTCCTTGCAGAGAGGGGGCAGGGCTGGATGGGGACCCTCTGCAAGCTGTATCTGGCCTGTGGGCTGAGGGTTCCCCATCTCTGTTATAGATTATCTTTATCCCACCTTTCCTCCAAAGAGCTCAAGGCAGTATAGAAGCCAGGGGTGGGCAACATGTGGCCGTCCAGATGTTTTGGCCTACAACTCCCCTCACCATTGGCTATGCTGCTTAGGGCTGATAAGCAAGTTGCCCAGCCCTGCTGTAAGGATATATTGGAACCCACATTTGCCCAGACCAAGGGCCAAACCCTGCATGCAAGGCCAAAACCATACGGCTGAGGTAAAATGTAGTTTGGCCCTAAGTTGAACACTCTTATCACCCCAACACCACCACATCAGCTGTTATAGGTTAAAATGTGAAATAAAAACATTTTAATTACATACATACTTAAATGTTAACCCTGTTTGGGAAATTTTATATTTATTTATTTAATTAATTAATTAATATCCCACCTTTTTTCCTGATTACATAATCTTCCTCCTCCTCTCCATCTTATCCTCACAATATCCCTGTGAGGTACGTTAGGCTGAGCGTCCATGACTGGCCCAAAGTCACCCCGTGGGCTTCATGGCTGAGTGGGGACTGGAACCCGGATATTCGAGTCCCAGTCCAACTCTCTATCCACAATGCTACACTGGCTCTCATTTTCATGGGTGGGACATGTTTCCCTTGTGGAGCACTTGGAACTTGTCTGCCAAAGAAAGAAGGCAAAGCCTGAAAATGATGCTGCAAGTGAAAACAACTGTATCGGAGAACACAATTTTTAGTGGAGAACAAGTTCGTCATGACCAACTTCAATGGGACTAAATCTGGATCCAACCCAATATGCCCCATGCGTTTTGGTGCCACTGTTTGTTTGTTTTGAAAAAGGGGGAGTGCCAATCATGGGATTCAAAGGTGCATTCAGTGCCAGATGTAGCTTGACCCTAATAGTACACCTTGAAGCTGAATCACATCAGGTAGGGATTCAACCTGTGTGCCACTACCTAGCTCTGGCCAAAGCATAAGCAGCCAGACTAGTAAAGAAGCTTCTAGATCAGCAATAGACCAGAGAAGGTCGTGTGGTAAGGCCTGACCTTATAAAAACGTCCAGGTCATGCTTGTTCTCTGATTTGAGCAGCACTGGCTCCAGGCTTGAAGGGCCCCCCTCAGCATAGTGCTTTCAGTCCCCGTCCCCCCGTCCCCCGTTCTATGCCAGTGTCCATCAGCAGGCTACCCTAGTGTGGTTCACCATCTAAATTCCACACAATGCCCCAGAGTGATGCCATGTCAGGTCCGCTGAGGGAAATTAAAATAGGTGGCTACTTGGCACCAAACAGTAGGGAGGAGGGATGAAAGGGGGGCAGACAGGTGTTGGTGGTGTGCCCTGGGGGGAGATGCCCATGTCACCAGATCTGGGTTTGATCTACAACAGGCCTCGGTCTTGCTCCCTCAGAGAAGTGGCTTCTGACCCCTTTAACAAGGGATACCAATGAGAATCTGAGGCATTCTTATCCACTCTACGTAGAGAAAATCTTGTTAAATGCCCTTTCTCTGGCACTGAGAAGAGCTTACAGACCTTAGCCCCAGCTCAGACCAAGCCGAGTGCAATCGGTGAGGCCTACTGGACTGTTAAACGTATTAGCTTCCCCTGGGCAAATGCTGCATACAGGCAGCAGTAAAGGCCAGATTTCTTGCCATTGTCACCTACAGATTTACACACTCACACAAAGGTGCATGTGAACATAATGGCAGAAATGCATCAGTGCTAGGAGTGTTTCTGTGTGTGTATTAGCCAATGGCAGAAGCATGGCGAAGACAGAATTTTGCTTGGCAATACCTGATCCCTCTACAGCAGTTTTCAATACACTGGAGCATTTCAGTTCTTAGAGCTAACATGCTATTAGTTAACTTTAGCATATTAATTTTCATTGGCAAATTAAAAGCCAGAGCACTGGATTGCTGAAACACTTTTTGCCTATTGATTCATTCTCGGAGAAAGAGCTCCCCCTCCCTCTGCCGCTGTGAAGAAAAACCAAGTAACGAATTGAAAGACCTGTTGGAACCTACCCCCCCCCCCCAAAGTTTACCACTGAGCAAGAGCAGGCACCAGGCAGAGGCAGTTTTCACCTGTAGGAACCACAGTTGTCAGGTTACGACCCGGAGGTTTCCCCCCTTTACCTTGAAATCAGCTCTGGAAGTGAACGACAAGGCAACCCACCGCCCCGCCACTCCAGAACCCTCGTCTGCCCATCTCCACCACCTGCCGCATGACACGGTTTGAATTCTGCTCATCCCAGCAGGAGGCAAAAGGGGAAAGAACAGGATCAACATCTGAACATTCAGCTGCAGAGTTAAAGGTAAAGGTGGAATCTCCGGGTCCCTGCCTGGTAACTCTTAACAGGAACCACCAGTGGAGGCTGGTGGCCCCAGAGTCAGTGGGGCAGTGTTTCCACTCTGGGTTTTAGTCTGAACTTTAAAGGTGCTATCCATGGCACGGTGCCCTAGCCCCAAAATGGGTTCAGCACCATGGATAGCTCCTTAAAAGTTCAGAGCTCAACCCAGAGTGGATACACCGCACCACCAATACTGGGGCCACCAGCGGCCTCCACCGGGAACCACCACCACCACCCACCCAGATCCTTTGACATCTTTGAGGGAGGTGTTGCTATGGGTCAGGGCCAGCCCTGCCATAAGACAAAGTGAGGCAGCCACCTCAGGTAGCAGACCTGCTACAAACCCTCCCCCCTGAGCCTCCTAAGCTAGCCTCCTGCCCTCAGGTGTAATGGAGGATGCTGTCTAGTTGCCCGTGTTGAAGTAAGATCAATCTGGTTGGATCCTTTATGTGGAATGGGTGGGGGTGGGTGGCATCTTATCCTAAGCCTCAGGCAGCAAAGTGTCTTGGGCTGGCCCTGCTACTACAGGTCCCACCTCTGAAAAGCTGATTGGGAACTGCCCTGAGGCGGCAAAAACTTTGCAAGGTCCTTACATTACTACCTATGTGTGTTTTGGGAGCAAGTTACATCTTCCCTGTTTTAAAAGGCCTTATGCAATTATTAAACGTTGTCCTACTTTTTGGGTCTTCCCAAAGTGGCTCCTACCATTAAAAGCTACAACACCATTGGCAGGCACTGTACAAGAATGGAGACATCACATAAAAAGCCCAGCTCTCAGGCATACCAAATAGTAAGGCAAAACACACAAGGGGAGCGGAGGGATGAAGGATACCATCAATTTGTCACCTATTACATAACCATGGGGCTAGGCATCCTTTTTGGGCTGTGGGCACATTTGGCAATTTGAGGAACTATCATGGGCACCACCACAAAATGGCTGCCATGGGAGGCATGGCAAAGGACAATTAACCTGCCCCAAAGACTGAGTACAAGGCAGAGGCAGAGTCTGAGCCCCAACACACTGAACAACTCCTTTCATAGGACAGGATCATAGAGTTGGAAGGGGCCTACGAGGCCATCGAGTCCAACCCCCTGCTCAATGCAGGAAACTAGAGGAGGGGTCTCCATTCCAAGTAATAACCAGGCCTGACCCTGCTTAGTTTTCTACGCTCAGACAAGCTGAGCCAGCGTGAGCCACAGGCCTTTGAACCCACAGTTTTCAGCACCAAGAGAAACCTATTTCACAGCAATCCCAGCTGCTGGTAAGAAAATGTGTGTTTTGTTGGGGGGTTTTAAGTGGGAGGGGTAGAGCGCCTTGGTGGGAACCAAGAATGGTGTCCAGGGGCACATGGCGCCAGCGGCTGCCCCATTGTTTACCCCTCATTACCCCCTTTATGAAACCAAGAATGCCCTTGCCTTATTGCAACCTCCCCAACCTGGTGGCCTCCAGGGGTTTCCCACTACAACTCCCATCACCCGCCCAACCAGCACAGCTGCTGGTCATGCTGGCTGGGGTTGATGGGAGTCAAAATCCAGCACACCTGGAGGGCACCAGGTTAGGGGAAGGCTGAGGTATATGAAATGCCAGGACAACCAGGCTGATCTTGTTGGCGTTGTCGAGGTGGTGCCACTATCCTTTGGAAGCCTAACGAGAGGGGAAGGCACTTGTGTGTGTCAGGAGCAACGAAAGAGAGATTGGAGTATCTCGGGTGCCTATCAGAGATGTTTATTATGGCCAACGCATTTCGGGAAATCCTTTTTCCTTCGTCAGGGGCCGCTTATCTTCTTATAGATGTATTGAGAAGAAAGTCCTTCGAGGGTCTCCCCTCCACAGGACAAGGAAATATTCCTTGTAGAGGAGACACTGGAAGGACTTTCTTCTTGAAACATCTAAAAGAAGGTAAGCAGCCCCTGACAAAGGAAAAAGGATTTCCCGAAATGCATCGGGCATAATAAACATCTCTGATAGGCACCCGAGATTCGCCTTTCTCTTGTTTGTTGTTCCGCAACTGTACAGGGGCCTTTCGGTCCTCTGGTTGATGACTGAGGCTACAGTGAACTTCCCCTTGTTACTGCAGAATGATACAGGGTTACTGACTGTATGCTGCATAACTAATCTTAATGACAACCTGGCTATTCTCAGCAAGTGCACCCGGAAGCTCTTACTGCCAATAATTAAGCCTTAGGAGAGGCATTTCAACCTTTTAGAATGCAGGGACACGCACGCACCACGCACACACACACACACACAAGCCAGGAAATGATTGGCAGTCAGAGGAAAGGGGTGGGGCCAGGGGAAGAGGGTGTGGCCATCTGGGGAACCTAGGAGGACCACATTGGGAACCCAGGTAGGCCAGATTCGGCCTAATCAGCCTGACGTTCTGCACCCCTGGCCTATCTAGTCCAGCATCCTATTCCCCTCAGTAGATGCCTCCAAGAAACCTACAAGCAGGGCATGAATGCAATGCCCCTCTTCCACCGCTGTTGCTCTCCACCAAATGGTACTCAGTGACTGGATTCAGACAACACAATAACTCACACTCAATGGTTGAGTATATGTTGAGTTTGGGTTGTCGTTGAACCATGGGTTGTTGTTGAACCGTGAGTTATCGTGTTCTCTGAACTCAGCCAAGATAACAAACCATGGTGAACAACCCATAGTTCACAACCCAACAACAAACCATGGATTCTCTTCATGGGTTGTTCATGGTTAACAAGTCATGGCTTGTTAGTGCAGCTGGGTTCGGACAACATGATAACCCACGTTTCAGCAACAACCCACGATTCAACGATAACCCACACTCAGCTCTTGAGTGTGGGTTATCATGTTGTCTGAACCCATAAGAGCATAAGAAGAGCCATGCTGGATCAGACCAAGGGTCTATCTAGTCCAGCATTCTGTTCACACAGTGGCCAACCAGCTGCCCATGGGATCCCACAAGCAGGACATGAGTGCAACAGCACCCTCCTGCCCATGTTCCCCAGCAACAGGTGTACATAAGCATACTGCCCAGTCAGTGGCTCTGATCTGCTGCCTCTGATCCTGAAGGTAGCATATAGCCACCAGGACTAGTAGCCATTGATAGCCATCTCCTCCACAAATTTGCTTCATCTCCTTTTAAAGCCCTCTTAGTTGGTGGCCAGCACCACATCTTGTGAGTTCCACAGTTCAACGATGCACAGTGTGAAGAAGTACTTCCTTTTGCATGTCCTGCATCTCACACCAATCTGCTCAGTGGCAGTTCCACATTTTGGGGGGCCCTTGGGCAGGACACCCTCCGTGGGTCCCTTCCTCAGTGAGTCTACTTTCTCACCACTATTGTCCCCAGCTGCTATTACTCCTCCTCATCCTCTTCTTCATCATTGCTACCACTTGCTTGCTCGCCTGCCAGGCAAAGAGAGGGTGAGCAAGTGGGCGGTGGCACCTGCTGCTCCTCCTTCTCACCGACACCGTTGTCTGGGCCAGAGCAAGAGGCGGGTGAACAAGCAGGTTGCAGCGGTGAAGGGGAGGAGCAACTCAAGGGGGCTGTCATTGGACCACTGCTGCAGTGTGTGGGCTATCAGCAGCCCTGGTTCGCCCCCCCCCCCGTTCTCTCTCACTCACAGGTGCGAATGCCTCTTCTAAGACAGAAACTCACCACCTGCAGTTTTCTGAAGTATTTTGTATAGAAAAATCATGTTAAAAATTTAAAAACCTGCTGCCTGATTCATCAGAACCACCTTTTCAGTCCATCAAAATGTTTTTAACCAACGAACCTAATTCAGACTGATTAGTTGACCAATCTTGCCATATGATGCACGTGTACTCAAAAGTAAGCCCCACTGGGTTCAATGGGGCTTACTCCAAGGTAAATGGCTATAGGATTGCAGCCTAAATGTTGCAGCCCTAGATTTTATTATATATCTAGGGGGGTTCTGCAGTGTCCTCGACTGAGTAGCCTCCTGCAACCGGTACAAGATCTTTTTCGTTTGTTGACGGATGGTCGTAGCAATTCATTTAAATGAATGCATTTGATATATCTATAGTTTAAGCACATAATCCATCAGGAAGGTCTCCCTCCTGTGGTCTTGCACGGCTCCCATTCATTTCAAAGGGGCTCACACGCAAAGACAGACCATCCCACTGGACTGCACTCAGTATCTTTCGCTTTCAATGATCAGAGCCCTGGAAGTAACAGGCTGTCTTCAGCATCCCAAATAAAGTGTTCAACCCCTGTCAAGCAATTAAGTGGTTCAAGGAAAACATATTCAAAAGGACATTTCTGGCATTATTCAAGGCCAGTTTCCCACAGAAACCCCCTCATGTGTTTACTTAATGCCCCAGTTAAGGATTAATATTTTAAAACGGCATGAAAAATTAATCTGCATCCTTTTTTATTAGTATTATTATTATCGGCAGCGAGAGTCTTAAGGCTGTGCTGGCATCATCGTGCGCACTCAAGTTGCAAGTAGGCCCCGTGGAACTTGCTTCCAGCTGAAGAAAATGCATGGGCTCAGACTCTAAATGTGGCTGCCTGGACACTTTGAGAAGTCTGATAGCATGTGCAAGTCATGTGTGGCCACGGGGGGGGGGGGGAATGGTGGCACCAAATGCGCATGGAAGAACAACATACGCAGACACGTACCAGTGCCGGCTCCAGGTGTTTGAGGACCCTTGGGCAAGGCACCCTCAAAGGGCTCCCTCCCTCTGTGAGTCTACCTTCTCGTCACCTTCGCTCCTCATCCTCTTCCTCATGACTGCTGCTGCCTTTTGCTTGCTCGACGGGCAGAGAGCCAGTCAGCAATTCGGCAGTGGCATCTACTTCCACTGGCAGCTGCTCTCCAGGGTCACAAGCAGAGGTTAGGTTTCCCCCAGTCCTGCCCCTGAGATCCTTTAGGTAGGGATGGAATGTACATAGACGGTGCCATCATGCCCGCTATTTCCAATGTTCAACCCTGAGTGTCGTTGCTAATTTGCCGAAGCTGCAGCACCTGCAAACAAGAGGGAGGTATCAAGGAGGCTTCAGGGGAGCCCCAGCAGAACCACCATGGGGGAGTGGGGGAATCCTATGGTGGGGAATCACCCCCACATCCCCCAGCAAATGAGGACTGAGCATGTTCAGTGGCCACAAAATGCTGGCTGACTGTTTGGAAGGGTGGGAACAAAAAACCAAGTAGGAGAGGGGAATGGAGTGGAGTCTTCTGGAGGAGGGTGCTGAACAGGAGCATTCCACACTGGGGCATTTTGTTGCAGCTCCCTCTTGTATAAAGCATTGTTATTATTTATTCCGTGGATATCCCACCTTTTCTCCAAGGAGCTTGAGTCAGCGTGCATAGTCCTTTCCCACCCCCATTTTATCTTCACAGCAACCCCGAGCAGTGGAGAAGGCTGAGAGATAAGTTGCCCAGAGAGCTTCATAGCCGAGTGAGGAGTTGGGTCTCCCTAGTCCAGGGGTGGTCCACTTGCGGGCCCTCCAGATGTTGTTGGCCTACAACTCCCATCACCATTGGCTGTGTGCTGGCTAGGCTGACGGGAATTGCAGTCCAACAACTTCTGGAGGCCCACAAGTTGCCCACCCCTGCATTAGTCCTAGTAGTCCAGCACTCTAACCACTATACTACGCTACACTGAAAAACCTAGGAGCTTCCGCAGCATTCCACTGGAGAGCTTAACAAATCCCCAACGCGCTTCCAAGCACACGAGCAGCTTCCCGCAGCAAAGAGAAATGCATCTTCTATATCTTTCTCCTGTATTCTCCCCTTGGGGTTTTCAATCCCTTAGGAATGACAACAGTATGAAAAACTATACTTCCACTAAATTGGGCCCCATTTCGTTCATTTAGGTAGCATCTGCAGAGATGAAGAATAAAAATCACTGGGCGGAAATGGATGGCCAGTAAAAGCTGGACGTCCACCTCCTACCCACCGCAAGCTGCATGCAGCCAACCAGTCAAGTTGTGGTGGCCCGCCGGTGACTTGATAAAAATCCTGGTCTTGCTGCCTGCCTGTGCCTACACAAAAAGGAGAGGGCAACAGGAGCCGAACGTGTAGCAGATCACAATCTGGAGCTGCATTTTGGCTGGCTATGTCTAGGGTGGCCACTTATGCATTGTCAAAAAAAAAAAGAGAGAGAGAGAGAGAAATGCATCACCACAATGGAGAACAAAAGAGGGCACAGATCTGCATAACATTTACACATATTTATTTATATTTATAGATGTACGGTAAATCTAGAAATAATGACTATAATTTTAAATAGAAATACACTAGATCTCACCTTGGTGGGGAAGACTGTGACCAGGTGAGCCATGTGCAGCCTGCTGTCCAAGGGCTTACTGTTGATGAACAACTTCAAGGCCCCGGGCTGCTCTCCCTTCTTGTGGTGCTTGATCTTTAAACTGGATTTGGGCCAGACAACCCTTCAAATAGAGCTGGGGTGGGCACCTTGTGGCCCTTTAGATGTTTTCGCCTACAATTCCCATCATGCTTCATTGTTGGCTATGCTGGCTAGGGCTGATGGGAATCATAGAATCATAGAATAGCAGAGTTGGAAGGAGCCCATAAGACCATCGAGTCCAACCCCCCCCCCCATGCTCAATGCAGGAATCTAACTTAAAGCATCCCTGACAGATGGCTGTCCTGCAGCATCTTGAATGCCTCCAGTGTGGGAGAGCCCACTACCTCCCTAGGTAATTGGTTCCATTGTCGTATTACTCTAACAGTCGGGAAGTTTTTCCTGATGTTCAGCCAGAATCTGACTTCCTGTAACTTGAGCCCATTGTTCTACGTTCTGCACTCTGGGATGGTCGAGAAGAGATCCTGGCCCTCCTCTGTGTGACAACCTTTTAAGTACTTGAAGAGCGCTATCATATCTCCCCTCAGTCCTCTCTTCTGAAGGCTAAACATGCCCAGTTCCTTCAATCTCTCCTCATAGGGCTTTGTTTCCAGTTCCCTGATCATCTTTGTTGCCCTCCTCTGAACCCTTTCCAGTTTGTCTGCATCCTTCTTAAAGTGTGGTGCCCAGAACTGGTCACACTACTCAAGATGAGGCCTAACCAGTGCTGAGTAGAGGGGAACTAGTACTTTGTGTGATTTGGAAGATATACTTCTATCAATGCAGCCCAAAATATCATATGCCTTCTTTGCAGCCACATCACATTGTTGGCTCATATTCAGCTTGTGATCTACAACAATTCCAGAATCCTTCTCACTTGTAGTATTGTTGACCCAAGTATCCCCCATCATGTAACTGTGCATTTGGTTTCTTTTTCCTGGGTGCAGCACTTGGCATTTATCCCTATTAAATTTCATTCTGTTGTTTTCAGCCCAGCGCTCCAGCCTATTGAGATCACTTTGAATTTTGTTTCTGTCTTCCAGGGATTAGCTATTCCACCCAATTTTGTGTCATCTGCAACTTTGATAAGCATTCCCTGCACCTCCTCATCCAAGTCATTAATAAAAATGTTGAAGAGAACTGGACCCAGGACTGACCCCTGCAGTACCCCGCTCGTTACCTCTCCCCAGTTTGAGAAGGTACCAGTGATAAGCACTGATTCTGTAGCCAACTGTGGATCCACCTGATAGTTGTTCCATCTAGCCCACTTTTAGATAGTTTGCTAATCAGGATATCATGGGGCACTTTGTTGAAAGCTTTTCTGAAGTCAAGATATATTATGTCCACAGCATTCCCACAGTCCACAAGGGAGGTTACCCAATCAAAAATGAGATCAGATTAGTCTGGCAGGATTTGTTCTTGACAAACCCATGTTGGCTTCTAGTAATCACTGCCTTGTTTTCAAGGTACTTGCAGATTGACTGCTTTATAATCTGCTCCAGAATTTTCCCAGGGATTGATGTCAGACTGACTGTAGTTCCCAGGTTCCTCCTTCTTGCCCTTTTTGAAGATAGGAACAACATTAGCCCTCCTCCAGTCATCTGGCACTTCACCCGTCCTCCATGATTTCTCAAAGATGTAGGCAAAAACATCTGGAGGGCCACAAGTTGCACACCCCTGAAATAGAGGATGCCTTGAAATAAAGTACTGCCCTCTGTAATGTAGGACACATGGTCACCATAGCTATGTCATGAGTTGTGCAGGTCTACATTTATTAAGACAGATTCAGAGGAGGGTAACTAAGAGGGTCAGGGGTGTGGAAAACAGGTCCTATGAGGAGAGGGTGAAGAATATAGAAGATGGAGCACTCTTTATGGGGACATGATAGCATTCTTGAAATACCTGAAGGACTGTGACACAGTAGAGGGCAAAGACTTGTTCTCTGCTGCCCCAGAGAGCAGAATAAGATCTAATGAGCATAAGTTACAGGAGGATAGATTTTGGTTGAACATTAGGAGAAACAAGAGCATTTCAACAATTGTACAATAGACTCGAGGTGGTTTGCTCTCCCTCAGAGGAGGTCTTCAAGCAAGGGCTAGGCAGCCATCTGTTGGGAATGCTCTAGCTTTCAATTTTCTACCTCAAGCAGCGGGATGGAACAGGTGGCCTATGAGCCCCACTCCAACTCTCTGCCTAGGGGATGCTGGGAGTTGTAGTCCAACACATCTGGAGGGCAGCAGGTTGGGGAAGAAGGCTACTCTAGTTACAACATGAAGGCTCCCCAGTCACGCTCCTTAGATCCCAAGTAGACACTCATCCTCTCTGCCCCACCCCCGCTGGGCCTTTTGGGATACCCTCCCATTCCTATCTGTGCAATTCCCTGCACGTTTTTGCAAGATCTGGAGTGTTTCAGAAATCTGAGATGGAGGAGGGGGAGGACGTTGACAAGTTGAAAAGTACTCGGCAGAGAGCCATGAAATATGAGAGTCAGAAAGACAAATCCTGTAAGGGAAAGGCTAAAGCAAGTGGATATGTAGCGGAAAGAAGATTAAGTGGGGATATCCTGACAGTTTTCAAATATTTAAAAGCATCTCAGAAGGGAAAGGGAATTAATCACTCTGTCCACCAAGAAGAGGACAAGACGAAATGGCTTTGAACTAGAGAGAGTCAGATTCAAGTTGAACGTTAGGAAGCTGGCCAATTGAGCCAGTTAGGAAGCTGGCCAATCAAGTCAGTGAGCTTGGAGATGACAGAACCTCTTTCCTTGAAGGGCTTCTAGAGGGATATTAAGCAAGCATCTGTAGGGACTGGGAGACTTGTAAGTCAAGCTCCTCAGATAGCCACGCCCCCTTTCCCAAAACCACCAGTCATTTGGTAGCTTTCTGGCTTTTGTGAAGTTTTTTCCCCAGTTCTAAAAGAGTGAAATGCCTCTCCATCCAAGCTCCAAAGTGAATGCACCCTGTGTAGATCCTTTGCCAGTTTACACAAGGGTGCGGAGTCAGAAACATTTATTTGACTTTCCCAGAAGAGTCAAATTGACTAAACCAGAAACTGCTTGCTGTTCGGTGTAGTTAATTCCAACAAGCCTATTTGGAAACCACTATGATTTGGGAACCAGGTGATAGTGGAATAGAATGAATCATAGAATTATAGAAAGGTAGAGTTGGAAGGGGCCTACAAGGCCATCGAGTCCAACCCCCTGCTCAGTGCAGGAATCCAGGTCAAAGCATCCCTGGCAGATGTCTGTCCAGCTGCACCTTGAATGCCTCCAGACTGGGAGAGCCCACCACCTCCATACGTAGTCGATTCCATTGTCTTATTGCTCTAACAGTCAGGAAATTTTTCCTGATGTTTAGGTGGAATCTAGGTTCCTGTAACTTGAGCCCATTATTCCATGTCCTGCAAACTGGGATGATCGAGAAGAGATCCTGGCCCTCCTCTGTGTGACATCCCTTCAAGTACTGGAAGAGTGCGATCATATCTCCCCTCAGTCTCCTCTTCTGAAGGCTAAACATGCCCAGTTCTTTTAGTCTCTCCTCATAGGGCCTTGTTTCAAGTCCCTTTATCATCCTTGTTGCCCTCCTCTGAACCCTCTCCAGTTTGTCTATGTCCTTCTTAAAGTGTGGTGCCCAGAACTGGACGCAGTACTCAAGATGAGGCCTAACCAGTGCCGAGTAAAGGGGAATTATCACTTCCCGTGATTTGGAAGCTATACTTCTATTAATGCAGCCCAAAATTGCATTTGCCTTCTTTGCAGCCACATCGCATTGCTGGCTCATATTCAGTTTGTGATCTACCACAATTCCAAGATCCTTCTCACTTGTGGTATTGTTGAGCCAAGTGTCCCTCATTCTGTAACTGTGCATTTGGTTTCCTCTCCCTAGGTGCAGCACTTGGCATTTATCCCTATTAAATTTCATTCTGTTGTTTTCGGCCCAGCGCTCCAACCTATCGAGGTCACTTTGAATTTTGTTTCTGTCTTCCAGAGTATTAGCAGTTCCACCCAACTTTGTGTCATCTGCAAATTTGATAAGCATTCCCTGTACCTCCTCATCCAAGTCATTAATAAAAATCTTGAAGAGCACTGGGCCCAGGACCGAGCCAGGACCGAGAGAACTTCCTTTTGGTTGATCGTAACAAAGGTATTGCCCAACTGTGGGTTTGGGATTTTTCTCTCTCTCTCATGGACCAGCATGGCTATCTTTGTTTTCCATATCTGTACGGTTATGGAGCTACCTACCAACACTGGATCAAGGGTGGGTTTATTTTGAATTAATGGCGGGGCGGGGGGGGGGTCAGTCCCTTTGCTCCACAGAAACAACGATTGCCAGTGAAGCTGCCGTGTGTGGAGAGGGAAACTAACTTAACTTACCCTTCACACTGTAATCTGATGTCATGGAGCAAAGAAATGCACTCTAGCTTTGGATGGTACTCTGTGGCCTAAACCAGTGCTCTCCAACCTTGGGTCCCCAGATGTTTTTGTCCTACAACTCCCAGCATGCCCCAGCCAGCTGGCTGGGGCATGCTGGGAGTTGTAGGCCAAAAACATCTGGGGACCCAAGGTTGGAGAGCACTGGCCTAAACTACTGCAGTCCTAATTTAGCACTAAAGAGGGCAGGAGACTGCAGTGTCGATGCCCATGAAGAAATAATACGTTGTCAAAAACGTTTACACACCCTGTGGTTTAAATGTGGCTGGGAGAATGTCAGACTTGACAACTGGAAATGGAACAGATCTGCAAGCTGGAAACGAGGCACAAACTGAGATCGTCTCCTCCCTCCCCCCCTCCCTTACATTCTTCCAGAGATCTTGCTTGCCAGGTTAAAGTACCTCTCTAATCTTATGTGGCCTGAATAATTTCTTTGCTTCTTTGGATTTCTCCCTCTGGGAAATGAGAAGGAAGAAGGGAACAGATACAAGAGAACAAGAAGAAATAAGAGCGGGGTGGGGGAAGGAAAATGAAGAAATTCAGGACCTAATACGATGTAGCAGCTAAAAGTGAAGGCCCTGGTTGAAATGCTGGCCCAGCCAGCAACTCACTAGGTACAATTCAACAAAGAGTTATGTGTGTTTAATTCCACTGTTTGTGGCCTGAGATGGCGTTAGAGAAGCCACTATTCTCTCAGCCCTCCAACTATAGATCCGCCTTCCCTAAAATGGTGCCCACCGGACTACAACTCCCACCAGCCCCTGTCAGCATGGCCAATGGCCAGGGATAATGGGAGTTGTAGTCAAAATTATCTGGAGGGCACCAGCTTGAGGATGGCTGATCGGTAGTATTGGAATTATAATACTGGACTACCTTGTAGGACTGTTGTAAAGACTACTCAGATAATATTATAATATGCTTTGAGCCTGTACAAAAATAGTTATAAAAGGGGGGAAAGAGAGATCGAGGGAAGCAGCCAGAAGGGGAAATATTAGAATGGCAGGAATGATGAAAAGGATGTTGAAAATAATGCAGAAGTAGCACCCTCAAACACCAGGGAAATAAGTGGAGTGAAAGAAAGAATAGACATGGGGAATGAAAAATTTAAAAATGCACAAAAAGGGCATAGAATGAAAGTTTCTTTTTAAAAATAATAATAATAAACAAGACTATAAATGTATGAAATCTAGATTAAATCATAATACAAGGTTATTTTTATTTTTTAAAGGAAAGTATATAATGAAAGCAATAGAGATGTGGAAAGAAGGCTGGGATCTCGCCTTGATTGCTAAACAACGTAATTCCAGCAAGATACACCAAATTCTTCTCAATGCACAATAATGCTGGCAAATGCCACAGCCTGGTGGGAAACATGCCAGCCAGTGGACATGGGACGGGCATGCCAGGGAAGGCAATCTGGCCGCTACTGCCTGGACAGAACCAGATACTTACAGAGTGTGGGAATGACTTGGGAGGGAAAGGAATAGGGGAAGACAAAGGGGCATCTGTAGACCCATTTCCACAGCCTCTCTTGATTTGTGGCCGAGGATACAGGGCTGACGCAGAGAGCCTGGATGGAGCCAATGCAGACTTCTTTTCACTGGCATGGCCTAGACTCATCTGCATTAAAAGAGACATCAACTCATGCAAAACCAACAGAGTGGTGCTTTCCTGAGTCCGCAAGAGCTGGGGGGGGGCGGGGCGGGGAAGCAGCCTTTCCCAACCCAGTGACCTCCAGATGTGTTCAACAAAATACTCCCATCATCCCCAAAGGCCATGCTGGCTGCAAATGCAGGGACTTGTCACCCAACACATCTGGTAGCATGCCAGGCTGGGGAAGGCTGGTGCAGACTATGCCCTGTCTGAGATCCAATTCACTCTTTGCCAGCCTCATTCTCTGGATCCCTTTTCCATCTGATAATATTCAACATTCCATGGACCCTGGAGGCAGCTGAGCATGCTCAGTTATCCTTGGGCTAGATTCAGAAAGAGGGGTGCCATCTTTGAGGTATTTTTAAAAAATTCAATACACCCAGAGTTCACCTCAGTATATGGGATCTCTTTCTTGTTCCTCAGTGGCTCCAGTCCTGTCCCTGTCAGCACTGGAATTATATTTAAGACTACCCAGCCAGACACTAACCAGACCTAGATCTGCTTAGCTTCAGCAAGATTGGTGCATCATGTACCTTCAGGCCATTCCCTGCAATAAGTTCTAGCTCCAGCTTTTTGAGAACCCTTTGGCAAAATACCCCAGAAGGCAGAATAAGCTCTAATGAGCATAAGTTACAGCAGGGTAGATTTTGGTTGGACATTAGGAAAAACATCTTGCTGGTAAGAGCAGTTTGACAATGGAACAGTAGACTCGGGGTGGTTTGCTCTCCATCACGGGTCTTCAAGCGAAGGCTAAGCAGCCATCTTTTCACAGGGTGGCTTAGTGTGATGTGCCAACACACCCAATGTGTCCAGTCATTACCTGTAGTGGGAGACCTGTATGAACCTGTCATACCCCCCCCCCCCCAAATTCTCTGAACTCTCCCCCCACAAGTGACATAGAATATTTTTATGTTCTAGTTCAAAGTAATTCCACATAGGTATTGACTGGAAATTTGAGCTGAAATTCAAAACATAAATACACACTTCAATGAGAGAGGGCCTTTTCTGTAGTGGCACACTTCTGGAATGAATTGCCATTGGAGGTCCGCTAGGTCCCATCATTGCAGGCTTTTAGGAAGGCTCTGAAAACTTACTGGTTTATTTTGGCCTTCCCCTGATTATGTTTTAGCAGACTGGGTTGTAGCTGCAGTTGTATGTTGTAGGTTTTTGTCTTATGCTAGTGTCTGGTTTTTTGTTTTGTTTTGTGTGTGGAGGGGGGGATGTTTGTTTGTTGTTTTATAACTGCATCGAGACTGATGAATGCGCTACAAATTCCAATACAGTTATTATGTGAATGCTATTGTTGTATGCCACCTCCTGCCCTGAAAGTTCATAATTTGAATGAATTATTCATTCATTCAAAAATTCATATTTTGAATGAATGAATAATTTGACTACAACATAATTCATTTATTTTACCTGCGAGTGTCTTAACAGTGCAATCCTATAAATGCCTATTCAGACAGAAGTCTCATTATGTTCAATGGCACTCACTCCTAGACAAGTGGGGAATAGGATTGCATCCTATGAGATGATGGTGATGATGATGATGTCATAGAACAATATCTGAACAACTATGTGCAAATTATGACCTCATCTTTGAGAAAGAGTGAGGCCTGTAAATATTAGATCCTCTGGTAATGTACATCTAACTCTGCAAGGGTAGTCTCTGATTGAGGCAGGAGGCGTAGTCTCCCAACCTGAGTCTACCCAGACACTAGGGTCAACATCTGAGGTCTTCCTCTGAGTGCCACCTCCAAGGGAGACTCGGAAGGTGGCAACAAGAGAGAGGGTCTTCTCAGTGGCAGCCCCCCATTTATAGAATGATCTCCCCATTGAAGCCCGCCTGGCACCATCTTTTCGTCGCCAGGGTAAGACTGCCCTTTCCTCCCAGGCATTTTATGAAATTTAATGGGACTTCAGGGTATTTAATGGCATGATGGGGGCATGTATGTCAGCTCCTTTGCACAGCTCTAGGTGTACTTAAATTGTTTTAGCTGTGAAATACTTTTTTTAAATTGTGTGTGTGGGGGGAATTATGTTGTTTTTACGCTGTTTTTATTGTATTGTGTTTTACGAATGGTTGTGAACCGCCCAGAGAGCTTCGGCTATTGGGCGGTATAGAAATGAAATATAAGTAAATAATAAATAACAACCACAACAACATCGTTTGTGCCAGGGAACCACCATAGGATTCTGAGCTGGGGTTGCCTTATGCATGGTCATCTGAAGGAAATAGTAAGTATATAAACTGAAGGACTAGACCAGGTGGATACACGAGAAGCAACCGAAGAGGTGCATACTGTCTTCAAGATCAATAACAGAGCCGTGTGAAGCTATGAGAAGAACCCCAGAAGGATGTAGACCAGCCGTGTTCTCCAACCTTGGGCCCCCAGATGTTTTTGGCCTACAACTCCCAGCATGCCCCAGCCAGCTGGCTGGGGCATGCTGGGAGTTGTAGGCCAAAAACATCTGGGGACCCAAGGTTGGAGAACACTGATGTAGACACATCTAACTTTAATTGCTGTGATAGTTAAAACATCACTGAAATCTAATAAAACAGTCATGATTGTGGGGAGGGGGGGGAATCGTTTGGTAAACTATGGTTCCATACACCCCTGAGCCCCCATTCATTCGCACAGGACTAGGGCAGTCATCTCCTTAGCCCCGAAAACTCAATCCTTATTTCAATTTTTTTGGGGGTGGGGGACAACAGTGTAATAGATCCAGTGGCATGCTCTCCCCCCCCCCCCCGGGGCCATGTGTCCATGCTGTTGCTCAGATACCCTGCATTGACTCAGTATTACCAGATAAACCTGATTCTCTGAACAAAATCTGGAATGAAGTATCTATTCAAATTTGATCTGGAACTGACTCAGAGAAACCTCATCTCAGTAATTCGAGACTGATGAATGCGCTACAAATTCCAATACAGTCTGGGGCAGCTTAATATACAGCATTGGTACCAGCTTGACAAGGTGAACACCAAACCAAGTCTTCCTTGATTCAATCTGGATTTATGACCCAGCTTCGTCAAGGCTCCAAATGATTTAGTCTCCCTGCTCCAGGGCCCCCATGTGAACATTCCTGATCCACTTTAAATGTGATTTATTCTACTTAGTACTAAGTACCATTCATAGTAAATATTGATAATGAAAGATGCTGCTGGATTTCCACGATCTGTATTCTAATTCTAAACTGGCAGAACCGACACGGGTAAAAAGATGAAATACTTAGCAGCATAGGAAGCGGTCTTATAGCGAGTCAGATCATGGGTTCGTCTTTCTCAGTATTGCCTAAACCGCCTTCCCCAATCTCAGGGGTGGGTAACTTGTGGTCCTCTGGATGTTGTTGGACTGCAATTCCCATCATCCTTCACCATTAGCTATGCTGGCTAGGGCTGATAGATTTTGCAGTCCAACAACATCTGGACCAGGGGCAGTGCTAGGTACCAAAAAGATCCGGGGCTCAGGTCCACAGGACAAAAAAAAAAAAGCACATTTCCATATGCTAATTTACATATGCTCTAAAGTCTCCCTCTGGGTGTGTGTGTTTCTTTAAAGGACGTGGTCTCCTATTTGTAAATGTGGTGCATGGACAAGGAAAAGGAGGGCATTTGATTTTGGAAAAAAAACCTCAGGCAGAAAGATTCGGCGGTGGCAGCATGTGGGCAAAAAAGCCCGCTAATCCAGGGGGATCTGATGCAGCAGAGATCCTCAGGGCCCCTGTACCTTTATTTCAGCAAGTGCCCATGGACAGCAGGGTGGTGGGGCAGAGGGCCTCGCAGAGATTCGGGGCTCCCGATGGAAGGTTTGGGGCTCCAGCCCTAGTGGGCCGCCCCCTAACACTGCCTCTGACCTGGATGGCCACAAGCCACCCACCCTGCCTCACCTGGCACCCTGCAGGTGTGCTGGAATATAACTCCAATCAGCCCCAGCCAGCATTGCTGGCTGGGGCTGATGGGAGTTATTCTCCAGCACACCTGCAGGGTACCAAGTTTGGAGAGGCTGGTCTACACTGGCAGCAGCTCTCCAGGAGTCTTTCCCATCCCTGCCTGGAGAAGCCAGGGATTGAACCTGGGACCTTCTGCATGCAAGGCAGGGCCCCCACTCCTGAGTTAGGGCTCTTTGTCACTACTTCCTCGGGGCACTTCTCCAGGCAGGGATGGGGAAGACTCCTGTCTTAAATCCTGGAGAGCTGCTTCCAGAGGAAGTAGTGACAAAGAGCCCTCAGGGGTGGGGCACCTGCCTTGCATGCAGAAGGTCCCAGGTTCAATCCTCTGGGAGGAAACAGAGAATCCAGGGCAGTTTTCCCCTACCTAGTTCCCTCCTGAGCTTCTGGACTTCAACTCCCATCAACCCCAGCCAGCATGGCCAAGGGTCAGGAATGCTGGAAGTCACAGCCAAAACATCTGGAGGGCACTCCTATTTTGGTGGGGCTTCTTTTCCATTACAGGTTTTGCAGCTTTTATTTGGAGCTTCATAGAAACTATCCATGGTCCTCCAGGGTGGTAGACCTATTTTGGGGATGGCGTTCAGCACCATGGACAGCTCCCATGAAGCTCCAAATAGAACCTGCAAAACCTGTGTAATGGAAAAGGGGCGAGGCTGAAACAGGAGTCACTCGTCTCCCCTGAACATCTGGTACCAATTCCACAATGAGTCCTTGACAAACCTGAGTACACAGACTTCGAAAAGGAGAGTTACAAAGAAACTCTGATCTTGGACCATTTTTTTTTCTTTTTTGACCAGCCCCCACATCACAGAACCAATATGGAGCCCCTCCAGTTGTTCTTCAGACAGATCTGCTGAACTGCGTCTCTTGAACCGCTGCTAGGGACATCAGGGACAGGGCTGAAGACCCTCCATTCTGACCCCTGGAGCTAAGGATTCTTACCAAGAAGGGGCAGTTGGAAGGGTGGCCAGCTTCTGAACCATCCCCCTCTTAAACCCAAGTTTTGCACCTTCCCCAGCCTGGTGCCCTCCAGACATGTTGGACTACAACTCCCATCATTCCCAGCCAGAGGCAATGAACATGTGGAGGTCAGGAGTGGGGACAACAGGTCTGTGATGCCACCCCACTTCAACACGTTCATTGAATGCCAAAGGTTCTCAAACTGTGGTCTGTGGATCACTGGTGATCCACAAGCTCCATTCAGGTGGTCCAAGAAAGGTTGAGGAAAGCTCAAGAATATTTGTACTTGGCCCTGCAGTTGATTTACTTTTCCCCCAGGATGGAGATTGAGGCTGTTTTGACCAAGGCCAGATTATCAAACAGGCTAGCAAAGCCCTGGCCTAGGGGCTGTGATTTTCACAATACGGTGCTGGTTTTGATTATACTGGCAGTGAAGGGGGGGAAATGTTATGAAAAGATGTTATGTATGTGCTTTTATTTGTAGAACAAAAAAACCTATTAAGTGGTCCACTGAGACACCCAGCAATTTTCAAATGGTCCATGGGGAGAAAAAAGTTTGCAAACTGTAGTTGTACACCATTTCAGGCTGTGTGAAAAGGGCCAGTGTTCTTTTCTTTTTTTTTTTCTTGTGGGAATAGCTAGCATGTAAATTACTTATCGTGCAATCCTGTACATGACTACTCAGAAGTAAGACTGTTTTCAAGGGGGCTTACTCCCAGATGAGTGTGTACAGGATTGCAGCCTCAACTATAAAAACTAATGTAAAAGGATGTGCAGAACTATTATATCTGTCACTTGAATATCAAAGATCAATTCTTGACAACTTGCCTATCAATCATCTTCCTTCTCTACATCTTAACATAGTTTCAGGGTTTCATCACTGAAACAAGATCCCACATTCTCTTAAATCAATCTGGCAGAACAATTTCTGAAAAACAGTAGTACTTATCATGACAACAAGAAGAACGTGCATCATAATATTAACCATATATTTAAAAGCCACTTTATCTCTTGGCTATACTGGTCTTCCAGTGAACCTTCTTCACCTCTTTGGCTGTGGAGGAAAACATAGCAATGCACACAGCATCCGCTGAATGCTAATTCACGCAGACCTTTCTGACATGGTGCCGTCACTGTGGCAGTGTGGGTTTCATAAAGGCATAATTTAAAGAGGGTAGGGTGTGTGATTCCACCTGTAATCTCTGGGCAGTTCATTGGTTGCTGGACATAGTGTAGCATCCTGAGATGGCTGCTGTCACAAACCGCAAAGCTAGACTAGACGGGCCACTGGTTTGACACAAGCCTAGTTCTTAGATTCTTAACGTAACCCAATATGGGGGAAAAAACACCTGACAGTAGTTTCCCTTGACAAATCATGGGATCGTATGTATAAAATAGGTATCAGCCATCTCCCTAGTGATGTGTTGGACTACAACTGCCACAATTCCCAGGCAGCATGGCCAATGCTGGGGATTATGAGAGTTGTAGTCCAATTTGTTTGGAGGGTGCTAGGTTGGGAAGACTGATATAGATATACACACGCGCGCGCACACGCACACATGCACACACACACACACAATGCCTGAGCACCATTTTATGGCTCTTCTTTTATGTACACACAACATTTTGGATCCTTGGTTGCTGCTGCACTGGGAGGGCATAACCCTCTAAGCGGCTTTTAGAGACTTCGTTTTCAGATTTTATGGTGGTTTTTTATATCTATCTTTACATGTATACACTCCTGCGCTGTTTGTCATTTTGCACTGTATTCTATTTGTTTAACTGTTTAGATTCTATCTTATTCTTTTAACTGTCTGCAATCTGTCCAGAGAAAAATGCTTATTGGGTGGATTAAAAAGATCATTCATAAATACATACATAAACTGCACATCTATCTCCCAAGCAGCAGTAAGGAGTAAATCCAGAGTTGCGAGGTCAGGATACAGGGATCACATCTGTATCTTTAACAGCTGCAAAAAGGATGCTGTTGCAGTTGCGGTGGCTCCTGCCCTGTTGATGCAGCATGAAGACCGCTGGTCCAGTGCCAGCTCCAGGTTTTGGAGTGCCCTCAGGCAAGACACCCTCAATGGGTCCCCTCCCTCAGTGAGTCTACTTTCTCGCTGCCATTGCTCCTCATCCTCTTTCTCATCATTGCTGCTACTTGCTTGCTTGACGGGCAGAGAGCCAGGGAGCAAGTTGGCCGTGACTTGGATGGGAGGCCCCTCCTCTAGTTTCCTGCATTGAGCAGGGGATTGGACTCGATAGCCTTGTAGGCTCCTTCCAACTCTACGATCTATGAACTCTATGAAAACTGCTGTTCCTCCTGCTTACCACCACCGCTGTCTGGGCCAGAGCAAGAGGCGGGTGAACAAGCAGATTGGTGAAGAGGAGGAGCAAAGTCCAGGGGGCTCTTGTCAGTGGGCTCTGCTGGGGTGTGGGCCCTCAGCGGGTGCCCAGTCATGCCTACCCTTGGCGCCAGCCCAGCTCCTGTCCCGCCATGCTTCTGCTCTTCCTGCTTGCTGTTGGACAATATCTGAGTCAGACAATAGGGCAGAGTGGGCAACTTGTCTGGGGGGCGGGGGGGGGGAGAGAGCAGCAGGGTGGAAGTAGCAATAGCTTCACCCTCTTTCACATTGAAGAAAAAGAATTCACAAATTAAAATGCCACATGCTGAATTTTGCCCACGAGCAGTCCAAACTGTGTGTCGAGAAGAGTTCTGTGATGTGTATAAATTCTGCAAATTGAGCAGATTGGCAAGATCTATTAGGAATTTGCTAATGGGGGTGGGGTAGGGGTGGGGAACAGACGACGAATGGACCATGAGCCACGGAACACATGGGAGATGTGGCCCCAACGCTGAACATTTTATTCAGATACCTGCTGTCCAGCATCTGAGATTTCAGAATCTCTTACGTTCAAGCATACAGTATATTTGCATTGCAACCATAAGAGCTGAAAGCTTCCTTTCCCAAAACAACTGAAGTTGAGACTCCCAGAAGATGACATTCTGTACCCAGGACCACCCTTATTTTATTTATTTATTTATTATATTTATACCCCGCCTTTTTTCCTGCAAAGAACTCAAGGCAGCTTACATAATCCTCATCCTCCTCTCCATTTTATCCTCACAACAACCCTGTGAGGTAGGTTAGGTAGGCTTAGCACTTCGTCTGCATTGCCAGAGAACCCCTGGAGCAGGGGCGCAGCACCTCAGGCCCGGAGGCCAAATCTGGCCCACCTGGGGTCCCAATCCAGTCCTCTGCGGTCCCCCAGAAGGCCCTTTCCCCCAACCATCAATCATTTGGTGGTTCCCTGGCTTTTGTCCATTCCCCCACCCCATTCTAAAAGGTTGAAATTCCTCCCCTAAAGCTGAGCTACTGGGCAGTAAGAGCTTTAAGCTACAATAGGCTGGCATTTTTGCCCCACCCTTTTTGCCTTTGTCCCCACTGCCAGGGGAATACAGCCCCCAAAAGTTTCTCCATAATGGAATCTGGCCTTGGGCTGAAAGAGGTCCTGAACCCCTGCCCTGAAGGGATGTGAGGAATCTACCTTTGGGGAAGGGCTATAGGGCAGTGGTGGGGCACATGCTCTGCATGCAGAAGGGCGCTGGTTCAACCAGCCTTCCCCAACCTGGTGCCCTCCAGATGTTTGGACTACAACTCCCAGCATTCCTGACCATTGTCGTTGCTAGCGAGGGCTGGTGGGAGTTGACGGTTGGAGAAGGCTGGTGTAGATAATACTGAGCGACATAGACCAAGTCAGTGTAAGGCAGCTTCCTGCGTTCCTAGGTGAGAGACAGTGCCATAGCTCCGTGGCAAAGCACCTGCCCTGCATGTGAAAGGCCCCAGGGTTCAATCCCCGGCATCTCCAGTTAGGGCTGGGAAAGACTGGCGTCTGAAACCCCAAAGAGCTGCTGGCAGCCTTCCCCAGCCCAGTGCCCTCCAGATGTGCTGGACTGCACCTCCCATCATCCCCAGCCAGCATGGCCAAGGAAGGCTGATGTAGGCAACACTGGGCTGGATGGACCAGTGGTCCCACTCAGTTAAGGGTAGCTAACAGCTGTGCAGAAAAGGGATGCTCAGCCGGTGTAATTAATTAATTAATTAATTAATTAATTAATTATATTTATACCCCACCTTTTTTCCTGCAAGGAATCCAAGGCGGCTTACATAATCCTCCTCCTCCTCTCCATTTTATCCTCACAACAACCGTGTGAGGTAGGTGAGGCTGAGAGTCAGCGACTGGGCCCAAAGTCACCCAGTGAGTTTCATGGCTGAGCGGGGACTAGAACCCAGATCTCCCGAGTCCCAGTTCAACACTCTCACCACTACGCCACACTGATGTAGCTGGCCATGCAGGCTGAAGATGGCCACCTATGAATCGCCAAAAAAGGGGACAGCAGTTTGCCTAAAATGTGCATATGCTAATTTTTATGTATAGGTGCCGATTTAGAAATAATTATAATTTAAATAGAAGCACAGTACATCTCACCTCTGACCTGTGCGCCTGCCTGTTCAGTCTGTTGTTCAGGTGCTAAGTGTTGATGGACGACAGATGTTATGGCTCTTTATTTAAACTGGATTTGGACATGACAGCCTGATGGCTTCAAATAGAGGAGAGTGTCCTCTGTAAAAGAGGACACATGGCCATCTAAGCATCTCCTGCTAAAATTCCCTCTTCTACACAACTATTAAAGGCCCAGGAGCCCTTATCCTCTTTTGAATCTGGCCATCTCCCGCTTGGTATGAGGCAGCTTCCTAAGTAACCCTGGGCTGCGTATGATGTAGTTTTGCCATACAGGGCAACAGAGGCCAACTTTCACAGGGCAGATCCTCCAAAGAAAATGAGCATGCCAGGCCCTGCCATTCATCCAATGTAGCTTGTAAGCCCTTTAGCCAGGGAACACATCACATCCAGGTTCCATATAGCAGGGGCGGTGCTAGGTACCAAAAAGATCCGGGGGCTCAGGCCCACAGGACAAAAAAAATTGCACAGATTTGCATATGCTTATTTACATATGCTCTAAAGTCTCTCTCTGTGTCTGTGAGTGTCTTTAAAGAACCCTGTCTCCTAAGGACACCCCTATATGTAAAAAGGGATGTATGGACAGGGAAGAGGAGGGCATTTAACTTCAGGAAAGAAACCTCAGGCAGAAAGATTCAAGGTGGGGGTACAACAGGAGGTGAAGCACATGTGGGGAAAAAGCCAGCTAATCCAGGGGGATCAGATGCAACAGAGATCATCAGGGCCCCTGCACCTTTATTTCAGCAAGTGTCCATGGACAGCAGGGTGGTGGGGCAGATGGCCTCCCAGAGATTCAGGGCTCCAAATGAAAGATTCGGGGCTCCAGCCCTAGTGGGCTGCCCTCTAACACCACCTCTGCTGTACAGCATCTAGCACACAGTTGGTGCTAAACCTCGACTGCAGATTATATGTTTTAGCTTACGCCCTCTTTGCTTGCCAAATCAACTATCTGCAAGCAGAAAGTTGCCAAGCCGCCGAGCAGCTTTTAAAAAGAAGAAAGAAACCCTCTGGCTAGCACAGGGCTTGCAACAATATCAGGCCCGAGCGGATCATAATCGGATTTACAACCTTGTTGCTGTATCAGTTTTTAATCTCAACCAATGCTAGCGAAAGCGATGCGAGTCCCCTCCCAGCTCCTAAATGGATTGCGCCGCCACACTCAGCTTTCCAACGGTTTAACGAAATCAGATTAAAGTTAAACCAAGGTAGTTGTGAATATCTTCCCGGCATCATCTGCTTCTAATGCTGCTCATTCAAAGTCGAGCCACCATTCTCTCTCTCTCCCTCCCCACCCCTCTCTGCTTTTACATGCGTGCCATTCTAGCGCCACCGACTTTGGGCATGGGGAACCCATGCGGAGCTGGAAACTGCACACACAAAGAGCCATGGCAACTGGAGCCACAGCTTGACGCGCAAGGCTCCGAGACAAGTGGCCAAGTAGGGTGGCCTCTTTTACAGTCCTCTATTTGAAGCTGTCCTCTGTTTGAAGGGGCGTCCTGTCCAATTCCAGTTTAAAGATAAAGAAGCATAAGAACAGTTCTCCCATCACCACTGAGCACCTGGGCAGCGAACTGAGCAGGTAGGCACACAGGTCACCTGGTCACGGCCTTCCACACTATGGCAAGATGTACTGTCTTTCTATTTGAATTACAATAATTATTTCTAAATTTGCATCTGTACATATAAATTAGCATATGCACCTTTTATGCACAACGCTATGATCTCTTTTGACCTCTTTTTTTTGGTGATTCCCAAGTGGTCACCCCATGGCCATGACTGTGACCTGGTTCGCATGACAGACCATGGGTTATGCGAGGTTTGTTTAGCCCTCAAATAACCCCAGCCGGCCAGGTCACATGACATGACAACCCCAGATTGGGGGCTGCAGATTCAAAGTGGCAGCTGGAACATACCACAGCTCCTCGAGAGTTAATTAACCCATGATGGGCTGTCGTGCCGTGCAAACTGGCCCTGTGAGATGCGCTGGATGCTAATTTAGATGCGTGTGCAGGGCCATGTTTGGCATGCAACACATTCTAGGTTCAGTGTCTGGCATCTCCAGTTAAACACATCTGGGAATGACCCTTTTCTTTCTTTATTAGTATTATTATCTCATTATTTATTATTGCATTTATATCCTGCCTTTTTTCCTCTTGCAAGGAACCCAAGGCGGCTTACATGCTCGTCCTCAAGCTCTCCATTTTATCCTAACAAACAACCCTGTGAGGTAGGTTAGGCAGATAGTCAGTGACTGGCCCAAAGTCACCCTGTGAGCTTCATGGCTGAGTTGGAACTAGAACCTGGATCTCCCAAGTCCCAGTACAACACTCTCACCACTACGCCACACTGGCTCTTCTTGAGACCTTTGAGTAGCCATCCCCAACCTAGTGCCCTCCAACCATTTTGGGTTACAACTCCCAGCATTCCTGACCCGTTGGCCCTGTTGGCTGGGGTTGGTGGTAGTTGAAATCCAAAATGTTTGGAGAACATCAGGCTGGGAGAAGGCTACTTCAGAGTGCCACTGCCAATCAAACTAGACATTACTGAGCTAGATGGACCAAAGGTCTGACTCAGTACAAGGCAACTTCATATATGTTCAACAAAACCAGCCTTGCTCTCAATCAAGCCATGTCAGCCCCCACTTGTATACATTTTGCCCCATTTCAGATTTCAGTACTGAGGAGTTGGCATGCTTCAGCGAGGCCCAAAGTCCCCTCTTGGGACCTATCCGGGCTGCCTTTAAAGACAGGTTATGAACGTCAACTGGTGCATAATGCAGCCGCCTGAGCATTGGTGGGGCCAAGGTGGTCAGAACAGTGTGACACCAATATTATACCAGTTGCACTGGTTGCTGGTGTGTTTCTGGGCCCAACTGAAAATGCGAGGTCTTAAGCTTTAAAGCAGGGGTGGGCAAAAAGGAGATCTCGATCTACTGGGTGATTTGCAAGTAGATTGGCAAGGATGTCTAACTCCCAATCATTTTACAAGAACAGCAACAAAATGACTCTCCTCCCACCCTGCCACCCCAAATTATACTACCAAAATGAAGAAAGCTTGGGGTAACTAGAAGTGGATTTTTACATGGAAGGGCTGTGAGCTCTGTTCAGTTCTGGTACTCAATTCAAAACCGAAGCAGATCCTGCAAGTCTGAAGTCTGCCTGCACTGGCTTTAAAGCCCTAAACAGTTTGGGACCAGATTACCTGAAGGTCTGCCTTCCCCCATACCAGGCTGTCCAGATTTTGAGATCAGCTTCAGAGGTTGCGCGTATGTGCTTGCCTGTGAAAGCAATCAGGATGATGGGTATGAGGGATAGGGCCTTTTCAGCTGTGGCCCCACACCTGTTCCAGTTGAAATACATAATGTCCCATCATTTTGGCATTCAAGCAGGCTCAAAATACCTATTTGTTTGCATCTGCCTTCTCCTGAATGAGGAACCTATTTGACTGCTGTATATATGGTAATACTATGGTTTATAATTAGTTAACTGATTTTACTGTTTTTGCTGGTTTGTGATTAGTATTATTGTTCGTTCTTGGTTTTTAAACAATTGTATGCTTGTTTTTGTTTTTAAACTTGTATTGATTTTATATTGTGAATGTGTGTGTTGCTTGGAAACTGTCCTGGGTGGGTTTGACCCTAAAAGGCAACCTACAAATATTTTAAATAAATAAATATTTTAAATGAATAGTGAAGATAGACCTGCTGCATGGGTTATTACCCTTTTCCTAGGGTGTAGTTTTATTTTGGTAAACATGGGAGTTATGATTCCATCACTGGAGACAAATAGTGCTCCAACTAGACTAATTTTTAAAAAATCATTAAAGAATCATTGTAGGGGCCGGTTGAGGGGCTTTGCTAGGATTGACCAAGGATGTGGTTTCCATCTCTTTATAAAGCATCAAAGAGGATTTCTGCTCTGGAGTGCTACAGCAGGGTACATTTGCTAATGATGATGAAGTGCATGGCGTAGTGGTGAGAGTGCTGGACTGAGGAGGAGGAGGAGGAGGAGGAGGAGGAGGAGGAGGAGGAGGAGGAGGAGGAGGAGGATGATTATGTAAGCTGCCTTGGGTTCCTTGCAGGAAAAAAGGCGGGGCATAAATATAATAAATATAATAAATAAATAAATAAATATCCAAAGTCAGGGCCGGCGTCAAGGGTAGGCATTTTTGGGCACACAGACAAGAGCCCATTGGACTTGCTCCTCCCCTTCGCCAATGCAGCCTGCTTGTTCACCTGCCTCTCACTCTGGCTCAGAGAATGGTGGTGGCGAGAAGGAGGGGGAGCAGATGCCACGGCCTGCTTGCTCCCTGGCTCTCTGCCTGTCAAGCAAGCAAGTGGTAGCAATGATGAAAAAGGAGATGCGGAGCAAAAGGAGCTGGTGACAATGGTGGTGAGAAGATAGACTCACTGAGGGAAGGGCCCCATGGAGGGTGCCTTGCCCAAGGGCCCTCCAAAACCTGAAGCCAGGCACTGTTCAAAGCCAGCACTGTTCACAAAATGTGCTGGTTTGATTAGAATGTAGGAACCCAGACTGAGAATCCCTCATTTCTGATCTCACTCAGCCATGACCTTGGCTATCTACCCACCCTCTATAACCTTAACCTACCTCACAAGGCAGCTGTGAAAATAAACTGACAGGAACACTCTGAGCTCCTTAGAGGAAGGGCAGGCAGGATACAAAATGCATGAAAGCTACTTTCTGAAAAAGCTGCTGATGTTGTGAGGATTTGCTGTATATAGATAGATATAGGTATAGATATACGTAGATATAGATGATAGATCTCATCAGAACTATAATCATGTCATCAATACAAGTCAACAGTAAATGGATTAGTATCTTTGACATGCAGAGGAAGTACATACATCTGTCTAACTCTTGATAACAAATAGTTCCTTGGTGTCTACAATCAATGAATTAGGGTGCAGTCCTATGCGTGTTCAGACAGAAAAAAGTCCTACAACTCCCAGTGCTCCCCAGCCAGCTTTTAAAGACCCTTTTAGACTTTTTTCTGTCTAAACACACTTAGGATTGCATCCTTAGTAAGAGATATACAGCACAATCCTATACACATCTGCTTAGAAGTAACTCCCATTGAGTTCAATGGGGCTTCCTCCCAGGCAAGTAGGTATAGGACTGCAGCTTTAGGCAATCCTGAGGAAAACAACCATCTATGAACAAAAACAGGGCAGGCAACCTGGTACCCTCTGAATGTTTTGGACTACAGCTCCCATCAGCCTTAGGCAGCATGGCCAATGGTCAGGAACAATGAGAGTTGTCGTCCAAAACATTCAGAGGGCACCAGGTTGCCTACCCTTGATCTAAAACATGGAGGGGTTTGAAACTATCGTCACACACAATTGTCATGCCTGCCATGTGCCCGTGTGCAAACACCCTGTGGTATCCACATCACACCTCAGCTCTGAACTAGGGTTGAAACAAGAGAGGCAGCTGGCAGACCAGGAGATAGGAAGCTGCCTTACACTGAGTCAAACCATTGGTCCACCTGGCCTAGTATTCTCAACACTGATTGGCCGCAGTGGCTCTCCAGGGTTTCAGGCAGGATTCCTTCCTAGCCCTACCTGGAGATGCCAGGAATCGAACCTGGGGCCTTCTGCATGCAAAGCAGGGGCTCTACCACTGTGCTACGGCCCCTCCCTAAGCACCACGCGATCATACTTGCTAAATGTCTTACAAAGTTGGGAAATGTGTCCATGTGGGTTTTCCTGCATCGGGGAGGAGGGCGTTCAAAAGTACAGTGCAACCCGTTCGCCTGTTCTCTCCTACAAGGACTTACAGGAGAAGGTGGGTGAATCGTGCCTGAAGTAATTCTGAGAACAGTTTCAGAGAGACCCCCAAAAAAGGGATATTCCCTTCTTCTTTTTTCCCTTAAAGACCCTACAATGCAAAATAAAGACTCAGTTCTTATGCCTTTATCCCCATGAAAAGGAGGGGAAAGGCCCGTTTCTTTCTCAGACATTTCGAGATCATGAAATGTTCTCTTTTTCTTTTTGAAAAACATGCTCAAAAAGCCCTTTCAACCCTCCCACAAGTATTTATACAGATAGATTATATAGCTTTCATTATATTCTTCTTTCAGAACAGATCCCCAGGCCAACCGCATCCTAAATATTTGGGTGGGGTGGGTTAAGGCTTGATGCTGGCAAATAAATAACCAAGTGATACCCGCTTGTAGTCTAGATATATGCCCTGAAAACCTGTATCACTTATCAGCAAAGTCAAATAAGGCCTTTACTCGGTTAGTGGTTGGCTTTACGATAACTTTGCTAACATTTTGCGGAGGCTTTCTTGACACCCCATACAATTGACTGTAGGCTGGAATTGAGTGATGGTTGTCAGAAGATCTGTGTGTCGGTTGTTCACTGTCTCTGAAGATTCATTTGATGTCAGTGGTTTGGATCCAGACTGGTAGCCATTCTTTGAGTAAACCCATTGAAATCAAAGGGACTACTCTAAAGATGACTAAGTTTGGCCACCAACCCATGCATAGGATTATGGGCACAATTCTATGCATATTTAGACAGAAAAAAGTCCTACAACTCTCAGCATTCCCCAGTCAGAATGCTGAGAGTTGCAGGACTTTTTTGTGTCTAAACATGCATAGGCATTGCACCTTAAGTGTGTGTGTGTGTGTGTGTGTGTGTGTGTGTGTATCCTTTACAATGTGCAATTTGTATGTTGTACAGTTTCTTAATATTGGGACCCATGGCCCATTCAAAATACATTCAGCTCAATTAGCTCAGTTTTAGACCAGTAACAGTCATGGCTTCCCCTCATACAGACACTCCAAAGAATCTTGGGAAATGTAGTCTGGCAAAAGTGTTGAGAATTCGGTTGGAGATCCCTAGCCCCCTCCTCACAAAACTACATATATGACCTCAATATTCACACTTAAATTTCATTCTTGATTATGGATAACCAAATGCAAAATATCCATGTGATGGATCAACTGTGAATAGCACGCACATATTTGAATGGCTGGGTTTCCCCACAAATATATTTGTTTGATTACAACAGGAGTGCTCAACCTCTGGCACAGATGCCACAAGCGGCATGGACTCCTTGTTTGTGGCACTCCTGGACAGAAGCTGGAGGGCTGCTGGACCTGGCTACTATGTGAAGACTGGCCTAAACACCTCCCTGGTTGCCCCACCAGCCAGGCTCAGTGGCAGTATCCAGCTTTCTTGGACAGCTGCCACGGCCCATGTTCCTCAGCAGAGCCCACCAATGCTGACTGCACGCCCTCTCCCCCGGCCGTGGGCTCATCTGGCAACAGTGACAGGGAAGTTACACATCATTTAAAATTTCCCACAATGCCCTGGAGCACCCAATGTAAGTGTCACTCTAGGGCATTGTGGGAAATTAAAATGGCGGACAACTTCCCAGGTTCCACTGCTGCAGCAAAGAAAAACCTACAGCCAGGGGGAGAGGGTGGGCAGGGGAGTCCACTGCCATAGGAGAAGCCCCAATGGGGGGCACTTTGTCAGGTGGCCCCTCTCCCCTGCTTCCAATGCTGTGCTGCATCCTGCTCCCAACTCAGTAGACTAGCAGCAAAACCATCTCAAGGTGGTAGAGTGGCCACTTATGAATCGCCAAAAAAGAGGAAACGCATCACCAAAAAAGAGGACACTGGCTTGCATACAATTTGCATATGCTATATGCAGAAATGATTAACTTAATTTAATTTAAATAGAAATGCAGTACATCTCACCATAGTGTGGAAGTCCGTAACCAGATGACCTGCGTGCCTTGCTCAGTCTGCTGTCTAGGGGCTGTTGGTGGGCAATGTCAAGGTCCAGCTCTTCCTTCTGATGGTTCTTTATCCTTAAACTGGACTTTGCCTGGACAGCCCTTCAAACAGAGGATGCCTTCAAAATAGAGGACAGTCCTCTGGCAGCCCTTCAAATAAAAGATTGTCCTCTGTAAAAGAAGACACATGGGCACCCTACAGGATAGTGTAATGTGTGCCCCAATGGTGCTGTCTCATTTAGAGGAGACTTGTACTACACCGGCCCAAAAGAATAGCCACCACTGACTTGTCACAGTACTGTCCTATCCTTCCACCAAAGAGTTCACGGTGGCATAAAGGGGTCCTTCCCGCTTCTTCATAATAATCCAGCAAGGTAGGTTAACCTGAGCGAGTATGACTAACCCAGACTCGCCCCGTTTGTTTCACGACTGGGGATCTGAACGGATTCTTTCACAACCACCATTTCCCATTCAGCATTTCCCATTCAAAAGGAGAGCCCAGCTAGATAAGACCAAAGTCCTCTCGAGTCGTAAGAAGAGCCATCATGGATCAGGCCAAAGGCTTATCTAGTTCAGCATTCAGCTTTCATAAATACCTCCGAAAGAACGTACAGTACCACTTTTCCCGGCCTTTGAGGACATAAGAACGTAACAAGAGCCCTGCTGGATCAGACCAATGGCCTACCTAGTCCAGCATTCTGATCCCACAGTGACCAACCAGCTGGGAAGCCCACAAATAGGACATGAGCGCAATAGCACCCTCCTACTCATGTTCCCCAGCAACTGGTATACAGTGAATGCTGCCTCTGATACTGGCAGAACACAGCCATCAGGATTAGTAGACATTGATAGCCTTATCCTCCATAAATTATCCTCCTTATAAAGCCATCCAGGTTGGCACCTTCACATCACTACATCTTGTGGCAGCAAATTCACAGTTTAACTATGCACCAAAGCCTATGCAGTCAAGCATCCTGTTTCCCACAGAGGCCAACCAGATGCCTCCAGGAAGCCCAGAAGCAAAGCATGAAGGACACAGCCTGTTTGTTCCTCCTTAGCAACTGGTCTGCAGAGGGACGCTGCCTCTGAACCTGCAGCAGGGGGTGAGGAGCATGTGGCCCTCCAGATGTTGTTGGACTGCAACTCCCACCAGCCCTAGCCAGCATAGCCAATGGTGAGGGACGATGGGTATTACAGTCCAACAACACCTGGAAGGTCACATGATCCCTGACCTAGAGGTTTCATAGAGCCATTATGACTAGTAGCCCAATCCTCCACAAATGCGTCTAATCACCTGTTGAAAGCCATCTCTAAGGAGCTATCCATGGTGCTGGACCTAGTTTGGGTCTGGGGTTCAGCACCATGGATAGCTCCTTTAAAGCTCAAACTGAAACCCAGAGTGGATACACCACCCCATTGACACTGGAGTCACCAGACTGCCACTGTGTGTCTTCACACCCTTCCTAAAGGCCAAGAGAGTGGGGGCCACCCGTAGTTCTTGAGGGAGTACATTCCACGGTTTGGGGGCAACACAGGAGAAAGCACTTTCATGTGTGCCTGCAGGTAACAGGGCCCTCAAAAGGACCTCTCCTGCAGACCATAATATCTGGGCAAGTTCATAGCAAGACAGGCTACGATAGCCTGGTCCTCAGCCAATTGGGCTTTAAAGGTTAAAACCAACACCTTGAACTGAGCCTTGGAAAGCAATTGGCAACCAGTGCAGGTCTTTCAAGACAGGTGTAACATGGTCTCGATACCATGCACCAGTTAGCAGCCTAGCTGCCACATTTTGCACCAATTAAAGCTTCCAGACACTCTTCAGGAGTAGCTCCACGCAGCCCCAATTTGTCTGTCCTCAGTTTCCTGAAAATTGGATGATCCTCAGTTGTAGTATTATGAGAGAGAGGAAGAGAGAGAGGGAGGGTGCAGCCCTGTCCACTTTCTCCATGCCATGTATCATTTTACAAACTTTATTCTTCACTTGTGAACTAGTGTCACAGGCTCTCTGCAAATTTAAGCAGCTGTCAGTTGGTGAGCAGTTCCAGTAAAATGAGGCCCTGAGAAGGGTAGGTGATGCTGCTACATTGCTAAAGATAAGGTGGTCTCAGCCTGGATAGGAGACTGCCCGAAAGCCTCACGTTTCAGCACTCTTGATCTGGAAGGTGTAATAAATGAATGAACCAGTTGCAACCCAGCTCAGAGTTCCTCTGCGCTGGCCATTCATGCCCAGTGAACCCCCTTGTCACTCGTAGCAAGGAATGGGCTTTTGTCATCCAGGTTGTCTTCTATGATCACCGATTTCCCTATCCCAGTGTGACTTGAGAGGAAGTTCCTCCAGTTCCTTTCAACATAGGAAGCTGCTCTCGTTCCTGCTTGGACTATTTTGTTCACCTAGTCCAGGTATGGTCTGTTTTGATGGGCAGTGTCTCTCCAGGGACTCAGGACAGAAAGAGGCGTCTTCCACGACTTGCTACCTGAGCCTTTTAACTGTCAACACTGGGCAATGGTGCAGCTCTGGACTGAATGGTCTTTTAGGGGGCCCATTTAAGAACATAAGAAGGGTCATGCTGGATGAGACCAAGGGTCCATCTAGTCCCGCATTCTGCTCACACAGTGGCCAACCAGCTGCCCACGGGATCCCACAAGCAGGACATGAGTGCGACAGCACCCTCCCGCCCATGTTCCCCCGGCAGCTGGTGTACATAGGCATACTGCCTCTGATACTGGAGGTAGCATATAGCCAATCAGGACTAGTAGCCATTGATAGCCTTCTCCTCCAGGAATTTGTCGCATCCCCTTTTAAAGCCATCCAAATTGGCGGCCATCACAACATCTTGTGGTAGTGAATTCCACAATTTAATTATGTGCTGTGTATTCAAATGGCCCTGTGTATTATTTGAGTTGTGAAGCACACAACTCACATTTCTCTTCTCTCCCCACTCCAACCACTATGGCATGCTTTGAAACTGCTTCTACATTCTTGTTAGGTTAGAACAACAACAACAACAACGTTCGCCAACCCCAATAAAAGGAAATACTCTGTGAATGTGCAGTTTTGCATTTTAAATTCACTTGAATCCTAGCATCATCATGACTACAGGAATAAAACAGGGTTTGCGTCTGCTGCCCTGCTGCCCTCACCATCCACCCCGAGGTCCAGCCCTAACTGCATCACTGATACTGGGGATCAAACCTGGGACCTTCTGCATAGAAGGCCGGTGCCTCCCACTGAACCATGGCCTGCACCTCAGAGGATGGAACTGGGACAAGAAGTCAATAGGGTAGAAGCAGAACAAAGGGCCCCAAAGGTAGAATAAGCTGAAAGAATGAGAAACAGAATTGGGTTTTGTTTTGTTTTGTTGCAATGATAGAGTAGTCTGGGAAGCATGCCAGGCATTGGCTTATTTTGTCCCAAAGAGTTATAAGGAAATGCCATCTAGTCCAACACACACACCAGCAATTGAAGGCAGCAGGACCGTCCAGTCACTGGGACATAGGAAGCTGCCTTATACTGAGGCAGACCATTGGTCCATCTAGCCCAGTATTGTCAGCACTGACGGGCAGCAGCTCTCCAGGGACCCAGCCCCACCTGGAGATGCAGGGGGTTGAACTCGGGACCTTCTGCATGCAAAATGTGTGCTCTGCCACAGAGCTACGGCTCCTCACCAGTGCCAGACAGACCACAAAGGACCACTAGCAAGAAGGAGTTGCACTGAGGGGGAAGCAATGTAGTTCTACATCTGATGAACCAGGCTCTTGCCTGAGGAACGTTCCTGACACAATAAAAATCTTCCGTCTTTAATATCCCACTGTATGATGATTTTGATGCAGACTACAACTTGGAATTTGGCTCGAGTAAGCAAGCCAAGCCATATTCCACGAGGGAAGACTACCCCGTCCCCTCCACCCTGTGTTACTAGCTGGTTTGACTTGGGGAGGGAGGGAGAATTCCTTACCTAGCCCAAAGAGGACAGTCAGCCAGGGCCTGAATGTGAACAAAACTCATCCATTGGATTTTTCTAATGGAAATGTGATGGAGGAGCCAGATTGCTGGAATGAGGGGCAGATGCAAAAGAGGGTTGGGGTGGCGGGGGGAGGAGGAATCACAGGGCTAGGCTTGATTAATCTATGAAATCTATGAAAGGTATGGGGGGAGGGGCAGAGAGGCAAGCCGGCCTAAGGTATGCAGGGGGTGTTGTTGGATGCTTGGTGGAGGGGAACTAATGTGCTCTGGGGCGGGAAGAATAAGGCAGAATGTGCGAAGTTCAAGGGAACAGAGCTGCAGATATCCATCAGACTGTGGCTGGGAGTTTAAGGGGTTATGCTAGGAGAGAAGAATGAAACATGATTTGAAAAAAGAAGAAGAAAGGCATGTACCAAAATTATGGCGGGGAGGGAGGGTGGAACACTAAGATGCAAAAGGCAAAGAAGGTGGCAAGCACAGAAGCAAGCCAATACCTCCCTCGTTGGTCCCGGTGCATCCTCCATCCCCGGTCCATCCATTCCTGCATCCCTGGTACCCAACTCTCCCCCCCCTCCTTCGCCCGCGCCGCATCCCCATGGCAACCGCTCACCATCTCCTCCCTTCGCCTTTTCTCCTTCGCCACGGCTGTCGCGCTCCCCCCCCCCCCGTCTCTTTCACCGCGGCAGTGCAAAGTGGAAACGGGGGGGGATAAATCAGTCTTCGCCCCCCGACGAGTGGAGCTACGAGGGGAAGGGGCTCGGCATGCAGGAGCTGCCGCGGATGCTTGGAGGGAGGCGGGGAGGGAGGTGGGGGGACGGACGGAAGCACGGCGCATCCTCCCAGCGGCAGCGCGGCCGGGGGAGGGAATATGGGGATGGGGGGAGGGTGGGCTTCGTTTTCCTTTTCCTTCCTCCTTCCCACAAGCCTTCCCACCTCCTCCCTTTCTCTCCTCCAATTCTCCTTCCGCCTTTCCGCCTTCCTCTCCCCCTCTCGCCTTCCTTTCCTTGCAAAGCTCTCCACCACCACCGCACCAGTACTCCCCGGCTTCTCTTAATTCTCTATTCCCCACCCCAGTCCTTCATTCTTTCTCGCCCCTCCCCTTTCCTGGATTCCGCTTTCTCTCCCCCACTCCACTTTGCCCCATAAAAATCTGCAAACCCGGTGTCCGTCCCCCCGCCCCGGCCCACTCTCCCGGAGCTGGGCATCCACCCACCCACCGTCCCCCCCCCAACCTCCCCCCCCCCGGCCGGGCGCCACTCCACTGTATATCCCAGACGGGGAAAACCCTGCAGAAACTGATTTGCATATGGTAATATACACCGTTCAGCGGATGCAGATTTTAAAACTGCCCAATGCTTAGCAGAGAGGCTGAGTTAGGACCAAAATTCATGATCTGACTTAAATCCGGCCAAATAACCTTTCAACTCTCACCCCATACTGCAACCCTCAAACCCAAACTCTACGATCTTCCCCCTTCGCCCCGTTCTCTCTCTCTCTCTCTCTCTCTCTCTTTCACACACACACACACACACACCTATTTGCACACACTCCCATCATGCCCACAGCCACTCTTATTCACTATGCCAGCTTTCCCCAACCTGGTGCCTTCCATATGCATTGGGCTACATCTCCCTGCTGGGAGTTGTAGCCCAACACATCTGGAGCGCACCAGCTTGCAGAAGACGACTTCTTTAAACCTGCCGCCTTTTCCACAAGTCTGCAACCTAGCTGTTGCAGCAAAAATAACAAAGAATCCTGACTGTGGCCCCGAGGATCATCTGATGCGTTTATGGTGGCAGGAGATGTTGGATGGCAAGAGCCTAATTGGTTGGAGGTACGAAAGCGCTGAATATTTTGACCAGCCAGCCGCTACTGATCCGCTACTGATCTCACCACCACCACCACCACCCATGCCCCTTCTCTCTCCAAACAAATAAGAACTTGAGCACACGCAGAAGATCACACCCTGTTCCCATATTAATTAATTAATCCAGAATAATTACCACCCCTGCGTGGTTCTCTCTCCTTGCAAAATATTACACTCAATTGTGCCCGGCCATACATGTGCTGTCCAAACCCCACAGTTCTTTAACCACAAATTATGTTGACAACGGGGTGCCTAAATTCACACTTCGGGAGAGAAAGATTACAGTGAACCTCATGAATCATGCCATATTCGCACCCCCCCCCAAATAAAAATCCTTGCAGAGCTCTTTGGTGAGGCTTTAAAAAAATGAAAACCTTGCGGAGCATGCATCTTCAAAAATATATATCCACAAAAATTAAAGTTTAAAATCCAGCTTACCATGAATTATTTCTGTCTTCAAAATATTTATCTAGATGCTATGTCATTCAGACCTCATTGTTGCAGTCCCATTTCACGGTTCAAGGTTCTCTCATTTAAAGTCAAATCAATGCTACAAACAAATATTGGTCATATACTAGCATGGCATTCCCTATCCTGCAAAGAATCCTGGGAACTGTAGTTCGGTGAAGAGGTTGAGAATTCATCCCTGGTCCCCCACCCCACCCTGCCCTTCATACAATATGGTTCCTAGGGTTCCGTGGTGAGATAGAATGACTATCAAACCATTCAGTGGAATAGATATGCACAAGTGGGACCTGCAACGAAATGTTGCAGCATGCAGGGCCAGCCCAAGACATTTTGCTGGCTGAGGCAAAGAACAAGATGGCACCCCCTCCCATTCCACCAACAAAAGCTGACTGGACTGGCAGATGAATCTCCTCTCTTCAACACTGATGATGCCTCCACTGCACCTGAAGGCAACAAGCTAAGTTAGGGGGCACAGAAGAGGCTGCATGGCACACAGGTCTCTCATCCAACACATTGCTGCCACCTCCCATCATCTGCCACCTGAGATGTCTGCTTCACTCTACCTAATGGTAGGGCTGGCCCTGGCAGTATGAACATAAGAACGTAAGAAGAGCCATGCTGGATCAGACCAAAAGTCCATCTAGTCCAGCATTCTGTTCACACAGTGGCTGACCAACTGCCCACAGGAAACCCACAACTAGGACATGAGTGCAATAGCACCCTCCTGTTTGTGTTCTCCAACAACTGGTACACACAGGCATATAGCATCTGATACTGGAGGTAGCATATAGTCACCAGGAATAGTAGTCGTTGATAGCCTTATTTATTTATTATATTTATACCCCGCCTTTTTTCCTACAAGGAACCCAAGGCGGCTTACATAATCCTCCTCCTCCTCTCCATTTTATCCTCACAACAACCCTGTGAGGTAGTTTAGGCTGAGAGTCAGTGACTGGCCCAAAGTCACCCAGCGAGTTTCATGGCCGAGCGGAGAATAGAACCCAGATCTCCCGAGTCCCAGTCCAACAATCTCACCACTACGCCACACTGGCCATGACTTTGTTTAATCCCCCTTTAAAGCCATCTAAATTGGTGGCCATCACATCCTGTGGAAGAGAATTCCATAGTTTAACTACGGGCTGTGTGAAGAAGTACTTCCTTTCTGACCTGAATCTCCCACCAATCAGCTTCATGGTATGATCCCACTGGGTTCTAGTATTATGTGAGAGGGAGAAAAAGGTCTCTCTATCTATTTTCTCCACACCATGCATAATTCTGTACACCTCTATCATGTCTCCTCTCACACTCACCATTTTTCTACGCTAAAAAGTCCCAGGTGTTGTAACCTTTTCTCATAGGGGAGTTGCTCCAGCCCTTTGATCATTTTACTTGCCCTTTTTTTGCACTTTTTCCAACTCCACAATATCCTTTTTAGGTACAGTGACCAGAACTGTACACAGTATTCCAAGTGTGGTTGCACCATAGATTTGTATAAGGGTAGTATGATATTCCTTTCCTAATTATGCCTAACGTGTGATTTTCCTTTTTCACATTGGGTCGACATTTTCATTGAACTGTCCATCACAACTCCAAGATCCCTTTCTTGGACAATTACCACTAGCTCAGATCCCATCAGTGAATATGCAAAGTTGGGATGATTTGCCTCAATATGCATCACTTTATACTTACCGTACTTACATTGTACCGCATGTGCCATTTTGATGCCTGTTCTCCCAATCTGGAGCTGTTCACAACAACCCCCCCTTTTAAACTATCCTAAATAATTTGGTGTGTCCTCAGCAAACTTGGCCACCTCACTGCTCACTCCTAATTCCAGCCAGCTAGCCAAGCTCAGGATACTCCATTCCACCCTATCCAGGCTTTTTGTGTCTCCCACCCACCCACTCCATGCCAATAGACAGTCAGCACCCCATGCTCACTGAGCATATACTCAGCTTCATTTGGCTGTTTCGGCCTCTCCTCCTCCTCCCTATAAGGTCCCCCCCCCCAGATGTTTTGTACTTCAGCAAGCTTTAGCCTGCTGATACTGAGTTTAATCTTGATGATAGTGCAGTTTTGGTTGCATACGGATTCAAATAAGTTTGCTGTTAACACACACACACACACATATGAATGATGGGGTTAACCGATCCAGATAATAAGAGCTACTCAGAATAAAAGAGCTACCCTATCCACACAAATTATATTCAAATTATTCAAATGCCGGGTAAGCTTTGAATGCAGCGAGAAGATTAAACTCGGCGGCTAAAAAGAGAGCTGCCGGATGTGACGCCCTCCACCTTATCCTTAATCCCAGAAGTGCAACTATGGTCAGTTCAGACATAACACGAAATCATGGTTCCCTGCTACATGGAAGAGCCACAGTGAGCTTTAGGCTCGGAAACTTTACCCTCTCCTTTTGCATGTACCAGGAGGCGAGTACAAGCATTCACTTTAGTTTTTAAACTAACCAGAGTTCTCTGCCATGTCAAAAGTCAGACGATTATGGTTTGCTTAAACTATAGTTAGTGAGAACAAGACAAGCTCTGCAACCATGATTTGATCCTGGCTTATTGTCTCTAACCATAGTTTAAACTAACCACAGTTCTCCGAGTTAAGACATCACAAGGAACAGGGTTTTTTAAAAAAAGCAGATGCTTTTGATCTCCTCTTCGCACATGAAAGGACATGAGGCAAGTTGCACATGAAAGGACATGAGGCAGCAGCTGGGTGGGGGCCATTGTGGCATGCCCGCTCCTGAGCCGCTCCAAAGAACCCTTGAAGGAAGCAACAGCAACGAAAGGTCAGAGGCAAGTAACTACGCTGACATACTCCACCAGCAAAATTTGCTTCCTTCAGATTTTACCGGGAGCAGCCGGAGCAGCCAGGGTGGGCTCCAGGTTGGAGGGGGGCCTGGGCAACTTGTCCTCTGGTGGTGGTGGTGGGGTGAGCCCTTGGGCCTTGGGAGATTTACTTGGCTGCAATGGCAACCTTCCAAGCATTGCTGGAAGGCTGTGCCTGTAGCCACCCTTTTAATTACCCACAATGCCTTACAGTATTGCTGCATCAAGGGCATTGTGGGAAATTAAAAGGGGAGCTAGATCCAGCTCCAGGGAGAAAAAAAATGAAGGGCAGGCATCAGCAACTTCCTCAGGATGCCATCTGTTGATGCCAACCCTGGGATCAGGCTGCGGTGCAAGGACTTCCATGTCTCTACTGATCCATGGTTAAATGAGTGCTTCTCCCCAAACACAGCATGTAAGTTAACCTACTCAAGGCACTTTTAGCGGCTTGGTTTTGCAATAGCACAGTCAATGTGGTTGGGGGCGTGTGATCACATGACTACCATTAGGGCAGCCATTGATGCATCGCCCAAAAAAGGGGGGGGAACAAAAGGGGACACAGATCTGTATAATATGTGTTTGTGTTAATGTATATGTATGGATGCAAATTTAGGAATCATTACTAGAACTTAATAAGAAACGCAACACATTTCACCCTAGTGGGAAAGAGTGTGGCCAGGTCAGTGAGCCGTGTGCCTGCCTGCTCTGTCTGCTGCTGTCCAGGTGCTGCTGTCGGTGGGCAACTTCAAGGCCCCCTGGATGCTTGCTGGCCCTCCTTATCGTTCTTCATCTTTAAACCAGACTTGGGACTGGAAAAGCCTTTCAAACATTGGACTGTCCTCCATCAGCCCATCAAATAGAGAACTGTCCTCTGTAAAGTAGGCCAACCTCACCACCATGGGTCTCCTGATTACACTGCGGTCCTGGAGAAGAAGCCCAGGGGTTCTCTCTGTGGTCCGCCGAGTGGTAAGGTAACCCAAATGGAGGTCAGAAACCACAATAATGACAGTGACAGAGTGATGACCAATTCATATTTTTGTTAAGCAGCCCCAACAAGAAGGATGGGGGGGGGGCTTGGATGGATTCCCCCCCCCCCAAGCCATGGTCCCATACCTCCTCTGGGAAACTCACAACCTCACAGTGGGGACTTCCACAGAGACAGCCTCGAGCACTACCAATCAAAAAGCATCGTACAGCTATTCTGTCTTTTTCCTCCTTAATGGTTAATTTGTGGAAAGAAAAGCACAGAAGCAGCAGTGGGAAAACATCGGGAGAGTTACAAATGGACCTCCCCACCACCCCACCCACCATCAAATTATGTGAATGAGGCACGGCAATTGTAGGATAAAAGCACCCAGGATAAGAACCGGATCCTTAGAGTAATATATCCACACAAATCCCGACTGAGATAGAGATAATGCAGAAATAAAAAAAATGAGCCAGAGTGCTCTAAAGCACACAGCAATCACAGGATGTTAAGAGAAGTCCTCCAAGGCTTGTCTAGCAGACAGTGATGTCCAGAATATCAAGAGACCCAGGTTCAAATCCTCCTCAAGCATAGTGGCCATGCTACTATGGGATCAGTTCAGTGGTGCAGTGGTCGCTTCACCACCGAACTGCCAGTATGGCCTTGTGGAGTGTTGGACTGGGGCTTGGGAGATCCGGGTTCTAGTCCCCACGCGGCCATGAAGCTCACTGGGTGACTTTGGGCCAGTCACTGACTCTCAGCCTAACCCACGTCACAGGGTTGTTGCGAGGATAAGATGGAGAGGAGGAGGGTCATGTACACCACCTTAGGCTCCGTGGAGAAAAGGCAGGATTATCAGTGTAAGAAATACATAAATTCCCCATGGCTGCAACCCACATTGCTCGTAGGTACGTAGGGATGGGACCAGGGCCGGATGAAGGCCAGCTGATGCCCTGAGCACAGCCCAATAATGGTGCCCCCTCGGCCCTTCCATTGCTTAGCCGGCAAGACATTAAGCCTCAATAAGTGCTGAAGGTGAAATAAGACATTAAAAACTCAGTTTTCTTCAAGGCCATCCCCCACGCCAGAACACACAACTATATTAAATATAAACTGTTTTTAATTATATTTATTTAACACTAAATAGCAGCAAGCAATATAAGCCAATTACTTACTTATAACTAGGGCAACAGAAAGAAATACACATTTTCATCACTGTTTTATGCATTTTTAATAAAACCATTATAACGGGGGAAATGCAAATGCAAAATTTTGTGGTACTCTGTGGTGCCCCCCTTCCCTTGGTGCCCTGCGCACGTGCTTATATTGCTTAATGGTTAATCCAGGGCTGGATGGGACAAACATCTGCCTCAACCCTAACCCTAATCCTTGTTAGAGCCCTCGGTTCTCACCGGGGGGGGGGGGGGGGAAGTGTTTTCTGGAATGGGCACAGGGCCCACCCATCACATGGCAGCAGGTTCTGGGCCCATCCCAGAAATAGTATACCGGGCAAGTCTAGTAGTGGAACACCCCAGGCCTCACTAGGCCCCTGTCTCAAAGGACTCTGATGCAGTGAGGATGCAGTGTCGTCATGGCCTGCTCATATTTATCCATCCGCAGGTGGCGTCTGAATACCATCCGCAAAAAGCTTCACGTGTTGAATTTGTGCCAATCCTGACCATTTTAAAACAAAAAGAAAGAGATTGCCCTGCAAGCACTGACACACACACCCCATGAAAAAACACCAGATATCAACAATTAAGGGTTGATTGTAAGGTAAAAAAAATAAAATTACAAAATATTAAGGTAAAAAAGATATTACAAAAGCCTCTTATAAAAAAATATAAAATAATATATAATATAATAATGTAATAAGTATAATATATAAGATTTTGTGTTTCCTCTAATAACTTTTGTACTTGACCATGCCCTTTGGTTGCCTGGCCATACCCTTGGCCACACCCTCATGTTGCCTGACCACATCTTCTTGATCACACCTTCATGTTGCTTAACCATACCTCTTACAAATTCACATGTCTGTCCTTATTTTCATCTGTGAAATGTTAGAGGGTATGGCTTCAAGGGTTGGCATGGCTGGACATCTGCCAAGGGTCTACACCGCATGGGCCCTCCTCTTCACCATTGAAACCTGCCTCTCACTCTGGCCCAGACAGTGGCGGTGAGCAGGAGGAGCAGTAGATGCCAGGGATGGGGACCCGGACTCCAGGACTCGACTCGTGAGTCGGACTGAGTCCCCCCTCTGACTCAAGTCCCACTCGAGTCCCAATATTTTTAATGGGACTCGAGACTCGACTCGGGACTCGAGACCAAGGACTCTTCAATATCCCTGGGCTGTACCAGAAGGAGTGGAGAGAAGTGTGATCGCCGGCGAAGATTTTATTTTTTAAATCATTTTCCTAAAATGCAACGTTTCAGACATTTTGGGTTTGGCTGCCTCTGCCTGCCTGCTTTGGGGATTCCCTGCCTCCTCTGCCTGCCTGCTTATTTTGGGTTTGTCTGCCTGGTCTGTTCTTGTCAAAATCAGTTGCAGAGTTTTGAAATAAAAAGGTACACTTGTGCCTAGAATTTATTTAAGCCACACATCTGAAGTAGCCTTATTTTGTTGGGGAAAACCCCCCATTGATTTTAATAGGGACTCGTGGAGTCAGCTTTGGGAGTGACTTGGGACTCGGGACTCGGGAGTCACCATTTTGGACCAAGGACTCGGACTCGGACTCGAGTCCAAAGACTCGTGACTCGACTCGTGACTCGAGACCAAGGACTCTTCAACATCCCTGGTAGATGCCACTGCCAGATTGCTCACTGGCGCTCTGCCTGCCAAGTGAACAAGTGGTAGCAAATCATGATGAGAACGAGGATGGGGAGCAATTGTGGCTGGTGGCAATGGCAGTGAGAAGGTAGACTCACTGAGGGAGGGGGCCCATTGAGGGAGTCTTGCCCACTGGAACTGTGTGGGCTACATCGCCTGCCCTGCACCTCCTAGGCTAGCCTGCTACCCTGAGATGCAGCGGAGGACACTGTCTGTCCCATTATGAGTACAGAAGTAAGATTCAGCTGCCAATCTGGTCTGCTTCTGTATGTGGAATGGGAGTGGGGCAGGGGAGCATCTTGTCTTTCACTGTAGACAGCATAATATCTTGGGCCAGCCCTGGCTTTAGGGCATGCACAAAGAAACCTAAGCAGAAGAGGGCCTTTTCTGCTGTAGCACCCCAGTTGTGGAATAATCTTCCCAGAGAGGCTTGCCTGGCACCTGCATTGTGCTCTCTCCAGTGCCAGGTGAAGAAGACCTTCTTATTTTCCGAAGAATTTAATCTTTCAGTCTCTGTTGTTTTAACTCCTTTGCTGTATTCTAAATCTTTGTACTGCTGCTAGGCTTACTTTGGCTTTTACTTCTATTTTATACTGTAGTTCTAAACCTTTATAGTGTATTTTATATTGTATTTTATGGTTTTAATGGTTGTGAACTGCCCAGAGAGCTTCAGCCATCAGACACTATGGAAATGTCACAAATAAATAAATAAATAAATAGAAATACCCAGATTAGGGTTCTTTATACCTAATCAGGACGGACTATGGAATCCATTTCAGATTTCCCCAAACCATTCCAGAGTTTGAGTAGAGCAGGGATGGGGAACCTGTGAGGTTCCAGATGTTGTTGGACTACAACTGCCATCAGCCCTAGCCAGCATGGGCAATGGTGAAGGATGATGGGCGCTGCAGTCCAACAAGTTTCCCATCCCTGGAACAGAGGAAGTCCATTCCACACTCCACTAAAACATTTCAGAGCTAAAGTATCCTTACATCCCCAAAGAACCACATAGGTTGACTGAATGATACGGTACATTGTCAAGGGCAGGACAGGAGCAGAGAGCCTCTTAAAGTCCAGGGGCCAAATTCCATTTCAGAGAGGCCCTTCAGTGGGAGGAGCCAAAGGCAAAAGGGTGGGGCCAAAAATGCCAACAGATTTTAATGTAAAGCTTTTACTGTCTGTAGCTAAGGCTTAGGAGAGGGATTCCAACCTTCTAGAATGGGGGGGAGGGACTGCACAAAAGCCAGGAAATCACCCAACATCGGATGGTTGGAGGAAAGGGATTGGGGCCAAGGGAAGGAGGCCTTCTGGGAAACCCTGGAGGCCAGATTAGGATTAGATATGCCCCCCCAGGCCTGATGTTGTGCAGCCCTGCTCTGGGGGCATGTCACATTTGTGGGGGGGGGCGGGGCGGTAGGGAGCCATATCTACTGCCAGAATTACATCGTCCCTCTTTACAGCCATTTCAGAGCAGAGCTGGATCCAGCCACAGGAAGCAGCTGCTGCCTCCACACCACCAATCCAGTAACCAACGAATCATCCCCCAATTTTTCAAGCACAAAGTGCCACACAACTTTTCATGGGGTCAGTAGGGAAAGCATTTTTTTTTAAAGCACAAAAAAAGTGCCATGGAAACAGAATCGTGCAAAAACTACAACACGGCCATTGTCTAGCCAGCAAGTCTCCGATGGGATCGGATGATGGACAGCAAAGGGGCGAGGGCTGGAAAGAGGTTAATCTTCCAAGATTAAAACCTAGCACTAATTTGTCTATCACTTCCCATTCCGAAATCAGATCATTTCCTTCCTTGTTAGGATTAAACAAAATATGCAGGGAGGAAGGGCGGGTTTATATGATAAATTAAAGCACCACCCATACCAGTTTAATTCCTACCATACCTTGGGCACTGGGGGTGTGCATAAGGAAGTATTAAGTTCAAGTGGGGATGCCCTCTGGACCATGCCGCCTTTGCCTGGAGTTCTATACGTGGCAACCTGAGAGAGGGCGTACTCCATGCAGGCACCCTGACTATGTGGGACTCTGTGCCAAGTCTTACAAGCTTTCAGTGCCAGCTAAAGACCTATTTCTTTATCCAGGCTTTAGACTGAATTTTCCTCTCTTTTCTTTGGCTGCATTGTGTCCCCAACACGGTGCCCACGGGCACCACAGCACTCGTGGGAACCTCCAACGGCACCCACAAAGGTCTCCATTTTCTGCCCCCTTAAAAAAATGTGTTTAATAAAAACCTTAGGAAATGTTAGGGGGTAGTCTTCTTTCTCTCCCTGTCTAGCCTCTAGCCTTGCTCTTTTTCTCCCCTCTATCCCTTTGCCTTGCTATTTCCCCCTCCCTCCCAGCCTCTAGCCTCACCATTTCTCTCCTCATAAACTCTTTAGCTCACTTTTGACTAGCCAAGCTGCCACGGCAGGCATTATGTGACTAGCCACATCCTCAGTGGGAGCCATTTTGCGGTGGTGCCCACAGCAGTTTCTCACATTCCCAAATGTGCCCAAAAAGGTTGGTGACCCCTGGTGCAAACTCTTACTCTTCTCCCCTGTTTGATTATGGGTTTTTTTTTGTTGTTGTTGGTAATTTTTTTGTTTTTTGTTTTGGTCAATGTATTATGTTACTGTGTTTTATTACTTGTACCCCTCTTTGGGGTTACGTATTTTATAATGAAAAGCGGGTAAGAAATTTCTGAAAAATACATACATATACATACATGTTGGGCAGGACCAGTCTAAGATATTATGAGTAGCTGACATGGGAAATTCATTTATTTATTTTTGTTTGAAGTATCTTTATACCACCTTGCTGTAAAAAAGCACCATTGCAGTATAAGGCATATCGAAACATTAAGAACAACATAAGCGTTCTTAAAACAGCAACAAAAACCTTCATTAAAACATGAAAAGGGTTTTATGCTTAAAGGCGGCCTAACATAATTTCAAATAAAAAAATAAAAAATATGTGACCATAAAAGTCTCTCAGATCGCAATCCTATACTGGTTTAGGCAGGGAAAAAAATCCTACAACTGGCTGGGGGATGCTGGGAGTTGTAGGACCTTTTTCTGCCTGAACATGCATAGGATTGCGTCCTCAAACAATTAAAAGGCAAAGTTTAAAAGATGTGCCTTGACATCTTCTCTGATAGTAAGGAAAGGAGCGAGGGACCAATTGTAATTCTGAGGCGAGTCAATCCAAATGTTGCCTCCCTGATTAAAAAATAAAAATCAGTGAAATAACTAACAATTTAATATGATCTGCATCTGATGAAGTGGAGAGTCTTTTGTTGTATTAGCTGCAACAGACTAGCACGGCTATCCCTCTGGAAATTGTAACAATTTAATAGTACTTCAGATCTTCTATCTGAAGAAGCCAATTCACTCTCACGATAAGAGCGACACTGGATCAGGGTCAAATGCCTACTTAGCCCGCTTGCTGGCCTTGAACAAGTCTCTGCTTGTCTCAGCCTTACCAGTTTGGTTGGAGGATAAACAGGACTGACAAAACATGGGGACACTCAAAATGAAGTCCCTTTAAAGATGTTCAGAGAAATTTAAAAAGTGCAGTGTAGTGGTCAGTGTGTTGGACTACGACTGGGGAAACCCAGGTTAAAATCCCCACTCAGCCATGAAGCTCACTGGGTGACCATGGACCAGTTCACCACCAGCTCTCAGCCTTTTCTGTGGCAGCCCCCAATTTATGGAACTCTCTGCCCAGTGACCTCCACCATGCCCCTTCCTTGATTAGCTTCCGCCAGGCATTAAAAACGTGGTTTTTCAGGCGGGAATATGGGGTGGGTTAGGATTTTTAAGTTTTGTACTGTTTTTAATTGTGTTTTATACTGTGTGTGTGTGTGTGTGTGTGTGTCCCCTTCTTGTATTTTATTAGATTGTACATCGCTCAGAGTGGCCGAATGTCTGGCCATATGGGCGATTCATAAATATAATAAATAAATAAATAAATAACCTACTCCACAGGGTTGTTGTGAGGATAATATGTGGTTGGGGAGGAACTACATATGCCATCTTCAGCTCCTTGCACAAAAGGCAGGATTAAAATATAACAAACAAACAATGCAGTGTAATTTTGGGGTGCGTACAACTTGCCACAATGCCACTGCCCTGCCACCTGCACTAGTCGGTCCCCAGTTTAAACATCCATAATGGGTTTAATCCTGATGATCAGCAGGGCTATGGTTCTGAACGCCAAAGCACCACCCCATCTTTAATTCTTGTTTGAAATCGAGTCCTGAGGGATCTCTCCATGCCCAGAATTGGCTTTGTTTTCTTTTCACTAGCTACAAAGGAAAATTGAGGGTAAGACCCAGAAGGCAACCTCCTATGAAAACATTTTATTTTATTTTTAAAAGCTACTAAATCCCCAATACCAACACGCTCTGGTGAACCAGCCAGTGTGTGATTGAAAAATAAAAATAAATTCCTCTTTGGAAGTAGCTGGTATTGACAAGGCCTTAACTTGGTCAAAGGCCAAACCAGGGATGGTTGAAGGGCTTCAACCATGCCCTCTCTTCCCCTCTCCAACCCACCCTATAGTTTACCACGTGTGTATTAGCAGCTTTAGATGCCTTTTGGGCACGTTGTAAGGCCAATGCAAATATCAGGCAGTTTTCGAGCCTCAACTGCCATGACTCCCAGAGGAATCCTGTCAGAACTGTAGTTCTGGGTAGAGGCTAGGACTTCCTTTAAAAAGAAAAAGAAAGAAAAACTCCAAGGGTTCATTCGGGAAAGTGATGACAGTTAAGGCAGTCAGCGACAAATTTTAGCACAGTTTCGATTTGCTTAGAGCAGGCCTGGGCAGACTTTAGGCTTGTGGGATCTACTTTCTTCCCCCCGCCCTTCTTTTTATTTTATTTTATTATATTTATATCCTGCCTTTTTTTCCTGCAAGAAACCCGAGGCAGCTTACATAATCCTCCTCCTCCTCTCCATTTTATCCTCACAACAACCCTGTGAGGTAGGTTAGGCTGAGAGTCAGTGACTGTGCCTGGCCCAAAGTCTGCTCTTCCTCCAAGGAGTTTGGGGCAATATAGGTGATTATTCTCTCTTCACCACCAATTTATCCTTACAACTCCACGAAGTGGGTGAAGCAAACAGGTGGCAACCTGACCCAAGATCACCCGGTGAACTTCATAGCTCAGTGCAAGAGTAGAGCCCAGGTCTGCTCAGTCCTAGTCTGACATTCTAGCTAGTACACCACAACGGCTCACACACGCTGTACTGGGCCACCTCCAAAGTGTATGCAGAGGTGCTCATATCAAGCCACAAAAGCAAGATGGCTTCCCGTGCACTCTGGCTCCATCAGGGTGTGGCACAAGAACTTTTAACCTCAAGAGCTATCTTGCCAGCAAACACTGGGCAGCCCAGACTGAGCAGGAGTATGGGCCCCTCCCTATTTAGCTTCCCTTTCACGCACATTTCTTCCCTTTCTGTCTCATCTAGATCACCTCAGATGATTATGGGCATATTGGGTCAGGGAGGAAAGAAAGGGCTGCTGAGTCTTTTGTCCCAAGATCCACCAACCAGAGCAGTGGAGCAAAAGACATACACTTAGAATTAAAGAATTCTGAGTACAAGAATGAATAGAGCTCACAGTCTTTCCACACAAAAATCCGCTCCTGGCTCCTCCAAGCTCTTTTCATTTCAGCAGCATAATTTAGGGCAGCGGTGGGCAGAAAGTAGATCTCCAGTTGTTTTTGGACTTCCAGATGTTTTGGACTTCAGCTCCCAGCATTCTTGACCACTGGCCATGCTGGCAGGGGCTTCTGGGAATTGGTCCAAAACATCTGGAGATCTACCTTCCACCCACCCCTGATTTAGGGAAATGGGGGGGGGGGGCGTTGTTTTGTTGCTGCCATTGTTAAATGATCGGGAATCAGATACCCTTGCCGATCTACTGCAAATCACTCAGAGGTCCACCAGGAGATCCAGATCTACCTTCTGCCCACCCCTGGCTTAGAGTGTTTGGCATGTTCCGAAAGGTTATTGACTCCCAACTCCTACCACAAGTTAAAGGGTCCTATTCACTTGTTAGGGCTCATGCATTTATTGAATGTGTGAACATAGGAGGAGGCAGCTCCAGCTAGCTGCCGCCCACCCCAATATGCACACATCGATGCAAACGTCTGCAGAGGGGGAGCTTTGCACACACGTTGGTACACGCAAGGCCTTTGCAATGAGGCAGACGATCAGGGCCGGATCAAAGTCATGATGTGTCCTGGGCTAACTGGGGCTGGCCGCTTATGCACCACCAAAAAAGAGGACAAAAGCGGAGACAGATTTGTATTATATGTATGAAATCAAATGTACAAATAATTATTATAATTTAAATAGAAATACATCGCATCTCACCACAGTGGGGAAGGCTGCAAAAGAGGACACATGACCACCCTATCGGCTACAGTGGGCCTCCTACTCTGCCTCCAGTTCTGGACATCTGCAGGCAGGCACTTCCCTTTGTGCACCTTTGATTTAGCTCCAAACAATATTTTAAAAAAAAACAAACCCCAAAAAACCCTTCACATTTATCTTGCACTCCAGCATGCTGCAGACACTTCATGTAGATTAACTCGATAATTCTTAAAACAACTCTGGTGAGATAGGCCAGTGCTAATTATTGCTAAATTTCAGTCAGGAGACTGAGAGATGGTGGTAGCTTGCCTCACACCACCTCAGGCGTGTGACCAATGTGGAGGTTTGAACGAGGGACCACGTGGCTCACAACGGCTCACACGCTCTGATGGCAAAACTACATACGATGTCGGCAAACAGGTCCCCAACCTCATGTCCGCAGGGCTGGGGCTGGGGGTAGAGATGTGAATCCCTGCGGTGGGGATGGGGGCAGGGCAAAATGATTTTTTTAAACCTCTGTTGTTCCTGGACAAACCCTCCCCCCCCCAAGGTTTTCCCCAGGGATTTTTGGAAATTGGAAGGGGGGCTTTTCTTTTCTTTTTTTCTGGGGCAGTTTTCAGGGGTTTTCCCTAGGCCCTTCACATCTCTAGCGGGGTCCTTGACAGGGGAGAAGTGATGAGAAGGAGGGGGAGGTTAATTCTCCCCCTTATGACACTTTTCTCCCAAAATCCACACACACACACACACACACACACACAGCTATTTTGCCCTTGTTTTCTCCCAGCCCATCTCCAAGACCAATAGATAAACTTGGCTGGGGAAAAACCAGGCCAGGTGTGTGTGTGTGTGCACTAGATGAAGGAAAGTGATGGTTAAGTGCCCACTTCCCACCTACCTCCTCCCCCTGAAAATGCCAGATCCCGCAGTCCAGCAAACACCAGATTGAATGAGACCAACAGGGCTTTCCTGTGTTGCAGTACCCATCCTGCTGAACTCGGAACTCGGTTAGCTCCTTTCCTGCTTTTATGAGAGCAACCAACTAAGGCCTTTTTATAGCCACAGGGCATTTGGAGGTGATTAAAAGCTCTTGCAGGATTTCTATCTGGTTGCTCTTAATGCTGGCTTTTGTTGTTGTTGTGTATCATCATCATCATCATCATCATCATCATCATCATCATCATCATCAATATCATCATCATTACATTGACCTTGCCTGCTGTCTGTTCCTATTTTTGTGTTTCAGAGATTGGGTTCAGACTGGGTTCAGACAAGGGTTGATTGTGGGTTGTCCCTGAACAATGGGTTGTTGTTGAAACTTCAGTTATCAGTGTTGCCTGCGGAGGATAACAAACCATGGTGAACAACCCACAGTTCACAACCCAACAACAAACCATGGCTTCTCTTCATGGGTTGTTTGTGGTTAACAAGCCATGGCTTGTTAGTGCAGTGGATTCAGACACAACACGATAACCCACATTTCAGCAACAATCCACGGTTCAGTGACAACCCAGACTCAACCCAGACTCAACCCTTGAGTGTGGGTTATCGTGTTGTCTGAACCCAGCATTGTCTCTATGGCTCTCGGATTGCTGAGTGGGGTTCTTTTTAATAAATCCTGCATGTCTTTTCTATCTGAATCTGTGAACTGCCTTGGGAAGCCCTAATGGGGCTGAAAGATGATCAATACATTTAATTCATAAACATCAAAAGAATAAAGTCATGCATCTTTAATTGATATGAAATGGCGAGGGGGATGCGGCCAAATTGTGTCTCATGTGCAGAATGCTTTGGCACAAACAAGCACGATCTATGACAAGACAGAGAAAATAATTATTATGGGGCGCGTGCGTATATGACTGGTGGGTCAATTGACAGCCTATTATTTGACTGGCACAATATTGCCAAATATTCCATGGTGCCAGGAATGGCCACTGTGTAGGTGGAGGATTACTTGTTTGTTCTATGATGACACCATTTGTTAGCTGGGGCAGGAGCGTGGGCTGCTTTGCCCCAGAAGCCTTGCAGCAATCAAGGTAAAGAAAGCTAGCAGCATGGCAAAGCGCCTCCTACTGGCCGCTTGCGATCATGGAAGGCCGAACAGGAAGACACACAGCCATTAGGGGCAAGCCGTTTCTTCCTAGTACCACCCATGATTCCACCTTGCTTGCCGCAGCTGGAACCAAGGAGTGTCCCCCACCCCATGTGATCTGGCTGCCTGCTTGGTGGGGGGCGTTGATCAGACTCGGGTCTAGAAATTTTTTCACAGGCAAAAACTCAATTTCAGCATTCCACAAATCTAAGGGCTAGAAAATTTGGCTTTGGCATTAGCATAAGAATTAACCCTGTTGGTGATGGTCTTGCCGTTGTTTTCATACAGTAGCCTTCCTTCCTGGCCACTGGTCATGCTGACTGGGGCTGATAGGAGTTGACCTAAAAACTCTGGAGGAAGGTTGGGGAAGGCTGTCATAGAGTTAAAGCTTTCCCCTCCAGATATTGACAGACTACAACTCCCATCATTCTGGGAGTTAGAGACGGGCCATCAGTCAATGGTAGAGCCCCTGCTTGGCATTCAGAAAGTCCTAGCTTCGATCTCTAGCATCTCCAGGTAAGGCTAGGAAAGAATCCTGTCTGAAACCCTGGAGAGCCGTTGCCAGGCAGTGTTGACAATACTGGGCTACATGGACCAATGGTCTGACTCTGTGTAAGTCATCTTCCTCTGGTCCTGGGGTCTTTAGTGTGTTGCCTGTGGGCACCACGGTGCCCAGAGACACCTCTCTTAGTGCTGGCCAGGCTCCCTGGCCCTCCTGATTTTTATTTTTTATTTTTTTTAGATTTTGTAATTATTATTATTTTTAACTGGAATGCTGTGGATGCTGGAAAGCAAAGCACTGGTCTCCAACACAATCTTTCTTTCCTAGAATGCCTCTGGGCCCCAGGTGCCATTCTTTGCCAAGTTACTTGTTCCTGAGCCTCAGCCGTTTGTGAAGAAATTGTGGGTTTATTTATCAGAGCTCAGACCCCCACCTCTGCCTGTACTTATTCTTCAGTAAGTTACTTTAGCCTCACCAGTTTGCCTTCTAGGAAACAGACCTTTTGTGAATGGCCAACCCTTCCCCACAAAGGCAGCCATTTTGTAAGAGTGCCCATGACACTCTCTCAAAATTCCAAATGTGCCCACAGATCCAAAAGACTTGGGGACCCCTGCTATTGGCCATGCTGGTTGGGGCTGATGGGAGTTGGGAGTTCAACAACATCAGGAGGGTCGCAGCAGGTCCCCCCCTGCTTTAAACAAACAAATACTTCATGCTTATTGAAAAATATTTGGCCAACGTTTGAGCAGCCCAGGCCCCTGACACCAAGAAGTGCAACAGAAATGTGTGATTGCTCCTTCCTTAGTCAGTGAAGAGCGCTTGCAGCAGCAGGAGCCAAAGATGGAGCGAGGGAGACCCTCAGGGTGATAGGAAAGGCTATGGGGAGGTGCGGAGTAGTTGCAGGCTGAGCCCATGCTGTAGGGAGGAAGATGTGGGAGCCATGGAGGAAGAAGTTGGCAAGGGGGAGAAGCAGCAGGGCTTGGGAACCAACCTAAGCCTGAATTAAACCCAGTCGCTATGCCTCCATCCCCTAGGACAGTCTGCCCCAACCTGGGGCCTTCTGGATCTGGTGGACTGCAACTCCCATCAGCCCCAACCAGCATGCCAGTTCAGGGATCCTGGGAGTTGTAGTCCAAAACATTTGGAAGGCATCAAGTTGAGGAATGCTGCCCTAAGAGATCATTTGTTCTACTTTGCTCACTGAGAAATCTCCAGCTGCTGTCATCTCAAATGCCCAAAGCAAAGAAAACAAAACAAACCTGAGGTAAAAAGGTTGTCCAAAGCCCTTCTGGCCTGTCCTGATGTGGGCAACATTATGCTTAGCCCAGTGGATTAAGCTCCCAATTAGAATGAGGCAAGCCAGAGGGAAAAACCCATTTGCTGTGAGATTGATTGGCAGGGCCAGGGTTGGCAATATCCAACCCAAGTGTTCTCCAACTCAAGATCCTTCAGATCAGTTGCAGTAGACAGAAGGAATCACTCCATTAACTGTTCAAGGGCAGCCGGTCAAACTTCTGGCAGAACTGGACAGTCCAGTAGCTCAGTACTGCCTGCCAATCACAGGGCTTGATGTTGCACACCCCTAGTCTCACGGGTGCCTGACCCACTAGGGGGGTGTTAGGACGGACACACACACACACACACACACACACCCTGTTGAGTGAATGACTGGGTTCACAAAACATGATAAGCCATGGTGGTTTGTGAGCCATGTTTGTTTCAGAGTGACTTGTCATGCTGTCTGAACCTGGCCAGAATGGCTTGTGTGTGGTTAACAAACCATGTTGCTGGGTTCAGACGACACGACAAGCCACTCTGAAACTAACATAGCTCACAAACCACCATGGCTTATCGTTTTCTGTGAACCCAGTCACTGTGTGATGGGAATTAGGGTGGCCAGGTGTCCTACTTTACAGAAGACAGTCCTCTATTTTGGAGAGCTGGCAGAAGACAGTGCTCTATTTGAAGGAGTCCTCTATTTGATAGGCCATCCAGTCCAAGTCTGATTAAAGTCAAAGAACCATAAGGAGGGCGAGCAGCCAGGGGCCCTGAAGTTGCCCATCCAGTCACCTGGTCCCAGTCTTCCTCACTCTGGTGAGATGCACTGTATCTCTATTTAAATTATAGTTATTATCTCTAAATATGCACCTATACATATAAATTTACATAAGCAAATCATTCATATATATATATATATATATATATATAGTGATTTCTCTCTTTTGGCAATGCTTTGGGTGTTTCCCTGCTTACAAATTATTTTTATGTATCAAATGAATTGATGTACAGCCCTTCATTAGTTAATTCCTAGGGCAGCTCACATAAAAAGATATAAAACAATAAATACACAAAAAACAACAAGCAACAAGCAACAAAGGTGCATAAGAAGAAGCAGGATAAAATCTCAGATCAGGGTTTCCGCTCGCATTAACACCAAACGCACCGCACAACTGCTAGGGGGTGTGGCTAGAAGGTGAGTCGGCATCAAGGGGTGCAGCTAGCAGGTTCCCTCCCCCCCACACACACACATTCACCACGTGTGCAGCAGGGAGGGGTTTGTCTGAACATCCCTTCACTTGGAAACCAATGGATTAGATTTTGCATCAAAAGGGGGGGGGGAATCTATCTAGTCTCTCAAGACACGTTCAGTCTGCGAGCGTGCTGAAGCAGTTAAAGGGCATTTAGGGGTGACTTCTCTGCCGTGGAGCGATCGCAGAAGCGTGCATCCTTGGTGAAACTCAAACGCATGACCCTCTCACCTCTTGACAACCACCCTGAGGTATCCTGGGTGATGAATCCTTCCTAACCGCAGAAGCTGATTATGATTGTGTTGGTGAAACTGTAAGTTGATGATACAAGCAAAATCCAAGAATAGGTCTGTGCTAGGGTTGCCAATTGTCTTGATTTTGTCAAGGAAGTCCAAAACAACAACAACAGCCAAACAACAACAACAACAACATTCATCGGTTCATTAGTGAGTTCTATCCTCACCCTCTGCCACATACTCAAAGGAATGTCTGGTATTATTAAGGCCTGTACAGAAAAGAAAAGCAAGAAGGGCAGAATTAGGGATAAAAATGAACACTGAACAGGCACACACACACAGGTACATAATATGGCTCATGAAGCTGTTTCAGCTTCAGGTTTGAGTGGGGCCCAAGGCAAATTATAATCTCCCCCCCCCCCTGTAGGTTTGCTGGCTGTAGCAGGCAGCACCACCACTATTCGTGGCAGATAACTAAGAGCCACCCACCATTTTAAATGTCCCCACAGTGCCCCAACATAGCCTCACTCCAGGGCATTCTGGGAAATGTAAAACGGCTGCTGGTGGTTGCAGCCCCCTACCAGCAGGTAAAGCAAAGCCAGGGGGATCAGGCAGGCGAGAGAACCCATTCCAGAGCAGGCGTTGGCACCGATGGGACCTCAGCAGGTGCCCGGGGGTGCTAGGCGGTGAGGCTGGGCCTGATGTCGGCCCATTATCAGTTATGTAGACACTCACACACAGGGGAGTGCTGGTAACTTTTGAAGTGCAGATGCTCAGCATGACAATCCCCATAGCCACCCCCCCAAGGGGAGTCCAAAAATGCAGGCAGCTTTGTTGATCCCTGTCAACAAACCAGTTCTAGCCATTTTCATCCCAGCTAGGAGCAGGCCTTTTGTGAAGATAAAGGGTCTTGGTTGCCCGTTCAAGACCAAGCCACCACAAAATACAGCAGGCTATCCTTGCTGCAACAAAATTGCAGCAGGGACAGAGCCAGAGCCAGTGGTGTAGTGGTAAAATCTGAAGTGCAGGAGTTCATCATGGCAATCCTCACAGCTACACACCCAAGCAGAGTCCAAAAATTCAGGCAACCTATATCAACAATCCGGCTCCAGCAGATTTCATCTCCACCAAGAGCAGAGCAGGGGTTGGGGTGTGTGTGTCTGTGTGCCCAACTAGGGCTGCAGCCCCGAGTTTTTCATTAGGAGCCCCAAATCTCTGGGAGGCCCTCTGCCCCACCACCCTGCTGTGCATGGGCATTTGCTGAAATAAAGGTGCAGGGGCCCTGAGGATCTCTGTTGCATCTGATCCCCTGGGATTACGATTACCTGGCTTTTTGCCCACATGTGCTTCACCTCCTGCTGCCCCCCTGTCTATTCTGACTGGCATGGGCTCTCCCAACTATCTGATCCTCTTAATCTCCAGCTAGCTGATCCTCTTAACTGGAAGTTTGGGGAATTGGACCTGGGACCTTTTGCATGCAAAGCAAGCAGGTGCCCTGCCCACTTTGCTCTTTCAAGGTGAGGCTGTATCTTTTGCTTTCTTTTTGTTCAGATCCAACAGTGGTTAAGTTTTCCCCTGCAGGCATGCATATTAGACAATCCCTTTCCTTTCAGATGAGAGAAGAAGCATAACTCCAGGAGGTGGGGATCTGAGGTGGGGGGGTGGGAGGGGGTGGAAAGCATATTGGGAAAAGGAGAATAAAAATGTGTGAGTCTGGGCAGTGGTGGTGAGCCATGCTTCCTAAGTAACAAGCTAAAGACACTAGCTAGTTTCCTCCCACAGGTCTCTTCTGTACCTAAAACTTCTTGTCAGAACTGTCAGCATATGCAATTATCTCCATGTGTGAAAAGGTGTGTTAGGGAGGGGGCTGGTCTTGGTTGCAGAGAACAGCCTTTGCATGTAGGAGGCCCCAGATTTAATACCAAGCATCTCCTGAATAATAATAATAATAATAATAATAACAACAACAACAACCATGACGACAATGATGATGATGATGATGATGATTGTCTTGCTGCTTGCATCACATTTTGTACTTGGGAAACAAACACAGGGGTACAAAATGCATTGTGAGAACAACTACTTCGATCGCCACTTGTCTCAGTGAAACACACAGAGCAAGAGACCTTGTGGCAGGGGTGTGGAACCTTAGGCCTGTGGGCCAAATCCTTCCCCTGGCCACACCCTCTTTCCCCTAACTGCCAATCATTTGGTGGTTTCACGGCTTTTGTGTATCCAACCCCCCCCCCCACTCCATTCTAAAAGGTTGAAATGCCTCTCCTAAGGCTTAAGCTACTGGCAGCAAGAGCTTTACCCTAAACTATGCTGGTATTTTGAATATGTGGGGTATTTTTGGCCCCATTCCCTTTTGCCCTCAGCCCCTCCCCCTTTTGCCCTCAGCCCCACCTACCACTGGAATGTGGCCCCTGAGAGCTTCTCCAAAACTGAGCTTGGCCCTCAGGCTGAAAGAGGTTTGATACCCCTGCAGTAAAGGATGACGGAGAGAAAGAGGAAGAGACAAAAGCACGTGTGCATATCTGTAGCAAATAATTCCTGCACAACTATAAATACTTTCTTAAGCCTGCCTATATCCAATCTGCAAAATCTGAGTAAATAAACTGTTTTTTAACCTCCAAAAGACTGTTTGTCTTATTGGTAGTATAAAGAAAAAAGCCAAGTAAAGATCCAGTCTGCCCAGAAGGGCAGCCTATAAAGACTAAATGCTAGTGCTGCTCTAACCAGCAGCTCCACACGCTCACATGTTTTTCCACTGCAGTTGGGGTCTGCTCTGCTGTGCTTGCAAACGCAAGAAAGGAGAGATAATATCTCATAATATCCTCCCCCAGCTCTTTTAGCAATCCCCAACAATATTGGTGTCCAAAGATAGATGCAACCTCAGGTGTGCTACAGGTAGACTATCCACTGGCTATGCACCAATGTGCACCTGAGGCATGGAGTCCAAACAGTGAAGTAGCACAGACACTGGTGCCTTTGTGGCGCTACTGCCTGTCTGCACAGGGCATGGAGTGTGTGGCGGTGCTGAGCATCCCTGCTGTTCCATACCTCGCAGCTTGGCCTCCTGGCTCCTACAGTTTCGGAGCGGGAGACGTAGGCACAGCCTCACCCAAGCAGGTTCAGGAGTCGCAGCCTGGCTGGGTTTCCCCGAGGTGGAAGGCATGAGACAGGCATTTGTGAAGGACGGGGGGGGGGGGGGGGAGGCAGAAAAAGGAGGGAAGGGGCACGGACGCAGAACTGGCAGCTCCAAAGCTCTCCGTGTTAAAGCTGGGAACCAGGCTTGTGTGGGCAGACGCAAGTGCGACTGCAGATGATTGGGGTATCTCATCTCAAAGTGAGTTAATTAAGCAGGAAATTAATTATCCAGCCAATCGGCTCTGTTGAGAGCTACATGACAGGCGGGCGGGGAGTGGAGAATCAGTGGTGGGTGTGATCAATATACTGAGCAAAGAGATGGTTGGGAAGAAGGCCAAGAGAGAGAGAGAGAGAGAGAGAGAGGGAGGGAGGGAGAGAGAGAGAGAGAGAGAGAGAGAGGGAGGGAGGGAGAGAGAGAGAGAGAGGATATTCAGGGTGAGGAAGAGCCACCTTGTATGTGGAAGGTGTGGTGTGTGCAGGGCCGGATTAAGAGCATTATGGGCCTGGTGCTGAGGATTTTGGTGAGCCTTTTTATGGAAATAAATAAAATGAAGACGCAATCTTATATTAAAACAAATTAAATATTTTAATTACCATTAAAGTGCCAAAACAGAAACATATTGAAAATATTTCTTTTTTTGTAAACAATAAGCTTGTTAACTCAATAAAACCGTTATAAATAGAACATTCACAACAACCATTTTTAAATAAACATAAACCATATAAACAATTTAAATATAAGTGTATGATGTTTGGCTCATAAAAATTTGTTCCTTAAAGTATTATTATTATTATTATTATTATTGCATCATAATCAATACAGCCTGCGTTATGATTATGGTGCAGAGAGTAACTCTTGAAATAAATAGCAACCACTAGTTTTAAACACACAGGTTATTCACTGAACTCTAACCTGCATTTAAACTAAATGAATCAAGCTGGTAGATTAAAATAAAATTACACATTAACTTTTCTTGCTTTTTTACTTGCAAATTCCTCAATTGTAGAATCAAGATTAAGCTCATTCAGCAAACCATTTTCAATGCACAACAGAGAGAGCGCATTTAAACGCTCCTGACCCATGGAAGACCTTAGTTCATTTTTCACACGTTTTAATGCTGAAAATGAACGCTCACCACTGCAGTTGCTGACCATTAAACACAAATATATGCAGAGGGTCACAAATGTATTTGGAAATGCACTAGAGATTGTGCAATCATAAACTTGTACATTTGTGTTTCTTGACTCCCATGAATGTCTTGATTTGCAGTGGAAGATTGGTACATTTTGAAAATAGATGAAAACTGTACAATTTCGTCTGCAAACAGGGGTTCAAGATCTTCAGGATATTTTGACACTAGTGTAGTGGCTCTGGAACGTAGACTATCAGCTGCTAGAGTGCATATTTCTGATAGAAATCCAAATCTTTCTTGAATTATATTGTACGCTGCTTGCCTGTGCCTCAGTGATTCTGTCAATTGGTCAATTATAGGATAAAAGGTATGCACTTTAAACCTCTCAGAGGGTGTCATATCAGCATTAGCATCTTCTGCATCACCATAGTTCCACCTCCTATTTCTTTTCACTTTCCTTCCACGTTGTAGCTGGTACTCCTCGCAGCCGGAAATATTTTTACCCTGCTGTTCAAATTCAGAGAATCTAGAATGGAGAGACTGCACAAAATCCTTTAGAGAGTTCAGCATGTCTGTTGCTGTATGCAGATCTAATTTTGCATCTTGGAGACACTGACTGGTTCTGTGAAACCTTGGTAAAATGACAGACCATACTTCAACAACCATTATTCCAGTTTCCAATTGATCCATGACATTATTTAGGCCCTTTGCTTGTAAACAGACCTCTCCCTTTGTGGATTCATCATTCATAATATTTGAAAGGACATCTCTGATAGTACTATAGCCTTTTTGTAAGGCATTCACAGCATCATGGTGAGCAGACCAACGTGTATCAGATAACCTTTTTAATGTCGGTATACCACATAGTTTGAAACTATCTGTTAACAGATTCCATCGATGAGTTGAAGCAGAAAAAAAACAATACAACTGCTGCACAAAATTAAAGAACGAAACTGCAACTGGACAGCTGTTTACGGCATTTTGTCCAACAAGATTAAGTGAATGTGCACAACAAGGAATGTATTCAGCAAGTGGGTTTTTTCCCCGAATTAAGGCCTGCATACCATTATATTTGCCACTCATATTAGATCCGTTATCATAAGACTGACCCCTGCAGTCTTTGATGGAAATTCCATTTTCATCCATGAACTGCAAAATAATGTTTGCTAGCTCCATACCAGTGTGTCCGTGCATTGGAATGAATTTCGTAAAACACTCCACTGGACCACTAGGTAGTACATAGCGAAATATAATTGTTAGTTGATCACAATGTGCTATGTCAGGGGTGGAGTCAACAGAAATTGAATAATATTTGGCTTCTTTTATCTCGTTTATGATTTGCTGCAGCACTTGCTGACCAATCAGTTCAATAAACTCATCACATATCGTTGATGATAAGTACCTCCACGTTTTTTAACCTCTAGGGCAGTCTTCCCCAACTGGGGCCCTTCCAAATGTTTGGGGCCCCAGCTCCCATCTTCCCCAGCCACTGGCCATGCTGCCTCAGGCAAATGAGAACTGTAGTCCAAAATATCCAAGAGGGATATTTGGTGAACTCTGTTCTCTGGGGTTTTTCAAAATAAAACTTAAAATGCCACACAATTCCCCATGAAAGCGCACGTGCACACACACACACACACACACACACACACAGTATTAGCCAAGCAGGTGACATTTTGCAGGCGGCAGGAGGATCAACACCCCCAAAAGGCAGACACACACACCCACAAACACACAGCCCTCTCTTACGTTCAGTTTGGCTCACAAAAGAGGGAAAGCCCTTTTAAAGAAAAAAAGGAGAAGGAGAAGGAGAACTTGCAGATCAAAAGAGTCAAACTTTTGAACCTTACCTGTGCAGAGCAGGGCCATCAGGACCAGCGGCAGGTAAAGACCATCCCAGAGGTTTGTCCCATAGCAAGCAGAAGTCATGGTGGAGATTTTGGAGGCGGGTGGACAGAGAGGGGTCGCTTGACGGAGCAAAAACTCAAAAACTCCTGCAGCTCATCAGTAAGGGTCTTCCCAATTTCCCCCAAATTATTTATTTAAAAAAAAAAAAAAAGCAGCCACAACAAAAAGCCAGGAAGTTTTGCTTGACCAAGAATAATTGTGTTGTTCTTGTTGCTTTGTTTCGTTTTCGTTTTTGTTTTTTTTTGTTAAACTAGCATTTGAACAATTGAGCTGCGAATCAGAAAGATCTTTTGCTCGAGGCTGGAGAGAGAGGTCCCTTCTAAATCTGAATATTACAGACCCTAGCAAGCCCCCCATGTGCTTCAGCAAGAAGTTCTCACACAAAGAAATGTAGTAACAGTGATTGAAATGCAAAAAGCTACCGTAATGAAAAGCCTAAGTCAGCAGGTGGTAAAACCTGTTTAAGAGAAATGCTAATTTGAGAACAACAGTTCTTGCTCGGTCTTGCCTCAAGCCTGTAATGCAGATGTGCTTAGAACACCTTTCTAATCTCGAAAAAAATCATTAATTATGCTGAATGATAACGATCAGAGCTAACTCGAAGGGGGGGGAAATCGCGCCGCGCGTCCCTATATTGTGGGCCTATTTTCTGGTAGGGGCCTGGAGCTGCAGCTCCAATAGCCCCTATCTTAATCCGGCCCTGGGTGTGTGACACTCCCTGTGATGCTTCCCCTCCCATTCACGAGAGGTGAGAATCTGCTTGGCTTTGCTTCTGCTGCAGAAGAGTGTTCCTCAGTTAATCTGGGGGTGAACCAGCCCACCCACAGGCCTGCCATCCCAGGGCCTGTCCTTGCTCTAGCCATCTATTAGCAAAACTGCAGCCCCAGACATCACATCTCCCTATGGTATTGGGCACCCTTATGCATGTGCTAAAGGCAAAGCAGAAGGAACCCTATTTATACACACCTTGCCACCTTGCATTAAGGAAGGCGCAGGATGGGGACAAGAGAAGGAAATTATCCAGCAATGGGGTTCAGCCTTGGTCCCAGAGCTTTAGCTTGCTTGCTTGCTTGTTTATTATATTTATATCCCACCTTTTTTTCCTGGAAGGAACCCAAGGCAGCTTACATAATCCACCTCCTCCCCGTTTTCCCCCCTCACAACAACCCTATGAGGTAGGTTAGGCTAAGAGTCAGTGACTGGCCCAAAGTCACCCAGTGAGCTTCATGGTCGAATGGGGACTAGAACCCGGGTTTCCCCGAGTCCCAGTCCAACACTCTAACCACTATGCCACACTGGCTGTCACAGTTGTCAACCTGCCTGGCTGATGTTAGCCCATCTGTGGCATCGATCAGGTGAATTAGAGAAGACAGGTCAATGGCCAGAGTCCTGATGGGTTGCTGGTGCCCCATGTGTGTGAATACTTCTCAACCAGCCTTGTATTTCAGCACTAGCCTGGTCTCCAGAGGCAAGGGGGAATTGTGTGCAGGCGAGTGCATGGAATTCCATGCAGGTGAGTGAGCAGGCTAGCAGAGGAGGAACAGAAATACTCTATCCCTCCTCCAAGCCCAGCATAGAAATGCAGGGGGGTTGGGGTTCTCCACCCCGCTTCTGCCAGCCTTCAGCTACACTACTTTTTTTTTTTTTTTGCTGGCTAGGAACTTTTGTGGACTTCTTTACAAGATTGTTCTCCACCATCGTGGAAGGCCAAAAAAGCTGTGGAATCTTCCTCCTCTTTAAGGTTCCATCACATGGCAACAAAGCTGTGCCCGCCGACCATTTCACAGGCAAAACTCAGGACATGCTTGTAACAGGCATATTCTCATACCAACAATTATCGCCTGAGCCGCAATGCTGAAGGATGACTGTGATATGGTATATTTATTTATTCTGCAGCAGCATGTCCACCACCAATTTAAAAGCCATTTTGGTGTTTGGGTGGCCTGGGGTGGTGTTTGATGGGGGGGGGATTATATTAAAAATAATATCACCTGATGGTATTCTTCAGTTCAAAGTATCCCACACCTGCATTGTGCAAAATGGCAAGCTGTGCACTGCACAGTGCCTTAATGTTCATGTGCAATCATTAACGCACATGCACATTAGAGACAAGATGCATCCATTCCACACTTGGATATTTAACTTATAAAGAAGACCAGACCATAGGTGGGGAGCTAAATCCTGAAGACCGCTTCAAGATCACGTACAATCAAAATGTTAACAAGCAACCCCCAAAAGGCAAAAAAGGGGGGGGGTGAACAGTGACAAAAAGAAAGTGGCAGTCCCTAGTAAACAGTTGGAGCATGTGCAGAACTTCCTCAGGCTTTCCCTGGCCCTCATCTGACCCTCACTGGCTCCATTGCTTGGGCTTCACATGGATGCTGAAGTCACATATAATCCTTCTAGGTCAGAGGAAAGCCCTCACTTGTGAGCATTCTGAGCTGTGCCTCAAGCTCTCTAAGCAGCAAAACTGCTCCTTGACATTGCAGGTGGGGAATTGCATGATTCAATGCTAACCCATGGGAGCAGGCGGGGCGGGGGAAGCCAACACATAGAAACCTCTCATGCCAGGTAGAAGGCTAGTCTAGAACCTTTCTCCCTAAGTTTGCCACTTAATCATCTCCTCACTCCCACCCAAAAAAGAGGAAAGAGAGACAAAAGAGGGTTCAGGTTTGCATAAAATGTTCACATGCTAATGTATACGTACAGATGCCAATTTAGACATAATTACTATAATCTAAATCAAAATACAATCTCACCAGAGTGGAGAAATGCGACCGGGGAACCTGAGTGCCGGCTCCGTAAGCAGTCCAGGTGCTAACCGCTGATGGACAACTTTAAGGCCCTTGTTAGCTTTCCCTTCCGATGGTTTTTTTAGCTTTAATTTTATTTATTTATTTATTTATTTATTATATTTATACCCCGCCTTTTTTCCTGCAAGGAACCCAAGGCGGCTTACATAATCCTCCTCCTCTCCATTTTATCCTCACAACAACCCTGTGAGGTAGGTTAGGCTGAGTGTCAGTGACTGGCCCAAAGTCACCCAGTGGGTTTCATGGCAGAGCGGGAACTAGAACCCGGATCTCCAACATTCTCAGCACTAGGCAGCCTTTCAAACGGAGGATGCCTTCAAATACAGTAATACCTTGGATTGTAAGCATAATTCATTCCGGAACTGTGCTTGTAATCCAAAACACTCTTATATCAAAGCAAGTCTCTGGCAGGCGTGAGTGGGGCCGATTTCGGCCCGCTACGCCCACTCAAGGCGAGCAGTTACATCCCTACGACTTGTCTTGCAAGACCTTGCTCGTTTATCAAGTCAAAAAAATTTTAAAAAATTTGCTTGTCTTGCAAAACGCTCTCAGACCAAGTTACTTGCAAGCCAAGGTATTAGTGTAGAGGGTTGGCCTTTGTAAAGTTGGGCACATGGCCATCCTATTTCTCCCTCGCATCTAATTTTCTTTGTGCAGGGCGGTTGTTGTTGTTGTTGATGATGATAAATACTGATACTAATCATCATCATCATGTAATATGGAACATCCGATGTTCCCACCCACCCCAGTCTGAAATAGTACAGTCCAGGAACAGTTTTGCCACATGATACTCTCTTTGTTTAGTCTGCCCCCCTGTTGCATTTGTCATAGGATTCCCTTTGCTCTTTATTACCCAGCTGGGCAGCCTCTCTACATGGATCATGTCTTCCCTGCCCATAAGGTACTGCCCATTCTTGCCTATTTTAGAGTGTCTCTTGGGATACAGAGCTCTGTCTGGACTGGCCTTCCTGTCTGTGGTAACTGGCAAAACCCACACCAGCAGATGACAGAATGGACCACGCCAAGCCAACGAGGAATCCAGCCATGGATCCATGCCTGGGCATATTTCTGCCCGATAGCCAGGTTGCTCTGAGCTGAAGCACTTAGCCAGGAATGGGGGTTCTACAGCAGTTCTGGCCACTGAGGCATCAAGGATACCTTGCCCATTCTGAAAAGGATTGGGTCTGGTTTTAAAATGCCGTTATTCTACCCGCAGAAGAAAATCCACCAGATTTAGCACCTGAGCTGGCAAAACAAAACCAAAAAGGAAAAAAGAAGCACTTCCCTGGGGAATGTGATCACTGTGGCAATTCCATCAAACGCCATCCTTCTAATTGTGGGTGGTGCCCTTCCACCTGTGATTATCCATAATTACAGTGATCCCTGTTTTAATTTTCTGATGATATTAAAAGAGAATTTGACAGTGTTTTCACTGCAGGTGGGTTACTAAGAGCCCTCTGGCTTAATGTAGCCCCGAGGCATCTCTCTGCAAACTCCCACAAGAATCCCAGCTTTCATTTTAAGAAGGCTAAGTTTTTAGTCCCTGTTGTTGCAGGGATAAGCTTGAAAATGTATTGGCAATACACACTGAAGGCTTAGAAATCAGACAGCAAGCGAGAAGAAACATAAATTCAGTTTTATCTCGCCTCAAACTCATGATCTCAGAGGCTGTCTCGTATTTCTTCCCCACCACCAGCACCACCTTTCATACTTTTGGAGACAGAACAAGAACATTTCAAGTTCAGCATATTCAGTCAACCACATTGTCATCTACCTAAAGATCCTGCATGCCCATACTTCTCTGGTGCAATTTGGCTTATGCTGCCATACTTCAAAGCTGGCTGGGTGACATTGCTGGCTCTGGAGAGGGGAAGGAGCACTTTGTTGAGGCCCAAGCATCCAAAAGTGTGCTCCTCCACCATGCTTAGAAGCTAGGGGCTTGCAAAGTGCTTCCAGCAAAAATAACAGCTGGGCAGTGGAACTAATCTTCACCAGAATGAGACAGCAAGCAAGTAACTTTCAAACTAAGGTGTTTGGGGGGGGGGCAAGTTAAGGTAGCTTCCCACAGCTTGGTCCCTCCCCCAGATCCCCATACTGGCTGGGGATTATGGGAGCTGTAGTCCAACACATCTGGAGATGTGAGTTTGTGGATGGCCGATTTAAGGGAAAGAGAAGATGGACCCTCAACCAGAATGGTGGTGGTGGTGGTGGTGGTGGTGGTGGTGGAGATGACGGTGGTCAAGCATCCATGGCCATCCCTGCTGACCAAGTCACAAAATTAAACCCAATTAAGGGTGTAATCCTATGTGGGTTTAGACAGAAAAAAAGGCCTACAACTCCCCAGCATGCCCCAGCCAGCTATGCTGGCTGGGGCATGCTGGAAATTGTAGGCCTTTCTGTCTCAACTTACATAGGATTGCGCCTTAAGGAACTTAAAAATAATTTGCTCAAATATGCCACCAGTGACCACCCCTCCCTCTTGGCTCATACAGAGTTACGAAAAAGGTTCCATGGTAGCGAGCCGTTTGTTCGAGCCCAATTTAAAACGTCACAAACCGAATCTCCCATACATCCAGCCATGCATGCTAGTGTCTCCCACTGAACGCCATCTGTGGGGCAACCTCATTAAGTACGGTACCATCAACGGGAGGCATCCTCAGTGCACCATCAGCACTAAACATGCAGCTGCAGCGGTTTCATAGAAAGTCATGGGGACACTGGTTGGTTCTGGAGAGAATGTTGCAGATAGCCATTCTCTCTCTCTCTCTTCGTTCCTCTCTAGACATAAAGAAGTCAGGACTTAAGAGCACAAGATCCTAACAACCACAGTAGGGGAGGGAAGACTTTAGGCTTGCAGGATCTACATTTATTTATTTATTTATTTTTGTACTAGAAGCCTAAGATCCAGAGCCTGGTGCAAGAGACAAATACTTAAAATTAAAGAATCCTGAGCCCAGGAATTTGTTTTGGAGTCCCGGAATTGAACAGACCTCACTGTCCTTCCATACAAAAATCCACTTCTGGTTACCCCATGTTTACTTCATTTCAGCAGTATACTGTTGCTTCTATTGTGAAACCATTTGGCAGACAGAAATCCTTGCAGATCACCCAGAGATCAACCAGTAGAACCAGATCTACCTTCTGCCCACCCCTGGGCCACAGTACCTGCAAAGAAGGGCTGAATCAGACAGGAACGTTGAACTACACATCTGGGTCGTTTAATATCTCTTTCTCATGTGAAACAGTCCATACACATATGAGTAAGGCTTCAGTCAAATGCATGAACTAATCCATTAGAAAAAGTACAGCATCCAAGATAACATCACAGGTCGTACCTGTGACAGCTCTTTTATGCATTCACACATCATCATCATCATCATCACTTGATGATACACACTAGCTAGCCTACACTAACTGGCCGCAAGTGTGCAGGCTAAGGTAGAGACCGAATAATGAGATGCAGTGATAGCACAACATTGCGACTTATGGTGTTGCACCAGCAACACTGCAATGTGCGATGTCACAGTGCTGGCAAGAGCTTGTCAATTTGGGAAAACCTGAAAGAGAGAGAGAGATGTGCTTGATGTGCTCTGCCAATGCTACCTGACCCATAATAAAAGGAAAACCAGGACAGAGCCATGGGCTGGGTTCAGACAACACAATAACCCACACTCAAGGGTTGAGTGTGGGTTGTCCTTGAACCGTGGGTTATCGTGTTGCCTGAACCCAGCTACGCTAACAAACTATGGTTTGTTAACCACGAACAACCCACAGTTCACAAACCCAACAATAAACCATGGTTTCCCTTCATGGGTTGTTTGTGGTTAACAAGCCGTGGCTTGTTAGCGCAGCTGGGTTCAGACAACAGGATAATCCACATTTCAGCGACAACCCACAGTTCAACAGCAACCCACACTCAACCCATACTCAAGCCTTGTCTGAAGAGTGTTGTCAGAACCCAGTCTAATATTACCAGGGATGCTGAGCCTCTTTCAGCCCACAGGTCAAATTCAATTTCGGAGAAACTCTTGGAGGGCTACATTCCAGGGGTGGGACAGGGCTGAACAGAAAAGGGATGGAGCCAAAGAAAAAAGAGGCAGACCTAAATAAAACTGAAATGCCAGCCTATTGTAGCTTAGTGGATGTAGCCATACCAGCACCATCTGTTCAAGAATATATATATATATATATATACATACATACATACATATATATATATATATATATACACTAGCTGTTGCCTGTGGCTGCGCTCGCTTGGATTTTAGGATTTGGTATAATTATTTTTAAAAGAAACACGTATGGGAAAGATGCAGTGTCTCTGACTGAAAGTGTAAAGTTTACGCTAGGTGCTGGCAGCAGAAATCTTGTGTGACAGAGATATCTGTTTGTAAAGAAAAATCAGGTTAATCCTGAGAGTCTACAGGTGATGAAGAGTGAGCATGCCAAGTTTGGGGTCTAAACGTGATGGAGCCTATGCGACGATGCCCCACACACAAGTCAGTCAGTCAGTCATGTAAAAAGTTTCCCCCCCTTTTCACCCAGTCATGTAAAAAGTTTCCTGCATACCCAGCCCTATTGGCCCCTGCAGGAATTCATACATTCTAAGTGTCATATGGTCTATTTGCATAACTGCTGCTATTGGCTCCTGCAGCAAGTTGGCTCCTGCAGCAATTATGAGGTGAGACCTATTTGCATGAGTTGCAGATATGAGAGCGGGGCGATTTTGCCCCCTTTTTTAACCCCCTTAGGGACAGAATTTCCCAAAATCCTTCTTTAGTGGGGGTCTACGTCATAAAAGCAAAGTCCCTTCAAAATTTCACGTTCTTAGATTAAACGGTTTGAGCTGGGCGTTGATGAGTCAGTCAATCAGTCAGTCAGTCAGTCAGGACGGACCCAAAAACACCCCTATGAGGATGGATCATGCTTAATGGGCATGAAATGTTGACTGGCTGGTGGGGGTGGGGACAAAGGAATACCGGAGATGGAATGGAGCATTTTGGGAAAGGGCCTGGCTGGGCCTGGAGCCCTGAATAGCAGCACTCCATGCTGCGAGACTGCGTAGCAGCTCCCACTTGTCCTTTAATATTTGCCTTCTTTCCTAAATATATGTTCAAAGCAAATGCACTGAGATGCTTCATATGACTATGTTTTATGGCCAAACAGAAATGAAAATCCTATTACTATTACACTCCACTTGGAAATTCTGATTTAGGCATCACCCGCTTAACTTGCCGGCAAAGGGGCTAAGGTCTGCTTGTTGTCACGTCATCGTTCTGAGATATCCAGCAGAGCAGTGTTAGCAAAGGGTAGCTTAAGGTGCTATCCTGTGCAAGTTTAGACAGGAAAAAAGGCCTACAACTCCCAGCATGCCCTAGCCAGCCTTTTTTCTGTCTAAACTTGCACAGGATTGCATCTTTAATCAACTTGCAAAGGAGCCAGTGTCATGTATGGAGCTCCTTTTATGTTAATAAGCTTGCAGAGAAGCTAGCCCACAAAGCGCCTTGCTAGGATCTCGAAGGTGCCTTCCCTGGACGTCTCGCCTGAAAACAGCCAAGCAAGACAGATCGTGACAGCAAAAGGTTTCAGAACGAGTTTCAAAAACCTGGACCAGGCACTGTCAAGGTACCGCATGGTGGCAATACAAGAAATCTTTATTCTCTGCATGGAGATGGATGGGACACCAAGTCACAAGAGGACTCATGGGGACAAGGCTAGAGATAACTCACTTGTGCACCGTTCTAACGGCACGTTGCTTACCACAGAGCAGCTCCTCCTGCGCACGTGACAACAGGGTTGCTGGATCGGAACCTGGAAGGCCCATTTTGCACTGTTAAGTTTGCCCATGGGGCAAGAGATCAGTTTGCCGTGGCGCTTTTCCAGCTCCAACTTTCGGGGTCTTTTGGGTCACACACCTTTAAGGTAATATACCCTCAGCGGCCCTCTTTCTCCCCCATACCAGCTGTTTGTCCTCCTCCTTCCTTCCATCAGTGCCACCCATTTGGTTGCCAGACAGAGAGACAGCGAGCAAGCAGGGATCTCCTGCTCCCCATCACCATTGTCCATTTTGCTTACCCCACCCCGCCCCATTTCGCTCCCAGGCCAGAGGAGAGAGTGGGTAAGCAGCAACTGTGAGAGCTGGACTGACCCGGGATCAAAAGCTTACCTAGCCAGTGACCCTCAGTCCCAATCACGCAGACGGAAGGAGGAGATAACAGCAGTTAATAAAGATTAAAGAGTTTATTTGTAAGACCCAATTACATGGGATTAAGGCAAGCAATGCATCTCTTACTCACTACATGATTGCAGATTCAAATCCAAGACCCCAGTGGTAAGGCTGAGATGAAGTGAAGTAACTGACTGAAGTAGAAGTCCAGAATAAGAGCAGGAAGTCAAGTCAAGTGAAGAGAAGGGATGTGTATCCTACCCCAACTTATATAGCAAGACCCCATTTATAGTATCTATAAATAGGATATTACTCACCTATTATATAACCTGTTTTTCACAACATGTTGATTCCAAACTTCTTGTCCCATGGCTGCTGACTCATAAACCTTGAGACTAACTCTGGTGACTGAAGACCTTGTGTACTTCACCTCAAGAGACATCCTCCATGTCAGGTGATAATCTCGTTCTGCCCACTATGCGAAACCTAACATCCCCCTGCTCTTTGCATATTGTTGCAGAACGTGGTATTTACCTAATACAACAGCAACAGCTTTGTTGACACTGATGCTGTTCTTTCATCTATTGACTTTGATAAAAAAAACTTTGCAGGGATAACTTTACCTGCCAGAAATTTGAACCACCATCAAATCACTTCTGATGTATCCCTCCTCATGACACAGTTTTATTTGCAGGCCCAAAACTTTGTGTATTGCTATCTGCCTGCAGCATAGCAATCCTGGCTTTGGTTTCCTGAAAAAACTGTAATAGGTTTTAACATTTAAACATTTTTACAATTTAAACTATTTAAACAAATGCAATAACTATTCAAACTTTACAACAGCATAATAACACAATACATAATACAATGCATTCAGTGCAGCTTCAGTTGAACTCTAACTTCTAAATGATTGTTTCTACAAAATCAATCAAACAAAGTATGGTTATAAAAATAACAAACTTCAGGTGTATTCTCGTTGTTCTTACTATTACAACCACAACTGGCATTTTCTGTGAATCTGTAAGCCACCTGTGCTCTGAGCTGTAACATGGTCTGAAGTGTGATGTTCCCTCCAGATAACACTCAACTCTTTTTCAGAGCTCTCCATGCATGTCCTGTTGGTCTAACAGTCTGCCTACTACATTGACAGCAATATCTGGCCTTGTTGCTTATACAATGAAGTTCAACAGCCCAATGCTTCTGTGTAGCATTTAAACTGCTTTTCCATCAGCATGTGCTTGAAAATCCTCAATTATTTGGAGTCTCGCACTGAGTTAACAATCTCCAAATTCTCAATCACATCCATGATTTTCCCTGGTTTGTTGCAGTAAGATACTGCCCTCTTGGTTCTCTTTCCCTCAACCTCTATTTACAAATAAACAGTTGATCCACCACCAAGCAGTTTCAATTCAAAATGAAATTCCAAACCCTGGATCAATTAAGTCATATTGCTTTTATCTGTCCAGAAAAAACAATAGATCATCCATCTAACAAAGTACATACAGTCTATGTCCCTGTTCCTCCTGTTTAACAAACAAACATTGATCTGCCTCTCTGTGCAAATCTCAATTCAGCAATGTTTGAGTTCAAAACAGAATTCCAGCCTCCAGCTGATTTCTAGCTTTTCCTAAAGAAAATTCCAGAAAGTTCTCAGACAGTTTTCCAAAGACTTCCTCTCATTTAAAATGCTTATGTTCCAATATTTCCAACTGTGAAATATTCATACATCTCTCCACATTCTTAAACATCAGTCTAACTGTTTTCAAAGCAAATTGTTGTTGCAACCATCTCATGATTATCCAGCCCTTTCTAACTTGAACAAAATCACAAGCAACCAATCTTGCTATTTTGACACACATAATCTTTTCCAATCTGGTCAGTTTTCACCTAAAAAATCTATCTGGTAACAATGAGTTCCATGGACTGCTGTTTCTTTCACCAGCTTCCATGTTTTGTTCTTTATCCAAAGAATTCAACTCAGCTTGCATAGCCTGAAGCTATGGTTTAACTTCCTTAACAGACAATTTTTCACCTCTTTGAAATTTTGAGTTTCAAATGACATTTCAGAGCATATATTACACTTTCTTGATTCCAAGTGATTCAAACTTTCAAGAAATACAGTTCCAAAAACATGACTTTTAAACTCCTGACCATTTGCATAGTTCTCTTTCTGCTTATTTATGTCCAACACAGAAAGTTTGGTTTTAACAAGCCACCGTTTTCTGTCCACAACCAAAATAATGTCCATTTTGTTATGTCCTGGGTTAATACAATGTTTTCCCCATCAGCAGCACCCCTGCTGATTTCAAGCCCTTTCTTCTGTGATCCCACATGAAGAAAATGAAGAACAGCTTCCCATTTTGAAGCACAGCTTTCTCTGTTCAAAAACTGGCACGCTGTTTTCCCGTGCTGTTTTAAAACCATGCCCCCGCTGGTTTAGTACAGCCTCCTGTGTAGTATCAAGTTTCCCGTTTCAGTCACACGTGACTTTTGCTGCAACTCACGCTTCAGACGCTTTGCCCACGTCAGACGTAATCCACGTCGTTTGTAATCCAAGCCACTTGTTTACACAATGCAAAAGATAGCTGATCCGCTGCTGAGCAAAGAAGCAAACTGTAAAAGAAATATGATCCTCCTTGCTGTAGTCTCGATGAGTAGACACAGAGCCTCCTGGAGATATTTCCTTGCCCGATACAGCTCCTTGACAATCACTCCAGCAAGCTGTGGAAAACGAAATCCTTGTGTCCAGCGTTGTTCACTGTCCAGTAGCCTCGGATTTGCCAAGCCTGGCACCTCTGTTCCAGCTTCTTCCAAAACGAAAAATCCTTCGTCTCTCTGTCCTGCACTCTTCAGTTGTGCTGCATTCCAAGCCGCTGTTATCAGTATCCAGCTCTAGCAACATTGCCTTCCTGGTTATTTACAAACCGTTCTTACAAAAGTAAACAATCTCTTAACCTTTTAACTGCTGAATTTCTCCATACTGCGGCCCTTGGTTATCTGCCCCATCTGAGATAACAATCAGGGTTATCTCTGGGTCATCTGGGCTGGCCCATAACCTGATGTGAGAGCTGGACTGACCCGGGATCAAAAGCTTACCTAGCCAGTGACCCTCAGTCCCAGTCACGCAGACGGAAGGAGGAGATAACAGCAGTTAATAAAGATTAAAGAGTTTATTTGTAAGACCCAATTACATGGGATTAAGGCAAGCAATGCATCTCTTACTCACTACATGATTGCAGATTCAAATCCAAGACCCCAGTGGTAAGGCTGAGATGAAGTGAAGTAACTGACTGAAGTAGAAGTCCAGAACAAGAGCAGGAAGTCAAGTCAAGTGAAGAGAAGGGATGTGTATCCTACCCCAACTTATATAGCAAGACCCCATTTATAGTATCTATAAATAGGATATTACTCACCTATTATATAACCTATTTTTCACAACATGTTGATTCTAAACTTCTTGTCCCATGGCTGCTGACTCATAAACCTTGAGACTATGTCTGGTGACTGAAGACCTTGTGTACTTCACCTCAAGAGACATCCTCCATGTCAGGTGATAATCTCGCTCTGCCCACTATGCAAAACCTAACAGCAACATGGTGCAAAGGAGGAGCAGATCCAGGATGCTTTTGACCAGGGGTGGTGAACTTCAGGCCAGCGGGCCAAATCTGCACCTCCTGGAGTCTCAATCCTGTCACCAGGGTTTCCCAGAAGGCCATGGTCCCTTCCCCAGACCCCACTCCTTTCCCCCCTGGCAGCTGAACTTTTGGCAGTTTCCCGGATTTTGCATGTTCCCCCACCACCAACCCATTCTAAGGGCTCCTCTACCTGAGGGGATTAAACTGCCGCTTTACTGAGGCTTCTTCTTCCGTTTTATTTGCAGGAGAAAGAGCGTGTCCTTTACACGGGGTTCCCCCCCGGAGTTTCTCTCTCTCAGCCTTTCTGTACATTTTATTATCCAACCACAAGGTGGTGCTGTGGTATAGCTGCAGTATAGCGGAACTGAGACTTTATAGGAGGCTTTCATTCCGGTTTGTTCCAGTTTGAAATTTAATACCTGACTTTCCTCACTCTAAAAAAAAAAAACCCAGTGGAAAATGACTGGTAAACACAGGAGAGGCCCTGGAGGATGACAATGTTGTGAAAAGGCCCCGCAGACTTCCGTGAGTGAGGAACAGGGATGGGGACTCGGACTCGAGGACTCGACTCGTGAGTCGGACTGAGTCCCCCCTCTGACTCAACTCGGACTCGAGTCCCAATATTTTTAATGGGACTCGAGACTCGACTCGGGACTCGAGACCAAGGACTCGTCAACATCCCTGCTTGATGCCACCTGCAGGTGCTGCCTGGACCCAGTTGCAGTAACAATCCAAGTTTATTTTTTAAAATCATTTTCCTAATGCAACCTTTCAGACATTTTGGGTTTGGCTGCCTCTGCCTGCCTGTTTGGGGTTCCCTGCCTCCTCTGCCTGCCTGGTCTCTTCTTAACCAGTTCCACAGTTTGAATTGTCCAAGACAAATGCCTCTGCCTGCCTGCTTTGGGGTTCCCCGCCTCCTCTGCCTGCCTGGTTATTTTGGGTTTGTCTGCCTGGTCTGTTCTTGTCAAAATCAGTGGCAGAGTTTTGCGATAAAAAGGCACACTTGTGCCTAGAATTTATTTATTTAAGCCACACATCTGAAGTAGCTTTATTTTGTTGGGGGAAAACCCCATTGATTTTAATAGGGACTCATGGAGTCAGCTTTGGGAGTGACTCAGGACTCGTGAGTCACCATTTTGGACCAAGGACTTGGACTCGGACTCGAGACTCGGGTCCAAAGACTCGTGACTCGACTCATGACTCGAGACCAAGGACTCTTCAACATCCCTGGTGAGGAACCACGTTAGCACACAATAAATGCCTCATGTAGACAAACCTGAAATGGTTGAAATGCCTCTCCTTTGACTTAGTCACTGGGAGTAAGAGATTTCAGCTAAAATATGCTGATATTTTAGGAATTTTGGCCCCACCCCTTTTGCCTTCAGCCCCAGGCAGCACTGGAATTGAATTCAACCCTCGGGCTGAAAAAGGTTGAACACCCCTGCTTTTGACAGCAGGCCCCCTAGAGGGGTGTGGGCTTCGGCAAGTGCCCAACCATACCAAACCATAATGCTGGCCTTGCTTCTCCTGCCCATTCTTTCTCCCATCCCTGACAGCTGATTTCATAGATCATGGAGTTGGAAGGAGCCTACAAGGCTATCGAGTCCAACCCCCTGCTCAATGCAGGAAACTAGAGGAGGGGTCTCCCATCCAAGTAATAACCAGGCCTGACCCTGCTTAGCTTTCCACGCTCAGACAAGCTGAGCCAGCTTAAGCCACAGGCCTGTCTCTTTTCCCACCTGCTGTGTGGTACACGGGGGGTTCTTGCACATTACAGCAGGCAAGAGAAGAGGGTAGAGAATTGAACCTGGAGAGGAGGAGGCAGGAGAAGCTGTGGCTGCCTCATCTCCCACTGCATGAGGAAATGCAAAAGTAGAACACAGATCTCCAGGTTGCATTGTGGGAAATTTAAATGGTGGCTCCTGGAATCAGCTGCCCAGGCAGGGGAAGAGAGCAGAGGAGTGGAGCTGGAGAGGGTCAGGACTGAGGAGAAGCTGTGGCTGCCTCATTTCCCACTGCATGGGGAAACATAAAAGTAGAACCCAGATCTCCAGGTTGCAGGAGTCACTTGTTTTTAATCAGCTGGTGTAGTACAGTGGCTAAAGGACTGAGCTACAAATCGGGACATCCCCGGTTCGAATCTCACCTCTGCCGTGATGTAACTAGGATGGCGGCCTTCTTGGGCAAACCACTTTCTCACTCTCTCAGTCACAGTCTCCCCATCTGCAATATGGAGCATAATAATACTGACCTACCTTGCAGAGTTGTTGCAAGTATTACAACTAGATAACACATGTCAAGCGGTTCGGACACTTGAAAGAGTTCTGCAAATGTGTTCCAGTGTGGTATAGTGTTAGAGTGTTGGACTGGGACTCGGGAGCTCCGTGTTCTATTTTATTTATTTATTTATTTGTTACATTTATAGATTGCCCATCTGGCCGGCAAACCAGCCACTCTGGGCGATGTACAACACGATAAAATACAGCATGAAATACATTTAAAACAGTATAAAATTTTAAAATCTTAGCCCATCCCATATTCCTGCCTGAACAGCCATATTTTTAGTGAGCGGCGGAGGCTCAGCAGAGAGGGGGCATGGCGGAGGTCACTAGGGGGAGAGTTCCACAGTATGGGGGCCGCCACAGAAAAGGCCCTCTTCCTAGTCCCCACCAGTCTAGCTGCTCTGGCTGAAGGGACAAGGAGAAGGCCGTCTGTGGCAGATCTTGTTGAGCGGCCTACTTGGTGTTGCTGGAGATGCTCCTTGCACTCAGCCATGAAGCTCACTGGGTGACTTTAGGCCAGTTAGTGACTCTCAGCTTCACAGACCTCAGGGCTGTTGTGAGGATAAAATGGAGAGGAGGATTCTGTTGGCTGCCTTGGGTTCCTCGCAGGAAAAAAGGTGGATATGAATGTAATTAATTAATTATAAATGTTGAGTATCATTATGAACACTATTGCCATGGTCAGTGATCGGAGTGGGTGGGGCTTACTCCCCCCCCCCCATCTGGCCACTGACTGTATTAACCAAGGCTACTATGAAACCTCCACTGTGGCTCCTAGGGAAGACAGAGCTCATTTCCTACAATGACCCTATTTTGAGACATAAATTACGCAGCCGCGACCTCAAAGACCAAGAAAGATGGGCAAAGTGTATCAATTATCATGCGGGTCACGACCTCACCACAAATCCCGCCAGGGTTCACAACCTCAACATGTGTAGGAAACCCAGCCTCAGACAGGCAGGCGTGGGAAGAGATAATAGCGGCAGAGACGGCTAATGCCCATGGCAGAGGGCAAAAGACATTAGAAAAAGCGAGCCACAATTGACTCCGGTTTAAGGGTGCTTCAATGAGGGCGACCACCACACGCAAAGGGAGACGGGGCTCCTGCGTCTTTAACAGGGGCGGAGTTTCAGCCGATGCTCTCCTCCTGGCTGAAATTGTGTCCGTTCAAAGTCAAGCAGGGCAGGGCCCAATCCTCCTTTGCCGGCATCCCGCTTTCTAGTCCATTTGGACAAATCAGGTTAAACCGTCCCTGCGTGGATAAATTTGCGGGCTGCGAACACGTTAATTGCAGGAACCCACATAAGGGCGATCACACCCTCGGAAAATAAGCCCTCGGCGTTGCAGTCTCTCCGTGGCGACGTGCCAACCTCTGCCGGCGAGTATTTTGTCCACATGGAATAATCCAAGTGGCTGCGAACTTTGAATCCTCGCCCCCACGCCCCACCTCGACGTAAAGTATAGGCACAAAAATGTGAGCGTGTTCTGTGCGCCCGCGAGCTCACTGCAGAAACTGGGGACCCTGCCATCAGCTTTGGGATGCTAAGAACCACAGCTGTATTTAAAAAAAGAAGAAGAAGAAGAAGGGGGAGAGGCTGGTTTCTAGAATTTGCCGTTGCTGGGAATACGACCAAGATTTGCATAGCTTAATTAATCTGCCAAGCTTTATTTCCATTTGTCTTCGCAGGGCATGTTTGCCCTGAGAAGTAAGCCCCAAAGAACAGTTTTCCCGCCTTGCTGGATTAAACCAAAGTCCACCTTCTCCAGCATTTTGTCAGGACAGTAGGTGGCCAAAACAGACGGGGTGGGTGGGAAGCCCCACTATTTCGAATGCTGAATCTTGGATGTCAAACTCCAAATCATGGTTCGCTACAGTGAGCCCAAATAGAGTTGCCACCTTTTTTTTCTGACAAGGCTCCTGTGCCTTTGATTGCTGCATAGCAGGCAAAAAATCAATGTGTTATGCTCTCCCACCCACCCCTACTGCTAGGAAAGCCTCCACCTGTTGGATTTCTGCCAGTTATGCATCTCCGCTCCTCCCACATCCATGTATGACCTAGGGTGATCATGTGTCCTCTTTTGCAGAGGACAATCCTCTATTTGAAGAGCTGCCAGATGACTCTCCTCTATTTAAAGAAGAGATGAGCTGACCTGTCTGAGGCCAGTTAAAGATAAAGAAGAACCATGATAAGAACTGTTGCCCATCAACAGCACCTGAACAGGCAGGAAGACAAGTCACCTGGGTCACATCTTCCACACAAATGGTGAGATGTACTATATTTCTATTTCAGTTATAATGGGTAATCATTTCTGAATTTGCATCTATCCATATAAATTAGCATATTTTTATTTATTAAGTAATCATTACATTTATATCCTGCCTTTTCCCTCTTGCAAGGAACTCAAGGTGGCTTACATGGCCCTCCTCCTCTCCATCTTATCCTCACAACAACCCTGTGATGTAGGTTAGGCTGAGAGTCAGTGACTGGCCCAAAGTCACCCAGTGAGCTTCCTGGATGAGTGGGGACTAGAACCCGGATCTCCGAGTCCCAGTCCAGCACTCTCACCACTATACTGCACTTGCTCTCATATGCAAATCAGTGCCCTTTTTTGTCCTCTTTTTTGGGGGGGGGGTGATGTGTGTCCTCTTTTTTGGCAATTCATAAATGGCCACTTTAATCACAGCCAGAGTTTCTGCCTCGATTTTTGCTGGCCCTCCCACCCCATCAAATAATTGTTGCCAATTGCAGCTACCTAGAAGTGTTAAGATGATGATGATGATGATGATGATGATGATGATGATGATGATGATTGGGACCCATTATTGTGGACGTCTGAGTCCGAAAATTCAGGGCAGAGGAGGGAAGTTGTGAGACAGAGTCCTATGAAATGGAGAGGTCAGTGGGAAAAGCCTCTAGGAGCCTCATTGTGAATGCTCCAGTGTTAGTAGTACGGGAAGTGAGCCAGGAGTTGTTTCCTTTGACAAGTGGAAGTCCCCCACCCAACCCCCACTCTCTGGTTTTGGAGTCGGTAGCAGCAGCGGCGGTGGCTGCCAACACATTTGCGAGGTTTTCGATTGCTACCGTCAGTGCAAGACAGTTGGGTTGTGACATTTGGGGAGGGGAGGTGGGGGAGGTGGAGAGAAACAAAAGCTGAGATTTTTGAGATGATTCAGAAACACTGTACTACTCTGTGCTCAGAAGCTAAAATTCGTGATCACTCGCAATGTTTGCGAGGGTCAGGCTCCTAGATCCACCCTCAGCAGGAATAACTTGTCCAGGACCAGCTGCCAAGCATTGTGCCCCACGCCTTGGCAGGGCTCATACCAGTGCTTATGCCTGGGCGGCTGGGTCCGGGAGCCACCATTTTATTTTCCCACAATGCCCTGGAGCAATGCCACATCAGGAGCATTGTGGGAAATTTAAATGGTGTCTCCCAGAATCAGCTGCCCAGGCAGAGGAAGAGGGCAGAGAACTGGACCTGGAGAGGGTCAGGCCTGAGGAGAAACTGTGGCTGCCTCATTTCCCACTGCATGGGGAAACGTAAAAGTAGAACCCAGATCTCCAGGTTGCAGGAGTCACTTGTTTTTAATAAGCTGGTGTAGTGCAGTGGATAAGAGACTGAGCTACAAACCAAGAGGTCCCCGGATCGAATCTCACCTCTGCCATGATCTAATTAGGATGGCCGCATCTGAAATATGGGGCATAATACTTGACCTGCTTTGCTGGGCCCACACCAATGCTTATCCCTGTGCTGGGTGGCTGTGTCTGGGAGCCACGATTTTAATGTCTCGCAACACCCCAGAGAAACGGTCCATCAGGGGCATTGTGGGAAACTGAAACGGCAACTCAGACCCGGCTGCCTGGCACTGATCATAGCCCCGCTGCCTCCAGTCTGCTACCAGGTAAGCCCGCCAGAGCACACTGGGGGGGGGGGGGCGCCAGAGGGAACTTTGCCAAGGGCCCCCATAAACCTGGAGCTGACCCTTTTATTGTCAAACCCCTGGCAGGCTGGTGGATCCCCAGGTCTGTCTAGGGCGACCACGTACACATCACCAAACAATGATCACACACACACACACACACAGGAGAGAGGCCAAAATGGGGCACCAATTTGCATAAGATTTGCATTTGCTAATTTTTTATGGATAGAGATGCATAAAGTCTCCTGTCCAGGTGCTAACTGTTGTTTATTTATTTATTTATCTCTATTTATATCCCACCCTTTTCTGCAAGGAACCCAAGGCGGTTTACATAATCCTCCTCCTCTTCTCCATTTTATCCTCACAACAACCCTGTGAGGTAGGTTAGGCTGAGAGTCAGTGACTGGCCCAAAGTCACCCAGTGAGCTTCATGGCTGAGTGGGGACCAGAACCCAGATCTCCCGAGTCCCAGTCTAGCACTCTCACAACTACGCCACACTGGCTTTCCAAGGCCCCTGGGCGTTCTCCCTTCTTATGGTGCTTGATCTTTAAACCGGACTTGGACTGGACAGCCCATCAAATAGAGGACATTTTCAAACAGAAGATTGACCTCTGTCAACTCTCCAAAACAGAGGACTATCTCCTGAAAAGTAGGGCACCTGGCCACCCTAGGTCTGTCGTTAGAAAATCTGTGTCAAGGGGTCCTAAATGGAGCAACCAATGATGAAGTGCCATAAATAAATAAACTGTAGGCAGCCTAATAATTTTGCACTTATTTATACCTACATAGCTGGAATATTTGGAGACTTTTTTCTTTTCGTTTCATTTTAGATCAAAGCTGAAAGCTCAAGAAAGGGCTTTTAAATAAGCTAGACCTTATTTATTTAAAGAGAGAATTGACCACAAGCAGCATGCAGCTGGATTCCGGCATAGGTTTTCCCCTCCCATTCGATTCAATGGGAGGGGCAGGGAAATAACTTTTGGGAGAAAATGGGAGGGGGGAAATGCTCCATCCCTTCCCCCACCCCCGGGCTTGTGTGAGGCAGCGACTCCAGTGCAGATCCCTGCCCTTGGCACATAAGACTGCTCTGCATGCCTCTTGCAGCACAATCCTCTGTGCGTTTGCTCAGAAATTAAGTACAACTACTGTATGTTCAATGCGGCTCACCCCTCAGGGCCGGTGCTACCATTAGGCCAACTAGGCAGCCGCCTAGGGCGCAGGGCTAAAGGGGGCGCCAGAAACGCCTTGAAAAAAAATACAGTGCTCTCAAGTGGGAAGGGGGTGTGTGCTAAATATCTGATCTTGCCTAAACTGCCTTGCATCGGTCCTGTCACTCCTGGTATGTGTATGCAGATTACAGCCTTCGCCCCTCTGCTACAGGCTACACTGCCTACCACAGACACCTCTTCTAACTTCTTTTCCCTCCCCATCTGCTTTTCCTTGTGTGTCATGCCTTTTTAGATTGTAAGCCCACAGGCAGGGACTGTCTTTTACTGGTTGATTGTAAAACATTCTGGGAGCTGGGGGGGGGGCTGAGGAGTAGCATACAAATTCTTTAAATAAATAAATGCAATCTTGCTCCTCCCTTTTCACCACACGGTCCATGGATTTTTTAAATTAATTTTTTAATAGTCAACCAAAGTCCATTGGGATCCTGAAGTCAAAGCACGGAATAAAATTCCCTTTGGTTATGACTCGATTGATTACACACACCTGCACACATCACTTTTTCCGAAGGACAGCCTGCCTTTCTCAGCTATTCCGACCTGATGGTTAATCACCTGTCCTGTTCACAAAATTTATGCATTATACAAATTGCAATTTGGCCAGCCTTCACATCCAGCTGTCGATTCTTGTTCTGGAAGGTAGTAGGCTTTGGGGGTGGGGAAGTGGTCAAAAACCCCTCCAGCAGCCCCCTGCAGCCCCCTAGTAAGAACATAAAAAGAGCCGTGCTGGATCAAAACAAAGGTCCATCTAGTCCAGCATGCTTCTGCTTCCTACTGGCCAATGAGATGCCTCTGAGACGTGCATAAGCAGGGCATGGAGGCACTTAGGTTCTTGGACACGTTACTTTATTAGTCTCACCAGTTTGGCTTCTGGGAAATTAGTGTTCTCTGACTGGCCATGCCCACCATGGCAGCCATTTTATGAATGGACAAGGTGCCCCAAAGCAGCCATTTTGAGAGAGTGCCCATGACACTCGCTCAAAATTCCAAATGTGCCTATCAACCCAAAAAGGGGGGCCCCTCTAGTCCCTCTTAGCCAGTGGCTTTCACCATATCCCTTTGGCCTCGAGTGGCCATGTGGCCACTTTTACAGAGGACATTCCTCTAACTGAAACCATCCTCTCTTTGAAGGGCTGCCCGATCCAATTCTAGTTTAAAGTTCAAGGACCTGAACAGCAGACTGAACAGACAGACACACAGTTCACTCCTCCTACACTACGCTGAGATGTACTGTAGTTCTACTTAAATTATAATAATTATTACCAAATTTGCACCTATACATTAGCACATGCAACTTTTATGCAAATCAGCATCCTCTTTCATCCTCCTTTTTGTTGCTCCATAAGCGGCCACCCAACTTTGGCTGCAAAATCCATACGGATATGTTGCGTGGAAGAAGCACCGCCATGCGTCTGTCCTGTGTCTCCCTGCCCATCGGTTGCCTGGCTGGTTGGTTCTCCATGGAAGGTAAAGATGGATGAGTCTGGAGCCTGTTCTCTCGGTACCAAAGCACTACAGCCATTGATTCTGGCTGAAGAGTCTGCTCTTCAGTACGCTTCCCATCCCACACACTCCATGCCATGGTGTTAAATCTGCCAAAGGGATGTAATTAAATGAAGCGAGGCCTGGTCTGCCCGTGCAGCAGAATCTGGCATCAGAACTTGAAGCCTGAAGAAGGGTTGCTAGAGCATTTTGTGCATTCCACATTTTGCAACGAACCAACCTGATCTGCACTTCCTGGACTAATAAGGAGCAGATCGGAAGGCAGTTAAACCTTCGGGGGATTTTCTTTCTTTCTTTTTTGCGCTTCTCTGAATTTTGTGATACAGTTCACGGCTCAAATAAATGTACACACACAAAAATGCATATTTGTTGCAGAGCCAGTGTGGTCTAGTGGTGAGAGTGTCGGACTGGGACTCGGGAGATCCGGGTTCTGGTCCCCAGTTGGCCATGAAGCTCACTGGGTGACTTTGCGCCAGTCCCTGACTCTCAGCCTAACCTACCTCGCAGGGTTGTTGTGAGGATAAAATGGTGAGGAGGAGGATTATGTAAGCCGTCTTGGGTTCCTTGTAAAGAGGAAAAAAGGCAGGAGATATATAGATATAGATATGATTGACATTTCCAGAGGGGTAGCTATATTCACCTGTCACAGAAAAATCAACCAAGAGTCTTTTGGCACTTTATAGATACGTCCAGGGATGCGGGACATGTGGCCCTCTAGATGTTGTTGGACTGCAACTCCCATGATCCCGCACCATTGGCTGTGCTGCCTAGGGCTGATGGGAGTTGCAGTCCAACAACATCTGGAGGGCCACATGTTCCCACTTCCTGAGGTAGACTAACAAATTTATTATGCCATATGAAGTGGACTGGATCCACGAGAGCTTATGCCATAATAAATTTGTTAGTCTATAACAGAGATCAGACCTCAAGCCCATGGGCCAAATCCGGCCCAGCTGGAGTCTCAACCCAGGGCTCCCCGGGTGCCCCCACCCCGTTCCCCCTGACTGCCGGTCGGTCGTTTGGTGGTTTCCCAGCTTCTGTGCAGTTCCCCCCCCCCTCTAAAAGCGCACAATAAATGCCTCCTGTAGATGAACCTGAAATGGTTGAAAAATGCCTCTCCTGTGGCTTAGTTACTGGCACTAAGAGCTTTAGGCTAAAATATGCCTGTGGCTCATGCTGGCTCAGCTTGTCTGAGTGTGGAAAGCTAAGTAGGGTCAGGCCTGGTTATTACTTGGATGGGAGACCCCTCCTCTAGTTTCCTGCACAGAGCAGGGGGTTGGACTCGATAGCCTTGTAGGCTCCTTCCGACTCTATGAAATCTATGCAGGTATTTTTTTGCTAATTTTGGCCTGCCCCCTTTCCCCTTTGTACCTGCCCTCTTTTGCCATTGGCCCCGCCCACCACTGGAACATGGCCCCCAAGAGCCTCTCCGAAATCGTATTTGAGCCTCGAGCCAAAAGACTTTCGACACTCCTGGTCTGTAAGGTGCCACAAGGTTCTTTCTCACTTAGGTTGGCATGTGTCCAAAAATGCAGATTTTGAGGGAAGATGTATTCAACAATAATGTAAATTTTTGTGTGTGTGTGTGTGTGTGTGTTTAACAGAAGATTTGCAGATCGAGGCAGAAACGCGATGGAACAGATTTTTGAATGAACACATGCAAAATTTAAGATTGGCTAGAAATATACTGTTGTGTCCATCCTTACCCTGAAGTGATAGAATTGACTAGACCACTTTAGACCATAAGGGTGGGGGCATGTCATTTTGGAATGCTCCCCTATGGTTGTTGTTGTTTTTCACTCTCTGTAAGGGTTTTTTTAAGGCTTATCAGGGAGAAAGATTCTAGCCTGGTCTGTTCCCTGAGTGGAGGGCTAGGGCTGGTCCTACCATGAAGCAGAGTGAGGCAGCTGCTTCAAACAGCTGGTTTGGGTTATCATGAAAGGGGAGCAAATTTTTAGCTATTTAATTTATTATTGTATTTTTATGACCAAGGAGGGGGAGAGGCATTTGCCTTAGACGTCTGGGTTTATTGAGAGGAAACAGTGGCTGGGTTCAGACAACACGATAACCCACACTCAAGGGTTGAGTGTGGGTTGTTGAACCATGGGCTGTTGTTGAAACTTGGTATACCGTGTTGTCTGAACCCAGCCATGCTAACAAACCATGACTTGTTAACCACAAACAACCCACAGTTCACAACCCAACATCAAGCTATGGGTTCTTTTCATGGGTTGTCCATGGCGAACAAACCATGGCTTGTTAGTACGGCTGGGTTCAGACAACATGATAACCCACGGTTCAACGATAACCCACACTCAACCCTTGAGTGTGGGTCATCATGTTGTCTGAACCCAGTCAATGGCTTACCATGTTAGGGTGGGACAATGAAAACTAAAGTGCTCTGAGATGATGGAGGAGAGGGAAGCATGAAAGCCTACATTGTGTAAGAGGGATAGACGGAGGTGCAAAGTAGACTGGACTGTAGTGAGTCAGGCCACTTGCATTATCTATGAGGGGAGGATGTCCAGGTGCAGAGTGTGGGGATTAGAGCAGGCCTGAAAACAGCCAGTTGCCCGGTCACTTGTGGCATGCAGGAATCACCTCCAAGCAACCCACGATAACACTTAACCTTCCAATCCTGTTTCTTGCTGTAATCTTCCCAGCAACCCTGTACATTAGCTCAGTATTATGATTCCCATTTTTGCTTGGTACTTTAATAAAAAAAAATCAGTACTTAAAAATGGGTGCTTTAATAGCCCCTAGGGGTGAGGCTAAGCCAGAGTGGCTTGCCTAAGGCCACCTAGGGAGTTTTCATAGTATTTCATAGATTTAATAGAGTTGGAAGGAGCCTACAAGGCTATCGAGTCCAACCCCCTGCTCAGTGCAGGAAACTAGAGGAGGGGGTCTCCCATCCAAGTAATAACCAGGCCTGACCCTGACTTAGCTTTCCACACTCAGACAAGCTGAGCCAGCGTGAACCACAGGCCGTATCACATTCTGGCAGGCACACAATTCAAAGTGAGGTCTTCCCGATTTGCTGCTTAGTCTCCTTAGCTACTACTACGCAACGCCAGCTCAGCAACAGCACTTTTGCTTTAAGGCCACCGGCGACTAGCAAAAAGGCATGCTTAGGCTGGTTTGAATTTTGTGGCCCAGTAACTTTTGTGGTCTTACACGTGCAAGGCTGAGCCAAGGCACAGGCAGATGGCATGCCAGCATTGGGAACGGGCCCGTTGTTATCAAGGCTTTTAGTCCTCTAAATGTGAACTGGAATGGAGAGAGGTTTCGGCCTCTAGCTGCTCTTTCTCATGGTCCTCCCAGGCAAAAGGAACCCGGAATGGGATCAGAACAGGGGCTGCCATTATCAAGAGGATGATCCTGGAGGAATATTGCCTGCTGTCCTCCAGCACATGTTGCAGTTCCCAGCCAATGTAGTAGGAATAGGTTAAAGGACTAAAGGCACAATGCTATGCAGATTTAGACATTAAAAAAGTCCTACAACTCTCAGCATACGCCAGCCAGCCATGCTGGCTGGGGCATGCTGGGAGTTGTAGGACTTTTTCCCCCCCTGTCTAAACCTGCATAGGATTGCACCCTAAATATCTATGTTTCCAGGCAGGAAGGGAGGCCTAGTGAGTTGTGTGCTTGTGTGTGTGCCTATGTGAGAGAGGGCTTACAACTCCTGAATTCTCTCACCCAGAAGTTCTCCAGCAGTGGTCTGTGGACTACCGGTGGGCCACAAGCTCCATTCAGGTGGCCATCAGAAAAGTCTATGCCAGCGTTCTCCAACTTGGTGCCCTCCATATGTTTTGGACTTCAAGTCCCAGCATTCCTGACCATTGGCCATGCTGGCTCGGGCCGATGGGGGTTGAAGTCCAAAATCTACTTCAAGCCTATCTACCCTTAGCCTTGCATTTCATTCAATTCCCCCACCCGATGACGGGGAGCAAGGTCATTTTGAGCAGGGCCGGATTATCCAACAGGCTAACCAGGCCATAGCCTCAGGGGCTGCGATTTTCATAATACAGTGCTGGTTCTGATTACCATGCCGAAGCTGAAGATTCCCCCCCCCCTCCTAAAAATATAGAATCATAGAATAGTACAGTTGGAAGGGGCCTATAAGGCCATCAAGTCCAACCCCCTGCTCACTGCGGGAGAACAGATGTGGTCACCCATCTAAGCACTGACCCGGCTCATGCCTGCTTAGCTTCAGCATGTGGCCTGCATTATGTGCTCTCGACGTGAGTGACGCCGGATTTGTAGGGCAACACAAAGTTGATGAAGTAGTCTGCCAAGACCCCCCAGCAATTTTCAACTGGTCTGCAGGGCAGGGAGGGGGAGAGTTTGAGAACCGCTGCTCTTACCAACCTGGGGCCTGTCCTTAGCTTCCCGGTGTTTCTGTGTCCCCTTTGCACGAGAAAGTGCTTGTGCTGAGTGCTGGCACGGCAGAAGGTGGGATTGGGGAAGGAGGGGGGAGGGTCTTTTTGCTGCATCCCGCATCTCTCTCTCAGGCAAAAGATTCTGAGGGAGACAGGAAGGGCATGGGGGTGACAGGCCATCGATAGGGGTCGGGAAGAGAAGATGAATCCAGCCCCAGGAATCAATTTCCAATCTCGCCTTCTCGTCAGCACTAATTCCTGCCAGAAGCACAGCAGCACCTCTGGGAGGAAGATACAGGGAAAGTGAGGGGGGGGTGTCTTTCATTGTGCATAGGGTGCAAAGGCAGAATCAGCACTTGGCAATGTCACTCTATCCCAAGGGGCACCCACCCCCTCATAGACGGCTCCTGATCATCCCACTTTCAAAGAATCCGGGCGTCTCGTCTCCTCGCGGATCATTAGCCCCCCCCTCTCTCCTCTGCCCCAACAATGGCAAGCAACGGCTCAGGTGCTTATATATTAAACACATCATGAGGGAGTGGGCAGAATTGCGGGATCTGCTTTGGGCTTTGATTGTTTGTCAGGTTTTTTTTTTTTTTTTTTTACTAGAACCCCAAAATCCACCAAATGGAACCTGGTGCATAAGGTGCACGATTAGAATGAAAGAATGCTCAGCCCAGGGATTTGGTTCTGAGTACCGGAACTGAACGTGGCTCGGAGTCCATCCATGCAAAAATCCATTCCTGCTTACCCCAAGCTTTCTTCATTTCAGCAGTAATATTTTGGTGGGGTGGGTAAGAGTCATTTTCTTGCTATTAATGTTAAATGATCCAGAATCAGAAATCCTTGCTGATCTATTGCCGATCACCCAGAGACCTACCAGTAGATCCAGATCTACTTTCTGGCCATGCCTGATGTAAAGAGCCCCGTAGTCCTGGCTCCCACTGGCCTACATAATTGATTTCTGGTCCTGTCCCATCTCTAGATGATGAACGGTGGCGTCGAGAGCACATAATGTAGGCCACATGCTGAAGCTAAGCAGGTATGAGCTGGGTCAGTGCTTGGATGGGTGACTGCCTGGGCTGCCCACATCTGTTCTCCTGCATTGAGCAGTGGGTTGGACTCGATGGCCTTATAGGCCCCTTCCAACTCTACAGTATTCTATCTCGTTTTACTATCCTCCCCCAGCCCAGGTTCTTATTTCACACACACATGTGTGCGTGCGCGCGCGCACACACACACACACAGGTCCCCACAACCCTCTAGAACTCGGGTGCTTCCACATTGGGCTTTTATCCTGCAATCGCTCTGCCTCATTCACAGAATTTTACAGGGGCGATTCCAGACATCTTACTTTTGGAACTCTCACATGTTTTCCTACAATTTCTTCCGTCTTTGTTTCTTACCACACACAAAAATCCATTAAGAAGGGAAAGACTGAATAGCTCCACAATTAGGGTGGCTGCTTATGAATCTCCAAAAAAGAGGAAATGCATCACCCCTCCCTCCAAAAAGCGGGCAGTGATTCACATAAAAAATTTCCCTGTGCTAATTTGTGTGTAAAGATGCAAATTTAAAAATAATGATGATAATTTCTATAGAAATACAGCACACTATCCATAGTGTGGAAGAGTGGGACCAGGTGACCTGTGTGCCTTGCTCAGTCTGCTGTCCAGGTGCTGTTGATGGGCGACTTCAAGGCCCAGCTCTTCCTTCTGATGATTCTTCATCTTTAAACCGGACTTGGACTGGACAGTCCTTCCAACAGAGCACAGTCCCCTGGCAGCCCTCTGTAAAAGAGGACACATGGCCACCCAATCAAATGCCTTTTAATTGGTAGCACTCGGAGCTGTCCATCTCTGGAAGCACCCCAGGTTGACCTGCCTTCAGCACCTCCAACCCAGCAGGCACCAAGCTACAGGAGCTTAGAGGGGTCCTCCTTCAACTTAGACTCTGGAGGGAAGGGGGACCCCTCTAAACTCCTGTCGTCAGAGGCTGTGTTAAAGGACGGCTTACTGGGGCTGGAGCCCTGAATCTTTCATTTGGAGCCCTGACTCTCTGGGAGGCCATCTACCCCACTACCTTGCTGTCCATGGACACTTGCTGAAATAAAGGTACAGGAGCCCTGAGGATCTCTGCTGCATCTGATCCCCCCTGGATGAGCTGGCTTTTTGCCCACATGTGCTTCTTCACCTCCTGCTGCCCCCCCCCCCAATCTTTCTGCCTGAGGTTTTTTTCTGAAATCAAGTGCCCTCCTCTCCCCTGTCCATACATCTTTCTTTTTTTATATATATAAACAAAGAGGGGTGTTCTTAGGAGACAGCGTCCTTTAAAGACACACACAGACAGTCTTTAGAGCATATATAAATTAGCATATGCAAATTTGTGCATTTTTTTTGTCTTGTGGGCCTGAGCCCCGGATCTTTTCTGTTCCTAGCACTGCCCCTGCCTGTAGTTTACACTAAGTGGATTGATGCCTACTGGGCTGGAAGGGCTGAAATCTACACATTATTTGGGAAGAGATGGTAGTGATGTCCCATTTTTCAAGAAAAAGATCCCTGCAGCAAACCAGCACATTAGGGAGAATGGTTTCGCATAGCCCTCTCCCTGATGTGCTTGTTTACTACATGCAGGGAGCATTTCCTGTGGGGCATTCAAAGATATGACCTCCCACCTCCACTCTGAAGTGGTGCAATCTGGAATTCTGCCACCTCATTTTGCATCATGTGTAGTAACCTGGTCCTTACTCTTCTGTCTCCCTGCAAAAATAGGGTCACCAGCTTTTGGAAAGGCCTTTGTGTCACTGTCCCCTTAACTGCAGCTTGCACATTCGTATTGGATGCAATCACGTTTAGCTCGGAGTCATGAAACGCTGCATGCACCTGCAGACTCCTCCATATATCAACTGTCAGTTAAAGAGATCCATATGGTGCCGTGGTTAGAGTTCCAGGCCAGGAATGGAGAGAACAGGGTTCAAAACCTAGCCTGGCCATGAAGCTCACTGGGGGACCTTGGGCCAGTCACCCCTCCCTCCCTCTCTCTCTGCCTACCCTACCTCATAGGGTTGTTGTGAGTATCAAATGGAGGAGGGGGGTTAGAATAATTATAAAGGGCCCACAGTAGGATAGGCCAGTTTTGTGTGCTTGCTTGCTTGCTTTGGTCAGTTTGCAGTCCTACTAAGAAACCAGGTATCCCGTCTTTTCCACCCTGTTCTTACATTCTTAGTAGGGTGGCCATGCAACCTCCTTTACAGGGGACAGTCCTCTGTTTGAAGGCATCTTTGAAGGGTTTCTTAAAGATAAAGAACCACCAGAAGGGAGAATGAATGAAGAGGGGTCTTGAAGTTGCACTTCGCAGCAACACTTAGCACTTGGACAGCAGACGGAGCAGCCTGGCTGGCACATGGGTCACAGTCTTTCACACAGTATGGTGAGATATCTTGTATTTCTATGAAATTACAGTCTTTTATTTCCAAATTTCCATCTGTACGTATACATTGCCATCTGCAGATTTTATGCAAACTGGATTCCCCTTTTGCCCTTTTTTTTTTTTTTTGGTGATGTGTTTCCTCCTCTCTGGCAATGTGTAAGCGGCTGCCCCTAGTGACAGGAACCCACCCTCCCCCCTCTCCCCATGCCACTCTTCCTTCCTAGGGACCCAGGAGTCCCGGCATCCTGCTCTGCCTCCCCCCAGCCACCCACCCCACCCCGATGCTCCAAAAGTTAATTTCTTCAAAAGCAAGATGTGCCCGCTTGCGAGGCACACTCTTTGACCTTGAAGCCCTCCTTTCGAATCCCAGATGCTTGTGGCAAGGAGGTGGGGCGGGGAAAGAGGGAAGGCACTCTGCACCTGCTCAGAGACACTTCCCTTTAGGAGGGGGCGGGGAAATCACACTAGATGTCCCAGGGACAATTCCTCAAATAACGGGTTCCTGTGGAAACTAAGCTCCATAAGTCCTGCGACACCCTTTTCCGGATGGCCCAGCGGGTCTCACCCTCCATCCAAACCCACCCACCTCCGGTCTTCGACTAGCCCCCGCTGCCTTTTCAGAGACGCGGGGTGTCGCCCTGACCTCCCAGCCCAGCTGCAATCCTGCCTGCCTTGTTTCAATGTCAGTGGCTGGAGGCATCCAACGGCTGGCGGCTGTGAGCTGGGCTGGGCCGGGCCGGGCAAGCCGAGATGTGAGGTGCATGGCAATGAACTGATGCAAAGGAGGAGCTCACCGCAGAGGTCTGCCCAGTCCCCTCCAGCTGAGCAGAGAGAGAGAGAGAGGAAGGGGGAGGAGGAGAGGGGGCTGGAGCTGCCAGCTAGAGAACACTCTTCCCCGCTGGTATTCTCCCCACGTTCCTCGGCCCCCACAATGAGAGAGAGAGGGGGGGGGGAGATGGATTGGAGGGGTGGTGGTGGCGAGAGACTGCACCTCTCCTCAACCATATGGGGACACCAGGACAAGGACACCGGAACCATCTGACTGGGGGGTTTGAGGGATTTTGTGAGGTATAACACCCCCACACACACTGGGGGGTAGGGAGGAACCATCATGGTGAAGGGAATGTCTGGAGGGGGGGGGCGCTGATACATTTCTACACACACACACGCACGCACACACACGCACATATTTGGTCTTGGTCCCCACCGTGATATGGGGTCATATCCTTCTCTCTCCGCCTCCGCCAGATCTGAACTTTTGTCTTTGCCATAAAATGAATAGAAATCCTGTCCGTTCTTCCAACATTTTTAGCAAGGTTCTGAACAGAGCATGAAAGAGAGAGGCCAGGGGCAGCTGCCGCGCCGCCGCCGCCTCCTCCTCTCTGACTGCCAGGCGGACTCCCCTCTCTTTTCCAAACCAGCGTCTTCTAAAAGCCCTTCCCTGGACCTTTAAAATCGCTCCTTTTCTGGAGTGTCTTCCTCCTCCTCACAATAACCCCCACTGCTCTATCCCAGCCTTTCCCAACCAGCTGGGGATGATGGGAGTCGCAGTCCAGCCCCTCTGGAGGGCACCAGGTTGAAGAAGGCTGCTCTGTCGAGCCCGAATTCCTCCAGAGACGCGCCCCACCCCTCTCGAAGGACTGTTCACACAGCCAAGAAGATGTGGGTGGGCGGGGCTGCCTCCAGGACAAAAAGCAATCCAATTGCCTGCAAGCTCTTTTGGACTGGGGGATTTCTGCTCCGGTTTAAAGGAGGTTATATTCGACAGGAGATGAGATGGTCCTGGGGGTGTGAGGGTGGGCGATCATCATTATTTGTGCATCATTCTCTGAAGCAGACGTCCCACACTTGGCACCCTCTAGATGTGTCAACTACAACGCCGAGCATTCCCCTGGCTGGGGATGCTGAGAGTCGTGGTTCAGCGCATCCGGAGAGCCCCAGGTTGGAGAAGGCTGAGCTGGAGCGACTTTTCTCCGCAGTCGAATCCTCTGAGCATGCCGTGACCGCCGTTCCTCCATGCTGGGAGCACATTAACAGTTCTCAAATGGGTGCGACCAGAGGCATGGCGTGCAACAATCCCTGGGAAAGGCTGGGGAGGGCGTTGCAACGCACGCTGATGCTCTGGACACCTGTGGACCACCCCGCTGTGATGCGCTGCAATTTGAAAACTGCCCAGGCCAGGCATATGCTGAATCTGCACCAGCCTTCATGCCTCTTGCATTGGGGGAGGGGGGGGGCCGCACGGCTTCCAGGAAGGCTTAATGCTTCAACAGCAGCAAAGGCAGTTCCTCAAAGATGTGGTCTGAGAAGGCACATGATGCAGCAACTGCTCTGTGCCGAAGCTAAGCGCGTCCGGTCCGGGCAGTGCCTGCATGGGAGATTGCCTGGGAATCCTAGGTCCTTGAGCTCCAGGGATGGAAGGTGGGGTTATATATATATATGTAATGAATATCTAGAAGGACTGCAGGGCTATAGCTCAGTCTGATAACACGCCTGCTTTGCATGCCAAAGGCCCGACTCGAGGTTCACTTCCTGCCCTCTCCTGCCTTCTCCACTTCAAAGGATCTCCAGGCAGCAATGCAAGACTGGACCCCAGCCTAAAAACTGGGAGAGTGGAGAAGATAGTCCTACTAGCCTTCATTTATTTATATTTTCTTTTATTTTTAAATATATATAATTGATGGACCAATGCCCTGCCTCTGAACACATACGAACGAAGCTGCCTTATAACTGAATCAGACTACAGTTCTGACTTGTTCAGTCTTGTCTCACTCGGCGGCAGCTTTCCTGAGGTTTCAGACAGGGGGTCCCAGGGATTGAAGCTGGGACCTTCTGCATGCAAAGCAGGTGCATCAACACCGGGCTCAGCCCCCCCCCCCCGTCCCTCTCCCCAGCACAGACGGGACTGGCCACGGCAAGCTGCATGCGATGCCAGAGTGGCATCTCTGAGTGGCTGCAAGAGATCTGAGGTGCGCCTCTCCAGTCACCCGACATCCCAGAAGATGCTGCTGCCTGCCCCCATGGAACCACTTGGGTTGCTTGCGCCAGGGGTCCTGCTGTCAGATGATTTTCCTAAGGAAGCGGACACTGCAGCTTCTACTTTTCTGGCAGCTCACTATTTCCCCCTCCCCAAACACCCCAGCCTAGCTCCGTGGCATTTAAGTACAATTCTTACTGTCCTTTCCTCAGTGGGAATGAATCCTCCTGGCTGTCTTCCTCTTAAATATCCTCAGCCATCACCACCCCGACCTTAAGTCTTCTTTTCTCTAGGCTAGAGAATGGGTCTCCAACTATAGCTCAGTGGCAGAGCACACGCTTTGCATGCAGAAGTTTGCAGGCTCGATCTCCGGCATCTCCAGGTAGGCCCTGGAAAGACTCCTGCTGCCTGACGCCCGGCACTGGCTGCCAGTGTAAACCAGCCTTCCCTGACCTGATGACTTCCAGATGTGTTGGACTACAGCTCACACCACCCCAACCTGTATGGATGCTGGCTGGGGATTATGGGAGTTGTAGTCCTGTCCAACACATCCAGAGGGCACCAGGTTGAGGAAGCCTGGTCTAGCTTAACAGAGGAAAGGGAAGCCTGTGAAGGCTTTTTCGTTGCTGTTGTTGTTGTTGTTGTTGTTGTTAGTGGTGGTCTCATGGAGCAGCCTTTCCTAAACTGGCACCCTCCGGATGTTTTGGATGACAACTCCCAGCATTCCTGACCATTGGCCATGCTGCCTGGGAAAGATGGGGGTTGTAGTGCAACACATCTGGAGGGCACCGGATTGGGGAAGGGCTTGTGTATAGACCAGGGGTGAGCTGAAAGCAGATCTCCAGATGTTTGGCACTACAACTCCCAGCATTCCTGACCATTGGCCATGTTAGCAGGGGCTTCTGGAAGTTGATGTCCAAAATATCTGGAGATCTACCTCCTGTGCACCCCTGGTGTAAACAATGCTAAGCTAGATAGACCGGTGATCTCATTCAGTATAAGGTAGCTTCCTACGTTCCTAACTAATGGGGATTGTACCTAGTCCTGAGCTGAAATGCCCTTCCCCATGGGGGCAGGGGGATTTTGGCAATCTGAGGAACAGGGGCAAAGTATGGGATAAGCTGACCACCAGCAGCAATCAGGATCCCAGTTGCTGATGATGGGTGCATGAGGCATCCCTTCCACTCCAATGGCTTCATAACAATGCCAGCAGCCCGGACTCTGAGGAGCAGGACCACAGCATGAAACAGGTAGCAACAGCTGAACAGGTGAGGAGGGGGCAGGTTTCGTGAAACCTTGGCCTCCTCCCCTGAAGCTCAGCTTGAGAGCAAAAACCATTCTGCTTAGAACTTTCAGCTCAGCACTAAGTGCCACCCATGATTGGGTCACATGGTCCAACTCAAGGTGGGCCTCCCCAGGGGTATCTCAACATTTGGGGGGGATTTCTTGTTAATGAGAAAACTACAGGCAAAGAGACAGAAGGGTGTGGAGAGAGAGAGAGAGAGAGAGAGAGAGAGAGAGAGAGAGAGAGAGAGAGAGGTAACACCTGGAAAGGACCACAGAGTACTTTTCTTGGCAGTGCTTATGTAGAACAACCTCCTCCAACCTGGCAGCCTGCAGATATATGGGACTACAAAACCCAGCATCCCTAGTTGGCTAGGGATGATGGCATTTGTAGTCTAGCACATCTAGAGGGTGGCAGCTTGGAGAAGACTGGTGTAGAAGATAATAGGCCCCTATCAAAATGTCACCCCTCTTCTCTGTAACTACATCCAGTCACCCTAAAACGGGGACATACCACCTTGTGTTTTGGACCACAACTCCCAACCTCCCTGATGCTGGCTAGGGCTTCTGGGAGTCATCATCCAAAACATCTGGAGGGCACCAGGGTGTGGGTGGATCTACACCTAATGTAATACCATAAATGTGTCATTATTATGCTGCTTCATCATCTTGCACATTCCCTACTCTTAGCACACACATTAAGACCTTTCGTGAAATATGTCTTGGTTCCATTCCATTTGCCCGTATCACACCGAACCTCATGCTGTGTCCGTCATGCTAAAAATGGGTGGTGCTAGCTTGATGACATGCGCGAGTGCCACTTAGAATATTACGGTTTGCATTGTCACGCATAACCACGCTACGTGACAGTAGCGGTATATATATATATTTTAGAGCATCTTGCATGGCGCGAAGGAATGCAGTGAGTGGGTATTTCCTCAGTGTTTGTGCTTTTTTCAACAATGGATGCCACCGGCCTGTGGCTCATGCTGGCTCAGCTTGTCTGAGCGTGGAAAGCTAAGCAGAGTCAGGCCTGGTTATTACTTGGATGGGAGACCCCTCCTCTAGTTTCCTGCATTGATCAGGGGGTTGGACTCGATGACCTTGTAGGCCCCTTCCAGCTCTATGATCTATGAAATCTATGAAATTGCTAATGAAATGTTGCCTTACATCCACGTCATTGCTGTTTCCGTAAATTTATTTATTTTGGCTGTACGAGCATATTTATAGCTCGAGATCGAAGTAGCGGTAAGGCAGAGGTGCTGTATACCAGGGATGTTGAAGAGTCCTTGGTTTCGAGTCACGAGTCGAGTCTCGAGTCTTTGGACCCGAGTCTCGATTCTGAGTCCGAGTCCTTGGTCCAAAATGGTGACTCACGAGTCACTCCCAAAGCTGACTCCACGAGTCCCTATTAAAATCAATGGGGGGTTTTCCCAACAAAATAAGGCTACTTCAGATGTGTGGCTTAAATAAATTCTAGGCACAAGTGTGCCTTTTTATTTCAAAACTCTGCAACTGATTTTGGCAAGAACAGACCAGGCAAACAAACCCAAAATAACCAGACAGGCAGAGGAGGCAGGGAACCCCAAAGCAGGCAGGCAGAGGCCTTTGTCTTGGACAATTCAAACTGTGGAACTGGTTAAGAAGAGACCAGGCAGGCAGAGGAGGCTGGGAACCCCAAACAGGCAAGCAGAGGCAGCCAAACCCAAAATGTCTGAAAGGTTGCATTTTAGGAAAATGATTTTTAAAAATAAACTTGCTGTACTTCCTAAAACCTATCCATGTTGCATTTGAGGAACACGATTTTGGAACACGAGTGCTTGGTCTCGAGTCCCGAGTCGAGTCTCGAGTCCCATTAAAAATATTGGGACTCTAATCTGACTCGAGTCAGAGGGGGGACTCAGTCCAACTCACGAATTGAGTCCTGGAGTCCGAGTCCCCATCCCTGCAGTATACATGCCATTCAACGCGTCCGTTGTAGGCATTTGTCTTTACTCCGTGCAGCTTTCCGCTACTGCGAAGGAGCGCACAGAAGTAATTTTTAGGGGGGGGGGATACACAGAGGGCAAACAACAACTGGCGAACAAAACAACCCGTAAAATCTGCGGAAACCTTCTTCACTGCCCCGAGGAGCCAATCTCGAACGCCAAAAGCATTCCCCCCATCCCTGCAAAACAATTGGCTATCTCCGATGTTCCAAAACTTTTGGCCACTCCTTAGGACAGGTAACGAAAGTGCGATGCTAGCACACCCATGGGCCACATACTCCGCAAGGGAATCGTAATAAGGAGAACAATTGTTATAAAACCTGCCAAGGAAATTCCGGAATAAAAGACCCCAGAAACCGTGATACAAACGGAATACAGAGTGCGTCGTGTGCCCTGGCAGCAATCCAGGCGATACAATGCTGAACCAAAACAGTGGTATAGATCAGCCCCGAGGTGACCTATCCCTGCCCTGAGGAGAGAAGGAGAAAAACAGGTACTGACATTGAAGAAGAAGAAGAAAAAAATTAGAAGGGATTCTCATGTCATTGCAGTTTGGGATTCAAGGTGGGTCCTCCTGGACTTGCAAAGGCTGAAGAGTGCCAGACAGCACAGTGCAGTGCCCAGGTTCTGCAAGCTTTTCTCCACAGGCTTCCCAGCTGTTTGTCAACCTTGTAGCTCTCCTCTGCATTCATAGACCACATTTATCATCATCCAGTTAGGGGTGAGACTTGACCTCTATCAGTCACTCACTCGCAGCAGCCATGCTTGACTTGTCTGGCTCTGCTCTGAACTCTGTGATGATGCCGAGGGGGAGGAAGGGGGCCTAGATTCGTGGGCCTTCTCCTGTTTCACTTGGAAGTCCCTTCACCTCTGTCCTGCACTTGGCTGCCAAAAGCATTCACCGCTTCCAGCCGAGGCTTTTATTGTGCAATCGGCCTACAGATGGGTCAGCCCAGATGACATAATCTTCCATTTGTAAGCCTCCTATATTTTCCCGTTGCGTCTTCCCACCTTTTTCTTGCCAGAGAAAATCCATTCAGGAGGAAAAGATGGAATAGCTGCACAAGGCCTTTGGATTGGTAGTGCTAGGAGCCCTTTGTCTCGAAGCACCTCTTGTTGTTCTGTCTGCATGACGCCACTCCTTAAATTCACACACTGGCTTCCTGTCCACTCCTAGATCTTGCACAAACTTCTTTGCCCTCCCCCCTTATCTATCCACTCCTATATTCCAATATATCCCTACCTGTGACCTCTGCCCCATCAGCTCCACTACCCACAGCCATCTGAAGATCTCCTGAGCGCTTCCAGACAGGCATCTCCTAGTGCTACCAATCAAAAGACATGGTGGAGCCATCCCATCTTTAACGGATTTTCTTTGGTAAGGAAAAAGATGGAAGAAGCGGTGGGAAAATGCGGGAGGGTTGCAAACCAAAGACAGCATAATAATTGGGAACCCCCGTAACATTCCATGAATGAGGCATGGCAATTGCACAATAAAAGCCTCATCTAGAAGCACCCTGGTCTCTCAAATCACTTTATCCTTTCACCCCTGCTGTCCCTTATGCTTGGAACTGCCTCCCAAAATGCCTTCATGAGATCACCTCACCTCCCTTCTCTAAACCTACATTTTCCGTTAAGCTACCACCACCCTTTAGTCCCATGCCCTAATGCTACTAAGCCTGCATGCATGGAACTGCAATAATCTCATATTCTTCCAATGTTTATCTGTTCTCCTGTGGTTTGTAAAAACAAAAACTCAGAAGGAGGCATACTGCTAGACTCACAGGACAACTCACTGTCTTGGTTCATTAGTTCCCAATCTATAAAAACGGAATTGTACCTCCCAGGGTTGCCAGTGCAGGACGAACACAAGGATATAGTGAATTGGTTGGGAGTCATGATGATTTCATCTGATATGATGATTTCACTGGACACCAGCAAATAAAATCACAACCAATCATGATTTGGCTATCTGATTTTGTCACTAAAGGCAATTGAGAGCAAGGGCAATTGAGGGCAACTTAAATTAACAAACGGACATTTTTGCAAGGAGTGCCAAAACAAATTGCTGGAAAAGGGAGGTAATTTTTCAATTTTCATGGGGGGAAAACCACAACAACCAATGAATAGTTTTGACTGACTCTCCAGGTTGCAGCTAACAGGTTAGGATAGGTGATAAAACTACACAAACCAGTGTTCAAAATGCAACATATATTCAATCTTATTTGATAGACATTATGACTAAAGTCATTCATTTAAAATGCCATCAGTTGCCCTCACTCTCAGTTGCCCTCATTGATGATCATAGCTAAATTCTGATTGGTTGTGATTATTATTTTTCAAGGATGCCTGGGGAAACAGTCACACCATACGCAGCATCATGACTTCATCCTATTTACTATAGCGCAAGCGCAACGTGAGCATCCAGCCTACACATGTGAAGGCTAAAAGGGTGGCAGGGGCACGCACTGAAGTCTCCCCACAATTGGGAACTCTGCCTTCTCAAGGTTCCTAATCCCATGGAAGTTTGTAAGCGTGTTCAGCTGAACATGCTTACAGGCCCCCCTGCAGACCTTCGTGTTCAAAGGTCTAGAGAGGTGCCAGACACTCTGGGATGTTGCGGCGGGTGTAGCTTGAGTGCCTTCACCCCCACCACACTTTTAACCCTCGCATGTGCAAGCTGAACACATGCATAGGGCTTATGTAATCCCTAACTGGGTAGGATTGCCCGCATGACTAATTCAGAGAAGTGGAAGGAGCCAAGGGAAACAATGGAGCTGAATATGATAAAAGAAAATGGATCATTTCCCCCCCCCCCATGCAATCTACATCTTTTATTGATTTATTTTCCAGGAGAAATGTCTACCCTATTGAAACCATCAATTTTGACTCCAAAATTAAACTGCTTGATATTTGACTCAACCCTAGCTGCAGTTATTTATACAAAATATGCAGGAATTGGGGAGTCCAAAGCAGCAGGGCCAGCTCATGGGCTTCTCCTGGAACTCACCTTCCCTACAGGAAACACAAGAAAATAATCTATTGTTCAGCCCCCTTCACACCATCAACTTCAGTGCAAACCTTCCTCTCCTTTGACCCTCAGATTCAATTAATCAGCGAGTCAAGTTGTTCCTTCCCCCCTTGCAGTATTGGCCCTTTCTCTCTGCTCCCTTGGAGAAAACACTGGTTCACTCTCTGGCCATCTCTTGCCTTGACTACTGCAACCTTCTCCTCTCGGGTCGTCCCTTGTCCCAACTTGACCACTTTGCTTCTAATCCAGCACTCTGCTGCCTAAAGCATTGGCTGCTCTTGTTGCTCTGATCATGTGACATCCCCACCTTAAATCCCTACACTGGCTTCCTGTCTGCTGTGGGATCCAGACCAGGTTCTTCAACCTTACCCTCCAAGACCTCTCCACTCTCATATCCAGATACATCCCTGTCCATGATGTTGACTCCTACAGTGGCATCACTCTCGCCCATGCAAAGGTCCCCTGCTCCTTCAAATATAAGAGCAGCCCTGCTGGATCAGACCAGAGGCCTACCTAGCCCAGCATCATGTTTCCCACAGTGGCCAACCAAATGCCTAAGGGGGAAAGCCCACAAGCAGGACATGACCGCGAATAACACTCTTCCAGGGGTGTTCCCCAGTGACTGGTGTTCAGAAGCATACTGCCTCTGATCTTGGGGGCAGTATATAGCCATCATGACATGTAGCCATTACTAGCTTCTCTAGCAATAAATTGGACTAATCTCCTTTTTAAAGCCACCCAATTTGGTGGCTCATCATGACATCTTGTGGCGAGTTCCGCAGTTTAACTCTGCATGGTGTACTCCTTCCTTTTGTCCATCCTGAAGCTCCCTGCATCCAGCTTCATTGGATGGCCCTGGGCTCTAGACCGTGTGTTATTTTATAAACCTCTATCATGCTGCCGGCCCCATCATGCCACCCCCCCCCCACACACACATGCATACACAAAACTACCTGTGTATATATTTTTTCTAAGCTAAAAAGCCCTTTCTTCCTTGCTGTCCCTGGTTTCTGAAACTGCCTCATGGAACACTCTTGTGATGATGCCCCCTCTCCTACTTCCCTCAAATCCCGCCTCAAAATGCACCTTTTTGGTGAAACCTTTGGCATAAATCCTAAGTCCCTATTAATTCCACACGGTAACTAGTCTAAGCCTAACTACATGTAATGGAAATCTGTATATATTCTTCTCCTATCTGCCCCCTGTCCTCCCTCTCCTGCCTCTGTTGTCTCCCTTCTGTTGAATTTTAGATTGCAAGCTCCTCAGGGCAGAGGCTTATCCTCATGGACAGTGCTGGAAAAACAGACAAACAAATAAATATTGTTTGTTGGCAGGGCGGTGGGGGAGAAGCCAACTGGTGATATATCACAGAGTGCAGACTGCAAACCCATGAAGTGCTGAGGGCCTTTTGGGACATCCCCCACTCTGGTGGCATAATCTCTTTGCTGCCTATTGGCCTCCTCATTGCCCCATTCCGTGATCCCATGAGGCTCACAGGGGGACCTGCTAGCAAGGTAAGAGCAGGAAGGGAAGATCAAGGCAGGAAGAAAATAGATCCTTGGATAACTCCAAGCGGGTCCTGCTGGCTGGAATTCTCTCCCACTACGACAATAGGAGAATGTTGTCTCAGCAGGGAGTTAAAGCCAACTGAAGCCTTATGTAGGCTGACAAGACCTGTAGTGTGGTCAGCTCTGCCCCACCTGGAGGAGGTGACTGGGCTATTAAAGGGCCCTCGTCTGATTTTGTAGGCAGCCTGACACTTCTGTGAGCCTGGGGAGATGGGGGTTCTACTGGGGACTCATCCTCTGAGTCAGAGGACGATGACAAGGCTGTGTCCACTAGATGGGAGAGCCCTGAATAAGGCACTGGCTGTCCTACCCCCAAGGAAGTAGCCTGTGCCTCATCCTCATCAAACTCCTCTGCTGCACATTGGATGGTCCGAGGGCTGGGGGTCATGAGACTCCCTCCATAACTGGGGAAAGCCTGCCGTAGCTTTACACAATTCATTAACATGAGGTAGACTGCCAGAGAGATAGCCCAGGGCAGCAATATCTTGCCATTCAGGCTGTTGCAAGCTTTGATTTGTATTGCCCCCAATTCTCTGTCTATGGCTCGCCTTTTAATTTGTTTGCCTAGCAATTTGGACTTTGGTTATGGTTTGGATGATTGTTCTGCTTGGTTAGGGGTTCCTTTACCCCTGTAGAGATATAGATTGTATTTGTGAGCATTTCGGATAACGGCTACTAATGGAGCTAACTTATATAACCGTGACTAATGCTGCTTTTTTTCCCTTCCTTTTTTTCTTTTTTTGCAGAAATAAAGTCGGGCTGCAAGATGGTACTAGTCCAGCCTCCCACTTCAAGGCAGGACTCTCACACATCAGCCCCATCACAGAACAAGGCCCACACCCCAGACCCACAGTGTGCCATAAGCAAGGAACAGGAATCGATCAGGTACAGGGCACTCAATGGCAGGTAGCGCCTGAAGAACTACAGTGAAGCAAACTAAGCACTATAAGGCAGGACTTCCCCAACCTGGCGCCTTCCAGAGGGGTTGGAGTGCAACTCCCATTAGCCTCATCCAGCATGTCTGGGGCGATGGGAGCTGTAATCCAGCACCCCCGGGGGGCGCCCTGTTGGAGTAGGCTGCTAGGAAAAGGAAGCAAGAACAGCTACAGTCGGTAGCAGGTCATTTTTGGCTGGGTGGAAAATTCCTTCCTAGCCCCAAATACAGTGATGATCGGCTAGGCCCTGAGTAAGCACAAATCACAACGGATTACCTGCATAGGTTTTTGACCTGCAAAGAATGCCACGGCAGTGAGTTCCACAGGGTGATCATGCTTTGCCTACTGAAACGATGGGATTTCTAAACCTTCTGCTTTCCTATTATCCTTAGAATGACAGCCTTGCACACTGCCCAGTATACACAGTTCTGAATATGGCTCACTGCAGATGTCAAATTTTCACTTAATATAGATAATAGGCATGTTTCTAGTCCTCATGGTTGCAAAGAAAAAGACTGGGGAAAGTGCAGGACATCTTCGCTGGAGGTTAGCTTTCCAGTGATCTTCGGACAGAGCTTCCCTTCTGGGGGTTTCCAATCCCCGTCCCCCAGCATCCCATGCCCCCACCCACACCTTCATTCCTGTTCTTCTCTGCCAAATATTTCAAATCCTGCCAAAGCCAATCAATCAAAATAAATTATGCAGCGGATGTCATATCAATACGCTTCATTGAACCTGCATGGGGAGTTTAGGGTAGAATAATGTGATGTTGTTTCCTGGCATCAAATCCCAACCAAGCCTTCTCTGACATCGCTCTCCTCTCTCATTACCTTCCCCTGATGAGAACCCCTGACCTTTATCACTTTCTCTGCTGCAGAAACCACCAGAGATTCCCGTGGTATTTTTGTTTGTTTGTTCGGGGGTGGAGTTTTTTGCCCTTGTCAGTGTTAATTTTGCGGAGCTGCTGCACTCTCTTGCAATCACCAGGAGAGTATACACTGGCCAAACTCACTCAAATATATTTTCCATCATCCCCTAGTCTTCTTCACAGGCGCTTCGCTCCTGACCTTCTTTCACACCTTCTACCCACCCTTTTTTTAAAAATGCATTGGGGGTGGGAGGGGATAGCCTCCCATCCAGTAGCCCCAAAGGGAGAAGGCAACCTTTTTAATCATCATGCATCAATAAGATCTCCTCCCCTTCCCGCACTTCTTCAGAGCTACTTAGAGTGGCGGGCAGAATGGCATCACACAACTGCTTCTCTTTCTCGCCAAAATTGCAACTTGTAATTAACACTCTAAAATCTTTAACCTGGCAGTGAGACCTATCAGCATCTATGGAAATTACTCACTGATAGAATCTTGTGTTCAGCTAACAATCACATCCTACCAGGGATTTAAAAAATAATAATCATAACAATAAAAGCAGCCAGTGCATGTTTTAACACGCTGGCTGGGGATGGTGGGAGTTGTAGTCCAAAGACATCTGGAAGGTCCCAGGTTGGGCAAGGCTGGTTTAAAGAGACATCTACACAGGGCATAGGGACAACCTCGAGTCAATGCTGCCCCCTCTGGGGTTGCAAACCCATTGCCAGGATCACCACAAATGCTCGGGCTCCTGCTGCTCCAGGTGGGTGCAAGAGACCTACCGGTAATTCTCATTCTACATTTGTAAACAGGGCTTGTCAATCCACACCGCACAACCATCCCCTGTGTAGCTGGGAGCTCTCTTTCTCTCAGCCCAATCCATACTGGGCTCATAGCAAGCGGATCTGGATTTGTTCACTAGCAACGCAGAACACAGGAGTGTAGACAGAAAGAAATCGGTCTCCTGCTCTCAGAATAGTAGCGGTCACCCCCTAAAGTTGACTGGCAGTAGTTTCAGGACAGACCAAAGGATGGATTTGGGATTTTCATAGAGTTATGCTACTGGGATTTATTTAGTTTTTTTTTTAATTGTTGATTGATTTAAACTGTTTTTTGTATGTAAATGGTTTTTATATTATGATTTATGCTGTATTTTTAAGGCTTTAATATTTTGTATGCCACCCAGAGAGCTTTGGCTGCTGGGTAGTATAGAAATATAATAAATAAATATTTTGTAACACACTGAACTGGTCTATGGGATTCATGTCCCAAGATGTGGTGACAGTAGCTAGATGATGGCTTTAAATATATAAATGGGTTAGATAAATCCATGGAAGATAGATCTATCCACAATGGTATAGTGGTGGAGCCCGGACTCCTGGACTGGGTTCAGACAACACGATAACCCACACTCAAAGGTTGAGTGTGGGTTTACTCTGAATAATGGGTTGTTGTTGAAACGTTGGTTATCATGTTGCCTGAACCCAGCTGAGGATAACAAACCATGGTGTATGCTGGCTCAGCTTGTCTGAGCGTGGAAAGCTAAGAAGGGCTAGGCCTGGTTATTACTTGGATGGGAGACCCCTCCTCTAGTTTCCTGCATTGAGCAAGGGGTTGGACTTGATGGCCTTGTAGGTTCCAACTCTATAATCTATGAAATCTATGAAACCATGGCTTCTCTTCATGGGTTGTTCATGGTTAACAAGTCATGACTTGTTAGTGCAGCTGGACAACATGATCATCTACATTTCAGCAATAACCCATCATTCAACAACCACCTCCATTTTCAGGTGCACTGTAGCTTCAGATTGGAGTGGCCACATCTCCTCTTTTACAGAGAACAGTCCTCTCTTTGAAGGGCTGCCAAAGGAAGGGCTGTCCTCTCTTGGAAGGTATCCTGTTTGAAGAGATGTCCTGTCCAAGTCTAGTTTAAAGATCAGGAACCGTAAGAAGGGAGCGCTGGGGGTCTCGAAGTTGCCCCACCACAGTTAGCACCTGAGCAGCAAGATGGAGCAGGCACACAGGTCACAGTCTTCCGCACTATGGGTAGATGCACTGTATTTCTATTTAAATTACAGTCATTATTTCTAAACGTGCATTCATATCTATAGAGCTCAGCTTGTCTGGGCGTGGAAAGCTAAGCAGGGTCAGGCCTGGTTATTACTTGGATGGGAGACCCCCTCCTCTAGTTTCCTGCACTGAGCAGTGCCGGGGGTTGGACTCGATGGCCTTGCAGGCCCCTTCCGACTCTATGATCTATGACATCTATGAAGTAGCATTTACAGCGGAGGCTGGTGGCTGCAGTGTCAGTGGGGCAGTGTATCCACTCCGGGTTTCAGTCTGAACTTTTAAGGGGATATCCATGGTGCTGAACCCTATCCCAGAAGTAGGTTCAGCGCCATAGATAGCTCCCCTAAAGTTCAGACTGAAGCTCAGAGTGGATAACAGCCCCGCTGACACTGGAGCCACCTCCAGCCTCTGCTGGTGGGGAGAAAGTTCAAGACGGTTTGTACTAGCAGAACAATAACTTAAGGCACAATCCTATGCATGTTTAGGCAGGAAAAAAAGACCGACACCCCACCCCACTGATATTGGAGTCGGCAGCCACTGCGGGTAGCGTAGGCAAAGGTTATCCAGATCATCTGCGTCCTCTCTCGTCCTCTTTTTTTGGTGAGGCATAAGTGGACACCCTCCTTCGGATGCCAAGTGCTGGTGTGGGTGGGGGAAATGGCAGGGGAGGGCACTCTCTCTCTTTCATGCCCTCTTTGCCGGCTTCCCACCCAGCGGCATCTGGCTGGCCACCATAAGCCGCAGGAGGCTGGGCCCGTTGGAGCTCATCGGGCCCAGCAAAGCAGCCGTGCCATTTTTACACACTGCTGCCCACTGAAGAAATGGGGACGTACGTAGCAGCAGCAGCAGCATGCAAAATTGCAGCCTGCGCATAGGGCAGACGATTCAGATTCCCACTTCGCCATGAGCATGGGAAAGGACCATGTCGCTCACGGGCAGAGCACACGCTTTTTGCATGCCGAAGGTCCCAGCTTCGATCCTGGGCAGCTCCAGTTTTGTCTTGGTTTTTTTTGTTTTTTTAAATGATCTCGTTGTAGCAGAAGCAGCTGGTGGTGGCTCCAGTGTCTGTGGGGTGCTGTATTCATTCTGGGTTCCAGCCTGAACTTTAAAGGAGCTGTCCGTGGTGCTGGAAGGCCTCACTTTGGCTGGGGAGCCACTGCCAGGCCACATAGACAAGACTGGGCTCAATGGGCAAATGGCCCGACCCAGTATAAGGCAGCTGCCGATGTTCCTACTCCTGGCGGCGGGAGAAAATGTCCCGTTTTAACCTCCGCTGCATATATGCCTTTCCTAGCTGGGCAAGGAGCCATTTTGGGGAAGGGCAGTTTTCATCAGGAAACTGGCATGGCAGAAGAAAGGGCTAACCCAGCCTTCCCCCAAATATCTCTGGGTGTTTTTGGATCACAAATCCAATCAGCCCTCACCAGCACAGCCAATGGTCAGGGATGCTGGGAATTGGAGTCTGAAACATGGTGGGCACCAAATGGGGGGAGGCCGTGTAAAACCTTCTCCCCGTGGTCCCAGTGCACATCAGACATGCCCACCACACTGCCTCTACTAGTCACAAAACTATAAAGAGAGGGGAAGCACATTCAGGCACCTCCCACCATCACACATGGCCCTCAAATGGGACTAGAATCCAAGTGGTCAGTGGAAATTTAATTTTGCAAGGGGTGGTAAAGTGGGGTTCTTTTTAACATGGAATTTGGGAGGGTTCCACCCATAAAAGCAGCCTACAAATAATTTTAAATAAGTAAATATTTTTTTACTATTATTATTGCGGAATACAGTTAAAAATACAGGCAATGAAAAGGACCACTGCCCCATAACAATACAACAAGATCACTAAAAAAAAGAAATGTGCCAATTACAATCCTTAGGGCACAATCCTATTCAAGTTTAGACAGAAAAAAGTCCCACAGGTCCCAGCATTCTCCAACCAGCTTTGCTGGCTGGGGAATGCTGGGAGTTGTAGGACTTTTTTCTGTCGAAACATGCATAGGATTGCACTCTAAGCATATCATGGGTCAGCTGGTGGGACATATATAGTCTAAAGGATTTTTAAATTATTCTTCATTTAGTACTCATATGTAAATATCCCATTCTACAGAGGTGTCAAATGGTGCACGTAAAATGCATCATCAGAGCAACAGTGAAGTATAACCATAAAGCAACCCAATAATAAAAACGTTGATCATCAGCAAAAGGGCACACTCTACGTTTCTACCATACAAATGCAAACACTCTGAAATCTATTTTTTATTTATTTATTTATTTATTATATTTATACCCCGCCTTTTTTCCTTCAAGGAACCCAAGGCGGCTTACATAATCCTCCTCCTCCATTTTATCCTCACAACAACCCTCTGAGGTAGGTTAGGCTGAGAGTCAGTGACTGGCCCAAAGTCACCCAGTGAGTTTCATGGCCGAGCGGGGACTAGAGCCCGGATCTCCCGCGTCCCAGTCCAACACTCTCACCACTACGCCACACTGGCTCTAATGACCAAACATGGCTGTGTAATGTGCCAAGAGGTTAACCAATGCCTTGTGATGGCCATGGAACAGCCTTCCCCAACCTGGGGCCCTCCAGATGTTTTGGACTACAACTCCCCACATTCCTGAACACTGGCCATGCTGGCTGGGGCTGATGGGAGTTGAAGTCCAACACATCTAGAGGGCACTAGGTTGGCGAAGGCTGCTCTAGAACAGGTCCTGTGATATTGAGCCACGCTCTCCACTCCACCTTCCTCTGCCCCAACCCACTGAACCTACAATTCCCCTCTCTGCCATTCGGTTCTGCATAAACCCAGATTTGTAAATAGTCAACTTAGAGGGGCAGGAGATGGTCCTCTAGGCACAGACACCTTTGAAAATGGAGAAAGAGAGTTGATTCTTTTTCTCCATTTCTGCCAATGTGCCCCAAATGACTGAAGGATGCTTCCAAGTTCCAGGTGAGACTTTTATCATGCAATTGCACCACCTGTCTCATCTATGGAATTTCACCGGTTGGGGGGTGGGGTGGTTCCAGACATTGCCATCCTCCATTTGTAGCCCTCCCCTGTTTTCTCCCATCACTTCTTCCATCTTTTTTCTTACCAGGAAAAAAATAAAATCCGTTAAGGAGGAAAAGACGGAATAGTTGCGCCATGCCTTTGGATTGGTAGCACTAGGATACCTCAGTCTGGATGTATCCTAAACCTGGGGTCCCATGCTCAGTGACTTGGAGGAGTAAAGCCCACCAAACTCCCCGGGACTTACTTTTAAGCAAGCATGATCAGGCTTCATCATAGGTATGTGTGAGCAGGTGGGCTCATTTAAAAAATAGTTGGAGGGGACTTTTTTGTTTTCCCCACCCCCACCTCCCAAATCCCACTTTTCTCCATCATAAACTACCCCTCTCCTCCAGCTTTTCTGTACTAATTCTCCATCAGATACACTTTTACATTTTCTCACATTCAAGGCCGGCCCAAGACATGTTGCTGCCTGAGGTGAAGGACAAGATGGCGCCCCCTCCCATTCCATGTGCAAAAGCCCAATGGACTAGCAGTTGAATCTTTCTTTGATCCTGGCAATGTGACACGCTCCTTCTCCACACTTGAAGTCAGCAGGCTAGCTTAGGAGGCACAGGGCAGGTCATGTGGTACACAGCTCTCTCCTACAACACCTTGCTGCCTCCTCCCAGCATCTGCCGCCTGAGGCACCCACCTCACCCTGCCTAATGGTAGGGCCAGCCTTGTTCACTTTATTCCCACACCCAGTTTCCTTCAGCATCTCTCCTCCACCACCGCCCACACACATACACCATTTGCTTCCTCCTTCTGTCATATAACTTCCTCCCATCCCATTTAGCTCTTACACATACCACTCACAAATGCCTTGCTCGCCCCCTACCCTTCTCCTCTAGAGCCAGAACACTTCTTTTTTGGGGGTGGAGGGATCCTCCCAGTTCAGCTTTGCTTGCAAACATACAAACCGATGCTCTCTAATTCAAATATTTTTGCAACACTCCCAATTATGGATGCTGTTGGGATTAAACTGTTGGGGTGTTGTTGTTGTTGTTGTTGTTGTTTACGTGGGCAAAATAATGAGCCTGTCCTCACATCGGAGTTTTCGAAATCAACATTTTTAGATACGAACTCCAACATTTCCCCAAAGATTCAGTCAGTTCAGACTATAATTCTAAGCATCTATCTCCACTATCTTTTTCACAGGCACCTAGGGTGGCCATTTATGAGTCACCAAAGAGAGGGGACACGGACACACCAATTTGCATACAATTTGCATATGCTAATAGATATGTATAGATGCAAATTTAGAAATAATTATTATAATTTAAAGAGAAATGCAGGACATCTCCTCATAGTGTGGAAGACTGTGACCAGGTGACCGGTGTGCCTGCCTGTTCAGTCTGCTGTTCAGGTGCTCACTGCGGATGGGCAACGGTTCTGACCTTTAAACTGGAATTGGACCGGACCGCCCTTCAAATAGAAGGTTTCAAGTTGAGGACTTCAAACAGAGGATGCTCCTCTGTAAAACATCTGCCAGCCCTTCCCACTACTACACCCATCTCTGTCCCACCTTTCTGCTCCCGACAGGACTTCCTGCAAAGTATATTGTCACCCAGTACAAAACTCAGCTTGTTTTTACCCTGCCACAGCCAGCTGGTGTGCCCATTTTACAAAAAAAAGGCAACTGAGGCCAAGAGAGAGGGATTTGCTTGAGGCCAAACTATGACATGCCCGAGCTAGGATTTGAATTCAAGTTCATGGAGGCTCTCAGCTAAATGATCAGTCTTCACACATACCACTAACCCATGGCTGATTTAACCTGTGGTTTGTTGCTCTACCCAGGATTTGTCTGTCAGAAAATTGAACAAACTGTGGTTTGTTTTCTCAATCTCTGGGTTGTTTGTTTTCCTCCACTTCTGTGGCCTAGCAAAGCAACCCATGGACAACCCACGGTTCTGGGTTCACATGTAACAACACATGATGGGGATTCTCTTGCTGGGTTAGTTAGCACAACTGGGTTCGCACATCATGGCAACCCATGGATTAAATAAATCATGGGTTAGCATTATGTGCAAATCAGATCAATAGCTCATGCCCATATGACCATCTCCACACTTATCCTCCAGTTTACCTACTGACATTCAGGATAGGAATTCTAACTCAGGAAGAAGGTAGCTCCCCCTCCCCCCACCCCAATAATATAACATTCTTCCCTTGCCTTTAAACAACTGGCTTGCCTCCTCTTCATCAAAGCGGACAGACTGCCAATTCAGAAATGTAACCCAACACATGATGTCAAATTGTGGCTTCTTGTGGGTCATCATTCAGCATTAAGCACCCAGGCCAAGAGGCGAGCCAGACAAACATACGAGATCTGTGGAGTTTTGGATCCCATTCTCTTCTCATTAATGGTGTGTGGATAGATGGATAAATAGGGAGTCTGTTGGCTAAAGTAACATTTTAAAAATTGACTGAAATTTAATTTTCTGGATATTTTTTATTGTTTTCTGTCAACCTAACACAAGTAAGTGGTTAAAAAATGAGTCCCCAAGATAACAGCAGCAAGACAGGCTGTCCCCACCCTTTAAAAAAACCACACACCTGTTTATTGGCAACTTTGGATTTAACATAGGAAACATATAACGTACATAAAAGTGAGTTGCACAATGCATATATCTTATTCAAGTGATTGAGAGAAGGGATGAATTGTTGGCTGATGTACATAATTTGTATTATATTACTCGTTGTATGGTGGGAGGCAATGTAGGCTGGCGGCTCCAGTGTCAGTGGGGCCGTTTATCCACTCCAGGTTTCAGGGTGAACTTTTAAGGAGCTGTCCATGGTGCCGAACCCTATCCCAGAAGTAGGTTCAGCACCATAGATAGCTCCTCTAAAGTTCAGACTGAAGCCCAGCATGGATAACAGCCCTGCTGACACTGGAGCTACCACCAGCAGCCTCCGCCAGTGGGGAGAAAGTTCAAGATGAATTGTGCTAGCAAAACAATAACTTACGGCACAATCCTATGCATGTTTAGGCAGAAAAAAGACCTACAGTTCCCAGTATGCTGCAGCCAGCATGGCTGGCTGGGGCATGCTGGGAGTGGTAGGCCTTTTTTCTGTCTAAACATGCATAGGATTGTGCCCTGAATAATAAATACATACTAGGTAGAGTTGACCTGGCCAGCTCAGGCCTGAATTCTAACCCTGCTGCCATTCCCACTTCCCACGCCTTCCTTTATAGTACCACCACTTCCCACTTCCACCACTGCTCTTTCCAGCTGGAGATCTTTCTAAATGCCAAGCAGGGTTCGCGTAACACTGGCGTATGCCGTGGTATTGTGTTTCCTTGGAGAGAAGCTGTGCGCTGGTGTGAGCGAGGCAAGGATGGAGGAAAGAGCAACGGCCCTACAGTCTCAGACCAAATGAAGTCAATGTTCCAACAGCAAAGGTGCTACACCAGGGATGGGGAACGTGTGGCCCTCCAGATGTTGCTGGGCTGCATCTCCCATGAGCCCCCACCATTGGCTGTGCCTGCTAGGGCTGATAGAGTCGCAGTCCAACAGCATCTAGAGCAGTGTTCTCCAACCTTGGGTCCCCAGATGTTTTTGGCCTACAACTCCCAGCATACCCCAGCCAGCGTAGATCTAGAGGGCCATGCCTGCCCCACCCCTGCCATGACACCAAGGCCTGGAAGAAAATGTGGCTTTTAAGTGCCACCTCAAGCACGGGCTCAACTTTCCAGCCTCAGTTTCCAGCCTCATGTACTAAACTTGTATTATTTTTTTATTGCTATCCCACGGGCATTAAACAAGCTCTTCCCCCCCCCCCCGGCTGCAATACAACAATGCATTAACTACAGAAGACATTTCTGTATCCGATATCTTATTGCAACTGGGGTGGGTATTTTTTTAGCTATTTTAAATTGTTTTAAAGTTTTGTACTTTAAAAAAAAATTATAGTATGTTTTTGTTATCTTGTATTTGTGGGCTGTCATTTTTGTGAACTGCTCAGAGAACTTTTGGCTATTGGGCAGTGTAGAAATGAAATCAACGAATGCATCAGTTTCAACCTAAATAAAGAAAGACCCTCCAAAAGACCAAAATCCTTCAGCAGAAAGTTTTTAATACCAACCTAAACTTCCCAGCCAGCCACACACTCCAAAACATCAAGCGGTGACCGAATTCTGGAAAGAAAGGTAGGAGTGCTTAACGAAAACCACCAACCCCAGCCCCTAACTCCCCTCAGTTGTAGCCAAATCATAGCATTCTGCCCCCTTTGTAGCTTATGGGGCAAAGGACAATAATTGACCTTCACCCTTAGGAGTCATCACCTTCTTTGCCCCTCCTTCCAAGTTCACCCCCTGCCTTTAGCCAGTTTGTTCCCCACAATTCTCCATCCCCCTAAAACAGTTTAAAATTTTCATTATTGCATTTTTACTCCAGTTTTCCTACTCATAGCTCAGGATGTCATACATAGCTCTACTACCACCACCACCCACATTCCCATTTTAACTTCACACAAGCCCTATGAGATAGGGTAGGCTGAGAGATTTATTATTTATTTATTATTATATTTATATCCCACCTTTTTTCCTACAAAGAACCCAAGGAGGCTTACATAATCCCCCTCCTCCTCTCCATTTTATCCTCACAACAACCCTGTGAGGTAGGTTAGGCTGAGAGTCAGTGACTGGCCCAAAGTCACCCAGTGAGTTTCATGGCTGAGTGGGGACTAGAACCCGGATCTCCCGAGTCCCAGTCTAACACTCTAGCCACTACATCACACTGGCTTAGTGGCTAGAGATGGTGATGTGCCCAAAGTCACACTGTGAGCTTCATCATGGGTGAGAGGGGAATTGAACCCTGGACCTCCCCAGTCCTAGTCCAATATGCAAACCATTACACCATTCTTCAGTTGCTCTCTGACAGGGCTCCCAGTTTCCAGAAATAAATGAAATAGAAAACCAGCACTTTGCCTAAGGCCACCTACAGCTTTTGTGAGTACACGTTTATATAAGCAGGTGATGAGTAGCAGTAGCACCAAGGTGTTCTGAAGGTGGGACATCTTCAGTTCATGTTTCACCCCCAAGTGTTTTGTGAAAAGCCACTTTTCAGAAAACACGATAACCCGCGCTCAAGGGAAACATGGTTTGTTAACCATGAACAATCCATGAAGAGAACCGATGGTTTGTTGGTGGGTTGTGAACAGTGGGTTGTTTGTGGTTGAGTTTGGGTTGTTGTTGAACTGTGGCTGGTTGTTAAAATGTGGGTTAAATGTTTGTTAACTACAAACAACCCATGAAGAGAACACATGGTTTGTTGTTAGGTTATGAACTGTGGGTTGTTCCTGGTTAACAAACCATGGTTTGTTAGTGCAGCTGGGTTCAGACAACACAATAACCCATGTTTCAACAACCAGCCACCCATACTCAACCCTTGAGTGTGGGTTATGATGTTGTCTGAACCCATCAGCATCTCCCCACTGCCACTGTCTCCATGATATTTAGATAAGAACATAAGAGCCCTGCTGTATCAGACAAAGGGTCCATCTAGTCCAGGATTCTGTTCACACAGTGGCCAACCAGCTGCTCACAGGAAACCCACAACAAGCAGGACATGATAATAATAAGTGGGACCCACAAGAAAACATTGCACTGCGGAATGCTTTCCTTGTTCAGGATTCCAGCCATTCCGTTCCATTCACTCACTTTTCTGGGTTTCCCCTCTAACTGTCAGTCAGCATTCCATGGCCATGGAGCACACTCAGTCCTCCATGGCATTAGGCTGTTCTGGATTTGTTTGTTTTTGCCCCCTTAGGGTTCCCCCCCCCATTAATGATTTTTTTGGGGGTACTTCTGCAAACAGCAGGGTGCCACCAGACCAGTACCTACCTCTTGTGCATGTGAGATCTTGGCTACATAAGCAACGGCACTCATCTCTGAACATTGGAAATCGAAAGAATGATATTGGCCCACCTTACAGGGTTATTGCAAGGATTACAGAAGTAAGGTATGTGAACACTCAAGAAGATGACTATATGAACGCTACATATTCATTCATTCTATGTACACAGGAAATGGGGGAGTAGTAGGTACCCCCAAGATCTTCAGGGGGCTCACTGCGGCTGCAAACCTACCCACACTTACTTGGGTGTACTCCATTGAAAGCATTGGGGTTTACTTTGAGTAAATTTGACTAAGAGTGGGCTGTATACATCCTTGTGGTGCTCTTGCTGTTCTCTAAAGCCAATCGCTCAGGATCCTAACCTGTCTCAGTGTATTTGCCTGCCATTCAGAAGGGCAATTTCTTTCTAATGATATAGTAGGAGCCTCTAGTTTTTTGCAGGGAGGGAGTTCCCTAAAGGCAATTGTGCAGGATCCCAATCAATCCTAATGCATTTCCTTGGGCATTCAGAAGGACAACTAATTTCTGGGTGTCCATTTTGAGACACTCCTTAAATCGTACTCAGTAGTCAACCAATCACTTTTGGTTTAATGTATACCAGTGACCACTTCCCAGAAGGAACCAATACATTCCAATGGCTGTGTGCAGTCATTCTTTTTAGTGTGCCTCCTTCAAGGCACATCCATGCATGCGTGCATGCACACACACACACACACACACACACACACACACGCAAGCCAATGCTATAAAATGACTAATCCCATAGGAAAGTCACGAGATCTGGGTCACTCCCAAATTGCTCCCTCCAGCTCTTGGTAGACATGGGTGGGAGTGGCGTGATAAATATGTGGGGAAGTTGGTTCACAGCTCCGCCACCCCCCCCCCCAGGAGTAACAATTTATAATTGATTATAAATTCCCGTTTATAATTACTTACTTGACAATCTTGCTGTAAAGATTACCATTTCATTTCATTTATTACATTTCTATACCATCCAATAGCCAAAGCTCTGTGGGAGGTTTACCAAAATTAACCCCCTAAAAATATAATATAATAGCATAATACAATCAACAATAAAAATCCCAGGACTCATTAAAAAGCTTATCATATGCTGACAAATGCCTGGGAGTAGAGGAAGGTCTTAACCTGGTGTCAGAAAGGTGACAATGTTGGCAGACTAGACTTCCTTAGGGAGAGTGTTCCATAATCGAGGTGAGGGGGCCACCACCGAGAAGGCCCTCTCCCTTGTTGCCATCCTCCAAACCTCCCTCAGAGGAGGCACTCAGAGCAGAAGAAGGAGTATAATTATAATCAGACCTGGAAATAAATGTTTCAAAATTCCCAGGACCCCCTGCTCTACAAATTGATCTCAATGGTATGATACCTCCTTCTCTGTCCTAACAAGGCAAACATCTGGGAAGAACACTGTCCCTAAGGGCAGCTTTGTCTGCCTGGGTGACTCGCCATCTAGGGGTGGTGACTAGACAACGCCCCTAGAATTCCCAACACTACAATCCACTACAATGGCCTTGCTCAACCTGGCGCCCTCCAGCTGTGTCGGACTACAGCTCCCATCACCCCCAGCAAGCAACCGGCCCTGCTGCCTGGGGATGATGGGAGTTGTAGTCTGACACATCTGGAAGGCGCCAGGATGGGGAAGGCTGTAGCACTTCCAGATCTGACATCTTGGGTTGCGACACACACAGCCCAGTGTAGAGCACAGGCTTTGAATGTAGAACGTAGGGTGGCCTGGTGCCCTAGTTGAGAGAGGGCAGTCCTGGTATTTTGGAGAGCTGGTGGAGGACAGTCCTCTCTTTGGAGGCATCCTCTATTTGATGGGCTGTTCCAGTCCAAGTTCGGTTTAAAAGATGAAGAACTGTAAGAAGTGAGAACACCAAAGGGCCTTGAAGTTGCCCATCAACAGTCAGCAGCAGCCCCTGGACAGTCACATTTAGGTCTTGGATTTGCTCCCGGGCATTTCCAGTTACAAAAAGGATCTGGTGGCATGTGATGGGGGGGGGGGTTCTGCCCAAGGCTCTGCAGCGCTGCTGCCAGTCAGAGAAGACAGCACTGGGGTAGAAGGTCTAATATTCTGACTAGGTATAAAGGGAGCATCTGATGTTCCTACATTGACTGCCACTCCAACCTCAACTCCATCCTTGATGGATGCCACACCGACTCTCTAGGCCTGTTCACACGATCAAAACAAGCCGCCATGGCTTAAATAAGCCATGGCGGCTCGTTTTAAGCCCTGGCGTGTGCTGGCGCATGCTGGGCACCATTTCCCTAATTACCCATGAGTCGTTTGAGGGTTGTTTCCTCCTCATACAAGTCATGCTGCCTGGGTTTGGATGTTATGACAAGCCATGCCCAGACAGGTAATTAGGGAAATGGCGCCCGGACCATGCTGGCACCCACCAGGGATTAAAACAAGCCACTATGGCTGAAGTCATGATGTGGAAGAACTTCTTTTGCATTGGGTGCAGAAACAGAGACCGCTGTTCGCACAATCAAAACAAGCCACCATGGCTTAAGCCATGCAATGCAATGCAAGAGAACTGCTCTTGCATTGGGTGCAGAATCAGAGACCGTGTTCACACAATCAAAACAAGCCACCATGGCTTAAGCCATGGTGGCTTGTTTTGATTGTGTGAACACGGTCTCTGATTCTGCACCCAATGCAAGAGCAGTTCTTCCACATCCATCTTGTTCACACATACACACCGATAGTTTCCTACACATACTCACACACACACACACACACACACAGCTTCTATGAGAAAGAAATTCAGATACCCACCCTGCCCTCTGCGCCTACGTCAGACAGCTGTTAACTGTGTTGTATATTGGGAACAACAAGATGTTGGGAAATTGGGGTGGTGAAGGCAGCACACTTATGGGGTAGATTTAGAAACTAAAAGTGGTCTTCTTTCTTACGCCTTCCTTTTCATCCCCATTTCTCTGGTTGCCATTGCCATGGTAACTGTTTCTAGCACATCCTCATGGCCACCTTTCCAGACAGCTGTAGCCATGTACTATATATATAAAGAAAAAAATCAGCACCCAAGCTAAGGGATGTACCCCAATTTACATACAGAGGCCTACACTGGTTGTACAAATTTACTGTTAATGTCAGCTGTTTCCACTACAAATTGCTTTTCCCAAAGCTTCATGCGACGTCCCCAAATGTCTGTCCCTAACATTCTCCTCTTAACAATGAACTATGCAAAATTATCCGCCTCAGACTCTTTCCCCCTCCTCCCTTCAGCAATATAGCTACATGCAATTGATGTGTGCGCCACCTGAACGCATGCACCCCACTGCCTTTGCCCTCAGTGTGGCCCCTTCTCTAGGGGCTCCTTGATACTCCATCATCATAAACCACCACTGCAATATACAAGCATGCAAGAACACATCCATCCTCCCTGTCTCAGGGCTCTCTATTGTTTGTACCTTGCTAGGGAGGCGGAAAGGAGTGTCGCTTTGTGTGATCACAGCCCATTTTCACCACCATCACCATGACCCCAAAAATCCCAGGGAGCAAGAGGAGGAAAGACCTAAAATCTTAAGCCAGTCAGATCAGACAGTACTGGAGTACAGATGCCAGTCGCCTGATTCGGTACAAGCCAAATTCTTCTGTCCTTATTCCCCAAGCGACCATATTCCTTGTGATCCATCTCTTTCAGCCAAACCACCCACATAGAACCTTTCTCACCCCATCCTACCCTCGCAAAATAGTCGCACTGCCTTCCCCCGCCACCAAGGCATTTATACTTCCATTCTGGGAATGCATTCCCACCCCTTTCACATCCACATAAACCTGTAGGATCCTAACCCTCAGATCCTCTTCTCTGCCCTCATAATCTTATCTTTATTTATTAGTCATTTATAGCCCTGCCTTTCTTCCATCATGGAACTCAAGGTGGCAAAGATGGGGTTCCCATGTGGTGCCGCCCCATCCAGCCACTGGCCAGTCCTGGATCTGCTTGGCTTAGCAAGTTGGCAGCATCATGCATGCTCAGATCATGCCCAGGGATTTATTTCCCATACCACTGTTGCTCTCTAACTTGGCATCTCCTCTGTGTTCGTGGCTTTGCACCCGCACATGTCACAGCACCTACACATGTCAATCGACACACCCACCCCAGATCTCCCATTTTTGGGGTGGGCAATGGAGGCAATTGCCCCAGGCTGCAGACATGGAGGGGCCACATCTTCAACATTGACAAATAGAGCAGAGCAAAGAAAAGAGAAAAGAAAAGAAGGGAAGGAAGGCCCTGAATGAACATTTAGCCCCCTGGGTCCCTCTCAGAGTTTTGAGAAGGTCCTGATGGTCCCTCAAAGGAACCTCACAAATCCATAGCCCCAATAACTCCTCCCAAGCCAGAACAGCCCCAGAAATTCCTCTAAATCCGTTCCCCAGTCCATGATCTTTCCCAGGTCAACTGTCTCCACCTACCTTAAAACCCCTACAACTACCTCTGCAGACATTTCTCCCCACCCGCCACCCGCCCCACCAGTTTTCTGGCAGAAATGTGTCATTCCAATATCTCCAGTTCCCCTCAAATTCCATTACACCAGCAGCCCACCCACAATTGAAGGTAACCATAGAAGGTAACCATAGCAAACAGACATCAGAGATGTCTCCATACACGTTCTTCTTACAAACAGCAAATGAGGAGGTAAGTCTGTATCTTGACCGTACCACTTCACATGGCAGGTGGGGGCTTCCATAATTAAATGCTCCTCCATACCACATTTTTAAGTCCCCGCACATGGAAAAGTAGCATGTCAGGGTGAAAGGGTTCTAGCCTAGCTTTCTCCATGACATCTGGTTTTACATACGGAGAAACTCCCCCCACCTTCCCCCCCACCTTTGTTTAAGTTTGGTTGATCGTCCATTCAGGTGAGCCCCCAGTTGCAGTCCAAAGTGGTGCAGTCCAGACACAGGTTGACTTCCTCATCTGCTGTTTTGGAGAATTAGACATCACTGAGGGGCGCTTTTGTCACCCATAAAGCACCATGTGCGAGAAAACTTAAATGGCTGGAGGTGAAGGCAGTGATGCAGCTAGAGATGCAGCCAGGATTGGACCCTGGGGCCGAAATCCAGGACCCTACAGCCCACGCCCCTCCCCCATGACTACCCAGAGCGTGGGAGATGTTGAGGGCATCAGGGTAGCTGAAGCAAACTCCATTTTATTCCTGAAGTCATGTTGGTGCAAAGATTTAAGTGAGCTTAAAATGCAAAACTGCACATGCTCAAGGTATATATATATATATATATATCTGCCAGTGGAGGCTCCAGTGTCAGTGCGGTGGTGTTGTGTCCACTCCGGGTTTTAGTCTGCACTTCAAAGGAGCTGTCCAGCATGCTGAACCCCATCCCCAACATAGGTTTGGTGCCACGGATAGCTCCTTAAAAGTTCAGAGTAAAACCCGGAGCGGACCCACGGCCCCACTGACACTGGAGCCACGGGCCTCCATGGATAGCTGCTACATATAAGCAGGCTTGGCAAACGGTCCCAACATATCAGGAATGTGGAAGCATCGTAAAGCATGGAAAGGCGGTGGTGATGGAGGTGGGGAGAGGAAGGTTAGTCGCGTGCTTCTAATAGACATGGGCCATATTAAAAGGCGTAAAATAAGACCATTATGTCTAGGGTCTAAAATTACCGAACTGGGTAAAAAAAAAGGGTGAATTGGTACGAAAGTTGAACCAAGGACCTGGACCTGGACCTGGACATATGGGGAGTGTCGCTTGTGTAGGAGAATTTGTGTAGAAGAAGTAGAAGTAGAAGAATTGTGGTAATTCTAATGGGATGGGGGGGGGAGCAGAAAGCTAAGTTGGACTCATGGTGAGCGATGGGGGGGGGGCGGTAAAAGGATCAAGGAAAACCCATAGAGTCAAAGGCCAGCGGGGTTCTATTATTGTTATTATTAGATATTTCTTGGCTGCCTTTCAGGGCAGGAGCCCCCACCAGCAGTCGCGGCGTGCAACAAGAAAACACATATGGCTTATGGGCCAATATGTTCCAAGGCATTGGGATTTGGAGGAGGGTCCACAGGGCCCCAAGGGAGAGAGGTCTAGGAGCCCCTTGAGTGAGCTGAGCACAAATGGGGAAAGGGTGGGAAGGTCCTGGGAGCCAGTGGGGAGAGCTGGGTCGTGGGAAGGGGGAGGAGGAAGCCAAAGGACCCATAAATATTGGCACTAATAATTAATTATGAGAGGGGAGACACGGCGGTCCTTAAGGGGCAGGAATGAAAGGGAGAGGAGGGGGGAGACTCAGCAGGCTGGTAGTTCTGACAGTGGAGAGAAGCCAGGCTGTGTTGAGACAGGGGGGGGGAGCCCCCTTGGGGAGCTGGGTAGGCCTCATTTGGGATATCTGCTGCCTTCCCCAATCTGGTGCCCTCCAGATGTGTTGACTGACAACCCCCATGCTGGCTGGGGATGATGGGAGTTGTTCTGCAACACATCCGGAGGGCACCGGGGTTGTGTGGGAGACAGAAGCAGCTAGACCTCATGATGGAAGTGGAGAAGGCCCGAGTCAGCTGAGTTGGTGGGAGGAGATGGTCTTCATTAAGGAGGTGGTAACTTCTTGGTAGGAAGGACATTTCTTGGTGGGATCTAAGGGCCTGCTCATCGATTTAACACCTGGGAGTAGGCAAGTTAAGGAGGAAAGAGAAGGCAGGCAGTGACTGCACGATCACTGTGAGGTTCTAGCCCCAAATGAGGGCTTTGGTAGGAAGTGGGGAGGAAGGGGTGGAATTGGGTCCATTGGCAGCAGAGAGGAGGAAACCGATTCAGAGGGAGTCAAAGGACAAGAGAGGGCTTGGAGCCTCAAACGGAAGCGGGGCGGTGGCGGTGCGAGGGAAGAAACCCGCATTTCTCCGAGCCAGGCCTAAATGGGGGAATCTGTGGGGCTCCACCGAGGAGCCCCTCCTCCTCCTCCCATTGTGGGGGTGTGGCATCGGACCTGAGTAATAAGCAAGGGCTTGATGGGAAAGCAAAGTGTGTTGCTATGGGAGCAGGCAACGAAGGGGAGGGGGCTGAGCCTTTTAGATGCGGGGGGGGGGCTCTTCAGAGGACACAGGGAATGAATGCTTGCGAGAGAGATCTTTCCTGGCGGTGGGGGATGTTAGATTAAATGGAGACCCGTTGGATCTGGCAGAGCTTCGTACAGTGGGAGGAAGGGCAGAAGGGGGTGGGTGGGATACCAGGCCCATGGGGGGGTGGGGGTGGAGAAGGTGGCAGGGCAGCGCCAGCATCCTTCAGCCACCGAGAGGGTGGTCGATGGTGCCATTTCCATAGCAATTTCCATCCATCACCCCCTCCCATCTCTCCACCCCTATCAGTCCCGCCTCTGCCTCCCCCGAATCACTGTCCCAATCTAACCTCTTCAACACCCCCCGCCCCAAAATCCTCCATCCGTCATAGGGGATCCATCCTTCTATAGATACCGTAATTTCTGCGCCCTTTCCTCGGGCTGGATCCTCTCCCCACCCCCATAAAAAATAAAAAAGCCTCGCCACCACCCCTTTGTCCCCACACTCACCAAAGTGGGGGTCGTCGTGGACGTAGCATCCCTTGCGAGCCCCCTTTTTCCTGGCGACGTTGGCGCAGCTGGCTGCTCCCCTCCTCCTCCGCGTGCCCAGTCGGGGGGCAAAGAGGTGGTGGGGGGAGGACGCTGCGGGCTCCCCCGGTCCCCTTAAAGCTTGGGCTCCATACAGATCCCGGATCAGAGCCAGCTGGAGCCTCGGTGGGGCCTTGGGAAGTGGGCGAAGAAAAAGAAGAAGAAGAAGATGATGATGATGATGAAGAAGAAGAGGAAGATGAAGAAGAAGCAGCAGCAAAGCAAGCGAAGACCTAGAACCCCTCGTCCTGGCTCCGACCCGACCCGGCTGCCAAGGAAGAAGCCAAGCCGACCCGACCAGTCAGCCAGCCAACCAACCAACCCACGACGTCGAGAGCGCTGCAGCAAAAGCGCTCCTGCGAGCAACACGGACGGGAGTGGAATACTAATACTGGCGGGTGGGGGTGGGAGGAAGCGGGGAGGGGGAGGGGAGAGTGAGTGAGGAGGGGGAGAGAAGGGGGGTAAAGCGGGGCGGGGGGGGGAGAGAGCGCGCGGCTGAGCAAAGGAGCGAGAGTGATGGACCAAGAGAGAGCGAGAAAGCGCAAAAGGGGAGCTGGTGAGGGCAAGGCGCGCGGCGAGGGAGAGGGGGGGGGCAGCCGGGGAGAGGGGGCAGCTGGGAGGTCGAGGCGTGGTGAGCAGGGTATTTTTGCGTGGTGGCGGCGGGGAGTGGTGGTCCTGAAACTGGGTCCCCATATATATCTAGAAGAAGCAGGTTGCCTCGTCCCTGATTGGTTTGACCCAAATGGAGGAGCACGCTGGTCGCTGTATTGCGGGGAGAGGAAATCTCCGCAAATCGCCACCCTGCGCGCCGGCCGATTGACTGGCGGTCATTATGGGGAGGAAGGCGAATCGACTGCCCGGCAGCTTGTGGTTTGGCTCGGCCCGTCCGCTTCAGGGCCCTCTTCGCTTAGCTCCCTTTCCCCCGCCGCCCAATTATGGAGATTACAAGGCTCTCTCTCTCTCTCTCTCTCTCTCTCTCTCTCTCGGCCAGAAATCCACGGATCAGAATGTCAGGCTGTGTGACCACACTGATTCATGCCCAGAACCTCCGACGAAAAGGAGCATTGGGGGAATGTGGGATGACCAGATATGCGAGGAAAAGCAGGTCTTCTGTACCTGTTTCATCATTGTGTAGACAGAGTCCGCAATATTATTATTATTATTATTATTATTATTATTATTATTATTATTTTATTACAATAATTTATTATTATTATTATTATTGATGATGATGATGATGATGATGATGATGATGATGATAGCCCAGGTTTTTTTTTTAAAAAAAAATGCCGCTCCAGGGTCATTTGCGTTAGGAGTGAAATTGACTAGGTCAGAAGCAGTCTCCATCCATCCCACTTCCCTATTCTAGTCAATTTCACCACCCTCTTTCGCTTACATGGCTGCGATTTGGAATTAGGAACTCCCATCATCCCCAGCCAACATCCATACTGGCTGGGGATGGTGGGAGTTGTGGTCCAACACATTTGGAGGGCGCCAGCTTGGAGAATGATTAAGGTTTCCATAAAGTAATGTCAGAGTTTGCTTTGGGATGAACAAGGGTGCTGAGGACAGAGCTTTTGGGATGAGGGGAAGAAGCATTGCTTTTAAGACAATGATGAGGATGAAATGGGAACTGTCGAAGAAAACACTCTTCACATGAGATTAGGAGCCAAACTCTCAGAGACTTTATTGGAAGTACACCACAGAGCTGTGGGGAGAGGATGCTTCAAGTCACACAGGACAATGCAACTGTACAAAGCAGCCAAGAACTGCTGAAGTTTATATAGGTTATCACACAAGCATAAACAAAGTTCAAAACAAAAAGTACATTTTAGATTGGGGAGGGGTTATGCCAGCAGTTATCATGCTTATAACCACCAGACAGTTCTTTCTCGACTTGTTACCACCCAGTTGCCAACCGCACGTTGTACTTCTTTTTAAAGAAAAACTGTTTTGCTGATTCTGTTACTTATGACCCTTGCTCTGCTTAGTACAAGCTACTTTGTGGTCTCTTAACCTTTGCCCATTCTTCATTATTTCTGCTCACTTGTCATGTCTATTTTCACCAGTGACCACTCTTGACTGTCTGTCTGCTTGCAAATGCTTGCATTTCCCTGTTACATATGAGAGCTAACTAAGCTACAGGCCTAGAATCCCTTCAAATCATTGGTTGCAGACCTCCCCCCAAAAAGGGTCTGCTTCCACAGAACTCATGTAGCTGTAAAGCCAGTGAGACTCATTTCTGCAATGTAGTTATAATAATAACCAATGCCTTGTTTTCTTCATTGTTAAAAGTTTTCTGAAAAATTGCCACGAAACAAAAAGTTAAATAAGTTTGTTCATCGGACAAAGTTGGCCCAAGTTCATGCCACAATAACTCTGTCGAGGGCTGCAATTCTGTACCCACATCCCTGGGAATAATTTCCATTGTACTCAGTGGGACTTACTTCTGCGTAGACATGAATAAGGGTTGGGTTGCATCCAGGATCTGCCTTCCATGAAAGGAAGGGATCTGTCTGCAGAAGATCCCTCCACCTGATTTTTGGGGATCCCCCCCTGACCCACACACACACCGCAGTTCACACCATTCAGCAGGGTCTCTTCACTCTTCAGAGGGCTGGGGGAGCTGCTGTGGGAAGGAGGGGGCAGGGAGGTCCACTTCCGCCAGCACAGTTGATCCAGCTGAAATCTGGGTCCAACCTATAGTCTTTAAGCTGCCGCGTGGGACTCTTAGTTCTTCTTTTTACAGATATCAAGTCACTGATGTTGAATCCATTGGTAATGACACAGCACTGGTCAGGGGAACGTCCCTCCTGTTGCCCAAAGCGATAATCAACTCTGTCTACAGCATTCTAAGAGAAGCCTGTCTTCACCACAACAGCTGCTAATGTGCCCCTTATAGGTGACCTCAGAATCCCTGTGGCCTCGAGGGATTCACCGGGGGTGGTGGTGGTAGTGGTCGGTAGTCTCAGGAGCAGGAACATAAGAAGCTGCCTCATAATGAGTTAGTCCGTGGGCCCATCTAGCTCACGACTGTGTACACCAGCCTTCCCCAATCTGAACCCTCCGCAGGAGTTGGACTACAACTCCCATCACCACCAGCAATTGGCCAGGCTGCCCAGCACATCCGGAGGGTGCCACGGCAGCCACGCTGGGGGAGGCTGTCCTTCACTCACTGACTGGCAGAGGTTCTCCAGGGCTTCAGACACAGGAACCTTTCTCAGCCCTACCTGAAGATGCTTGGGATCAAACCAGGGACCTCCTGCATGGAGAAGCAGCCTTCTCTGCCATCTGACTGAGCTACAGCCCTTCCCTAAGAGCAACTCTTTCGGATCCACCCTTAACCTCACCCCACAAAATCAGACCCACTTTCAATTCTGTGATGATGCTAATAATATCTGGCGGCACTTATACAGCACTTCCACTCTTCTCTTAGTTGCTACGCTATGTTGTATCTGTCAGGTTTTTCTCTTTGTTTTTAAGAGTCAGGAGGACAAGGCTCCTGTGTACCTCAATATCTGTACAAAAGAGGGTATTCTCATACAGCTTGTCAGGAAATGGTGAGAAATTGCACCTGCTGAATTCTCCCTCCTCTTCACAACTGTTAACAGTAAAAGAGCTCGGTCCTCTCTTGCACTTGGTCATTCTCTCTTTTTTTCTCTTACAGAATTGGTTTTCAAATGGTAGTGATGGCATCACTGGAGTGAGCCACCTCAGGCATGACCTCCTTGTGCATCCCAACCCACCAATCAAAGACTGTGGTCCCAGGGCATCCTTTAGTGTCAGTCCTTCTCCAACTTGAAGCCCTCCAGGTGTGTCGGATGCCATCTCCCGTAAACCCCAGCCAGCATGGCCAATGAACATAAAAACATAAGAAGAGCCATGCTGGATCAGACCAAAGGTCCATCTAGTCCAGCATTGTGTGCACACAGTGGCCAACCAGCTGTCCATGGGATCCGACAAGCAGGACATGAGTGCAACAGCACCCTCTCGCCCATGTTCCCCAGCAACTGGTGTACATAGGTGTACTGCCTCTGACACTGGAGGTAGCATATAGACATCAGGACTAGTAACCATTGATAGCCTTCTCCCACATGAATTTGTCCATAAAGCCGTCCAAATTGGTGGACATCACTACATCCTGTGGAAGTGAATTCCGTAGTTTAACTATGCGCTGTGTGAAGAAGTACTTCCTTTTATCTGTCTTTTTAAAATAAATAAATAAAAATGTTTTATTGAATTTTTCCAGTCATACAACTAATAATGAATAAAACAAAAATACAACATAAACATTGTGCACCCCCCACCTCTTGGGACCAAGTTATATTTCTCCCCCAAGATATATATATATATATATATATATATATATATATATGATATTATTCTATATTCCAAAAATGTAACAAATCTTGACAAGGTTCGTTCCCCTTCCCCTTCACCAACACATAATCCAAAAATTTACCCCAAATGTTCACAAAAGTGTCTTTCTCCAATTGTCCTTTTTGACACTTAATATTACAAGTTAATTTATCATTTAGTGCGGTATCCCATACCTCTTTATACCACTCAGTAACTGAAAAGACATGTTGAACTTTCCATTTCCTAGCTATCATTAATTTAGCTGCTGTTAACAAATTCACAATCAGTTCTTCAGTATTTTTTAAACAAACTAATTTTTCTGTTATTGTTAACAATGCTAATTTTGGGCAGACCTCTAATTCCATTCCGATTATTTCTGATATTTCTGCAAACACTTTCTGCCAAAATTCCAGAACATTTTTGTCCTTTTATCTGTCTTGAATGGTTGGGGATTATGGGAGTTGCAGTCTAAATCATCTGGAGGGTACTAGGTTGCCTATCCCATCTTTAGGGCAACCGCAAACCTGGCACCACCCAGAGGTGTGGGACTACAACTCCTATCATTCCCAGCTGGGAATGCTGGAAGTTGTGGCCATACCTATCTGGATGGCACCAGGGTGGAGAAAGCATGAAATCCACAACCGGATCTTCTAATATTTGAGGGATTTGCTTTTTCGTTTTCCACTGAAACACAGCTCCAGCGAGAAGGGTCTGTGAATCTGCTCATGGCAGTGGCAAGAGCGGGAGGGGGGTTAACTCTGCCCCATGCCATTTTCCTTATCACCCACGCCACCCCCAGCTGTTTTGCCCATGGAGGGGAAAAAATACAAGTAAGTGTGTGTGTGTGTGTGTGTGTGTGTGTCTATCTGTCTCTCTCTCTCTCTCTCTCTCTCTCACACACACACACACACACACACGTAAATTGCAGCTGAAGGTGGAGAGGGTTGACAGGGAAAACAGAAGGGAGAGGGTTAAGCACACACACATGCCTGCCACTGCTGCATTCCAGTTTTAAAAATAAAAGGGAAACTGCAGACCAAATCACAGATATTCTTCTGCCTATCCTGTAGTTTGGTCCTTATGTTCTTAAAGGGCCAGGGGTCTGAGGGTCACTCCACCAGCCAAAAGGAACGTTCTATGGGAGAGATGCCTTCTTGGGATTGTTGCAGACCCACACTGCAAACCCACAGCCATAATTTCTCTGGGATGCAACATGCTCAGTGCCGGCTCCAGGTGTTTGAGGGCTCTTGGGCAAGAGACCCTCAATGGGCCCCCTCCCTCAGTGAGACTGCTTTTTCTCACTGCCATTGCCACCAGCTGCTATTGGTCCTCATCCTTGCTCTTTCTTTCTGCTGCTCGACAGGCAGAAAGCCAGTGAGCAAGTAGGCAGTGGCATCTACTGCTCTTCCTTCTCACCACCGCTGTTGTCTGGGTGAACAAGCAGGTTGCAATGGTGAAGAGGAGGAGCAAGTCCAGGGGGCTCTCATCAGTGGGCCCCTGCTGGGGTGTGGGCCCTTGGCAGCTGCCCAGCCATGCCTATTCCTGACACCAGTCCTGTACATAATCTCATACTGATCTCGCTTGACCTGATTGGCAACATCATCCAAGGCTCCTTCATCCTATTCTATCTCCACTTTGAATTCCCAGCCAGCATCCCCATTAAGCAGGCAGGGAGCATATACAAATTCACATCTTATCCTGGCACATTCAGTGGAGATTTAAATTCCACCCTCTCATTCTCTGTTTCCAGCTTTTTGTAGACCTGTGTCAAAAGAGGGTGTGGGGATCGTCAATTTGCCACTCTCTGATTATCCTGAGTCTTTGGGCTGACAACCAAGCTTTTTCAGGTATGTTAAGGGTAGGGATGTACAGACTTTGTTTAATCTATTCTGCCTGTATTCTGTGGATTGTCAGGAGTCTTTTGTTCCATCATCCACTCACTGATGGAACTGAATTTTGCACAAATGAGTTCATACACATTTGCACAAATTCACACTTGCACAAATCCCCCCCCAAATGTGCAAATGCCCCCCATGTGCATTTTCATGCTTTAGTCTATGGGGGGAAATACACTTTGTTTTTTTCCAGATTTTTCTATGACTAAATTTACATAAAATTATGGAAAGTAAAAACACCTGGTTTGTATATCCATGAAATCTGTGTGACTTGGGAAAAGCCAGTCCGTTGTGGAATCTGCAGGTTGGACTCATAGAAATCTGAACTCATTTGAATCCATTCTGGATTTCTCTGACATCTCTAGTTAAAGGTTATCAGTGCAAGGCAGGGGCTGTAGGTTGCAATACCCCAATGCAAACCTAGAGTGTATCTCCAGTGTCCTGGAGGAAATTTGCTGGGGGTACAGCAGGCAAGCCATGCTGTTTCATTGACCAGGCAGGGCCAGAAGGCCAGGCCCCTAGTTCTATTTATCCCAGGGTAGCCAGTCCAGAAGCATCATGCTGCCTACCAATCACAGGGGCTATTGTTGCACACTTTCTGGGCCCAGAGACTTCTAAGCACACACAAACCGGAAAACTGGCTCGGCTACATCCCAGCTTCAGGTGACAAAGTTCCTGGCTGTATTTATTTTTCCCTACTTGTTCCATTTACCAGTATATCCCACTTTTCCTCCAAGAAGCCCAAGGGAGCATACATGATCATCTTCCTCTCCATTTTATCCTCACAACAACCCTGTGAGGTAGGTTAGGCTGAAAGGCAATGACTGGCCCAAGTCACCCAGTGAGCTTCATGGCCAAGTGGGGACTAGAACCCGGATCTCCCAAGTCCCAGTCCAGCATTCTAACCACTGCACCAAACTGGATCCAGCCCTGGAGCCCCGTCAAGGGATAATTATGGTCCTGTCTAGTTATTAAGATCTGCAGGAGAGGCTTTCTTGAGGGCACCACTGCATTCAGAGGCCTGTTTCTTGGCTGTGTGCGAAAGGGCTTTCTGCTGTGTTGCCCTCAAATTATGTAATGCTCTCCCGCAAGAACTGAGATCCCCCCCCCCCGCTCCCTTGGCATTTAGAAAGGGTGTGAAAAAGACACATCTTTTTAATATCTGTAAATTATGTAGTTGTAATGTTTTAATGTTTTACGGGTTTTAATCTTCCATGGTTTCTAAAAGGTTTTATTGTTTTAAATTGTTGTACACCGCCTTGATGGCTTTGTAGCAAATAAGGTGATAATATAGAAATGTTAATAATAAATGAAATGAAAAAGAATTAATCTGCATTAAATGACCTGATATGCCCTAAGAATGTCCATCTTAGTGAATTAATATGCTGTCTGATTCCAGGATCCTATTTGATTGCCATGGGGGGGGGCTCTCCTTGACCCTTGAACCCCGTGCAATGTGTCCACCACACCAAGCATTGGTTTTTGGGGTCACCCCTCCCCTGGCTGTTCTCAATATAACCACATCCACACGGCAGCTGTAAAAACTGGAACCCACGCAGAGTGAGGTGTGAGTAGCAACTGCTGTTGCTTACGCATGGGCATAAATTAGCACCCTGTGCTAAGGCCAAGCAGAAATGGGTCAGAAACCCAAGCGACCTGAAGCTCTCCAGTGCCGGTTGCCAATGAAACACTGAAAATATATCGCCCAACATTTCATTTCCACAAGAAAGTTACACATGGAGCTGCATGCACATTTTTCTTGTGATCTATGAGTTAGCTTAATAATGGCATTATGCTATATGGATTTTGGCATTTGTCTTATGGCCACGTCTGCCTTTGTTTCTCTCTCGTATGACTTGAAGAACACCACATTTAGCCATTCAACATCAGGTCCCTCCACCGGTGGAAGTGGATTTTACACCACCTGAAGTGGGGACTTGATTCTCTGAGGGTTCATCCCCTCCAATGACTAGGTAAAACTACCCAACTTGGCTTCTATTGACTCTTCTTCTTCTTTTGCCTAGTACAGAATCTAACAGAGCAATCCTATGACCCCTAGACAGCGTCTAGAGGGCCATAAGTTGTTTTTTTTTTTTAGTCCCGGCTCCAATGTCGGAGCTGGGACTCGGTGCTCAGAGCGCCCTGCCTCCACCCCTCACAGCTGGCACAGAAAGAACCACACCAGCCGCTTCTCCAAGGTCGCAAAAGTGACCTTGGAGAAGGGGTTTAGGGGGGGGCATTCTGGGAGGGGAAGATACAAGGTATCTGGGTGGCGCCTTAGTGTCCTTCCCTCCCACTCCAGTACTGCTGTTGGACAGCCGAAATCAGCTGTCTAGCTGCTTTGCAGGGCGGGAGGAGCGGGGAGGCGACCTTCATCTCTGTGCTCCTCCCATCCTGCATAGGGCCAGACACAATCTGAACACATCCCTGGATAGACCAGTGGCCTGATGCAGCAGCTTCCTATGTAAGGCAAAGAGAATTCACTCTGACCACCCCCCACCACCCCCAATAGAGTGGGGGGGAGCCCTCCAGTGATAGGCGGATACTGCACACATCTTCCAACAAGCCCTTGCAACTAAGCCTATCTCGGGTGTACTGGTGCTACTCCCCCCCCCCCCCGGTTTCATCCCCGTGAGATCCGCAGGAGCCAGGTTGCTGTGTGAGCTGAACAGCCTCCAGACTGCAGGCCCAACCATCATCAGCCTGTGGCTCACGCTGGCTCAGCTGGTCTGAGCGTGGAAAGCTAAGCAGGGTCAGGCCTGGTTATTACTTGGATGGGAGACCCCCTCCTCTAGTTTCCTGCATTGAGCAGGGGGTTGGACTCGATGGCCTTGTAGGCCCCTTCCAACTCTATGATCTATGAATCTATATGAATCTTCAGCTCCAACCCCAGACCTGTCATTCTGGTCCCTCAAGTGCTACCATCGTTTCTCCCTACCAGTCTGGTTAAGGCGGTGACCCATTCCATTCCCTCTCCTCTCAGAATCCATTCCTTACTTTATTTGTAGCCTTCACTGATTTCAGTGGAGCCCAGTCCTGTCCATTGGCATCTGCCAGGATCATCATTTCCTATCCGGGCTTTCAGATCGGTCCCATTGTTTCCAATGGGCGTCCTTGTCATTCAGCTTAGTACAGGGGTGTTGAACCTCTTTCAGCCCAAGGGCTGAATTCCATTTTGGAGAACTTCTCAGGGGCCCTAGAACAGCGGTGGGCCAAAGGGGCAGGGCCAAGTTGCCAGCACATTGCAGCTTATATTTCTTACTGCCAGTCACTAAGCCCTAGGAGAGGCATTTCAACCTTTTAGAATGGGGCCGGGGGAACTGCACAAAAGCCAGTACACCACCAAACAGTTGGTGGTTAGGGAAAGGGGGTGGGGTCAGAGGAGGGGGCAGAGCCATCTGGGAAATCCCAGAGGGCTGAACGTAGCCCACAGGCCTGAGATTCTTCAGTCCTGATTTAATATATCCTTGCTCTGGCTTTAAGTCTGTACATGTGATCTGGAAATCCTGCAAAAGGCAGAGTCCTGTCCTGTCCAGTTCCCTGATCATGCACAGAGAGCCTTTGTACATATGACTGTACGTGTGTAGTCTCTGTTCAGACTTTGGATGAAAGAGGCTGGGACCTGGGACAATCCTTCACACGTGCCCCCCCCCCGCTTCATATTTCCACTGGACTTCTGAACAGCAATCCATTTTAACACCAAAGAATCATTGACTTGGTTCAGACAACACAATAACCCACATTCAAGGGTTGAGTATTGGTTGACTGTCGGTTGTCGTTGAGCCGTGGGTTGTTGTTGAAATTGTGGGATATCGTGTTGTCTGAACCCAGCCAAGATAACAAACCATGGTGAACAACCCACAGTTCACAACCCAACAGCAAACCATGGCTTCTCTTCATAGGTTGTTTGTGATTAAGAAGCCATGGCTTGTTAGCGCAGCGCAGCTGGGTTCAGACAACACAATAACCCACATTTCAACAACAACCCATACTCAACCCCTGAGTGTGGGTGATCGTGTTGTCTGAACCCAGTCACTGTAAACTCATGGAGATGGGCAGTTTGTTTGTCAACCCCAGTTTTCTGAATGCATTTGAACCATTCTCAAAGGGTGAGCAGGTCTTCCTTAGGAGGTGTGAGTAATTCCTAGGTCAGATTGTGGCCAGCTGGCTGGAGATGATGGGAGATGTCATCTGACACATCTTTCAATCTTGTCCATAGCCTTGCCTCTCTGTTCAGATTTCTCTGCCAGTCCAATAGTTGCACATGTCTTGATCACCAGGAGGCAGAGCAACGACCTTACACCTCCTTGTCTTAGCTGTGTGACTGCATGTGGCACGTTGCCGTGACCAATGATATTAAAAGCCGCTGGAGCAGCTCTGTTTGATGCCGGCCTCTGGGCCCATCTGACCCAACCCTGTTCTCTTGCTCTTTTACATTGATCTGCCTTCTTTGAAACCCACAAAAGCAGGGCAAGCGAAGTGTGAAATCGAAATCTGAAAATGTCATATGTGAAATTACTAGTCTTTTAACTAAAATACATATAATCACCAAAATCAAACTCCCCCCTTTTTAACCAGAGGATTGGAGGCTAGCCAATGCAATCAATGTTAGAGAGGCGGGGGGAGAGAGAAAGAGGGTAGGGAGAGCAGCTCCAGAGAGGAGACAGGAAATTACGCTACACACCCATCAACCTAGCCTCAGTCCTAGGAAAATAGGATGAAAGTATTATTCAGGCTAAAAATTGTTCAATATATAGAAGAATAAGCGTTGCAGAGGAAGAACCAGCATGGCTTCTGCACAAGGGAAGTTTTTCAGCAACGTTTTCAAATGCCCCAAGTCAACTCCCCTCTACTTTAGTCTCATGTTTTGTTTTGTGTTTTCCCATTGTGAGCCTTCAGGCAAGAACTTGCTGCTGCTGTTATTGTTTCTGTTTGTTTGTTTATTTATTTATTATATGTATATCCCGCCTTTTTTCTTGCAATGAACCCAAGGTGGCTTACATAATCCTCCTCCTCTCCATTTTATCTTCAGAACAACCCTGTGAGGTAGGTTAGGCTGAGAGCCCATTACTGGCCCCAAGTCACCCAGTAGCTTCATGGCTGAATGGGGCTAGAACCGAGATCTCTCAAGTCCCCGTCCAACACTCTAACCACTACACCACACTGGCTCTCTGGCCATGGCGCCTAGCACATACTGTATTAGGTGCTTGATAAATTATAAATGATGATGTAGCATCCCACTGCCTTCTGAGGTATGGCTGGTGGGGACATGTGAGAGGGCCTTGGGGGGGGGGTGCAACCTGATATGTGGATCTTCTTGCCCCCAGTAGTTCAGGTTGTCTCCCACTCCTTTCCCAGGAAGTCTTTAATTAACAGTTCAATCCTACACATGTTTACTTAGAAATAAGCACCATCCAATGTGGCTTACTACTCCCAGGTAAGTACATATAAGACTGCAGCCTTAGCTCCTGTATAGTGATAGATGTAAGAGTTCTGCTTAGTTCTGGCTCTTCCTGAGTTTTTCAAGTTTAAAATACAAAATGAGTTTGTATTTTACTGATTGCTTTATTTGATCATTTGATATCATTTTATTTGTTGCTGTAAGCCCCTTTGGGTGCCTTCATGTTGGAAAGGGAATTACAAGTTTTGGCATTAACAAACAAATGATGATTTATTTATTTATTTTATTATATTTATACCCCGCCTTTTTTCCTGCAAGGAACCCAAGGCAGCTTACATAATTCTCCTCCTCCTCTCCATTTTATCCTCACAACAACCCTGTGAGGTAGGTTAGGCTGAGAGTCAGTGACTGGCCCAAAGTCACCCAGTGAGTTTCATGGCTGAGCAGGGACTAGAACCCGGATCTCCCGAGTCCCAGTCCAACACTCTGACCTGGTAGACATCTTAAACTTGATCTTTCAAAATGCTCGTGACAAAGCTGCTCACCTCCAAGCCAGGCCAGGGTAGTGGGCAACCCAATGCTCTCCAAATGTTTTGGAGTATCACTCCCATCAGCCTCAGGCAGCATGGCCAATAGTCAAGGAAGTAGTAGTCCATAACATCTGGAGGGCAGTGGGTTGCCTACCCCTAGATTAGGGGTGGAGAACTAGTTAAAGGAGTGGGGTGGGCAAATTGCCTCACAACAGGCCCTCTGTGGGACAGATGATATCACTGGGCATGGCCACACCCACTGAAGTAATTGCCCCCACCCATTTTCCCTTTCTCCATGCTGAGAGAGGCTCAGAGAAAGGCACCGGTGGCACTGAGAGAAGCAGCTCCTCCCAGGGCTGGCCAAGTCAGGTGCCTCCTTCACAGGCTTTTCTCCATCCCCATCAGGGGCAGGGTCCTGCTTTGGCTGGATAAGTCTCTAAGCCAGGCAAATAAAGTTTGCCAGTCACACATGGATTTTCCTGAGAGAAGTCAGAGATATAGCCAACGTCAAATGCACAGGCTATCAATCAAGAATAATCAGAGTTCCAAAAAGGCAGTGTCAGGCAGGAATCCAAAAGTCAATAACACAGCGGTCCAGACACAAACCAAGGTCAGGGTACAAAAATAAAGGAGCAGCAGAAACAGTATTGTTTCTAACACTGACTAGGCTGAAGCTGAAGGTTTAGATAGTCAGAGCCTCCTGAGTCCCACCCAGGGCTCAACTGTAGTTCATTATAGCCCTCTGGCAAGAGTCTTACTCATGAGGAGTCATTTCCTCTTGCGGAGTCTTCCTTTGTAACTGAGCACTCTTTCTCCAAGGAGCCCTACTAGCCTCCCTCTTGAGGTGAAGATGCTCCTGGTTGCTCAGAAGACCAGGGGGTTGCTCAGCCTCTGCCTCAGAGGCAAAGTCCCTTATGCCTTACAGCGACGGACCTGCAGCCATCTCCACCGAGGACCTAGGCTCCCCCTGGTCTTCTGACCTGGGCTGTTCTGCGGTGCTCTTGATCTCTGGGAGCTCTAGCTCTTCCTCTGAGGAGGATTCCTCCAGTGGGAGCAGGACAGGCAGTGAGAGGCATGCAAAAGAAGACTCGGCAGATTCTGGGAAGAACAGCCACTCCTCCCAGTGCTGGCCAAGTCTTCCACAGCCTGCATCCCTGTAGACCTCCTGAATGAAACCAAGGAGCCTCTGCAGGCCAGATACCAAACCTCTGTGGATCAGATTAGGCCTGCAGGTCGCAGTCGCATGTTCAGCACCCCTGTGCCCTGGATGAACAAAATGGTCTCATTTGGTATAAGGCAGCTTGTTCCCATGTCCCTATAATATCATAGTAGTGGCCACTGCAGAACTGTCTTTTTCAGCAGTCACTCCCAAGCTCTGGGAGTTGCCATATTGGACATGACAGATCCTGAATATTGGCCCTTTTAAAGGTGCGCCCAGGGCCCTAGGCCAGCCTTTTATAACAATGATGCTGTTTTGATGCCAACTCCCTGTTTTAATGTAGCCCTGTTTTAATCTGTCTCAATATTTTGATTTTTGTTGCTGTACTTTTATTGGTCATTTGATTTACTTCAATTGTAACTTGCTCTGAGGACAGTTGTTGAAAAGTGGGCTATCCATCTCACAAACAAACAAACAAACATGAGACTCAGTGTGGTCACCCACCATGCACTGTGCAGTATGGAATGGCCCGGAGGCAAAATCCATTAGCAGCTAAGAATCTAGTATTCATTGTTTTGTTTTTTTGCGTGTTTTTAAAACAAGAGAGGCAAGTTGCTAATCCTCAGTGTTGCAGTGAGGGGGGGGAAGAGAAAACCTTTGTGAAACCATATTCATATTCTCTGTAAATGATTGTCTTCTGCTAAAATCAGAGTACACTGAGAAGAAGTAGTAAAGGTAATCAAAGAGACAATACAATGTTTAATTTCCCTAGACCCTTGAATAATTCTATTAGGGTAGTTAAAAAGGCAGAGTGAGAAAGACAGGATATGGAATGAATTTCAAATCCATTGACAGCAGCTCGAACTCGTGCTGCTCACAAGCGGAAAAGATCTGAACGGATGAATCAGTTGATGAATAGCCGAAAAGTCTTGGAATGATAAAGTTAACATAGAAAGTCATGGTTCATGAAGCAAAGTAGGAGATGAATAATTTCTGGGGAAATGGTTGTGATTAGGCTTTGGAGCGGTTAACTGTAAACAAAATATAAATTTCAATGTTTTAGTGGCATCTATTTCTGCATGCTGATTGTGCTGGAAGACCTATGTAATTGTGTGTGTGTGTGTGTGTGTGTGTGTATACCCACACACACATAGAGTGTAATGTGATTGATAGATAGATAGAGTGAGTGAGTGAGTGAGTTATTTCATTATATTTATATCCCACCTTTTTTCCTGGAAGGAACCCAAGGCAGCTTACATAACCATCCTCCTCTCCATTTTATCCTCACAACACTGAATATCAGTTCCTGGGGTACAGTGGTACATTTTGAAGTTCAGATGCTCATCATGACAGTCCCCTTAGCCATGCCCCCAAGGAAAGTCCAAAAATGCAGGCAGCTGTGTGGATGCATATCAACAAACCAGTTCTAGCAAGAGTTTGACCTGGTTCACATGTCAGGGCAACAAGTCATGGGTTATTTCATTTATCTGATCACGCTGTTTGGAGGTTGTTTGCAGAAAATGGAAGAAGTTTGTGTGCAATGAGCATCCCCCGCAAATCATGGCTTAAATAACCCATGATTTGCCACTGTGAGGTGTGAACAGCCTCTTCATCCTCCACCAGGAGCAGGTCTTTTCTAAAGCTAATGGGTCTTAGAAAGAAGACCCATTCAGAGAGAAGTGAGGGTTGCAGCTAAGCTCAGAGAATTCTAATGGGAGCAGGGTGGCAGACAACATCAACGTCCCTGCTAATAAAGATGTGCAGTGATGCTGGCTGTGTCCCTGTGAGCTGGGGAGCAATGCTGGGAGAGGGCTATTGCCATCGTGCCCTTCCTTGGGGGCTTCCCAGAGACATCTGGTCGGCCACTGTAGGAAGCAAGATGATGGACTAGAGCAGTGTTCTCCAACCTGGCTGGGGCATGCTGGGAGTTGTAGGCCAAAAACATCTGGGGACCCAAGGTTGGAGAACACTGGACTAGAATGACCCCATGGATCTGATCCAGTGGGGCTCTTCTTATCTTTTTACTCATTGGCATATGAAATAGCATGAATCGAGGATGAGTTGCATAGTATTTCCATGCCTTCCCCCATCTTCTTTTCCTTCCTTCCTTTCTTTTACTGGCCCTGCATTTGTGCCTTTCACCACATCCCTGGCTATAGAAATGTAGCAGGGCAAGCGTCACAAGAGAGGAGACTGGTTTGCATACCAGTTGCATATGCTAATTTATAGGTATAGATGCAAGTTGAAGAAATAATTATTATAATATCAATAGCAATATGGTCAACCTTACCATAGCGCTGAAGACTGCAGCCAAGGGATCTGTGTGCCAGTTTGCCGTTTGGGGCTAACTCCTGATGGGCGACAGCAGTTCTTGCGGTTCTTTATCTTTAAGCCAGAATTGGACCAGACCCCCAGACAGCCCCTTACGGGACTGTCCTCTGTTAACAGAAGACACCTGGCCACCTATCAAATGATGGGGAGAAGCTTACCCTGCTTAATTTCTGCCTGCCAAGCTGCTGTGAAGGGCACAGGGGTTTGGGGGTGGGTGGGTTGTTTGTTTGTTTTACTGATCCTCTGTTTTCATGTGCTGTTTTATTCTTTTTATCTTTTCGTTGTTCACCGCTCCGGAATCTGTTTAGATGTGGAGCGGTAGATAAAAGCTGTAAATAAAATAAAAATAAATAAATGAAGGGCAAAAAAAAGAAAAGAAGCACAGTTGCTCGAGGATCGGGCTGGGAGAGAGAGAGAGAGAGAGAGAGAGAGAGAGAGAGAGCGCACAGGCAGGCAAATTAGGGCCCCTGCTGTGGAGTAATTATCTGGGAGTGTCTCGGTGTAAGAAATTGGCCTCCCTAAGCCACACACCAACCTCCCTCACATTTCCAAGAAGCCGAGTGGGTGCCGGCCCGATTCCCTCCCCAGTGGCCTCCATCCCCCAAGCTGCAGCAGCGCTGAAAAAAATGGCCGGTATCCTGGCTGGTGCCAAGAACTTCTCAGGGACAATGCCAGGAAGCCCAGGCTGCGGGGCAGACTGATGGGAGCTGCTCCCATAGAACTGGGTCCATCCAAGGGAAGAGGCTTGGCAGGAACCAGCTCTAGAAGAACACTCTCTTCCTGCCCAGGCTCCTGGCCCGGCGTCACACAGTTGGAAGTCGATCCGGTTGCCAAATTGTCTCTTCCTGCTTCCTTCTGCAGGAGCTGCTAGGATTGCAGGGCCAACCAAGATGACCTAGCAGGTTTGGGGGTGGGGGGAGGGTGTTGCCAGACGTGCAAGGAGCCTTGTGCGAGGATCTTCATGTGCCTGTGAGGGCTCGAGGTCTCCGTACAAGGCAGCTTGCCCCCCCCCCCTGCACAGCTTTGTGCCAAGATTGGACTCTCCAGAACCCTGCAAGAGAGAGAGAGAGAGAGAGAGAGAGGCAGAGGCAGAGGCAGAGGCGAGCCCGGCGGCTCTCTTCCTCACCAGCAGAAATGTGATCTTGCTGACTGTGGAGAAAGCCAACCTAAGCCCCCTTTCTGACACACACACACACACTCACCAAGGTAGGGGAAGGAGACCCAGGGGGGGAAGACAGCCAGTCTCCACAGAGGCCAAAGGGGACAAACAACATCTGCATAGAATCACCCCAGGGGGGAAGGCAGGAAGCATCGCCAGGTTCGTCAATGCTCTCGTATATCAGCCCCATCTACATAAGACTTGAATACCTCGCTAGAGCAGACACTTCAGCACCCATAAGAAATGGCCACTCAACACCATAGGATGGGACCATTAAGCAAGTGGCTTCAAAGAGACCCCACCCCACGGGGGGAAGGCGTCACCCCACCTGACCCAAAAGGCCGCCCCTCAGGGAGGGTGGCAACCCACCTGATTACGGAAGGAGGGGCTACCTGAAACACCAAGGTATAAAACACCCTGCGCAAGGGAACTGAGTTGTTAGACCTGATCAGCAATCTTGCCCCATGCTTGGGGTAAGAGAATGAAAGATCGGCAACCCCGGGTAGCAGCACCCGGCGCGCTCCAGCTAGCTGAAATCACTGGCCGCTTGGGTTGACCGGACCCCCGGGAAACCAAGCTGAAATCACTGGCCGCTTGGGTTGACCGGACCCCCGAAAAACCAAGCTGAAATCACTCACAAGCCGCTTGGGTAGACCGGACCTCCGCCGGGAACCTAGCTAGCCGCTTAAGTAGACCAGACCTCCGTCGGGAACCCAGCTAGCAGCGTGCGGTTGACCGGGCCTCTGCTGGAGCCCGAGCTGAACTAACTAGCTGAGAGCCCTGAAATCACAGTGTCCTTGAGACTTCTTGCTTGCTACTTTGTACCGTACTGATAAGCTGTATTGCTGGCGTGTGTCTGGGTTTGTGAAGGTAATTTTGTAAATAAACTTGTTTTATAAAAGATACTTTTGTGGCTATAAGTTATCCCTTTGTTCTGGGCTAAGGGTGATAGTCGCTGGGGACCTCAGAGAAGGCCCACCCCAGGACTCGCTACCCCCTTAGCATTGAACCCGTGCAGAAGACCAAGTTGTCAGTCTTCCACTTGGTGGCAGTGGTGGGATAACTTATTAGCCCAGAATATTTCCCAGACCCAAAGTAGCAAGAGCCTAAAGATCACCATGGGCGACCCAGAACCTGACAAAGCGACCGGGGGACCCGAGCCACGGCGGCCCCTGCCCGCAACCCCCATCACCCCGGGGTTGGCGGCACTGATCCGGCATACAGAGCTGCAGAGGGAGCTGCTGGTGAGTCTGGCCCAGGGTGTCCGACCCAGGGGCTGCACTATCCCAGTTCCAACAGATGGGAGAGAGGATGTGGTGACCGAAGACCCCGCTCCTCTGGAGCCTCTCGAGCCCCTCGAGCCCCTCGAGCTTCCCTCGGAATGGATGGCACACGACACGAGCGGGAGAGGATGGCCCACGAGCGCGAAATGATCCGGATGCAGATAGAGTTGGCCAAGCTGCAGCTCGAGGTGGGAAAAACTCCCCCGACTGTCCCCTCCCTCCTCCCCCTCCGTCGTGGGACTGCAAGGCGTTCCCCTACTACAAGCCAGGGCAGGATGTCCTGATGTTCTTCTACATTTTCGAAATGGCGTGCCAAGAGCAGCGGGTCCCCGACAACTTGCGGTTGTCCGCCCTGCGAACCCAGGTCAGTGGGGACCTGGCTGACCTCCTCGAAGCTCATCTGCAGAAGACCCCAGCAAGCTACGAGGCGTTCAAGGCAGCGGTCAGGCAACACTTCGCCCTCACCACCGAACATTGCTGGCGGAGATTTCGAGAGGGTAGACCTTCCCCCGGGACCACCCACGTGGCATAGGCAGCCCAAGTGATGCACGTCTGCGAGTCCTGGGTGGAGGCTTCCCGGGCCTCCACCCTGAAGGAAGTTGTCGAGCTGATCGCCATGGAGCAGTTCTTCACCACCATCCCGAAGGAGCTGGCCGCTGTCGTGAGGGATCAGAAGCCCCGTACCTGTGAGGCGGCGGAGATCATGGCCGACGAGATGGGGCTATACCAGACGGCCCCATCCACCAAGGGAAGTTCCGCGGCCGTGGCCGAGAAGAACCCAGAGCCAGAAAAGGGCCTGCCCCGACGGCGCGGGGAGGCCCCTCGGACCAAGGAGAACCAAAACCCTCGGTCTGGGGCGTGCTTCCACTGTAACGAGATGGGACACCTGCGGCGAGATTGCCCCAAGCTCCAACCCAAGAACCGGGATGCCCGTCCCTCACCGGGGAAAGTAGGACGCGTCGCAAGTGCTGCAGCCGCTCAAGACGACGACAGCGACGACGAGCGACGGTCAGTCCTCGAAGATCGCGGTGCCGAGGAGGATCTCCAAGAGTGGGATTCCTACCGTCCTGAACCCCGTGCATCGCTGTATCGCATCGCCTCCCCAGACCAGCTGAGATAGAGCCGCAAGCAATTCTGTGAGTCCATCTATATCAATAATGTTCCCAGGGTGGGGTATAGGGACACTGGGGCAGATGTAACAGCTCTGCCCCGGAACCGCGTAGAGAGGTCCCAACTTTTGTCAGGACGTACGTGTACGATCAAACCCTATAACTCCCCCGACATCACCGTCCCCATCGCCCGGGTCCAGATCAAGTACCAGGGGTGGGAAGGAGAGATGGACGTAATCATCCATCGCCAAAAAGAGTGGGGCATCATCATCGGGAATGACCTCGCGTTCCGGGTGGCCAAAGCTAAGATGGAGCTCATCACCCGGGGACAGGCAAGGTGAGGGGGGCCGCCCGTAACCGCACCGGTCCCAAAGCCTAAGCCCGTGCCCCCTCCACCACCCGGGGTGATCCCATCCCCTGCGGGGCACCCCGGGGAAAACCAGGCCATAGCGGAGCCCCCGAAGAATGAAGGGTTTGCTCAGATGGCTAAAGACTTTGGGACACAAGCCCAATTCAAGGAAACCCAGCGGCTAGACCCGTCCTTGCGAGAGTGTCGCGCTCTGGCCAACCAAGACCCCAGGGTATCCCTTGGCACCGAAAGATTTGTCTGGGACAATGGAACTTTGTACCTAGAGTTCGAGCCAAAGGGGGAAGTGGCACCGAGGCGCAAGCAAAGGCAACTGGTGGTTCCCCAACGGTACCGCCGCGCCGTGTTGCACCTCGCCCACGACGTGGCATGGGGAGGACACCTGGGCAGAAGCAGACCCAAGCTCAAATCACAGAGAGGTTCTACTGGCCCATGATCGCCTCCGACATTAAGGCTTACTGTCGGTCCTGCGATGTGTGCCAGCGAGTGGGACACAATCGCGATCACCCAAGAGCTCCCCTTCAACCTTTTCCGGTGGTGGGGATCCCTTTGAACAGATTGCTATAGACATAGTGGGTCCCCTAAACCCGCCCACCAAGACAGAAAAAAAGTTTTACTGACGGTAGTGGACTTTGCCACCCACTACGCGGAGGCTTTTGCGCTAGCCTCCATCTCTGCAGCCAGCCTAGCTAAGACTCTGCTCTCTCTCTTTGCCCGCTTAAGAATGCCCCGCACGGTCGTGTCAGACTGCGGCACCGGGTTCATGTCTAAACTGTTCCAAAAGATGTAAGACCTGGGGGGGGGGGGTTGACCATGTAACTTCGGTGCCTTACCACCACGAGACCAACGGACTGGTTGAACGCTTCAACCAGACTTTAGAGAAAATGATCCGGGCGTACGCTAGCCATCACCCGAGAACTTGAGACCAAGCCCTACCCTACCTCCTCTTTGCCTACCGAGATGCTCCGCAAGAAAGCCTCGGGTTTTCCCCGAATGAACTGATGTTTGGCAGAGAACTAGCCCTTGGCTTTGTTGCAAGAAGAGTGAGAAGGGGCTGCCGGCAGTTCGCCTGTGCCGGTTCACACTTTTCTGCGGCGGCTACGAGACACCCTCCACAGCGTTCGAGAAGCCGCCCAACAGCATCTGAAGGCAGCCCAGCAGCGGCAAAAGGAGCTGTATGATAAAACCGCAGTAGCCCGGACTTTTGAAGTGAGTGATAAAGTGTTGGTTCTGCGTACCCTCAAACAGACAAGCTGTGTCTTAAGTAAGAGGGTCCGGGGACTGTAGTTGAGAAACTTAGACCAATCAACTACAAAATACTCTTTGCTGAGACTCCTAGAAAATGTAAAGTGTTTCATGTGAATATGTTGAAATTGTATGTAGACCAAAGTGCGAGACTAGGCTGTGTGAAAGAACATAATGATAAAGATTTCGCTGATGGGGATCTGTTGGGAGAATGGGGGGGGTGGCGGGGGGATGGAAGAATCTCACTGTCACCCGCCCTGTCCGAAGCTCAGCGAGAGCAAATGAAGCGGGTGCTGGATGAATTTGGGACCATGTTCTCAGACCGCCCCAAGCAGACCCCACTCATCCAGCACACCATTCAAACGGGTGACAGCCCCCCTCTGCAATCTCTGCCATACCGGGCAGTAGGACCCCACGCTCAAGTCATTGCTGAAGAAGTCAAAGCCATGTTAGACCTAAGAGTGATCGTTCCTAGTTCTAGCCCATGGTCCTCCCCAATTGTCCTAGTGGCCAAAAAGGATGGGGGGGGGTGCAGTTCTGTGTAGACTATCAAAAAATCAACAAAGTGACCATCCCTGACCCCTACCCCATCCCCAACATAGATGTCTTGCTAGAGAAGCTAGGGAGGGCCAAGTACATTACCACCCTAGACCTCACCAAAGGCTACTGGCAAGTTCCGCTGGACGCGGATGCTGCTCTCAAGTCTGCCTTTGTCACACACCCTGAGTTTATTCCAGTTCACCACTCTTTCCTTCAGAGTCCAGAACAGTCCAGCAACCTTTCAGAGGCTGGTGAATGGAATGCTGAACAAGTTGAGAGAATTTGCCTGTGCCTATCTAGACGACATAGCTATCTTTAGCTCCACTTGGGAGCAGCATCTGCAGCATGTCCGGCAAGTCTTCCAGCAGATCCGGGACGCTAGGTTAACAGTAAAAGCAAAGAAGTGCCAGATGAGGCTAAGAGAAGTTGAGTACCTTAGACATCAGGTCAGAGGGGGGAGCATCAAACCCATAGAAGCTAAGATCGAGTCGGTTCAGAAATAGCCCCAACCCGCAACCAAAAAACAAGTGCAGGCTTTTCTGGGACTTGCAGGGTACTATCAAAAGTTTGCGCCACACTTCAGTCAGCTAGCAGCCCCTCTGACTGATCTTTGTAAAAAGCGCCAACCGAACAAGGTCCAGTAGACTGCGGCTTGCCAGACCGCTTTCGACGAGTTAAAAGCCTGCCTCACGGCAGCTCCCATTCTGCAAGCCCCAGACTTCGAATCCCCCTTCGTTCTGCAGACAGATGCCTCTGAGGCCGGGATGGGGGCGGTGTTATTACAAGAGAAAGTAAGAGAAGGGCTGCGCCCCGTTGCATACCTGAGCAAGAAGCTCCTGCCCAGAGAACGTAGTCTTGCCAATGCCACCATTGAGAAAGAGTGCCTGGCCGTAGTGTGGGCCATCACCAAGTTGTGCCCCTACCTCTGGGGGAGACAGTTCCGCCTGCAGACTGACCATTCCCCCCTGTGCTGGTTAGATAGAGTCAAAAGCAACAACCAAAAACTCCTACAGTAGAGTCTGGCGTTGCAAGACTTTGACTTCAAAATTGAGCACATCAAAAGTAAAGACAATGTCTTGGCTGATGCACTCTCCCGGGCTTTCTCAGTTGATGGGCAAGTCGATAGAAAATTGGGGTGTGAGACCCCAATGCCATCTTTTCCCCGGGGGGGAGATGTAGAGAAAGCCAACCTAAGCCCCCTTTCTGACACACACACACTCACCAAGGTGGGGGGGAAGGAGACCCAGGGGGGGAAGACAGCCAGTCTCCACAGAGGCCAAAGGAGACAAACAACATCTGCATAAAATCACCCCAGGGGGGAAGACAGGAAGCATCGCCAGGTTTGTCAATGCTCTCGTATATCAGCCCCATCTACATAAGACTTGAATACCTCGCCAGAGCAGACACTTCAGCACCCATAAGAAAAGACCACTCAACACCACAAGATGAGACCATTAAGCAAGTGGCTTCAAAGAGACCCCACCCCACGGGGGGAAGGCATCACCCCACTGACCCAAAAGGCCGCCCCTCAGGGAGGGTGGCAACCCACCTGATTGGCAACCCACCTGATTACGGAGGGAAGGGCTACCTGAAACACCAAGGTATAAAACACCCTGCGCAAAAGAACTGAGTTGTTAGACCTGATCCGCAATCTTGCCCCATGCTTGGGGTAAGAGAACGAAAGATCGGCAACCCCGGGTAGCAGCACCCGGCGTGCTCCAGCTAGCTAAAATCACTGGCCGCTTGGGTTGACCGGACCCCCGAGAAACCAAGCTGAAATCACTGGCCGCTTGGGTTGACCAGACCCCCGAAAACCAAGCTGAAATCACTCACAAGCCGCTTAGGTAGACCGGACCTCCGCCGAGAACCCAGCTAGCAGCGTGCGGTTGACCAGGCCTCTGCTAGAGCCCGAGCTGAACTAACTAGCTGAGAGCCCTGAAATCACAGTGTCCTTGAGACTTCTTGCTTGCTACTTTGTACCGTACTAATAAGCTGTATTGCTAGCGTGTGTTTAAGTTTGTGAAAGTAATTTTGTAAATAAACTTGTTTTATAAAAGATACTTTTGTGGCTATAAGTTATCCCTTTGTTCTGGGCTAAGGGTGATAGTCGCTAGAGACCTCAGAGAAGGCCCGCCCCGGGACTCGCTACCCCCCTTAGCATTGAACCCGCACAGAAGACCAAGTTGTCAGTCTTCCACTCTGACAGACCATCAAAAGCCAAGCCAGGAAAGGAAAAAGATCCATGCCAGCCATTTCCCTTAGCTAGGTAAGTTTACACATGCAGCAATATGAGGTAGGAATTTATTTATTTATTTATTTATTTATTTATTATATTTATACCCCGCCTTTTTTCCTGCAAGGAACCCAAGGCAACTTACATATTCCTTCTTCTCTCCATTTTATCCCCACAACAACCCTGTGAGGTAGATTAGGCTGAGAGTCAGTGACTGGCCCAAAGCCACCCAGTGAGTTTCATGGCCGAGCGGGGACTAGAACCCGGATCTCCCGAGTCCCAGTCCAACACTCTCACCACTACGCCACACTGGCTCTCCGTGGAATGGGGTAGTAGAATCATTCTGCGGAGGGTGGTGGAACAGGCTATGCCACCTGGGGTTGTAGGTAGTGGATACTGCTTGTCCGGGCTGGCGTCAAGCGTGGGGATGGTTGGGCGCCTGCCGAGGGCCCACACCCCAGCAGGTGCCCCCTGCCAAGTGCCCCCAGGCATTGCAGCCCATTTGTTCACCTGCCTCTCGCTCTGGCTGAACAAAGGTGGTGGTGAGAAGGAGGAGCAGCAGACGCCACGGCCTGCTGACGGGCCCGCCCCCTGCCTGTCAAGCAAGCAAGTGGTAGCAGTGATGAGAAAGAGGATGAGGAGGACCAACCACAGCTGGTGGTGACTGAGAAGGGAGACTCACTGAACGAGGGGAGCCATGGAGGGCGTCTTGTTGCCCAAGGGCCTCAAACACCTGGAGCCGACTCTGTGGCTTGTGAGTGCTCCCCCACGTAACAAGCCAACAAAAACAAAACACACACACACCACATAATTAGGGATGTCGGAGAAATCCGCAACGGACTCAAATGAGTCCAGATTTCTCAGAGTCCACAACGGATCAGCTCTCCCAGGTCACGCAGAGTCCACAGGGCTTGTGGACTGATTTCTCTATTCTGCGTATTTTTGTGCAAATTTAGCCAAAGAAAAATACGCCCAAAAAAAGGCACCGATCAAAAATGCGCAAATCCCCCCATAGGGTAAAGTGTGAAACTCATTATGAGAGATGTGTGCATTTTTTGGCCGATTTGCGCATTTTGGGGGGTACGAATTTGTGCAAATGTGAATTTGCACAAACACACGTGAACACATTTGTGCATAGGAACATAGGAAGCTGCCTTATACTGAGTCAGACCATTGGTCCATCTACCCCAGTATTGTCGACACTGACTGGCAGCAATGCCTCTCCAGGGTTTCAGGCAGGATTCTTTCCCAGCCCTAGCTGGAGGCCGGGGATCGAACCTGGGACCTTCTGCATGCAAAGCATGTGCTCTGTCACACTGAGCTGTGGTCCCTCCCTACAGCACCTGGTATTCCAAGGTGGTCACCCATCCAAGTACTAACCAGGCCCGACCCTGCTTAGCTTCCGAGATCAGACAAGATCAGGCTGTTCTGGGCTGTTCAGATGTCCCGAGTCCGCAAATCGATGGATGGTGGAGCGAAAGTCACCCGAAAATCTGAAAATTGCTGGTGGAGTGGCTTTCTCTCCATTCACACATCCCTAAATGCAAGTAGAAAATAGCACATCAGGGAGGAAGGTTCTAGCCCAGCCTTTTGCTGGCTGGACTGCTTTTCTGTTTACAGGTTTTTAACATTCCAAAAATGTGATTTCCCCCAACTCATGGTTTCCACCTCATCCAGATGTATGCATAGGTCAGACCTCAGACACACTATGGGATATGTATAGGGTGGCCATGTGTCCTGTTTTACAGAGGACAGTCCTCTACTTGAAGGGCTGCCAGACAATCATCCTCTATTTGAAGGGTCTTGTGTCCAAGTCTGAGTGAAAGATAAAGAACTACAGTAATACCTTGGATTGCAAGTAACTTGGTTTGAGAGCATTTTGCAAGACAAGCAATTTTTTAAATATTTATTCATTTATTTTTGACTTGATATACAAGCGACGTCTTGCAATACAAGTACTGTAGTACGGCTTAAATTAAAAATCTCTGTACAAAATTTTTTGGGGGGGACTTCGTTTTGATATAAGAGTGTTTTGGATTACAAGCACGTTTCCGGAATGAATTATGCTCTCAATCCAAGGCATGACTGTATAAGAAGGGATTGCGAACAGGGCCCTGAAGTTATCCATCATCCGTTAGCACCTAGACAGATGACTGAGCAGGCACACCATGGTGAGAGGTGTTGTATCTCTATTTAAATTGTAGTAATTATTTCTTAGTGTGCATCTACACATACAAATTAGCATATACAGCACTTATGCAAACCTGTGTCCTCTTTTATCCTCTCTTTTGGCGATACATTTCCACTTTTGGGGCAATGCAGATTGCAGAAGTGGCCACCCTAGGGTTGCCGGGTCACAGACATTGGCCCCAAGACCCTGGTTTTGGTGTACATTCTGAGGGCTTCCGGGCAGCCAATAAAATCTCAGAGCCATCTGCTAGTCTGCTACCCCTGTGCCCTTGATGGCTTCTTCGAAGGGTGCAGGCGTAGTGGATTAGCTGATCTGTGCCTGCCTTTGGTGGCAACTCTCGCACATGTAACTTGTAGAAGAACCTACCGAAAGAAGCAGAGTAGTGGACTGCTATGTCCACGTATCATTGCTAACTTGCTAGACAGGAGCACGGAGCAGTGCTTTAAAAAGTGTCCCACTCATCATTCATAAGAGGTTTTCCATTTTCACAACAACAACAACAACAACAACAACAACAACAACAACAACAGCAAAACAAAGATTAAAACCCCATTCCCCACCTAACCCTGATTTCTTCAGTTTCTCTGGGTCTTCACATCTTGAGCTCTCCATCCCTTTTCTGCTGTGCCATGATGCTCCCAGACCCAACCCATATATCAGATTTGTGACTTCCCAGAGTTGACAACCCTGTGACATCACTTGGCCCTGCGTCATGACATCACTGAGCCTCACCTTATGATATTGCTCAGGGCCAGTGTCAAGAGTCGGCATGGTCAAAACAAAATATTTTGTTTTGTTAATTGTTATATGTTTGATATTATGTGTTTGTTTCATATAGAAATTAAAAAAATTGAATAACAAAGAGTCGGCATGGTCGGGCATGTGCCTGCAGGGGGGCCACCTTCAAGAGCTCCCTGAACCTGCTCCTCTTCTTCACCATTGCAACCTGCTTGTTCACCTGCCTTTCAAGCTGACCCAGACAATGGCGGTGGTGAGAAGAAGGAGCAGTACATATCACTACCCACCTGCTCACTGGCTCTCTGCCTGCCAAGCAAGCAAGTGGTAGCAATCATGAGAAAGAGAATGAGGAGCAATAACAACAGGTGACAACAATGGCAGTGAAAGGCAGAATCACTGAGGGAGGGGGCCCATTGAGGGTGTCTTGCCTAAGAGCCCACAAAAACCTAGAGCTGGCACTGATATCACTGACACCGAGTCTCAGCTCAGGCTTTGGGATGCTGGACTGAGAACCGGCCACCCTAGGGCTGCAGCCCAATGGAAGTTGCATTGTGCACCTGTTAAGGCAGGCAGCAGCTACCAGCAGAGGCTGACCATGCAACAACTCCATGTGCAGCAGCAGTTGCTAGAAGCTGTTATATTCTGTTAGTTAAGGCTCAGCACGCATTAAGAGAGGAGGCTGATGAAGAGGGGACGGTCACGCAACCCAAAACCAACATCCTCGCGCAACTCTGTCCACCCTGCCAAAGAACATCTCTGGACTCCTGTCAAGGGCTTACACCGGGCTTTTTACATTTGAACATAAAGAAGAGCCATGCTGGACTAGATCAAAGGCCCAGCCCAGTCCAGTCCAGTCCAGCATTCAACTCCCACAGTGGCCAGCCCAGTGGGGAAGCCAACAAGCAGGGCATGAGCACAAGAGGACCCTCCAACTCATGTTCCAAGCAACCAACATAGAGAGGCATACCACTGCAGGTAATATATAGACATCAGAGAGAGCCAGTGTGGTGTAGTGGTTAGCATGTTGGACTGGGACTCAGGAGATCTGGGTTCTAGTCCCCACTCAGCCACAAGGCTCACGGGGTGACTTTGGTCCAGTCACTGACTCTCAGCCTAACCCACCTCACAGGGTCATTGTGAGGATAAAACAGAGAGGAGGACTATGGAAGCTGCCTTGTGTTCCTTGAAAGAGGGGGGAAGGTGGGATATAAATGTCATCATCATCATCATCTTCATCAGGACTAGTAGCTCTTGATAGCCTTTTTTCACAACAGCTGCACCACTAGGTCAACGTTTTCATGGAGCTATATACCACAGCCCAGGATTCCACTCCTAGTTAGTCAGCTCAGACCCCATCAGGACTGGATCCAGGATCAGTCTTCTGCAAGAAGAAGGGCTCCACTCGCGGAAGCTTCCTCCACCCAATTTTTAGGGGTCCCCCTCCCACACACACCAGAGCCCACCCCATTTAGCAGGGTCCCCCCTGACTCTCTGTGTAGCATTTCCAGGGGGCAGGAGGGGCTGCTGTGGGAAGGAGGGAGCAGGGAAGTCCACTTCCATCAGAGCAGTTGATCAGTGTAAAACTGGATCCAACTCCATCCATGTATATGTGAAATTTAGAGTGTTTGCCTCCATGTGCATCACTTCGCACTTGCTTGCATTGAACCACATTGGCTGTTTGAAATTATGGAAATATAATGAATGAATGAATGAATGAATGAATGAATTTGTCATTTTGCATGCACTTGAGCAAGAGGGGTTGGGGAGAGGGTGCATTGCAGATATGCATGGTCACCTCTAGTGCTGGGAAAGGGTGGGAGTTAGTAACTCCACCTCTATAGACTGTAAAAGAGGTAGACATTTTATTTCTGCATCCACCCTTGCCAGTTAGCTCTATATTTTTGCTGGGTGTGGGTGAGCCAACAGAAATGCTCCCCTATCTTCTGGGGTGACATGATAAGTACTCATAACTGGTATATTAATAAAGAAGCAGAACTGAGGTTGGAAGAGTAATGCTGAAATCCCACCCTCCTTTGGGAGTAATCCCAACAGAATGCCTGACTTAACATAGAATCAGAGAGAGGAATCATTGCAGGAATCCAGTTTGAATCCCTGACAGATGGCAGTCTGCCAGGGATGCTTTAAACTGGATTCCTGCACTGAGCAAGGGATTGGACTTGATGGCCTAAATGGCCCTTTTGAACTCTATCCATAGATTGCTAGCAGGGCTGGCCCTATGATGAGGCAAAGTGAGACAGTGACCTTAAGCAACTTATTTCGGGTGTCATGAAACAGCAGCAAATCATTAGTTATTTAATGTATTATTGTTGTACTGTATTATTGCCAGGAAGGGGGAAAGGCATTTGTGAGGTTTTCTGCCTCAGGTGCCAAAATAATTTTACTGGTCTTGGGTACTATGCAACTTGACTTGTGGGGGTGGGAGCCATTTGGGCTGGCTCTGCTGTGTTAGGTAGCCTCAGAGTGCCCACAAGTTCCTGTAAATATTTTTTTTCTGGAGTCAGAAAGACCCCTGATTCACAAATCAGATAGGGGAGGAGACTTCAGGGGGTGTTCACATATGATTCTGTGGTTGAGCAGCAGCTATCTGGGATTCATGGAGCGCCAGCTTCCACAGTGTCATGTCCACCAACCCTTGGCCTTTTCAGGGTGCAAGAGAAGACTCTGACAAAGATGAGGATAAGACTGCTCTTCCAAAGGAAGGACAGTCGGTCCTGTATTCAGACCCCACCCACACACCCCAGCCAGAAGATAAGGCTTTGCCATCATTTTCTGAGCCAGAGAATGAACCCCTGGCAGAACCTCCATCTCCCCAGCCTTGCAGAAGTCTGTCTGAGAAAACTAAATCAGGTGAGGGCAGTCCAGCCAATTCCTCCAGAGTGGGACAAGCTGACCATGCTACAGTTCATGGGGCCTCCATAAGGCTTCAGTTGGCATTAGCTTGCAGCTGAGATAACATCTTCCTATGGTTCCAATAGGAGAGAGTGCTTCCTAGAAAAGCTCACCCTGAGCTGTCCATGGTAGTGGTACAGCTGCCTTTTACACCCAAGAGGGGTTCTGCCTTTACTTGGCTTGCTGTCCCTGATGTCCCTTACTTTCACTGCATTCTACCAAGTTGACACAGCCTTGCCTACCCAGACTGGACTCTCCTTGCTCAGATGTGACCCTCTCAGATGTCACCGGCTTCCCCCGTGAGCCTTGGGTAGCCACAGAATAGGACACACAGGGTATTGTGGTATGTTGTGGTAACATGAATAATGTTCAGTAGTAGCAGTATTTTATAAATTTGCAAAAAGAGGCATGCACACATACACACAAATAAATTCAGACTTGGTCACACTTAGAGTAGACCCAGGGGGTTGGATCCAGACTTAAGCTAGTCATGACTTGTCCCACTGATTTCTGTGGGTCTACTCTAAACATGACTAGGTCTGGATCCAACCCATTGAAATCCATGGGACTTATGGTAGACTAACATAAGTCCCATTGATTTCAATGTATCTACTACTCTAAGTATGACCAAATCTGGATCCAATCCATAGAGATTTTCCTATAATTGGAAGAAAGACAGACAGAAAGAAAGAAAGAAAGAGCTTAATTACACCACCTCTGGAGGAGAATGGATGACTCCAAAAGTTGAATAAATAAGGCTGGTGGCTCCGGTGTCAGTGGGGCTGTGTATCCACTCTGGATTTTACTGTGAACTTTAAAGGAGCGATCCATGGTGCTGAACCCTTCCCCCAAAATAGGTTCTGCACCATGGATCACTCCTTTAAAGTTCACAGTAAAATCTGGAGAGGATACACAGCCCCGCTGGCATTGGCACCCCCAGCCTCGACTTTTAAATGCTGAGGTACAGATGTACCAGGCAGATAATAATTGCCGCACACTAGTTGTCTGATGTGCTCAGGACTCAGCCTTCAGTGTTGGGTGGGGGTGAGTGGTGGAGGAGCTGAATCTTCTGAAAGTCCATCTTCCTGGGAGATGTAGTTCTTTCTGTGGGGAGGATTGTTTGGCATCTCCATTAGAGAATTCTCAGCACCCTCACCAAACTATAATTCCCAGGATCCTTTGGTGAAAGCCATGACAGTCAAACCATGACATAAAAGTAATGTCGATTTGTAATGTCGATATGTGCGCAGAAATACAAAACTGGTCTCCATTATTGCGCTTGGTGAAGAAGCTTGTACATTTATTTACTTATACCCCACCTTTCGATACTGAATATCTCCAAGGTGGCTTACAGAGTGAAACTGAAAATTCAACAATAAAAGCGAATGCACTATTTCATTGTTTATTGTTGTTGTGCATTCACTTTTATTGTAACAAGGATAAAACGACAATAGTTGGAAACAGCAGCAGTCAAAACAATTTCTAACATATGATCTCAGGTTAAAAAATCCGAGAAAATAAAAACGCCTTTGCCTGGTACTGAAAAGATATCCAAACAGGCACCAGAGCAAACATCCCAGGGGAAACTGTCCAGAGGGCCTCCCAGAGATTCGGGGCTCCAAATGAAAGATTTTGTGCATATGCAGTATCAAAGTTCATCTTGGGAGCTGTACTTTGGAAATATGTAATGTGGTGCATGATGTCATTTATCACCACATTATGTAACCACTTCCGGATTGGGTGTTTTCGTGTGGCTTGCCTGTGTGATGTGATGTTTACTCGCCATCACCAATGGCCGGTATATGGAGGAGAGAAGAAGGTGGACCCGGAGAGTCCTCCTTGTGGAGCCAGAGGTGCGGCGATGATGACAAGGAAGCAGTGGTAATGGACACGCTGGATCCTTCGAGAGTTAAACAAACCAACTCAGTGCATGCGCAGAAATGGCACTGGTTAGGAGCAGGCTGCACATACTCCGAAACTCATCAGCAATTCTGAACTTAACAGCGAATTTGCAATGCGTTGGTCCAGGCTTGCTACGAAGGTGAGCATTTATAAACAGACGAGTTTTGACCAATGAGCTGACGGATTACGAAATTCAGTGGCATCACAATGCACGACGGGTTCCTGAGGAGAGGTGATAAACTATGGGCCAGAGACTCTAAAAGAGAGAGAGAGAGAGTACACACACAAAGTAGGAAATGAGTTACGGCTACTGCATTGTTGCCAGCCCCGCTGCTCTCAGACGCCTACAAGCAGTGTGTGCCACTAGGGCTCGACTTCGGGGCCAAAAACCAGGGTCAAGGGCCGCATGCCAGTGGGAGTGACCCGAGCTGGTGGGGGACACAACCTGGGCTGTCATTCCCCTTGCCCCTCACACATGCTCAGATCCCCCGTTCTCTCACTCACTCACTCACTCTCTCTCACACACACCCCTCCCCTTCCGTGCTGCATCTTCCCCGTGTGAATTGTGCTTCCCCCAGCCCACCAAAGAGGGGTTTGCTGGGCTGTGGGGAACATGATTTTCATGGGAAGGCTGTTCAGGGGGGGGGTGACCCTGCTGTACCTCATCCTCTCCATCACAGTTGCACTCCCCCAAGCCTATCGTTCAGCTGTTGGGCAGAATCATGATTTACACCATGAGCATGGGAAGGGTCATTCCCACACGTCGCCCTCCCCAAGAGTCAGCAGCAAAATTCAGCAGCTTGGCTACCTGCACAGACCATACTAAATATCTCCAAGGGACACATTCTGGCCTGTGAGCCACCCACTTGTGGTATACAGAGCACTTATGCAGCTTGGCCAGCCAGTCATAAAGGGTATAAACTGGTTGGATGTCTCCATTAGACATCAGCAGAGCTGGTATGGTGTCATGGAATGTTCAAAAACACTCTAACTTCTGAAGCAGAAAGCTCAGCTACAGAATGAGGATAATCAGCGCAGCAGCTGTGAGCAAAGTGCGAGATGTGAGGGAAAGCCTTACGCAGGTCCTAGGGACAGAAAGGGCTGTATTCGGTTGGCAGCCAGCAAGGGAGATGGGAAGGCTTGTTTAGGGAGACAAAGGAATGGGCATTTGAGTTCAAAGTTTAACCTCTAACCATGTGCTTGGGCAACCTCTTAGGTGGAGAAGGCAGGTGTGTGTCGAAACATCCCACTTCCTGGCAGATCTTTTACAGCAGGCCTGTAAAAGTTGGGTAATAGTTGGATTTTTGGATCTTTGCCATGCCAAAAAAAAAAAAGTGAAGTAAATATCTTTTCAACTAGAGAGGTGAACCTGAAATGGAAATAGGCCTTTCCACTCATGGCAGGGAAGGTGCAGAAAATTCTTCTGTAGTAGGGGATTACTGATTTCTACAGTTACTTGCTGATACATCACTGCTATAGCCTGGATCCCACGAGGACTAGACAAACTAGGGGCCCAGGTGCAACATCTTGGAACCCACCCCTCCTGATCTGGGGCTGGGAGATCCATCTGCCAAGGGTTCCAGACAATGCCTCAGAGAGGACTCTTCCTGGGTTAGTAGCAGCTGCTCTGCAGCTTTCCCAGTGGGGTACCGTCGCCATCTACTGTAAAACTGTTTCACTGCAGGAAAGGGGCATGCATTTTAAGTGAATCAACATTCTGGTAGTAGCAGCCTTAAGCTAGCGCTGCATGATGCCTGCATCTACAGAATTTATAACATCAAATGAATTCCTTTAAGAGTGCAGGTAAGGAAATATGAGCAGGCAAAGGGTTAAAGTTAACTCCTTCCGTGTCTATTATACAGAATGTATTGGCTGAAGCAAAATAAATGGGAAAGATACTGTATTAGTGTTACTGATTATTATGATGATTGAAATAAAGGAGGTACTACATAGGTATTAGGAGCAACACCATGTTAGACCATTGTACAAGGAGTCTTGAGGCACCTTAAAAACTAACAAATTTATTCTGGCATAAGCTTCCATGGACCACAATCCACCATCAGATATATGGATTTTTTATCCAAAATTGGCAGGAATCTGTATACATACACGGACTGGGTTCAGACAACACAATAGCCTACACTCAAGGGTTGAGTATGAGTTGAGTGTGGGTTGTTGTTGAACCGTGGGTTATCCTGTTGTCTGAACCCAGCTGCTCTAACAAGCCATGGCTTGTTAACCACAAACAACCCATGAAGACAACCCCTGGTTTGTTGCTGGGTTGTGAACTGTGGGTTGTTCACTAGGGTTTGTTATCCTGGCTGGGTTCAGACAACACAATAACCCACAGTGCAACAACAACCCACAGTTCAACAACAACCCACACTCAACCCATACTTCACGCTTGAGTGTGGGTTATCGCATTGCCTGAACCAAGCCAGAGGCGTAGAGAGAAAAATGTTAGCAGCGTGGCCAGAGAAAATACAGAAATGCCAGAAATACAGACTGTGGTAAGTATGTTTAGCATAAATGTATAATTAATTGCCGTGATTGCTCACAAAGCTTTGTTGATGATAACACCAACATCCTGGCATTGGTAAGCTAATTAGCCCCTGTTGTGGGATTAAAAAAACAACAACCCCATTATCTCGCAGCAGTGGCGTAGCGTGGGTTGTCAGCACCCGGGGCAAGGCAAGTAATTTGCGCCCCCTAATGTTTTGCATTCCGAGCACAGTAAGAATCCCGACAGACACGCTCCTTGGAATACATGGTGGAATTGCGAGTCGGCTCAGGGCGGTGGGTGGGTTCGAGCTCCGCACTCGGGCAGCGCGGCTGCTCCGGGCGCCGGGGCTGCGGCTCCCTTCCATTTGCCCGGCTCTCGCCTCTGCCCGAGCGCGTTGGCGCTGCTCCCCCGGTCCGTGACCCACCACGACGACCCCGAGGGCGAAACGCCAGAGGGCGGGCCGGAGTCCGCGCCCCTCCAGCCAGAGCAGCGAAAAGGGCCTCCTGGAGGGGCGGCGTGGAGGCGCTTTAAGCGGCCGGGGGCCAAAGCCCCGCCGTCCCCCCATTGCCTCGGCGCAGCTCCGCCTTCGAACGCCGAAGCAGGCGGCAGAGCCGAGCAGGGATCCTGCCCGCCAGCCGGCCCGCCTCCCCCGGGGGAGCGCTTGACACGCGCTCCCTCTCACACGGGCGGCCCTTCTTGACACGCTAGCGTGGTCACGCAACACGGCAATTAGCCGGGGATTTCTCCGGCTGACACGCACGCCCGGCTCGGGACGGCGCGCTCCTTTCTTTCTTTCTTTCTTTCTTGCAGGCGGCTCTGCCTTACAGATGCGAGGCGCCGCTTCCAGGCGGCAGGGGGGAGATAAATGCCTTCAAAAAAGCGCTGCAAAGAGGATTCGCGGGGAAACGCTTTCCTTGGCTTCTCCTTTCCCTTCTCTTGCCTTGACTTTGGCTCCCCACGATCCGCCCGTCCCTTTCTTGTCTCGCATCCTCCCCCGGGAGTCTATCATACATTTCAGACGCCTCAGTCGCGTGGCGAGGACCGCGCCGCCAACATCAAGGGCAGAGGAGCCAGAGCGGGGAGAGAGAAGCGACCCGCGCGAGGAGGCTCTTACAACAAAGCTCCTAGTCCGGTCTTAAGGAGACCCCGGGTCGCGCGGGGATTGGCTCTCGGAAGTGCACGTGACCTGGGCAGCCGGCGCCCGCCGCTCCCCGCGGGGCGGGGCTCCCTGCCTGCGCTGGCTCCGCGCGGGGCGCTCCGGGGACCTGCTGGCGCTTGTGCTGCGGACGGGTGCTGCGGACGGGTGAGCCAGGCAGGGGCAGAGAGCTGCGAGTGCGAGCGCGCCCCCCCAGATGTTGCGCCCGGTGCGGCCGGCCCCCCCTGCATCCCCCACGCTACGCCTCTGTCTCGCAGGCCAAAGGCAATAGAATTGAACTTCTTGATAAGTGGCTTATGCCATAATGAACGTGTTAGTCTTTAAGGTGCCACACAACTCTTCTTTGTTTTATCCCAGAACATGTGATATGAAATAAGAATTAATGGAGGGAGCAATCCTATGGCCCCTAGACAGCGGCTGAAGGTCCATAGAATAGTTTGGATTCCCAGACCCAAGGTCGGAGACAGCACTCCAAACTCGGAGCTGGGAATCGGAGCTCTGACCCCACCCCACCCCCTCGCAGCTGGCATGGAAAGAACTGCACTGGCTGCTCTCTGAGGTCAGGAAAGCAACCTTGGAGAGGGGGGAAAGGGGGTGTTTCAGGGGGAGGAGACTGGAGAGGCCAGGATACAAGCTATCCTGAGGCCTCTCCGGTCTCCTTTCCTCCCCCTCTGAGATGCTCCAGCTAGATGGGCAAAAAGCCTGTCTAGCGACAATGCAAGGCGGAAGGATGGGGAGGCAAAGATCACCTCCACTGCTCTTCCCGCTCTGTACTGGATGACCTCTGAGTTCGGAGGCTTAGGGCCATCACCATAGGACTGCGCCCTAAGGAGCTCAAGTGGTATTATTATTGATGGTAACAGTAGTAGTAGAAGTAGATTGCTATTAATATTACCACACCATCAGTGTACATGGTATTTTACAGTTACATATGCAGAAATAGACAGGTCCCTGTTCCCAAGGAACTTGCCATCTAAAACAGGAAAAACAAAACGAGGGAGGGAGGGAGGGAACAGTGTGGGACTGGGAGAATGTCGTAGGGATGGACAGATCTGTCATTTTTGGTCTTGCTTGGATTCTCCATCTTTTAAGGTCGAGCTCATCCTGTCCTGATTCTGCATGAGTTGAAATTTGTTGAAAAGAGAAATCTGTACAGAAATGTGTACGTTTTTTGTCCCTGTTTTTTCTAGTGTTCACATTTTTTGGTGCATGTTTTTTAAATGTACACATTTTTCCTGGTACTTTACACATTACTGAAATGCAGTTTTCGGCATACTTCCCACCCCACCCCCAAATATATAGTATTTCATTCACTTTTCCCACTAATATGCTCATTTTCGGTACGCAATTTCCTGGAGATGAGCTGCATCAGAAAGCTTGCAAACATGTGGATTTCTGTACGCAACTCTGTCTCCGCTCAGTCGAAGGCATTGGAGATGTGAATACAGTAAATTCGCAAATTAATTAGTTTCTTTACTTATAAATAAACTTGACAAAGCAAATTTCTCACCCATCCCCAGAATGCAGTTCCATGTACTTAAAGCTTGATTACAGCTTTGGATGAGGACTAAATCAAAGTCCACATTGGAAAGGTAGGTTTTCAGGAAGGGATCTGAAGGAAGGGAGAGAGGCAGCGGCGCCACGTTTCAAAGTTGATATTGAGATGAAAAGATCATACAAATGACATACTTCCAGAGGGGTAGCTGTGGCATTCATTCACAGGAAAACGATCACAGTCTGGGGACATGAGGGCAGGGTATACAAGGGACAAAGGACATCACTTTTGGATGGAGTGCACAAATTCTTAGGTAAGAGTAAGGCACATCTTTTGACCTTGCATAGCTGTGCATTCTGGGACCAAAAGGAAGGCATTTTGAATATGAGTTGTTCTTGTTTGTAATCCAGCTTTTAAAAAATGTAAACAGAGGCAGTGTTAGGGGGCAGCCCACTAGGGCTGGAGCCCCAAATCTCTGTGAGGCCATCTGCCCCACCACCCTGCTGTCCATGGGCACTTGCTGAAATAAAGGTACCGGGGCCCTGCGGATCTCTGTTCTATCAGCTACCCCTGGATTAGTGGGCTTTTCCCCCACATGTGTTCACTTCCTGCTGCCTCCCTTGAATCTTTCTGCCTGAGTTTTTTCCCCCTGAAATCAAATTCCCTCCTCTCCCCTATCCATACATCCCTTTTTACAAATAGAGGTGTCCTTAGAAGACAGGGTCCTTTAAACACACACACACACACACACACACACACACACACACACACACAGAGAGAGAGAGAGAGAGAGAGAGAGAGAGAGAGAGAGAGAGAGAGAGAGACTTTAGAGCAGTGGTTCCCAACCTTGGGTCCCCAGATGTTGCTGGCCTACAGCTCCCAGCATACCCAGCCAGCATGGCTAATGGCAAGGGATTCTGGGAGCTGTGACCCAGCAACCTCTGGGAACCCAAGGTTGGGAACCACTGCTTTAGAGCATAGCTTTCCCCAGTCTGGCAAGATGTATTATATTTCTATTTGTATTGTAGCAATCCTTTCTCAATTTGGATCTATGCATATACATCAGCATATGCAAACTGTATGCAAATCGTAGTCCTCTTTTTGGGTGCAGCATGTTTGTTTATCAAACATCTGGGGACCCAAGGTTGGAGAACACTGCCCTAGACAGAGTATAGTAGGCCATAGGATTGCTTGGATTCCCAGCAACAAGGTTGGAAAATCTCTCCAACCTCAGATCTGGGACTCCACACTCAGATCCGCCCACCCCCCGCAGCCGGCGAGGAAAGAATTGCTCTGGCTGCTTCTCTGACGTCTCAAAAGCAACCTCGGAAAAGCGGTTTAGGGGGCGTTCCAGGAGGCAGGGAGGGGAAGAGACCAGCGCCACCAAGATACGACTTATCCTGGTGGTACCTCAGCCTCCTTCCCTCCAAAGCACCGCAATTAGATGGCCAAAATTGGCTGTCTAGCTGTTTTGCAGGGCAGGAGGAGTGCGAAGGCGACCTTTGCCTCCTTGCTCCTCCCACTCTGCATAGGATGCCCATAACCCTCCCGAGTTTGGAGGGTTACACACAACCCCATAAGATTGCACCCTAAATTGTTTTAAATGTTGTATATTGAAATTGTAGGTGGCATTCTATTTGTGGTTTATATATTTTATGAATTATTGTGAACCACCCAGAGAGCTTTGGCTATTGGGTGGCATAGACATGAAATGAATAAATAAACAATCTAATCTAATCCCCCTTTTAAAAGCCATCCAACTTAGTGACCATTGCCACATCTTGCAGCAGAGAGTTCCATAGTTCTATGTGCTGTGTGAAGAAGCACTTTTTTTTTTGTCTGTTCTGAATCTCCTGCCTGCAGGCTCCTCCCTCCCTCCCCTTTCTCTTCTCTTCAGCATCTTGTTTTCCTTTCCCACTCTTTGGTTCTGTCTGCAGTTGTAAACATCCCTTCTTCTTTTCTTTTTTACCCCTGCTGTGTCCGTAGAGCCGAGCCTGCGACTCTAAATGGCATTTGTGATTGTGAGATTAGAACCATATGGTGATCGTTGTTCCAGAGTAATTAATCCAGAATTACATCCTTTTTACAACCCCAGTGACAGAAGTCTGGCTGTGTGAGAAGAGGGCGGGGGGCGGAGGGAAATGAATGATGCAAGTAGCACTGATGATCAAGGACCCCAGGTGGCTAATGCTGATATGGTCATGTTTGTTCACTGAACTCGGAAGGAGGAAAAGACGTTTTATTACAGTGGAGCACCTTTTATCAGCTTGGGTTGATATACTAACTACATCCTTATCTGGACAGAGATAGCCAAGCTACAGTTATCCATGCCCCGATAACCTCTCGTCTGGATTACTGCAATGTGTTATATGTGGAGCTGTCTTTGAAAATGGTCCAGAAACTTCAGCTGGTCCAAAATAAGGCAGTGAGATTGTTCACAGGGACTGGTCAATATGAACATATATATTGCACTGGGGCTTTGTGGTCTGTGTTGGCATCCAGCTCATTTGGGGGCCCAATTCAAAGTGTGGGTAATCTTCAAAGCCCTAAATGGTTTGGGGCCAGGTTACCTGAAGGATCATCTCCCACATATACCTGCCCAGACCCTAAGGTCATGTTCAGAGGCACTCCTCCAGGTGCCCCCACCAAATGAGGTGAGGCAAATGATGACTAAGGAGAGGGCCTTTTCAGTGGTGGCACTCTGGTTGTAGAATGCCCTCCCCAGACAGACTCACCTGGGACTTACGTTGTGGTCTTTTGGGCACCAGATGAAGACCTCTTCATTTTCCCAGGCTTTTTAGTCATTCCGTTTTGAAAAACTGTGTTAAGGCACCATCTTATGCGTGTTTAGACAGAAAAAAAGGCCTACAGCTCCCAGCATGCCCCAGCCAGCATGTGCCCATAGGTGCCGTAGGTGCCCAACACATGATGCCACAAACCATGGTGGTGACAATGATTGTGCAAACCCAGCCATTGTTGTTGGGGAAATTCACTTCCCCCATCTACTATGAGGATTGCAGCTAAGCTCAGACCGAGGGAACAGGGAAGTCTGAGAGGGGTGGCAGATGGCATCAGTGCCCCTGCTAATAAAAAAGTGTTGGTGTTGCGCCCCTGCGAGCCCAGGCTCCACTACACCACTAGGTAGAGCCTGATTTGAATGCCTGCAGCTGCTTCCCAGTCTCCCTCTTAAAACGAAATGCAGACACTGCGGCTTTAACATCAGCCCATTTTTCCTCCCCTTGCCACTGCTTTGTTGTTGTTGTTGTTGTTGCTTTGTTTACCATCTTGCCTGATAAAGAGTTCTGACAAACCCAAAAGCTTGCACAGTATTTTCTGACCTTTGATTTGACCTATAATGGTATCGTGCTAATATGGCTATTAGCATTTTTCTTTTGGCCAGCACGGCTACCTTTGCTCTTTTTCTTTCTTTTTTTTTTTCTGTTTTTGGTGTGACCTGGAGAATACCATGTTTAGCCATTCAGCAGCTGGATCCTACACAGGAGGAAGATGACCGTTTGCCACCTGAAGCTGGGACTTTATTCCCTGCCAACCACTAAGCAAAACTACTCAATTTGGCTTCCACTGACTTTTTCTTTTTTTTTAAACCTAGTACCATATCTGAAATTATCTCCAGTTTTGTCAGTATAAAAACTGTCTAGCTTCTCTCTAGTTTCTTCCCTGTTTCCACCTACCAAGGAATCTGTGTGGTAGCGCACCTGCTTTGGATGCAGAAGGTCCCAGCTTTGACCCACGGCTTCTCCAGGTGGGGGCTAGGAAAAAATCCTGCCAGAAACCATGGAAAGCCACTGTCAATATTGGGCTAGTTGGACCAATGGTCCCACTCAGTCTAAGGCAGCTTTCTATGTTCCTGTGTATCTAAGAATGGAGCAGTTTTGAGTAAAAAGCTAGATTTTGTAGTTTAAAAAATGAGGGGTCTACCGTTGTTTGTTTCTTCATTGTTCCCAGCTTGGGAGGATCCAGGTGTAAGGTGAAACCATCTCAGTACCTGGCAGAGCAGCCTTTCCCAACCTGGCTGGCACCCTCCAGATGTGTTGAACTACAACTCCCAGAATCCCCCAGCCAGCCTGGCTGGCTGGAGAATTCTGGGAGTTGTAGTCCAATGCATCTGGAGGGCACCAGATTGGAGCAGGCTGTGGTAGAGCCTCATTTAAATGCATCTGCAGCCCCCTCCCACTATCCATCTTCAGTCTGTAACCAAATGTAGGCTTCTTCCACCACTCTTTTCCTTCCTTCTCCTACCGCCCTTTTGTGTGTGTGTGAGTCTTTTTTTCCATCTTGCCTGATGAAGAATTCAGAAGAACCCGAAAGCTTGCACAGGTGGCTTGTTGTTGTTTTTACCTCTGAGTTGGCCTAATAAAAGTATGCTGTTAATATGTATTTTTGCATCCCCCACCCCTTGGTTCGGAATTTTTATGAATGTCATCCCCAGCCTCAATGTGCAGTTCCTCCTTGCTGCCACCAGAGGCTGCCCTGAGACTATTTTCGAAATCAAGGGCCTCAGTAATGTGCATTATAAGGGCCTGATGCTGTGAATTCCACAGGCAGGGAGATTTAATTGGCAAATTCAGTGGGTGATGATGATGATGATGATGATGATGATGATGATGATATATTTCTTACCCGCCTCTCCACTCAGATCGAGGCGGGGAACAACCATAACATAAAATACATAAGTAGTTAAAAACACAGCAAATATTATTAAAATATTCTTTAAAACCTTTAAAAGTATCCTAAAAACTCTTTAAAACTCTTAAAATTCCACTGGGTAGGCCTGTCGGAAGAGGTCAGTCTTTATGGCCTTTTTAAAGGCCAAAAGACTGTCTAGTTGACGAGTCTCCTCAGACAGGCCATTCCACAGTCTGGGAGCAGCAGAAGAGAAGGTCCTCTGGATAGTACTCGCCAGCCTAGTCTTGGCTGACTGGAGTAAATTCCTCCCAGAGGACCTAAGTGTGCGGGGCGGATTGTACGGGAGAAGGCGATCCTGCAGGTAACCCGTACCCAAACGATGTAGGGCTTTAAAGGTGATAACCAACACTTTATACTTCGCCCGGAAACTGATTGGCAGCCAGTGTAATGCTTTTAAAGCTGGTGCAATATGGGCACCTCTGGATGTACCGGTGACCAATCTGGCTGCCATATTTTGCACCAATTGAAGTTTCTGAACTAGGTACAAAGATAGCCCTATGTACAGCGCATTGCAGAAGTCAAGCCTCAAAGGTACCAGCATGTGCACTACCGTCTTTAGGTCTTCCAACTCTAGGAAGGGGCTCAGCTGGCGTATCAGCCAGCTCTCCACTACCACCACCACCACCAGCCTAGCAATTCAATAAATAACTAAAGCCCCCAGACCATTGGATAGCATTTTCAAGAGCATTCAGGATCTGCAGAGCTTAAAACCAGAGGCCGCCTCTGTCTAATATCCTGGCCAGTGGTGTCACTATGGCTAGACCTTGGGATGAAGGTCCAGGGCCCCATAGCCCCCCGGGGGGATGACTACCCCCAGAAAGGCAGGTGAGGGCAAAAGAAGCAAACTCCATTTTGTACCCGTAGCCGTGATTTAAGTGAATTTAAAATACAAAACTGCACATGCCCAAATTGTTGTGGTTGTTATCAGAGGCGGCTCTATATTTGGGGCAAATGGGGGCAGTGACGCTCTGCCTCTCCGCCGCCCACTTGTGGCAGAGAAATCCCTGCACAACCAGGCACATTTGCTCCAGTGCACGGCATGCAGCTGCCGATTGCCACGCATGATCTTCTCCTGCCCTCCTGGGACAATCTCAGTAGAATATTGAGTATCTGCCCTGCCCTCTGCCCCACCAGCTCCAGTGAGCACCAGCCGCCTATGTTGTTGTTGTTGTTGTTGTTATATTTTAATCAGGGTTGTCAAACACGTTGTTGTTGTTGTTGTTCTAAAATATCAGGAATGTAGAAGCAGTTGTAAAGCATGGAATGGCAGTGGGGGTGGGGGGGAAAGAAACATGGGTGGTGTGGTCATCTAAAGGGTCATCTAAAGGGCACCCCCATAAGATAATTAAGTCCAGGGTCTAAAATTACCTAGCTGTACCACTGATCCTGGCCCAGTGTGCTGGGGTGCATGGGTTGCAATCTCCTAGCAGAGGAGTGGGCGGAAGGTAGACCAGGATCTACTGGTAGTTCTCTGGGAGATTTCCAGTAGATTGACATGTGGGTTGCTGACTCCCAGTTGTCTCACAATAGCAACAACTTAAAAGCCTCCCCCCATCCTAAATTAGGTTGCTGAAAAAGAACCCTTGTGGGGAAACCAGGGGTGGATTTTTTTTGTGTGTGAAAGGGCTTGTGAGCTTGGTTCTGGCACTGAGTGCAAATTCCTGGGCTGACTATGAGACACCCTGTCCCTTAATGCTGAGCGCAGGGCTCTCCAAACTTGGGTCCCCAGATGTTGCTGGACTACAGCTCACAGAATCCCTTGCCATTAGCCATGCTGGCTGGGTATGCTGGGAGCTGTAGGCCAGCAACATCTGGGGACCCAAGGTGGGAGAGCCCTGGCTTAGCATGTGCTACTATTTTGTATGAGGCTCCCTTTGGCGGATCCCAGGGTGCTAGTAAAAACCAGAAACAAAAAACAAAGTAGTAGATCCCACAAGCTGGAAGTCTTCCCACCTCTGTCCTAGCCCAGACAGCATCTCTTCAGGTCAGGCAGAATCGGTTACATCCTCGATTCTGCTTTGTCACAAGCTCACAGTCCAGTGAAATTAGCATTTATCCTGGACATTTAAAAGAAAATGCTAACATTGGAGAATATGTTCATTAGGTGTGATGAATATACAGAAAGTCCCAAAAAAATCCAGCTCGGGGAGGCAAAGCCGCCTTGTGGGGAAATGGCGACTGTCTATCTGTTTAGCTAAAAAGCACCCATATCTCTGAAATTAACAAGACACATCTGAAATTAACAAACTGCATTGACTGTTCTTGTGTTCAAAATGGTTAGAACATCTCAGAAAACTATTCTGGATAGGATTTAAAACCTAAGATTTGCCGGGGTGGGGGTGGCAGCTATGTATGTATATCATATCATGGCTGTCAAAGGACATTCCCTGCCATTTTCATGTCTGGGTTGGGTCTAAAATTTTGGTAATTGTACCAAACTGTTGGCTAAAATAGTCCTTGCAGATCCTCTACAGTATTCTAGTCCCCCTAGGGCAGATTTCCCCAACCTGGTGACCGCCAGATGTGTTGGTCTACAATCCCCATCATACCCAGCCATCATGAGGGCGATGGGAGCTGTAGTCAAATACAACTGGAGGACTACAGATGCTATCAGTTGTGAATGCAAGACTGTCACCCATAAGTAGCAGGGCTTTTTGTGTAGTGGCCCCTGTTCTGTGGAACACCCTCCACTTGGAGATTCAGAAGGCAGTTTCTCCTCTTTTTCCAGCTTTTTTTCATCATGACTTCAGCATTTAGATTAAATATATTACGTAAGGAAGTTCTCTGTCACCCTCCAGATATTGTTGGAGTCCAATCCCATCATCCCCAGCCAGCATGGCCAAGGCATCAGGAGGGCACCAGGTTGGGGAAGGCTGTTCTGCAGGGGGGACTTCTGGCCTTCCAGATGTTGTTGTACTACAACTCCCATACACCCTCACTATTGACCATGCTGCCTGGGGCAGATGGGAATTGGAATCCAACAGTACCTGGAGGGTAAAAGACAGTTTCCCCATCACCTCTAAAGGCCTTCCTAAATAGGAAGGTCTTAATGCTGCAGTAAGATGGACAAAGAGGGGGCAAAATGAACCGCCCTGGGTTCTACAGTCTAAGTCAGCAGTGCTGGACTTTGGACTTAATGGTCTTTTAGATAGTAATAGGGTTGAATTCCAACTCCCATCGGCCCCAGCCATCATGGCCAATGGTCAGGGATTGTGGGAGCTGTAGTCTAAAACATCTGGATGCGAGGTTGCCTACCCCAATGAAAAAAAATGACAATGAACAACTCCGAGTCCCAGCCAAAGGAGACCATACAATGTGAGGAATCTGTGACTGAATCTCCTACTTTATTTTGTTTTCACTTTAAAGCAGCTGTATTGGACTCTGGGTTTGATCAGAACAGTGGTGTGAGTTTAACTGTTTCCTCTGTGCCATTTTCCTGCACTGAAAGTACAACCCGGTGTATCGCATCTCAGAAGCCATCGCCATGGGACTTGGGGCCAAACCAGACATTACCAGTTGTGTGTAGTAGCTACATCTCTTTTTGTTGTTTTTACTCTAGAGTAGGCACAGTGGGCCTGATTTGCAGCAGGACCCTGACATAGGAGATGGGGGGGGGGCTTTTAAGATCTGGATCGGGGGACCACACCCACTCTAAAATAAAAATGAACAAAAGACATAGCTGCTATTTTTATGGATTGATTAACAATATAAAATCAATCTGCCCAATAACCAATCTTCTCTAGGTGGATTACAAACAGTTAAAAGTCTAAAACACCATATAAGCAGTTAAAATATAAAGTACAATATAAATTAAAGACTGCAATACAATGCAATACAGATTTAAAGTAATGTCTGTTTTGGCCCACTCTCCCAGAATCGAGGATGTAACCCAGGTAAATGTGTATAGGATTGCAGCCTAAAGCCCCTCCTGAAGCTGATATTAGCCCTTCTGAGAAAAAGAATGTACCTGTATCTCCCTCCCTCTCCACATGGGACTAATACCAGCATGCGGTGGGAGCAAAATAGACTGGGAAAATGGCACATTGTTGCAGCAGCTTTAAAGTTGTTTAAAAAAAAAAAAAACAATTGGGAGATCCACTCACCGCAGGGCTTCATCACATGTTTTGGCTCCTGGCAGCACGGTCGGATGCATGTGTACTCAAAGCTAACACCTATTGAGTTCAATGGGATTTACCACCAGGTAAGTGCATATAGGAATGCAGCCTGAAATATCACAAGCCTGGTTTTAAAAGCACAGGGCAATGACGTAGAAGGTTGTCACAAAAATAAAATGAAAACCCTTAATCCAAATATTTAAAAAGAAAAAAAAAAAACAACCTTTGGTTTAAGAGAAGAGTTAAGCCACTTACAAATTCAAACTCACGTGCCCAAAGTGTAGAAATGGCAAGTTAAGGCAGTACCCAGATTTAACCTCTGCACCAAGGCAGTTAGCAATCTGCAATCCTATGCACACTTACCTGGGAGTAAGTCCCATTCAACTCTGTGGGAGTTACTTCTGTGTAAACATGCATAGGATTGCACTGTCGGTCTTGCCATATCCTAAAGTGAGGCCCAGGGAGGATACAGTCGCAATGCTCCTTAACAGGCAACCTTTCATAGATGCAAGTCTGCATCCTTTTAAGTAATCCCAGCAGATATTTACTATCAACTAACAAGGACTGCCAACTTTTTAACCAACCACTGCTCCTATGCCTTTAAACAGCAGCTTGATCACCAAACATTAGCAGGTGATGATGCTTCTCTCTACTCCACAAAAATAACAATCAAGGTTCTGAAGATCAGTTTATTGTTAAAGGCACAGGAGCATTTCTTTTTGTTTAAATGAAAGTTGGCAAACAGTTGGTTGGTTTGCTCTAACAGCTGCCTTCACAGTCCTGCCACCCTCCAGATGTGCTGGACTGCAATGGTGATAATCCCAGCCAGCAAGGTAAGCTGGGCAGGGATGATGGGAGTTGTAGTCTGCAACAGCTGGAGAGTCCCAGGTTGTGGGAGTCTACACAGGCTGTATCAGGAATGTAGAAGCACTGGTAAAGCAGTAGATGAAGAAGAGAATGGTCCTGGTGTACTTCACAAAAGTCATCCTGTAGGACTTTAGTTGCGAAGTGTGTAATATTATAGTGGTGTGGGTAGGGCTGGACATTGGAGACATAGTCCCCAGCCCAGCCCCAATGACTACTCAGCGAGCAGCAGGTGCAGAAGCAAACTCCATTTTATTTCTGCAGTCATGATGGTGCTGTGATTTCAGTAAGTTTAAGGGTGCAATCCTATGCATGTTTAGGGGGGGGGGAATCCTACAACTCCCAGCTATGCTGGCTGGGGCATGCTGGGAGTTGTAGGCCTTTTTTCTGCCTAAACATGCATCGGATTGTACCCTTAAACCCCAAACTTCACATGGGCAGAGTATCTCTTTTCATCGAGCTTGGAAACAGCTCTCTTGTTGTCCTAACGTATCAAAAACAGAGAAGCACTTTTAAAGCAGGAATGGGAGGGCGGAAGAGAAATTCAGTAGTGGTGTGCTTCCCAACTGAAGCGATACACATCGACACAGTAAAGCCCCGCACCCCCTCCGCCCAATGGGACCATGAAGTCCGAGTTCTAAAATCACCTAGCTCGGCTGCAACACTAGGAGGGGTGGTGCCTTGGTTGAAATCCCCTTTCCGTTACCCATCCCTATATTTCTCTTTCTTTTTCTTGCGTGCCTATTAAAAGCTGGAGCAGGGGCCTTGCACAGGTCAACGCACAGAAGGGAGCTGCAGCTCCTCCTCTCCTGGCCTGGGAAGTATTTTTAGCTCGCTGCGCCCCCCCCTCCCCCAGCCGCCGGGCGCGGGGGCTGGCAGGCGTTATTTTTAGCTCCCACGTGGGCCTCCACTCTCCGCCTCGGGCTCTCGCAGCATCCGCGGATACATCCAGGCTGGTCACGTTTTTGGCGGCTCAGGCTGCGTCTGGCTTCTCCTTCCTCCTCCTCCTCACACACATCCTCTGCAGCACACACGCCCGCCCATCCATCCATCCCCCTCGGCCCCCCCTCCCTTCCCACGCACCCCCGACGCTGAGCCCCTAAACCTTAATGGAAGCGTGTAGTGTAATTGGGGGGTGGCACCCGTGCCCATGGCTACAGGCAACCCTCTGTCTCCCTCCCCCCCACCTCGTTTCTCTGCCGGATTGCATTCCTCCACATGTGCTTTCCGCAGCTTATTCAGGCTGTGTGTGCGGGTCACCAGAGCCCAAAAGGGAATGAAGGAAAAACGTGATTGGGGAGTGAATGGAGGAGAAAGGGGGGAAAGCATGAATGGGAAACACGAGGATTGGGGGGGGGGGTGGAGAGAGGTAGGATGAAAGCATGAATTGTCTGAATGGGCGGATGGATGGAATTTTAGAAAAATAAAAAAAACCGTGTGTGTGTGTGAGAGAGAGAGAGAGAGAGAGAGAGATCAGAAGGGATTTCTTTTCTCTCTTTTTTTAATGAAAGCGGATAAAAAATATTACATAAGAGCATCTCCATTACAAACTCGAAAGAGCTTAAAAACACTTGGAACAGAGGAGAGAGAAGAAACAGAGTATATATTGAGAAGTGTGATTCTGAAAAGAATGCACCATGTTTGTTACAAAATTGAGCAAGTGTCCTGTCTCTCTTATCTGTTCTTTCAAAAATAAATAATTAAACAATACACTTCTCCCAATGCTGCTATTATTATTATTAAACAGAGAGATTGTTTCATCTTGACCATCACCTGCCTTAGAAACAGCAGCCGGTTTTGTCATTTTGCAACATGGACAGATTTTCCAGCATGCTTCATTGGATGTTGGTACTTTCAGGTTCCCCAATATTTGTCTACTATTAGCCAGATCAAATGGCATTCCTAGACTTTTCCCCTAGACATGGGGTAGGCAACCAACTGGTGTCCTCCAGAAGTTTTGGACCATAACTCCCCCTAATCCCTGACCATTCACCATGATGGCTGGGCCTGATGGGAATTGTAGTCCAAAGCATCTGGAGGGCACCAGACTGCCTATGCCTGCCCTAGACTAATTATACCTCTCTCTTTTTCACTCGTAGTATGGATGTTTCTGTATTGTCCTTACACTGTAATTATATTTGGGGGCATGTCTTCTATGGCAGCCTCTCCAATCTGGTACTCTCCAGGTGTGCTGGACCACAACTCCCATAATTCCCAGGCAGGGTATTATGGGAATTGCGATCCAACACATCTGGAGGGCACCAGGCTCCTCTATGGCATCTTATGGTCTCCACCTGGGCCTCTGTCCCCTTGTACCCACCTGCCCAAGAACTGTAATTGCCAAGGAAATCAACTTCTACCACCATGGCTGGACTGCACAAATGCCTTCTGTCCCTCCCTGTGCAATGCCTTGTAGGCCCCTGCTCCCACCTGCCTTATCAGGTGCTATGTAGCATCTTCCCCCACCCCCGAAACTCTGAAGCTGCAACCTCTTTGGCCTTTTTGTCCTAGACAGAGCTCATCTCACTGCCTCTAGCTGAGGGATGACATTTGGAGTCAACTGCAGCAAGGGAAGGAAGGAAGAGGGGGAGTTCCTAGGCCTCACTGACCAGTTGGAGAATGGAAAAAAATTCCCAGAAGAAATAAAGCATGGGGTGTTGAACCTCTGGCCTCTGGGCTAAATCCAGCCTGCCTGGGGTCCCAATCCGGGGAACCACAGAGGGCCATCCCCCCTTCCCTGGCCCCTCACCCTTATCCTCAACCATTAAGCATTGGGTGTTTTTCTGGGTTTTATGCAGTTTTTTCCCCATTCTAAAAGGGTGAAATGCCTCTCCTAAGGCTTCATCATTGGCAGTAAGAGCTGTAAGCTAAAATATGCAGGTGGTTTTGGTCCTGCCCCATTTATTTCTTTATTTATTATATTTAAGTGGAAGACCGACAATGCTAAGGGGGTAGCGAGTCCTGGGGCCAGGGCCGGATTAAGAGCATTATGAGCCTGGTGCTGAGGAGGGCGCGCGGCTGAAGAGGGCGCAGAAACGCTGCGCTCCTCTTCGCTGCCGCTGCGCCGCCCCCGCCAGGCCTCTGCCTCCGCTGCGCCGCCCCCGCCAGGCCTCCGCCTCCCCTCCCTCCCGCCCGCCCGCCGCCGCCACTGCGCCCTCCTGTCCCGCTCGCCGCTGCGCCTACCCCCGCCCTCCCACTCGCTGCCGCTGCGCCTCCCGCCGCCGCCGCCATCACCACCACCCCCGACCCCCCCCGCCACCTACCTCTCCGCATCGTGTCGCTTCCGGAGCCCCGCCCGCGTTGTTTTGGCGGGAGGAACCAGGGCAACAGGGCTTAAACAGCCCTGTTGCCATGGTTTCCCCGGCAAAAAACAGCGCGGGGGTCCCGTCGCGTCACTTCCTCCTTCTCCTCGGCAGCGGCAGCGGCAGCAGCAGGGCGGGGGGAAGGTAGGTTGGTGGCGGCGGCGCAGGGGTGTTCTTTTTTTTGCAGAGCAGGGCTGCTTTGGAGAGGGGGGGGCGCTAAATATTATTTCGCCTGGGGCGCCAAACTGCCCTGCACCGGTCCTGATTGTGGGCCTGTTTTGGGGTAGGGGCCTGGAGCTGCAGCTCCAATAGCCCCTATCTTAATCCGGCCCTGCCTGGGGCGGCCTTCTCTGAGATCTTTAGCGACTATCACCCTTAGCCCAGAACAAAGGGATAACTTATAGCCACAGAAGTATCTTTTAGAAAACAAGTTTATTTACAACATTACCTTCACAAACCCAGACACACGCCAGCAATACAGCTTATCAGTACGGTACAAAGTAGCAAGCAAGAAGTCCTAAGGACACCGTGATTTCAGGGCTTTCAGCTAGTTAGTTTAGCTCGGGTCCTGGCTGAGGCCCGGTCAACCGCACGCTGCTAGCTGGGTTCCCGGCGGAGGCCCGGTCTACCCAAGCGGCTAGCTGGGTTCCCGGCGGAGGCCCGGTCTACCCAAGCGGCTAGCTGGGTTCCCGGCGGAGGCCCGGTCTACCCAAGTGGCTAGCTGGGTTCCTGGCGGAGGTCTGGTCTACCCAAGTGGCTAGCTGGGTTCCCGGCGGAGGCCCGGTCTACCCAAGCAGCTTGTGAGTGATTTCAGCTTGGTTTCCCGGGGGTCTGGTCAACCCAAGCGACCAGTGATTTCAGCTAGCTGGAGTGTGCCGGGTGCGGCTACCCGGGGTTGCCGATCCTTCGTTCTCTTACCCCAGGCATGGGGCAAGATTGTTGATCAGGTCCAACAACCCAGTTCTCTTGCACAGGGTGTTTTATACCTTGGTGTTTTAGGTAGCCCCTCCCTCCGTGATCAGGTGGGTTGACACCCTCCCTGAGGGGCGGCCTTTTGGATCAGGTGGGGTGACGCCCTCCCCCCGTGGGATGGGGTCCCTCTGAAGCCACTTGCTTAATGGTCCCATCCTATGGTGTTGAGTGGCCATTTCTTAGGGGTGCCGAAGTGTCTGCTCTGGAGAGGTATTCAAGTCTTATATAGATGGGGCTGATATACGAGAGCATTGACAAACCTGGTGATGCTTCCTGCCTTCCCCCCTGGGGTGATTCTATGCAGATGTTGTTTGTCCCTTTTGTCATCTGTGGAGACTGGCTGTCTCCCCCCCCCCCCCGGGTCTCCTTCCCCCCTCCTTGGTGAGTGTGTGTGTGTCAGGCAGGGGGCTTAGGTAGGCTTTCTCCACATCTCCCCCCCCCCGGGGAAAAGATGGCATTGGGGTCTTACACTTTAATTTCTTATCGACTTGCTTATCACTTGAGAAAGCCCGGGAGAGTGCATCAGCTAAGACATTGTCCTTGCCTTTGATGTGCTCAGTTTCGAAGTCAAAGTCTTGCAACGCCAGACTCTACTGTAGGAGTTTTTGGTTGTTGCCTTTGACTCTATCTAACTAGCACAGGGGGGAATGGTCGGTCTGCAGGCGGAACCGTCTCCCCCAGAGGTAGGGGCGCAACTTGGTGATGGCCCACACTACGGCCAGGCACTCTTTCTCAATGGTGGCAAGACTACGTTCTCTGGGCAGGAGTTTCTTGCTCAGGTAGGCAACGGGGCGCAGCCCTTCTCTTACCTTCTCTTGTAATAACACCGCCCCCATCCCGGCCTCAGAGGCATCTGTCTGTAGAACGAAGGGGGATTCGAAGTCTGGGGCTTGCAGAATGGGAGCTGCCGTGAGGCAGGCTTTTAATCTGTCGAAAGCGGTCTGGCAAGCCGCGGTCCACTGGACCTTGTTCGGTTGGCGCTTTTTACAAAGATCAGTCAGAGGGGCTGCTAGCTGACTGAAGTGTGGCACAAACTTTTGATAGTACCCTGCAAGTCCCAGAAAAGCCTGCACCTGTTTTTTTGGTTGCGGGTTGGGGCCATTTTTGAACCGACTCGATCTTAGCTTCTATGGGTTTGATGCTCCCCCCTCCGACCCGATGTCTAAGGTACTCAACCTCCCCTAGCCCCACTTGGCACTTTTTTGTTTTCACTGTCAACCCAGCGTCTCGGATCCGCTGGAAGACCTGTCGGACATGCTGCAGATGCTGTTCTCAAGTGGAGCTAAAGATAGCTATGTTGTCCAGATAGGCACAAGCAAATTCTCTCAACCCGTTCAGTATTCCATTCACCAGCCTCTGAAAGGTTGCTGGACCATTCCGGACTCTGAAGGGAAGAGTGGTGAACTGGAATAAACCCAGGTGTGTGGCAAAGGCAGACTTGAGAGCAGCATCCGCGTCCAGCGGGACTTGCCAGTAGCCCTTGGTGAGGTCTAGGGTGGTAATGTACTTGGCCCTCCCTAGCTTTTCTAGCAAGACATCTATGTTGGGGATGGGGCAGGGGTCAGGGACGGTCACCTTATTGATTTTCTGATAGTCTACACAGAACCGCACCCCCCCATCCTTTTTGGCCACCAGGACAATCGGGGAGGACCATGGGCTAGAACTAGGAACGATCACCCCTAGGTCTAACATGGCTTTGACTTCTTCCGCAATGACCTGAGCGTGGGGTCCCACCGCCCGGTATGGCAGAGATTGCAGAGGGGGGCTGTCACCTGTTTGAATGGCGTGCTGGATGAGTGGGGTCTGCCTGGGGCGGTCTGAGAACATGGTCTCAAATTCATCCAGCACCCGCTTCATTTGCTCCCGCTGAGCCTCGGACAGGGCGGGTGACAGTGAAATTTCTTCCATCCCCCCGCCATCCCCCCATTCTCCCAGCAGATCCCCATCAGCGAAATCTTTATCATTATGTTCTTTCACACAGCCCACTCTTGCACCTACATACAATTTCAACATATTCACATGAAACACTTTACATTTTTCAGGAGTCTCGGCAAAGAGTATTTTGTAGTTGACTGGTCTAAGTTTCTCAACTACAGTCCCCGGACTTTCTCACTTAAGACACAGCTTGTCTGTTTTGAGGGTACGCAGAACCAACACTTTATCACTCACCTCAAAAGTCTGGGCTACTGCGGTTTTATCATACAGCTCCTTTTGCCGCTGCTGGGCTGCCTTCAGATGCTGTTGGGCGGCTTCTCGAACGCTGTGGAGGGTGTCCCGTAGCCACCGCAGAAAAGTGTGAACCGGCACGGGCGAACTGCCGGCAGCCCCCTCCCACTTTTCCCGCAACAAAGCCAAGGGGCCACGTAGTTCTCTGCCAAACATCAGTTCATTCGGGGAAAACCCGAGGCTTTCTTGCGGAGCATAGAATCATAGAATCATAGAATCATAGAAAAGTAGAGTTGGAAGGGGCCTACAAGGCCAACTCCCTGCTCAATGCAGGAATCCAGGTCAAAGCATCTCTGACAGATGGCTGTCCAGCCGCACCTTGAATGCCTCCAGACTGGGAGAGCCCACCACCTCCCTAGGTAGTTGATTCCATTGTCTTATTGCTCTGACAGTCAGGAAATTTTTCCTGATGTTTAGGTGGAATCTAGGTTCCTGTAACTTGAGCCCATTATTCCGTGTCCTGCAAACTGGGATGAACGAGAAGAGATCTTTGCCCTCCTCTGTGTGACATCCCTTCAAGTACTGGAAGAGTGTGATCATATCTCCCCTCAGTCTCCTCTTCTGAAGGCTAAACATGCCCAGTTCTTTCAGTCTCTCCTCATAGGGCCTTGTTTCCAGTCCCTTTATCATCCTTGTTGCCCTCCTCTGAACCCTCTCCAGTTTGTCTATGTCCTTCTTAAAGTGAGGTGCCCAGAACTGGACGCAGTACTCAAGATGAGGCCTAACCAGTGCCGAGTAAAGGGGAATTATCACTTCCCGCGATTTGGAAGCTATACTTCTATTAATACAGCCCAAAATTGCATTTGCCTTCTTTGCAGCCACGTCGCATTGCTGGCTCATATTCAGTTTGTGATCTACCACAATTCCAAGATCCTTCTCACTTGTAGTATTGTTGAGCCAAGTGTCCCCCATTCTGTAACTCTGCATTTGGTTTCCTCTCCCTAGGTGCAGCACTTGGCATTTATCCCTGTTAAATTTCATTCTGTTGTTTTCGGCCCAGCGCTCCAGCCTATCGAGGTCACTTTGAATTTTGTTTCTGTCTTCCAGAGTATTAGCTGTTCCACCCAACTTTGTGTCATCTGCAAATTTGATAAGCATTCCCTGTACCTCCTCATCCAAGTCATTAATAAAAATGTTGAAGAGCACCGGGCCCAGGACAGAGCCCTGTGGTACCCCGCTCGTTACCTCTCCCCAGTTTGAGAAGGAACCATTGATAAGCACCTGATAGTTGTTCCATCTAGCCCACTCTTAGCTAGCTTACTAATCAGGATATCATGAGGCACTTTGTCGAAAGCTTTGCTGAAGTCCAGGTATATAATGTCCACAGCATTCCCACAGTCCACAAGGGAGGTTACCCGATCAAAAAATGAGATCAGATTAGTCTGACAGGATTTGTTCTTGACAAATCCATGCTGGCTTCTAGTAATCACTGCATTGTTTTCAAGGTGCTTGCAGACTGACTTCTTTATAATCTGCTCAAAAATCTTCCCGGGGATTGATGTCAGACTGACTGGCCTATAGTTCCCAGGTTCCTCCTTCTTGCCCTTTTTGAAGATGGGAACAACATTTGCCCTCCTCCAGTCGTCTGGCACTTCACCTGTCCTCCATGATTTCTCAAAGATAATAGACAGTGGTTCTGAGAGTTCTTCTGCCAGTTCCTTTATTACTCTAGGATGCAGCTCATCAGGCCCTGGAGATTTAAACTCGTTCAGAGTAATCAGGTGCTCCTTGACCATTTGCCTATCAATCTCAAGCTGCAATTCTGCCCCTTCAGTCTGCATTTCAGGTTTGCCAGGGGGGTCATAGACCCTCTTTTGGGAGAAGACCGAGCCGAAGTAGGAATTGAACACTTCTGCCTTTTCTTTGTCTTCTGTTATCAATTTGCCATCCTCATTGCGTAGTTGAACCACCAGTTCTTTCTTCTGTCTTTTACTGTGCATGTATCTGAAGAAAGCTTTTTTGTTGCTTTTAGCATTCCTCGCTAACCTTAGCTCATTCTCAGCTTTAGCCTTCCTGACACTATTCCTGCAGTTCTGTGCTACCTGCCTGTACTCTTCCCCTGTAGCCTGTCCTTCCTTCCACTTCCTATACGTGTCCTTTTTTGTTTTCAGGTCATCTTTGAGTTTATTGTGAAGCCACATTGGCTTCTTCTGTTGCCCTCTGCCTTTTTTCCTTGTGGGAATTGTTTGCAATTGTGCCTTTAAAATTTCTTTTTTTAAAAAACTCCCACCCCTCCTGGGCTCCCTTTCTCGTGAGAGTCAGTTGCCATGGGATCTTACTAATCATTGTTCTGAGTTTGTTAAAATCGGCTTTCCTAAAATCCAGGGTACGTGTTTGGCTACACTCAGCTTTTGCTTCTGTTAGAATCAAGAACTCAAGTATAACATGGTCACTTTCCCCCAGAGTTCCCGAAACTGCCACTTTATCCACTAACTCGTCTCTGTTGGTTAGAATCAGGTCAAGGATAGCCGATCCTCTAGTTCCTTCCTCCACTTTCTGTAGGAGGAAGTTATCAGCAGCGCAGCTCAGGAATTTCTTGGAGGGGCCATGTTTGGCTGAATAAGTCTCCCAACAGATATCAGGGAAATTGAAGTCTCCCATTACTACCACATCGTGCCTCCTTGAAACACTGGCAATTTGCTTTTCAAAAGTTCCATCCTCGTCTTCTCCTTGATTGGGTGGTCGGTAGTAGACTCCAACCGCCATGTTCGCTTTATTCTTTGCCCCCTTTATTTTAACCCAGATGCTCTCAATGGAGCTGCCAAGCTCCTCTTCCTGTATCTCTGTGCAGAGATACGTATTTTTAACATACAGTGCAACTCCACCTCCCTTTCTGTTGCTTCTGTTCCTTTTGAACAAGTTATACCCTTCAATTGCTGTATTCCAGTCATGGGAGTCATCCCACCAGGTTTCAGTTATCCCTATCAAGTCGTACTTGCCCTCATGTATCAAGAGTTCAAGTTCGTCTTGTTTATTGCCCATACTCTGGGCATTAGTATAGAGACATTGAAGACTATGTGCTTTATAGTCCGACTTTCCCCCTACATTTTGTGGTAGACTATCAATGGGCACCGCTGGAGCTGTTCTCTCCATTGTGGCATAGAGGCCTTCTTCCATTGGTACCCCCGAGTTTATGTCTCCCTCCCCTGTTGGATTCAGTTTAAAGCCCTCCTGATTAAGTTCCTCATGCTGTGGCCAAACACATTCTTCCCAGTCCTTGTGAGGTGCAACCCATCCTTTGCCAGCAGTCCATCTTCCAGGAAGTGTAGCCCGTGGTCCCAGAATCCAAATCCCTCACGTCGGCTCCACCTTCGTAGCCAGTCATTCACTCGGAGTATTTTTCTTTCCCTTTCTATGCCTCTTCCAAGTACTGGAAGGATGGATGAGAAAACTATCTGGGCCCCAAAGTTCTTGAGTTCCCTTCCCAGCTCTTCAAAGTCTGCCGTGATTTCTTTGTAACTCCGCTTGGCAGTATCATTTGTACCCACGTGGAAGAGAAGAAAGGGGTATGTGTCGGTGGGCTGCATGAGCCTCGGCAGCTGCTCTGTCACATCCTTAATCCGTGCCCCAGGGAGACAGCACACCTGGCGAGTCCATGGGTCTTCGCGACATACTTTGGCTTCGATCCCCCGCAGGAGGGAGTCTCCCACTACGAGTACTCTTCTCTTCCTCTTGCTGTAGGCCTTGGTTTGATTGCCTCCACTTGACTGACCCTCAGCCTCTTGCTCGCTGTCACGTTGGGTGCCCGGTAATCCGTCCTCTGCAGGCTGTCCTCTGCTCTCGTCCTCAAGTACATGGAAGCGGTTCCATAGCTCCACTGCTTACACAGGCGCAGAGTGTCTTGTAGTTCTTCTGCTCCTAACAGTCACCCTTTTCCAGGGAGTTCCCCCTGCGTTATTTTCCCTTGCCTCTGCAGTCTCCGGCTCCGCCTCATCCTGCCGTTGCCCTTCTGGCTCCTGTACTGTGCTTTGGTGCTGTAGATCCACCGTTCTGTCTAAGAACTCCTCGCTTTCTCTTATGCTCCTGAGGGTTGACACTTGCTGCTCCAGTCCTCTGACCTTTTCTTCCAACAGCGTGACCAGCTTGCACTTGTTGCACGTGTAGGCCATGTTGATCTCCGGCAGGAAAACAAACATTGCACACCCCTTGCAGGTCACCACCACTGCTGAGTCCTTTCCTTCCATAGTGCTCTGTTTCTGTCTTCCTAGAATATATATATATATATATATATATATATGTTTTTTTTTTGTTTTGTTTTGTTTTTTTTATTTTTTATTTTTTTTAGGGACCTCCCCCTTGACCTCCCCTGCCGAACTCCGCTGCCAAACTCCTGTTTGCTCTCCCTGTTCACTCACTCTGTTCGCTCGCTCTCTGGGAGCCTGCTTGCCTTTTCACAGTCCCAAAAACAGTCCCAAAAACAGCTGGAGCCTCTCTCCTGTTGTGCTCCTGCTCAGCTGGGAGTCAGGAACAGAATGAGCTCCCAGGCCACGCCCTGCAATCAGCCCCACTTCCTGCAATCAATCAGCTGCAATCAGCCCCAGGTAGTTGCAGTCAGCAGGAGCTTCTGCTCAACAGAATGAGCTCTCAGGCCACGCCTTTCCCTTGCAGCACTTGTTGTTGTACTACTCCGCTGCCAAACTCCTGTTTGCTCTCCCTGTTCGCTCGCTCTGTTCGCTCGCTCTCTGGGAGCCTGCTTGCCTTTTCACAGTCCCAAAAACAGTCCCAAAAACAGCTGGAGCCTCTCTCCTGTTGTGCTCCTGCTCAGCTGGGAGTCAGGAACAGCATCTCGGTAGGCAAAGAGGAGGTAGGGTAGGGCTTGATCTCAAGTTCCCGGGTGACGGCTAGCGTACGCCTGGATCATTTTCTCCAAAGTCTGGTTGAAGCGTTCAACCAGTCTGTTGGTCTCGTGGTGGTAAGGCACCAAAGTTACATGGTCAACCCCCTCCAGGTCCCACATTTTCTGGAACAGTTTAGACATGAACCCGGTGCCGCAGTCCGACACGACCGTGCGGGGCATTCTTAAGTGGGCAAAGAGAGAGAGCAGAGTCTTAGCCAGGCTGGCTGCAGAGATGGAGGCTAGCGCAAAAGCCTCCGCGTAATGGGTGGCAAAGTCCACTACCGTCAGTACAAACTTCTTCTCCGTCTTGGTGGGCGGGTTCAGGGGACCCACTATGTCTATAGCAATCTGTTCAAAAGGGATCTCTACCACCGGAAAAGGCTGAAGGGGAGCTCTTGGGTGATCGCGATTGTGTCTCGCTTGCTGGCGCACATCGCAGGACCGACAGTAAGCTTTAATGTCGGAGGCGATCATGGGCCAGTAGAACCCCTCTGTGATTCAAGCTTGGGTCTGCTTCTGCCCCAGGTGTCTTCTCTATGCCACGTCGTGGGCGAGGTGCAGCACGGCGCGGCGGTACCATCGGGGAACCACCAGTTGCCTTTGCTTGCGCTCTGGTGCCACTTCCCCCTTTGGCTCAAACTCCCAGTACAAAGTTCCATTGTCCCAGACAAATCTTTCGGTGGCAAGGGATACTCCGGGGTCTTGGTTGGCCAGATCGTGACACTCCTGCAAGGAAGGGTCCAGCTGCTGGGCTTCCTTGAATTGGGCTTGGGTTTCAAAGTCTTTAGCCATCTGGGCAAACCCTTTCTTAGGGGTGCCGAAGTGTCTGCTCTGGAGAGGTATTCAAGTCTTATGTAGATGGGGCTGATATGCGAGAGCATTGACAAACCTGGGGATGCTTCCTGCCTTCCCCCCTGGGGTGATTCTATGCAGATGTTGTTTGTCCCTTTTGTCATCTGTGGAGACTGGCTGTCTCCCCCCCCCCCCGTCTCCTTCCCCCCTCCTTGGTGAGTGTGTGTGTGTCAGGCAGGGGGCTTAGTTTGGCTCTCTCCACAATTTATATTCCACCTTTTTCCCTGCAAGGAACCCAAGGCCGCTTACATAATCCTCCTCCTCTCCATTTTATCCTCACAACAACCCTGTGAGGTAGGTTAGGCTGAGAATCAGTGACTCGCCCAAAGTCACCCAGCGAGCTTCATGGCTGAGTGGGGGACTAAAACCCGGATCTCCCGAGTAACCACTATGCCATGCTGGCTCTCTTTTGCCTTTGGCCACACCCCCTGTTTCCTTCAGCCCTGCCCACCATGATGGAAATTGTAATATTGCCTTCTTAAATCAACAAGGTAATGTAACCACTAGTTACAGTGGGAGGAAAGGGTTAATTGAACAATCCCCAGGGTGTATGTTTTGTAACCCCTCCTCCCTACTTCCTGCCTCTCTGTGGCCCTCTTCTCTCTCTCTCTCTCTCTCTCTCTCTCTCTCCAACATGATGGACACATGCATATGAATAAATGGACTGTAAGTAAAACTAATAAATGTCTTTATTAGTTTTAAACCTTGTTTGGACAATCTGTAACTGTTTCCTTTTAAGAGCCTTTTAGCAGGGTTTAACAACCCACGTGGTGATAACCAGTTCCAATAACCAGGCTGTGCATAAGAGGGAAAACTCTGCTTCGGCCTAACCAGTATTGGACCGACTCCTTCCCATATCCTCCAACACACCAATTGGACCCACCACACACACACACACACACACACACACACACAGCAAAGTTTCTCCAAAATTGAATTCAGCCCTTGGGCTGAAAGGTTCAAGACCCCTGAAATAAAGGATGCATCTATAGTGCAAATATGAACCGCTTTGAAGCTGGTTTCAGTCCAGTGGCACTGTCATAGGTTGTGCAGGACAACTCTGGGCATCCTTGCATTGTGAGGCATCTGTGTCAGGCCTCAGCAAGGATCTGGTTCCGGGTAGGTCTGGTTTCATAGCCAGGAGCTGTCTCGTCAGTCCAAGTGAGCCGGAAACAGATGCCTGATCCAAAACAGAGAAGGGTGGAGTTCTGTCCTGTGACAGCAACCAGGGATCAAGAGGCCCAGAGGCAGTGGCATTGTCCAGCATGGCCAATGGCCGTGCAGGCTGGGAATTATGGGAGCTGTGGTTCAATGGCCATGCTGGCTGGGAATTATGGGAGCTGCGGTCCAACACATCCAGGGGGCTTCAGGTTGGGGAAGGCTGATGAAGTCAAAACCAGGTGGCTGGGGCATGGCGAGGTCAAGATCCAAGTTGGCAAGCAGGAAAAGGCTGCAGGGGTTAGGCAGTGTCCTCACACTGGATGTGCTCAGATGGTGGAGCAAATGCTGACTGGCCATATAAGAATGTAGGAACTGCGTTGGTGGATCAAATTGGCAATCCTTTTTATTTATTATATTAATTTGATTGTTGTCGAGGCTTCTGCCCTGAAAGGTGGCCTAGAAATATTTTGAATAAAAGAAATCCTTGTAGTCCAGCACTCTCCCGTAGTCCAGATACTAGCCAGATGCTCTTTCGGAGAAGCTAACACCAAAAGAGCCACCATGGTGTAGTGATTTAGAGTAGTGTTCTCCAACCTTGGGTCCCCAGATGTTTTTGGCCTACCCCAGCATAGCTGGCTGGGGCATGCTGGGAGTTGTAGGCCAAAAACATCTGGGGACCCAAGGTTGGAGAACACTGGATTAGAGTGTCAGTCTATGACTTAGCAGACCCAGGTTTAAATCCCCACTCAATCCTGAAGTTCTTACCGGGTGGCCTCGGGCCAGTCTCTCTCTCCCTCTCTTTGATTAACCTACACCACAGGGTTGTTGTGAGGATAAAACATGCTGGGGAGGGGAGATTCTTGAGTGGTGTAGCCACTGCTGAAGACCAGATGTTGGAGATGGAGTAGCCACTGCTGAAGACCAGATGGAGTTGTAGTCCAAAACATCTGGAGGGCATTATAAGGTGGGGGAGGGCTGTAAAGTAATTTGTATCTGCCACAGCTCGTATCCATTGATCAGCCTATTCTCCAGTGGCTGGATGCAGACTTGGTCGTGCTTAGAGTAGACCCACTGAAATCAGTGGGACTTAAACTAGCCATGACTAACTTAAGTCCCATTGTTTTCAATAGGTCTACTCTAAATATGGCTAAATCTGGATCCAGCCTACTGAATTTGTAAAGCAATCTATGCCAGTGGTCATCATGACCACATCCTGTGACAATGAAAGCCATAAATTGATGAAGCTTCCAGTTCTGCGCACACCTGCAGAGAGAGAGAGAGAGGGAAGGGAAGGGGAGAGGAGGGGAGGGGAGGGGAGGGGAGGAAGGAAGGATAGATAATGTCACTATTCACTCGCTCCATCTCATTCATAATTTTATAATCTCCATATAATCTCATTCATAATTTCATAATCTCCATCTCATTCATAATGTCACTATTCACTCTCTCCATTTCATTCATCATTTTCCGTTTCTTAAGACTTTTCGTCTTAAGGAAGACAAGAAGTGAGACCTGCCACAAAATTTTATTTATATTTATTTATTTATAATATTTCTATACCACTAAGTATTTTTTAAAAAAATAATAATAATCCCTAAACAGTTTACATATACAAAATGTACCAACATTACAAAAGGTTGCAATGTCTCCTAAAGAGGAGTGCTCTTATTCAGTGCTCCAGGCAACCCTGAACAGGAGACCTGTAGTTCTGCTTAGGCCCTTTCAGGGGAGAGGCTGAGAATGGGGTGGGGGGGTGGGAGGGGGCGTTCTGTCTCTGCCCTCCCCCCAGTCTTCTGCTATGCTTCCTAGCGCAAGAGGGTTTCCAGACTGCAACCTAAGCATTTTATAGCAGGGGGCTCTGTACTATGGGAAAGAGAAAAGGTGTCCTTTTCCCTTTCCTTCCTCCTGAATTGTCACCAGGTAGCAAAGGAAAGGGAGTTGTTGTTTTTTTAACCCGATGGCACTCACCACCCGCAACCCTAAATTCCCCCTCTCCAGGATAATCACTATAATCTACAGTGGCACTTCTCTTGGTCAGGACTTTGGGGCAGAAGTCCCAAAGGTGGCCAAGTGCCCTACTTTACAGAGGCAGTCCTCTATTTGAAGAACTATTAATGGACAGACCTGTATTTGAAGGTGTCATCTATGTGTAGGGCTGCCCAGTCCATGTCTAGTCTCCCCACCCTCAACTGGCATCCAGGCGTTCTGTGTCTCACTTTTGGTTCCTTGAGAGTTTATTCTTTTGTAGCCAGGGTGGAAATGAGAGCTGCGCTTAGTCAGCAATGGAGAAATCCAGGATTTTAGCAGAGCTGTGACTGGGCGGCATCATGTCATTCCCAAACAAAAAGTAACAACAAAGACAATGATGTTACATGTGAACCTGAAAGTTCCCTCTAGAGCAGGGCTCTCCAACCTCGGGTCCCCAGATGTTGCTGGACTACAGCTCCCAGGATCCCTTGCCATTAGCCATGCTGGCTGGGTATGCTTGGGAGCTGTAGGCCAGCAACAGGCCTGTGGCTCACGCTGGCTCAGCTTGTCTGAGTGTGGAAAGCTAAGCAGGGTCAGGCCTGGTTATTACTTGGATGGGAGACCCCTCCTCTAGTTTCCTGCATTGAGCAGGGGGTTGGACTCGATGGCCTTGTAGCCCCCTTCCAACTCTAGAATCTATGAAATCTATGAAACATCTGGGGACCCAAGGTTGGAGAGCCCTGCTCTAGATACAATGAGATGAGTTACCGTACTCTAGTTTGCCTTATCTCTGTGACCTGGAAGCCTGTAGGGTCTTGTCAGGCTATTTTGCTTTGATTGTTTTAATTTATTTTTCTTTTAATTTACAAACATCTATAGTTTGACATACCTAGTGAATTCACTGAGTATTTTGAAACTACTCCTTGATTTTTGAGTGGCCCCATTTTGCTTCCGAGCTGATAAGCACTTAACCAACTGAGTTCACTATCAGAAGGAGCAATGTTGCTTTGGCACTATGTTGTGGCCCCTTTCCTGGATTTTCTCCTGCCCTACAAGCCCCTTTTCGAGATGGAACAACCAGAACTGCTCGTGGGTTTCTACATGCAGGCACGCACTGCAAATTGATGCCATTCATCTTCATCACTGGAGCAACAGACTCCAGAGAAGCTACCAACCATGACTTTGTTTCCTCAAGCAAATTGAAAACCAGGCCTGCCTGTGCCCGCGTTAAACCGAATCAGTCCGAAAGGTGGGCAACAGTAGCAGGTTGTCAAGGGCAACGGAGGAGTTGCTGGAAACCCCAAGCAGCACCAAGAGAGTCATCTAAGGGCGCAATCCTATGCAAGTTTAGACAGAATGGGGGGGGAGTCCTACACCTCCCAGCATGCTCCAGGTAGCTGGAGCTACCAGTTTTGTCCCTGCTAACCAAAAATTCCCAGTGCTTCAACCCTGTGTGCCCTGCCTACACTACACCACTGCTTCTTGCTCATGTTTCCTAGCAACTGGTATTCAGAGGCATACTCAGATGGCCAAATATTGCCAATTTGGGGTTGAGAAGGAATTCCATGCCCCCCAGATCAAACTGGCCCCCACACAGCTTGGTGTCCATGGATGCTCTGCTTGTCTCCTCTTCCTCCTCCTCTACCACCTCCTCTGGATTCCTGTTGCCTGTTTGTGATGAACTGTGGTCTGGATGATGCAGGTAGATCTTACCAAGCAGGGCCAGGAGGAGCTGCTGAGCAGGGGGAGGGGGGGGATGACCCCAGATGACCTTCTATTTATTATTTGTTTGTTTTCATTTCTATACCGCCCAATAGCCAAAGCACTCTGGGCAGTTCACAGCAATTCATAACACAAGTATAATAATAGAATACATAATAATAAATACAAACACAATCTCTCTCTCCATATATATAACAAGATCTGCCACGGACGGCCTTCTCCCTGTCCCATCAGCCAGAGAAACCAGGCTGGTGGGGACTAGGAGGAGGGCCTTTTCTGTGGCAGCCCCCAATTAATGGAACTCTCTCCCCAGTGACCTCCGCCATGCCCCTTCCTTGATTACCGTAGCTTCCGCCATGCATTAAAAACGTGGCTTTTCAGGCGGGAATATGGGGTGAGTTAGGATTTTTAAGTTTTGTACTGTTTTTAATTGTGTTTTATACTGTGTGTGTGTGTGTGTGTGTGTGTGTTCCCCCCCCCTTGTATTTTATTGGATTGTACATCGCTCAGAGTGGCCGGATGTCTGGCAAGATGGGCGATTCATAAATTAAATAAATAAATAAATAAAAGTGAGAGCACTGACTCATCAATTTATCTCCTATTTCCCCCTTAAGCTAGAAAGCCGAAATTTGGCATGGTTGTTGCTTATGGATCACCAATCAAATGTATGCTGCGAAAACTGTCTTCTTTTTTTTTAACCCTTAAGGGTGCAAAAAGGGGGGTTTGAAGTACTCAGAGTACAGGGTAGAAAGTAATCAGTTTTTTTAATCCGTTCAAAGAATGGCTCCTTCAGCTAGTAATAAAATACAAGTAAAATACAAATGCAATAAAATAGAGCATAAAATTCCATATACAAAATTTAAAACAGTTTACACAGCCAAAACAAATTCAGTGGAAAAACTAGACCTGTTAAAACAGCTGACATGTCCCATCATATGCCACTGAATGCCTGGGGGTAGAGGCCAGTCTGAACATGGCACCGAAAATATTGTCACCCCACTCAATGGAAGCTCCAGATGGTGCAGAGCCCAGTCACGGATCAGATGGGAACCCTAAACAAAAGGCTCAAGGAGGGGCAAACACAACTTAAGGTGGACCTTCCTGGGGTTCCTTGCAGAAAAAAAAGGTGGGGTATAAATATAATAAATAAATAAATAAACAAAACGGCAGGAGTAGGTTCAGAGCAGAGATGCTGAACCTTTTCCAGCCCAAAGGCTGAATTCAATTTTGGAGAATTGCAGGGGGTGCTACATTCCAGTGGTGGGTGGGGCTGAAGCCAAAAGGGGTGGGGAATAAAGGCAAAGCGGGGGGGGGGACAAATCCACCATCAACTTGGAAGCTCTGACTGCCGGCAACTAAGCCTTAGGAGAGGCATTTCAGCCTTTTAAAATGGGGGAAACCTGCACAAGAGATGTGAAACCGCCAAACGATTGGTGGTCAGGGGCAAGGGGGCAATGGAAGGGGGGTTGTGGCCATTTGGTGAACTCTAGAAGATCAGATTAGGTCCTCCAGTGGGCCAGGTCCTGAGGTTCAACACCCCTGGTGCTGGTTCAGGGAGTACATCAAACAGGAATGGCTGGACCTTGGCATCTGCAGGGGCCACGATATTCTTCAGATGCTAGCCTGTCCAGCAAGCCAGCACAATCCAATCTCTCATGCACAGTCATGAGATCCTTTGTCTTTCCTGAATGAAGTAACAATACGATAACATGGATATGAAAGTGCACCAGCTAATTGTGGATTTCCTGACAGATGAAAGGTCATCTGTCCTTGATGAATGTTCATAGAACCATGGGGGGGGGGGTTAAACGTTTCTGTGGTGACCACCAAATTGGTTGCAGCCCTTGCTTCAAATCTCCATCTTTTTGGACCCTTTGGCTAGCTTTTTAAAGGGTTGGTTTGGAGAGGGAATGAGAAAGTGATTGAAGGCTACGCTCACTCCAAAGAAAGTTAGCACATTTTGTAGAATAAGCGCACATATTTGTAAGGAGGACGTATTACAAAATAATG